>CM053027.1:438002373-440402373 GCA_028564925.1 Lithobates sylvaticus | reverse complement strand
GAATCTTTAATTCAGAGCTGCATATCTAAAAACAAGTTTTACTAATAAAATTGTTAGAAAATGCAATAATTAGTTTGTGTGGAACAAAAACAATAGTACCCAATCTGATTTACGCTTTCATTTTATGGAAAAATTAAACAAGAATTCTGAATGTTTTTTATAGAATAGTCCAATTTGTGTTCAGTTTATCATCTTCAGTTGTAATCCATTATCCAATGGTTCTTTTAATTGGAAAGGATTTTATTTCCCAAAGCTGAACACCAACTGAAGAGATACTTGGAATATACATTTGGAAGCTGTTTTTTTCCTGTCAAATTTTATTTCTGTCTGTCCCGTTTTTGGATCTATACAACTCTACCAAACAGCCCAGCAAGGTTGTTGACCTAATTTCTCTACTGCAGCTACCCATCTGTAACCGGACAATGAATGAGTAGAAGCAGACTAATGGGTTATCTCAATGCCTTCTCCTATTATCAGCAGTAACTTTGTCATCCCATGTGCATTAAATTCACCTGACTGACCCCTGGTGTTGCCCTCATTCTTTTTTTATTCATATCATTTTTATTAGAAAAAAGAATGACTTCCAAAAAAACAAAAAAATAAATAAATATTCATTCTCTGTTTCAGTCCCAATGTAATTTACAACAGGGCAGTTACACAGGAGAAGCAGACAGAGAACTAACAAAAACAACACAAATAAACAATAAATAGATATAATTGTAAGGAAAAAATATATACAGATATAAAATTTGCAAATCTACAGCAAGATCAGACATCTAATCCACAGGTCATTGAATCATTAGGTCTTTCATTCTAAAGCTGGCCATACATTATACAATGCCCTTATTCAATTTCCTTTACCTTCACCTTCAAGTATGTAGTATAAGGGCCTGTCTGATTGCATACAAATTTAAATTGTTTAGGTTTGACCTCCATGTTATATGGTTTTGGTAAATGTAAAGGGGAATTGTACAAGAAAATTGTATAATGTATAGCCAGCCTAAGAGCTACAAACGTCTAAGCATCTAATACATTGCAATTAGAAGCCTGCCATTTGCACTGTGTTAATTTCTAAAGAAACATTATACATGTATGATCTATCTTATTAAACCAAGACATAATAGACAGTGCTAATGATGATTTCCATTGTGAAGAAACATTGGGGGTTATTTACGAAAAGCAAATCCACTTTGCACTGAAAGTGCACTTGGAAGTGCAGTCTCTCTAAATCTAAGGGGTAGATCTGAAATGAGTAGACGCTCTGCTGATTTTTTTGAACAATAGGTTTTTATTAAGTTTTACAAGAAATACAGAAAAAAAAATAGAAAAGCCAGGTAATGGCAAAAACAGTGAAACATCATATGGAAGCTTTGGTTAACAGTAAGGCGGGTAAGCGATACAATACCATATAACATCATGTGGAACCAGAGAGTTTTATGGGACGCAGTTCTGGCGTGTGGGCCCCCTCGAACAAGGATACATGTCCAGTCTTTGGTGATGATAGGGTAAGTGTTCCCACACCCCAGCCACCCCTAACGGGAGCAAACTGTGGCTAGAGTGCGCGAACCCACACCCTGCAGGTCAAAATAGAATTCCATATTCAATTAACTTATAACTAGAATACCATATACGTATATAGGGACTGTACAATACTCTCCCAGTCGTGTCAGGAAGTACCGTCTTGGTGCTACAATACCCTTGTTTGGGTCTATTCAGTTAGGGGGATCTGCGTGTTGTTCTTGATCCATGTGGACCAAGGGAGCCATAAGAGATTGGCGCGGTCCAGTCTGCCATTTCTAAGTGCAATGGCTTGTTCGTAGATATAGTGAAGATGAGTTGTCCTTACTACCTCTCCTAAAGTGGGTGGTTCAGGGTTTTTCCATCGTCTGGTTATGGTTAGTCTAGTCGAGAGCAGAACATGAGACATAACGTGTCTCATCTGAGTTGGGTACTTGTCCATGTCCAAGGACAGAAGTGCAAGGTCAGGTCGAGGTTCAATAGTGTGATGCAGTATTTCAGACAATAGTCGGAATGTCGATGTCCATAGGGGCTGTAGTTTGGGGCAGCTCCAGAGTGTGTGAAGCATGTCTCCTCTTGTGCCACATGAGCGCCAGCATTGGGCACTGGTGGTCTTAGAGAATTTTGATGTTCTAGCAGGTGTCAAGTACCATCGTTGGAAGATTTTAAGTGCTAGTTCCCATAGGTTAGAACAGCTAGTGGTTTTGTAAACTGAGTTGCATGCTTTGGACCATTGGTCTATAGAGTACTCTTGTCCCAGGTCAGTTTCCCATTTGAGTAGGTGGGTAGTTTTGGTGAAAGTCTGTTTCTGTTGAAGTATATTGTAAAAAAGGGATATTCCCTTGTGTTTGCTCATTGGATTGAGCAGGAATTGCCTAGCAGGTTGGGGAATTTCGCATTTCCAAGAGGTCGAGTTAAGTAGATAGTGTTTAGTTCTGAGATAAAGGTAGTGATCTGAGTCAGGTAGGTGGAATTCTGATTGTAGGTCATGGAAGGACTTAAGTTGGTCGTCAGTGAAGAGGTCATTGATGTGTGCGATGCCCTGCTCACTCCATCGTGTAAAGGATATGTGGTCCATTTTGTGGTGTAGTGTTAGTAGCGGGATGTTCATGGGGATTTTCGTGGGGTAGTTAATAGTGTGGGTTGTGAATTTTTTCCAGGTTTGGATTGAGGCTACTATCGTGGGGGAGAATTGAGAGGAGTTGGTGGCGGTGTGTGTGTTGGATAGCAGCCAAGGGAGAAGATTTTTCCCTGGAGCCATAGAGGATTCTATTTGTCCCCAGATAGTGCGGTGAACAGGAGAGAACCATTCTTTAATCTGAGTGAGGATTGATGCCATGTAATAATCGCGGAAGTCAACATAGCCTGCTCCTCCTGCGGTCCGGGATTTAATTAGGTGTTTGTGGGCGCTCCTCGCTTTCTTACCTTGCCAGACAAAGCGGGACAGTATAGATTGAAGAGAACTAAAGTAGTTATTTGGTAAAGGGATTGGTAGGGTCCTAAAGAGGTACAGGATTTGGGGTAGGTGGAGCATTTTGAATGCCGCTAATCGGCCCATCCAGGACAGCTCAAAAGACGCCAACCTGCGCAGATCTTCTTGGAGTTTGTTGCGAAATGGGATATAATTATGATAAAACAATTCTGCTGTAGTTTTAGTTAATTGAACTCCAAGATATGTTACACTCTTGTCAGCCCAAGCAAATGGGTATTGCATTTGTAGTAGTATACTGGTCGTAGCGTCAATGCCTAGGTTCAAGATGTTGGATTTACTGTTATTGACTTTGTAGTAAGATACGTTACTGAATCGGGTTAGCGTCTCCTGAACTGCCGGGAGGGAGGTGGTAGGGTTGGAGATCATTAGTATGACGTCGTCTGCGAATAAACTTATTTTATTTTCTTGCTTCCCTATTGCTATTCCTGTAATTTGCTTATTCGATCGAATAGATTGGGCCAAGGGTTCCATAACTAAGTTAAAAATTAAGGGGGAGAGAGGGCAGCCTTGCCTAGTTCCATTTGTTATGCTGAATGGGTTGGACAGCGAATCTGCCGAGTACACTCGGGCTGAGGGAGAGGAATACAGGGCCATGATGGCATTATGAATTTGCTCCGTGAATCCAAATTTCCTCAAGACCGACGACAGGTACCCCCAATGTACTCTATCAAACGCTTTTTCCGCATCTAGGGACAGGAGTACAGAGGGGGTACCCGTGAGCCTTGTATGATGTATAACATCTATCATCCTTCTGGTAGCGTCTGAGGATTGTCTGCCTTTCGTAAAGCCTGATTGGTCTTTGTGTATAAGCTCTGGGAGGATGTCGATTAGTCTATTGGCGATCAATTTTGCGTATATTTTAATATCTACGTTGAGTAGGGAGATTGGCCGGAAATTTTGGGGAGAAGTTGGTTCTTTACCTGGTTTGGGGAGTGTAACTACAATTGCACTGAGCATATCTGAGGAAAAGGAGGACGTGGAGACTGCAGAGTTGTATACTTCGCAAAGTGTGGGGGCCAGGGTTTGTTGGAAAGCTTTATAATATTCCCCAGTGAAACCGTCTGGACCAGGGGATTTGGCTGTCGGGAGCTTAGTGATAGCGTATTCTATCTCCGGGATTGTAAAGGGTTCATTAATTCTAGCTAGTTGTGTTGGAGAGATAGAGGGAAGGTTGATGTTTTCTAGGAATCTGTTGATGTCTGCTTGGGAGGGTTGGGTAGTACTTAAGTCGTCTTTTAGGTTGTAAAGGTCCTTGTAGTAGGTACTAAATGCATTTGCTATTTCGTGGGGTTTAAGCAGTTTTTCGTTGGTGTGTGGGTGTAACATGTACGGTATCTTGGATTTGGCGTTATGCCCTTTAATTCTCAGTGCCATTAGTTTACCTGCTTTATTGCCTGTGGAGTATGTATTCGCTCTCAGTTTGGTACATGTTTTTTCGAACGCCTGGAGGAGTAGGGATCTCAGTTCGTGCCTAAGTTTAAAGAGTTTGGTTTGTAGTGCAGTAGAGGGATTGGACTTGTTTTGTGAGTCAGTGAGTTCAATGTCAGCAGTCAGTTGGTCAAGATTTTGTGATCTCAGTTTTCTCGCTCTAGCACCTAGTTGGATAAAAATACCCCTGATTACAGCTTTGTGGGCGTTCCACACTACCTCCGGGTCAGACACCGAGCGGGAATTTGTGGAGAAATATTCCTCGAGATGTTGTTGTATGTCCTTTTTTGTGGACTTATTTTGTAGGAGATAGTTATCGAGTCTCCATAAGTAGGAGTTGGGATGGTGGGTTTTGGCGTTAATAGAGATACTGATGGGTGCATGGTCTGACCAAGTGGTAGTGTGGATCGTTGAGGCTGAAATTTTTTTGTAACAAGCATTTGTCAGATAGAAACAAATCAATGCGTGAGTAGGTGTTGTGACGCGGTGACAGAAAAGTATAGTCGCGTTCACTGGCGTGACAACACCTCCACACGTCAAATAAAGCATTAGCAGCTATAAAGCCCTTCAGAGGAGAAGCGAGTCTTTTGCATCCTGCAGTAGAGTCAGTGTGGACATCAGGTACTAGGTTAAAGTCGCCACACCACATTACATGTCCTTTCTTGAGTTTGTGAACCTTTGCCATGAGCTTATTGAGGAAGGACATCTGGCGTTGGTTCGGTGCATACAGGGATACCAAGGTGTAAAGAATGTTATTGATTTTGCAGATAAGGATAATGTACCGTCCCTCGGTATCCGTGACGCATTGTATGAGTTCAAACGAAACTGTGTTGCGTATGGCAATAAGGACGCCTCTTTGTTTCTTAGTGTATGATGATTTAAAGATATGAGGAAAGAGCCTATGCTGGCAGACAGGAGCTGAGTCTTGGGTGAAATGTGTTTCCTGGACACACAAGATGTCGCTTTTGAGCGACAAGGCTGTCTTCCAGAGGGAAGAGCGCTTGGCAGGGTGGTTCAAGCCTTTTGCATTCAAGGACACTACTGTTATGGACATTGCGGTGTTCTTCTGGGTGTTGGTGTATATGCGTAACTTACAGTTGGGAGGAGAGGAGCTTGGACACTTCAAACTATTTGCAGGAACAGTAGCCGAGGAGCCTTCAGAAGACGGTCGGTGTGTATTTGCGAGACGGTCGGTGTGTATTTGCGTCGCTCTGCTGATTTTATCATCCAATCATGTTCAAGCCAAAATGCATTTTTTTTTTTTTTTCTTTTCCTTGCATGTCCCCCTCGGATTTACAGTGACTTTACTTCCAAGTGCACTTGCAGTGCAAAGTGGATTTGCCTTTAGTAAATAAAATCCATTGGTCTATACTGAGTTTAATAAATGAGGAATTAAACCATTACAATAGTATTTAAAAATTAAAATTTGAACCAAGCAATACATAGACCCAATGGTCTAGAGGGATAGTGTCACCAGAAATCTTAATTATTACATGCGCTTCTTTAGACCAATATCTTTGAATAATCGGACAGAGTCACCATATATGTGC
Organism: Lithobates sylvaticus; assembly: GCA_028564925.1. NCBI lineage: Eukaryota > Metazoa > Chordata > Amphibia > Anura > Ranidae > Lithobates > Lithobates sylvaticus. The sequence goes on along the minus strand of CM053027.1, from coordinate 440,396,385 downwards.
TCTGGTAACTTTTTTATCATATCCTCTTCAACACTTTTGAGCTATGAATATAGATGCCATGCGTGACAGAGAAAGGTACTAGCATGTGGCCAGTTTGAGCATCATTTCCTCATATTAAATGCTTATGGATGAAGTGTGACATAACTTTAGCATCTTAAATGTATGATCATTCCTCAAGGTCATGCATAAATTCCTCTCCTATTTTCCCAAATATCCTGGAAAAGTTGGTGTTTCTAATTTTAGGATAAAAAGTTAATATGATATATTCGAGAAAGAATATGACCAGGAGGGGCAGAGTCTGCTAAGTGAACCTCTATATGGTTTATATTAAATATCTCTCTAAAAGGTTAAGGAAGAGAGTATATAAATTGCTTGATTTGGCTGTACCTACATGAATCCTGATTTTTTTTTCCTTAAAACTACCAGGTAAGCAGCGTATGACCTTTAAAAAAATCCTTAACCCTTAAAACCCTTAAAAATTATGAATGTACGTCTGTGTCCAGTTAAGAAAAAATTCTGCAAACGTGAAGAAAAAATACTATGGCCACTTATGGACATTATTGATAAATTATAGCTCAATTTGAGAAGATTATGGAGAAGTTTGCACTAACATAGCACCAACTCTGTAGGTGCAAAGACATGAGTATATCTTACTATAAGAAAGAGGTAGTTCTGAAAGATCTATTCCACTTTTTTCCACAGCAACCTATTTTCTTGTACTTTTTTGTCTATTGTCCAGTCTATAAGTCAAATTTTTTTTACAAATAAATATGTGAAAAGTGTGGTGTGCATTTGTATTCAGCCCCCCCTGAGTCAATAATTTGTAAATCTACCTTTCGCTGCAATTACAGCTGCACGTCTTCTGGGGATGTCTCTACCAGCTTTGCACATCTAGAGGAAAACATTTTTGCCCATTTTTCTTTGCAAAATAGCTCAAGCTCTGTCAAATTGGATGGAGAGCATATGTGAACAGCAATTTTCAAGTCTTGCCAGAGATTCTCAATTGGATTTAGGTCTGGACTTTGGCTGGGCCATTCTAACACATGAATATGCTTTGATCTAAACCATTCCATTTTAGCTCTGGCTGTATGTTTAGGATTGTTGCCCTGCTGGAAGGTGAACCCATAGCTCTCAACCGTCCCTGATTTTGAGAGACTGTCCCTGATTTGGAAAAATGTCCTCTTTCCTCCTCATTTGTCCCTCATTTTGGTCTGATCTACATAATTGTATATAAAATGCACTGTTTATCTTTCAGAAAGTGTTTCCCAGTGCTAAACCTTTCATCTAATTTCTAAATTGCTGCATTTCGAAATTTCAAAGGCCAGTATAACAGAATAGTATGGGTAAAAATATAAAAAGCACTGGTGGGTTTAAATAATCCTTTTTTTATACAATTCTCCTTTAAGGGGGGTGGCAGGATGTGTGCCCTATGCCTACACACTTTTGCTAATAGGTGTCCCTTGTTCCCTTCTCAAAAAGTTGGGAGGTATGGGTGAACTGGGAGGTATGGGTGAACCGCTGCCCGAGTCTCAATCTTTTGCAGACTCTAACAGGTTTTCTTTTAAGATTGCCCTGTATTTGGCTCCATCCATATTCCAATCAACGTTGATCAGCTTCCCTGTCCTTGCTGTACATACTGTGGGTGTTTTCTGCTATTGCAAAAACACCCATTTAGGGCAAGATCATACATTTTGAAAATATGAGGAGATCGTCAAAAAAGGGACGTGGCCCCAGTCGTGGTGCTGCTGGTGGAGCTCCTGTTGCAGGGAGAGGACGTGGTCGATCTGTGCCAGCTACACGCACAAGTGAAACACCTTCCTCGGGTGCGAGTAGGCGACAGAGCCTGCAGCAGTATTTTGGCGTGCCTAATGAGGCTGTACAAATGTTGAGGCCAGGACAAGTACAGGCGATAGTAGATTGGGTTGCTGACAGTGCCTCCGGTTCCTTCACGTTGTCTCCCACCCAGTCTCCTGATGAAAGTTCAGAGTTGGCACCTGCAGCCGATGTCCATCAGTCTTTCACCTCACCCCCTTGCAAATCAGCCAAGCAGTCTGAGCCCCAAATCATGCAGCAGTCTCTTCTGCTTTTTGATGACTCTGTTAGCAGGGTTTCCCAGGGCCATCCACCTAGCCCTGCCCCAGAAGTGGAAGAGATTGTCCGAAAAGGAGGGCAGGGGTGAAGACTGGGTGGAAGATGATGTGGAGGACGATGAGGTCCTTGACCCCACATGGAATAAACGTCATGCAGTTGACCAGTGTAGTTCGGAGGAAGAGGCGGTGGTCGCACAGGGCCACCAGCACAGCAGAAGAGGGAGCAGGGTGCAAAAGGGGAGCATCCGTCCCCTAGACAGTACGTCTGCTACTGCCCAACGCAGCATGGGACCAAGCACACCAAAGCCAGGTCCAAGGAGTTCCCTAGCGTGACAGTTCTTCAGACAATGTGCTGATGACAAGACATGAGTGGATTGCACGCTGTGCAATTAGAGCCTGAAGCGAGGCATAAACGTTCTCAACCTGAGCACAACCTGCATGACCAGGCATCTGAGTCACCAACCATCTCCACAATGTCCCATGAAAGCGTTCAGCTCTCTATCTCCCAAACACTGGAGCGGAAGAGGAAGTACCCCCCTAGCCACCCGCGATCCCTGGCCCTGAATGCCAGCATTTCAAACTTCCTCACCTTTGAAATGATGTCATTCCGTCTGGTGGAGACGCAGAGTTTTAAAAGGCTGATGTCATTGGCTGTTCCACAGTACGTCGTGCCCAGCTGCCACTACTTTTCCAGGCGAGCTATCCCTTCCCTGCACAACCAAGTGGGGGACAAAATAAGGTGTGCACTGCACAATGCCATCTGTGGCAAGGTCCACCTAACTACGGATGCGTGGACCAGTAAGCACGGTCAGGGACGTTATATCTCCCTAGCAGCACACTGGGTAAATGTAGTGGCGGCTGGGCCTGAGGTGGATAGCAGTTTGGCGCATGTCCTTCCACCACCGAGGATTGCAGGGCGCTTCAGTTTACCTCCTGTTGCTAACTCCTCCTACTCCGCCTCCTCATCCTCTACCGCCTCCTCATCCGGTCAGCGTAACACCTTCACAACCAACTTCAGCACAGCCAGGGGTAAACGACAGCAGGCAGATTTAAAACTTTCCTTTTTGGGGGAAAAACCCCACACCATGCAGGAGTTGTGGAGGGACATGGTACAACAGACCAATGAGTGGTTGGTGGCAGTGAGCCTCAAGCCCGGCTTGGTGGTGTGCAATAATGGGCAAAATCTCGTAGCAGCTCTGGGCCTAGCCGGTTTGACGCAAATCCCTTGCCTGGCGCATGTGCTGAAATTGGTGGTCCAGAGGTTCCTTAAGAATTACCCCGATATGCCAGAGCTGCTGCAGAAAGTGCAGGCCGTCTGTGCGCACTTTTGGCGTTCTCACCCTGCTGCTGCTCGCCTGTCAGCGCTGCTGCGTAACTTCGGCCTTCCCACTCACCGTCCCATATGTGACGTGCCCACAAGGTGGAACTCCACCTTGCACATGCTGGCCAGACTGTGCGAGCAGCAGCAGGCGATAGTGGAGTCTCAGCTGCAGCACGCACGCATGAGTCGCTCTGCGGAACAGCACCACTTCACCACCAATAACTGGGCCTCCATGCGAGACCTCTGTGCCTTGTTGCACTGTTTCGAGTACTCCACCAACATGGCCAGTGCCGATGACGCCGTTCTCAGCGTTACTTTCCCAGTTCTATGCCTCCTTGAAAAAATGCTTCAGGCGATGATGGAAGAGGATGTGGCACAGGAGGAGGAGGAGGAAGAGGGATAATTTCCAAGGCTTTCAGGGCAGTTATTCACAAGTGGCTACAAGGGTGGGTTCCTGCACCAACAAGCGCCAGGTACACAATTGTCCGGCAGCAAGGGCACAGTTCTGGAGGGTGACAAGGTGGAGGATGAGGAGGAGATGGAGGAGGAGGAACCATGTTTACAGCAGGGTGGCACCCAGACCAGCTCATGTCCATCACTGGTGCGTGGCTGGGGGGATACAGAGGACACAGACGATACACCTCCCACAGAGGACAGCTTTTCGTTGCCTCTGGGCAGCACACTTATTGAATGATGGATCTGCCCCTTCAACTTCTGGGTCTCCAAATTGGGCACATGGCCTGAGCTTGCCCTTTACGCCTTGGAGGTGCTTGCCTGCCCTGCAGCCAGTGTATTATCTGAACGTGTATTTAGCACGGCAAGGGGAGTTATCACAGACAATCGCAGCCGCCTGTCCAGAGCCAATGTGGACAAGCTCCTGTTCATTAAAATGAACCAGGCATGGATCCCACAGGACTTGTCTATACCTTGTGCAGAATAGACATGCATACCTGTGTTCTGACAAAACTGTCTGGCCATCGGATAGTGTCCGGCCACTTACTGCGCAGGCGCATCGCTTTCGAAGTACGGAGGACAAGGAGATTCATGAAATCGCCGAAGATGAACGTCGCCTGCGCAGTGAGTGCAGGTTCAAGCCCCACCATCCAAGTGGACATACGGTAGCACATAGTAACAGGGCCCCTCACGGGCTCGCTTGGCTAGGCTTCAACCTTGGATGATGTGGCTTGAACCCGGACTCACTGCGCATCATCTTCGGATAGTTTTGAAATCCCCTTGTCCTACGTACTGAGCAAGCGCAGTACAGGGCGGACACTATGCGACGGGGGACAGAATTTGACACATCACCACCAGCCTTAACCAGCCATTGTTGTATTTTTGAACCAGTGTTGGCTACCTCGTCCTCCTCCACCGCCGCTTCCATCTACCCCGCCACATCCACCACCACCTCAACCTCCTACTCCATATGGACCTCGTCCTCCTAGGTCAAGATTATAATTTTTTTTATTTTTTTTATTTCCAAGTATTTTATTTTCCCACTATCTTATCCATTAAATTGAATATTTTTTTTCCAGAAAGGGCGTATTCTGGGGCATTCCCATCATATGTGCGGCATCGTGCCGTTGAGTTTCTGAGGTTCTTAATGACCTGCTCTACCTCTTATGCTGAGAAGGGAGCCTCCAGCATATTATTTTTTTTTTATGTTATTTTTAAGTTATTTCCCTATCCACATTTGTTTGCAGAGCACTTGCCATGCTCTTAACAACATTTTTTTTGCCATTTGCAGCCCTCTAGCCCTTTCCATTACTTTTTTACAGCCATTTTAGTCTTGAAAAGTTCGGGTCCCCATTGACTTCAATGGGGTTCGGAGTTCGGGGTCAAGTTCGGTCCCGAACCCAGACTTTTTTCCGAAGTTTGGCCGAACCCACCGAACCCGAACATCCAGGTGTCCGCTCAACTCTAGTTGTAACATGACAGTATCTGGAAAATTTCAAGGGGTATGAATACCTTTTCCAGGAACTGTAAATGGTGTGTATATATATATATATATATATATATATATATATATATATATATATATATATATATATATATATATATATATATATACATATATTTCAAACTCACTGAGAGCAGGTTGGAGTATTGTGAAGAGTCGTGGGCATCATAGTTAAATTGTGTGTGTCTTTGTTAGGTATGTAGTCTACATGATTCACTAGATTCACGAGATAACTGGGAGAAAAAGTTAGTCACTGATATATAGAGAGACAAGGGAAAAGTCAGACTTGCTACCAAAGTAGGGATCTATGTTGAGTGTAGATTTGAGTGTGGAAACTGCGATCTTTATACTTATTGCAGGTGGGCGAGTTGAATTTTAAAATTTGTATCTTGTACGGTATCTTTGTGCTCTTGGAGTGCAGTTATTGGAAACTTCAGTCCAGGCTTCTGGAATGGAGAATGAACTGTACCAATCTGTCACTTCAATTAGGGGAAGGTTTAGAGAGTCACAGAATGCCTGCAGGTTGTTAGGGGTACCAAGATGTGCTGTGTGGCCCCTCCATGTGGCAGATAGACAGAATGGAAATTTCCATCTATATATACATCTGGATAGGTGTATCTGCTGGTCTGTTTAATAAATCATTAAACATGCCTGTAACAGTTTGCTTTGTGAGTTGTTGTTCTACAGACTCTGGGATCCCCCTGATGCATTGATTGTGGCAGGGGCCACAAATATCAAGGTCCTCCAAGTGCCTGTGAATCTCTAGTATGTGAGAGAGATTTGTGCCAGAGGTTCTTTGTACTTGCTTTATGGCGTCTGCATGGTGGGTAGCAGTCTGCTCCACTGTCACCATCCGAGCTGCAATCGAGTGGATGTCTGCCCTCGCTGCTGACAAGGTGGCTTTGATTTCGGCTGCAACTGCCTGTAGATCTGTGAGGCAGAGGGAATGTGTAGCTGAGACAGGAGGGTCTTTATTTTCCCATTTGCGATGGTGAGGAGTTGTTTGCCATGCATGGCTACTCTGTCCCTAAGGCCTCGTGGCTATCTCTTGAGGCCATGCGGAACATTGCCGCCATGTTGCCTGTCGATTGGGAAAACGGGTCCTTGAAGCTGCGGGATGCCGAGGGGTGATTGTCATCTTTTCCCCATACTCATAGAGCTTGTTATGTCCCTGCAGTGCTTGTTTGAAGCTCTGTTATGCAGGAGGAATCTGTTCAGGCAGCCATCTCAGACCGGCGCTAGACACGCCCCCCAGGTGCATGCTATTTTGAACAAGTCATTCCTGCTACTTGGCTGATAATGATTTTGAGAAAACTCAGTTTCATAAGGTTCCCCAGCATCTTTGAAAGTAGAGAGATGTGAATACACACCTTGAAGACCAATTGAATCTTTCTTCTGGGGCGTTGCTAGCCAAAGACTTAGAGGTCTGCATAACTTCAGAGCTGCGGTGTTGTACAGTTGTATAGCACAGCAGGTCTCCACTTCCCTGTCTGGAAGCCCAGAAAAGGCTAGATTCTAGCTGGATGGCCCAAATCAGCAATATGAGGTGAGCTCTAACCATGATTCTAGGGACGATACCAGGAAACTACCTGACTCAATTGATCTATTTCCCACAACCAATCAGCTTGCTCTTGACACTACACTTGAAGACATACTTATGTCTCTCAGGAGCTCATTACATGTGGATGTGATGTATTGCGTGCATAAGTTTAACAAAGATCTGCAGGCTGTGGGTTCCACAGTGGATCATATTGAGTCTATGATAGGTGAATTTGCATTCATAATCAATACTCTGGTAGATGCCCATGATACCAATGAGAATGAGTTGGCCTGGATTAAAGAAAAAATTGCAGATATAGAGGACAGATCTAGGTATAATAATGTAAAGATCTGAGTAATCTGATGTCTACAGATTTGTCACAGAAATGTCTGCTAAAATACTGCCTGACCTTACTACCACAGACCTGACTATCGACATAGTTCATCACCTGCCCAGGTCATCCCACTTGCCCAATCAAGTACCTAGAGATGTCATCTTCTGTATACACTTTTACCACTTAAAGGAGCAGCTTATGTTTACAGTGTCCAATAAATATAAAAACCCTGCTCCACACATGTAGTACCAATTTTATACTAATCTTTCTCAGTATACACTCCAAAACAATCTCAATACAATCACAAAAAATCTCAGGAATCATCAGATCAGCTACAAAAAGGGGTACCTGACTAAGCTTTTGCTCAGCAAAGATAGCTCTGACCATGTAATAGATTCCATAGACAAAGGCATACGTCTACTCAAAACATGGAAAACTTTGGAACCACCTTTTAGTCATCCTCACTACGCAGTAGTGTCAGTGGTATCAGGTGTCCTCTAAAAATTCAATATAAACCCATGACCCTGTATGAGTTTGTTCTTCTCAAAGTTCTAACAATGGCTCTCCCGCCAAAGGGAGCGCCCACATGGCCAAACTTTTCCCCCCTATGCATCTGGGCAGACATGTGGTACACATGGATCCAACTGATCCACCCTTTTACTGTTTAGTTTTTTCTTTATTTCCTCTGTGTTTTTCTACTTGTAGTCCGAGTCCTTCACAGCATACCTCTTGGACAATCTATTTCATCACCGCTTATTTTCAGGGCAGATACCAATTTGAACATTCGTCTGATCGTCCCACATCAGAATCTTCAATTGGCATTCGTGATTACCACCATCCCATCCCACTTCACATCATTGTTTCTTACACCTCAACACAAGTGTAACATTTCTATTAACGCCAGAGAACTGAATCATCCCACTAAAGTTAGGTCATAATGGAAAAAAGGCCAAAAATATGAATGTGATAGACAGAAAGACACACATTTCCTCAACCAGGCTTCCCCCAAATGCTCTCATGGGAAATTTCCTTTCATAATCACAGCAAATACATATGCAAAGAAAAGGGGCATCTTAATTGCCATTAAGGTCACTGGTTCTTTTACTCTTTACAAGGAAATCAAAGCCCCAATAGGTTGTTGTTATTTGATTTTGGTGTGTGATCTTAAATCCACTCAATACATGTATACATTGTATACGCACCAAACACAAACCAGATCCATTTTCTTAATAAATGAATGGACAGAAACCACAGTATAGCAGGGCTTATTGCTACTGATCCAAAAATGTATTCCTCTGCTACAATGCAATGCTTGTCATCCTTTCTAAACCTCTTTTTTACAGGTTCATAAGCTCTACGATGCAAGACAATGCTATCACACCAATGAAAAGGATTAAATTTTTTTCTCACAACATCAATCCTATACTAGAATAGACCTATTTCTAAGGAACAAGTGGCTTTTGCAAAGAATCACCAATACCCCCATTAATACGATCTCATGGACAGATCATGCATCCATATCCTTGTCGGTTTGAGACTCTTTCTCTCCTAATTCTAAATTTCTTCTACTACCTCTGGGGTCTGGAGTAGGGATTCGTTGAACTTCCATTGCCACTGCCTGTGACCCGCTTCCAGAATGTCAATGTCAACGAAGATCTAACCAAAACTTTTAGAATATCTCTTAATTAAACTTGTTATTGAAAACAACCAGCAGGGGGGTGGTACAACACCTGGAGAGGGGGACGTCTGTCCGGCTGGGCAACATAGAGAGGAAACACTCCCCAGTAGGGCTCTAGCTTGGCACACACACCTTCAGTCTTGATGAGAACAAAACAAAAAGGCCCGGGCCCAACACTTGCGTGTCTTCTCTGTTCGGCTTACTGCTCTGGGTCCCCCCTCCCGATCGGAGTGGGTTCCCTCTGTCGTCTTCTCGAGGATCTGCGCGGGAGGCCTCTGTTGTTCCCTTGGTTTGGCGGGCGCGGATCTCTGTATGATAGGGGACTCAACCAGTCCCGCAGCGGGAACGGCTCCATTTCCAGGAACCTGAAGAGGTCGGGCATCTCTGCGTGCCGCCGTAGGGTGAAGGAGTCAGTTCCTTTCCGGATGGTAAGTTGTAGGGGAAATCCCCATCTGTATGTCAATCCTGCTCTGCTGAGGCGCTCCAGCAACGGTTTTAGCATTGCTCTCCTTAGACGATATTTGTGCCCCATCAAAGTCCACCGGTCCCTTGAGCCTGGCTGCTTGTAGAATCATCTCCTTGTGGCTGTAGCGGTGAAGCTTGCACAGGACATCTCGGGGACGGTCCACCTCCGCGGGCCGTGGGCCTAGTGTCCTATGCACCCTGTCAAACTCCAAGAGTGCCGGGCAGTCTTGTGCCAGTAGCTTGTGGGCAATGGCCCGGACCGTCTCCGCTAGGTTTTCCGCCCCTGTCGCTTCTGGTATACCCCGGAATCTCAGGTTCTGGCGGCGGCTGCGGTTCTCGAGGTCCTCTGCATGCAGTTGTACCTCCGCCAGTTGTTCCTGGTGCCTCTGTTGTTCTCTCTCTCCAACTGCGAGACCCGAGCCTCCAGGGATCCAACCGTAGCCTCCTCTCTTGTTAGCCTCTCATCTATGTCCTGCACTTCGGACCTAATCTCCTGGAGGTCTCGTCTGTGCTGCTCTTCGACCCTCTGGACTAGCGCTTCCATATCAGCTCCTTGGTGGGTAAGGCTTCCATGTCGGCCTTCGTAGGCAGGGCCCGCAGTAGCGCCCGTATGTCCGCATCGTCCCCCATGTGCTGTGAGGGGGTACCGGACCCCCCCTGGCTTAGCGGGGTTGGGTTCAGTAACACTGGGAGGCCAGTCAGAGGCTGCGAGCCTGATGGTTGCGGGGACGCCATGTTGACTGGGAGGATAGCGGGTAGGGCCTCCCCACGTGGCTGTTCAGGTCGGGCCTCCGGTGGCGTTCTAGGTTTTTCCTTGAGGAATTTGTCGATCTGGGAAGCCGGGATTAGTTTAGCAGTACCCTTGAACTTTCCCTTCTTGCGGTAGCTCATGGCAGAGTGATAGTTAGCTGTTCCGCTGGCATAGCGACTTTGTTTACCGGGTCCGGGAGCGGGCGCTCAGGCACTATGCGACCTCATTCCGCCATGTCCAGGTCGCGCCCCTAGTTCGAGCATTGAGGGGGACGGAGGCCTCTGGTGTCTGCTGAGGTGTACCAAGATGGCCGCCGTGTCTCTGCTAGACCTCGAGGGGCTCACCTGTGCGGCGTGAAAGTGATACCACTGGGCCCCCGGGCAGGTAAAGTGTCTCTGGGGGGTTCCTGAGGTATTCAGTGAGTGGAGAGGAGCCAGGAGGGAGCAGGTGTAGGCCGCGGGTGGAGCAAGATGGCCGCCGATCCACTGTGTGTAGGCCAGGTGGTAATGTAAGTCCCTGGGGGCTCAGTGGGCGGCAGGTCTGTCTCTGTAAGGCCGCTTGTGTGACAGAGGAGGCTGTGTGATTGTGGATAGGCCCGGACTCTGGGAGTGGTAAGATGGCCGCCAGGTAGGCCGAAGCCGCGGCCTGTCCTAAAACGACCGCCGGGTGGAGGGGCGGCGTTCCGCCTGGGTCACAGCTCTCCCTCTGGGGACCAGAAGCCTACTGCCGCTCTGGATGTGCTTTGTTCCCCCCAGGTAGTGTCCACATACGGGGCCTGGGGCAGAAGGGACGAGGGATGAGGACAAGAGGGCCTGGGGTGTAGCAAGATGGCCGCCGTCGCTCACCTGTAGCTTTGGGGCTCCAATCCTTCTCCAGCGCTCGTTTCTCAGTCCGTGTGCGGTTCCCCTTTGATGGAATTTTTTTATATCAATGCAGTTTCGGTTGATAACCCCTTCATTTTGTGGAATACCCGCAAAGCATTTATATAAGGTATTCTTATCAAACTGGGTGCTAGGGCCAAGAAACAGAGGCAGCAGCAGCAGCTAAATAACACCATTAACCACTTCCCACCCAGGCCAATTCTGGTATTTCTCTCCTACATGTAAAAATCATAATTTTTTTGCCTCGAAAATTACTCACAGGGCCAAATTATATCATTCACATGATATTGTCGATGCTATTAGTCGCTATTATAGCACCTTGTACAACCTTACAAATGAAAGCAGAAATTAGAGATCATCAGCTCACGACTATATATACGCTGCACCATCCCATAGATGTGCATTCTCCTGCGATCCTGTTTAAGACTTCCTTTGCTGACATCCCTTATGGTTCCAGATCCTTCTTGCTGTTCCACTACATTTATGCCTGACTTCTGGCTTGGCTGACTATCCGTTCCGGTTACTGAACTTTGGCTATGTTTTGACTACGTTTGTTCTTTTTACTTTTATTATTAAACAAGTGTGATTTAACTGTACTTCTGTCTTGGCCTGATTTCATGATTTCTGACAGTAGGTGAAGGCCATGAATTCAGAAGATGCAGTCAATTCACTTGTTGGTAATATTTTTTTCCAGAGTGGATGAACTTGGTCACTGCATGGATCAGTTTGCCATGGCATTACAAACGCTCCTGGAATCTCCCACTGTGTCCGCCCCGGTACAACTTATGTTGCAGGCCGACCCTGCTGCTGCTCCAGTCTCTGTGCAGGCACCCACCTCGAGTGTTACCTCTATAAAAGGTATGTCTGGTTCCGCTCCACTTCCCCAGTGATTTGGGGGCAATGCAGTCCAATGCAGAGAGTTTCTCAACCAGGTTGAGATATACTTTAAGATGCTCCCCCAGGTGCTTCCCATGGACAGAAGCTAAGTAGGTTTTGTGATATCTTTGCTTTCTAAGAGAGCCTTGGCCTGGGCAAACCCTCTATGGGAGATGCAAAAACCGGTTGTCTAGAGCTACCCTGAGTTTGTGGCTTCGTTTAAAAGGGTATTTAACGTTCCCGCACGCTCCGCTTCTGCTGTCAAGTGCCTCATGCCCATCAAACAGAGTATGAGAACTGTTGCCGACTACGCCATTGAGATCCGTACTCTGGCAGCAGAGGTTGCATGGAACAATGAGTCCCTTGTGGCTGCTTTTTCTCATGGTCTCTCGGATACCATCAAGGATGAGAGTCTCTTTTAAGGAGCGCTTGCGGAAGCCTCCTGTACGTTTGCCTCTATGCTTTGCAGTCCCACCCGTGCCTACCTCACCTCCCATGCCTCCTGGTACTGAGTCGATAAATGAAGGTGAACCCAGGAACTTGGGCTTTACGCATCTCTCTGCGGATAAGCAAACCTTAAGGAGCAGGGAGAGATTGTGCCTTTATTGTGGCCAGGCAGGTCACTTTTTTAAATCTTGTCCTACCCATCCAGGGAACCCCCGAACCTTGAGGTCATGGACAGACCTTAGGTGGCATTGTTTCATCCCCAGTTATCCAGGAGGATAAGCCCCTGGTTCGGGTAACCCTTTCTTGGGCTGAGCCGTCCATCAAGATATAGGCTCTAATCGACTCTGGGGCTGCAGGTCTGTTCATTGATGCTGCCTTTGTATCAAAAGCACTTGATTCCGCCGCAGCTGTGTGACACTCCACTTGCCATTGAGGCTCTTGATGGGAGACCTCTACAGCCTGCCCATGTGACTCATGAGAAGGTTCTGTTGTCCATGGCTGTAAGGGCTCTTCACCATTAGAAAATCCAATGCTTCCAGAAGGTAACCAAGGTCCTTTTTTTCAAAATTTCTATTTTTTTTTTTGTTTGTTTATAGCACAAAAAATAAAAATGGCAGATGTGATTAAATACCACCAAAAGAAAGCTCTATTTGTGGGAAAAAAAAAAAGGACATCAATTTTATTTGGTTACAGCATCGCACAACCGCACAAATATCAGTTAAAGTAACGCAGTGCTGTATCGCAAAAAATGGCCTGGTCATGAAGGGGGTAAAATCTTCCAGGGCTGAAGTAGTTAAAATGCATTTAATGTCTGGCTTCTGTTTAATGGGCATGCTGGAAAACAAGCAGCTAGTGTTGGGTGAATGGTTCGGGCTGAGCAAAAGTCCAGCCGTTCAGGTGTTCTCTAAACATGCTGGGTGCATGCTGGGTTGGTGATGCACAAGGGGGAAGTGCCCCCAGGTGACATTGCCAGGTGGCTCCACCCCTTACCTATATAAGAACTATCAAATGACAGAGCCTGCAGTAGGTGGTTAGTCTTTGATGGCGGAGCATTTTTTTTTCTTTTTTCTGGTCCAGTGGTGGCGTCAGCGTCGTGATTGACGATGGATCTACATTGGAGCACATTGTTTTTTATTTTTATCAAAGGAATTGTCAAAAACCGTCTCTGTTTTAATACTTTTTGACACTTTTTTGGTGAATGGGTAGGGGTACTATGTACCCCATACTCCTTTACATGGAGGCACAGGATATTGTTAAAGGGGGGCTTCCAGATTCCCGATAAGCCCCTGTCTGCAGACCCCCACAACCACAGCCCAGGGTTGTCGGGAAGAGGCCCTTGTCCCCATCAACATGTCAGATTTGCTGCAGAATTTTTATTTTTTTATATTGTACAGAATTGAAACTTTACAGGCAGATTAAGGGCATCACCCAGACATGTTATTAAATTGAATGTAATTGTTTCACTTTAAGCATTTTTTTAATTTTTGCTCCAACCAGATTTTTATTTTTGCTTCGGTACGTGTTCCTCAGAGCAGTGCCTAGTCCCCTTTATCATTTGTTTAACAATCTCGTGTCTATTAGCCTAGGAAATTGCCATTTCTGGTTTTAGCCAGTAAAAGTTGGTGAAACCATCTCAGGGCAGCCAGAGAACAGTAAACGTAATCTAGAGACAGGCTGAGATCAGGGCAGAGCGTAATCCAGGAAGAGGCTAAGGTCAAGATATATAAACCACACTCAGAATCAAGGTTCAGTGTGCAGCACAGAGGCTGTGTAGAAAGAACTATCACAAGTCCGGAGCTCTGGACCCTGGGATTGTGACTGCCAATGGATACTTCATCCAGAGCAGGGACCTGTGGAAAAGTGGAGGCAGATGGCAGAATGGGGAACTGTGGCAAAGGAGCAGGAGTGCTTTTTGTGTTTCTACGTTAGATCTCTGCAGTTGACATAGGTCTTCCTAAATACCACATGTAGTGCCCTCACCTTTTTGACATTTCTGTTGCCCAAGTTTTTTTACTTTAGTTGTCTGCCAGATGAACACCAACCTGGATTTGGCACATTGAGAAAACTCTAAATGTGTAGGTGTCTAGAGAAATCTATAGTTCATGGGAGCCCATATATACTGTTGGTAGACACTGGGCACAGAAAGGCCCACAAACACTCATGACACTTAATTCTAAAATAAAGGTACTAATAATAATATTTTTGCAAATCTTTTAATATGTGTTATCTCCTGGGTTTTACATATGGCATCCCTTTATTTTATTTTTTTTTTGATACAAACTTTTTTATTGATGAGAATTGCAAGAATATATACAAATGAACGTAAACATTTGGACATGTAGTATTGCATAGGAGGGAGACACTTTTTAGTTACATTCCATTATATATCATCTGTACAATCAGTCAGACTGGTAGAAAAAGTGATCTTAAGAGGTGAGTGGGAATCCAGTTGGGGGGTATTGTTGAGCAGGTGCTGTCCGCCTGTAGAGTTTCTCATCTGTTCTTCATATACAAAATCATATACTAAAATTAACAACTTACAAAACCATAACAATTGTCATGAAAACAAAAAAGGGCTATACAGTTACTACCATGAGAATTTTACCGTGTTTTTACAGGGTCTGGTATAGCCAATAGTTGGTCTAGGAACCAGTCAGACCATTTTTTATCATATATATGCATAGTATCCATTATGGAGTGGAACAGTCTTTCCATAAGACGAATGGCTTCCATTCTTTGCAAGACTTGGGCCCATGGGACCGATCTAGATTTCCAGTTTAGAGCTATAGTCCACTGGATAGCTGAGAACAAAGTGTTGATCAGATTTCGTGTGGATGGGGGGATCCCTGGGATAGGGGCAAATAAAAGGCATATAGGCGCTGTTAGTGTTGTGTTGGAACCTGAGAGGGCCTCCACTTTAATAGAGGCTTGATTCCAGATTTGCTGTAGGTGAGGGCAACTCCAGAAGGTGTGCAGCATCGTGCCCACCTCCTGGCAGCCCCTAAAGCAGGTTTCAGGAACCGTGGGGTAAAATTTGTGGACTTTGTCAGGGGTGAGATACCATCTAGAGTGGACTTTGAGAATTGTTTCTTTGACTGCGATGGACTTTAACATACCTATAGTACTCTAGATCAGCATGTGCACAGACAAACATCTCGCACATGCTTGAATTTAGGGTAGCAATGGTATAGTATAAGTTCGGCATCATGACAATAATAACATCAAAACAAACAATAAAAAAAACAATATAACCAGCGTGGGGTCCGGAGGAAAACTCCATCCAGACTATCCGAAAAACCTTTGAGTGGACCAATACGTGGTCCAATGCCACACTCGCTCCTCACGGGATCCTCAATAGGGGGTGAGGGGTGTGAGAGGGGAGCACAGGGTTGGGAACACGTCCAGGTTCCCGCAACGATCTCTCTAACCTAGGGGAAGAGAGAAGCCGTGCTGAGCAAGTGTGGAGGGGGTGAGTCACGAACGGGCCGTACTAGAGGCTCCGGGGGGTCGGAGACAATATTTGGCAGGTGGAAGTTCTTATGCCGACAGGAGGCATATTGTGGCGTGAATATAGGAGCCGGGGGGGAAATCAAAATCAAGTCAAATTTCCTGAGAAGGAATGTATGGGGGGGGGGGGGGTTGCGGGAAGGATAAAGTAAAGTCATGGAAAAAGCAAAAACGTACCGGCGAGCTCCACGGTTCCTGGATAGTAGGCAGTACGCCAGCGATCATCGCTGACCTACTAGGGAAAAGCGGTGTCCATGGCGGCGTTACTCATCAATATTCAGGTTGAGGTAGAGGCCTGAGGGGTCTGCGGTCTCTGTGTGGCGAAGGAGTAGCCCAGATTGGAGAAAGGCGAGGGGTGGTGGGTATCCTGACGGCTTGCTGAGGTTCCAGAAGGCCGAGCTTGATCAAGATTTCTTTGCCTTCCCTGATCGTTGAGGCTAGATAGGTGGTACCGTTATGTGGGATGATTAGTTTAAAGGGGAAACCCCATCTGTACCGTATGTGGGCAGATTGAAGGACGGTCGTAATTTCTTTCATCCGTCTGCGTTTCTCAAGGGTCGCCGGGGAGATATCCGGATAGATTTGCAAAGGAAGACCGTCTAGCATGATCCGCGGGGTGTTGCGAGAGGCTTTAAGGATTTCTTCTTTCGTTAGGTAATCCTTGAGGCACATGATAATGTCTCTAGGTGGTTTTTCAGGAGGGGGCTTGGGTCTGAGTGCCCGGTGTAGACGATCGCAGGTGAATGAATCCTCCGGGAGTTCAGGCAGGAGGGAGTGGAACAATCTGTTGATGGCATCGGTAAGATCCGTGACCGATTCCGGAACTCCACGGACCCTGATGTTGTTCCTCCTGTTACGGTTGTCCAAATCTTCCATGTGGTTCTGGAGTTGGACAACCGTATCCGCCAACGATTCATGTTCCCTCCTGAGATCTGTGTAGGCGAGGTGCAGTTCATCGTGCTTCACCTCGAGTATGTCCGTGCGGTTGCCTAGTGCGGAGATCTCTTGGGAGAGGGAGGAGGTTGACTTTTGTAATTCGGCCTGGAATTTCCTGGCTAAGCGATCGTACATGGCTGCCAGGCTATCCTCCAGATCTGCCTTCGTGAGCTGTGCTGAGTGTGTCCCTTGCTGTGCTTGGGGGAGAGCCGCTGCGCTCGGTTCACGTGGCGGGGATCCTGGCTGGGCGCCATTTTGCGACATCCCGGCCTGTTCGCGGGCACGCAGAAGGTAGTTTGTGAGTGACCGCTGGGCGGTTTTAGGTTTGTTTTTTTTGCCTGTCGGCATGCACGATTAGTCCCTCGGGAGGGAGAGGTACCTTTCGGTGCTGATGAATGGGTTAAAACGTCCCGGGGAGTGCTGTTTGTCTCCGACGGTGCCGGAGCTCCTTCTTTTAGCTTCTGCTCTGCTTCGCGCCGCGCATGCGCCCCCCGGCATCCCTTTATTATAAATTTGCCAAGCATTCATTTTGCATTTCTAATAATTTTGTGTAAGTGCTTCAAGTTTTACTCATTTAAAGTTACATATTAAAATAAAACAGTATGATGCTTAATCTTGTCAGCATGTAGGAATGCTCACATTGTTTGAAAGCATTCTTATAATATTTACTTACGTATTTGTAAGAAATACAATTCCTGAGAATGGTTTTGGTTCTTAAGCAAATTCAACTTGTTTTGGTTGTTTAAAAAATAAAGTGGAGTCTCAAATTATGATAAAAATAGAATGAAGGCAGGCACAGTCCAGGCTATTTTTAAGTTATTTCATGCTCAGATAAATAAACATAAGCAATTTCAGCTGTTGAAAACATGTTCAGTGATATTAATCATGTTGTGTTCCTCAAACTTGCTCATCTGTAGTCCCTCATCAGGGAATCTATTTCACAGTACATTAAATATGAATTGAAGCCCTTAAATAATAACTGAATGCACCAAACATTTAAAAATTAAAATGAACTAAAATAAAAAGATTTTTTAAGGAACTTAAATATAAAGTTTCCATAACTATACAGATTGAATTAAATCCATCTTTTAGGTATAAATTATTGATATGCCATTTAGCTCCTCTAATTAAAACATTTGATATGTTGATTAAAATATATATTTTAGTACATTTCATGAAAAAATAACAAATGTAAATATAAATTATAGTACTCCCAAAAAGTACAGTTGTGCTCATAAGTTTACATACCCTGGCAGAATTTATGATTTCTTGGCCATTTTTCTGAGAATATGAATGATAACACTTTTTAATATCTTTATAAATGATATTGGGTCTGGGCAGGGCTCAAGTCCTGCGGGGACGCATGGGAACGGAGTTCCTGTACTTTTTCCACAAAAGGAAACAGCTGTGTGGCAGGTGCTACACCAGCAGCCGCCGACACAGCTTGCAATAGTAAGTGCCGCAAGGGGTGGACTGACCATTCAGACATTGCCAGTAGGGGGCCAAATGACAGCTTCCTCTTCGATCTACCTGTCAATCACAGCTAGCTGAAGGGTAGGTCAGGTCCCTGCTGCTAAGAGATTGTATTTAGTCAGACCTCTCATGATGCGCTCCTCCCCGCTGGCCCCTCCTGATTTTCTGTCTCCTCATCCTCCCCCCAGTCTCCTACATACTTGCTCTGTGTGTCCCACTGAATCTCCCCTCCTCTATCTTCATTGCTATATGATGAGATAACCCAGAGGAGGAGCACAGCTATTCTGCTCACAGAACATGCAGGGAGAGAGGTGAGCTGAGGGAGGAACATCAGTTTGGGGTGGTAAGCTGAGCACAATACCTTTGCAAAGTTTAATGCCAGGAGGGAAGTTTATGTGGAAATATGTGAAGGGTTGGAATAACAGCGAGTGTGTGTTGGAGCCCTGCAGAGTTTGCAGCCCCCCAAGCTAACATACATCTCCTAAGCAGGAACACATTACTATCTCCCCAATCATTCTGTCCAGATAATGTGCAGTTCATTTATGACCTTTCCGTTTTAACCCTGTGTTATCCAAACTCTGTTCGATGAAAAGTGTAAACTCACCGCATAAACACTCTATATACAAATTAACACTCCCCAATAAAGATCAGAACATGATGTTCACATTTGCATGGAAGCACAATTGAATGAATGCTGATTATTCAGAGAATTACCGTATTTATGTTTATTGAGGATTTTTTTTTTATGTACTAACAGTTAAGCTTCATACACACAATACGAAAATTGGATGAAAAAATACAACTTTTGAAGTGTTCGTGCATATGAGCGTATCATTTTTTTAATTTCTTTTGGTGGGGGAGTGGATCTTGGGTGGGAGTTCCCACACTTTTTTCCCCAGGACTTGACCCCTGGGTCTGGGATCAAAAGTAATATTTCCGTCTTTGCAGATGACACCAAGCTGTGCAGTGGAATAACATCTCTAATTTACAAGCCGACCTCAATGCTCTGTCTAATTGGGCGACTATGTGGCAGATGAGGTTTAATGTTGATAAATGTAAAGTTATGCACTTGGGGGCTAAGAATATGCATGAATTATACATACTAAGGGGAGTACAACTGGGGGATGCCATAGTGGAGTAGGAGATAGGAGATTATACATAGTGGGGGAGTTATGGACTCCAGAGAGAGATATATCATTTTTCCCCTGTTCAAATCATTAGTAAGATCTCATCTGGAATATGCAGTTTAGTTTTTGGCACCAGTTCTCAAAAAGGATATTGGGGAACTGGAGAAAGTGCAGAGCAACCAAACTGATAAGAGGCATGAAGGAGCTCAGCTACGAGGAAAGATTAGAGGAACTGAATTTATTCACTCTTGATATGAGGAGATTAAGGGGGATATGATAAACATGTACAAATACATAAGTACATATATATGTATGTATGTATACAAGCTCACGTTCATTAAAATGAACTAGGTATGGATCCCACAGGACTTGTCCGTACCTTGTGCAGAATAGACATGTATACCGGTATTCTGACAAAAACTGTCTGGCCATCGGATAGTGTCCGGCCACTTACTGCACAGGCGCAGCGCTTGCGCAGTACGGAGGACAAGGAGATTCACAAAATCTCTGAAGATGAACGGTGCCTGCGCCGTGAGTGCAGGTTCAAGCCCCACCATTCAAGTGGACATATGGTAGCACATAGTAACAGGGCCCCTCAAGGGCTCGCTTCGCTCGCCACACTTCGAGCACGGCCCCGCTTGGCTCGGATAGTGTCCGGCCACTTACTGCGCAGGCGCAGCTCTTGCGCAGTACGGAGGACAAGGAGATTCACTAAATCTCCGACGATGAACGGTGTCTGCGCCGTGAGTGCAGGTTCAAGACCCACCATATAAGTGGACATATGGTAGCACATAGTAACAGGGCCCCTCAAGGGCTCGCTTTGCTCGCCACGCTTCGGGCACGGCCTCGCTTGGCTTCAACCTCGGATGATGTGGCTTGAACCTGGACTCATCGCGCATTGTCTTCGGAGAGTTTTCGAAATTCCCCTTGTCCTACGTACTGAGCAAGCGCAGTTTAGGCCGGACACTATGTGACAGGGGACAGAATTCGACACATCACCACCAGCCTTACCCAGCCATTGTTGTATTTTTGAACCAGTGTTGGCTACCTCGTCCTCCTCCACCGCCGCTTCCACCTACACGGCCACATCCACCGCCACCTCAACCTCCTACTCCATATGGACCTCGTCCTCCTAGGTCAAGATTATAATTTTTTCATTTTTTTTATTTCCAAGTATTTTATTTTCCCACTATCTTATCCATTAAATTTAATAATTTTTTCCAGAAAGGGCGTATTCTGGGGCATTCCCACCATATGTGTGGCATTCTGCCGTTGAGTTTCTGAGGTTCTTAATGACTTCCTGTACCTCTTCTGTTGAGAAGGGGGCCTCCAGCATATTATTTTAATTTTTAATTTTTTTATGTTATTTTAAGTTATTTCCCTATCCACATTTGTTTGCAGAGCACTTGACATGCTCTTAACAACATTTTGTTGCCATTTGCAGCCCTCTAGCCCTTTCCATGACTTTTTTACAGCCATTTTAGTCTTCAAAAGTTCGGGTCCTCATTGACTTCAATGGAGTTCGGAGTTTCGGGGTCAAGTTCGGTCCCGAACCCGGACTTTTTTCCGAAGTTCGGATGAACCCGCCGAACCCGAACATCCAGGTGTCCGCTCAACTTTAGTTATTAGTAATAGCAAAAAGTCTAAAATCTAATCTGGGGGGCTTGGTCTGGCGATAGTGGAGAGCGGGTGCTTATCCAAGCAGCTCCTGCACCCCGCAGTTCTAGACCCATGTCTGTCAGCCACATATACACAGGACTGCCACTGCTAATATGCCACAAAGGAAGAGCGAGCCTGAAAAGCCTACCAATACTGCTAAGAGGTAGAAAGGTGGCATTGCTGCATACCATTTGGATAGCAAAGCACAAGACCTAGCTGGCCATGACATGATGGATCCTCCTCCCCCTCCCTGTCTAGAGATGCACTCGCACTGAGCGAAGACCTGCAGATGGAGACAGCTATAAGGGGTTAGTCCTCCATGCTTTCTACCTCCTCTCCTATAACTTGTCCAGACAAGAAGCCTGCTACATCATTACCCATAAACAGTGAAGGGGTTCTCTGAGACCTCAAACAATACTTTAGTGAGCTCCCTACAAAGGCTTACCCCCCACCAAGGCAGAATTTATTAAACAAGTGGAGAACACATATAAGGCAGGCTTCCTTGTGCTTAAATCTGAAGCCTCACAACTCTGCGCTACAATCAGTGCTGGTCCCGCTGAAGCAACAGAACTGCAAAATTGAGGATCTCCTCTCACAACTTGATGTCTATGAAAATAGGAATAGCAGGAAACATATCAGCATATGATTGTTTCCAGAAACCATAAAGACCCTCAAATTGATACCAACTCTAGTTGCTGTATTTGAAAATTGTTACATTTTCAGGACAAGGATGCCCTCATGAAGGGAATGTGGAGAAAGTCTCGCCTAGATTTTGAGAGGACTTTTCCAACCTATCCCACCCCACACTGGCAATCTGCAAAGCTTTACGCCCACTCTTGGAAGTTTTAAGGCAGGAGGGTACCACTTACCAATTGGGGTTCCCTTTCAACTTATTGCTACTGAAGAGGGGCTTACAAAATACCTTAGGGATGAAAATTATTTGCTGCACTTGTACTCTCTCAATTTACCAGAAGTGGACATTTTGGACTGGAGAGGCCTAGGAGATTTCCCTCAATTTAGTGCCAAACTGGAGTTTCAGGAGCCATAGCACAAGAGGAAAAGGTTTTGCAACCAACCTGACTCACCCCCAGGGGGCATGAGGAAAGAATGAGAAGTTTCCCTGGATCTTCACCTTCTTCCAGCTGAGAGGTTCTGTGCTAAAGACTTCCACCTATGGGTCTTTACTTGGACTGATTCACTCTTCTTCTCACATTTATCTTGCACACTCTGGTTATGTTTGATGGAGGTGTTCAATTCATATTTTCCCTGATTATAATTAGTGGAGCTCTTTTTTTTGTTGGTCATGATATCTGTTTGTAAATTCTAAAATAAGTGTCTACCGGCGCAAATTGAAATAATATTATAATCAAACCATCCAAATTTGTGAAGATGTGTGAATTTGTGTGGTGTGCTGCAGTCAAATAAGGTTCTACTAAAATTAAAACCTGTAAAAAAGTATGAGAAAAAAATATATAAAAAAATATATATGTGTTGACTGCGCTACCCCTTGTATTATGTGTTTTTAAAGTGCTTTAAACAAAATATACATTTAAATATACCACAATAAATGTATAAGTTTGTATACATTAGTGATAATAATAATTAATACAAATCAATATTTTCTTCTGCTGTTCACCCGTGACTTCCAATATTAATTATTGCGTGCCAAAAAAAACAAATTAATTTAGGCAAAACAAACCAAACGAAACCAAAAAAACAACAATAAATGTCCGTAGTAATTTCTGCTGGTGCCGAGAAAGCAATCTTCAGCATAAAAGTGTTTCAATCTTCCTAATTCCTGTGTCCGTGCTTCCTTTATCCACCACTATAGTGACGGCACCACCACCACCATAAGAATTGGCCACTCACCAGATGTTAATATAATGAATGCCTTTGGTTCATTAGTAGGAATAACCACTCCACTCCTCTCAGGTCTATGCTGTTTCCAATATACAGATTTACCAATGTCCAACCTCATAAAAAATGAACAACAATCATTGCGCAGTATGTCTGTGCTTTTATTTATAAAAAGGTAAAAACAAATGGGTTCACTCACATTTTTAAGTGCAAATCAGTTGGCACCAAACTTATCCAACCGCTCAAATAGGTACAGATAGCTGAGGGTATTGCCTGTATATCCTATGTCAGCGTGCGTCCCAAGCCTTCTTTTGTTTAACCGGAAGTGACGTAGTCCGTGTTTTAGCAGCCTCGCATACACTCTTGCGTCCTCAGGAAGCTGCTAAATGTTGCTGTGTCACTTTATTTATACCCTAATGCTTGTAATCCTATCTAATTGGTTCCTGATCGCTCATTCCGCAATACCGGAAGTGAGCGGTCCGCCATTTTGACTGCTGATGTCCTCCGCCCATTCATTCCGTGTGACCGGAAGTGGACGATCGGCCATTTTAACTACTGTCAACTTCCACCCATTCCCGGAAGTTGTTGGGCTGCCATTTTAACTATTGGAATAGTCAACCTCTGTCCCATATTTAGCTATGTGTTTTATCCCCTTATTAGATTGCATTTAAATTCCCCATTCCATTTGTTAGGGTGGCCCCATTCAAGCGCCTGCAGAAGTTTGTACAGTATTGAAAACTTTATTAGACATCTGTATGCTATTAAATATAAAAATTATAAAAATTATGTTTAAAAACACATATATATATGCGATCATTTCCCTTTGCTGCATGTCACATTTAGAGCTATTGAATACTTGCATTAGTCTACATTATACATTTATCCTTTTAAGGTTGCTGAAATTATTTTTTTTAAAAAATATTATAAGAAATGTTAATGATTGATGAAAAAGGATTTATATAAACATTTAAATAAACATAAAAAAATAAATAAAAAATAAATAATATAAAAAATAAAAATTAATAAATAATAAATAAAATAAAATAAATATAATGTAAATAAAAATTAAATTAAAAATAAAAATAAAAATAAAATAAAATAAAAATAAAAAAAATAAAATAAAAAAAATAAAAATATAAATAAAAAAATATATAAAAATGAAATAAAAATAAAAAAAAATAAAAATAAAAAAAAATAAATGTAAAAATGAAATAAAAATAAAAATAAAATAAAATAAAATAAAAAATCTAAAATAATGAATGATAGAAATAAAATACAAATAAAATAAAATAAAAATAAAAATAAATAAATAATAAAAATAAAAATAAATAAAAAATAAAAATAAAAATAAAACAAAAATAAAGTAAAATAAATAAATAAAATAAAAATTGCTTAATAAATTAATAATTTTCTATAAAATAGTTTACATCTAGTTCGATGTTCATCCCCAGTGGTTTCATCGTGTTTAATTTGAATATCCAATATGTTTTATTTTTTGACACTTCCCTCCTCATGTTCAAACTTCTCCAATTTGTCTCTATTTTGTCTATTGCATAGAATTTCAAAAACCGGGGGTCCCTGTTGTGCATATCCCTGAAATGTTTCGATACACTATTGTATTTGTACCCTTTTCTTACATTTCTGACATGTTCCCCTATTCTTACTTTCAGGGCCCTAGTTGTTCTACCTATGTATTGGAGCTCGCAATTGCACTCCAATACATAGGTGACATGTGTGCTACAACAGGTGATTAGTTTATCAACTTTAAATTTTTGTTGAGTTGAGTTGGATTGGAATTCTGTTGTCTTCTTGTGCTCTCTGTTAGTGAGCCTACAGGGCTTACATTTACCGCATTTATAAAACCCCTTATGGTCAAAGAAAGTGGTCATGCGTTTTGGGGGGTCTGGTACGTTCTTTACAATTTGGTCCCTAATCCTTTTGGCCCTTCTGTAAATGAATGTGGGTTTTGGAGGTAATATTTTAATTAGGTGTGGATCGTTGCAAATTATCGCCCAGTTTTTCTTTATAATCCCTTCAAGCACCTTATATTGTTTATTAAACCCAGTTATGAATGGTACTGTATCTTTTTGATTTTGTTCCTTATTTCTGGTGGACAGTATATTATTCCTATCCAGACTTCCTATTTTTTCCCGGGTTTTTAACAACTCTTTCCTGCTGTAACCTTTATCCACAAATCTTTCGATAAGGATGTCGGTTTGTTTCAAAAAGTCTTCCTCTAGGTCACAGTTCCTCATTATTCTAATAAATTGACCCTTGGGTATTGCCTTTTTCCACTGAGGGTGGTGGCGGCTCTTTATAGGTATATATCCGTTTCGATCGGTATTGTCATGAAGATCCTGCCAGAAATCTAAACCCGGGCCGTCCTGGCCCTCAGATTCCATTGCGCATGCGCATGCGCGCCCGGGCGTGGGCACATGCACAACCGCGCACAGGGAGACGGGCGCGCGCCCTAGTTAGCACCAGCCGGCCTATTTAAGCCTGACTTGAGCAGACGGTCTTTGCTGTCTGCTCTACAGCGTTGTGGTGTAGTAAAGAAACCTGATCCTGTTGTACCTGTTCCTTTGACCCGGCTTGCCATAAGACTATCCTGCTTTCTGCCTGTACCCGACCCCGGCTTCCAGTGACCATCCTCCTGCCTGATCCATTGTACCTTGCTCTAGTTCAGATTCATTACCTGACTTCTTGATGAACTTTGGTTCCTTGCTTAGCCTTTGTCCAGTCTGCAAACTGACCCTCTGTAACGAGCCTGTTCACCTGCCGGTCCCAGTCCAGTCTGTGGTTCCGTTTCCTGTGTTCAGTTCCTGTCAGCTCTGCTATCCAAGCTTACCTGTGAACCTGCTTGCCAAGCCGTTGTCCAGTTCCTGTCAGCTCTGCAATCCAAGCTTACCTGTGAACTTACTTGCCAAGCCGTTGTCCAGTTCCTGTCAGCTCTGCTATCCAAGCTTACCTGTGAACCTGCTTGCCAAGCCGTTGTCCAGTTCCTGTCAGCTCTGCAATCCAAGCTTACCTGTGAACTTACTTGCCAAGCCGTTGTCCAGTTCCTGTCAGCTCTGCAATCCAAGCTTACCTGTGAACTTACTTGCCAAGCCGTTGTCCAGTTCCTGTCAGCTCTGCTATCCAAGTGTACCTGTGAACCTGCTTGCCAAGCCGTTGTCCAGTTCCTGTCAGCTCTGCAATCCAAGCTTACCTGTGAACTTACTTGCCAAGCCGTTGTCCAGTTCCTGTCAGCTCTGCTATCCAAGTGTACCTGTGAAACCTGCTTGCCAAGCCGTTGTCCAGTTCCTGTCAGCTCCGCTATCCAGTTTACCCGTGAGCCTGATTCCTGTGATCCTGCCAGCTCTGCTATCCGGTTTACCTGTGAGCTTGCTTCCTGTGATCCTGCCAGCTCTGCTATCCAGTTTACCTGTGAGCCTGCTTCCTGTGATCCTGCCAGCTCTGCTATCCGGTTTACCTGTGAGCCTGTTTCCTGTGATCCTGCCAGCTCTGCTATCCAGTTTACCTGTGAGCCTGCTTCCTGTGATCCTGCCAGCGCTGCTATCCGGTTTACCTGTGAGCCTGCTTCCTGTGATCCTGCCAGCTCTGCTATCCAGTTTACCTGTGAGCCTGCTTCCTGTGATCCTGCCAGCTCTGCTATCCGGTTTACCTGTGAGCCTGCTTCCTGTGATCCTGCCAACTCTGCTATCCAGTTTACCCGTGAGCCTGCTTCCTGTGATCCTGCCAGCTCAGCAATCCAGTTTACCCGTGAGCCTGCTTCCTGTGATCCTGCCAGCTCTGCTATCCGGTTTACCTGTGAACCTGCTTCCCAGAGATCCTGCCTGCTCAGCTAACCTGTTTTCTTCCCACCGGTCTGTTGATCCTGCCAGGCACCCGTGCTCCTCCTCACTCCTGGCTCTCCTGTTCCCACACCAGGGGACCAGGAGTGGGAGACGCAAGGGAGGCCTCTCCCTGCAATCTCGGGCTCGCACCACCAGGTACGTGACAGTAGCAGACAGCCATGTCTGAGCCCGAGCAGGGAGCCCCCGCCATGGAGGGGCTATGCCAACACCTGGCAGGTCTGACCGAAGCGGTGAAGAACCTCCAGCAGGGTTATACCCAGCTGGAGGAACGGGTACTGGCCCTTTCTGGTCCATCCAGTACCCAAGGAACTCCTCACCCAGCAATACCCCCAACGGGGCCTGCACCTACCCAGACTATAGTGATGCTACCACCTGAGCCCAAGGTACCTACTCCAGAGAAATTTACGGGTGCCCGTGGTAGCTTTAGAACTTTCTGTAACTCCTGTGAACTCCATTTTGCCCTGCAACCTAGGACCTTCTCTTTAGAGACCACCAAGGTGGGTTTTGTGGTAGCCCTACTGACTGGGGATCCCCAAATCTGGGCCCACCGTCTCGTGGAACAAAAGGATGCAGCATTGACCAGTCTCTCCACCTTTTTTGATGCCATGGCGCAGCTTTATGAGGACCCCCAACTCTCAACCACTGCGGAGGCCGCCTTACGTTCTCTCCAACAGGGTCGAAGACCAGCAGAGGACTACGTGGCTGAGTTCAGGCGTTGGGGTGCCGACACCGACTGGAACGATGCTGCCCTCCGTCATCAATTCCGCATGGGCCTCTCAGACGCACTCAAGGACGAGCTCGCCAGAGTGGGGGTACCCCAGACCCTGAATTCCCTCATAGACCTAAGCATCCAAATTGACCGGCGCCTACGGGAGCGTAGGGCCGAACGAACCTTGGGGTCCCCAAGACCTACCTGGATGCTCCCCAGGGGTCCTAGTCACTTCCGCACTGTTCCCCCCGTTAAACCTACTCATGCCTCTTCAGTATCCGAACCCATGCAACTTGGACTCCTGCGGCCTTCTCTCACCCCAGCAGAACGTCAGAGACGCCGCAGCAACAATCTGTGCCTGTATTGTGGAGAGCCTGGTCATTATGTTCGGAATTGCCCGGCTAAACTCCGTAAGTTCCCCACTATTCTCTCCAGTTATGTGGATCCTGTGACCGGGGTTTCATCTCATCTTGCCCTTTCTGTTTCCTTCCAGTTCTCAGGAAGGACCCTACAAACCACAGCTATCATTGACTCTGGTGCCTGCAGTTGCTTTATGGACTCTGCTTTTGCTGCCCGGCATCGAATTCCTCTCCGTCTGAGAAAACAAGGCCTGTCTGTCCACCTGGCGGATGGGTCCACCATCAAATCTGGCCCAGTGACTCAGGAGACTGCCCCATTGCACACAGTAATCTCAGAGTCACATCAAGAACTGTTATGTTTGGACATAATTTCTTCCCCCTTGTTTCCAGTCATTCTAGGGATCCCCTGGCTGCAAGCACACAACCCGGTCATCAACTGGTCCACAGGAGAGGTGGCCTTTTCTTCTCCCTACTGCCAAAGGTCCTGCGGCTCCTTGGCCCCCGCAGGACCCTCTGCTCTGCTCTGCCTCGAAAATGAGGCAGGTCTACGTCAGTCCATCCCTGAAGTCTACCATGCATACCTGGATGTGTTTAGTAAACAAAGGGCAGATGTGCTGCCACCACATAGGCCCTATGACTGTCCCATTGAACTCCTTCCCGGGGCCAAGATTCCCTTCGGTAGGGTTTTCCCGTTAACAGAGGTGGAGCAGGGGAAATTAAAGGACTATATTGATGATAACCTGAAAAAAGGGTTTATCCGCCCATCTACGTCTCCTGCAGGTGCAGGAATATTTTTTGTAGAAAAGAAGGACCATTCTCTCAGACCCTGTGTGGACTACCGTGCCCTAAACGAGGTCACAGTCAAAAATCGCTACCCGCTTTTCCTGGTACCTGAACTGTTTCAGAGGCTTGGCACGGCCTCCATCTTTTCTAAACTGGACCTCAGAGGGGCATACAATTTGATACGTATAAAGGATGGGGACGAATGGAAGACGGCATTTCGGTCTCGATTTGGGCACTTCGAGTACCTGGTGATGCCGTTTGGACTCTGTAACGCCCCGCTACCTTCCAGGCCTTTATAAATGATGTACTTCGGGACTTCCTTGATGTTTTTGCTGTTGTTTATCTTGATGACATACTAATTTTCTCTTCCTCCCTAGAGCTGCATCGTGGACATGTTAAAAGTGTGTTGGGTCGTCTCCGGCAACATGGCCTCTATGCCAAGGCAGAAAAATGTCTCTTTGAGGTAGAAAGCATACCCTTCCTAGGTTTGATCATCTCCAGTAGAGGCATCCGGATGGACCCCCAGAAAATCTCAGCCATCCTGGACTGGCCAGTTCCCGCAGATAAAAAGGGAATCCAGCGATTCATTGGCTTTGCCAATTTTTATCGCAAATTCATCAAGGGATTCTCGGCCATAGTGGCACCCATTACTCAACTCACCAAACAAGGTACCCGTTTTCATTGGTCCCCTGAGGCCCAAGGGGCCTTCGAGGCCCTCAAGGGGCTCTTTACCTCAGCCCCTATCCTGAAGCATCCAGATCCTTCTCTGCCCTTTGTCCTCGAAGTGGATGCCTCAGAAATAGCTGTAGGGGCCATCCTGTCCCAGAGACAGGGCATCAAAGCCCTGCTACACCCCGTGGCATTCTTCTCACGGAAACTGTCCCCAGCCGAGAAGAACTACGATGTGGGGGATCGGGAATTACTGGCCATAAAAACCGCCCTCGAGGAATGGCGTTACCTGCTAGAAGGGGCTACTCACCCAATCCTGATCTTCACAGATCACAAGAATCTAGAGTACCTGAAGACTGCCAAGAGGTTAAAACCTAGACAGGCCCGTTGGGCCTTATTTTTCTCTCGTTTTACTTTTCACGTGACATATCGTCCGGGTTCCAAAAACGCGAAGCCAGACGCTCTGTCTCGTATGTATCACAAATCCCAGGATGGTTCCCCTCCAGACACTATCCTTGCCCCTGGAAACTTTCTCCTGTTTCAGGAAGACCTACTGTCCCAGCTCAGGCGGGCCTCCAGTGGCCTCATACCCACTCCCGGTCCTGGGTTGCAGGCCAAGGATGGGCTATTGTGGCATGGGGATAAGATTTTCATTCCCGAGGGTCTGCGGGTAACCGTCCTGGAATTGTGCCATGACCACAAGCTTGCCGGACACTTTGGTGTCACCAAAACCACTGAATTGGTACAACGTACCTTCTGGTGGCCTCAGCTAAGGGAAGACTGCAGGAAATTTGTGGAAACATGCACTGTGTGTATTCGGAGCAAGAGTCACAGAACCAAAGCCTGGGGCCTACTCAAGCCATTACCAGTCCCAGATCGCCCCTGGAAAATGCTGTCCATAGATTTCATTGTGGAACTGCCCCCAGCAGAGGACCACACTACGATCTTCGTGATAGTTGATCGTCTGTCAAAGATGGCACACTTTGTTCCCATGAAGGGTACCCCTTCTGCCTCAGAGACCGCACAAGTGTTCATCCGAGAAGTCATCAGACTCCATGGGTACCAGCCAACATAGTGTCCGACCGAGGGGTACAATTCACCTCTCGGTTTTGGAAATCACTCTGCAAGGCCCTCAATATTGAGCTATCGTTTTCTTCCGCTTATCACCCTCAAACCAATGGGCAGACCGAAAGAACCAATCAGACCCTGGAACAATATCTTCGATGCTTTTCTTCCTTCTCCCAAGACGATTGGATCTCCCTGTTACCAGTTGCCGAGTTTGCATATAACAATGCTATCCACTCGGCCACCCAACAGACACCCTTTTTTGCCAACTATGGCTTTCATCCTTCATTTTTGCCCAATTCTCTTCCTGAATGTACTGTGCCCGCAGTCCAGGAGAAGATTGACTTCTTTGCTTCCAATAACCAACTCCTGCAGGACACCATGGCCCGGACCCAGGAACATAACAAAACAGTCTTTGACCGAAAGAGGCGTGGAGAATTGGTACTGGCACCGGGTGACACAGTGTGGCTCTCCACCTTGAATCTGAAATTGGCTTGTCCCTCAAAGAAACTGGGCCCTAAGTTCTTAGGTCCCTTTCCAGTCAAACGAAAGATTAATGAAGTAGCCTATGAGTTGGAACTTCCTGATTCCCTCAAGGTCCATCCAGTCTTTCATGTTTCCCTGTTGAAGCCCTCTACTTCCAACCCCTTTTCCAACAGAAGGACGGTACCCCCGGACCCAGTCTTGGTAGATGGCGAGGAAGAATATGAGGTAGAGGCCATACTAAATGTTAGAAAAAGGAGAAATCAGAACCAGTTTTTGATCAAATGGAAGGGATATGGTCCTGAAGAAAACTCCTGGGAGCCCGAGTGTAATATCCATGCTAAGAGTCTAGTTCAAGCCTTCAAAAGAGCTCACCCTGAGAGATTTGCCCAGAGGGGCACCCGGAGGTTGCCCCTAGGAGGGGGGCAATGTCATGAAGATCCTGCCAGAAATCTAAACCCGGGCCGTCCTGGCCCTCAGATTCCATTGCGCATGCGCATGCGCGCCCGGGCGCGGGCACGTGCACAACCGCGCACAGGGAGACGGGCGCGCGCCCTAGTTAGCACCAGCCGGCCTATTTAAGCCTGACTTGAGCAGACGGTCTTTGCTGTCTGCTCTACAGCGTTGTGGTGTAGTAAAGAAACCTGATCCTGTTGTACCTGTTCCTTTGACCCGGCTTGCCATAAGACTATCCTGCTTTCTGCCTGTACCCGACCCCGGCTCCCAGTGACCATCCTCCTGCCTGATCCATTGTACCTTGCTCTAGTTCAGATTCATTACCTGACTTCTTGATGAACTTTGGTTCCTTGCTTAGCCTTTGTCCAGTCTGCAAACTGACCCTCTGTAACGAGCCTGTTCACCTGCCGGTCCCAGTCCAGTCTGTGGTTCCGTTTCCTGTGTTCAGTTCCTGTCAGCTCTGCTATCCAAGCTTACCTGTGAACCTGCTTGCCAAGCCGTTGTCCAGTTCCTGTCAGCTCTGCAATCCAAGCTTACCTGTGAACTTACTTGCCAAGCCGTTGTCCAGTTCCTGTCAGCTCTGCTATCCAAGCTTACTGTGAACCTGCTTGCCAAGCCGTTGTCCAGTTCCTGTCAGCTCTGCAATCCAAGCTTACCTGTGAACTTACTTGCCAAGCCGTTGTCCAGTTCCTGTCAGCTCTGCAATCCAAGCTTACCTGTGAACTTACTTGCCAAGCCGTTGTCCAGTTCCTGTCAGCTCTGCTATCCAAGTGTACCTGTGAACCTGCTTGCCAAGCCGTTGTCCAGTTCCTGTCAGCTCTGCAATCCAAGCTTACCTGTGAACTTACTTGCCAAGCCGTTGTCCAGTTCCTGTCAGCTCTGCTATCCAAGTGTACCTGTGAAACCTGCTTGCCAAGCCGTTGTCCAGTTCCTGTCAGCTCCGCTATCCAGTTTACCCGTGAGCCTGATTCCTGTGATCCTGCCAGCTCTGCTATCCGGTTTACCTGTGAGCCTGCTTCCTGTGATCCTGCCAGCTCTGCTATCCAGTTTACCTGTGAGCCTGCTTCCTGTGATCCTGCCAGCTCTGCTATCCGGTTTACCTGTGAGCCTGTTTCCTGTGATCCTGCCAGCTCTGCTATCCAGTTTACCTGTGAGCCTGCTTCCTGTGATCCTGCCAGCGCTGCTATCCGGTTTACCTGTGAGCCTGCTTCCTGTGATCCTGCCAGCTCTGCTATCCAGTTTACCTGTGAGCCTGCTTCCTGTGATCCTGCCAGCTCTGCTATCCGGTTTACCTGTGAGCCTGCTTCCTGTGATCCTGCCAACTCTGCTATCCAGTTTACCCGTGAGCCTGCTTCCTGTGATCCTGCCAGCTCAGCTATCCAGTTTACCCGTGAGCCTGCTTCCTGTGATCCTGCCAGCTCTGCTATCCGGTTTACCTGTGAACCTGCTTCCCAGAGATCCTGCCTGCTCAGCTAACCTGTTTTCTTCCCACCGGTCTGTTGATCCTGCCAGGCACCCGTGCTCCTCCTCACTCCTGGCTCTCCTGTTCCCACACCAGGGGACCAGGAGTGGGAGACGCAAGGGAGGCCTCTCCCTGCAATCTCGGGCTCGCACCACCAGGTACGTGACAGGTATCTTTAAAAAACGTTCGGGTGTTCAGCTTGTTCCCATTTTTAAATATTTCAAGGTCTAGGAAATTTATGGCGGTCTGTTGTACTTCTACAGTGAAACTGATCCCATATTGGTTTACACCTATATGGTTCACAAATTCCTCTAATTCTTGCCGATTGCCTCTCCAGACTATTAGGATGTCATCTATGAATCTTTTATATGCTACCATGTGTGGCCAACAAATTTCTTCCTCCTCCCACTTATTAAGGAAGATGTTCGCCACACTCGGGGCATACTTGTTCCCCATTCCTACTCCTTTTACTTGTTTGTAAAATCTATGGTCATACCAAAAGAAATTATTTCCCATGGCCATCCTGAGTCCCTCCAGTATGAAAGGAGATACAGGCAATACCCTCAGCTATCTGTACCCATTCGAGCGGCTGGATAAGTTTGGTGCCAACTGATAGGCACTTAAAAATGTGAGTGAACCCATTTGTTTTTACCTTTTTATAAATAAAAACACAGACATACTGCGCAATGATCGTTGTTCATTTTTTATGAGGTTGGACATTGGTAAATCTGTATATTGGAAACAGCATAGACCTGAGAGGAGTGGAGTGGTTATCCCTACTAATGAACCAAAGGCATTCATTATATTAACATCTGGTGAGTGGCCAATTCTTATGGTGGTGGTGGTGTCGTCACTATAGTGGTGGATAAAGGAAGCACGGACACAGGAATTAGGAAGATTGAAACACTTTTATGCTGAAGATTGCTTTCTCAGCACCAGCAGAAATTACTACGGACATTTATTGTTGTTTTTTGGTTTCGTTTGGTTTGTTTTGCCTAAATGAATTTGTTTTTTTTTGCACGCAATAATTAATATTGGAAGTCACGGGTGAACAGCAGAAGAAAATATTGATTTGTATTAATTATTATTATCACTAATGTATACAAACTTTTATTGTGGTATATTTAAATGTATATTTTGTTTAAAGCACTTTAAAAACACATAATACAAGGGGTAGCGCAGTCAACACATATATATTTTTTATATATTTTTTTCTCATACGTGATATCTGTTTGTTAGTTTACTTTTTATAGACTGATGCTGTTTCTTTATTACTAATTACCCTTCTGTTATTATTTCTCTGGCAACATGCATCCCTAGCTGAAGCAAACTTGGTGCTATATCTGTCTTACCTTTTGCAACCTTATTTCAGGATTGAAAACAGTGGCCTAAGGAGTATCAAAGGGGTAAACCCTTGTGTTTTTTCACCTTAATGCATCCTATGCATTAAGGTGAAAAAACACCTGGCAGTGACCGACCCCCCTAGCCCCCCCCCCCCCCATTTTACATACCTGAGCCTCGCATTTCCCTCACCAGGGACACACTTTCTCTCTCTCCACAGGGTCCTGGCTCTTGATTGGATTGGATAGATTGATAGCAACCCAGCCATTGGCTCCCACAGCTGTCAATCCGAGTCCGGAATTCATGTGTCTATGGGAGCAAATGCTGGACTTGCGAGCAGGCCCACAAGGTAACCCCTCCAGGAAAGCGCTTCTCCTAGGGGATTATCTGATGCTGGGAGGAGCTGTGAGAGCAGCCGGGAAGAGGATGTTCAGGGCCACTCTGTGCAAAACGAACTGCACAGTGGAAGTATGATATGTTTGTTATTTAAAAAAATTAAAAACGAGCCTTTACAATCACTTTAATAATTGGTCAGAGCAAGTACTTCTGATGGACCAGGTGCCAGTGTAAGGGGTTATATAGTTGGTGTGGTTGAAAAAAAACACAAGTCCATTAGGTCCAACCTGTGTGTGTGTGCTTTATGTATATATTACATTGTATATCCCTGTATGTTGTGGTCGTTAAGGTGCCTATTAGGGATGAGCACGATGTTTAAAAATGGCTGTTTTTTTGGAAGCAGTGATTTTAATAATGCTGTACCTGGGGGGTGTCTATAGTATGCCTGTAAAGTGGCACATGTTTCCCATGTTTAGAACAGTCTGAGAGCAAAATGACATTTCTAAAGGAAAAAAAGTAATTTAAGTACTCGTGGTTATAATGAATTGTCGGTCTCGGCAATACACATAAAGGTCATTGAAAAAAACGGCATGGGATTCCCCCACACCACTTCGGGTCTGGTATGAATATTAAGGGGAACCCTGAACCAAAATTTAAAAAAAAAAATGCGTGGGGGTCCCCCCAAATTCCATACCAGGCCCTTCAGGTCTGATATGGATATTAAGGGGAACCCTGCACCAAAATGTAAAAAAAAAATGGTGTGGGGGGCCCCCTCAAACTCCATACCAGACACTTATCCGAGCATGCAACCTGGCAGGCCTCAGGAAAACAGGGGGGATGAGAGAGTGCCCCCTCCTAAACCGTACCAGGCCACATGCCCTTAACATGGCAGGTTGCTTTGGGGTACCCCCCCAAAACACCTTGTCCCCATGTTGATGGGGACAAGGGCCTTATCCCCACAACCCTTGCCCGGTGATTGTGGGGGTCTGTAGGGAGGGCCTTATCGGAATCTGTAAGCCCCCTTTAACAAGGGCACACCAGATACTGGCCTCCCCCTGTGTGAAATGGTAACGGGGTACAAATGTACCCCTACCATTTCACAAAAAGTGTGAAAATGGTAAAAATTACAGTACACGGCTTGGGGACAAGTCATTTATTAAAAAATAAAAAATAAAACTGTCCCACAAAGTCTTCTTCTTCTCTTGCTCCGCCGCTGGACCGAAAAAGAAAAAAAAAAACGCGACCGACCTGCCTCCATGGGAGGCACCCGTCGTAATGACCGTCCTCTAAGGTGACCGCTCTTTTATAACTGAGGACCCTGAGGTCACGCGGTGATGTCGCCGGGTGACCCCACCCCCCTTTGATGCACGGGGACATCCCTATGGCTTTCCTGTAGCATCAGAGGGTCCTGAAGACCAGAAGAAAGAAGATGGAAGAAGAAGCGGGGAAAGAAGAAGACATTAATAAAGGAATTGTCAAAAACCGTCTATTGTCTGTTTTAACATTTTTGACACTTTTTTGTGAAATGGTAGGGGTACATTTGTACCCCATTACCAGTTCACACAGGGAGGGGCTGGGATCTGGGGGTGCAGATTCCGATAAGCCCCCCACCCGCAGACCCCCACAACCACCGGGCAAGGGTTATGGGGATGAGGCCTTTCTCCCATCAACATGGGGACAAGGTGCTTTGGGGGACTACCCCAAAGCACCCTCCCAATGTTGAGAGCATGTGGCCTGGTACGGTTCAGGAGGATGGCGCTCTCTCGTCCCCCCTTTTTTTCCTGTGGCCTGCCAGGTTGCATGCTCGGATAAGGGTCTGGTATGGATTTTTGAGGGGGACCCCACGCCATTTTCTTTATTTTGGAGTGGGGTTCCCCTTAATATTCATACCAGAACTGAAGGGTCTGGTATGGAATTTGGGGGGACCCCCACGCATTTTTTTTTTATTTTGTTTCGGAGTTCCCCTGTGGGGAAATCCCATGCCGTTTTTATCGATGAACTTTTATGTGTATTGCCGGACCGATAGCTAGTAATAATAATAATGTCATTTTGCACTCGGACTGTTCTAAACATGGGGAAACATGCGCCACTTTACAGGCATACTATAGACACCCCCCAGGTATGAAATTTAAAGGAATATTACACTTTTATTGTTTCACTTTAAACATTATTAAAATCACTGCTCCCGAAATACTGCAGTTTTTAAAACTTTTTTTTGCATTGATACATGTCCCCTGGGGCAGGACCCAGGTCCCCAAACATGTTTTATGACAATAAATTGCATATTAACCATTAAAATTAGCACTTTTTATTTCTCCTATAGACTTTTAAAGGGTGTTCCGCGGCTTTCGAATTTGCAGCGAACACCCCAAATTGTTCGCTATTTGGCGAACGGGCGAACAGCCAATGTTCGAGTCAAAATCATGTTCAGCCCGAACATAAAGCCCATCCCTAGTAGTCATCACTACGGTCAAAAGGGTCTATGAGATTGGGTCCTTAGGTCATAAAGAACCATTCCTGAATTTCTTCCCGTCCCGGGTGGTCCTCATTCCTATGCTCGCCTCAGTTACTTCAGTGTTCCATGAGGACCAAAAAATTGTCCTACCTACATTCAGGGCCCCAGGGTCCACTGAAGAACACCCTCTGGATGTAGGGGAAATACTGAAGTAATACCTGCAAGTTACTTCCTCCTTTAGACGTTCTGACTATCTGTTTGTCCTGCACTCCGGGATTCACTGACGGATTCGAGCAAAACAATTGTGGCCTGGATTGTCCAATCCATTCAGCAGGCTTATAGGGCTAGAGGCATTGACGGCACATTCCACCAGGGGGTATGGCGGCTTCCTGGGCAGTGGCCCGGCATGTGGCTCCAGATGTCATCTGCAAAGCAGCCTTTCGGGCCTCCATTAATACCTTTAATATATTAATGATATTAATATACCATTAATATATTAATTATGTAACATTATTGCATAGAACCTGCTTCTCTATAATCTGTGAACTTTGGTTTAAGAATCCTGTCGATTGACAGGGCAAATTTAATTTATTTTTGATCAGCATACCCGCCCGTGTGGTTTGGCTAATTATTTCCCACATGTATGCTGCCAACCTGTGCTTGAGCCCCTGATCCCTCCCTCTGCCCGGCCCTTACCCCCACCTTTGTAGGGCTCCACTGCGGTGGTCCGTAGGTTCCAGTCCAGTGCTGATCCTCAGCCATGGTGCTGGCACTGCCTGCTGATTGGCTTCTCCGCTGCTATCTCCCTCACTGACACCAGCACTGAGATAGATCACTGACACCAGCACCACGATAGAGAGCACTGACACCAGCACCGAGATAGAGAGCACTGACACCAGCACCGAGATAGATAGCACTGACACCAGCACTGACACCAGCAACTCGCTTCGGGACCCAAAAATATGACACCGCTCAACCTCTTCAAACAGGAGGGTATGGGCATATAGTACGGTGTGCTTTTTTTTGTACAAGTGAGCCAAAGGTAGAAAAAAGGTCCGTGTGCTAGATTATATAAATCAATTATACAGTTATGCATATACATGGTCTACTGGTGACATGTGTTGAATTCCTCCGAGATCCATGCCTCATTAATTTTTATAAATGTGAGGTAGTCAACACTGTCGTGAGCTAGGCGAGTGCGCTTATCGGTCATGTTCCCCTCCCTGCTGCGCTGAACGTCCTTTCGGACAGGACACTGGACAAGGGGCAAGCCAACAGTTCCATTGCAAATTGTGCAAGCTCTGGCCAGAGGTCAAGACTGCCCACCCAGTAGTCCAGGGGTTCATCACTTCTCAGAGCGTCCACATCGGCCGTTAACCCGATCTAGTCGGACACCTGTCGGTCTAAGCGTTCCCTGATGCTGGATCCGGATGACACCTGTCGATGGGTCGGCTGAAAGAATGATCTCATATCAGAAGTGACCAACACATCTTCAAACTGCCCTCTTCTTGCAGGCACTGTTGGATTGGTACCCGCAACTCTTTCTCTGGGAGTGGAAATTCCCTTTGCCAGCACACGCAAAAGCAGAATGCAGCATTTCTCTAAGCAAGGCCAGGAAGTACTCCATTCTGACAGCCCTCTGTGATGGTGGTAACATTTCCGCCATTTTGTGTTTGTACCGTTGCCACCCAGTACTGGTCCTTGACCTTTATGCTTTTTATACGGGGGTCCCTGTTAAAACACTGGAGCATGAAGGCCCCCATTTGCACTAAAGTGGAAGCGGTGTGGTGGCCTGGCTCCTGCTCATCATCCAGGATAATGTTGTCCTCCTCGTTCTCCTCCCCCCATCCACGGACAACAACAGGGATTTCCAGAAAGGTTTAAAGCATGCTCTTCTTGCTCCTCCTCTTCCGCCCCGACACCATCCTCCTCTGACTCCTCTTCAGACTCCTGTTGTTGACTTGTCTCAGATAGAGTAGCCCCCCTGGGATTTCATCCAGTATTGCGACTTCCTCATCTTCCTGCTCCTCCACAGCTTGATCAATGACACGATGCAATGCACGCTCCATAAATAAAGCGTAAGGTACAATGTCAGTGATGGCGCCATGGCTGCGACTGACCAGTTTGGTGATCTCATCAAATGGCCGCAGAAGTCTGCATGCTCGCGCATGAGCCACTGGTGCGGTGAAAAAAAAAACAAGCTCCCCAGAACCTGTTCTGCCGCAGAGTTTGTACAGGTAGTCGTTAACTGCACGTTTCTGCTGGAGCAGCCTATCAAGCATGTAGAAGGTTGAGTTCCATCACGTCGGGCAATCACAAATAAGACGTCTGACCGGCACATTGTGTCGCCGCTGAATGTCAGCAAGGCGAGCCATGGCCGTGTAAGATCTTCTAAAATGGGCCGAGATTTTCCTTGCCTGCCGCAAGATGTCCTGGACCCCAGGGTATTTGACAACGAATCGCTGCACAACCAAGTTTAAGACGTGTGCCATGCATGGCACATGTGTAATTTTGCCCCGTTTCAACGCGCTAAGCAGATTGGCACCGTTGTCGCACACCACTTTACCAACTGTCAAATTTAGCGGTGTTAGCCACTGATCTGCCTGTGAACGCAAAGCTGAAAGGAGTGCCAGTGTGGCTCTTGGCTTCCAGGCACAACAGACGCAGCACAGCATGGCAATGTCTCACCTGGCATGTTGAATAGGTTCTGGGGATCTTGGGCGGCGAAGAGGAAGAGACGCTAGCAGCGATAAAGGAGGAGTCAACTGAGGAGGAGAGGGAGGATGGAGTAGGAGGAGGAGAAGAAGAGGCAGGCCTGCATGCAATCCGTAGCGGTAAAACCAAATCTACACGGGTGCCACGGGTTACATGCTTGACGGCTGTCAAAAGGTTCACGAGTGGGCAGTAAAAGTTATATACCTTCCCTGCCCGTGTTTGCTAGACCACGTGTCTGTGGTCAGATGTATCTTGGCACCGACACTGTGTGCCAAAGATGCATTCACTTGCCGCTGAACATGGCCATATAGCTCTGAGATGCCCTTCTGTGAGAAATACTTCCTTTCTGGGACCTTCCATTGTGGTGTTCCAATGGCCACAAATTTTCGACAAAGGCCTCCAAGCCCACCAGTTTATATGGCAGTAGTTGGTGGGCTATCAGTTCTGACAAGCCAGCGGTCAACCGTTGGGCAAGAGGGTTATCCGGCGTCATCATTTTTTTTACGCTCAAACATTTGGCCCACGGAAGACTGGCTTTTTCCAGAAAAACGTGATGGAAGGTGGAGTGTAAGACAATTCTGAGAAGAGAGGAGAAGAAAAAGTAGAAGAGGCTGGACGGTGAGAGCCTGGGGTGTGGCTTTGTGGTTTCTGACGGTGTTGCTCCCACTGGGCTCGGTGATGGCAGCTCATGTGCCTTCTTAAGGCGGTCGTCCCTAGGTGAGTGTTGGGCTTACCAGGACTGATGCGTTGACTGCAAAGGCTGCAGATGGCAACACAATTGTCAGCAGCGGACACATAAAAAAAAAGCCCACACTGCGGAAATGTCTTGTGATGATGGATCGGAAAATAATTCCTGTGAGTGACTCAAGCGGAGGGTATATGGTGGTGGTGGTGGTGTTGGTGGTAGTGTCTTTGGGGTTGCACACAGCAGAGAGTAAAGAGGGTGCAGATAGAGAGGATGAGGAGGGTGCAGAAAAGTAAGGCTGAGTGAGCCACTCAACCAAGTCTGGTGCGTCCTTTGACGTAATCGAAACTGTCGTTTTGGGGGGCCACTGGTCTATCACACCAGTTATAATACTTTTTGCTAATTGCGTTTGTCACTCTTTGTAGTATCGCTGCAGAACCGCTCAGCAGTCACAATGCTGCACAGTAGAAATGCACTATACTATGCTTTCTATATTTGAAAGTATTTTATACGTGTATTACACCCCTATATACTTCACACCAAATAGCACACCTATACCAGTCCTTAAAAGGACTTTTGTGGACCTATATTCGTTAGCGATTTGTGTCGCTACAATCTGTTCCTGCGACACACAGCAACCTCTCCCTACACTGACAAAAGAGCTGCGGAACCGCTCAGCAGTCACAATGCTGCACAGTAGGAATGCACTCACTATACTATGCTTTCTATATTTGAAAGTATTTTATACATGTATTACACCCCTATATACTGCACACCAAATACACCTATACCAGTCCTTAAAAGGACTTTTGTGGACCTATATTCGTTAACGATTTGTGTTGCTACAATCTGTTCCCTGCGACACACAGCAACCTCTACTTAAGGCCCGTACACACGATCGGACCGTGGACCAACTTTCCCGTGGATTTTTGTCCAAAGGGCGTTGGCCCTCAAGTGGTATTGCATACACACGGTCTGACTTTTGAGTC
This sequence comes from Lithobates sylvaticus, assembly GCA_028564925.1. Lineage (NCBI taxonomy): Eukaryota > Metazoa > Chordata > Amphibia > Anura > Ranidae > Lithobates > Lithobates sylvaticus. The sequence continues at coordinate 440,355,122 of CM053027.1, read as the reverse complement.
AACCAACACGAACGTAGTGACGTTACAACGTACTGACGACGCTTCAAAAGAGGACGTTTAATTCTCTCGCGTCACCCTTCGGGCTCCGTCTGCTAACTTCGAGCTAGCAGACGTTTGGTCAGTGCTGATTCGAGTAGTTTTCGGTCCGTGTGCCTTTCCGACCGTTTTGGCCAGCCATGTTGCGCGATCCTAGGAGAGAGCGTGCTGTTTATGGGCTTGGAGTAATTGCTGTGACTCGAGCCCAGTCTAGAAATAGGCGCAGTACTGGGATAAGAAGTGTTTGGACCAAAACTTGGCTACTTAATCGTGACCAATTCAGCCATATGCCGTTACTGCGTGAGCTACAGGAGAACAATCCGAATTATTTCCGCAATTATCTCAGAATGACGGACTCCTGCTTTCAGCAATTATTGTCCTTGCTGTCCCCCTATATTGCGAAGCAGGACACATGCATGCGGGCTGCAATACCAGCAGAGCAAAGGCTCATAGCCACTTTGCGCTATTTGGCGACAGGAAGGATTCTCCAGGATATTAAATTTACAACAGGTATCTCTCCCCAGGCTCTGGGAGTCATTATCCCTGACACATGTTGTGCCATCATTCAAGTATTGCAGAAGGACTATATTCGTGTAAGTATTTTTGCTTTAATATCACCGTCATGTTTTGTAATGCATTTTTTTTTTTTGGCCATTCCATCCTCCACATTTTTGGAATATGGTGTGATTGAATGTCCTCTTTGTCCTCATGCATGCCTTAACCTTTTTCGTGGCCTACATGCATACTTTCCTCCCCTAACCTCCCCAGCATGCTACCCTGGGCCCATCCACACTTAGTCTAGTACTTAACACTGTATTTATTATGCTTCCTTCATTACCCTAAACACCGCCTAAAATGTGTCCCAATATTATTCCTGCCCTTAAAAAGAGTCTCTTATTTAGTTTGAAACACCCCCCCCCCTCCCCCCACACCCCCCAACCTCCAAAAAATTACAAATAAAATATAATAAAGTATTAGAAAATGCAGAGTCAACCAATACAACTACTCCATCTGCAGATTTTGCAAAACACATATACTGTGTACCTTATTTTTTGACTTAAGATTGTTGCCTAAATGTAGTGAAATGGCCTGCCTGATTAGCTTCAAAATCGACAAATTATACTTTCATCATGATTATTTTCTCATTATGAATAGCTCCCAACGTCCCTGTGCTGTGCCAACTTCCTTGCTTTTTAACTTCATCTTAACAAATACTCATAATTAATTATCCTTTTTATTATTTTGTACGATGTATGTCAAAATGTGTATAGATTTTGTCAATGTGCATTCATATTTTTGTTTTATTCCACTTCTTACCTGTCCACCAGTGGCGGCTGGTGCTCAAATTTTTTGGGGGGGCGCAAAACAAACACTGTGCCATCAAACGCTGCCACTGTGCCATCAAACGCTGCCACTGTGCCCATTAAACGCTGCCACTGTGCCCATCAAACGCTGCCACTGTGCCCATCAAACGCTGCCACTGTGCCCATCAAACGCTGCCACTGTGCCCATCTAACACTGCCACTATGCCCATCTAACGCTGTCACTGTGCCCATTAAATGCTGCCAATGGCACTTACCTTGTCAGGCGGCGAGCGGTGTCTCCTCATCTTCTCCCGCGCTCCTGTCTTCTGCAGTGATTGGACGCCTAGGCGTCCAATCACAGCGCCTGTGACTTCAGCCAATCAGGGGACCGGTAACACAGACCGGCAACCTGATTGGCTGAGAGGCGGGTCTGTGTTAGGGAAGCGATGTATTCGCTTCCCTAACACAATACTGTGTAAGCAGCGAACGCAAAGCATTGCGCCCGCTGTTTACACTTCTGGAAGCCTATTAGAGCACACCGCTCTAATAAGGTCCCCTATTAGAGCTTTACAGCTCTAATAGGGCGCTTCCAGAAACACCCCCCCCCCCCGCTGTAATTCAGATGCCCGGTGCCCGACAAGGGGCCGGACACCTGAATAGGGGGGCGGCAGCGGTGACAATAGCTAGATTCATGCAATGCATGAATCTATCTATTGGTGATAGAGCGGTGCAGGAGAGGGGGGGGGCGGCGCTCCTGCGCCCTCTATGCACGCACCGCCACTGCTGTCCACTGGCCTGATAATCTTGTCAAGATGGATGGCTTACCCAAATTAAACTTAAATTTTAATGCCTTTAGTTCTCCTGGAAGTGTTGAGGTTTACTTGTCCAAAACAGATACCCATTCAACTCCCCCTTCCTAAGCTTTTTTTAATGTGCCACCAGAGGGGGTGAGGGACCATATAATTGTACCTTTTTATTTTGTTCTTGAAATGCACTTTTAAATGTTAGAATATTATTTTGGCCCACAATGTTTGTGTCAAATATGTTTGCAATTTAATGTACTCCGGTATTAATTTTTTTCTTTATTTGTTTGACTCCACAGTTTCCGAAAAACAGCCAGGAATGGCAGGATGTTGCTGCGCAGTTTGCCAATTTATGGGATTTCCCCAACTGCGGAGGTGCCATTGATGGCAAACATGTGAGGATAGTGCCACCACCAAATTCCGGATCCTATTTTTTTAATTATAAAGGTTTTTGTAGCATTGTCCTCCTTGCTGTGGTGTCAGCAAAATATGATTTTTTATATGTAGACGTTGGTATTAATGGTCGTCACTCAGATGGAGGAGTTATGATGAACACAGAATTTTATGACCGGCTGCAGAGAGGAACCTTAAATTTGCCACGTGCTCAGGACAATGTGGAGGGCCTCAATTTTGTTTTTGTGGCAGATGATGCATTTTCTTTGGGGCCACATATTCTAAAGCCCTTCCCAATGCGGAATCTGACCCCAGAGCAACAAATTTTTAATTACAGGCTCTCTCGTGCCCAAAGGGTAGTAGAAAATGCCTTTGGCATAATGTCCAGCTGATTCCGGATCTTTTTAACTGCCATAAACTTGGCTGAATATAAATTAAATCATGTGGTGTTATGCTGCTGCATCCTCCACAATTTTCTACGGAGGAATGCTTCCAGCTACATTGCCTTAGGGGCAACGGATGAACCAGCTGAAGAGTCCGTGATGCCAGCACTTGAAAGTGCACGTGCTGGTTTTGGCCTCCAGAATGGGCGTGTTGTCCGCCAAACAATACACCGACTACTTTGTTGGTCGAGGGGCAGTGCCTTGGCAGCAAAATGTTTTGGATAATTAGTTACTATTGTAATAAACAAATAAAATATTCTTTAATTTGAAAGACTGTTGTCTGTTTCTTATATGTTTGCAACTAGCCATGATCTTTGTCCTTTTTGCCACTAGTTTGAACCAACCTGATGTGCAACATGAGGTATCCATCTCAATTCTAGCTAACTTTTAGATTGTGCTGTATTTCACCTACACACATTTTAGAGTACATGGTCAATGCAACTACAACCACGTAACAAATATACTGATATTGAGCATTGAAATAAGAAGTCACACCTTGGTTTTGTTTCAACTTTTTTTATTCTGTGCACATTCACATGTGCCTTTTCATCTTTTTTTTTGATCATTTTTTTTGAACATCAAAAAATAATTTTTAATTTTTTTTGGGATTTTTTTTTGGAACATCCAAAATATATATTTATTTTTTTTTTTTATTTTTTTTTGATTTTTTTTTTTTTTTTTGATTATTTTTTTTGAACATCAAAAAAATATTTTTTTTTTTTTTTTTTTTTTTTTTTTTTATCAAGTTTTGTAAAAATATAGAAACAATAAAAACAAATAAACTTTGCAAGGATGATGATGCACAATCGAGTCAACATCATGCAGCAGCAAATGAAGAACTAGATATGATTTAAAAGTTAGATTTTTTCAATTTAATTTATTCTGGCCAAAATATCAATCATATCCTTCATTTGCTGCTGCATGATGTTCAGTCGATTGCGCATGGCATCAATTTCCCCGTTCCACCCCATTATTTGGCCGATGAGCCTCTGCGCACTGTCCTGAGTGAACGGTTGTTGCTCCAAAACCAGCACATCATCTAAAAAATGTAAGAAAAAAAAATGTATTAATAAAGGTGTGGCCAGACATAGATTATGTGCAACAGTGGTGAAACAGTGGTGTCAGACACTCACCTGGTGACATCTCTGTCACTTCCTCCACCTCCTCTTCCACAACATCCTCCGGATCGCTGGGACTAATTTCCCAAACAGGCTAGTGAGGGTGGGGGTCCTGGCGAGGATGGGGGTCCTGGCGAGGGTGGGGGTCCTGGCAAGGATGGGTGTCCTGGCGAGGGTGGCTGTCCTGGCGAGGGTGGCTGTCCTGGCGAGGGTGGCGGTCCTGGCGAGGGTGGGGGTCCTGGCGAGGATGGGTGTCCTGGCGAGGGTGGGGGTCCTGGCGACGATGTTTGGCCCGGTGAGGGTGGTGGCCCCGGTGAGGGTGGGGGTCTGGCTGAGATGGGGCGTCCCTGCGATTTGGGTGCCTGAGTCTTTGCTCCCCTATGAGAATGAAACAAAAGGTATACTTTTAGCGCACAGACGGTAAACATTGCTTTGCGGTGGTGTACACTTGTCTGTTTATCAAGAGATCAAAGTTCAAGACATGATGAAATTTCCCTTTTAATAAAACTTAAAGAATTAACCTTTCTTGACCGAATTTCTCTGATGTCGCACACTAGTGCTCCTGAATCCAGCTGTGTAAAAAGCTGTTGAATGCCCTCTCCTTACATTCCAATTTACTATATTTTGACCATTCTGAACTCTCAACATTTGACATTCGGAACATCCAGAAATAACGACAGTTTCCAAGTATCGTTGGTTCTGGATGTTCTGAATTATCAAATGTTGAGAGTTCAGAATGGACGTATTTACGAAAAGAAACATTCGTAAATACGACCATTCTGAACTCTCAACATTTGACATTCGGAACATCCAGAAATAACGACAGTTTCCAAGTATCGTTGGTTCTGGATGTTCAGAATTATCAAATGTTGAGAGTTCAGAATGGACGTATTTACGAAAAGAAACATTCGTAAATACGACCATTCTGAACTCTCAACATTTGACATTCGGAACATCCAGAAATAACGACAGTTTCCAAGTATCGGTGGTTCTGGATGTTCTGAATTATCAAATGTTGAACAGAATGGACGTATTTACGAAAAGAAACATTCGTAAATACGACCATTCTGAACTCTCAACATTTGACATTCGGAACATCCAGAAATAACGAAATTACTAAATATACACAAAAAATGCAAAGCTGAAAAAAAAAACATGGAATTAAATCAAAAATATACTGTCAGTGCACATATTCATCAACAACCACGTATTAAATATCAAAACATCGCATTTACAAAACAGCCACCGTACGAACGATGACATACATATACGAACGGCATAGACTTATGTACGACAGGTACTTACTGTTTTTCAGCGCCTTTTTTATTTGCATAAACTGGTCCGGCTCCCTGGTCTTGATGTCCGACCAGCGTTTTCTCAGCTGGTCTTTGGACCGACGGACCCCGAACTCCTCCTTCACGACTTTGGTGAGGATTCTGTCCTTCACCATGTTGGGGTGCAGGTATGGCCCATGCTTGCCATCGTAGTCGTCCTTGACCAGAATCCGCACCATCTCCACCATTTCTTCAAATGCCATGTTTGTGGCCTTAAACCTCCTCCTCGCATGTTGTTCTCCCACCATATTTACTCCCACTACGCAACGAGGGGATAAGGGGCGGGGAATATCCGAGAAAAGGAACGTCGGGGGCGGGCGACGCAAGCGGTGGTTCACGCATGCGTAATGGTATATCCATGCTTAACACGCGGCCTGTAGAAATTTCCGAACGGAAGATACGAAGGAATACACTACATACACGATATAAATGTTGAAACACTGAAATTCTCTTTTTACGAAGTCTTTGTATGTAAATGAAAGAAGCTAAATATTTATGAATGAATATATTCGGGACATGAAGAAATAAAAAAATTTAAGTCGATGGGACACAAATGTTAATTAGTAATAACGATGCTTTGCTGAATGTGTATGGTCAAGGCTTGATGTCATGACGCTTGGAGGGCGGAGGGTTCACGCATACGCCGTGTATAAAGCACGAACGTGTGGTGCAATGTACCGTTCTGGCGGGAGACGAACGCAAGCCGACGCTAAACGACGCAAGCCGACGCAATACGACACAGTACGAAGGTAGACACCGACGAAAGGTACATTTTATTAATTTCTCTTTACCGCTGGTACTTTTAAATGATTGTCTTTTGCTTTGAAGATGTAATTTAGTACTCGGACTGTTGTTAAATATTGTAAACATGCGCAAACACCCACCTTGAAACACACACCTGCAGGTTACCTGCACTGAGCCGTATAGAGTTTGGTTAATACTAGGCTTGTTCAATTCGTTTCGTAACGAATCGAAGTTCGGACGAATTTAGCAGCTTTCCGACAAACGAATGCATCAGAATGTCTAAATAAAAGGAACGCATTTCCAAATATACGAAGTAAATTATATTGTTTCTAACAAATGAATTCGATATGATTTGAGATTCTGTCTAACGAATATTGTATAATATTAATAACTAGTTTTTTAAAAACGTATTAACTTTAATTAACGAATACAACCTACCGAAATTAGCTATTTTGAAGATAACAATGTACAAAAACTATTTTTTTTTTTGTTTTGCACAAGTCTAGTAATTACATGTGGCTTTGCTGCACTATAAAGTACAGATAATCTGCAGGAAAGTCACAGGTGCACGTGGCACATCATGGTGAAAGCAGCCTTAGGACACAATCGGACCCTCCATGCACCCTCTATGTCCCTTTACCCCTGCTTACCTTCAATCAGATACGCAAAAAAAAATAAGGGGAAACGTCCCCTCCTGACAGATTGAATTGGAGGGCCCATAAAGTAGCATGGGCTGTGTCCATATCCATTCGCCATATGTGGGATAGATCCAAACCTGTCATCTGTCCATTACAATTATTTTGGCCCACGACCAGTTACCAAGTTGCTTCGATGGTCCTCGCTCTTTAAAAGGTTGGGCACCCCTGGCTTAAATAAAGGCCCATATTGTGAGCAGCTTCTGAACTATACGCCACCCATTATGGTTTGTTTTTTACTGTTTTGCAGCAATCAAAATGATGAAATCCAAATTGAATTCCCCCGAATTCATTGCTCAATTTATCGAGAAGTATAGGGAGCTCACCTGTCTGTGGCAAGTAAAAAATAAAGAATACCCTGACAAAAACAAAAGGATGGCAGCAATGTTACAACTTGTGGACTTGGCGAAAACCGTATACCCCAGAGCAACCTACACTATGGTAAAAAACAAAATTGGTGCCCTCAGAAGTGTCCACAAAAGGGAACTCAAGAAGATTGAGGAATCCAAACGATCTGGAGCAGGAACTGAAGAGGTCTATGTTCCGAAGCTATGGTACTTCAATAGCCTTGAATTTTTAAAAGACCAAACGGTCCCAAGAAAATCCCTGTCAACTTTACCCTCTGCATCAGCTGACGTCAGTGATACTGAGCAGGATCCTACACAGGATGAAGAAGAGGAGGAGCTCAGCTTGACCCAGGTATAGCATTGTTTAAAATCTTGCCATCTCTCTCTCTCTCTCTCTCTCTCTCTCTCTCTCTCTATTTCTATCTATATATATATCTATATATATGTATCTATATATATATATATATATATATATATATATATTAGATATGTTGCTAGTATGCCTAATAATTAGTTGTGTTTCCAAAAAAAGTTACATATCAATGGACAAGTAGTGGCCATAAAGTTTTTCAACAAGAATGAGAAATGATGGAGTCAAATTGATAGTCTTTAATAATTGGACACATTCAAAATTAGAAAAGTAAAGAGATGAAAGGTTTGTGATTGATGACCACAAATTAAAATCATGTTGTTTTTTCACAAAGGAGGAACTTCTGAGCCAAGAAGAGGCTGGGCCCAGCAGCCAACCAAGCACAGAGTGCAGAATCCCTCTCCTGCGCCCTCCCAAGAAAAGAGCCAGGAAGAGCCACCACCTGGATGAGGCCACAGCTGACTTCCTGGCTAGGGCTACATCAGTCATAACGACACCACCCGATAGTGCTGAAGGGTTTGGCTGTTTTACAGACAATAGGCTGCGAGAAATCGACCCAGACCAAAGGGAGCTATGTGAAGGGATCATCGTACAGCTATTCAGCAAGGCCAGGAAACGAGAGCTCACCTCAAACTCGCACGTCTGCAATTTGGAACACACAACTTTACCTCCTCCACAGCAACCCTACCCACCTCAGCAACCCTACCCACCTCAGCAACCCTACCCACCTCAGCAAGCACAGCCACCTCAGCAGCATGGTGGTCAGTGGCAAAATCAGCCGCAGGATGCCCAACAAGGCCAGTGGTCTGGGGAGTTTAGGGGCTACTAATTTTGCCTATTTTTTGTGGTTTAAAGTATGATTTAATAGGCTATATTTGTTTGTTGGTTTTGGGTGTACTATTTTCTGTTTATATTTTTAATTTTTTAGTTCAAATTTTGTGGACAGAAAATATGTCTATATTAATTTACTTAATTTTTTTATGTTGTGAATTAACAATAAATAATATGTTCAAAATATGTTTAACGTTTGTTATTGATAATCATTAGAACACAAATCCAATGTAAAATATGTATGTTCGTTCTTTGTAGGTATCACCAACAAATCCGATGCAATCTAAAAACATTAAAAATGCAAAGAATGTGCACTGCATTTAGCAAATTCGGAATTTCACACATCACGAATGTGCTATCTAGTTAACGAACGCTAGGTTTACAAGACCGATCTCTTCATGCTGGTCCTTCCTCCCGAGCATGCGTGTTTGCACTTTGGACAAAAGTCCGATGGTTTTGTGTACACACGGTCGGACTTTGGTCCATCGGACTTTTGTTGGCAGAAAGTTGGTCCGTTCGCACAGCCAACAAAAGTCCGATGAAACCTGGAAAAAGTTGGTCCGATGGAGCGTACACACGGTCGGATGTTGGTCCAAACTAGCTAATTTGCATGTTGGTTGTCAAAAAGTCCGATCGTGTGTACGGGCCTTTACACTGACAAAAGAACTGCGGAACCGCTCAGCAGTCACAATGCTGCACAGTAGAAATGCACTCACTATACTATGCTTTCTATATTTGAAAGTATTTTATATGTGTATTACAACCCTATATACTGCACACCTATACCAGTCCTTTTTACCAGGACTTTTGTGGACCTAATAGTAGCTAGCTAGTGAATTACAGACTGTCCCTGCTCCAAACAGCAAACTATCCCTACACTGAGAAAAGACAGCTGCAGAATCGCTCAGCACTGCAGTGAACTATAATATGCTTTCTATATTTGAAAGTACCTATATTATAAGTGTATTACACCCCTATATACTGTACACCTATACCAGTCCATAAAAGGACTTTTGTGGACCTAATAGTAGCTAGTAAGTACAGACTGTCCCTGCTACAAACAGCAAACTCTCTCCCTACACCTCTCTCCCTCTCCTATACACTTATACCAGTCCTTAAAAGGACTTTTGTGAACCTAATAGCTAGTGAGTACAGACTGTCCCTGCTCTACATTGACAAAAGACAGAATGTAAAATGGCAGCCAAATCAGGTCTATTTATAAGGTAGGGGGTATGTCCATGTGCTGAAATGTCTCATTTGGCTGTCCTGTACCCCATGATGGATGTGTCATGGAGCAAAGTTCTTCACAATGTAAAAGAATATGGCCGGCGCCACCGCAAGGCCATCTCTAATTACTAGTCCTTGCTAATAAATTCTCATGTTTTGTTGATTACATTTTTTAAAAGATTTAACATTACACATTACTACAGATTTACAGCTTTGGTCATTTTTTTATGACTACAACTGCATCAACTACATGTTCCCTCAAAACTAGATTATAAAAGGAGAACTCCACTTTCATAAAAAAGTGTGTGTGTGTGTGTGTGTGTGTGTGTGTATGTGTGTATATATATATATATATATTAGGGATGAGCCGAACACCCCGGGTTCGGTTCGAACCAGAACCTTCGAACGGACCGAAAGTTCGCGCGAATTTTCGAACCCTATACGTTATAATGGACGCGAACGTTCGAAATCAAAAGTGCTAATTACAACGGCCAATATGCATGTTAATGTCATAAAACAGGTTTGGGGACCCGGGTCCTGCCCAGGGGACATATATCAATGCAAAAAGAACTTTTAAAAACTAACGTTTTTTCGGGAGCAGTCATTTTAATGATGCATAAAGTGAAAAAAAAAAAGTGACATTTTCCTTTAAATATGGTACCTGGGGGGGTGTCCAAAGTATGCCTGTGAAGTGGCATGTGTTTCCCGTGTTTAGAACTGTCCTTGCACAAAATGACATTTGTAAAGGAAAAAAAGAAGCCATTTAAAACCACTTGCGGCTTTAGGTTTGATCTTAAGTAGAATCTGAACAGGTACATTATGAAGTGTAGCTCCATCCCAAAAAAATCTATTTTTAAGCTTTTTGGAGAACATAGGGAGGGGTTATCACCCCTGTAACATTTGCTGTCTTTGCACATCTGTTCAGAACATGTCACCTCACTTTCCGTCCCAATGACAAATGTTTTTGGAAAAGTGGGGTTTTAATTGAAACAAGGATTGGTGATAAAGTATCAGTAGAGAGGAGATACCTTTTTCCCAAATTAAATCTAACAGGATAGAATTTCCCTTCCTAGGGGTAGATTTCCTCTCACTTCCTGTTTTCTCTTTCCATTTGCAAGTAGGAGTCGTTTGTAAGTTGGATGTTTGAAAGTAGGGGCCTGGCGTATATACTCTGCAGAAATTTGCCCTATTAGATGTTGGTGTAGCCACAAGACTGGTGGGCACAGGAATGGGCCCTGCTGTGAGTTAATAGATCAAGATTTGTAATTGCATGCACCTGTTGAACTGGGCTTAAAAATTGGGGGTGGTGGTGGTGGTGGTGGTGGACGGTTTTGCCACAAGACTGTAAGCTCTCACAGTTACTCTTGGTGGGCGCAGGAATGGGCCCTGCTGTGAGTTATTAGATCAAGATTTGTAATTGCAAGCACCTGATGAACAGGGCAGAAAAATTGGGCCTTTGGCGGTGGTGGTGGACGGTGTTGCCACAAGACTGTAGGCCCTCATAGTTACTCTTGGTGGGCGCAGGAATGGGCCCTGCTGTGAGTTATTAGATCAAGATTTGTAATTGCAAGCACCTGATGAACAGGGCAGAAAAATTGGGCCTTTGGCGGTGGTGGTGGACGGTGTTGCCACAAGACTGCAGGCCCTCATAGTTACTCTTGGTGGGCGCAGGAATGGGCCCTGCTGTGAACTATTAGATCAAGATTTGTAATTACCCGCCCCTGTTAAACAGGGGCTGAAAAATTGTGCCTTAGGCACTGGTGCTGGTGCCACAACACTGCAACCCCTCACAGAGACTGTACTTGGAGCACAGCAGTCACACGTGTTGCGAAGCATTTTTTTAAAAAATTGTAAGTACACGCCCCTGTTAAACAGGGGCTGAAAAATTGTGCCTTAGGCACTGGTGCTGGTGCCACAACACTGCAACACGGCCCTCACAGAGACTGTACTTGGAGCACAGCAGTCACACGTGTTGCGAAGCATTTTTTAAAAAAATTGTAAGTACACGCCCCTGTTAAACAGGGGCTGAAAAATTGTGCCTTAGGCACTGGTGCTGGTGCCACAACACTGCAACACGGCCCTCACAGAGACTGTACTTGGAGCACAGCAGTCACACGTGTTGCGAAGCATTTTTTTAAAAAAAATTGTAAGTACACGCCCTGTTAAACAGGGGCTGAAAAATTGTGCCTTAGGCACTGGTGCTGTGGCATGGATCATTGAGGAGGAGGAAGAGGATAGTCAGTGAACATAAGAGGACAGTCACTCAGCATCAGCATAGGCAGTCTTGAAGGGATGTGACATTAAAAATTATTCGGTTATATCCGCCTCAGGTGCCTGGTAGCTGGTGGTGATCCAAGACTGATTCATTTTGATGAATGTCAGTCGATCAACCGAGGCGGTGGACAGGCGCACCCTATGATCAGTCACAAATCCTCCAGCAGCACTGAATGTGCGTTCGGAAAGAACGCTGGAGGCAGGACAGGCCAGTAGCTCAATTGCATACTGTGCAAGCTCTGGCCAGTGATCCATCCTCAGGACCCAGTAAGCCAGAGGATTTTCGGTGGGAAAGGTGTCCAAGTCTGACCTTGCCCCAAGGTATTCCTGCACCATGTATATCAGACGCTGGCGATGGTTGCTGGAACCGATCATACCTTGGGGCTGCGGACTAAAAAATTGTCTGAACGCATCGGTCAGACGTCCACCTTCCCCACCGCTCCTTCTGCCACTGACCGAAGCCTCAGCAACTCGTCGCCCAGGACCAGGAGTTTGTAGCCTCCAGTTTCTGGGAACGCGTTGCACAGACCTTTCTGCAAGGCCTCCCTGAGATGTCTCATCCTCTGCTCCCTCTGCGACGGCAAGATAAGGTCCGCAACCTTACCCTTGTACCGCGGATCAAGGAGAGTGGCCAGCCAGTAATGGTCCCTCTCCTTGATCCGAAGAACACGAGGATCCTTCCGCAGGCTTTGCAGGATCAGGGAGGCCATGCAGCGTAGGTTAGCTGAGGCATTCGGTCCGGAGTCTTCTGGGTCACTGAGGATGACATGATCGCCAGCCACCTCCTCCCAGCCACGTACAAGTCCACTGGCTTGTTGGGACTGTACATCATCCCTAAAAGACTGCTGCTGCTGATGCTGAGTGCCAGGCTCCACCTCCATGCTCACACAATCCTCCTCCTCCTCCTCCTCCTCCTCCTCCTCATCCTCTTCCTGTGTGATGGGTGGGACAGAAGGAACACTGTCCGGATAAAGGGGGCCTTGAGAGGCAAGGAAGTCCTCCTCTTCCTGCCTCTGTTCTGCCTCAAGTGCCCTGTCCATTATCCCACGCAGCGTATGCTCCAACAGGTGGACAAGAGGGACAGTGTCACTGATGCATGCACTGTCACTGCTCACCATCCTCGTGGCCTCCTCAAATGGTGAGAGGACAGTGCATGCATCCCTGATCATGCTCCACTGACGTGGGGAAAAAAAACCAAGCTCCCCTGACCCTGTCCTGGTGCCGTAGTCGCAAAGGTACTCATTGATGGCCCTCTGCTGCGTGTGCAGTCGCTGCAGCATGGCCAACGTTGAGTTCCACCTGGTGGGCATGTCAGATATTAGGCGGTTCTTGGGCAGGTTCAGCTCCTTTTGCAGCTCAGTCAGCCGAGCACTGGCATTATAAGATCGGCGGAAATGCACACAGACTTTCCTGGCCTGCCTCAGGACATCCTGTAAGCCTGGGAACCTGCCCAAGAACCGCTGCACCACCAGGTTGAGGACGTGAGCCATGCAGGGCACATGGGTGAGCTGCCCCTGTCGCAGGGCGGAGAGGAGGTTGGTGCCATTGTCAGAAACGACCATTCCTGGCTTAAGCTGACGTGGCGTCAACCACCTCTCGGCCTGCCCCTGCAGAGCTGCCAGAACCTCTGGCCCAGTGTGGCTCCTGTCCCCCAAACACACCAGCGCAAGCACGGCATGGCATCTTTTTGCCTGCGTACTTGCGTAGCCCCTTGTACGCCTACGGAGCACCGCTGGTTCCAAGGACAGAGCACTGGAGGAAGAAGAAGAGGAGGGGGTGGAGGAGAGAGGTGTGTCACAACCAGTAGCAGTAGTCGCGTTTTGGAGGCGTGGTGGCGGAACAACCTCCAACACTACTGCACCTTGTCCTGCATCCCTCCCAGCTGCCAATAGAGTGACCCAATGGGCCGTGAAAGAAAGGTACCGTCCCTGTCCATGCCTGCTGGACCATGAGTCAGCGGTAATATGCACCTTACCGCTGACCGCCCTGTCCAGCGAGGCATGGACATTGCCCTCCACATGCCGGTAGAGAGACGGAATCGCCTTCCGCGAGAAAAAGTGGCGTTTGGGAACCTGCCACTGAGGAACCGCACATTGAACAAACTCACGGAAGGGGGCCGAGTCTACCAACTGAAAAGGCAGCAGTTGAAGTGCTAGCAATTTAGCAAGGCTAGCATTCAACCGCTGGGCATGTGGATGGCTGGGAGTGTACTTCTTTCTACGGTCCAGCAGCTGGGGCAGGGAAATTTGCCTGCTGCATTCGGACGTCGGTGTACTGCAAGTACTTGGTTGTGACACACCGAATTCTACACCTTCAGTCCTCTCAGAGCAGCTTTCAGAGAGGACTGAAGGTGTAGTGGGGATGGAGATCCCAGCTGAGGAGGAGCAAGGAGAGGTCCGCTTAGTTCTTTGGTGTGGGTCTTTTATGTGTGCCTGCCAACGAGCTGCATGGCAGGTCGCCATATGTCTGGTCATGCTTGTCGTGCCCAAGCGGCTGATGTTTTGGCCACGCGAGATACGCTTGAGACAAATATTGCAAATAGCAGTGGTGCGATCTGCTGCACTCGTCTCAAAAAAGGCCCACACCAAAGAACTTTTCTGATAACGTGCAGAGGCAGCGCCCTGCACAGGCGGAGCTCTGCGGTGTTGTACAGTTGCTGTGCTGGCCTCTACCTGGCCTCCAGGGGGCATCCTGCCTCGTTGGACATGTGACGCCGCATCCTCCTCCTCCTCGTCCTCCTCCTCATCCTCTCTCCCTTGAGGCACCCACGTGGAGTCAGTGACCTCATCATCCCTCCCTCTTCACCACTAGAGCAAACCTGGCAGTAAGCTGCAGCTGGTGGAACTGTACTGCCAGATTCCTCAAGCTGGGTATCGTCATCCGAGCCTTCGAATCGTTGGGCATCCTCCTGGAGCATGTACCCAACACTGTGCTCAAAGAGTTCGGGGGACTCCTCAGGAGGACATGGTGGGTCTAGGGAAGGGGTGGCTGATGATGCTCTGTCAGTACCCTGAGCCTGGGTGAGAGAGGATGAGGAGGATGAGGAGGGCTTGGTCATCCATTCTACCAAGCCTTCAGCATGATGCGGCTCCACATGTCCAGCTGCCGAAAACAAAGACGCGCGTGTCCCATGGCCACGTGCTGATGACGATGCACGACCACGTCCACGTCCACGGCCACGTCCACTAGAAACAGAGCCTGCCTGCCCTGTGTTCTTGGCTCTGCACGCTCTGCCTCCCCTTGGCGGTCTTCCAGCCATTGTAGTCGGTAGTCCTGTGGGTGCTGCTGAGAAGAAAATATAGGAGCTCTGTGTGATGCCACTAACACACTAGAAGTCCTATGGGTGCTTCTGCAAAGAAAATAGAGGAGCTCTGTGTGATGCCACTAACACACTAGAAGTCCTATGGGTGCTTCTGCAAAGAAAATAGAGGAGCTCTGTGTGATGCCACTAACACACTAGAAGTCCTGTGGGTGCTTATGCAAAGAAAATAGAGGAGCTCTGTGTGATGCCACTAACACACTAGAAGTCCTGTGGGTGCTTATGCAAAGAAAATAGAGGAGCTCTGTGTGATGCCACTAACACACTAGAAGTCCTGTGGGTGCTGCTGAGAAGAATATATAGGAGCTCTGTGTGATGCCACTAACACACTAGAAGTCCTATGGGTGCTTCTGCAAAGAAAATAGAGGAGCTCTGTGTGATGCCACTAACACACTAGAAGTCCTGTGGGTGCTGCTGAGAAGAATATATAGGAGCTCTGTGTGATGCCACTAACACACTAGAAGTCCTATGGGTGCTTCTGCAAAGAAAATAGAGGAGCTCTGTGTGATGCCACTAACACACTAGAAGTCCTGTGGGTGCTTCTGCAAAGAAAATAGAGGAGCTCTGTGTGATGCCACTAACACACTAGAAGTCCTGTGGGTGCTTATGCAAAGAAAATAGAGGAGCTCTGTGTGATGCCACTAACACACTAGAAGTCCTGTGGGTGCTTATGCAAAGAAAATAGAGGAGCTCTGTGTGATGCCACTAACACACTAGAAGTCCTGTGGGTGCTTATGCAAAGAAAATAGAGGAGCTCTGTGTGATGCCACTAACACACTAGAAGTCCTGTGGGTGCTGCTGAGAAGAATATATAGGAGCTCTGTGTGATGCCACTAACACACTAGAAGTCCTATGGGTGCTTCTGCAAAGAAAATAGAGGAGCTCTGTGTGATGCCACTAACACACTAGAAGTCCTGTGGGTGCTGCTGAGAAGAATATATAGGAGCTCTGTGTGATGCCACTAACACACTAGAAGTCCTGTGGGTGCTTATGCAAAGAAAATAGAGGAGCTCTGTGTGATGGGACTAACACACTTCAAGTCCTATAGGTGCTTCTGGGAAGAAAATATAGCTCTGTGTGTGTGATGGGACTAACACACTTCAAGTCCTATAGGTGCTTCTGGGAAGAAAATATAGCTCTGTGTGTGTAATGGGACTAACACACTTCAAGTCCTATAGGTGCTTCTGGGAACAAAAATATAGCTCTGTGTGTGTAATGGGACTAACACACTTCAAGTCCTATAGGTGCTTCTGGGAAGAAAATATAGCTCTGTGTGTGTAATGGGACTAACACACTTCAAGTCCTATAGGTGCTTCTGGGAACAAAATATAGCTCTGTGTGTGTGATGGGACTAACACACTTCAAGTCCTATAGGTGCTTCTGGGAACAAAATATAGCTCTGTGTGTGTAATGGGACTAACACACTTCAAGTCCTATAGGTGCTTCTGGGAACAAAATATAGCTCTGTGTGTGTGATGGGACTAACACACTTCAAGTCCTATAGGTGCTTCTGGGAAGAAAATATAGCTCTGTGTGTGTAATGGGACTAACACACTTCAAGTCCTATAGGTGCTTCTGGGAAGAAAATATAGCTCTGTGTGTGTAATGGGACTAACACACTTCAAGTCCTATAGGTGCTTCTGGGAAGAAAATATAGCTCTGTGTGTGTAATGGGACTAACACACTTCAAGTCCTATAGGTGCCTCTGGGAACAAAATATAGGAGCTCTGCCTGCCTGCCACGAACACACTACAAGTCCTATAGGTGCTTCTGGTAACAAAATATAGGAGCTCTGCCTGCCTGCCACTAACACACTACAAGTCCTATAGGTGCTTCTGGGAAGAAAATATAGCTCTGTGTGTGTAATGGGACTAACACACTTCAAGTCCTATAGGTGCTTCTGGGAACAAAGTATAGCTCTTTGTGTGTAATGGGACTAACACACTTCAAGTCCTATAGGTGCTTCTGGGAAGAAAATATAGCTCTGTGTGTGTAATGGGACTAACACACTTCAAGTCCTATAGGTGCTTCTGGGAACAAAATATAGCTCTGTGTGTGTAATGGGACTAACACACTTCAAGTCCTATAGGTGCTTCTGGGAACAAAATATAGCTCTGTGTGTGTGATGGGACTAACACACTTCAAGTCCTATAGGTGCTTCTGGGAAGAAAATATAGCTCTGTGTGTGTAATGGGACTAACACACTTCAAGTCCTATAGGTGCTTCTGGGAACAAAATATAGCTCTGTGTGTGTGATGGGACTAACACACTTCAAGTCCTATAGGTGCTTCTGGGAAGAAAATATAGCTCTGTGTGTGTAATGGGACTAACACACTTCAAGTCCTATAGGTGCTTCTGGGAAGAAAAATATAGCTCTGTGTGTGTAATGGGACTAACACACTTCAAGTCCTATAGGTGCTTCTGGGAAGAAAAATATAGCTCTGTGTGTGTAATGGGACTAACACACTTCAAGTCCTATAGGTGCCTCTGGGAACAAAATATAGGAGCTCTGCCTGCCTGCCACGAACACACTACAAGTCCTATAGGTGCTTCTGGTAACAAAATATAGGAGCTCTGCCTGCCTGCCACTAACACACTACAAGTCCTATAGGTGCTTCTGGTAACAAAATATAGGAGCTCTGCCTGCCTGCCACGAACACACTACAAGTCCTATAGGTGCTTCTGGTAACAAAATATAGGAGCTCTGCCTGCCTGCCACTAACACACTACAAGTCCTATAGGTGCTTCTGGTAACAAAATATAGGAGCTCTGCCTGCCTGCCACGAACACACTACAAGTCCTATAGGTGCTTCTGGTAACAAAATATAGGAGCTCTGCCTGCCTGCCACGAACACACTACAAGTTCTATAGGTGCTTCTGGTAACAAAATATAGGAGCTCTGCCTGCCTGCCACGAACACACTACAAGTCCTATAGGTGCTTCTGGTAACAAAATATAGGAGCTCTGCCTGCCTGCCACGAGCACACTACAAGCCCCTCTTTGTCAATCAATCTTTGTAACTGAATCTATCTAACTCAATCTCTGCAAGTGAATCTCTCTATCTATCTAAATGCAGCAGAGTGTCACAGAAACAGCCTGCTCAATCTGCGCCGGAACAGCATGTGACCGGCGCAGACGGCGTGGCGGCGTTTTATAGGGGGGGGCGTGTACTACAGCCCCTGAGCTGTAATTGGCTACAGGCGTCCTGCCTGTAGCCAATTATGGCTCTTCGAGTTTCCGGGGCTGTGATTGGCCAAGCATGCGGGGTCACAGTGCATGCTTGGCCAATCATCAGCCAGCAATGCACTGCGTCGGCCGCGCCGGCCGCAATGCATTGCGGGGCCGCTCGCATCACACGAACGTGATGCGAGCGGCCAAAATAGTTCTGGGCTCGCCGAGCGAGCGAACGCCCGGTGCTCGATGCGAACGTGGGTTCGCATCGAGCACCGGGCCCATCCTTAATATATATATATATATATATATATATATATATATATATATATATATATATATATATATATACTTTGCAACAAAATATCTTTAAGAATTAACCAAACAAAACAGACAACACTAAGGACTGAACATGCACGTGACCTGAACAGCATTAGATGTGGGGTACGGGAGCTCTGGATCCTGATCTCCCTGATAGTCGCCTCTTGCCCCTCTTAGCCTTTGTTTCTGATCGGGAGAGGGTCTTACCTGGTGCTTTGTCCCTTGGGAGCATTGGTGTCTGGTGGGTTGAGGGTCAATGTTGCTGCCCCAGTCCATGACATCCGGAAGACCAGCTCCTTGCTCCTCTCTCACAGTGGCTGTTTCTACCTGCAGGGAAGTAAAATCAACCATGGCAGCCAGCTCACAGGCTCCATCTGTTCCATCAGTGGAGGATTTCCCTTCAGGTGTAGTTATCTTGGCAGCAATAAGGGAATGCAAAGATTCCCTGACAGAAAAAAGAGGCTTCATGGCTGCAGATATCAGTTTTATCTGACAGGATTTGGAAAATGTCATTTCCAGGATGTCTGAGGTGGAAAACAGGGTCTCTATGCTGGAGGATACGATTCATTCAGATTCCAGAGAGTTAAGGGCCATATAGCTACATGTGAGAGCACTGCAATATTGGGCTATTCATACAGAAAATCACATGAGATGCAATAAAATATTCATGTTTTGGGTTTGCCTGAAAGGGATGAGGGATCCAAGCCAATGGAGTTTGCTGAAAATCTCTTGATTACCTTGTTGGGTCTAAACAATGTGCCGCCCACCTTTGTGGCGGAGCGTGCACATAGGATACCCCCAATACCACCTAAACTGGAGGGCCCTCTTAGACCCTTTCTGCTCCTGGTATTAAATTATCATGACTGGGACCATGTACTAGCAGCTGCAGGGGCTAAATTGGATATACCATTTGAAAACACTAATGGAAACAGTCCGATGGGAGCTTTTCATCGGATTTTCCAACCGTGTGTATGCCCAACGGTCTTTTTCTGTCGGAATTTCCGACGGACTTTGAATTGAGAACCTGTTCTCAATTTTTCCGACGGAAAACCTTTCTATCGGATTTTCCGATCGTGTGTAGGCAATTCCGACACGCCAAAAATCACGCATGCTCAGAATCCACTACGAGACGGAACCGCTCGGTCTGGTAAAACTAGCGTTTTGTAATGGAGCTAGCAGATTCTTCACACTGCAATTTTTTTAATTGTTCAATGCGCCGCTCATTCTCTTCTTTATAATGCTAGAAGAATGAAGTTGTTTTGCTGCTCATATTCACACAGAGTTTTCACAAACGTATTTCTTTATTATTTCTAGGTCTCTCCAGAATAATATTTATATTAGAATTTAAGCCAGATCTGCATAAAATATATATATTTTTTTTAAGTGTTTTTTTTCTTTAATAAGAATATTTGTATTATTGTATTATTTTCTTGTGCTCTCCTTTTTATTTTTTATGTTACGTTTCCACAACACCATTATTATGTATTATTTGTAAACCTGTTTGTTGTTGGTGTCCCTTGTTAATTTTGACATTGTATTTTTGAAATGTACCTGCCTACTCACCCAAAATAAATTGATTTGCTCTTTGTATTAAAACACATAGGCAAGTATTTTCTGAAAACAAAATAAAAATTTATTTCACATCAGAATCACAAAATAAAGATAAAGGCAACGCAGGAGAAATTGCTTCAATTTGTGCAGCCTTTGGCCCCCAAGGCAGACATCAAAAAAATTGGTAGCTTGAAAAGTCAATAGAAAAAGGAGTACAATGAGGTCCAGGAGTCCCAGAGAACCGGAGCAGCAGCAGATGGTATATGTACCCAGTCTGTGGTCCTACAACAGGCTGTGGGTCCTTTGAGACGTGAAGGCAGGGGATCACTTCCTGGTCTTCCGTAGAGCCTTCCCTGGAGGCTGTGGCTCTGGTGGTGGCATTGTGGCAGGAGGAGGAGGAGGAGGAGGAGGAGGATGGGGGAGAGAACATAGATGTTGGTTGTCAGACATTTCCCCACTCAACCCCTTGTGGATAGTATCAAAAATAATTTTTTCACACTTTCGCCGTTGGCCCTCCTCCATCTGTTGCAAATTAGAGGCAATATAGATGCCATAGGCCTTTGTAGCATCAAGGGGGGATCTGAGGGACTCATTAGCCTCCCTCATGAGGGCCAGTGCTGCCTCCTCTGCTTTCGTGCCCTTCCTCTGTCTTTTGTAGGGAAGGATGAGGGGAGGCACCTGGGATTGGTTATTACTGGGCCCTGCCACCTCCTGGGTGACACTTCCCCCTGCCTCGTCCTGTGTGCCACTAGCCAGAGCCTCGTCCTGGCTGAGGTCATCCTGTGTATGAAAAAGGGACATAGTTTTAGTTGTTTGTTCAACAAACACACACAATTTTCAGCTCATGACTGTTGCAAATTTAATGTTAATAAATAGAAAAGACTATCATTGTGAGCCCAGCATTATTCCTTCTTGTCCTAATCTTTTTTGGCCACTTCTGTCTATAAATATGTGAAACACTTTTTGTTACTTCATTCATTTATTAGCAATAATAACATCTACTTACCAACAATCTTTTTTTTGCACAGATAAATTATGTATAAAAAACCTATACCTGGCTCCATCTGGGCTCCTCAATCTCCTCCTGTATGGAAGGCCTAGGTTGGTCCACAGATGCCTCAGCTTGGATTGAGGGAAGGCTGGATGGAAGGCTGGTTGGAAGGCTGGAGGGAAGGGGTGCCGGAAGAGTAGAAAGGGATTCCCTGCCCTCCATCTGGTCATCTATAAACCTCATCCTGCTGTAGTACCACAGACTGGGTACATACACCTTATCTGCTGCTACTCCGGACCTCAGGGACTTCTGGACCTTCTGGTACTCCTTCTTATAGGTGCTTCTCAAGCTACCAATTTTTACCTCAACAAATTTGATGTCTGCATCGGGAACCCGGGTCTTCACAAATTGAAGCAATTTTTTCCAGCGTTGCCCTCCTAGCTGGTTTATTGTGGTACAGGGGGTTTTTCACCTCCCACAGATTTTTCATTTCATGGTATTTATCAATGAATTCCCCAAGGAATTCGGGGTCCTTAAAGGGCAGCATTATGTCTGCAAGATCAAACAAAATACAAAAATATAAATCTCAGGATAATCTTTCAACACAATATAGGCATCAATCTAGATTCAGTATAGGCCGCACATGACTCCAAAAAGTTTCAAATCTTACCTTCGTTGTAACGTTCGTCGTTGTTCAACGTTTTTCGTGGCGTCCGTTCCTCCTTCCTGTGCACACAGAACGTAGTTACGACACACACGTGTTTGAAGCTTTATATACACTGCGCATGCGTGAATCTCCGCCCGCGTCGCCCGCCCCTGACGTTCTTTCTAGAATATTCGCCGCCCAGTCTCTTTCGTTGCAGTGGGAGCGGAACATGGCGGAGACACAGCAGGTGCATAAAAGCAGTAACGAGGAGGAGGATAGCCCGGAGCCTGAAACGTCACGATCGAGGAGGAGATTTAAGGCCTCAAATATGTCCTTTGTGGAGATGATGGAGATGGTGGACATCTTGAGAAGCAACGACTATGACGGGAATTACGGTCCGTACCCCAACCCAAATATGAGAAAGGCCAAGATCATGAATAAAGTTGTGAAGAGTCTGTACAGTAATTTTGGGGTACGACGAACGAAGGATCAACTGAGGAAACGATGGTCGGACCTCAAATTAAGGGAGCACGATCAGTATAGGAAGATCAAGAAAGTTCTTTGAAAAAGTAAGTATATTATGTCGTGTGTACCTATTATTATTAATATTGCATGCTGCGCCATGTGTTTTCCCCTAATAAGGTCTTGTACAGTCCAAAATGGCTACTTTCATGGTCATACGCAGTAATCGTTCGTTGTGAACCTTGTTCGTTATCCAAAATACGATGTTTTCACAGATAAATGATTAAATACTTTAGTGGCTTCAATTTTTAACATTTATCCAAAAGAGTTTTTAGGACATTGTTGTCTAGATGTGTTTGAACCTAGAAGGAATATCAATCTTAATTCAGTGTAATGTATGTAGAGGACACTCTACAGCTGTTTACACATCTGGACTCAGGTGCACATTTTAGGGTGTCAAACACAGGTACTCCAGTGGATACTTTGGGGTGTCTCCAGGTGGGAAAATTATCCAAAAAAGGTAAGTATTCCAGCCTGAGGAATTAAGGGAATAAATCATGTGTTCAGCTTGGAATTCTGCCCAAACAGACAATTGTCCCCCACTTCCAAGCAATGTTTATCATTCATATTTGTTGGCTCAAATATCTGTGTGCTAAGTATACCTTTTATTTTATTCTCATAGGGGGGCAAAGAATAGGGAAATATAAAGTCCCCAGGGACCGGCCATCTCCGGAACAGAGGTCACCACCAGAGTATGAGGATGTGGAGGAAGGAGAGGTGATTGAGACCACAACAGGTGAGTGTCTGACACCCCAGATTCAGGTAATAAGACATGCATGCCTGCCTATTTATAATACATGGTGTGTTTTTTTTATTTTTAGGTGAAGTACAGGTTGTAGAAGAACAGTCAGAGTCACATCATTTCACCACTGACAGTGCCCAAAGGCTAATCCAGGACATCATGTATTGTAGTCAGAATTTAGAAATGATTCGGAAAAAAACTAGGGATATTGAAGTTAAACTTAAAAACATGATTGATGTCCTTGGAAGAATCTAATTTTTCCCAAAATGTCCAACCTTTTATTTTTTCTGTTTAAAAGTTTACAACATTTTCAAAAGCCTAATTTTGAAGATGCACACAGTATGTCAACATGTGCTATCTGCCATCAGGGGATATCAATGTACGCGTTTTGGGCCTGCTACCCCTTCCTCAAAACTCAAGTCGTGAGAGGAAGGGGTTGCACCCCCAAAACACAGACATTGATCCCCCATGATGAGAGATAGCACATGTTGACATTAGGCATGGGATCAGGATGTCAATCCCCAGTTTGCCAGAACATTTGTGTGCATCTTCAAAATTAGGCTTTTACAGGGGTGACTGCACCCCATCTGATGAAGGCAAGATCCACACATTTTGGACAATGTAATGTGTGATCTTGGCTTCAAAAGTTTTTCTATGTAGAACTTTGTTATGCACCAGGGTTGTGTATTTTATTTTTGGAAACATGGCTGTTTATGTAACGTAACCCCAATTTTTTGGGGTGAAAATGCAAAACTTGTTATTTTTGTAAAAAAAAAAAAAAACGTGAATGTGTACGGAGTAAAAAAAAAAATTTTTTTGCTCAACAATGTGTGTTTAAATTTTGTGTTTAAATTGGTGTTTACAGTGACAATGGGTGTTTAGATAATAATGTACAAACCACTTGGCACTACAAGTGCACTAGGAGACACAAAAAAGAAACACAAGCAGGAAATTCAAAGCAAGATTTTTAAAGCTAAAAAAAGGTAAAATTTATTCAATCACTGCTGGCAAAGCAATGGCCCCCCTCCCCGAAAAATAGTCTGAATAATTTTGCCGCACTTCACGGGCGCTTTGGGGGGGCAAGCCAGGACGGGCCGCTTCCAGTGACGTGAGAGATTGTAGCCCAGCGTCAGGCCCAAGTGTTGCCACATAATTGGGGTTCGTCCGTTTGAAAAAATTGTGCAAAATGCAACATGCTACCACTATGGTATTCAGTTTATATTCCGCCATATTTATGGCCGTTTGGAACAGGCGGAACCGGCTGGACAGAATACCAAACACATTCTCCACTAATCTTCTGGCTCTGGCCAGCTGGTAATTAAATACCCTCTTCTCCGGGGTGAGGGTCCTCTGGGGGAACGGTCGCATCAAATGGTTAGCCAAACCAAACGCCTCGTCTGCCACGAACACAAACGGGAGTCCCTCGACATTCTCCTCCGAGGGTGGCAATCCCAAGCCACCACTCTCGAGACGTTGGTAGAACTCCGTCCGGCAAAAGACTC
Source organism: Lithobates sylvaticus (assembly GCA_028564925.1). NCBI lineage: Eukaryota > Metazoa > Chordata > Amphibia > Anura > Ranidae > Lithobates > Lithobates sylvaticus. The sequence continues at coordinate 440,330,438 of CM053027.1, read as the reverse complement.
CTCCATCCGACATCCGACCATTCCTCCCCACGTCCACATATAGGAACTCATAGGTCGCCGACACCACCGCCATCAACACAATACTATTGAACCCCTTATAGTTGAAATAGTATGACCCCGAATGGGGTGGTGGGACGATGTGGACGTGCTTCCCATTGATTGCCCCTCCGCAGTTAGGGAAATCCCACCGCTGGGCAAACTGGGAGGCCACAGTCTGCCATTCCTGTGGCGTGGAAGGAAACTGTGGAGTCAAACAAGAAAAATATAATTAGTAAACTTGATAATAAACATTACAAGCAGATTCTACACAAACATTGTTGGCAAACATCAGTATAACATTTCTTGTAGCATTTAAAGGCTAAAATATAAGGTCCACTTATCAGATTCCTCCCCCCTCTGATGGCCACTTGTAAATATTTTAGGGGGAGGTATGTTTTAGACAGGTAACCACCCTCTCCACTACGTAATGGAGTAACAAAGTAATGTGTGATAGTTTGGCCAGCCCCTCCTTCATTACACTATTGGCAGCCCACTGGACAGGTAAAAAAAAAGGAAAATGGAAGCACATTTTTGGATTCTGCTATTACCTATCACAATAATAATAGGAGGAGAAGAATTAAAACTAGTATTGAGGCAGGCCCTTGCACTACATGCTTGGAAAAATTCATCCATAAATATGACCACTATAGAGGTAGGTATAGTGTGTATTGGGTTTGGCAAAGTCAGCAGATAGAGGATTGGTATCAGCTGACTGAGCAGTTGGGGGAGGGGGGGTTCAAAAAAGATTTAGGGCACCACAAAACAAAGCCTCAGGCACTCTGCAGGAATTTAAGGACAACTATAACATTTGTACACATTTTAGGGGGTGTTTAGGGTAAAGCATTACAATGGAGCTGACAAAATACATTGTAAAGTGACTAGACTATAGGTATATATGGGCCCCGGATAGCATGCAGGGGGGGGGGGGGTTAGTGAAGGCAAAGATGCATGAAGGACAAAAAAGGAGCATACAAAAATCCAACATGCATGAGGACAAAGGGGCACAGCATATTACAGCATATTGAAATCCTGGTAATTAGGGAACGTGGAAAGAAATACAATACATTAGCAAACATTAAATACATAGAATGTGATGTTAAAGAATAAAACTTACCCTCATATAGTCCTTCTGCAGGACCTGGATGATGACAGAACAGGTCTCTGGAATGATGATCCCCAGAGCCTGGGGGGAGATGCCTGTCGAGAACTTGAGGTCCTGAAGGCTTCTGCCTGTCGCCAAGTACCTCAACGTGGCAACTAACCTCTGCTCCGCAGTGATGGCTTGCCGCATGCACGTATCCTGCCTGGTAATATAAGGGGACAGCAAAGCCAACAGACGGTGAAAAACGGGGTCTGTCATCCTGAGATAATTCCTGAAATCATCAGGATTATTCTCACGGATCTCACGAAGCAGAGGCATGTGCGAGAATTGGTCACGCTGGAGTAACCAATTCTTGGTCCACAAACTCCTCCTCGCCCTGTTCATAGACCGGGCTTGTGTCAAAGTAAGAACCCCAACACCAAGCCCCCGCAAAGCACAAACTCTACGACGAGTACGTACATGTAACATCGCTTCTAAACGGTCGGCTGATCAGAACGGACTAAAGAAAGCACTGATAAACAGCAAGGCCTGAAAGAACGAAATGCAAATCAAGCAACGAGCGGACAATAAGCACTGGATATCAAAGCGTACTATATATAAATATATAGGCAGCAAAGACAAACAAATGCGAACTGACTACACGCACTGATAAGCAAATACGCACCGACAAGCACAAACTGTAGAGCAGGAACGATCTGAAGCACAAGTCTGAAAAAACACGAATCGTCTATAGCAAAACTTCTACTAACACGCGATAAACACGAGATCAGCAGAAGGAGCCCAACGGGTGCCGGACATGGTGCTAAACTTTCCTTTTATGGTCTCGTCGTACGTGGTGGACACCACCGCGTTCTTGGCGGTCGGAATTTGGTGTGATCGTGTGTAGGCAACACAGCTTGAGCGGAATTCCGTCGGAATTCCGTCGGAAAAACCGACACAGTTTTTTCCGACGAGAATTCCGATCGTGTGTACGCGGCATAAGCTGTTTTTTTTTTTTCCATATTATTCCAAAGAGGTTCAACAAAGTTGGAAATCCTACACTGAGGTGCAAAAAAGGTAATGAGAAAAGGGTATTAGATTCAGTTTACTTTATCCCAGCAGATTGCGCAACACGGATGGAGGTTTTTTTTTAAACTCCTGCTGCCGCCTCTGTTTGGTTTGATATCCATTAAGAGAACTGACTGCCTTTATTTATTTATATATTACATTTAGGAGAGGAGAGGAGATAAAATTAAAACTTCTGTTTGTTTTTTCCATTTATTTGGGAGCTCCAGAAAGAGTTCTAGAGACCATACCAAACCATCCAAGCCATCCAAACCATCTTCCTTGCTATCTATATATTTTTTTTTTGTTTAAAATGTATTAAATTGCATTGCGGTTTTATGTCTCGGTATCATACCTTGCATTGTTTCAATGGTGTCACGTGATCAAGCAATTTATTCCATCCTGTCATGGAATGTTCGTTGCCCTAATTCTAAATTTAAAGTGGAGGGCCACCCTAAAAAAAAAAGAGCATTAATATTCTTAAAAAATTTGAAAAAAAAATTGAAAAAATATATATTTTTTTACCTTACCAGAAATCCCTGTGGCTAGGCAGTCTTCCTAATCCGCCTCCTTCCTACTCCACTGTGATCTTCGGTCTTCTCTCATCCTCCACGTTGTCTTCTGGGTAATGGGGCACGCTGTGTTCTGGGAACTGTGTGTTCCCTAACACAGCGCGTCCCATTCACAAAGCGTTGCGCGACTCGCGCATGCGCAGTAGGAAACGGGCAGTGAAGCCGCAAGGCTCCACTGCCTGTTTCTCTTAGTGAGGATGGCGACACTGGGACCCGAGAGCCGAGGGACATGTCGGCCTCGGCGGCTGACATCGTGGGCACTCTGGAAAGGTAAGTCTCCTTATTAAAAGTCAGCAGCTACTTTTTATTTAGACTTTAAAAAATTTTTTTACAGCTGAAACACCGCTTTAAAGTGGTGGGACACCCTGAAAATGAAAACTTGAGAAAAAGTTAGTAACAATTTAAAAAAAAAAAAGTCCTAATCTGCCTCCTCCAGCGCCGCAGTGATCTTCTCTTCTTCCGTCTTCAGGTGAATGGGGCGCAGTGTGTTGTGGGAACTGTTTCCCACAACACACCGCGTTCCCCATTCACAAATAAGACTCGCGCATGCGCAGTAGGCCGCGCGTCGACTCGCGCATGCGCAGTAGGCCGCGCGCCGACTCGCGCATGCGCAGTAGGAAACGAGAAGCCGTTTCCCTTACTGAGGATGGCGGCGCTGGATCCGGATAGCCGAGGGACATCTCGGCCTCCACGAACGACATCGCGGGCGCCCTGGGAGGGTAAGTGTACTTTTTAAAAGTCAGCAGCGACTTTTTTTTTAGCTGACTTTTAAAAAAAAAAATTTTAAGGTGAAACCCCGCTTTAACCACTTTCAGACCGGACCATTTTGCTGGCTTAAGGCCAGACCACTTTTTGCGATTCGACACTGCGTCGCTTTAACTGACAATTGCGCGGTCATGCAACATGGCTCCCAAACAAACTTGACGTCCTTTTTTCCCCACAAATAGAGCTTTCTTTTGGTGGTATGTTCGCCCCTGTGTTTTTTTATTTTTTGCGCTATGAACAAAAAAAGAGCATTTTTTTTCCTTTAGTTTAGGCTGATACGTATTCTTCTACATATTTTTGGTAAAAAAATCGCAATAAGCGATTATTGATTGGTTTGCGCAAAAGTTATAGCGTTTACATAATAGGGGATAGTTTTATAGCATTTTTATTAATAATTTTTTTATTACTAGTAATGGCGGCGATCAGCAATTTTTATTGTGACTGCGACATTATGGCAGACACATCGGACATTTTTGACACATTTTTGGGACCATTGTCATTTATACAGCAATCAGTGCTATTTAAATGCACTGATTCCTGTGTAAATGATACTGGCAGTGAAGGGGTTAACCAGGGGGGGTGGCAGTGTAGGGGTTAAGTGTCCCTAGGGGCATGTTACTAACTGTGGGGGGCGTGGCTGTGTTTTAGTGAACACTGATCTCTGCTCCAATCACAGGGAGCAGAGATCAGTGTCACTAGTCGCTAGGCAGAACGGGGAGATGCTATTTACTTCCGCATCTCCCCATTCAGCCTTCCTGTGAGACAATCGTGGGTATCACTGTGGCGATCGAGTCTGCGGGACCCGTGACCGGACTCACGGGGGTCCTGACCGGAGTGCGCGTGCACCGCCGGCGGCATGCACGCGATGGCAAAGCGGCAATCTTAAAGGGACATACCTGCAAGACAAAGTCATAATGAGCTAGTATGACTAGCATACTAGCTCATTATGCATCACTTACCTTAGATCGGGGCCCCCGACGCCGTCCTTTTCTCCCCCTCCAGCCGCATCCATCTCTTCACAGATACCCTTCCGGGTATCGCCGCTACGGCCAATCACAGCGCCACTGTGGCCCTGTGATCGGACAGAGCGGCAAGGACGTCGCTCTGCGCATGCGCGCGGGACACTTCAACTACGGTGAGCCGCAGTTGTGAATGGGGATTAACCCTGTAAATGCACCGTTCTTTTGAAATATCTCCTAAACTGTGCAGGTTTAGGTGATATTTTTTGTACCTACAGGTAAGCCTTAACCTAGGCTTACCTGTAGGTGCAAGTTGAATTTAAGGGTATACAACCACTTTAAGAGAGCACTGCTTTTTCGATATTCAAAAACCCACTCTTCACATATGGTGCTACTGCAAGAAACACATATTATGGGCAGTAAGCTGTTGACACTTAAGAAACATTGGGTTCAGAAGACCTTTCATGCATCTTAAAAAATGGAGATCTTCAAGTTGGGATTTTAAACGGACCATAAACAGTAATCGTAAAAAAATACGGATTTATTGACATATACAAGACACATTACATAAATAACAAAAAATTCAAGATGGAGCAAATGTAAAGCAAGTTAAAAGGGATGCCCGAAACCTGTCAATCGACAGAGCATCCAACGCGTTTTAAAGAACACACAGTACACATCTTCTTCAGGGATAAAAGGGCTTAAAACTTCCAAAGCTGTAGCTTAAGTCCCAAGTGTAATCATTCCACCAAACAGCATAAATAACTCAACAAGTGAAGAGAGCACATGGTCCATCAGAGCCACACATGGATACTGGCCGGAATGTCATCGACCAATGGTAATTCACATGTGACACAATAAGCACTCAAAGGGAGTGCAATTGGCCAATAGATTTGACTGCAACATATCTCAGTATTACCAGACATTGTATACATTCCAGCTGATCTCAGACTTTTTGCCTAATGATATGGCGGATTGGTTGGATCCGGTAGTGCTTGCCTGGCTGTCGGACATGGAGGGAGAGGCTTTAGTAAGTCCTATACCACTAGAGGAGGTTCTCCAAATTATTGGTTCTTTCCCTACGGGGAAGTCACTGGGACCGGATGGTCTCCCTATAGAATTTTATAAGGCTCATGGAGACATTCTTACTCCTTCTCTTGCTTCTCTTTACTCCCATTGTCTGAAGGAGGGGGCACTGTCGGATTCAATGAGCCACGCTCATATAGTTCTGATCCACAAATGACTAAAAGATCTGCACATCTTATAGACCTATTGCTCTTCTAAATATAGATTTTTAAGATATTGACAAAACTTATTACCCGACGACTACAACCCATTTTGCCCAAAATTATTGATTCTGACCAGACAGGGTTTATGGCAGGGAGGGCCACAGATGGGAATTTACGTAAGTTATATACTAACTACCATGCTTCACATCTTAATTAGGGGAACCAGGGTTGTGGCCTCCTTGGACATAGAGAAGACCTTTGACACTGTTGAGTGGCCTTTTCTGTGGGAGGTACTTTGTAGAATGGGTTTCCCATTGGTATTCATTACAGGGCGGCCCCCTATCTCCGGCTGCCCCCTATCTCCGGGCCTTTTTTCCATTGCTATGGAGCCGGTGGCAGAGGCTCTTCGCATCTCTCTGAATATTAAGGGGCTGTGAGTTAGTTGGCTGGAGTAGAGGGTAGCCCTATATGCGGATGTCCTCCTATTGTTCCTAAATGACGCTGCACCCTCCTTACAGGGTGCTCTACAGATATTAAATTCCTTCTCATCTATTAGGTTAACTGGACAAAATCATTGTTATTTACAATAGATATTGAAGCTCAAAATACAGCTACTCCTGATATTCCATTACAGTGGGTAGAGAATTTAAGTATCTCGAGTAGTGATATCTAGTCTTGAGGGACATGCGGCTGAACCTGAAGGCATGGGAATCTTTATCGTTATCCTTATTGGGACACATTAATCTTTTGAAAATGAAAATTGTTCCAAAATTTACATACTTTTTTAGGCACTCTCCTCAGTGAATCCCTAGATCATATTTGTAAGACTTAATCAATCATTCTGCTTTTTTATGGGACCCAAAAAAAGCTAGATATAAATTGACAACTTTGATGCTTCCCTGAAAACAGGGCGGTCTACCTTTTCCAGATATCTATAAATATTTTCTAGCTACTCAGCTGGTAACAGACGCATGGTGGCCAGATCTATCCAATCCTTCCACTCGGTTGGAAGTGGTGGTGGTGGAATCTATAGAAGCTCTAAAGTTTATTTTATTCAGAAGCCCCCCGGGCCCCCTATCATTTGACCCCCTCAATGCTTACTACTATTTGAGCCTGGGGGCTGGCCTTAGATGGGAGCATTATCCTAAAGCAGCAATTTCTCCAAATGCCCCCCTATGGTTGAATCCTACTCTACTCCAGTTTTATAAATGACCTAAACCTATTGTATTGACTAAACATAATGTTAAGTTGGTTTCTCAGGCTGTAACTAATCAGAAGTTATCCTCTTTTTCTTACTTACCTCAAAATTAAATCTACCTAGTTCTATTTGTTTAGATATTATCAGCTTTCCCATGCCTTCAATGCACAGTTTCCACAAGCTAATACAATTATCGAACAGTCTATTTTGGAAATGGTACTTCGGTCTGATTGTTCAGAGAAACCTACTTCCAGATTGTATTCTCATTTTATTATAGTTTCTCTCCCATCTTATCGCAAGATGGCTGTGGGACATTCCTGATTTAGACAATGATGACTAGGATTAAGTGGGGTATTCTCACTTTCGATCTTTGTTCTCGCTAAGAGACCATCTGATTCAATTAAAATTGGTGCATGGAGCTTATTTTACGCCATACCGACTTCACAAGATGAACCCTACATGTTCTCCCAACTGTTGGCGGTGTGGTGTGGCTCTGGGAGATTTCACACACATCTGTGTCCATATATTTTAGGTTTTGGAATGGAGGTTGAAAGGATATTTTAGCTTATTGTTTGTTTTAGCTTATTGCTCGCCATCTTAGATATTGTAACCTATAATATGAGTATCCATTTTTAAGATAAATATTCACATAGAGTCTGTTAAGAGTTAAGTTCCTGTTATTAAGAACAGTCTGTTAAGTTCCTGTTATTGAGAACAGTCTATTTTCTCCACTAGCTTTCCTGTGGCTAGTTTCTTTATGAGTTTCAGGGTGTTATATTGTTTCTGCACATACTCAGTAATTTTCCACTGATGCTTGTTTTAATTATATTCTGTATGACTGTATTTTACCATATATTAATGTAAGAAGGGTTGGGCTTTCCTTGTGAGGTCATTTTGCCCTTATAAGCTGGAGTCCAATAATAAATCGGCAGATCACTTTGAGAATTGCATGGTGTGTGTGTCATACTTTCTTATCAGAGTGGTCTCCAGGCCTGCTGGGTTTGAAGGATACTCTAGGCAGATACCTTAACCGAGGGTCCACTCACCCCTAGACCACCCTACACCCCAACAGAGGTGGTGGCTTTATTAAATTGCATTTTACATGCTCACATGCCAGTCTCTATGTCAGTTTGTTTTCGGGGTTTGGTTCCTACTGAGGCAGAGCGGACATCCGCTAATATTACTTTGTTTTATGCCAGAAAAGCTATTGCCCTGTTTTGGAAGAAACCTTCCCCACCCACTATAGTATACTGGAACAACTGGTTAATAACAGTTTACCATTACACATAGATACCTATGTGAACAGAGGTTGTCCTCATGAATATGAAAAAATCTGGTTGGAGGAGCCCTATACGGCACCCCCCAACAATATTAATTTTAAATCTGTATTATTACATTTTAGATATGATACCGATACATATATAGTAGGGATGAGCTTCAAGTTCGAGTCAAACTCATGTTCGACTCGAACATTGCATGTTCGCCTGTTCAGTAAACAGCAAACAATTTGGGGTGTTCGCGGCAAATTTGAAAATCAGCGAACCCTGTAAAAGTCTATGGGAGAAATCTCAAGTGCTAATTTTAAAAGCCTATATGCAAGTTATTGTCATAAAAAGTGTTTGGGGACCTGGATCCTGCCCCAGGGGACATGTATCAATGCAAAAAAAAGTTTTAAAAACTGAATTTTTTTCAGGAGCAGTCATTTTAATAATGCTTAAAGTGAAACAATAAAAGTGTAATATTCCTTTAAATTTCGTACCTGGGGGGTGTCTATAGTATGCCTGTAAAAGGGCGCATGTTTCCCGTGCTTAGAACTGTCCCTGCACAAAGTGTCATTTTTGCAGGAAAAAAAGCTATTTAAAATCACTTGTGGCTATAAGGAATTGCCGTCTCCCGTAATACATAGAACAGTCATTCATTGAAAGTCACTGATAAAACATTTAAAAAAAAGCGTGGGGGTTCCCCCAAATTCAATTACCAGGCCCTTCAGGTCTGCTATGGATATTAAGGGGAACCCTGCGTCAAATAATAAAAAAAAAAATGACGTTGGGTTCCCCCTAAATATCCATACCAGACCCTTCAGGTCTGGGATGGATTTTAAGGGGAACCCCACACCAAAAAAAATAAAAAAAATGGCGTGGGGTCCCCCTCAAAATCCATACCATCTGAGCACGCAACCTGGCAGGCCGCAGGAAAAGAGGGGGGACAAGAGCACCCCCCTCCCTCCTGAACCGTACCAGGCCACATGCCCTCAACATTGGGAGGATGCTTTGGGGGTCTGTGACCCCTCAAAGCACCATGTCCCCATGGTGATGGGGACAAGGGCCTCTTCCCCACAACCCTGGTCATTGGTTGTGGGGGTCTGCGGGCGGGGGGCTTATCGGAATCTTGAAGCCCCCTTTAACAAGGGGACCCCAGATCCCGGCCTCCCCCCCTGGGGTGTCAAAAATGTTAAAAATGACAGGAGACGGTCTTTGACAATTCCTTTATTAAAATCTTCTTTCATCTTCTTTCTTCTGGTCTTCTTCCTTTCTCCATCCTTCGGTTTCTACATCTTCTTCTTCCATCTTCTTCCATCTTCTTCTTCCTCTGATCCACCTCTTGCTCTGGTCTTCTTGTCCGACATCTTCTTCCACGGCGTCGGCGTCTTTTATTCTGTGTCGGGCCGATTCGCTCAATGGGAGGCTCCCGCTGTGTGAGGCTTCGCTCCGTCTTATAACGGAGGGCAGGGCCACCTGGTGACCCCGCCCCCCTCTGACGCACATGGACATCATGGGGACTTCCCTATGACTTTCCCCTTGACGTCAGAGGGGGGAGGGGGCCGAAGATGAAAGAAGATTTTAATAAAGGAATTGTCAAAGACCGTCTCCTGTCATTTTTAAAATTTTAAAATTTTAAATTTTTTGTCACTTTTTTGGTGAAATGGTAGGGGTACTTTTGTACCCCCTTACCATTTCACACAGAGGGGAGGTCGGGATCTGGGGGTCCCCTTGTTAAAGGGGGCTTTCAAGATTCCGATAAGCCCCCCGCCCGCAGACCCCCACAACCAATGGCCAGGGTTGTGGGGAAGAGGCCCTTGTCCCCATCAACATGGGCACATGGGGCTTTGAGGGGTCACAGACCCCCAAAGCATCCTCCCAATGTTGAGGGCATGTGGCCTGGTACAGTTCAGGAGGGAGGGGGGCCGCTCTCGTCCCCCCTCTTTTCCTGCGGCCTGCCAGGTTGCGTGCTTGGATAAGGGTCTGGTATGGATGTTGAGGGGGACCCCACGCCATTTTTTTTTGTGTGGGGTTCCCCTTAAAATCCATCCCAGACCTGAAGTCAAACCTTGCCTCATTCAATCAGAGAATACCTTGAAAAAAAACAAGATGTTCACTGAATGCTGGAGGTGCCTAGTGAGTGTTGAATATACAAATGGTAAGTTATTTGGCTCTCCAGATGTAAGGTAAGAATAAAAGTGGAGATATTCTTTAAATGTAATCACATATCATGAAACGTGTGTTCTTTAAAACAGTTTAAAACTGGCTATTTTTTCATGATGCCAAAAAATGTGTGATCTCATTTATCAATTAAAAGGAATTATTGCAATGTATATGTGGATTTATAGAGGATTATTAGTACATTTCTATTTAGCATTTATATAATTTCCATAGTCCAGATAAAAAATACATGATATCGTTTATGTAATACATTAAACATCAAGATACAAATAACACTTCTTAAAAAAATATGAGTTATTATTTATGCTGTACCATTTTTTCCAATTACTTATTAACATTAAAGTGGTAAAGGGGAAACTTCTGGGCCCCTTGACAGAAGGGGCCCCCCCTCTATACAAAAATAATATAAAACAATATAAAAACGTGCATAAAATAATAAAAAATAATCAATAGAAAAATAATATAAAATATAGAATAACCAAAAATTACTTTATTTTATAACATGTATCTTGGGAAGTAATATTTTGCTGGCCATCATCTGTAAAAGTTTTTACTCTGTGTTGGTATATTGTATCAAAAATGGTGTGTGATATTGCGCCACAGAGTATACAAAACAAGAGATTAAGGTGAAATGAGTAAAAAGGATGTTTGATAGTCAGAAGAAGGAATTGCTGCCTCTACATATTACTACCACCAAGGTGGAGCAAAGAAAAGTTAATAGGAAGGGTGTAGATGTGGCGCTATTCCTCTTTTAAATAATCAATTTGATTAATGAAAATAGAAACAAGTATTTGTAAAACCTCCATAATATATTATAAAGAGTGTTGGAAACCTGCACTTACTGCAGAGTCCTGTGTAGAAATCATTTTAAAATAAAAGAAAAGTATTACTTTAAATAAAATAATAAGTACTTGTGTGTTGCACCCTTTGCTTCGTGCAGAGTTGTAATGAAAAAGGGGTGTACTGAAGGTGTTATATATTCTGCCTGATGCAGTTAAACCTTTATTTGAGAATTAAAATGAAAAGTAAAATTGATTGCGTGCTAATGTGTTATACCCTTTGTATTATGCAGGGTGTCAAAAGTGTAAACAATAATATATAGTTTAGTGTTGATGATGTGGTGATAGGTATGGGGTGTAAATACTCTGTTACCATACAATACTTGGTTATTCCTTGTGTATGCAAAATAGCATATGTGTTTGACCCTCTGTTACAGTGTCTCAGTGAATAAGCATATGATTATAAAACAGAGATATGACAAATCAGAATACAAAAAATATATATCTGTATCCCACTTTGTAAACCAGAGGTGGGTGTGCAAAAACAAGTTTAAACAGTATATATTTAGTCCATTAGTCCAAAAGTTAATCAATAAAGTGACGTGTGCTCAAAAAACTGTGTCCAGTGCTTTATCAAAATAATGCTGTTTATCCTTTTAAGTGACAGTGGTGCCGATGATCTTATCCGTGCTGGTAGTTTTTTTGAGCACAAGTCACTTTATTGATTTACTCCAATCACGGCTGATCACGATGTAAACAGGAAGAGCCGTTTATTGGCTTTTCCTCATTTGCGTCTGACAGACACAAGTAGAGGAGAGCAGATCGGCTGCTCCTCTGACATGGGGGATCTGTGCTGATTGTTTATCAGTGCAGTCCCCCCCCCTCGAATGCCCACCCAGGACCACCAGGGATGCCATCAAGACCACCAGGGAGGGCCACCACGGATGACCACCAGGTATGGCATCCCTGGTGCCCATGGGTGGCAATGTGTGCCCACACATAATGCAAATTTTTGCCCACAAATGATGCCAATCAGTGCCCACCAGCAATACCTTCCAGTGCCTCCTAATTGGTAATGCCAATCAGTGCCATCTATCAGTGTCAGTGCCACTTATCAGTGCCACCAATCAGTGTCCACCCATGGCCATCAGTGCCCACCTATCAATGCCCATCAGTGCCACCCATAATTACCCATCAGTGCCACCTTTTAGTGCTCATCTGTGCCACCTATGAGTGCCCATCTGTTCGACCTCTGAGTGCCAATCGGTGCTGCATATAAGTGCCACCCATCAGTGCCCATCAGTGCTGCCTATCAGTGCCCATCAGTGTCGCATATCAGTGCTCTTTATCAGTGCCACCTCATCCATGCTCATAAGTGCCACCTTATCAGCGCCCGCAGTGAAGCCTCATCAGTGCCCATCAGTGAAGGAGAAAACATATGTTTTTTACAAAATTCGATAACAAAGGTTCCTATTAAAAAGGAAACAGAGGAAATTAAGAAAAATTGACCAAACGATAGGGGAGATCAAGGATGAATTAGAAACTCATAAAGAAAAAACAGAATTCATTTCACTGACGACACAATTGAATAAAGATCTTGCTAAAAAGGGCAAAGAGTTCCAAACTAGGAAAAGTTAAAAATATACTAGGGATATAAATGATTTTAAAAATGATGATGTGTTCAAATGGCAAAGCCTGGGAGGCCATTTTGATGCCATTTCCACCTTTCCCTCTCCGGAAAAAAACACCCAACAAGGAAAAGGCCAAAATAGGCCCCAATATAATGATCAACAGAACTGAAGAAGAGCTGACTCCCCAAAGACACCAAAGACAGAATGACCATAACTACTCTACCCTGAAGAACCATGATAAAAGACCCCAGCATCCAAATCAGACTCCACATAATGGAGGGAAAAAACCTTTTTGGAAAAATATGAAGAAACCTTATAATGGAAATAATAACTGGAATAGACCATCATATGATCAAAGAGATACTAGGGGTCCACCTCAGGGGACATATGGACCACCAGGAAGAAGTCCACCACACCATGGAAATGAGCAGAGAGAGAATCGGGGTCCCGCCCAGGGACACTCTCGCCCCTAAGATCACAACCCAATATCCACACAAAACTACTACGCTCCACTGAGGGACCTGTATGAGGGAAGCATGGATAGAAGACCCCAAAACCATTACTAAGATTCTCATTGGAATCAGTTTTTTTTAGAAAGAGGCTTGGAGAACTATTCCCCAAAGTGGCCATATGAACCAAGGGGACAAAGAAGCCCGGCAAGAAGAGAGGAAAGAGGTCAGGAAAGAGACTACAGGCTAAGAAAAGATTGAAAGGTGAAGGAATTTTTAACTTAAGCGGAATCCCCCTGTCACAAGAAGAGATAGGCGTATTGGACAAGGGGTTGAAATATGCAACCACCAAGAATTTAGTCAAATTTGAGACCTACGTAGGGATCCATAAATATGTGAGAACTTTAAATATCAAAAAATACATAGCCAGTTAACCCCATTAAAACACGGCTCCCAATTGGAAACCAAGAGGCCACACACAGTGACTTAAGGAACAAATCAGTCTTTACTTTCAAAGATTTTTATTGATTTTGCATAGTAAATGAAAACATAACATTCTTTGGAGAAAATGGATACAATCCAAGAAAAAACTTAACTGGAATAACATAACAGTACGGTTTTGAATCAGAATACTGTAAAGCCCCATACACACGTGCGGATTATCCGAGGACCAGGTCCTTCAGACCATGTCCGTCATACTTTGTCTGATGTTGGTTTTGCGTACACACGGTCGGACAAAGTTGTTGGAAAATCCGATCATTCTGAACGTGGTGACGTTTGTTGCCTACGACGGGACTACGTAGAGGCTAGTAGCCAATAGCTTTGGTCTTGTAATGTGATCTGAGCATGCGTAGCACTTTGTCCGGTCGGACTACCATACACACGATCGGATTTGGTGTGATCGGACCGTGTTGTCGGAAAATCTATCCAGCAGGAGATAGGACTTTGTCCGTCGGACAATACGACGTACACTGTCCGATGGTGCATACACATGGTCTGATTTTTCAACAACATTGTCCGATCGGACAGAATCCATGCAAAAATCCGACCGTGTGTATGGGGCTTTAGAGTTCTATCTGTCACAGAAAATGCGTCTTAAGTAGAGTGTGATATTCTAATGGGCTCGTAGAGTATTTGCCGGCACCCCAAAAGGGAGCAGACTGTGCCGGGGGAATATTCTCTGATTCTATGACCCCCCCTGTTAACCTGGGGTGGTCTTAAAAATCTGTTAGCGATCTAGAAAATCGGGAACTCCTTGTTTTTTCCCCAACTATAAAGCCCTTCAGTCAAAGTCAAAAATTGCATAAGATTCAGGGAGAATTCCCGGGAGTTGTAAGGGCTAGGTAGTAAAGTAGAAAAGAAAAGGGGAAAGAAGGAGGAAAGTGGGGGGTAGGGGGAAATAGGGGCAGTGTAGTAGTAGGAGCATGTCATCATACCAAGAGGCAAATGCCCAGAAGGGGCGGAAGTGGTTAAGGCCGTCCTCCGGGAATCAATGAGATGCCAAAATGGTGGGCCAAGGCTCCCAGGTGGCTTCAAACTGGGGAGTGGTGTTCAAGAAGGAGCTGGTGAGTTTCTTTTGCAGCATTATCCAAGAGATTTTGCCTATAGCTGCTTTAAGGGAAATTCTGGGTTGTTTCCATGCTTTAGCTAATCTCATCCTAGCTCCCAAGAAGATGAAATGAATTAGTTTGTGGTTATTTTTTTATGTCTGGGGGATATTAGCATTAAGTAGGGCGATGGCTGGGCTTTTTGGCAGTTGGAGTTTTGTGATTTTCTGTATTAGAGAGAATATTTTATTCCAGAACGTCCTAATTCGGGGGCATTCCCACCATATGTGCCTCTTAGTTGGCATCCCCTAAAACACTTTGGGTCCGCTGAAGGATAAATTTTAGTTAATCTCGTAGGGGTAAGGTACCATCTGGTCAAGACCTTAAGGTTAGATTCAATTAGAGAAATATTTCTGATGCCCTTGAAGGCTCTGGCAAGTGATGCCCTCCATCGCTCTACTTCCCAGTCTATGGAGAGTTCGTTCTCCCATGCCATCATATATGAGGTTTTAGTATGCCTGAAAGCAAATGACTGGTATATGACCGAGATTCCCCCTCTCTGCTACATGGATTGCCCACACCATTTTTCGTACAATGTAAAACTGGGGGGGGGGGGGGGGGCGGTTTCTCCCTCCACAGTTTACGTAAGAAATTAATAATCTGGTGAAATCTGAAGCGTTCTGAGGATGGCACCTCAAGTTTGTCTACACAATAATCCAGGGAAATCAGGCCCTTTGTGGTGAAGAAATTACCGATTCGATACAACCCTTTATCCAGCCATCATTTGAAAGCCTTGATGTCCCGACCTGGGGGAAAGTCTGGGTTGTTAAAAATGTGCGCCAGTGGTTTGGTTACTGAGGTCAGATTGAGATTTGTTCTCACCTTGTCCCAGAGTTGCATTGATTGTGATAGGATCGGGGAGAGAATGGGAGGTCGGTCTCTAGGGGCAGACCACAATAAGAAATCCAGTGTAAAGGTTGGTACTGCCTGCCTCTCTATTTGAACCCAGTCAGGTGTCTCCCTCATGTTGTAAACAGTGGACAGCTGTGCAATTCTAGCTGCGTTGTAATACCACCGGAGCCGAGGAAGACCCAAACCCCCTGTGATCTCGTGCTGTAAAGGGTGTTTAGTGGTAGTCTGTGTCCTGTTCCTCCCCAGATGAATTTGTTGATTTTTCTTTGAAAAGCTTCCAGGTGTTCCATTCTAACATTGATCGGGAGGGCTCTGAAGAGGTACAGAAGTCTTGGTAGAAGAGTCATTTTTATAGAATGAATTTTCCCCAACCAAGAGATCTCCCCCTTGGACCATTGACCCAGGTCAGCTTCCAGTTTACGGTATAAAGGGGGAAAGTTGGCTGTGTAAAGGTTTTCTATTTTAGAAGTGAGTCTGATTCCTAGGTAATCGATGGAAGACTCGCTCCATTTGAACGGAAAGGCAGTCCGTAGGGACTCTACCGATTCTGGCCTAAG
Source organism: Lithobates sylvaticus (assembly GCA_028564925.1). Taxonomy (NCBI): domain Eukaryota; kingdom Metazoa; phylum Chordata; class Amphibia; order Anura; family Ranidae; genus Lithobates; species Lithobates sylvaticus. The sequence goes on along the minus strand of CM053027.1, from coordinate 440,314,215 downwards.
TGAGATGTTGAGGGCATAAGACTTCGAGTATTTTACCACTAGCCCTGAGATCTCCAAGAAATCTTTCAGGAGTTTGCATAAATTCGGTAAGGAGGTGATCGGGGAAGTTATATAGAGGAGCATATCATCCGCGAATAGTCTGCACCTTTGGGTCTGTGTCCCACAGGAAACACCTTGGATGTTGGAGTTCGAGCGAATAGCAATTGCCAGGGTTTCTATCGCCATCGCAAATATTAAGGGAGAAAGTGGGCAGCCCTGTCTAGTGCCCCTTGCTATACTAAGTGGGTTATAGTATTGACCTTGTAATCGAATCATGGCTTTGGGTATGATTAGATTAGAGTATAGGGATTTTAGGATCCCCTTGAAGCGGTTCCCGAAACCCCATTTGTCTAGAAGGGTGAAGATGTATTGCCAATCTATGGAGTCAAATGCCTTATGTAAGTCTAATGATAAGACCATTCCTTCTTTATTACGGTTACCTGCCCAACCCGATTGGAGGAGGGAGACTATGTCCACCGCTCTCCTAGTTTGATCTGGCCCCTGTCTGCCTGGGATGAATCCCACTTGGTCCTTGTGGACATAACGAGAAATGAAGGTTGCGAATCGGTTAGCTAGGATTTCAGTCAAAATTTTAAGGTCATTATTTATGAGTGAGATGGGTCTATAGTTTTCTACTTCTTCGTGATTTTTGTTTGGTTTGGGTATAACTGTGATGAAGGCTGAATTTAGGTAAGGGTCTAGGGGGGGTACCTCCCGTTTTGGGAGAAAAACTTTGCCAAGTGGGGGGCCAAGATCTCCCCAAAAGTTTTGTAATATGGCGTAGAAAGACCATCTGGCCCTGGGGCCGAGCCTGGTTTTAAACCTTTGATGACCCCCAATATCTCTTCTGCTGAGAAGGTTTCTTCCATTAAGTCTATGTGTTCCTGAGATAGGGTTGGTATTTTTAGGTGCTGAAAGAAGTCGGGGGTTCAGATCGCCCTGTTCTGCCTGGCGGGGGTTATATAATTTAGAATAGAATTCATAAAAAGCTTGGAGTATTTTAGTAGGGTTGGCCGTGGGAGGTTGTCCTGCAATTCTGAGTTTCGGGAGGGTATGTGATCGATATTTAGGGGTGAGTTTGGAGGCTAACATAGATCCAATTTTGTCTTTTTGTAGGTAATCTTTGGCTGCGCTCCATCTAATGTGTTTTTCAGCTCTAACCGGTAAGGTTATATTAAGTTCCAGTCTCGTGGCATCTAATTGGTCTGCTAGGGCCTTGGAAGGTTGTTTTTTGTGTTCAGATTTTAGTTCTGCGAACTTGGATTCTAGTTGGAGTATGTCCCGCTGACGTTCCCTTTTGAGTTTAGTTGCTAAACTAGTCAACTCCCCTCTAATAGTGGCCTTGTGGGCTGCCCAAATAGTTTCCGGAGAGATATCATCCATTTCGTTCAGACGAAAATACTCCTGAATTGAATCTGCTAACATCTTGACATGTGTAGGGTTGCTGAGAAGCGATTCATTGAGTCGCCAATGAGTACCTTTCGTCTTAGTGAGGACGTTGCGTAATGACATGGTAACTATAGAGTGGTCTGACCACGTTGTGTCTACTATGGCTGATTTGGAAGTCAGAGGGATGAGGGAAGGAGGGACAAGGATATGATCTATCCTACCATAAGACTGGTGAGGTGAAGAGTAGAGAGTAAAATCCCTGCTCTTTGGGTTTAGTTCCCTCCAGATGTCTACTAGGCCATACGTGTGGAGAATTTTAGCTATTTTATTGCTCATCTTGATAGGGCGGGTTAGTTGCTGATTGTGAGGTTTAGTCTTATCTAATCCCTGATCAAAGGCGACGTTGGAGTCCCCCCCCAGAATGACCTTGCCTTCAAGGAATGGATTTATAGTTGAAAAGAGAGTCTGAAAGAACTTAGCTTGTCCTTTGTTAGGGGCATAATAGGAAACGATTGTGTAAAGTATTCCTTCAAACGTACCTTTTACAATGATAACTCTACCCTCCATGTCTTTGTAGTCAGAAACGTGAGAGAAGTTGCAATTCTTGGAGAAAAGCATTGCCACTCCCTTCGTTTTGTTAGAAGCATTCGCTAGACAGAAGGTCAGATAGAATGAATGTATGAATTTGGGGTTGTATCGAGTCGAGAAGTGCGTTTCTTGCAGCAATACCACATCTAATTTTTGGGCTTTGTAGCGGTCAAAAGCTACTCTCCTTTTCTTAGGGGAATTTAGGCCCTGAACATTATGCGTGGCCACCTTGAGGTCTGTCCTTGTGGGGATATTGTCAGCCATTGGAGCAGAGGTTTGGAAAGCTCACATACACACAGCCACCTACCTTCAGTCGTCTTCTGTCTGGCTGGAGGTGATTGCAGACGCTGAGTCGGATTGATGATTCGCTGAATCTGGAAGGGCTCTTCGTATGATGACATGTTTGGAAAGAGAAGAAAGTTAAGAGGGGAAGTAAGAAAGGGGGGGAATAGACATAAAGAGAATATGTCTTCTTGGAAGACCGACGGTGTGTGGCAGGAGAATGACCCGCCAGACCCCGTCCCGAATACAGCGGTCGGCCCTAAGGCCTGACCGACAACCCATGTCATAGAAACACATGCTGCTTCTAGGAAATGGGTGGTAGCGCAAAGGGACCACCCCGGACCCTAACATTAGTTTTAATGAAAAAACTGAATAAAAGTACAAACAATCAAGAATAGTATATGATATAAATTTCATCAGAAAAGGGTAATAAGAACACCCATTTATATAAAAAAAAAGGAAAAAACCATAACGATATGACCCCCAGATATGAGTCATAAGGTCATACCAACTTGGCTCCTGAGACCACAGGATCTATGCGGTCCCTCCGCCCTCCACCCTCAAGTGAGGGAGGAAAGGGGAAGGAATCCATTATAAGGAGGACAGTACTGTAGTCAGGGACTCACGTCTTTAAGGGGTAGCCATTGGGTGACCAACTGTTGTCATCCCATAAGCTGTAGGCTACCAAATCTAAGTAATTCCCAAAAAACTGTGTGTCTCTCCAACTATATTGCTGGTAACTGTTTTAGGATAGTCATCTCTATCCTTCCGGGAACACGTTTCAAAGACCTTATAGAGGCCAATCCTTGTCTTGGTGTATGTAGATATTAGGGATGAGCCGAACACCCCGGGTTCGGTTCGCACCAGAACCTTCGAACGGACCGAAAGTTCGCGCAAATTTTCCAACCCTATTCGTCATAATGGACGCGAACGTTCGAAATCAAAATTGCTAATTACAACGGCCAATATGCATGTTAATGTCATAAAACAGGTTTGGGGACCCGGGTCCTGCCCCAGGGGACATATATCAATGCAAAAAGAACTTTTAAAAACTAACGTTTTTTTCAGGAGCAGTCATTTTAATGATGCATAAAGTGAAAAAAAAAAAGTGAAATTTTCCTTTAAATATGGTACCTGGGGGGTGTCTAAAGTATGCCTGTGAAGTGGCATGTGTTTCCCATGTTTAGAACTGTCCTTGCACAAAATGACATTTGTAAAGGAAAAAAAGAAGCCATTTAAAACCACTTGCGGCTTTAATGTCATGTCTTGTCCTGGCCGCCATATGGCTTAAAATCCTTGAGAAAAATGGCATGGCTACCCCATCACCCCCCCCCCCCCCCCACCCCAGCCCCTTTGGGTCTTGTATGGATATTAAGGGGGACCCCGCACCCAAAATAAAACCCTATACCTACAACCCTATATACTCTGAACAGCAGTATATAGGTGGTGCAAACAAGACACGGACTGTAGGTTTGTTCTTAAGTAGAATCTGAACAGGTACATTATGAAGTGTAGCTCCATCCCAAAAAAATCTATTGTTAAGCTTTTTGGAGAACATAGGGAGGGGTTATACCCCTGTAACATTTGCTGTCTTTGCACATCTGTTCAGAACATGTCACCTCACTTTCCGTCCCAATGACAAATGTTTTTGGAAAAGTGGGGTTTTAATTGAAACAAGGATTGGTGATAAAGCATCAGTAGAGAGGAGATACCTTTTTCCCAAATTAAATCTAACAGGATAGAATTTCCCTTCCTAGGGGTAGATTTCCTCTCACTTCCTGTTTTCTCTTTCCGTTTGCAAGTAGGAGACGTTTGTAAGTTGGATGTTTGAAAGTAGGGGCCTGCCGTATATACTCTGCAGAAATTTGCCCTATTAGATGTTGGTGTAGCCACAAGACTGGTGGGCACAGGAATAGGCCCTGCTGTGAGTTAATAGATCAAGATTTGTACTTGCATGCACCTGTTGAACCGGGCAGAAAAATTGGGCCTTTGGTGGTGGTGGTGGTGGTGGTGGTGGATAGTGTTGCCACAAGACTGTAAGCCCTCACAGTTACTCTTGGTGGGTGCAGGAATGGGCCCTGCTGTGAGTTATTAGATCAAGATTTGTAATTGCATGCACCTGTTGAACAGGGCAGAAAAATTGGGCCTTTGGTGGTGGTGGTGGTGGTGGACGGTGTTGCCACAAGACTGTAGGCCCTCATAGTTACTCTTGGTGGGCGCAGGAATGGGCCCTGCTGTGAACTATTAGATCAAGATTTGTAATTACACGCCCCTGTTAAACAGGGGCTGAAAAATTGTGCCTTAGGCATTGGTGCTGGTGCCACAACACTGCAACCCCTCACAGATACTGTACTCTTAGCACAGCAATGAGACCTGTTGCAAAGCATTGCCTAAAAATTGTAATTACACGCCCCAACAGGGGCTGAAAAATTGTGCCTTAGGCACTGGTGCTGGTGCCACAACACTGCAACCCCTCACAGATACTGTACTTGGAGCACAGCAGTCACACCTGTTGCAAAGCATCTTTTTAAAAAATTGTGATTACACGCCCCTGTTATACAGGGGCTGAAAAATTGTGCCTTAGGCACTGGTGCTGGTGCCACAACACTGCAACCCCTCACAGATACTGTACTTGGACCTGTTGCAAAGCATTGCTAAAAATTGTAATTACACGCCCCAACAGGGGCTGAAAAATTGTGCCTTAGGCACTGGTGCTGGGCCACAACACTGCAACCCCTCACATACTGTACTTGGAGCACAGCAGTCACACCTATTGCGAAGCATCTTTTTAAAAAATTGCAATTACACGCCCCTGTTAAACAGGGGCTGAAAAATTGTGCCTTAGGCGCTGGTGCCACAACACTGCAACCCCTCACAGATACTGTACTCTGAGCACAGCAATGAGACCTGTTGCAAACCATTGCCTAAAAACTGTAATTACACGCCCCAATAGGGGCTGAAAAATTGTGCCTTAGGCACTGGTGCTGGTGCCACAAAACTGCAACCCCTCACAGATACTGCAAAGCATCTTTTTAAAAAATTGTAAGTACACGCCCCTGTTATACAGGGGCTGAAAAATTGTGCCTTAGGCACTGGTGTGGTGGCATGGATCATTGAGGAGGAGGAAGAGGATAGTCAGTGAACATAACAGGGCAGTCACTCAGCATCAGCATAGGCAGTCTTGAAGGGATGTGACATTATAAATTATTCTGTTATATCCGCTTCAGGTGCCTGGTAGCTGGTGGTGATCCAAGACTGATTCATTTTTATGAAGGTCAGTCGATCAACCGAGTCGGTGGACAGGCGCACCCTATGATCGGTGACAAATCCTCCAGCAGCACTGAATGTGCGTTCGGAAAGAACGCTGGATGCAGGACAGGCCAGTAGCTCAATTGCATACTGTGCAAGCTCTGGCCAGTGATCCATCCTCAGGACCCAGTAAGCCAGAGGATTTTCGGTGGGAAAGGTGTCCAAGTCTGACCTTGCCCCTAGGTATTCCTGCACCATGTATATCAGACGCTGGCGATGGTTGCTGGAACCGATCATACCTTGGGGCTGCGGACTAAAAAATTGTTTGAACGCATCCGTCAGACGTCCACCTTCCCCACCGCTCCTTCTGCTACTGACCGAAGCCTCAGCAACTCGTCGTCCAGGACCAGGAGTTTGCAACCTCCCAGTTTCTGGGAACGCGTTGCACAGACCTTTCTGCAAAGCCTCCCTGAGATGTCTCATCCTCTGCTCCCTCTGCGATGGCAAGATAAGGTCCGCAACCTTACCCTTGTACCGTGGAGATGTCTCATCCTCTGCTCCCTCTGCGATGGCAAGATAAGGTCCGCAACCTTACCCTTGTACCGTGTAAAAGGGTAAATATGGGAGCTCTGTGTGATGCCACTAACACACTAGAAGTCCTATGGGTGCTTCTGGGAAGAAAATATAGGAGCTCTGTGTGATGCCACTAACACACTAGAAGTCCTATGGGTGCTTCTGGGAAGAAAATATAACACGAGGATCCTTCCGCAGGCTTTGCAGGATGGTCCCTCTCTTGATCCGAAGAACACGAGGATCCTTCCGCAGGCTTTGCAGGATCAGGGAGGCCATGCAGCGTAAGTTAGCTGAGGCATTCGGTCCGGAGTCTTCTGGGTCACTGAGGATGACATGATCGCCAGCCACCTCCTCCCAGCCACGTACAAGTTCACTGGTTTGTTGGGACTGTACATCATCCCTAAAAGACTGCTGCTGCTGATGCTGAGTGCCAGGCTCCACCTCCATGCTCACACAATCCTCTTCCTCCTCCTCCTCCTCCTCTCCTCATCCTCTTCCTGTGTAATGGGTGGGACAGAAGGAACACTGTTTGGATAAAGGGGGCCTTGAGAGGCAAGGAAGTCCTCCTCTTCCTGCCTCTGTTCTGCCTCAAGTGCCCTGTCCATTATCCCACGCAGCGTATGCTCCAACAGGTGGACAAGAGGTACAGTGTCACTGATGCATGCACTGTCACTGCTCACCATCCTCGTGGCCTCCTCAAATGGTGAGAGGACAGTGCATGCATCCCTGATCATGCTCCACTGGCGTGGGGAAAAAAAAGCCAAGCTCCCCTGACCCTGTCCTGGTGCCGTAGTCGCAAAGGTACTCATTGATGGCCCTCTGCTGCGTGTGCAGTCGCTGCAGCATGGCCAACGTTGAGTTCCACCTGGTGGGCATGTCACATATTAGGCGGTTCTTGGGCAGGTTCAGCTCCTTTTGCAGCTCAGTCAGCCGAGCACTGGCATTATAAGATCGGCGGAAATGCACACAGACTTTCCTGGCCTGCCTCAGGACATCCTGTAAGCCTGGGAACCTGCCCAAGAACCGCTGCACCACCAGGTTGAGGACGTGAGCCATACAGGGCACATGGGTGAGCTGCCCCTGTCGCAGGGCGGAGAGGAGGTTGGTGCCATTGTCAGAAACGACCATTCCTGGCTTAAGCTGGCGTGGCGTCAACCACCTCTCGGCCTGCCCCTGCAGAGCTGCCAGAACCTCTGGCCCAGTGTGGCTCCTGTCCCCCAAACACACCAGCGCAAGCACGGCATGGCATCTTTTTGCCTGCGTACTCGCGTAGCCCCTTGTACGCCTACGGAGCACCGCTGGTTCTGAGGACAGAGCACTGGAGGAAGAAGAAGAGGAGGGGGTGGAGGAGAGAAGTGTGTCACAACCAGTAGTAGCATTTTGGAGGCGTGGTGGCGGAACAACCTCCAACACTACTGCACCTTGTCCTGCATCCCTCCCAGCTGCCAATAGAGTGACCCAATGGGCCGTGAAAGAAAGATAACGTCCCTGTCCATGCCTGCTGGACCATGAGTCAGCGGTAATATGCACCTTACCGCTGACCGCCCTGTCCAGCGAGGCATGGACATTGCCTTCCACATGCCGGTAGAGAGACGGAATCGCCTTCCGTGAGAAAAAGTGGCGTTTGGGAACCTGCCACTGAGGAACCGCACATTGAACAAACTCACAGAAGGGGGCCGAGTCTACCAACTGAAAAGGCAGCAGTTGAAGTGCTAGCAATTTAGCCAAGCTAGCATTCAACTGCTGGGCATGTGGATGGCTGGGAGTATACTTCTTTCGACGGTCCAGCAGCTGGGGCAGGGAAATTTGCCTGCTACAATCGGACGTCGGTGTACTGCAAGTACTTGGTTGTGACACACCTAATTCTACACCTTCAGTCCTCTCAGAGCAGCTTTCAGAGAGGACTGAAGATATAGTGGGGATGGAGATCCCAGCTGATGAGGAGCAAGGAGAGGTCCGCTTTGTTATTTGGTGTGGGTCTTTTATGTGTGCTTGCCAACGAGCTGCATGGCAGGTCGACATATGTCTGCTCATGCTTGTGGTGCCCAAGCGGCTGATGTTTTGGCCACGCGAGATACGCTTGAGACAAATATTGCGAATAGCAGTGGTGCGATCTGATGCACTCGTCTCAAAAAAGGCCCACACCAAAGAACTTTTGTGATAACGTGCAGAGGCAGCGCCCTGCACAGGCGGAGCTCTGCGGTGTGGTACAGTTGCTGTTCTGGCCTCTATCTGGCCTCCAGGGGGCATCCTGCCTCGTTGGACATGTGACGCCGCATCCTCCTCCTCCTCCTCCTCCTCCTCCTGTCTCCCTTCAGGCACCCACGTGGAGTCAGTGACCTTATCATCCCCTCCCTCTTCACCACTAGAGCAAACCTGGCAGTAAGCTGCAGCTGGTGGAACAGTACTGCCAGATTGCTGTCCTTCAGCATCTCCTCTCTCTGCGCGCACACTACTGCCTTCCTCAAGCTGGGTATCATCATCCGAGCCTTCGAATCGTTGGGCATCCTCCTGGAGCATGTACCCAACACTGTGCTCAAAGAGTTCGGGGGACTCCTCAGGAGGACATGGTGGGTCTAGGGAAGGGGTGGCTGATGATGCCATTGAGTACGCGTTGGCAGCTGCTCTGCCAGTACCCTGAGCCTGGGTGAGAGAGGATGAGGAGGATGAGGAGGGCTTGGTCATCCATTCTACCAAGCCTTTGGCATGATGCGGCTCCACATGTCCAGCTGCCGAAAACAAAGACAAGCGTGTCCCATGGCCATGTGCTGGTGACGATGCACGTCCACGGCCAGCACTGTTGTCTCTAGAAACAGAGCCTGCCTGCCCTGTGTTCTTGCCTCGGCACGCTCTGCCTCTCCTTGGCAGTCTTCCAGCCATTGTAGTCGGTAGTGTATATAGTATAAAAAATGGGTGCTGCTGAGAAGAAAATATAGGAGCTCTGTGTGCTGCCACTAACACACTAGAAGTCCTATGGGTGCTTCTGGGAAGAAAATATAGGAGCTCTGTGTGATGCCACTAACACACTAGAAGTCCTATGGGTGCTTCTGGGAAGAAAATATAGGAGCTCTGTGTGATGCCACTAACACACTAGAAGTCCTATGGGTGCTTCTGGGAAGAAAATATAGGAGCTCTGTGTGATGCCACTAACACACTAGAAGTCCTATGGGTGCTTCTGGGAAGAAAATATAGGAGCTCTGTGTGATGCCACTAACACACTAGAAGTCCTATGGGTGCTTCTGGGAAGAAAATATGGGAGCTCTGTGTGATGCCACTAACACACTAGAAGTCCTATGGGTGCTTCTGGGAAGAAAATATGGGAGCTCTGTGTGATGCCACTAACACACTAGAAGTCCTATGGGTGCTTCTGGGAAGAAAATATGGGAGCTCTGTGTGATGCTACTAACACACTAGAAGTCCTATCGGTGCTCCTGAGAAGAAAATATAGGAGCTCTGTGTGATGCCACTAACACACTAGAAGTCCTATGGGTGCTTCTGGGAAGAAAATATGGGAGCTCTGTGTGATGCCACTAACACACTAGAAGTCCTATGGGTGCTTCTGGGAAGAAAATATGGGAGCTCTGTGTGATGCCACTAACACACTAGAAGTCCTATGGGTGCTTCTGGGAAGAAAATATGGGAGCTCTGTGTGATGCCACTAACACACTAGAAGTCCTATGGGTGCTCCTGAGAAGAAAATATAGGAGCTGTGTGTGATGCCACTAACACACTAGAAGTCCTATGGGTGCTTCTGGGAAGAAAATATAGGAGCTCTGTGTGATGCCACTAACACACTAGAAGTCCTATGGGTGCTCCTGAGAAGAAAATATAGGAGCTCTGTGTGATGCCACTAACACACTAGAAGTCCTATGGGTGCTTCTGGGAAGAAAATATAGGAGCTCTGTGTGATGCCACTAACACACTAGAAGTCCTATGGGTGCTTCTGGGAAGAAAATATGGGAGCTCTGTGTGATGCCACTAACACACTAGAAGTCCTTGGGTGCTTCTGGGAAGAAAATATGGGAGCTCTGTGTAATGCCACTAACACACTAGAAGTCCTATGGGTGCTTCTGGGAAGAAAATATGGGAGCTCTGTGTGATGCCACTAACACACTAGAAGTCCTATGGGTGCTTCTGGGAAGAAAATATGGGAGCTCTGTGTGATGCCACTAACACACTAGAAGTCCTATGGGTGCTTCTGGGAAGAAAATATAGGAGCTCTGTGTGATGCCACTAACACACTAGAAGTCCTATGGGTGCTTCTGGGAAGAAAATATAGGAGCTCTGTGTGATGCCACTAACACACTAGAAGTCCTATGGGTGCTCCTGAGAAGAAAATATAGGAGCTCTGTGTGATGCCACTAACACACTAGAAGTCCTATGGGTGCTTCTGGGAAGAAAATATAGGAGCTCTGTGTGATGCCACTAACACACTAGAAGTCCTATGGGTGCTTCTGGGAAGAAAATATAGGAGCTCTGTGTGATGCCACTAACACACTAGAAGTCCTATGGGTGCTTCTGGGAAGAAAATATAGGAGCTCTGTGTGATGCCACTAACACACTAGAAGTCCTATGGGTGCTTCTGGGAAGAAAATATAGGAGCTCTGTGTGATGCCACTAACACACTAGAAGTCCTATGGGTGCTTCTGGGAAGAAAATATAGGAGCTCTGTGTGATGCCACTAACACACTAGAAGTCCTATGGGTGCTTCTGGGAAGAAAATATAGGAGCTCTGTGTGATGCCACTAACACACTAGAAGTCCTATGGGTGCTTCTGGGAAGAAAATATGGGAGCTCTGTGTGATGCCACTAACACACTAGAAGTCCTATGGGTGCTTCTGGGAAGAAAATATGGGAGCTCTGTGTGATGCCACTAACACACTAGAAGTCCTATGGGTGCTTCTGGGAAGAAAATATGGGAGCTCTGTGTGATGCCACTAACACACTAGAAGTCCTATGGGTGCTTCTGGGAAGAAAATATGGGAGCTCTGTGTGATGCCACTAACACACTAGAAGTCCTATGGGTGCTTCTGGGAAGAAAATATGGGAGCTCTGTGTGATGCCACTAACACACTAGAAGTCCTATGGGTGCTTCTGGGAAGAAAATATGGGAGCTCTGTGTGATGCCACTAACACATTAGAAGTCCTATGGGTGCTTCTGGGAAGAAAATATAGGAGCTCTGTGTGATGCCACTAACACACTAGAAGTCCTATGGGTGCTGCTGAGAAGAAAATATAGGAGCTCTGTTTGCTGCCACTAACACACTAGAAGTCCTATGGGTGCAGTTGGGGTGCAATGCTGTGCTAACAGCACTGCGGTTGGTACTACTGCAATACTGTACTAACAGTAAGCACTCACCAGACTAATCCCCAGCAGCAGCTAATAACACACTAACTGTGCAATCAGCAGCAATGAACGATCAATGACTTAGGTAGCAATGTTTTAGCAAAGAAATAGCCAATGGTTTAGCAAAGAAGAGCAAATCTTTCTGTAGCAATGAATCAAGCAAAGACAGAATCAGCAGACTGATCTCTCCTAAAGCCGGAACTCATGTGACCGGGGCCGACGGCGTGGCAGCGTTTTAAATGGTGGGGCGTGTACTAAAGCCCCTGAGCTTTAATTGGCTACAGGCGTCCTACCTGTAGCCAATCATTGCTCTCCGAGTTTCCGGCGCTGTGATTGGCCAAGCATGCGGGGTCACAGTGCATGCTTGGCTAATCATCAGCCAGCAATGCACTGCGCCGGCCGCGCCGGCCGCAATGCATTGCGGGGCCGCTCGCATCACACGAATGTGATGCAAACGGCCCAAATAGTTCTGGGCTCACCGAGCGAACGCCCGGTGCTCGATTCGAACGTGGGTTCGAATCGAGCACCGGGCCCATCCTTAGTAGATATGTCTCTCTGAGTGGGTATTCATAACGGCCAGGAGAGTTCAACGATAGAACGAACCAGTGATACACCTAAAATCTATTCGGTGAAGCCTTTTTTTTTTGAAGAGGTAAACTGTAAAAGTATATGGAAAAAGAGCTATCAGCTCCAACACCCAAATGGGCTTTCATCCCACAGGATAGTGCCTGTGGGGGCGTATAGGAAAGGAGATCTCCGTGTTTCCTCTCAGGGGGGTACTCCTTCCTTGCTCTTCTTCATACGGCCCTTGTTCCAGAGAGGGGAGATTGGGCTAGACGGGGGGGGGTCTTTTGGTGGATCCAGCTGAAGCTGCGGAGTAATCCATGGGCGCCTCCTGTGAGATCAACTTGAGATGCAAGAAGAGCTTTTCACCATCAAGGATGTTAGAGAATGCGTGGGTGGTACCGTGGAGGGTGAATTTCACTGCAAAAGGGAAAGACCAGCGATATTTAATCTCCTGCTGGGAGAGGACCAAAAGCAGTGGTTTGAGGGATCTTCTTTTTTGAATAGTGGAGGGTGGTAGATCAGCAAAGATTTGTATTTGGTGTCCTTGAAACTGTATGTTCGGTTTTGCTTGTGACTGCCGCATGACCTCTTCTTTAGTGGCATAAAAGTGCGGTTTGGCAATTATGTCTCTTGGAGAGCCATCTTTTCTGGGGGGCCCCAAGGCCCTATGCGCCTTGTTGAATTCCAGGCAGTGAGGCGGTAGTTTTGGTATGAGTTCTGAGATAATGTCCGGAATGATGGGGGGAATGTCGGTGTAGGATTCCGGGGGACCACGGATTTGGAAGTTATACCTCCTGGACATGTTTTCTAGGTCATCGATCCGAGAGAGGGCTGTGTCTAATTGGTCCTGCAAGGATTTCATGTGAGCCTCATTTTGGTTGGTTCTGGCAACAGTGTTTTCCAGTTTATGCTCAATGGCTTCAATTCTGGATCCTAGATTAGCAAAGTTAGACTCAATGTTGTTAGTTATTTAGGTCGTAGTGTTAGTTAGGCCTCTTTCCAGTAGGTCCGAGAATTTGGCGAAGAGGTCAACTTGGAGGACAGATATGTCTTTTAAAGTGTAGCTGGGGGCAGACATAGTCCTCCATGTGGCAGTTCAGGAGGGATTCAGTGGAGGCCGGAGATGGAGCCTGAGGTGAATGGGGATTGAGTGAGGACTGCTGGGAGTGGTGAGGACCACCTTGGGCTGCCTGAACATAGGATAGGATTGCAGGGGCCAAGACTTGCCTTAATTCCTGAGGCCTGTCCGTGTGGGCCGTGAGAGTCTGAGGAGAAGCGGTGGCAGCGGCCATCTTGGTACACCCCGCGGCCCGAGGTCCCGAGGTCCCGTGTGGCGGGGGGACCGGACATCTGGGGATGTTCCCTGCTGTTGTCCTGGTACTGATCGTTTGTTGTGGGGTGCGTTAGGGCGAGAAAACGTTCGTAGTGCCGCTCAGCGGTCCGGGGTGGCCATCTTGGTACACCCCGCGGACCCGGCGCTGTGGAATTGCGGCTCTAGCTCCCGTTTACCGGGGGGTCGGATATCTGGCGATGTACCCTGCAGTAGACCGGGGACTGTCCGATTGACGTGGGGTGTTTTGGGGAGAAGGGACGCCCGTAGTACTGCTCAGCGGTCCGGGGTGGAGCGGAGCTCACAGCTCAGGCGACCATGTTGGAGCTCTCGCGCATGCGCACCCGGAACAAATCAGTCTTTAACCCCCCCGTGAGTAATAACAAATTCGTAGATGTGTTCAAAAAAGGGGTGCTACAAGATCTGAAAGAATTGAAAATTAAAAAAAGTCAGGAACCGAAGTTTTTAAAGAGTGGAATTAGGAAGCTCACCAAGAGGAAGGATATCGTTATCCGCCCGGCGGACAAAGGAGGTGGGATTGTTATCCTTTAAAAAATACAATACAAAGAAAGTATGAAAAAACTACTGGAAGATGAGAATACATACAAATTACTACCAAGTAGGGATGAGCCGAACACCCCCCTGTTCGGTTCGCACCAGAACCTGCGAACAGACCTAAAGCTCGTGCAAACTTTAGAACCCTATTAAAGTCTATGGGACTCGAACGTTCAAATTTTAAAGGCTAATATGCATGTTATTGTCATAAAAAGTGTTTGGGGGCCTGGGTCCTGCCCCAGGGGACATGTATCAATGCAATTTTTTTTTTTAAAAACGTCCGTTTTTTCAGGAGCAGTGATTTTAATAATGCTTAATGTGAAACAATAAAAGTGTAATATTCCTTTAAATTTCGTACCTGGGGTGTGTGTATAGTATGCCTGTGAAGGGGCGCATGTTTCCCGTGCTTAGAACTGTCCCTGCACAAAGTGTCATTTTTGCAGGAAAAAAAGCTGTTTAAAATCACTCGCGGCTAATGAATTGCCGACTCCCATAACACAGAGAACAGTCATTCATTAAAAGTCATTGATGAAAAAAAAAGTCATTGATAAAAAAAAAAGCGTGGGGTTTCCCCCAAATTCAATTACCAGGCCCTTCAGGTCTGCTATGGATCTTAAGGGGAACCCTGCTTCAAAAAAAAAAAAAAAATTACGTAGGTGTCCCCCTAAATATCCATACCAGACCCTTATCCAAACACGCAACCTGGCAGGCCGCAGGAAAAGAGGGGGGACGAGAGCGCCCCCCCTCCCTCCTGAACCGTACCAGGCCACATGCCCTCAACATTTGGAGGGTGCTTTGGGGGTCTGTGACCCCTCAAAGCACCATGTCCCCATGTTAATGGGGACAAGGGCCTCGTCCCCACAACCCTGGCCATTGCTTGTGGGGGTCTGCGGGTGGGGGGCTTATCGGAATCTGGAAGCCCCCTTTAACAAGGGGACCCCCAGATCCTAGTCCCCCCCCCCTGTGTGAAATGGTAAGGGGATACAAAAGTACCCCTACCATTTCACCAAAAAAGTGACAAAAATGTTAAAAATGACAGGAGACGGTCTTTGACAATTCCTTTATTAAAATCTTCTTTCTTCTGGTCTTCCTTCTTCCTTTCTTCATCCTTCGGTTTCTTCATCTTCTTCCATCTTCTTCTTCCATCTTCTTCTTCCTCCGATCCGCTTCTTCTTGCTCTGGTCTTCTCGTCCGGCATCTTCTTCAACGGCGACGGCGTCTCTTTTTGGGCCGCTCCGAGCAATGGGAGGCTCCCGCTGTGTGAGGCTTCACTGCGTCTGACAGCTCTTTTATAATGGAGGGCGGGGCCACCTGGTGACCCCGCCCCCCTCTGACGCACGGGGACGTCATGGGGACTTCCCTATGGCTTTCCCCATGACGTCAGAGATGGGGGGAAAAAAATGACACTTTGTGCAGGGACAGTTCTAAGTACGGGAAACATGCGCCCCTTTTATTGTTTCACTTTAAGCATTATTAAAATCACTGCTCCTGAAAAAACGTCCGTTTTAAAAAAAAAATTGCATTGATAAATGTCCCCTGGGGCAGGACCCAGGTCCCCAAACACTTTTTATGACAATAACTTGCATATAGGCTTTT
The DNA here is from genome assembly GCA_028564925.1 of Lithobates sylvaticus. Classification (NCBI taxonomy): domain Eukaryota; kingdom Metazoa; phylum Chordata; class Amphibia; order Anura; family Ranidae; genus Lithobates; species Lithobates sylvaticus. The sequence goes on along the minus strand of CM053027.1, from coordinate 440,298,700 downwards.
AAAATTAGCACTTAAGATTTCTCCCATAGACTTTTACAGGGTGCTTTTCGAATTTGCCGCTAACACCCCAAATTGTTCGCTGTTCGCTGAACAGGCAATGTTCAAGTCGAACATGAGTTCGATTTGAACTCGAAGCTCATCCCTACTACCAAGTAACCCGATATTCAAATGTAGGAGGGAACTTGAACAGGTTATACACCTAGGACTAAAAATAAATATTTTAAATAAAAAAGAGGCAAAATTCCTCATCCCTGAGTCATGTAGGACTCTGATTATATACTCACTACCCAAGTTGCATAAAGACAGCACAAACCCTCAACCTAGACCTATAGTGAATGGGATTGACTCCCTCACTTCAAGAATCGGACAATACATAGACAACTACTTACAGACGGCAGTCAAAAACACTAGAGCGTATTTGAGGGACAAAATGCAGGTGCTACAGTTATTAGAAGAAATTTCTAAAGCAGATGGACCCTGGCAACTGGCAACCGCAGACGTCTCCTCTCTATATACCGTTATCCTACACCATCAGGCTTGTGAGGCAACAAAATGGGGTTTAAAAAAATTCACCACCATACCATGCTTCCAGAGAAAGTATCTTGTTAAATGCCTAGACTTCTGTCTGAAGAATAGCTATTTCTGGCATGATTGCAGCTATTACCATCAAAAAACTGGGGTAGCTATGGGTTCAAAATTTGCACCTTGTGTGGCATGTTTGTTCATGTCCCAATGGGAGGAAGAGTTTGTTTATAAAAATATGGCAAAGCAACTGGTCATTTTTAAGAGGTACATCGATGACATCCTCATCCTATGGAAAGGAGAAACTAATAGTCTGGTGAATTTCCTGGAAATGTTGAATATAAATGATAGGAATATCAAACTATCATGGGAAATTAGCGATTAATCAATATCTTTCCTTGACCTAGAAATCATGCAAGAGAATGATTCACTGTACACCAAGACACATTTTAAGAACGTGGATAAAATGTGCGCATGCGCGGGACTTCCGGGAAGACGCTCTGAATGGGAGCTCTGCACAGCTCCGGCCTTTCTCAACCCCCTGAGCGCTCAGATCGAGCAGGATCTGACTGGCCTTCAGCCCATCGTTCCCCGAGGGTGCCAGGCACACACTGATATGTCCATTGGGACACAAAAGAGCGAGGTTAGCCGCCAGCTCGTTTACAACCTGGCGACCCCAGCCTCAGCCAAGATGGCGGCCGCAGCACGAGGCAGCATGGAGGATCCGGACTCCATTGCGGATCCACCAGTCCACCAACAGCACCACGACAGCCTGCTAACAACTCCTGTGAGTACCTGCAAACCCCATGGGATCTCCCCAGCCTCCACAGCATCTCTGCTGAGCAGGACATATGGCGACCTCCCCCACACTCCATTACAGAGATCCCCCTTAGACCTAGATCATTATCCCCCCCTGCAACCGGCCCACTCCACTGACATGCAGCTTATGTTGCAGCACTTCTCTGAAATGCTGGCTGCAGGCCTGGCTCAAAACGCCACACAAATCACTGCCACTATCAAAGCAGACATGCAGAGCCTAGGGGCCTGCATGGATGTTATTGAGCAAGCTGTAGATAACAATGCGGCACACACCAACCAGAATACTGCATGCATCCAAACCTTACAAGACCAACTAGAAACAGCCGATTGACGATTGACGATTTGGAGAACAGAAGCAGAAGGTATAACTTCCGCATAAGAGGAATCCCTGAGTCTGTCACTGATGTCCCCAGCACAATCAAAACGTTCATTAAAGAACTCATGCCTGACATCCAAGAACACAGATTGGAACTTGACAGGGCACATAGAGCCCTCCAACCCCCCAGACAAGATGGCCTCCCAAGGGATATCGTGGTCAAACCACATTACCATAGTGTCAAAGAAGACGTCATGAGACACACATGCAACCTTGATAACCTAACTTTCCAAGGCAACAGGATCCAAATTTTTGCAGACATCTCACCTGCCACGGTTCAGAAACGCAGATCCTTCAAACCCCTTCTGGAGGTCCTCATCCAAAACTCCATCAAATATCGCTGGTCCTTTCTGTTCCGGCTCCAATTCCACTTCAAGGACAGATCCTACGGATTCTCCTCCTTCCATGATGGCGAGCGCCTCCTGCTCCAACTTGGACTTATCTCCCAAGATCTGGCCCCCACCAAGCTGCAAGCAAGTCAGGCTCCTACAAATGTCCACCACCAGGCAGTCCCCTGACCCCGCTGTGGAACAAGCAAGCAACAGCCGAAGAGGCATCGTGAATCCCACCCCCCGAGATGAGAACTATTTTTGTCTCTCCCTGACGGGAGGTTTTGCTTTTACTCATTTTTTTTGATTCTATCTTCACCTGAACCTTGCCCTTTTTTTAAATTATTTTTTAACTTATAACTTTTCTTTCTCTTTTTTAGTAGCTAACCCAGCTCCCTCCAAGGTTCAGGGGAAGACGGACCCACTAAGCCCCGATTGTGCCTAGTCAGGCCTGGGTCCCTTCTGGTCTGGGTAGGGCCCCATTAGCCCAACTAATGGCTAGATGGGTTACCCTCCCTCGTACGTTACTCCCACCTGGGAAAAGGTGGGTAATTGACTTGATTGTAATCTATGTTGAATTTGAGAAATGCCGTTTACAGTTTTTCCACAACGTTAAACCCAATAGCCTTCCCCTGCCCTACCCCCTTACTTGACATCTCCCCCACCCCCTGCAGGTACCCCTACCTCCACTAGTTTTATGCTGCCTATTTTGCTCATCGCAAGACTTACTCTAAGACTCACCTATGTTCATGTTGTTTTTTGTTTTTCCTTTTCTTTTTTTTTGTCCGACCGGTAACATTTTACTCCACATTGGGGGCCCTACCGGCCGGAGCGGCGCTTCTTGCCATTCCCCCTGTTGTAACGCGGAGGGTACCCACTCCCTCTGGTGACACCAGACAGACAACCCTTCTGAGGTTGCACCCTCTCCAAATGCTCTCCTCGGTGAGCTTTTGGACCTGGACCTGGTTCACCAGTCCTTTTTGCACTATAATGGAAACATTATGGATGTTTGTATTTTGTTGTTTGTGTGAATTTACCATTCACCTTGTTATTCTCTTTGCTCTCTTCTCCTCTTCCTCTCCATTTTCTCTTCCCCTCTCCCTAGTTCTCAGGGTTCCTCGCGGAGAAATCCCATAATACTCCCATCAGGATACTCGCAGAAGACCAACTTCCAGCCTAAGAACTGTAGACCTCACCGCTTAAAGGTAAGCTCCCTCCAAACACTTTCACACCCATCAGAGACCCGTAAAATGACCTTGAGAGTAGCTTCTCATAACACTCAGGGACTTAACTCCCCTTCTAAATGCCGGAAAGCCTTCCAGAGCTACCATGCCAGAAGCCTTGATATCGTCTTACTCCAATAAACCCACTTCCCAGCAAGCTACACCCCTTCCTTTCTCCACCGCAACTTCCCCACCTTCTACCTCGCGAGCGCGCACACCAAACGAATCCCTTTTGTCCACACGCACATGGTCCAAGACGAAGACGGTAGGTTCCTCCTGATTAAAGGGCTTATTGAGGGGAAATGGTTCTCCCTCGTCTCCTGCTTCTTTGCTTCCATGCTCTCTACCCTCTCCTCACACCTAGAAGGCAGAATCATAGTGGGGGGAGACTCCAATACCACTTTCGACCATGCCCTGGACAAATCTTCCCAGGACAGACCCCGTCTTACAAAACCCCCCAAGCAGAGCCTCAGAATAGCCTGACTTTTCCACAAATTGGGCCTGATTGACACACGGAGGGAATTAAATCCCGTTGCCAAAGACTATACTCACTATTCTGCTCCTCACAAAACATTTAGTAGAATAGACCATATCTTTATTCCCAACTGGGACATCCACACAGCAAAACATTCTTCAATACATGACGTTCCTTGTTCTGACCACTCCATAGTGACTCTCAAAATCCACAGCTCGCTTTCACCCACTGGTCCCCCCCAATGGCGCCTAAGTAAATCCCTCCTGTCCATCACTGTACACTGCACTATGCTAGCACATGACATTAAAGAATTTTTTCATCTTAACGACACAGGGAACACGTCCCCCAGTACTCTTTGGGGTGCCCATAAGGCAGTAATAAGAGGGAAAATAATTCAAGTATCATCCAAACTTAAAAAAGAACATAAAGTTAATGTGGAGAAATTGGAAAAAGACTATAAACTTCTCAGTAAAGCCCATGAGATCAAACCCACCCCTACCAGCCTTGCCCAGCTAGAATCCTCCCGTGTTGCCTTGAATTTGGCCCTGACCACTAACGCCGAAAAACACCTACATTGGCTAAATGGCAAGTATTATTTAAAGGCCGATAAAATTGGTCCAAGACTAGCGATGAAACTCACCCCCAAAATGAAAAACTTCACACTGCCCAAGATAAAAACGATCTCGGGATCTCTCTCCCAGAATCCCCAAAAAATTCTTGAAACCTTCCAAGCTTTCTACTCAGATCTTTATTCTACTCCATTCCTTTACTGACCCAGCCCCCCTAGAATCCTTCCTAGAAAACATTGAACTCCTGAAGCTATCAGAGTCCCACAGATTCATGATGGATGCACCATTTAGTACAAAGGAAGTCCATGATGTTATTAAAAACCTTAAGACAGATTCTGCCCCAGGGCCGGACAGTTTTTCTGCCCACTACTACAAAACTTTCTCCGAAATCCTCTCTCCTCGTCTGGTCCGCCTCTTCAATTCCCTACGTGATGGCTCCTCCCTTGAACCAGCTGCTAATCTCACATTTATCTCAGTGATACTTTTTTTTTTTCCAATAAAATCTTTATTAAGAAAGTAAGCAAGAACAGATACAGATAAAAGCAGTTTGAAGGTAAACAGTGTAATACAGACTGTAATGTTAACAAATGTTGTAAAGGTTCACCATCATAAACACAGCACAGCAGGTACAGGTAATACTTAATAGTCCAACAATCCATATAATGCTCAAAACAAAATAATAGAAACAGTGAGCATGGTAACGTGAAAGATAACCATAGGCCTAAAGAGGGACTCATCAGTCCGGAACGTGAATTGTGGGTTAGCATGAGAAGGTAGTGGTGTGTAACTGGCATCCGCAAGTTGGGAATAGAAAAGGACATTCATGGCATATATGTTCCAATGCTTCCTCAGGTGGGTCCGTGAGGGAGCCCGCATCACCCTTGCACCCCTAATGGGAGCTTTCTGTGCAAAGGGAGCGGGAAGAAAAAAAAAAAAAGCTACACATTAATTATACAGTGAAGACCTATACTTGAGGAGCAAGATGTATCAAAAAACTGGGAGGTGGGGATGGTGCCACTTTAGGTTAGAGTCAGTAAATGGAGCCAGGCACAAAATAATAGTATGAGAATATATTACACGGGAGAGGGATAAACAGGGGGAGGTTAGGTAGTATCTGAAAGCGTCGGGTTAGGGTATCTGTAAGGAGGAAGTGGGATGGTGTACACAGGTCATTTTAAGGTGAAACTTCGTAAAGTGAGCTAGAAGGAGTTCATTCAAGGGGGACGGAGTAGTTCCTGACAAGCTGGTGTGTCTTTTAAGTGGGTCCAACAGGCCCAAATTGTACTATAGGTGGTTGGAGTATCTCTAGCCTGATGAATAACGTTTTCCATCTCAGATATCTTGTCTACTCGTTTGAGACAATCTGAAAATGTAGGGGAAGTTGCAGATTTCCAGAATAGTGGTATACACTGTTTAGCGGCATTGAGTAAGTGCGGAATGACCGTTTTTTTGTATACTGAATAAGGGAGAGAGGTGTGGTGTAGGAGGAATTGAGCGGGGGTACAATCTAGCGTGTATGTAGAGATATGGGATATGGCTTTGTGTATTTTTTCCCAATAGGGTTTGAGCATTGGGCAGTCCCACCATATATGAAGCAGAGAGCCGGTGTCAAGACCACATCTCCAACATAAGGGAGAGATGTCTGGGTGGTATTTGTGGATAACATCTGGCGTACGATACCACCTGGATAGAATTTTGTAAGAGTTTTCTTGGGCTGATACATTAACAGAGCTTTTGTGAATCATGTTGTATATATGTACCCATTCTACATTAGAGAGCTCAATTGTGAGGTCCCTTTCCCATAGCCTGACTGCCGAGTTGTGTTTAGGGTCATGACTGTCAAATAACAACGAGTAAGATACGGATATGAGGTGTCTGAGGGGTGAATCACTGGTACAGAGGACTTCAAAAGGGGTGAGGGCTCTATGCCATTGAGTAAGAGGTCGAGTGCTATGGAGGAAATTTATAAAATGGGATGCAATATTCAGGGAAGCGCAAACGGACATCTTGGAGTTGGCAGTCCTTCGGGTACGTCGGGGGGGGGGGGTAATCCTGGCGGGAAGTCAGGGTTGTCGTTCAAAGGTGTCAGGGGACCCGGGGAAGGTGACCAGTTTAGTGTCTGAGAAACAGTTCTGAATACTTGTAGAGTTGCTCCAGTGAGTGGATGGGAGGAGCACACTACAGGTGTGTTGGCCTTGGAAATCCATGGAAGGTGGGTTAATGGAATGGGGGCAAAGGAGCCTTCAATGTTGACCCAGTCTTTAGAGTTATGATGTGCATGCCAATCTACTATTCTGGTGAGATGACAAGCATAATAGTATTTTCGCACGTCGGGTAGGCTCAGGCCACCTTTGGTCTTGGGGAGTATTAATTTATCCCAGCTAATCCTAGGGGATTTGAATGCCCATATAAAGGTCCTACATAGTTTTTTGTAAGTTGTAAAGAAGGAGGTGGGAAGCTTAATTGGTATTGTTTGCAGTATGTAAAGTATGCGGGGCAGAATATTCATTTTTAGGATGGCTGTACGTCCAAACCATGAGAAATGACCAGAATTCCACTTGAGGAGGTCAGTGCGTATAGTATGTAGTATCGGGAGAAAATTTAGAGTATAAAGATCATCTAAGTTAGTGGGCAATTGGATTCATAGATAGGTAAGGACTTCCGTTTCCCAGCAAAAGGGGAAGTTCAATTTACATTGGGCTACTATTGGTTGCGGGAGGGATATGTTAAGGGCCTTAGATTTAGAGAAGTTGATTTTTAGGTTGGCTAGTTTCTGAAAAAGGGCAAAGTCTTTTAGAAGGTTGGGTATGGAGGTGATTGGGTCAGAAAGGAAGAGGAGAATATCATCTGCGAAAGCAGCAAGTTTAATCTGTTTGTCACGTACAGCTATCCCTTTGATGATGGTTCTAGGGTGGGGCGAAAGGGGGCAGCCCTGGCGGGTTCCGTTTGAAATGGAGAAGGCGTTTGACAGGTGGCCACCGACTCGTACCTTAGCTGTAGGATGGGAGTATAATGTCATAATCATTTGTATGAACCGTGAGGGAAAACCCACCGCTTGTAAAGTTGCCACCATATAGTCCCAGGCCACTCTGTCGAACGCCTTCTCTGCATCTAGTGACAAAAAGAACCCCTTCTGGTCAGACATATGAGAGAGCCAGCTGTGAATGTTCAGGGCCTTCAAGGTGTTATCCCTGGCTTCCCTACCAGGGATGAAGCCAACCTGATCAAGAGAAATCAATTGAGGGAGAAGAGGGAGTATGCCATTAGCTAGTATCTTGGCATATATTTTCAAATCCACATTTAAAAGGGAGATGTGTCTGTAATTAGACACAATGGTGTCGTCTTTGCCGGGTTTAGGTATTAACGTGATATGGGCCTCCAATAGGTCATTGTGTATAGGGTCTGAGGAAGCAAAGGAATTGTAAGTAGCGGTGAGATAGGGCGAGAGTATGTCCTGAAAGGTTTGCAATATCCCACAGTCAGCCCATCCGGGCCAGGCTTTTGCCAGATTTGAGTTGTAGAAGGGAGGTTTTAATTTCTTCAATAGTGATAGGTTCATCAAGAGGTGTTGACTCCTCGGAGGAGATCGGTGACATGCCATATTGTGCCAAAAACGAGGATATCATTTCTCGTCTATGAGAGGTGGGAGTCGTCGGGTCAGTCTGTGCCAAATTGTATAGGTTAGAAAAGTAATTAACAAATTGTTTACAAATGTCTTCGGGGGTCACATGAGGAGTGCCAGTAGGATCCATTATCTTATGAATCGTTGATGAGGCTTTTTTGCGTTGCAGTGCCCTAGCCAGCAGTTTACCAGACTTATTTCCGAACTCATAGAATAGTTTCTGTGTTAGCATAAACTTTCGTTTAATTCCCTTGTTTAATTCTTCCCTGAGTTCCTCTCTGACCTAAAGCATTTGTATAAGTGTTTGATTGGCTAAGGAAGCCTTGTGTAGGCGTTCCAATGCATGAAGCTTGGAGGACAGGTCAGCGATACGTAGGCGTCATAGTTTTTGTCTATGGGCGGCTATAGAAATGAGTTCACCTCGCAAAACGCATTTGTGCGCAGCCCATATTGTGGACGGGGTGAAATCTGCGACATTATTTTCCTGAAAATACTGGGTAAGTCTGGTGGCAATCTTCTGTGTAATTGCCATATCAGTAAGCAGAGAGTTGTCAAGGCGCCAGATAGAATTCGGTTTACGAGTCAGTGGTACAGATAGTGTCATGGAAATGGGGTTGTGATCAGAGAGGACCATGGGCTCAATTGTTGCATCGGAGAGGAGTGATAAATCAGCTTGGGAAATAAAAAAGTGATCCAGTCGGGAATATTTATTGTGAGGAGAGGAATAGAATGTAAAGTCTCTGTCGGTCGGATGTAGTGTTCGCCAGGTGTCATGAAGCATCAAGTCTTGGAGTCTCTTTTTAATATCCTGCAAAGCTCTGTAAGGTAGGGAGGACGACCCATTTGAAGAGTCTTGAGAGGGGGTGAGGGCAACATTGAAGTCTCCACCCACAATGAGTATGCCTGTGTAAAATTCAGTGAGTAGTTGGAGTGTTTCGTGAAAGAAAGGAACTTGTCTTTTATTGGGAGCATATAAGTTTGCAAGTGTAATAGGTTGGCCGTGTAAAGTGCCTTCAATGAAGAGATATCTACCGTTGACATCTTGTTTAAGTTCCGAAACCTGAAGCGGGCAGTGTTTGGATACTAGTATGGCGACCCCCTTGGATTTTGAGATGTCCGTAGTGGCATGGTATACTGTGGGAAAATTGTGATTGTGAAGTTTGGGTATAGCGTTGGAGCGGAAATGGGTTTCTTGCACGAACGCAATATGTATTTTATCCTTCTGCAGGGAATTTAACAATTGTGACCATTTCTCGGGAACATTAAGGCCTTGAACATTTAAGGAGCAAAATTTCACCTGTGGAAAGTGTGGTGTGTCAGGAGGAATCCTGAGTCCATCCGAATCTGCCATGTCGTCAAATATAGAGTAAAGCCGTGTCGAGCATAGGAAGTAGCCGAGCGGATACTATGGGTATGGTCAGAGTAGGAGGGGAATCAGATACTACCAAGAACAAGTCGTGGGGGGGACAGGGAGAGGAACGTGGGGAGTCTGAAATCAGCCTAGCCTACCGTGGAGTAGGCGTGACAGGTACAGCTAGTAGTCAATAGGATGAGCGTATGAGCTATAAGTAGAAACCGATTAGGCTACTATGCCGTTAGGGGGTTGGCTAAGACCTAATAGGAGATATATAGGGAGAGACATGGAGTCACCGTCATTACCTCTGAAAATATGTAATGGAGGAGATAGGAGTAGCGTGTAGTGTAATGAAAGCATAGGCTTAATTTTTTTTTTTTTTTAACTAGACAGACCTAGTTAGGAAGGAGCAGGGAGGGTATGGATAGAGAAATGTGTATACGTGAGTGACCCGAGGCCAGACCTTTCGGGTCAGCCAGCAGGAGGGGTATGTGAAGCTCATAAAGCGTATACATGTAAAAACGTCATGGTATGGGTTAGTGGGCTACAACCATGCTGATCACAGAACGTAAAGGCCTAACATAAAAAATAGAGATAGGCTGACATGTGACATACAGTATTAATTTCTATACCAATTAAGAGGCATTGTACAAAACCTATCCTTGCATAGGAGTAACGTGTATAACATTTACTGTTCGTAAACAATATAAATTTAACTCAGCCCCTGAGGGAGGGTATCTAGATTATTGAATGTAACCTAAGAACCAGGTAGAGGAGTTAAACTATTCAAAACTCAGCTCAGAAGATGCCCATTAAAGTAAATCACCTTACAGGGGACTAACCTAAGAGGTGTGTAATAACAGGGGAGCCAAAGCAGGACGATTGAAAGACTAGACCAAGAGGAGCAAAAGATAGGTCAAAAAGCGGTCTAGGAGGTTCCGTCTGTGTAGTTATGCGGACAGTATGTAAATAAGGTGTCCGGGCTAAAGTAACTAAACTAAAAATATAGCTGTTCTAAATATCGTTTAAGTAAAAACCCGCTAGGGGGGGCTAGTACTAAGGCATAGGACACATGAGTTAAGAGATATGCGTCCAAGGGAGGCTCCCGGGTGGTAAAAGCTGGTGGAAGATTGTCGTTCAAAAGGTAAATAGCTAATGGATGTCAGGGTTGGCGCAATTGCTATATCAGGGCTTACACCAGGAAGATGATATATGAGGGAGCCCAGCGCGCGAAATGAGATAAAGAGATAGCCGCCCCAGAAACCGCAGGATTATGAATTTACAATCAATGCCCAGAATAGCCAGTCATATAAATGCAACGTAGGGAATCACACAGTAGGGCAGGGAAGTATATAACTTTGTGAAGTTACGTCCATAAACCCACCACAGTAAAAGATAACAGGATAATAACCCCTCAGAAGCATACATTACCCCTGGATCCTACCACATGTAAAGCGGGGCCTGGAATTCGATATAGGCATCGCGCGGGGGCCCAAACAAACTGAAAAATGTAGTTGTAAGGATCGGGCTCCTTACAGTGTTAAGTGCAGAATCTGAAAAACAAATAAGTGACAGCAGTACGTGTGCATAAGGCAGTATAAAGTAAAAGGAGCCGGAACATTGCAAAGAGATAATTCCGAGCGAGTGTCAAAGAATGTGGGTACGGGAGCACAAGGCAGTCAGTATCCAATATGTGAATGACACAGTGCTCAGCACGAAGGATAAGCACCCGCAGGCTGCGGTTTTAGGAAAGTTTAGCTAAGTGAAAGTCAAGCCATAGACAGAATTAGTAGTACCATGTATCCTGGGAATCCGTGCTCCTCTTCGCTAGCCGTCGTTGTGGGTCAGGCTGTGGTGCAGGGATTCCGGCGCCGGATTCTCCGTGAAGAAGTGGAGAGGAGATCTTCAGTAGTCCCAGCGGGTCCTCTGTCAGCAGGGTGATGGCCGTGGTCAGCTGTTCTGGCGGAGCGTCATCTTGAGCCCGACGGAGAACGTCTCCTGGAATACGGGGATGCTTGTACGTCCATCGGGTCTTCGGGTGGTGGAGGTCGTCTGGCATCGTAAGTGCGGAAGTCGGCATACCAGTTCGGGACATCCACCAGGGGGATGTCTAAGGTACGGCAGAAATGTCATAGATCTTCCGGAGTTTTCAGGAGGGTCATTCGGCCTTGATGAGAGGCCGACAGACAAAAGGGGAATTTCCACCTGTACTGTATGCAATGGGATCGTAGGGATTCTAGCAGAGGTTTTAGGTCACAACGCTGTTGCAGGGTGATAGCGGATAGGTCCTGAAAGATTTGGATGGGGGCCTCTTTGTGCAGCAACCGAGGGATTCCCCTGGCCTGCCACAGGATTTCTTCCTTCACCTTATAGTCAACGATACAGCAAATGATATCCCTAGGGGATCTGTCTCGCTGCCTCTGGGGCGCAGAGCCCTGTGTAGGCGTTCAAAGTCTATGCGTGTGTCAGGCGGCCTACGCAAGAGGTTATTGAATAGAGCCATTACCTCAGAGGATAAGTGCTCGGGATCAACGTCTTCAGGCATACCGCGGACTCTGAGGTTATGGTGGCGGCCGCGGTTGTCGAGGTCCTCGATGTGTCTTTGTGCCTCTCTTAGTTGAAGTGTGTGGGTGTCAATCCGTCTAACAGCTTTCCGGAGCACCGTGTCATGTTGTGAGGTCGTTTTTTCAACCTCCATCACTCTGTCAGAAAGAGCGTGAATATCCACTCTCAAGTCCGCAATGGCAGCCGAGAGCGTATCTTTAATATCCGCCGCTATAGTTCTTAGGTCCTGCATACTGAGTTGTGGCAGAGAGGGTGGGTCTCGGTCCCGGGTCTGTGCCTGAGGCGCAAGTTGTAGGGAGAGCGCCGGGTCAGAAGCTGGGGGAGTTACAGTCCGTGAGGTGGTGCGGCGGGAAGGCGCCATGTTCCCCCTCTGTGTGCGGAACATCTCGGGGATATTCTGGCCTCCGTCGCCCGGATTTTCACTGGGAGAGCGGGATCTGGAAGCAGAAGTGTGACGAGAAGCCGTCCCCATGTTTCTGTGCGAAGATAAGCAGTAAAAATCTCAGATTCAGCCGATGAAAGAGAGGATTTGACGGGAGCAATGAGGTCAGGCAGCCATCTCCTAGCTCGGTCAAGCCACGCCCCTCAGTGATACTTAAACAAGGAAAAGATTCTAGTAAAGTAAGCAACTATAGGCCAATTTCGTTAATTAACAATGACCTTAAAATCATGACCAAAATCTTAGCTAACAGAATGGCCTCCTTTATCGCTTCCTATATCCACAAGGATCAAGTGGGCTTCATCCCTGGGAGACAGGGTCCGGACCAGATTAGGAGAGCAGTGGATTTAATATCCCTCATGCATTCCGCCTGGGATGGCGGCCCCACACAATTGGGTTACATACTTTCCATTGACCTCCAGAAGGCCTTCGATACAGTCACATGGCCTTACTTATTTACCATTCTACGCCGCTGGGGCTTCGGCCCAGACTTCCTACAAACAATATCCTCCCTATACTCCTCCCTGAAAGCCCAGATTAAGTAGCAGGATCACCTCTCCAACCAAATCCCAATTCTGAAAAGTACTAGACAGGGCTGCCCTCTTTCTCCCATCCTTTTCGCCATAGCGATAGAAACCCTAGCATTGGCAATTAGACAAGACCCCCATATCAGTGGGGTCGTTTGCGGCAATCAGACGCACAAATGTGCTCTCTTTGCGGACGATGTCCTTCTTTTCCTCACCTCCCCCTTACGTCGACTCCTAAGGTTCTTAACCTTCTTAACACCTTCGGATCGGTCTCAGGTCTCAAAACTAACATGTCAAAATCATTGGCCCTTAACATCACGGTCCCCCAAGACGTAGTTGATAGACTCAAAGCCAAATTCCCTTTCTCCTGGTGCTCCTCCTCCCTTCCCTATTTAGGGGTCTTTCTTACCCCTAAAGTAGACCTCCTGTACCAACATAACTATACCCCCATGCTGAAAAGACTCTCAGATGACTTAGCGCAATGGTCCCTCTACAAATTATCCTGGCTGGGCAGAGTCAATTCATTGAAGATGACCCTCCTCCCCAGACTGTTGTTTTTTTTCAGGTCTCAGCCGATCCCCGTCAAAAAGCGGGATCTGGACAGATTCCTATCCACCATCATTAGGTTCATCTGGGGGGGCAAGGGTCATCGACTCTCCAACAAAGTGCTGTACAGAGCAAAGAAAAAAGGGGGGCTAGGCCTTCCAAATCTTTGGAAGTATTACCAGGCCGCTCAACTCTGCCAATTCTCCACAATTTATTCCAGGAACCCAAAACCTGACTGGGTTGAGATTGAAAGACAGGCTACCCCCTGCCACACTCTGGACTACCTAGTCTGGAGAACACGAAAAGATCGCCCAGCGATCCTATCACCCACCCTATTACACTCAATGTCCCTCTGTGACTCCCTTCACAAACACACCTCTCTAACATCCCCCGGGCATCCCCTTGCTCACATCTTCCACAACCCCCAATTTTAACTGGGATTGAACATCAAGGCTTTTGCATGGTGGCTCAATAAGGGCCTGTACAGGATCGGACCATACTTTAATAATGATGGCCCCATCTCACTCAAGTATTGCATATCTAAGTTAGAAATGCCCCCTTTGGAAACTTACTGATACTATCAGCTACTACACTTCTTACGTACGGTCTGGAACAGCTCAGATAACCCACTCTCGGTCACTCAATACGAACTCTGGTGCTCCTCGGCCATGGGCGTCAGGGGAGGTATCTCCCTGATCTACTCAGTGCTAGCTGAACCACAGGGCAAAGCAAACTATATGTTGAGGTGGGAGCAAGACCTCCAGTTCGAATGGGACCTGGATACTTGGCACATGAACTTTTCACGTTCATTTAAAGATATCTTGAACACCTCCATTATGGAAGCTGATATTAAGGTAATCTCTAGATGGTATCTAGTCCCTACCCGCCTTTCCAAATTTTATCCACAGTCCTCTCCCCTCTGCTTCAGGGGATGTGGCCTCCTAGGTTCTCTCCTACACACTATCTGGGAATGGCCTAAAATCAGGGGCTTTTGGAACAAAGTCTTTAATCTCATCCGTAGGGTTACGGGCTGCAAAGTACCGCAGGACCCAACCATAGATCTCCTCAACTACGTTATTCCGCAGGTCCCTAAACTGACCCACTTGCTCTTCCATTTTATCCTCCTGGGAGCCAAGATCACCATAGCTCATGCATGGAAACCGCCCTCGGTCTCATTCCGCCGAGCTAAACAAAAAATTTAGTGGATAATGTCGCAGGAAAAAATCACCAATAGCTTACTCGACTCAGCAGAAAAATGATGTCTCATTTGGGAACCTTGGGCTCAATATGTTGGTATCTCACTAATTTTCCTATGAGAAGGTGCTGACAATTCCTTTATTGGAGTAGCACAAGTTCCCCATCTCCTCTCTGCGTGGGTCCCATAATGAACCTTCCCTTCCTCCCCTCCCCTCCTCTCCCCCTCTTTCTATACCTCTTCTCCTCTCTTACTTTCCTTTATTCTCTTCTGTCTCTCTCCCCTCTCCTTCAACTACGACTTGAAGGGACCTGGCTTGCACAGGGACCCAGTTTAGTTAAATATGTTTATTCTGTTTTGATGTTCGAAGGTACAGAAGGGTAGCCCGCTTGGTAATATGCTGTAACCATAGCTTCATCAGGCTACTTCTCATCTTCTCCCCTTTAAGTGGGAGACCAAAAACTGGTCCACTGCGGCATACTCACCCCAGTTAGGGGTTAGAATCCCGTTCTAGGGAGCAGTGATTCCAACCTCTCACACTTGTACTACCTGAGGCGCTGGTCCCTGACCCTCCCACGCACAGCAAGATCCTTCTGGGGGTGTGTGGGGCGTTGGGGAACAGACGCTAATTCTATATCTCCTGATACTTAACTATGAGTTATTCAATTCTGCCCAGTGGAAACAGAGTCTAAGTTAATAGACTGTTTAACACTCTCCTTTTCACTCTACAAGGGATCAGGTTGCGGAATACACCCCTCCAAGCGAATTACCGAATGCTTTTGTCTGTAAACTGTCCTCTGTACTGACCCTCTAGGGGGTAACCTGTTTCTTTTGTTTACCTTTTATAACTTTGTATTGTTACTATTTACAATAACATTTTTAAAACTTAAAAAAAAAAAAAAGAACGTGGATAAGAATAGCTACCTACCAATAGACAGCTGCCATCATCTAAATTAGTTGTGTAATATTCCGAAAGGCCAGCTCATGCATTTACGCAGAAATTGTTCATACACTGAAGACTTCCGTATACAAGCAAACAAGATAGGTGAGAGGTTCATAAATAAAGGATATAAGAATGAAGAAATAAGAACTAACATCACAGAAGTTGAAAACATGGATCGAACAATACTAGTCAGAGATAAGGCACCATCTGTCAAGAAGAAAAGCATGGTACCCATCATACTGAACTATAATGTCCAACACAAAAGGGTAAAAAAATGTATAAAGAAGCACTGGTATATACTACGCTCAGATATACAACTACAAGAACTAATACCCCGACACCCGAGATTCATATATAAAAGAGCACCTACACTCAGGGACAAGATTGTGAAAAATATCCCCGATCCACCATCCAGAGGTGTAACTTTCTTCACAGGAAAGGGCTTCTACCCCTGCAAACGCTGTTTTGCCTGTACAAGAACCAAGCGACCATCTGAAAAGAAATTTAGCTTCAACTCTACAAGTACCGGAAATACCTATGAGATCAAAGGCTTTATATGTTGCAATACCGAGGGGGCTGTTTACGTGTTACAGTGCAGCTGTGGCCTCCAATACGTAGGACGCACTAAAAGGCTTTTGAGAATAAGGATCAAAGAACACGTTAAGAATATCCTTAGTGGATTTGATAAACATAGCGTATCTAGACATTTTTTGACCCACCACAATAAAGACCCTAAACATCTGTAATTCTGGGGAATCGAACCCTATATAAAACATTGGCGGGGGGACACAAGGTGAGGACACTTAGTCAATTAGAATCTAAATGGATTTTTATTCTAGACACTTTTTCCCCCCAGGGCCTCAACATTGATTTTGATCTCAATTGTTTTATTAGTCATTTTTAATGTGGATCACCTTAGGGTCCCAATTTTATATGTAGATTCAGTTTTTTTTACTAATACTTTTTATTCTAGTATTTTACTATGCAATAGTCTGGGATGTCCAGGTATTTTATGTCCTTTCTTCCTTTCATTGTATCAGCTGGAGATCATTTCCGGTGTCCACCACACTGAATTTCGTCCATTTTATTTTAATATTTTTAATGTTCATTTTAGTCAATATTCATGGTGAATGTTGCTGTAGTAATGACATTCATACCAGGGTCATCCTTCCTGACAGGTCTCTGTGGACTCCTTTGGTTTACCATAATTGGCTAGTATGATATTTTAAACCAGTTAATAATTTTAATCGCAAAATATTAGCCTTGCAATGCATGCTGCAAGATTGCGATACAAGATGCATGCTACTGCTTTGGTGCATTTTCTTATCCATCTAGAGACTGATTTACTCTCACAGTCAGCCCTTGTTTACATGACCACTACTATTTCCTCCATGTGGGTATGGCTATATAATCTTATGTACATACATGTGATTTTATTTATGTCCTTGTTTACCATTTGTAGTCTGGTAATAGATGGAGTATAAGCCAATAACAGTTAGGCAGACAGGTATCTGTCTAGTGATCGCTCCGGATTTATTGTCCCCTTGTTTTTTTCGCCTCCTACTCATGTGCCTTCAGCTGCATGTATCTCTATGAGAACACTGCATCACTGACTGATGGATAATGGCCACGGATGGAGCTAATACCACAACATTGCTTTTTGTCCCACGGAAAATGGCCGCGGGTGTAGCCCAATTCACAATGTTTACATTTTTTCCTAGTTCACTTTAGTCACACCAAAAATGGCCGCGGTTGTAGCCCAATCTATTCAAAAATGGATAGATTGCATAGGATCTAGTTTCTCTGTTTACATATAGGCATCTACAAGAAAATGGTCGTCATTGAATAAAGTATTTAAAAACATGTCCTGAGTTTACACCCTATTCCCTGATGAAATCATGTGATGTAACGACACTAGTAG
Source organism: Lithobates sylvaticus (assembly GCA_028564925.1). Classification (NCBI taxonomy): domain Eukaryota; kingdom Metazoa; phylum Chordata; class Amphibia; order Anura; family Ranidae; genus Lithobates; species Lithobates sylvaticus. The sequence continues at coordinate 440,281,275 of CM053027.1, read as the reverse complement.
GAAAATAGGATACACTCGGACACCGGAAGTGACGTCCGGAACACGATCGGCGCTCGTTTTTACACTGAATTCTGCTCTATTGATTTTGTGAGTACCCCTGTGTTTTATATGTGGTTTTAACAAATAAACTGTACATACTTCACTATTTGGGGCTCCTTCCTCTTCCCTCCATGATTTACATGTCTGTTGCCTGGGAGAACCACAAGTGAAACAATACCCCAGATGTGAGAGAGTGACAAACCAAGCCCCAATACATACCCAGGATACAGAGCTCAGGAGATCAATTTTGATTTATGCTGTTTACCTTACGTAAGGTAAGGAGCCACTGCATCTGTTGTTTGCGGGAACCCTGAAGATTGCGGTTTGGATCACCTCGCACACATCAAGCCATAGAGTCTCCCCTGCATCTCTGTACGGACTCTATCCATCACACTCCATTTAAACAGAGTTTCACCATTACTGTAGACATTACTTGTCACTTGGTTTGACATAGCCACAATACATCCCTGTGGATGATTTTTCTCGTTGCACTTGATATTTATCCTTTTTTGGACAACCACTGTTTGCACTGCATATCTATTTTTATATATATTATATATATATAGATTTTTTTGCACTTTTTTGCATATATATTTTTGCACTATTTTGCACATTTTGATTACGCTTTGGATCACCGGCGCAGTCCATTCTTTTAATATTATTATTTATTGCACCATTTTGCACAGGTTCACTGTGATTAGGATTTGAACACCAGTGTGTTTATTTGTTGCATTTGAACATTGACATTTTATTTAGTTATTCATTTACTTGTTGAGTGAAGCACAACATTATTTGTTTTAGCATTGTTTCCGTACTCAGATATATTTATATTATTCACAGAATTGTATTGCTTATACCTATTTGGAGCGCAACACCATACATTGATTTTTTAAATTTTAGAATTTTCGGTATTTTGTTATTTGTTTAGCAAAAAATAAAAACCGCGATAAAATACCACCAAAAGAAAACGGTATTTGTGGGAAGGAAGTTATAAAAATGTTGTTTGGTTACAGCGTAGCATGACCATTTAAACAGTGACAGCGCTGAAAGCTGAAAATTGGCTTGGGCAGGAAGGGAGGGGGGTGCCCTGTATTGAAGTGGTTAAAAATGCTTGAATGTCATTGAGAATGTAAACCAACTCTGTGTATAAGTTGCCCCTCAAACTTGCAGGCCCTGAAAGGTCCAAATCTGGCCCTAGCAGTTCCATGTATCTAATATAGATTATGATGGAAGCACATACTATTTCATTGTATGATAAAATCTTTGCAAACTGAATAGATTTGAACCACTCTTTTTCTTTGTTTTTCTATCATTAACGTTAAAGACCAATAGATAATTATAAAAATGATATCCAGTAAAATTTGCTTGTGAGCGGATTGACGTTTTCTGTCTGATGTATATAATTATCAAGCTGTTTTAGAAGCACTAATGAGGATATAAATTCCTCTGTGTACATTCTAATTGGGACTTGACCTCTGTAAAATTTATAGAGGTGTGAAACTATCATATATTTTAACAAAGACACTTTGATTGTTCATTAGAATGTATTTTAACAATGTAAACTCTCTATTGCATTGTTTATAATGAATATTGGAGAAAAATAGAGACAAATCCAAACCACTAATTTGCTTACGCTATCCAGGATGCAACATGTATTTTTTCCCATAATTTGAAACATTCTAACTATGTTCTTATATAAAGAATTTTTTTTTTTTTTTCTGTTTTTCCACATGTCTTGTTTTACTTAAAGATGGATCTAAATAGCGTGCATATACATTTACTAAGACAATTATATTTCAGGGTACACATTTTTTGTCAGCTAGCCACAACAAAATCGTCAGAATCATGGACTAGACTGTGCCGGGAGCCTGACTATAGAGATTTTTTTTCGATCTAGTTGCAGGGTATAGCAGGTAAACACTAAAGCATTAGTGTTCGCCAACCTTGTTCCAGTATAGGATGCAAAAACATCCTGTTTGTTTCAAATATACTTAGTACAAACTGTAAGCAAGAAGATGCAACTCTAGTGGATCTCAAACTATGAATATGTTCTCTTTTCTAAAAGTCCAGTGCAATATTCTGTGCATCGTGGAGTCAATGAGACTCGTTTACTAAAGGAGTTGAGAATGTTTACTCAAAAAAGTGTAGATTCAATTCAATTATCCAATCTTGCCATTGAAATAAATAAAAAAACTTTGCTTTTCCTATGATTGGATAATTTTTTGTGAATATTCATTAATTTTGAATTCACAACTCCTTTAAGAAAAAAAGCCTTAATGTTAAAACTCAATATCATTAAAATGCGAATAAAAGAGAAAAAAAAAATCATGTGAGCCATTAGTGAAATTAACTGAGATAACATAAATTGTTAGATTGTTATCTCACAATTATTCCATAATGTAATTGCTGAGTAAGGTAACAAGGGAAAGAGCCATCAGGCATAGGACAGATACAAAAACCCTGTGCTGTATTGTGCCAGATGACTATTTCCCTTCTAGTTCTCTTGTTGAGAAATTGTATTAGGCTAGTTTCACACTGGGGCATTGGGGGTGCTGGTGGTGAAGCGGCGCTATGTTTAGCGCCGCTTTACTGTCGTTTTAGCGGCGGTTTTACCCCCCGCGAGCGGCCGAAAAAGGGTTCGGAGCGCTGCCCCATTGTTTTCAATGGGAAGGGGCACTATAGGAGTGGTAAATATACCGCTCCTACAGCGCACCAAAGATGCAGCTTGCAGGACATTTTTCAGCGTCCTGCAAGCGCACCGCTTCAGTGTGAAAGCCCTCGGGCTTTCACACTGAAGACACAGCAACAGCTGTTTCGGGTCGGTTTGCAGGCGCTATTTTTAGCGCAATATCACCTGCAAACTGCCCCAGTGTGAAAGGGGCCTTATAGATTGATTGTGAGTGCAAGGTCATTATTTATGAATATTTCATGATAATGATAATTTTATGATAATATAATGATAATTTTATGATAATATTTCAATATTATCTCAGTTAATGTACTAGCAGTGCACCTAGTATCTATTTTCCTTTTGTTTGTATACAGTTGTTGGTTCTTTCTGCCACTCTGACATTGGCATAGCTATACTACTGCTTTACTTTCACAGACTACCTATGGCTGTTAATTAAGTTGTCCAGGACCTGATTTAGACCCATAGGACTTTGGAGTGGTAAATGTACATTGGGACACATTATTTTTTGTATCATTAAAATAATACACAGCTTTAAGCCATAAACAGTTGCTATATTTTGTATGAACTACATGAATTTCAGTAACCTTTCCAATAATAGCTTTTTCATAAAACCCATCTATTAGTTTAACTGCATGAGTTTAACTGTGCTGTGAGACATTTTCAATGAGACCACTAATATTGATGTGTTTAGCATTATTGTGCCTAGTTTTGCTGATTTTTAACTCAACAACCAGTTCATATACATAATAAGGTTTTTCTGTCATTCACCGATCAAATCAGTCCCACTATATAACAATCTAAGCTATATATTTTAAGTAGTCTTTTTATAACTTTATACTCAAGCCCAACATTTCCATTGTAGGGGGAAACAAATTTTTGAAAATGTCCCATGTATGTTATAAATCCTTCTAAAAAGGACACAGTGAATGTTATTTCTTAGAGATAGCTCTTTATTCACTAAATGGATACTTAGCTACCATGATTTAATCCCTTGGTTCAGCTCTCAATGCAATTGTAAATTTTTCAGAATGTCTTTTCAGATTGCACATTTCCACATTTGTATTTTATTACTGATGAACACTATTGGAAATGTGTGAAATGGTTTTGCAATGTGCCCATAAGGCCAGGAAGCAGTGCATATACAAATGAGTTTAGTCCAAGATGATGAAAAGAAGTGAGTATGTATCAAACGTGAAAAAGAACACAATTAAAAGTAAGAAATTGGAATGCATATACAGTATCTCACAAAAGTGAGTACGCCCATAACATTTTAGTAAATATTTTATTCTACCTGTTCATGTGACAACACTGAATAAATTACACTTTGCTACAATGTAAAGTAGTAAGTGGACAGCTTATATAACAGTGTAAATGTGCTGTCCCCTCAAAATAACTCAACACACAGCCATTATTGTCGAAACTGCTGGCAACAAAAGTGAGTACACCCCTAAGTGAAAATGTCCAAATTGGGCATAATTAGCAATTTTCCCTCCCCAATGTCATGCGACTAGTTAGTGTTACAAGGTCTCAGGTGTGAATGGGGAGAAGGTATGTTAAATTTGGTGTTATCGCTCTCACTCTCTCTTACTGGTCACTGGAAGTTCAACATGGCACCTCATGGCAAATAACTCTGAGGATCTAAAAAAAAATAATGTTGCTCTACATAAATATGGCATAGGCTATAAGAAGATTGCCAAGACCCTGAAACTGAGCTGCAACATGGTGGCCAAGACCATACAGAGGTTTAACAGGACAGGTTCCACTCAGAACAGGAATCGCCATGGTCGACCAAAGAAATTGAGTACACACGCTCATCGTCATATCCAGAGGTTGTCTTTGGGAAATAGACATATGAGTGCTGCAGAGGTTGAAGGGGTGGGGGTTCAGCCTGCCAGTGTTAAGACCATACGCCGCACACTGCATCAAATGGGTTTGCATGGCTGTCGTCTCAAAAGGAAGCCTCTTCTAAAAATGATGCACAAGAAAGCCTGCAAACAGTTTGCTGAAGACAAGCAGACTAAAGACATGGATTACTGGTAGGGTTGAGCCCGATGTTCGAGACGAATGTAAGTTCGACTCGAACATCGGGTGTTCGCCTGTTCGCCGAATAGCAAACAATTTGGGGTGTTCACAGTAAAGTCTAAAGCCCCAGAACACCCTTTAAAAGTCTATGGGAGAAATCAAAAGTGCTAATTTTAAAGGCTTATATGCCTCGTATTGTCATAAAAAGTGTTTGAGGACCTGGATCCTGCCCCTGGGGACATGTATCAATGCAAAGAAAAGTTTTAAAAACGGTCGTTTTTTTGGGAGCAGTGATTTTAATAATGCTTAAAGTGAAACAATAAAAATACCTGGGGGTGTCTATAGTATTTCTAAAGGAAAAAAAGTAATTTAAAAGTATTTGCGGCTATAATGAATTATCGGTCCCGGCAATACACATAAAAGTTCATTGATAAAAACTGCAAGGGATTCCCTCACAGGCAAACCCCCGAAGCAAAATTAAAAAAAATGCTTGGGGGTCCCCCCAAATTCCATACCAGGCCCTTCAGGTCTGGTATGGATATTAAGGGGAACCCCGTGCCAAAATTAAAAAGAAAAATGGCGTGGGGGTCCCTCTCAAAATCCATACCAGGCCCTTCAGGCCTGGTATTTATTTTAAGGAGAACCCCGCACCAAAATTAAAAAAAAATGGCTTGGGGTCCCACCCAAAAAATCATACCAGACCCTTATCTGAGCACGCAACCTGGCAGGCCGCAGGAAAAGGGGGGGACGAGAGAGCGCCCCTCCTCCTTAACCGTACCAGGCCACATGCCCTCAACATGGGGAGGGTTCTTTGGGGTACCCCCCAAAGCATCTTGTCCCCATGTTGATGTGGAGAAGGGCCTCCTCCTCACAACCCTTGCCCGGTGGTTGTGGGGGGTCTGTGGGCGGGGGGCTTATCGGAATCTGGAAGCCCCCTTTAACAAGGGAACCCCAAGATCCCACCCCCCTGTGTGAAATGGCAACGGTACCCCTACCATTTCACAAAAATGTGTGAAAATGGTAAAAAAAAACACAAGACACAGCTTGAGAGAAGTCCTTTATTAAAATTTTTTTTAAATAAAACGGTCCCACAAAGTCTTCATCTTCTCTCGCTCCGATGGACCGAAAATGAAAAAAGAAAGCCGCACGCTGCCTACGATCTGCCTCCATGGGAGGCACCCGCCTTAATGACCGGCCTCTTATGTGACAGTTCTTTTATAACTGAGGGCGGGGCCACACAATGATGTCACCGGGTGACCCCACCGTCCTCTGACGCACAAAGACATCCCCATGGCTTCCACGTAGAATCAGAGGGGGGTGGGTCACCCGGTCCGCCCCCTCTGAAGCACGTGGACATCCCTATGGCTTCCCTGTAGCATCAGAGGGGGACGGGCCACCCAGTTATGTAACTGAGTGACCCCGCCCCCTCTGACGCTACGGAAAAGCCATAGGGATGTCCCCTTGTGTCAGAGGGGGCGGGGTCACCCGGCGATGTCATTGTGTGCCCCCCAGTTGTAAAAGAGCTGTCATCTGAGAGGCCACTTATTACAGCGGGTGCCTCCCATGGAGGCAGATCATAGGCGGCGTGCATTTGTTTTCCTTTTTCGGTCGGTCGGAGCGAGAGAAGAAGACTTCGTGGGACAGTTTTATTTTTAATTTTTTTAATAAAGTACTTGTCCCAATCCGTGTCTTGTGTTTTCTTTTACCATTCTCACACATTTTTTTGTGAAATGGTAGGGGTACATTTGTACCCCGTTACCATTTCACACAGGGGGGGCTGGGATCTGGCGGTCCCCTTGTTAAAGAGTGCTTCCAGATTCCGATAAGCCCCACGCCCGCAGACCCCCACAACCGCCGGGCAAGGTGCTTTGCTACCCCAAAGCACCCTTCCCATGTTGAGGGCATGTGGTCTGGTACGGTTCAGGAGGGGAGGGCGTTCTCTCATGCTCCCTCTTTTCCTGTGGCCTGCCAAGTTGCGTGTTCGAATAAGGGTTTTGGATGGATTTTTGGGAGGACCCCACATCATTTTTTTTTATTTTAGCGCAGGGTTCCCCTTTATATCCATACCAGACCTGAAGGGCCTGGTATGGAATTTGGAGGGACACCCCACGCATTTTTTTTTTAATTTTGGCTTGGGGTTCCCCTGTGGGGGAATCCCATGCCATTTTTATAAATTAACTTTTATGTGTATTGCCGGGACCGACAATTCATTATAGCCGCGAGTACTTTTAACCGCTTAAGGACCACCTCCTGCACATTTACGTCGGCAGAATGGCACCACAACGTACAGGTACGTTGCTCTTTAAGTGCCCAGCCGTGGGTCGCCGGTGTGCTCACGACTCGGTCCTGAGCTCCGTAACAGTGGCCGCGGGTCCCGCGGACCCGATGGCCGCTGGTGTCCCGCGATCGGGTCACAGAGCTGAAGAACGGAGAGAGGTATGTGTAAACAAACCTCTCCCCGTGCTTCCTAGTGAGACTGTCACTGATCGTCCCTGCCATCGGGAAAGATGATCAGTGATGTCGGACAAGAAAGCCACGCCCCCCTAAAGTAAAAAAAAACACACACGTCACACTTAACCCCTCCCCGCCCCCTAAATAGCACTGGTTGCTGTATAAATGACAATGGTCCCAAAAATGTCCGATGTGTCCGCCATAATGTCGCAGTCACAATAAAAATCGCTGATCGCCGCCATTACTAGTAAAAAAAAAAAATTATTATTATTAATAAAAATGCTATAAAACTATCCCCTATTTTGTAAACGCTATAACTTTTGCGCAAACCAATCAATAATCGCTAATTGCTATTTTTTTTACCAAAAATATGTAGAAGAATACGTATCGGCCTAAACTGAGGAAAAAAATATGTTTTATATATTTTTGGGGGATATTTATTATAGCAAAAAGTAAAAAATATTGCATTTTTTTCAAAATTGTCGCTCTATTTTTGTTTATAGCGCAAGAAATAAAAAACGCAGAGGTGATCAAATACCACCAAAAGAAAGCTCTATTTGTGGGAAAAAAGGACGCCAATTTTGTTTGTGAGCCACGTCGCACGACCGCGCAATTGTCAGTTAAAGCGACGCAGTGCCGAATCGCAAAAAGGGGCCTGGTCCTTTGGCTGCAAATTGGTCCGGGGCTTAAGTGGTTAAATTACTTTTTTTCCTTTAGAAATTTCCTTTTGCTCTTGGACTGTTCTAAACACAGGAAACATGTGCCAATTTACAGGCATACTATAGACACCCCCCAGGTACGAAATTTGAAGTAATATTTCACTTTTATTGTTTCACTTTAAGCATTATTAAAATCACTGCTCCCAAAAAAACTTCCGTTTTTAAAACTTTTTTTTGCATTGGGGCAGGACCCAGGTCCCCAAACACTTTTTAAGATAATAACTTGCATATAAGCCTTTAAAATTAGCACTTTTGATTTTTCATGTTCGTGTCCCATAGACTTTAACAGGGGTTTGCGTGTTCGAACAAATTTTTTGCCTGTTCGCATGTTCTGCTACAAACCGAACTGGGAGGGGTGTTCGGCTCATCCCTAATTACTGGAACCATGTCCTGTGTCTGATGAGACCAAGATTAACCTTGTTTGGTTCAGATGGTGTCAAGCGTGTGTGGCGACAACCAGGTGAGGAGTACAAAGACAAGTGTGTCTTGTCTACAGTCAAGCATGGTGGTGGGAGTGTCATGGTCTGGGGCTGCATGAGTGTTGCCGGAACTGGGGAGCTACAATTCATTGAGGGAACCATGAATGCCAACATGTACTGTGACATACTGAAGCTGAGCATGATTCCCTCCCTTCAGAGACTGGGCCGTAGGGCTGTATTCCAACATAACTACCCCAAACACACCTCCAAAAGACCACTGCCTTGCTAAAGAAGCTGAGGGTAAAGGTGATAGACTGGCCAAGCATGTCTCCAGACCTAAACCCTATTGAGCATCTGAGGGGCATCTTCAAATGGAAGGTAGAGGAGTGCACGGTTTCTAACATCCACCAGCTCTGTGATGTCGTCATGGAGGAGTGGAAGAGGACTCCAGTGGTAAACTGCGAAGCTCTGGTGAACTCCATACCCAAGAGGGTTAAGGCAGTGCTGGGAAATAATTGTGGCCACAAAAAATATTGACACTTTGTGCCCAATTTCGAAATTTTCACTTAGGGGTGTACTCACTTTTGTTGCCAGTGGTTTAGACATTAATGGCTGTGTGTTGAGTTATTTTGAGGAGACAGCAAATTTACACTGTTAAACAAGCCGTACACTCAATACTTTACATTGTAGCAAAGTGTCATTTCTTCAGTGTTGTCACATAGAAGAAATTATTTACAAAAATGTGAGGGGTCTACTCTGAGATACTGTATAAATAATTTGTTACATCAATTCATTAATGTAGAAAAAAAAAGAATCTGTTTTTTAAAAGAAATTCAAAAAACAATAAAATGCAGCGCTGTGTGATACTAAACCTTACAAATGCATAAATAGTGCCTTAAACAATGAAAATCAATATTGCTAAAAAATTTAACTATGAATATAAAAAAATATTTTTTTGTGTAACAAACAAGCTTGCAGTGAAAAAAATGTAGTATTATTTCATAGCCTCCCTGTCGGTATTCCTGAGTCTGGCTCGGGTGAGATTTTAGTACCAAAAGCGGTATTCCCGAGCCAGACTCAGGATCGCATCGCAGGATCCATGTAGAGGTTAATAACCTTGTCCCCTGGATCCTGCGATGTCTCCCCGCTGTGATCTGCGAGCCGCCGTGTCTCGCTCGATTCACAGTGCCGAGCTCTGTTCCCTGCGAGCGTTGCCAAATTTAAAAAGTAAAAAACACAGTATAGATACAGTATACTGTAATCTTACAGATTACAGTACTGTATCAAATAATTACACATCCCCTTTGTCCCTAGTGGTTTGTCCAGTGTCCTGCATGCAGTGTTATATTATAAATACTATTCTTTATGCCAGGAAACTGGAGATTGTCCATAGCAACCAAAAAATGTCCATTTACATCAAAAGTGCTTTTAGACCAGCTAGAAAACAGCGATAATAAATTAGAATCACTTGCAGAATTGAGCGATAGTGATTTGTGGGGACATTTTTAATCAAACACTAAAAGTAATGACAGCGACAATTCTGCAACTGAGCAAATTTCTGTGTTTTTGATTTGATTACATTATTGAATAATTTTTATTATTTGTTATTATTTATATATATATATATATATATATATATATATATATATATATATTATATTATATTATAATTTATGATTTTGTATTTCAAACTTTAGCATACCCGGGATGTCTATTAGACTCTTATCTCTTTAAGTGAATTATTTCTAATGCCCCATACACATGGTCGGATTTTCCGCCGGAAAATGTCCTATCGGACCATGTTGTCGGAAATTCCGACCGTGTGTGGGCTCCATCGGACTTTTTCCGTCGGAATTTCCGATGGCAAAAGTTTGAGATCCTTTTTCCTATCATGTGTAGCAAATTCCGACGGACAAAGTGCCACGCATGCTCAGATCACATTACAAGACCAAAGCTATTGGCTACTAGCCTCTACGTAGTCCTGTCGTACGCAACGAACGTCACCACGTTCAGGATGATCGGATTTTCCGACAACTTAGTCCGACCGCGTGTATGCAACACCAGTGTCGGACAAAATCCGTCGGAAAAAATCCGTCGGATTTTGTGGTCGGAATTTCAGACCGTGTGTACGGGGCATTAGAATTACAGGCCTACAATATAAAACGCCAAATTTTCATGCAAAATAATGGTACCGCTTTCAGCACCTAAAATCTGAAATAATCATACCGCCAGGGAGGTTTATATCAAGTGTCCTAAAAAAAGAGAGAGATTTTTTTTTTCCAATTTACATAAATCCACAGAGACAAAATTGCAAATTGGGGTATTATACGTATTAACCACTTCAGCCCCGGACCAATTGGCAGCCAAAGGACCAGGCCCCTTTTTGCGATTCGGCACTGCGTCGTTTTAACTGACAATTGCGCGGTCGTGCGACGTGGCTCCCAAACAAAATTGGCGTCCTTTTTTTCCCACAAATAGAGCTTTCTTTTGGTGGTATTTGATCACCCCTGCGGTTTTTATTTTTTGCGCTATAAACAAAAATAGAGCGACAATTTTGAAAAAAATGCAATATTTTTTACTTTTTGCTATAATAAATATCCCCAAAAAATATATAAAAAAACATTTTTTTTCCTCAGTTTTGGCCGATACGTATTCTTCTACATATTTTTGGTAAAAAAAATCGCAATTAGCGATTATTGATTGGTTTGCGCAAAAGTTATAGCGTTTACAAAATAGGGGATAGTTTTATAGCATTTTTATTAATATTATTTTTTTTTTACTAGTAATGGCGGCGATCAGCGATTTTTATTGTGACTGCGACATTATGGCGGACACATCGGACATTTTTGACACATTTTTGGGGACATTTGTCATTTATATAGAATTCAGTGCTATTTAAATAGCACTGATTCCTATGTAAATGACAGTTGTAGTGAAGGGGTTAACCACTAGGGGGCGGGGATGAGTCAGTGTGACGTGTTGTGTTTATTTTACTGTAGGGGGGCGTGGCTGTACGTGTGACGTCATTGATCGGCGTTCCCGATGACAGGGAACCGCCGATCACTGACAGTCAGTGTAGGAAGCGCGGGGAGAGGTTTGTTTACACAAACCTCTCCCCGTTCTTCAGCTCCGTAACCCGATCGCGGGACACCAGCGGCGATCGGGTCCGCTGGTCCCGCGGCCGGGGTCACGGAGCTCCCGACCGGGTCGCGAGCGCGCCGCTAGCGGCGCGCGCGCGACCCACAGGCAGGCACATGCATGATCACGTACAGGTACGTGATTCTGCCTGCCCGTGCCATTTTGCCGACGTATATCGTCGTTAGGCGGTCGGGAAGCGGTTAATGTCCAAAAGGTGACTCTAGTGATGATAATACTGATCAGAAGAGGGTGACTTCACACACGTGCCCCCCCCCCCCCCCCCCCCGTGTGAAGGCTCTCACCTCCAACAGTGTGACAGCACACTTAAGTTTGGTCCACATAAGTAGTTGAACCACTCCTGGGCTCTAAGTGAAACTGGCTCAGCAGGATCCCACAGGAAAATCCAGAGAATTGGTCCTCAATTTAAAACAAGAAAGAAGATGAATAGTGCATCATCGCTAGTTTAAAAATGTATTTAGAAAACCTAACACCAGGGTACTCACATATTTTAGGTGCTTCCAGCGCACCAAACTATAAAAGCATTAAGTATAGGATTCCTCTCGAAATGACTTCAAAACTTGTATATGTCAGCAGCTTGTACAAACAAGCATGTATCCAAGCTCCTCCACCGTACTGGCCCCTCCCCTACATGTGATGACACAGGGCTAATTTGATTTTCATTGTTCGTGGCACTATTTATGCATTTGTAAGGTTCAGTATCACACAGCGCTGCATTTTTTTGTTTTTTGTATATATGTTTTCACAGATTATGGGATTGTGATCAATGCTTTGCAGCTGTGAATTTGCACGTTGTTTCACAGGAATTGTTATACCACACCCAATGCTAGGTTGTAACCTCAGGTTACTTTATACCTGATGCTGATTGCAGTCTCAGGTTGCTCTAGAGTAGCTCACAAGATTCATATATTTTTTATTTTGAAAATAAATTATTTTTGCATCCAGGCTTGCTGCTCTTTGCTAGTGTGGATGAATGTATATTGCAAGCAAAGCTTCATACTTGGATATTATTTAGTACAGGATGTATACATTACTTAAGGGCAGAATATTATTTACATTTTTGCTAAATGGGGATTTGCAGCACACTCTATAAACTGTCTTTCTTACCAACTGCATGCTTATAATCAAAATTAAATTCTCCTGTTCACTTTGATTTGTGATATAAGTCTATGGTCACGGTGATTGCTGTGAAACAAATGATTCGCAATTGCTATATGGATTTATGCTTTAAAATCTCTAGACTATCTTAACCCTCTTGTCTTGAATTGTATTGTAACTGCTGTCTCCTTGTATTTTGTAAAGTACTGCACAAACTGCTGAAGCTATATACTGTATATCCTGAATAATAATAATAATATTAACTACTATCCAACCATTTCTTTATTAATGTGAAAAAACAAAGGATCTGGAATGTTTACAAGGTGACATAGCCAATATTCAAAAAGATTTAATGGATTCACAAAATCATTATAGATTTGTGGAATTTGATGAGAGATTGAATCGCAAGCTTGATAAATTGGAAAGAGATGTAATGGCAGGGAAACAGGAAAAAATTTACAGAGATAGAGTGGATTATGAAAGCAACACCGTATACTAATGGAAAAAACTGTATATACTCAGCCATAACGGCATCGCATCAAGAAATTAGTCAGTTTCTCGGATTTAGAGGCTAAATCAGCTAACGATATTTTAGCCATCACCAATGGAAACTGACAGTCTGGATAACCTTTTGTCCTATTTGAAAGACAATAATCTTAATTTGAGGTTTACAGGACACATGAGTCAATTTCAATAGATTTTTTGGATGTCACCCTGAAGGGGGTAAGTGATAAAATTACCACCAGCCTTTTCTGAAAACCCATGGCAGGGAATGCACTTTTATGTGCAGATTCCAACAATACGAAGCATGCCTTGCGGGGGATCCCAGTGGGTCAATTTTTGTGACTCAAACAAATCTGTAGGGATAGCAAAGAATATACACAAGAGTCAAAAATCATGTTCTCACATTTTAAAGAGAGGGGTTACCCCAATTCTATGCTCAACAGAACTTTTAACATTGCTAACAAAATCCCAGGAGAGAAGCTGCTACAGGAAAACTCTAATAATGAAGAAGGCACACAGAGGAACCAGTGGATTTAAACACAATTCATTTTCTTCTACACCCATTTTTTCCACTCCGTTCAGTACGGAATTTCATAAAATTAGAAATATTGTCTCTAAACATTTACCAGTATTATTTAATGATCCTATTTATGCAAGGATCCTTGCTCATGGTGTTAAAACTGTATCCTGTAGAGCTCCTACATTAGGAGGTACTTTATCACCAAGTCTATACAATAGCAAGCACTCTTGCACACATTGGTTACAGTTTAAGGGCACATTTGGATGTGGACAAAATGGTTCTCCCTGTTGTCCCTATATTCTCAAAGGTGATACTCTTCAAGCAACTGCCATCAATAAACAGTCCAAAATCACCACATTCATTATATGTAACACCAGGTATTTAGTCTATATTATTACATGCCAATTGTTTCATATACAATATGTTGAGCGTACTACTGATCGCCTGTATGACCATTTTTACGATATCCAGAAAGACCATAATACCAATGTAGCTAAACATTGGAACGTGGTACATCAGAAGGATACCTCTAGTTTAGTGATCCAGGCAGCTGAGAAGATAGTCATGCCAGTCAGGGGAGGAGACAAATTTTGAATATTATGCAGGAGAGTGGTATACTGGATTTAGTTTTTCAATACCAGAAACCGAGGGGTATGAATCATGAATGGGACATTTCCCATTTCCTGACAGACTCCATGGCAGCAACGTGTGGGTTTAGTCCCGCCTCCATTACCGTATAGGACACTACTCCCATAAATCTTTGCTCCCTGCCCACGGCCGTGTTCTTTTTTTGTCCTCCTCCGAAGGACCTAGTGGTGGTCTTTCTACCTGAAGATGATTTCCCCACGATCCTGATTGGCCGATTTGTGACTCTGGATGGAAAAGTCGCATGGCTCCGCTAAGCCCTAGCTATTACCAGGGTATGGAGTGGGCAGTGGAAGAGGCGCAAGGAAGAAGCCCTTATCCTAGCCACTGGCAGGCAGGCTGCGCATTGGTCAGACAGCCAGCTACTAGCAGGTGACCCGTTTTTGCCCTGGAGAAGTCCGGTCTTACCTTCGGCCTGGTCGATCTTGGTGGAGTGGTAAGAGTATCGATATTTATTTACATGGCAGCAGTTTATGTTTTATCTCCTGTGCGGTTCCATTTGTTTGTTTTTTTGTAGCATGTGTGTTTGTTTCTCAGGCATGGCGGCTGGTTCCTCCTGCGTTCCAGCCGCCGTATCACTTCCGCTTTCGTTTTTCGGCCGTTCTGCGCATTCGTGAGCACGGTACAAGAGCGAGGCTTGGTTTCGCACATGCGCGATAGCGGCGATTTGCCACTATTCGCGCATGCGCATTACAACGGCGGTGACGTCACAGGGGCGCGCTATTTAAACTGGGGAATTAGCCTGCAAGCCTTGGGAAAGCTTTCAGGTTATCTCAGTGACTCCCCAGGCTCCTGTGTTTGCAGTTGCTGGTAAGTGGCTTTTCTGGCACAGGTCAGAGGTGTCTTTCCTGTCCCTTGCACTGATCTCTTGTCATTCTCAGTTCAGATGGATATCGCTGAGGACATGGATTCACCACTGATTGTCTGTGGCCAGCCCTCTCAAAAAAGGTATTGGGGATATGTCTTTTTACCTAATGAGCTGGTGATTAGGGAAGGGTGTGTGCCTGGTTGTTTATCTATTGCCTGATGTTTTGTTTGTGTGTGTGGTCTTTGTCTTCTGTCTTTTCCTCAGCCCTTCTAGATCAGATCAACATCGCAGCTCTCATAGAGGAAGCGACTCCTCCAAGTCGCAGCACCGGAAATCCTCTTCCAAATCCAAACATTACGGTTCCTCCTCTAAATCAGGACACCGTAGTGAGGAGCGCTCTCACTCCAGTCGCTCTACCAATTCCTGCTGGGGATGCAGAAGTCAAGCTCCGCCAGGAAAATCCTTATGCGACCTCTGTTTTTCCAAAGCTTCTAAGGAAAGAGGAGATACGGATCAACAACTTAAATCCCTGGTGGAAAGGGTTGTGAAGGAGTCGCTCAGGAACATGGATGACCATTCCTATGCACCTCCGGCGGAGCAGTCTCGTTCTCCAGTAAGGGAGACCCAGTTTCAGGATACTTGGGAGTCCTCGGTTCAGAGCCACCCTTCGGTTGCCATATCTGATAGTGACTCGGATGAAGATAGCCCTCCTGTGGGATTTGATTTTGCTCTGCTCCCACCCTTGGTTAAGGCTATTAGAGAAACACTTAATTGGGAAGACCCAGTAGAAGCTGCTCCCAAACAAAGAAAATTCTTTAAACAATTAAAGAAAGAGCTTGTTAATTTTCTTTTTATTGCAGAACTTGGCGAAATCGTCACGGACGAGTGGGGTAAGGTGGAGAAGAAAAATTCCATGCTTTCTAAAATCTCCAAACTCTACCCTTTTAAGGAGGAAAAAGTGAAGCACTTGGAGTATGCTCCCTTGATAGATGCAGCAGTGATGAGGTTGGTGAGGCATGTGACGCTCCCTTTAGAGGACACAGTGTCCTTTAAAGACGTGTTATACCGTTGGATTGATGCAGACCTGAAGAGGTTGTACCTAACAGCAGGCATGGCCTGTAAGCCAGCTCCTGCCCTGGCCGCTTTGTCTAAAGCGATGGAAGTATGGACCGACAGTGTAGACGAGACACTGAGAGGCATCTCGGAGGATACGGCTAGATGCTCGCCTATTCAGAAATTGAGGCTTGCGTCGGCTTTTCTTGGGGAAGCCTCTATTGACATCATACGCCTGACGGCTCGGGTAATGCTTTCATCTGTCACTGCCAAACGGGCGCTGTGGCTTCGCCCCTGCTTAGCTGACCCAGTCTCAAAACAAGTCTGGTGTCGTATCCCCTTTGAAGGGTCCTCTCTGTTCGGCAACAAGTTGGATGAGGCGATTACCCGGGCCACTGGTGGGAAGTCGGGGTTCCTTCCCCAAGATCGTCGACCCCAAGGTCAAAGAAGATCTTTCCCAAGAAGGCAGTACCAGGAAAGAGCTAGGGAAGCTTGCAGTTACAGACCTGGCCGGGAATTTTCCAGATCCTGGAAATCAAGACAATCGCCTTTTAAAAAGACAGCGAAAAGTGATTCCAAAGGAGAGAGGGAGCCGACCAAATCCTTTTGAAGTTGGGCCCGCTCAGACAGGTCAGGTGGGGGCTCGGCTTTTCCACTTTCGTCATGTCTGGGCGGCTTCGATCCAAGACTTTTGGACCATCAACACGGTCTCCTCGAGTCATGCTTGGACCTTCAGGGAAGCCCCCAGGCTCAGGTGGGTTCCTACTTCCCTTCCGACTACAGAAGAAAAAAGACAAATCCTTCTGACTTACATAGAATCTTTATTGGTTCAAGGCGCTGTTATCCATGTTCTGGCCGACCAGTGAGGCAGGGGGATCTACTCTTCCCTCTTTTTGGTCCAGAAAAAAAGCGGGGCCTGGAGGCTGGTCATAGACCTGACCCATCCAAACACCTTTATAAAGAAGGAAAGGTTCAAAATGGAAACACTGTCCACAATACAACATTCCGTCCAACCAGGAGATTGGATGATCTCCATAGGTCTCAAAGACGCCTATTTTCACGTTCCCATTGCCGAAAACTATCAACAATTCCTTCGCTTCTCAGTAGGCAAGCTCCATTTTCAATTCACGTGCCTTCCCTTCGGGCTATCAACTTCTCTGCATGTGTTTTCAAAAACTCTGTTGGCAGTGGTAGCTCTTCTGAGAACCAAGGGAATTCGTCTACATCACTATTTAGACGACCTTCTACTATTGGCACAAGACAAAGAACAGCTTCTTAGTTTCAATAGTTTTTATTTGAGAACAGGTGTGAACAGTTACAATAACAATGCGCACAGCGCCATACGTGTTTCTTACATTTATGATAAAAACAAAACAGAATTTCAACATCCAAAAAAGAAAAAAACAGTCATAGGTGTACTTCTCTATAAGTTTGTTAACCGCTATTGTGTTATTCACCAGCATTCTTAGACTTTTGGTTTGTATAGGAGGCAAATCTGCCTCTGATGCTGCAGGATAGGGTTTATGCGATTGTGTGGCACTTAGGTGGGTGTCCCACCCCCCGGACGCCCCCTTGGGGATCACACTGCATCCAGGGAGCGGTCCCTCCCGATGGGTTGGCCTATATATATTCCATCCTATGGGTTATTTGCAGTGGTCTCAAGTCATCAGTCATTAGGTTTGTGTGTCCTGTGAGCCCATGCTTATAAGTTGCTAAGACTTATACAAGGAATGTGAGTGTGAACGTTCGTGTGGTTATACGAAGCCTACATGTTCATGTTGAAATAGAAGAGAGGGGTAAAGAAGAAAGAAAAGTAGAAAAGAAGAAAGAGAAGTAGGGAGAGGGGTAAAGTGGGAGTAGGTGTGGGAGGGAGTGGGTGGAGTGCACATGGAACGCGGTCCCCCCTGATTGGAGAGGGGCGAGGTGCTCCATTGGCTATTTAATTTTGTTTACAGTAATCGAGATGGTTGTCGAGTGGTATCCCAACTGCGATACCACTCGACCCAAGGTTTCCAAATCTGACATTTGGCTGCATAATTTCCTTGCGAGGCCGCGAACATCAGTTCATATGATATGTGTAAGTTTGTAGTTTTTATTATCTCTGTAATAGAGGGGATTTCAGGTTTTAGCCATCTTCTCGTGAGTTCTAATCTAGCACTCGTAAGAATCTGGGTTGTTATGTGTCTCGTATGGTGAGGTATTGTCTCTATGCCCAATGAGAGTAAAGCCATGTCAGGAGTAGTAGGGACTCGACTTTTGGAGATATTTTGAATGATGTGAAAAAATTTTTGCCAGTACCGTTTAATTCTGTTACAGGCCCACAAGATATGTAAAATGGAGCCCCTATGGCCGCAATTCCTCCAGCAAAGCGGAGGTGTGTCCGGGTTAAATCCCGCTAGTCGTGTGGGGGTCATATACCACCTGAGAAATATTTTTTGGTAGAGTTCCCATAAGTTCGCACTTTTAGATGCTTTGTAGATGGATGTTATAGCTATTTGCCATTGTTCAGTTGTATATGTAGAGTTAAGGTCTAATTCCCAGGTTCTCATAGAAGGGGACTTGGTG
The DNA here is from genome assembly GCA_028564925.1 of Lithobates sylvaticus. Lineage (NCBI taxonomy): Eukaryota > Metazoa > Chordata > Amphibia > Anura > Ranidae > Lithobates > Lithobates sylvaticus. The sequence continues at coordinate 440,262,584 of CM053027.1, read as the reverse complement.
CATACTGCTTTTAAGTGAAGGTAGCCATAGAATACAGAGATCCCTTTAATGGAGGTCCTGGGGTTAGTCAAGTAAAGATATATTTTCCAGGGGACTTCTGTGTTAAGTTGCATATTGGATGTTAGTAGGTGGGAAACCTGTCTATGCGTGAATTGGTCCTTGGTTTCTAAGTGGTGTTCGATTTGAAGTGCCCTAAAAGACTTTAGTGCTGGACCTATGTAAAGATCCGCTATGTGTTTAATCCCCCTTCGTGGCCAATGGCTGACATGTAGGTCGGGTATCAGAAGCTCTAGGCTTGTGATAGGTATCGGAATGGCTTTTTGTGGTATGTCAGATTTTGGTAATTTTAAGATAAGTTTCCATGCTGATAGGGAAGCTGCTATAGTTGGTGAGTATCTGGGGGAGTGAGGCATATGTTCGTGGATCAGTAATAGGTCAGAGAGCTTGTGGTTGGGAGCTTGGTACCTCTCTAGTGATTGCCATCTCGTCTCGTGGTTGCCAGGGAACCAAGACTTCAGTTGAGCTAGGATTGCAGCATAGTAGTAATCTTTTATTAGTACATGTCCCACTCCCCCAGCCTCCCTGGTTTTAATCAGTTTGTGGAACGCACATCTTGCTCTCTTCCCTTGCCAGAGGAATCCATTGACCATCGCTTGTGCACGGGCAAAGAATTTATCTGGTACAGGAATAGGAAGGGTTCGAAATATATATAAAAGTTGGGGGAGTAACATCATCTTAAATGCCGCCAGGCGGCCTGACCAGGTCGATTCAGTCTTGGATATGGTTTGTAGTTTATGAGGTAGTGTTAGTAAGTATTGAGTGTAGTTAGCGTCTGTCAATTTGTTTGTTTCTGAAGTCAGGGTTACCCCTAGATATTTTATACCTTCTGCTGCCCACTTATAAGGAAACCTCTTTTGGAGGTTATCTCTTGTGAGTGTATCAATTCCCAGTCCTAATACATAGGATTTGTTGTCATTGACCTTATAATAAGACACTCTATTAAATAGACTCAAAGCTTGATGAGCCGCCGCCAGGGATGAATCCACATCTGTCATAATCATAATAATGTCGTCCGCAAAGAGACTTATGGAGTGGCTGTCTTGACCAACAGGAAAACCTATTATTTTCGGGTGCTCTCTGATATAAATAGCCAGGGGTTCCATCAGTAAGTTAAAGATGAGGGGAGATAGGGGACAACCCTGTCTGGTCCCATTAGTAATGTTGAATGGCTTGGATATGGTACCAGACATGAACACCTTGGCGGAGGGTGTGGAGTAGAGAGCCATAATGGCTGAGAATATGGGCCCTGAGAATCCGAATGATTCTAGTACTTTGGCTAGGTATAGCCAGTGTATTCGATCGAAGGCCTTCTCTGCATCCAACGCCAAGAGCAGAGAAGGCCTTCGCTGCAGTTTTGCTAAGTGGATTATATTAATCATGCGTCTGGTTGCATCAGATGTTTGTCTGTGCTTGGTGAAGCCCGATTGATCCGGGTGAATTAGTGTGGGTAAAATATCTAGTAGTCGGGAGGCTATAAGTTTGGCGTACAGCTTTAAATCTATATTTAGTAAAGAGATCGGCCTAAAATTGGAGGGGACAGTGGGTTCCTTCCCTGGTTTTGGCAGAGCGACCACTAGGGCCTCTAACATTTCTGGAGGGAAAGAGGCAGAGGCAGCTGCTTTGTCGAATACTGGAGTCAAGAAGGGGGTCAGTATATTTTTAAATTCCTTGTAATATTCGCTACTAAATCCATCTGGCCCTGGAGACTTGTTTAAGGGTAATGAGTCTATCGTTTTTTGAATTTCTGCTTCGCAAAATGGGAGGTTCAGGGATTGTAATTGTTGAGGTGACAATTTGGGTATGGACAACTTGTCTAAGAAATCATTAATGATTTCAGGGTTCGGTTGTTTAGTGGCTGGGTCGTCTTTTAAATTGTACAGAGATCCATAGTAATGGCTAAATGCATCTGCAATTTTTTGGGGGTGGAATTCTTTTTCACTGGTGGCTGGATGAATAATGTAGGGTATTCTAGACTTATATCTGTGGCCTTGTAGGTTCTGAGCTAAAAGTTTTCCTGCCTTGTTGCCATTCACATAGTAATTCATTTTAAGCCGTTTGGTGGCTTTTTCAAAACTATCTAGAAGGTGGAGCCTAAGTTCGTATCTAAGTTGCGATAATTTCTGGGAGGTATTCCTATCAAAAAGTGCTTTATTTTTGGTTTCTAAATCTGAAATTTGCTTTGTTAACTCAGTGGTGCGTTGCTGCCTCTGCCTCTTTGCCCTTGCCCCAATCTGGATCAGCATACCCCTTATAAACGCTTTGTGGGCGTTCCACAACATAATAGGACATTGCACAGAATTAACATTTTCATGGAAAAAGTTAGTTAGATGTTTTTCAATCTGATCCTTGGTGGTCTTCTGTTGCAGTAGAAAGGTGTTCAGCCTCCATACTGAGTTAGGTCTGGGGTGGGTGGAGTTCGCTAATGTGAGCACAATTGAGGCGTGATCAGACCAAGTTATGGTATTAATACGGACATCCTTAGTGTTGAACAAGATCTGTTGATCTACTAGTGCAAGGTCTATTCTTGTATAAACCTTATGAGGTGCTGAGAAAAAGGTAAAGTCTCTTTCGTTGCCATGAATGCATCTCCATGCATCATACACTTCGTGTCTCCTGATGGAGGGGATTAGTGAAGGAGGGCTACGTAGGGGTGTGGATGTAGAGTCTATCTCTGGTTCCGGGGTGATATTAAAGTCTCCACAGAGAATAAGTGGTCCTTTCTGGTGCTTTCTAATTCGTTTCATCAATTTGTTGAAGAAGTGTACTTGGTGTTTATTGGGTGAGTAGGCCGTTGCTATTGTGTACGGTGCGGAGTTGACCGTACAGACTAGGATCAAATATCTGCCCTGGGAGTCACAGATCTCTTGAAGTAGCGTAAATGCTACTGTGTCCCGAATCGCTATTAGCACTCCTTTCGTTTTGGATTCAGCATTAGCTGTGAATACATACGGAAAGCTCTTATGTGTACATTTCGGTGGTGCTTTGTTGCAAAAGTGGGTCTCTTGGGCACATAGAATATCTCCTCGATGAAGCAAGGCTTCTTGCCATAGGGACTTGCACTTCATGGGGTGGTTGAGCCCCTTAGCGTTGATGGAGATTATGTTAATAGCCATGGTTCATTTATAGAGAAAGTCATGAGATGGGTGGTAGCCCATACCTCAACACTTGATCTACAAGATACATTTGTTTTGATAGTGTCGTGGTGCAGGCAAGACTTACTTGAATGTTTTGTTGCTGTTAGGCTGGCACGCGGTACAGTTGTGATTTGTGTCATTGCTAGAGTCCGATGAGAATCTCTGTCGTCCTTCTGTAGTTTTCTGTAAGTTCGATGTGGAGTCGACCACGTCCCACGTGCACTAGCAGGAGATTGGGGAGGAAACAAGAAAAAAGGGGAAGCAGGGGGTGCAGGAAAGAGAAAAAAGACATGGAGCAACAAAAAAAAATAAGTTGTTAACTTTGTTGCATGCATCTGGTTGCAACTAAACTTGGGGGTAATTATACCCAAAGACAGCTTATCGCTGTAAAACGTTGTTGGGGGGTAAGTTTTTTTCCTAGCGACTCCAATGGTCAGGGACAAAGTACAGTTTTAGTTCCATCCATGCATTCCATTCAGGAGTGAGAAGTAGCATTTTTAGTCGGGATCGTTTTCCATTCCTGGGTGAGTCGGCGGGGATTGCTAGATATAGCAGGGTCTTCTTGGGGATCTGGCAGTATATCCCATTCCCTCAAGAGGGCAATACCTTTTTCCAGGGAGGTCACGGTGTATGTGTGGTTGTTCCTAGTCACAGTTAGTTTTGTAGGGTAGCCCCATCTGTATATTATTTTGTGGTTTCTTAGTACCTTTGTCACTGCGTTTAAGTTTTTTCGTTTCTGCAATGTGTACTGCGACAGATCAGCAAAAAATTGTAGGTTTTGGCAGGGAGTGGGGATCTGGTCTTGCTTCCTCATTATAGACATAAGTTGTTCTTTGATGTGAAAGAAATGGAGTCTGAAAATCACATCTCTAGGTATCTGGTTGGATAGGTGGGTAGGTTTGGGCAATCGATGTATTCTGTCTATGGTGACATCTAGGTCCGTGAGTGATGGCATGAGGGATTTGAATATGGCGGTAGTGTGTGCAGCTAGATCAACCTGTAGCACAGATTCAGGGATCCCCCTGATTTTCAGGTTGTTCCTTCTGGATCTGTCCTCTAAATCCACCATTTTGGCTTTAATCCATTCTGAGTCGGCTTCAGTTTCCTCATGGGCATCCACTAATTTATTAATGGTGGAGGCGTATTCTCCCATCTTAGACTCAATGTGATCCACTCTGTTCCCCACCTCCTGTATATCTCTGTTAATCCTGTGCATATAACCTGCCATATCGGATTGCAGAGAGCTGCGCAGCGACAGAAGCATGTCTTTTAAGACAGTGTCCATGACCGGCATATTTTGTGTTGGGAATGATTCTATTGATTCCGGGAGTTCCCTGGTGTCCTCCCCTGAATCTGAGGTTGGGCTCCCCGCTCTGTCTAATCCCTCGTCATCCATTCTAGGTTTAGTCTTGGCCGGGCTACATGTGGATGGGGTAGAGGGGTAATGCGTCTATCGTCAGGGGAGTCTCTCATTTGTGGCCCGTTACCTTTGTACGAGGTCCGCTGCTGCCTCGAGGTTTCTGGCGATGAGTAGGCCTCGGCGCCATCTTGGCCCTCGGCCTTGCCGCTCGTAGGGTAATAGTCCGTCAGCCGCTGTGGTTTTCGGTCCTGTTTTCTTTTCCCAGACATTGTTAGCGTGGGGTAGCTGTATGCCCGCCTTGTATCTCGGTCTTTCTGCCGTGGATAGTCGCTCGCTGGTCGCTGTTGTCCCTGAGTTTGCCGGAGCTCCGCTACCACACGTCCATCCGGCTCGCTCGCTAGGCCACGCCCCCCAAAGAACAGCTTCTAATTCACAGAAGGCAAGTTATCTCCACTCTACAGGAGTTCGGGTGGATACTATATTTGGAGAAGAGTCAGCTGATCCCATCACAGTCCCTACTGTTCTTAGGGGCTCTGTTCGACACAGTCAGTGGCACCATCTCACTACCAGAGGAAAAGATCTCAGTGGTAAGGGACAGAATCCGTCCAGCTCTTGCGGCTTCCTACCTTCATGCTCTCCAGTGCCTGAGAATTATAGGCACCATGGTTGCAACAATCCCGATGGTGAGATGGGCGCAGTGGAGGATGAGGCCTTTTCAGAAGGGCTTCCTTCAGCAATGGACAGGCAACAAAGCCCAGGCAATTCGGATTACTTCATCCATGAAGAACTCCCTTCTATGGTGGCTACAACGGGAGAACCTTTGCAACTGCCATTCCATCCGTCCCATCCCATGGGTAACTATAACATCAGATGCCAGCAACAGGGGATGGGGGGCCCACTGCCTGGTGGAAGTCGCTCAGGGCACTTGGGATCCTCCCTCCAGAGGGACAGTATCAAATGTCCCGGAATTGAGGGCGGCCTTCCAGGCCCTTCTGGCTTTTTGTCACCTGATCCCAGGGGCCTCGGTCCAACTCAGACTGGACAATACCACAGCAGTGGCATACATCAGACGGCAGGGGGGCACCCAAAGTCTTTCCCTTCTCCAAGAAGTGGAACCAATCATGTCTTGGGCTCAGAAGAATTTGAAGGATCTGACAGCGACATATGTTTCAGGAATTTAGAACGTCCAGGCAGATTTCCTCTCCCGAATATCTCTAGACAACAACGAGTGGTCTCTCCACGAGGAGGTATTCGGTTGGATCCTAACGCTGGGGATCTCCCCAGAGGTCGACTTGTTTGCCTCCCCCTGCAACAAAAAAATAGCAAAGTACTAGTCAAGGTACAGAGATCCTCAAGCCTACGTGGTAGATGCCCTGACGGAGAAATGGTGGTTCCTCAAGGCGTATGCCTTTCCTCCAATCCCGATCATCCTACAGTTCCTGAAGAGACTCAGGTCGGAAACAGCAGAGGTAATTGCAGTAATTCCCTACTGGCCCAACAGGCCTTGGTTTCCGCTTCTGACACTCCTCAGTGTCAAGGATCCGATTCCGTTACCATCCAGACCAGACCTCCTGTCCCAGGGTTTGAGGTTGCATCCCTGTCCGGATCACCTGCACCTAAGGGCCTGGTCTTTGCGAGGGGAAGGCTGGAAGCGTTAGGCTGTCCAATAGAAGTTATTCCCACTCTCCTTAGTGCAAGAAGAGGTAGTACCAATCGAGTGTACGAAAGGATCTGGGCGAAGTTTACTAGTCACATGGCTTCCAGGTCTAGTTCCTGCAACACATTGGCAGTTCAAGACGTTTTAAGCTTCCTTCAATCAGGACTGGATATCTCTCTTTCTGTTAGTTCCCTACGTGTTCAAGTATCAGCTATCTCAGCATTTTCTGGAGTCACGTGGGCCAATCATCCTTTGGTCCAACAGTTTTTTAAAGGAGCAGTCAGTTAAGGAACTAACACTTAAAACCTCTTTTCTGGTGAACATAACATCGGCGAAGAGAATTTCAGAGATTCAGTCGCTAGGCTCCAAGGAACCTTTCCTCACCTTCTTCCCGGATAGAGTGGTCCTCATTCCAATGCTGGGATCAAATCCCAAAGTAACCACTGTTTTCCATGAAAACCAGGAAATCACTCTACCTATCTTCATGTCTGATGGAGGTTCGGATCCACATCCTCTTGACATGGGTGCTACACTGAAAGAATATCTGGATGTTACAGCCTTATTTCGTCAGACTGACTCCCTCTTCGTTCTGTTTCATGGAAAGAATAAGGGCTCTAAAGCTTCTGTTAGATCCATTGCTGCGTGGGTGGTCCAAGCCATCCAGTGGGTTTACAGAGAGAAGGGCTTGGCTCCTCCTGAGGCAGTGATGGCACATTCCACCAGGAGTCTTTCCACATCATGGGCAGCCTCGCGTCACGTGGGGCCGGAAGTAATCTGCAGGGCAGCTTCTTTGTCTTCAATACATACGTTTATGACCCATTACTGTGTTGAACCTGCATCCTTAACTTCTGTTAATTTTGGTTTAAAAGTTCTGTCGGTTGACAGCGTTAAATAAATCTTTTCTGTTCAGCATTTTGCCCACCCGGGTGTGTTTTTGGCAAGTTATTTCCCACACGTTGCTGCCATGGAGTCTGTCAGGAAAATGGAAAATTCCTATCAAAATACTTACCGTAATTTTCCTTTCCTGATGGACTCCATGGCAGCAGAAGTTCCCTCCCAAATGGCTGGAGTAGGCTATTTATCGAACATGGCCGTGGGCAGGGAGCAAAGATTTATGGGAGTAGTGTCCTATAGGGTAATGGAGGCGGGACTAAACCCACACGTTTCTGCCATGGAGTCCATCAGGAAAGTATTTTGATACGAATTTTCCATTTTCTATGAATAACATTGTCTGTCTGTTTCAGATTCTGACACCCTGGGCTTAGATTCTTATGAGAATATAGTGGCTTTCAATAAACCTCTACCAGTGGCTATGTCAGTATATTGTTTGTCATGAGATTGGATTAGTTGGTCTCTGGCGTACGGTTTACGGTGTTGTATAAACATCTACAAAGGAACATTTGTTAGATAGACAGACAGATGGTGTTTAAAAATCTGTGACACTATATATTTCCTTGATATATATTCTTTTGAAATAACTATGTCCATCTAAGTCTCTTTATTCCTTCACTATTTTTGGTGTGCTTTGTGTGTCCATACGAAGTAAAATGCATATCCATATCAAGTTGGGATAGTTACAATCACAGTCATGGTGTCAATGACTGTGTTTTTAGGTTGCATATTTTGCCTGGTAACATTGGTCATAGGGTTAAAAACAGCCTTTTTGCTGCACTGTGCAATGAGAATCCTGTCTATCTGTTGGTGGTCTTGACAGAGAACACTTATTAAGGTTTTTTTCCCTCACCTATGGGTGCGCAAGAGTGACATATATTTTCACAATTTTTTCTTCTTTATGTATATAAATGTTTGAAGACTTTCGTGTCAAGCACACTTATGGTTCTCTGCCAAAAATTCCACGGGTATCTTATCAAAGAATACACATGCATATGTACATATATGTTTACATTTATTGAAAGTTTTTTTTAAAATTACATTTTGTTCTTAAATGATTTTTTTAGGTGGGATGCTTTCCACTAGTTTAGGTTTTCATTATGTAATGTGTCTATTACCAATAAATATTAGGCTTTTGATCTTTGTTTGATTGCTTTGTCCTTTTTTCTCTTGAGGAGTCAATTTGATGTTCATACGGAGGAGAAGTCCAGCTGGCTCACTTTAACACTAATTCAGAGTATTGCATCACCTGTAGTGGGTGTATACGAAATCCAATTAAACCAATTTATGGTTTTGCTTGTCTGTATGTATATATATATATATATATATATATATATATATATATATATATATATATATATATATATATATATATATATATGTATTTTTTAGTCTTTTAAAACCTAGCGATGAATAAGCACCTGCCTTGACGGTGTGAAACGCATTAGAGGTTTATCCCTGCTGTATGGATTTACATAAATAAATTGTTTTTCATTGGAGTGCAGCCATCCAGACTTCTGTTCTGTTCTTTTCTTGCATATGGTTGCATATTGAGCCACACCTACACCTGAAGAGGGAGGAGATTGTTTGGAATCAGACACCTGGAATGGGTCTTTCTTTCTTACTATCCAACCATGTGGGGAATCTGGACATTGTTGATATGTCTGCATTAGGGATGAGCCGAACACCCCCCCCCCGTTTGGCTCGCACCAGAACCCGCGAATGGACCTAAAGTCTGTGCGAGCTTTCGAACCCTATTAGTTATAATGGATGCGAATGTTCGAAATCAAAAGTGCTAATTTTAAAGGCTAATATGCATGTTATTGTCATAAAAAGTGTTTGGGGACCTGGGTCCTGCCCCAGGGGACATGTAAATGCAATTTTTTTTTTTTTTAAATCAGCCGTTTTTTCAGGAGCAGTAATTTTAATAATGCTTAAATTGAAACAATAAAAGTGTAATATTCCTTTAAATTTCGTACCTGGGGGGTGTCTATAGTATGCATGTAAAGGGGCACATGTTTCCTGTGCTTAGAACTGTCCCTGCAAAAAGTGTCATTTTTGCAGGAAAGAAAGCTATTTAAAATCACTCGCAGCTAATGTTAATTGACGGCTCCCGTAACACAGAGAACAGTCATTCATTGAAAGTCATTGATAAAAAACAAGTCATTGATAAAAAATAAAAAATTTTTTTTAAAAAAAGCGTGGGGGTCCCCCCAAATTCAATAACCAGGCCCCTCAGGTCTGGGATGGATATTAAGGGGGACCCCAGCCAAAAAAAAAAATGGCGTAGGGTCCCCCTCAAAATCCATACCAGACCCTTGAGGTCTGGGATGGATTTTAAGGGGAATCCCAGCCAAAAAAAATGGCGTGGGGTCCCCCTCAAAATCCATACCAGACCCTTATCCGAGCACGCAACAACCTGGCAGGCCGCAGGAAAAGAGGGGGGGACGAGAGCGGCCCTCCTCCCGCCTGAACCGTACCAGGCCACATGCCCTCAACATTGGGAGGATGCTTTGGGGGTCTGAGACCCCCAAAGCACCTTGTCCCCATGTTGATGAGGACAAGGGCCTCGTCCCCACAACCGTGCCCGGTGGTTGTGGGGGTCTGCGGGCGGGGGGCTTATCGGAATCTGGAAGCCCCCTTTAACAAGGCGACCCCCAGATCCCGGCCCCCCCCTGTGTGAAATGGTAAGGGGGTACAAAAGTACCCCTACCATTTCACCAAAAAAGTGTCAAAAATTGTAAAAAATGACAGGAGACGGTCTTTGACAATTCCTTTATTAAAATCTTCTTTCTTCTTTCTTCATCCTTCGGTTTCTTCATCTTCTCCTTCCGTCATCTTCTTCCATCTTCTTCCATTTTCTTCTTCCTCCGATCCGCTTCTTCTTGCGCTGGTCTTCTCGTCCTTCTCGTCCGTCATCTTCTTCCATGGCGTCGCCATCTGTTCTTCTGTCGGGCCGCTCCTCGCAATGGGAGGCTCCCGCTGTGTGAAGCTTCGCTCCATCTGACAGGTCTTTTATAACGGAGGGCACCTGGTGACCCCGCCCCCCTCTGACATCATGGGGAAAGCCATAGGGAATTCCCCATGACGTCCCCGTGTGTCAGAGGGGGCGGGGTCACCAGGTGCCCTCCATTATAAAAGACCTGTCAGAGGCAGCGAAGCCTCGCATAGCAGGAGCCTCCCATTGCGAGGAGTGGCCCAAGAAGGGACACCGACGCCGACGCCATGGAAGAAGATGCCGGACGAGAAGGACGAGAAGGCCAGCGCAAGAAGAAGAGGATCGGAGGAAGAAGAAAATGGAAGAAGATGGAAGAAGATGACGGAAGGAGAAGATGAAGAAACCGAAGGATGAAGAAAGAAGAAAGAAGATTTTAATAAAGGAATTGTCAAAGACCTTCTCCTGTCATTTTTACAATTTTTGACACTTTTTTTTTTACCATTTCACACAGGGGGGGGGGGGGGCGGGATCTAGGGGTCCCCTTGTTAAAGGGAGCTTCCAGATTCCGATAAGCCCCCCGCCCGCAGACCCCCACAACCACCAGGCACGGTTGTGGGGACGAGGCCCTTGTCCTCATCAACATGGGGACAAGGTGCTTTGGGGGTCTCAGACCCCCAAAGCATCCTCCCAATGTTGAGGGCATGTGGCCTGGTACGGTTCAGGCGGGAGGGGGGCGCTCTCGCCTGCGGACTGCCAGGTTGCGTGCTCGGATAAGCGTCTGGTATGGATTTTGAGGGGGAACCTATGCCATTTTTTTTTTTTTTTGGCTGGGGTCCCCCTTAATATCCATCCCAGACCTGAAGGGCCTGGTTATTGAATTTGGAGGGACCCCACGCTTTTTTTTTTTGCTTTTTATCAATGAATGACAGTTCTCTGTGTTACGGGAGCCATCAATTCATTAGCCGCGAGTGCTTTTAAATAGCTTTTTTCCTGCAAAAATTACACTTTTTGCAGGGACAGTTCTAAGCACAGGAAACCTGCCCCCCTTCACAGGCAACCTATAGACACCCCCCAGATGTGATACTGCAATGCTGTACTAACAGCACGCACACACAAATCCCCAGAGATAGAGCACATATTGTCAGCAGTCAGCAACACACTGACACGCTGACACTAAACACAATATGCGAGGCCGCCGTCGCGGCGGCCTCTTATACCGTGGGGCGTGTACTAAAGCCCCTGAGCTATAATTGGCTACAGGAATCCTGCCGGCGCTGTGATTGGCCAAGCATGCAGGGTCACAGTGCATGCTTGGCCAATCATCAGCCAGCATTGCACTGCGACTGGCGCAATGCATTGTGGGCCGCTCGCATCACACGAATTTGATGCGATCGGCCCAAATAGTTCTGGGCTCTGGGTTTGAATCGAACACCGGGCCCATCCCTAGTCTGCATTTAGGAGAAATGATTGATTCTTTCCAGCTTTATGGATGTGTAATGTTGCACTGTATTTTTCCTATATAAGCTTGTTGCAAATCATATCAAGATATATTTGGTACAATTTTTGCAATTAATTACAGTACAATCAACAACAATGGAAGCCATATTCTTAAAATAATTGCATTTTCTGCAATTCCACTATTGGATAAATAGAAATCGAAAGAGCTTAGTTTTTTCAAATCATTGGGATATATATATCCACACTATATGCAATCATTTTTCTGTACTGTACATACTATTAAACAGACAGAACTATTCCTGTCACAGCAGTAGCAGTAGTAGTTTTTAGTCCAATATCTGTTTGGGTTTGGTTGGGCTGCTCCAGGTCTGGAGAAGGCTAAGTATCCTGTACAAGTGGGGTAAGTTTAGTGTTAGAAGGTACTGTATGTTAAGAGTTAGTAGGGCTGCTTATTATTTTGGAATTGCCTAAATTGAAAGCAGTATTAAACCCCAAAAGAAAAATAACAAAAACTATTTAGCAACTTACCAATTCTTGTATGTATTTCCTTTTTGTAGTACTCTTTTTAAGGCTTTTTTCACCATTATTGCTTCCTTTTTTTTACCCTAATAGAAAGTAATAAAGTATTAATATGTGAAATAAACTTAGGCTGCTGCTGACCTACACAAAATGGTGGTCCAACAAAGAATTGTTGGGTCTATTTGCTGGGAACAATGGGGGGGGAGTACACAATAATATGTATCCCATCACATTGCAGTTCACAGCAATGCAGCACAATCCAGCGCTATATAACACTGTATTTAGCACTGTATAGTAGCAACATATTGTCAGCTTTCCTATACACTCCAACACACACTGCAAATAGTTGCTTGAAACCATGCATTTTAAGGTGGGGACAGAGATATAATACTGGTTTGATTTAAGGTGTTCTTTCTCTTCCCATGTGTCGTGAAAATACATTGGGGCTGATTAACTAAAACTGGAGAGTGTAAAATCTGATGCAGCTGTACATGGTAACCAGTCAGATTCTAACTTCAGCTTGTTCAATTAGGCTTTGACAATAAAACATGGAAGCTGATTGGTCTCTATGCAGAGCTGCACCAGGTTGTGCACTCTCCAGTTTTAGTGCAAACATAGACACGTGTCTCTGTGTTGGTTCTCCCTGCTGAGCTCAGTGAAAGATCATTGTGCAGAAGGGCTGAGAGGGGAATGCTGCAGCCTGTCACATTCGCTGTGTAGTCAGTCGGTGTCTGCCGATGGACGATCAACATCTGGCATAGTGTACAAGTGCACAAAAACATCTGTCACAGTATACAAGTGCACAAAAACATCTGTCACAATGTGCCACTGATAAATAAATAAAACATTTTAAGTGCCCCCAACCCCCATTGCTCGCGTGTAAAGGCGAATGCACATGTTGGTCTCATACCATACGTAATAGTGATCGTACCACACATATGAGGTATTGCCGCAAATGTCAAAGTGAGAGCAATAATTTATAGCATAGACCTCCATTATACCTCTAAACTGATAACCTGTAAAGGGTTATAAATCGTCGCCTATGGAGACTTTTAATTACCAAAGTTTGGCGCCATTTCACAAGCGTACATTTTAAAGCATGACATGTTTGGTATTTATTTACTTGGCGCAACACCATATTTTATATGTCAAGAAAAAATGGTATTATGTTGAGTTTGTGTGCATTAAAATTCATTAAAGTTTTGCCTTAGTATGTAAAATTGTGTTATAAAAACTGCTGCGCAAATACCGTGTGACAAAAAAGTTAGCAAAACCCACCATTTAATTTTCTAGGGCCTCTGCTAAAAAAATATACAATATTTGGGGTTCTAAATAGTTTTCTAGCTAAAATACAGATTTTTACTTAAATACAAAAAGTCTCAGAAAAAGGCCTGGTCTTAAAGTGTATAATGCCTGAAGATGCTACTTGGATGTTGAGTCTCTCTATGTGGTTAGGCTGTAAAAAAGTCTTGCACATGTGTTATCGCTATAATCAGGAGGAGTAGCAGAATGTGTTTTAGGTTGTAGTTGCATGTGTGCCTATGTCCTGTTTTCAAAAAATTGTGGGAAAAAAATACAACTTCAAAAGTCTCACCATGCCTCTTACTAAATACATTGGACTGTCTACTTTCCAAAAGGGTGTCATTTGGGGGAGGGGAGTTTATACTGGTTTGGCATGTTAGGGATTCAAGAACTTAGATACAAATAAAAATAATAAGAAAAACGAATGCACTGCTATGGGAGTGATTTGTGAACTAAGTGTTAAATGGTGAACTGCTGCTTCCACTAAAAGGGGGGTGATTCACTTCAAAAAACAAAATAATGAAAAAGGGGGGTGGTGCACTATTCCAAATAAATTCAATTGCATTAAATATATCCTTAATAATTTACAACACACATTAAAAAACAATCTCCTTAAATGATGCAATAATCCTAGTATTTAGTACAACAAATGAAAAAGTATGGTCAGATAATTCATGCCAATTAAAAATTATCAGAACATTTGTGACAAAGTGCTTATTGCAAAACCATCCAAAGTGAAAAAAAAAAACTGAAATAAAAGTCTTTCACTTCCAAGTGAAAAAAAATAAATACTTGTGTGTTGAGCACTTCAAAAATAGTTCATAAATCCACCGTGGTGAGGTGCTCCGCCCAAACACAATCTTTCCTCCTCTGTGTTTATATATATACTGTATATGTAATTCCTTCAGTTTAAATTCCATCCACCATCTAATCACCTCTATGTGAAATGCACACTAAACAATATAACACTAAATGTAAAGTTATCAGGCTTTCGTTCATGAAAAAGTACCAAAGTCACTGGAAATGAAAATTCTTTACATATTTTCTTTGCTGATCAAGCATTTGCATAACATATCTAACATATTGAAGGATGTCTGTTCCATACAATACACACGTTTGTCTAATTTTCTGTTTCAATATGTTTATTAAAGGTTTGCATCCATAACAATAAAGTTGGACATTCTTAAAGCAGTAAGATCGTGTAGTGGTCCTGTAACACAGGCAGAGGATAAAGCCAAAATCAACAGACCAATAAGGCACCGGTGGTATGTAACATAAGTAAAAAATATAAAGCAACAAAAGGTCAGTTAAAAACAACAAGACATTCTAATTGTGTACTGTGTTCACTAGTGGCACACACCAAAGATACATCATACATCAAAGTACCCCATTGTTAAATAGCAACCAGTCAATATCAATAGGAGATATACTCGAAAACACAATCTGTGATAAGTTGAGGGGTGGAATAAATCAATGTGTGGTGTTGCGCTCCCAAAAACTATGCTAGATGGTCAGGCTAGGATGGCAGTGGTAAGCAATAAAGGATGGCAAAGGTCTTACCAAAATTAAATAAATACACATATAAAAATTATATATACAGTGGTGTGAAAAAGTGTTTGCCCCCTTCCTCATTTCCTGTTCCTTTGCATGTTTGTCACACTTTCGGAACATCAAACCAATTTAAACAATAGTCAAGGACAACACAAGTAAACACAAAATGCAATTTGTAAATGAAGGTGTTTATTATTAAAGGTGAAAAAAAATCCAAACCATCATGGCCCTGTGTGAAAAAGTGATTGCCCCCCTTGTTAAAACATACTATAACTGTGGTTGTCCACACCTGAGTTCAATTTCTCTAGCCACACCCAGGCCTGATTATTGCCACACCTGTTCACAATCAAGGCATCACTTAAATAGAAGCTGCTTGACACAGTAAGGTCCACCAGAAGATCCTTAAAAGCTACACATCATGCCGAGACCCAAAGAAATTCAGGAACAATTGAGAAAGAAAGTAATTGAGATCTATCAGTCTGGAAAGGGTTATAAAGCCATTTCCAAAGCTTTGGGAATCCAGCGAACCACAGTGAGAGCCATTATCCACAAATGGCAAAGACATGGAACAGTGGTGAACCTTCCCAGGAGTGGCCGGCCGCCCAAAATTACCCCAAGAGCGCAGCGACGACTCATCCAAGAGGTCACAAAAGACCCCACAACAACGTCCAAGGAACTGCAGGCCTCACTTGCCTCAGTTAAGGTCAGCGTTCATGCCTCCACCATCAGGAAAAGACTGGGCAAAAATGGCCTGCATGGCAGAGTTCCAAGGAGAAAACAACTGCTGAGCAAAAAGAACATCAAAGCTCGTCTCAATTTCTCCACAACACATCTTGATGATCCCCAAGACTTTTGGGACAACATTCTGTGGACCGATGAGACAAAAGTGGAACTCTTTGGAAGGTGTGTGTCCAAGTATATCTGGCGTAGAAGGAACACTGCATTTCAGAAAAAGAACATTATACCAACAGTAAAATATGGTGGTGGTAGTGTGATGGTCTGGGCTGTTTTGCTGCTTCAGGACCTGGAAGACTTGCCGTGATAAAAGGAACTATGAATTCTGCTGTCTACCAAGAGATCCTGAAGGAGAATGTCCGACCATCTGTTTGTGTACTCAAGCTGAAACGAACTTGGGTTCTGCAGCAGGACAATGATCCTAAACACACCAGCAAGTCCACCACCGAATGGCTGAAGAAAAACAAAATGAAGACTTTGGAGTGGCCTAGCCAAAGTCCTGACCTGAATCCTATTGAGATGTTGTGGTATGACCTTAAAAAGGCCGTTCATGCTCGAAAACCCTCTAATGTAACTGAATTAGGACAATTCTGCAAAGATGAGTGGGCCAAAATTCCTCCAGGACGCTGTAAAAGCCTCATTGCACGTTATCGCAAACGCTTGGTTGCAGTTGTTGTTGCTAAGGGTGGCCCAACCAGTTATTAGGTTTAGGGGGCAATCACTTTTTCACACAGGGCCATGATGGTTTGGATTTTTTTTCACCTTTAATAATAAACACCTTCATTTACAAATTGCATTTTGTGTTTACTTGTGTTGTCCTTGACTATTGTTTTAAATTGGTTTGATGTTCCGAAACACTTAAGTGTGACAAACATGCAAAGGAACAGGAAATGAGGAAGGGGGCAAACACTTTTTCACACCACTGTATATATATATATATAAACAGTAAAAACAAATGTGACTGATGTGCACGAAATTGCTAAAATCAAGTGGGGTCAATTAAATAAAGTGGAATGTGATAAAGGTGCTAAAGTGTGCTAAAAATCACAATACAAGGTGCACGGTTGCTCAAGGATCGCATACCCACTAAGCAGTGAGAATAAAACAGGTTAAAAGGTATCTGAATAGATTCACAGTGCAAGAAAAATATTAAAACAAAAAAATTTCATATGAAATCGCATTAAAAATTTTAAAATTTCAAAATCGCATAAAATTCCAAAAGTCGCATAAAGTCGCATAAAGTTTCAAAATCGCAGAAATTGCGTAAAAAGTTCAAAATTGCATTCAAGTTCAAGACACATAAATGTGCAGTGACTATAGGAGAAGTAGATAGATAGAACAGTGATGCTGCGATATAATGCAGAAATGATGCTCTGTAGAGATTTCTGCAACTCTTGCGGAGGCAGATGCAGCGTGAAGAAATGATTGGTGCTGGTGGGTATTACATATGGTAATGCTGTGACTGAAATAGTGACTGCTTGGTGCTCTGTGCTGTGGTTCTTCGGTGTATAGAAGACACCTGTAAGTGCCCTAAATGGTTACCTTACTGCTGTAAGGTAAACAGCATTGAATAGACACCAGGGAGGTGTATGGCCACTCCAGGGGGAGGGAGGTTGCAAGTCTGGTCTGCAGCTCTTCCTTCTGTGTCAGGTGGGGGCTGGGGGCTGGATACCACTTCGTTGGCAGGGAACACTCAGCAATCGTCACTCATCGTAATAGAGGGGGAAGGAAACGGAGGACTATATGGTGTAGTATTTTCTCAAAAGGTTTATTTTACATTTGCATGAAAAAATATAGACTCACATTTAAAAGCAGCTGAGGATCAGGGTAGGAAACGAGCGGCTGGCTCGCGTCTGAACGTCACTTCCGGTGTCCGTTTGTCCTAAGCGTGTCGTCACCGTCACGTGACTTCATCGGGGATACAGTATGGGCATCGGAAGTGTCTTTTATAATAAGATAATGGGCGGCCATTAGCTTGAGATCAATCAGTGTAATGTTAGTGTGGCAGCCATTTTGCGTAGGATCGGGCTCCAATCGCGGCCATTTTTGGTTGGATTATGGAGACATGTAACGAAATGTATAAGGTGTGTGCGTTCCGAATACATATGTACAATTTGGAATAAAACCAGAGTGAAATGGGGGATGTGTTCACGGAGAACGTGCTGCTATGAGTGTTAGGGAATGTGTGTTAAGGGGAAATGAATGTATATGTGACTATGGTGATTTGGAATCACGGGCTACAGTCGCGGCCATGTTTGGTGTGATCTCGGGGACATTTCGGTATCGTGATGCACAGGGGATGAGCTGAGGTGGTGGCCTTATTTGGTTAGATATTAGGGACAATTTTAATACAGTACACCGTAGAGTGGTAACTCTAACTCATTCTGGTGTATGGACGGGGGACAAGTGTAAACACTGAATAGAGTGAATTGTGGATAAAACCTCTTAATTAGGCCGGATTTAGTATCCGAGACTAAAGTGGTAGAATTTTAATGATTTAAGCTGCAGTTAGCAGCAATATTTAGTATAATAGTGCAACCACGTCCATAAGGAGTGATATATGAAAGGTCTTAGTAGATACATTTCTTGAGAAGCAATCTAATTTAGTGTGATAAAAAATTATTATTATAAGTGGGGAAAATGAGAGTGGAGATAAAATGTGGAAAGATAAAAATTAAATGGTCGGACTCCGGAAATAAATTTCAGGCAAGGAGAAGGCATGGTAAAAATTGGATATATACATATTAAAATATGCATAAAATACATACCATATATATATATAAATATACATAAAATATCTACCTAAAAACATAAAATACCTTGATAAGTAGTGTGGAGAACATATGCATAAGATTGATAATGTGATATATAAAAGGGATTTAAAATGTCTAAAATATCTAAAAGGTAGATGTGTATGTGGGCGAGGCTAAAAATCACTGATAAAACAGTTCAAATCGAATTTGATGTTGAGGCCATGGGGTGTGAAAGTATTTAAAATAAATACCCACTTAGATTCTAACTGGCTAAGTATTCTTAATTTGTGGCCTCCTCTCCAATGTTTTTTATACGGTTCGATGCCCCAAAATTTTAGATGCCTGGGGTCTTGGTTGTGGTGTGTAGCAAAATGTTTGGAGACGCTATGTTTATCATACCCCTTTACTATGTTTTGTATGTGCTCTTTGATCCGGATTCTTAGAAGTCTTTTTGTGCGTCCAATATATTGCAGGCCACAGCTACATTGTAGGGCGTAAACCGCCCCCTCTGTGTTGCAACAGATAAAGTCTCGTAACTTGTGGGTGTTGCCAGTGCTGGTGGATTTAAACTCAAACACCTTGGTGGCTGGTTTTTGGGATTTTCTACAGGCATAGCATTTTTTGCAGGGGTAAAATCCCTTTCCTGAGAAGAAGGTGTAGCCTATTTTAGGCGGGTCTGGTATATTTTTGACAAGTTTATCTCTGAGAGTTGGTGCTCTTTTGTATACGAAGCGGGGTATCTCTGGAAGTAATGGTTCAAGGTGTGCGTCTCGTCATAGGATATGCCAGTGGGATTTGATTATTTTTTCCACAGCTTTATGTTGGATATTATAGTCAAGAATAATGGGAATTCCAGTGAGGCTTGGGTTCTTTTTCTCTTTGTCTTTTATGAGTTCCTTTCTGTCCATTTTTTCTACCTCGATAATCTTTGATTGAATAAATTGTTCATTGTACCCTCTATCAATGAATCTGTGTCCAATTTTCTGTGCCTGAGTGTTGAAGTCAATGTCATTCGTGCAATTCCTCCGTATCCTCATTAATTGTCCTTTGGGGATATTACAAAGCCAGCTGTAGACCAGGAATCCATAGATGAGTGGTTCAAGTTTTTTAATGAAAAGGGCCTTGAACTACTCAGATTTCTACTACAACGCAAACAAAGGAAGTAAAAAAAGATAGAACAAACAATTGGAGAGATTAAAGAGGAGCTAGAAATGCATAAATAATCTGCTGAATTTGCAAAACTCACTGCACAGCTCAACAAAGATCTACTAAAGAAAGATAAAGAGGTCCAAAATAGAAAAAGTAAAAAGTACTCAAGAGACATGAACGATTTCAAAAGCGATCAGGTCTTTAAATGGCAAAGCCATATAGGCCACCTTGATCCCATCTCAACCTATTCCACACCAGAGAAAACCAACACGACACATACACCACATGCCAATGGCCCAAACAATCGGAACGTAACATATAGATCACCACAAAAAAATGAACCACACAATAGGAATAGAGTGGACTCCCCAAGGCATACGCGCCCCAAGGATGGGCCGAACAACCCCAAATCACAAACCCCACTAAGGAGACCACCCCAACACAATCAAACACCACACAATGGAGGCAAAAAAACATATTGGAAGAATAACAACAAGAAACCCCAATATAATAATAATTGGTATAAACCACCTTATGAACAAAGAGCCCCTCCCTACAATATGTATGGACCACCAGTGAGACCACCTGCACCCTATTATGAAAATGCACATAGAGAAAGAGACACTTGGGGTCCCCCGCCCCAGGGCTACAATCGCCCACACGAACATTATCATCTACCCACGTATAACCACTACGCACCCCTAAGAGACTACCAAGAGGAAGACGACAGATACCAACAAAATTACTATCATAATCCCCAACAGAGCAAGCCTTTTTTAGGGAGAGGAGCAGACAACTATCCACCAAGATTAATGGACGAAGTACAGTGGAGAAAAAGCCCAGGAAGAAAAGAGGACGACGAGCAGGCAAAAGAACTCAAGAGAAAAAGAGAATAAAAGGAGAAGGCATTTTTAATCTTAGTAACATCCCCCTCACACAAGAAGAAATAGGAGTTTTAGATAGAGGTCTTAAATTTGCGCCAACAAAAAACCTAAACAAATTTCAGACGTATATTGGAATACAAAAATACGTGAGAAGCATTAACATTAAAAAATACATTGCCAGCAACCCGTTTAAAACCCGTCAAACCACCACCACTAATGAAGCTGTACACAGCACACTGAGAAACAAATCAGTTTTTAACCCCCAAATCAGTAATAACAAGTATGTAGATGTTTTTAAAAAAGTTGTCCTCGAGGACCTAAAACTTTTAAAAGTGAAAAAACACACAGAGCCGAAACATATACAAAGCGGTATCAGGAAATTGACTGAAAGGAAAGACATAGTGATCCGGCCCGCCGACAAGGGTGGGGGCATTGTGATCCTAACCAAAAAACAGTATAATGATTGTATGATCGACCTCCTTAAAGATGAGAACACATACATTCGACTTCCCAGCAATCCCATATTTAAATGCAGGAAGGAGCTAGAATTAGTTGTACACTTGGGAATGAAAAAGAATATTCTAAATAAGAAAGAGGCAAAATACCTGATCCCAGAGGCATGCCGTACCCCTGTCATATACTCCTTACCCAAACTACATAAAAACAATACAAATCCTCCCCCAAGGCCCATAGTCAATGGCATAGAGTCCCTCACTTCAAGAATGGGCCAATATATTGACAACTTTCTGCAACCAGCCGTAAAAAACACCACAGCCTACCTCAGAGACACCAAGAAGATCCTCCAGATACTAGATGACCTCCCAAGCAGTGAAGGACCATGGATTCTTGCAACAGCAGACGTCTCTTCACTTTACACAATAATTTTCCACCATCAAGCCTGTGAAGCCACCAAATGGGGACTAAGAAAATTCACCACACTACCCTGTTTCCAAAGAAAGTACTTAATAAAATGCCTAGATTTCAGCCTAAAAAATAGCTACTTCTGGTACGACCGGAATTTCTATCACCAAAAAACTGGCGTCGCTATGGGTGCGAAGTTCGCACCAAGTGTAGCCAGTCTATTTATGGCTAAGTGGGAAGATGAGATGGTTTTTTAAGAAGCACCCACGGAACTCACCATTTACAAAAGGTACATTGATGACATCATCATACTATGGAAAGGGGAAGAAGCAAGCCTAATAAAATTCCTAGAAAAACTAAACATGAATGACAAAAACATTAACCTCACTTGGGATATTAGCAAAAATAAAGTGACTTTTTTAGATCTAGAAATACTACAAGACGACACTAAACTCTGGACCAGAACCCATTTTAAAAATGTGGACAAAAACAGCTATTTGCCGACAGAAAGCTGCCACCACCACAGCTGGCTTTGTAATATCCCCAAAGGACAATTAATGAGGATACGGAGGAATTGCACGAATTACATTGACTTCAACACTCAGGCACAGAAAATTGGACACAGATTCATTGATAGAGGGTACAATGAACAATTTATTCAATCAAAGATTATCGAGGTAGAAAAAATGGACAGAAAGGAACTCATAAAAGAGAAAAAGAACCCAAGCCTCACTGGAATTCCCATTATTCTTGACTATAATATCCAACATAAAGCTGTGGAAAAAATAATCAAATCCCACTGGCATATCCTACGACGAGACGCACACCTTGAACCATTACTTCCAGAGATACCCCGCTTCGTATACAAAAGAGCACCAACTCTCAGAGATAAACTTGTCAAAAATATACCAGACCCGCCTAAAATAGGCTACACCTTCTTCTCAGGAAAGGGATTTTACCCCTGCAAAAAATGCTATGCCTGTAGAAAATCCCAAAAACCAGCCACCAAGGTGTTTGAGTTTAAATCCACCAGCACTGGCAACACCCACGAGTTACGAGACTTTATCTGTTGCAACACAGAGGGAGCGGTTTACGCCCTACAATGTAGCTGTGGCCTGCAATATATTGGACGCACAAAAAGACTTCTAAGAATCCGGATCAAAGAGCACATACAAAACATAGTAAAGGGGTATGATAAACATAGCGTCTTCAAACATTTTGCTACACACCACAACCAAGACCCCAGGCATCTAAAATTTTGGGGCATCGAACCGTATAAAAAACATTGGAGAGGAGGCCACAAAGTAAGAACACTTAGCCAGTTAGAATCTAAGTGGATATTTATTTTAAATACTTTCACACCCCATGGCCTCAACATCGAATTCGATTTGAACTGTTTAATCAGTGATTTTTAGCCCCGCCCACATACACATCTACCTTTTAGATATTTTAGACATTTTAAATCCCTTTTATATATCACATTATCAATCTTATGCATATGTTCTCCACACTACTTATCAAGGTATTTTATGTTTTTAGGTAGATATTTTATGTATATTTATATATATATATGGTATGTATTTTATGCATATTTTAATATGTATATATCCAATTTTTACCATGCCTTCTCCTTGCCTGAAATTTATTTCCGGAGTCCGACCATTTAATTTTTATCTTCCCACATTTTATCTCCACTCTCATTTTCCCCACTTATAATAATAATAATTTTATATCACACTAAATTAGATTGCTTCTCAAGAAATGTATCTACTAAGACCTTTCATATATCACTCCTTATGGACGTGGTTGCACTATTATACTAAATATTGCTGCTAACTGCAGCTTAAATCATTAAAATTCTACCACTTTAGTCTCGGGTACTAAATCCGGCCTAATTAAGAGGTTTTATCCACAATTCACTCTATTCAGTGTTTACACTTGTCCCCCGTCCATACACCAGAATGAGTTAGAGTTACCACTCTAAGGTGTACTGTATTAAAATTGTCCCTAATATCTAACCAAATATGGCCGCCACCTCAGCTCATCCCCTGTGCATCACGATACCGAAATGTCCCCGAGATCACACCAAACATGGCCGCGACTGTAGCCCGCGATTCCAAATCACCATAGTCACATATACATTCATTTCCCCTTAACACACATTCCCTAACACTCATAGCAGCACGTTCTCCGTGAACACATCCCCCATTTCACTCTGGTTTTATTCCAAATTGTACATATGTATTCGGAACGCACACACCTTATACATTTCGTTACATGTCTCCATAATCCAACCAAAAATGGCCGCGATTGGAGCCCGATCCTACGCAAAATGGCCGCCACACTAACATTACACTGATTGATCTCAAGCTAATGCCCGCCCATTATCTTATTATAAAAGACACTTCCGATGCCCATACTGTATCCCCGATGAAGTCACGTGACGGTGACAACACGCGTAGGACAAACGGACACCGGAAGTGACGTTCAGACGCGAGCCAGCCGCTCGTTTCCTACCCTGATCCTCAGCTGCTTTTAAATGTGAGTCTATATTTTTTCATGCAAATGTAAAATAAACCTTTTGAGAAAATACTACACCATATAGTCCTCCGTTTCCTTCCCCCTCTATTACGATGAGTGACGATTGCTGAGTGTTCCCTGCCAACGAAGTGGTATCCAGCCCCCAGTCCCCACCTGACACAGAAGGAAGAGCCGCAGACCAGACTTGCAACCTCCCTCCCCCTGGAGTGGCCATACACCTCCCTGGTGTCTATTCAATGCTGTTTACCTTACAGCAGTAAGGTAACCATTTAGGGCACTTACAGGTGTCTTCTATACACCGAAGAACCACAGCACAGAGCACCAAGCAGTCACTATTTCAGTCACAGCATTACCATATGTAATACCCACCAGCACCAATCATTTCTTCACGCTGCATCTGCCTCCGCAAGAGTTGCAGAAATTTCTACAGAGCATCATTTCTGCATTATATCGCAGCATCACTGTTCTATCTATCTACTTCTCCTATAGTCACTGCACATTTATGTGTCTTGAACTTGAATGCGATTTTGAACTTTTTATGCAATTTCTGCGATTTTGAAACTTTATGCGACTTTATGCGACTTTTGGAATTTTATGCGATTTTGGAATTTTTTAAATTTTTAATGCGATTTCATATGAAATTTTTTTGTTTTAATATTTTTCTTGCACTGTGAATCTATTCAGATACCTTTTAACCTGTTTTATTCTCACTGCTTAGTGGGTATGCGATCCTTGAGCAACCGTGCACCTTGTATTGTGATTTTTAGCACACTTTAGCACCTTTATCACATTCCACTTTATTTAATTGACCCCACTTGATTTTAGCAATTTCGTGCACATCAGTCACATTTGTTTTTACTGTTTATATATATATATATATATATATATATATATATAATTTTATATGTGTATTTATTTAATTTTGGTAAGACCTTTGCCATCCTTTATTGCTTACCACTGCCATCCTAGCCTGACCATCTAGCATAGTTTTTGGGAGCGCAACACCACACATTGATTTATTCCATAGATTTCTTGGGTACAGTTTGACCCCTCGGTGTAGCCGCATACCTTTTCTCCCCCTCCCCCCACTTTGGTCACCATCCACATATTAGCGCGGAAATACCAATACTTGCACATAAGTTGAGGGGTACCTTATCTTTACCCAACATAACAGGAGAAGAGGTAGTAATAGAAGAGGGCAAAGAAGGGAAAATAAAAGAAAGAAAAGAGAGAAGTTAGGGAATGTCCAAGGGCCCTTCTGGCTGCCACCAAGCCTGTCATGAAGCAAGAGGTTGAAGTTAGTGAATCCAGGGATCTCAAACCCTCTTAAAGATTGAGGCAGTGTTTTTTAAAATGCTGCCTATCTTTTCACAGATCATTATCCAGGTCAATTTACTTTTCATCACCACCAGGTCGAACACTAGGCTTCATTTTTGTCTAATTTTGCTAAATATATTTAGATAGGTGGGTGTTCTGCTGGGAGTTGATTAAAAGTGCTGTATCATACCATATTAATTTAATATTTCTGTAATTATCATTTCATCAAAGGCATTTACAAAAGCTATAATTATTATCTCACATTGGTTTACTAGTAGTGTTTAATTTTTAAGAGTAAAAATTAAAATTCGATCAAGATTATTATATGTGACAGTTATGTGTGACACACAGCTATATTTATATAACTATAATAAACCTTAAAAAGAAGGTTACGTTTTATAATATTTTCTAACTCCAATATGAACTTAAATAAATATTACAATTATTATAATATCATGAGTAGGGATGAGCCGAACCCCCCCCCCCCCCATTTAGTTTGCGCCAGAAAATGCGAACAGGCCAAAAAATTTGAGCGATCATGCAAACCCTATTAAAGTGGGAGACGAACATGAAAAATCAAAAGTGATAATTTTAAAGGCTTATATGCAGGTTATTGTCATAAATAGTGTATGGGGACCTGGGTACTGCCCCAAGGGACATGTATCAATGCAAAAAAAAAGGTTTCAAAACAACCATTTTTTCAGGGGCAGTGATTTTATTAATGCTTAAAGTGAATAATAAAAATGAAATATTCCTTTAACCGGTAATCGGCAGAATGGCACGGCTGGGCAAAGTAACGTACCGGTACCGGTGTGCGCGCCTGCCGCAAGCTCCATGACCGTGCCCGCGGGTCCCGCGGACTCTATCGCCTTGGGGATACCCGCGATTGTGTCATGGAGCTCAAGAATGGGGAGATGCTGATATAAACAGCATCTCCCCGTTCTATCTAATGACAGCACACTGATCGTCTGCTCCCTGTCATCAGGAGCAGCGATCAGTGTGGTGTCACACACAGCCACGCCCCCAGTCAGTTAGGAACACTCCCCTAGGAACACTTAACCCCTCCCTAAATCGCTGATCGCCGCCATTACTAGTAAAAAAAAAAAAAATATTAATAAAAATGCCATAAAACTATCCCCTATTTTGTAAACGCTATAACTTTTGTGCAAACCAATCAATAATCGCTCATTGCGATTTTTTACCAAAAATATGTAGAAGAATACGTATTGGCCTAAACTGGGGAAAAATAATGTTTTTTTATATATTTTTGGGGGATATTTATTATAGCAAAAAGTAAAAAATAATGCGTTTTTTTTTTCAAAATTGTCGCTCTTTTTTTGTTTATATCGCAAAAAATAAAAAACACAGAGGTGATCAAATACCACCAAAAGAAAGCTCTATTTGTGGGGAAAAAAAGGACGTCAATTTTGTTATGGAGCCACGTTGCACGCAATTGTCAGTTAAAGCAACGCAGTGCCGAATCGCAAAAAACGCTCTGGTCAGGAAGGGGGTAAATCCTTCCAGGGCTGAAGTGGTTAAATATCACACCTGGGGGATCCCCTTAGTCTGCCTGTAAAGTGGCGCATCTGTGCAATGTGTAGAACAGTGCCACGAAAATATTTCATTAAAATTTGCTTGCAGCTGTAATGTATTGCCGGCTCCCAGGAATATAGACAATAAAAAAAACGGTGGGGGTCCCCCCCCAGTCCATACCAGGCCCTTCGGAAACTCCACACCAAATAAAAAACAGCATGGGGTCCCCCAAAATCTATACCAGGCCCTTTGGGTACCCCTACCCATTCACCAAAAAAAGTGTCAAAAAGTGAAAACCGCAACAGACAGTTTTTGACAACTCCTTTATTTAAAAAAAAAAGTGTGCTGCGATGTGCATCAATCATGGACCCAAAAAATAGAAAAATAAAATGAAAAAACTCCGCCTCCAATGGAGGCCTCCCAGCGACTGCTGTCCTTTGGCTGTGACAGCTGTTGTATAGGCAAGGGCGGGGCCACCCACTGATGTAACCGGATGACCCCACCACCTCTGACATCACATGGCATCAGAATGAGGTGGGTTAACTTGGTTATGTCACCGGGTGGCCCTTGCCTATATAAAAGCTTTCACGGCCAAGAGACAGCAGTCGCCACACATCAAAGTGGAGATTTTTTTTTCTATTTTTCGGGCCCATCGGGCAGTGTGATTGAAGATGGATGGACATTGCAGGACACTTTTTTTTCTTTTTTAATAAAGGAATTGTTAAAAACTGTCTATTGTGGTTTTTACTTTTTTTTTTTACTTTTTTTGGTGAATGGGTAGAGGTACACTGTACTCCATACCCATTCAATGGGGGGGGGATCTGGGAGCCCCCTTGTTAAAAGGGGCTTCCAGATACTGATAAGCCCCCCACCCACAGACCCCCACAACCACCTGGCCAGGGTTGTGGGGAAGAGGCTCTTGTCCCCATCAACATGGGGCAGCACAGTGGTGTAGTGGTTAGCACTTTCACCTAGCAGTAATAGGGTCGCTGGTTCAAATCCCGACCATGACACCTTCTGCCTGGAGTTTGCATGTTCTCCCTGTGCTTGCGTGGGTTTCCTCCGGGTACTCCGGTTTCCTCCCACACTCCAAAGACATGCTGGTAGGTTAATTAGATCCTGTCGATAAAATTGGCCAAATATGTGTATGTTGTATGTGTATGTGTTTGTAAGCGTGTCAGGACCCCACAGGGCAAGGACCGCACTATACCACAGATGGACACCAGTGGCAAAAAGCGCCCTGAGGCGATTCAGTTCGCATAGGTTGCGCTATACAAGTCATTCATTCATTCATTCATTCAACATGGGTACAAGGTGCTTTGGGGGAACCCAAAGGGCCTGGTATGGATGTTGGGGGCCTTTCTTAATTCTGTCATACGGTTTCTCTTATCCACTTCAATGCACTGTATTATATATATATATATATAGTCTACACTGAATGCACTGTATATATATATATGTATCCCCCTCGCATAGCCTCAGAGACGAGTGCGAGCCTCACTAAATATCGGCAGATGGAGAAGGACTCACCAGGGAAAGATGGCGCCCGGGCCTCCACTGACAAACAAAGCCTGCAGCCGACTCGGCTAAAGTCCTTGATGATATCTCTGCCTGCCAAGCTTCCTTAACCACCAAGATTGAAGAGGTCAAGTTGGGCCGGCCTCCCTCTGGGGCCCCATCACGAACCTTCATTGCAAAGTTCTATAGTTTCCTTGATTGGGACAAGATACTTTGACTCACCAGGGAAACATCCCCTTTGGTAATACATACTTTGCAGTATTCCCTCTCTCAGCAAAAGTCCAGTTCCTGAGGGCTCAATTCACCGACATCAAACACATAGTTTTTATAGTCAGCTCTTTTAGTTTTTAGTGATGTGAAGCCCATTGTTTACAGAACTCAAATGAGAACTTTCAAAGTTCTCCAATGAGAACTCAATAAATGTGTGATACTTGTGGCATCTATTTCAACATGCACACATTTAGTTGTTATGTGGTGCCAAACAATCCTGAGAATTGACATGTGTAAGAATCCTCACCCTCCCCCAAGTAAAGTTTAGCATAGAAAATGTTAAAGGTTGTAAAATCTCAATACAGTCCAACTAGTCCAGCTTTTATTTGCATAGGTAATGATTCTCTATCCCAATATCTATCTGGAATGGAATGAAACACATTATTATTTACATGTTTTAACCATTCAGCCCCAGAAGATTTGGCTGCTGAATGACCAGGCCCTTTTTTGCGATTCGGCACTGTGTCGCTTTAACTGACAAGTGCGTAGACGTTCGGCACTGCACCCAAACAAAATTGATGTCCTTTTTTTCACACAAATAGAGCTTTCTTATGGTGGTATTTGATCATCTCTGCAGGTTTTATTTTTTGAGCTATAAACAAAAAAAGAGTGACAATTTTGAAGAAAAAACAATATTTTGTACTTTTTTCAATAATAAATCCCCCCATTTTTTTTAAAAGAAGCTAATTTTTTCTCAGTTTAGGCCAATATGTATTATTCTACATATTTTTGGTATTAAAAATCACAATAAGCGTATATATATAGATTGGTTATAGCTACAAAATAGGGGATAGATTTATAGCATTGTTGTTATTATTTTTTACTAGTAATGGCGGAGATCTGCGATTTTTATCGGGACTGTGACATTATGGTGGACACATTGGACACTTTGACACATTTTCGGGACCATTGGCATTTATACAGCGATCAGTGCACTGATTACTGTAAAAATGTCACTGGCAGGGAAGGGTTAACTCTAGGGTGCGATCAAGGGGTTAACTGTGTTCCCTCGCTGTGTTCTTACTGAAGCGGGGATGGGACTGTCTAGAGATGACAGATCACTGTTTATACTTTGTATGAACAGACGATCAGTCTCTTCTCCCCTCAGAGAACCGGAGCAGTGGGCCTTAGTGGCCACAGGGCAAAGCAACGTTGTTCCGTCCAGCCGTGCCATTCTGCTGCAGTAAAACTGCGGCGGCTGGTCGGCAAGTGGTTAAACTAAGATAGTAATACAAGTTTTTAAATGACGCAAAGTACATTTTTTAATGAGGTAAACATATTATCCAAATGTGTTCTACCTTTTATGATAATTAAAGTGGTAGTAAACCGCACCACTTTTACTTACTTTTTTAAACCCTGTATAGTAAGAGCATAATGTGCCAGCATGTATCACATACTAGCATGTTATGAAATGCTTACCTTAGAATGAAGCCCAGCAGCACCCTGAAGTCACCTCTGACAGATGCTTACATCTTCATCTGGTCTTCCTTCCAGGTTCGCATCCTCCGGCCATCTGATTGGTCGCACCAGGATGATGTCACATGCACGCAGGAGTCATGGACCGCGGCACTGTTCTCTGAAGGGACAGCATGGATATACCGTACTTTCAAATCGCATGTGTCGGTGACATCAGTGGCTGCATGAAGTGTGAATGTCACCTAAACCATGCAGGTTTAGGTGATATTCATAATACCTACAGGTAAGCCTTATTATAGGCTTACCTATATGTACAAGTTTACAGAAAGGGTTTACTTACACTTTAACTATGAGAGAACACTTACAATGTATGTGACAAAATAACAACCATAGTTTTTCCTGGTTTTACAAATTTTAAAAACACCTAACTTAAGTTTCTTAGATATAAACCAGTATAAAATACATATTATGCATATTGTATCACTTACATTAAGGCCTCATTCAGATGGGCACTGACACCTGTAGCTCTTGAATGAGTGTCTTATTTATGTGGCATCAGCCGCCAAGTGCTGTGTGTAGGTAGCCCATTCATATTTATCGGGATGCAACTGCTAAACAGATACAACCATTCTTCCCAAGACTGTCTGCTTTCGGTGCTGCTCACCCACACCTACACACCTACCAAATTCGGAAGATTGTGTCCATGCAGCCATTGCATTCCTATAAAAGTAAATAGGCTGCCTTCATGCCACACCTGGTGATTAAATCCACATAAACAAGGTGCTTATTTATAAACTACGGGTGTCAGCACCTGTCTAAACAAGGCTTTAACATAATATTTTACACTCTTTCTATATATAAATATAGTTCAAAAGGGTTGCTAATAATTGTTCCACTGTAAAATAAACAGTATGCTAAAGAGATTGCATTAAAAACTATGTGCATAAAAAGTAATGTATATTAAATTTTATATACTTAAAGCGGAGTTCCACCCAACTTTACTACTTGGTCTTAAACGAAAGACAACACCTCCACCCCTCAATTTTGGATATACATTTTTTTCTTATCTTAGTAGTAAGCAGGTAAACTTCCTTCCCAGCCTCGCCAAGGTGAGGTACGGCATTTCCTCTTCTGGCTATGCCCCTCCTACTTCCCCCCTGCTGCCTTCCTGGAACCTGTGTGTTTCCCAGAAGACGATGGCCATTCAGAAAGCACCACAGGACTCGTGCATGCACAGTAGGATGCTCCACGGCCAGTTTCCCTTAGTTACAATGGTGGCGCCTGCACCCGATCCGATAGACGATTCGGCATTGGGGTGCGGACATAGCGGGCTCCCTGGACAGGTAAATGTCCTTAAATAAAGAGAGTGTGACTAAAGGGCCTAATGTACACTACTCGGCGCCTGATGTTTGAAATACAGTCTATATTGTGGCTAGACACACCTGTATAAATAGTAGTAAATATATATAAAAATCAATGAATAAATATATATAAAAGCAGCTGTTTAAATAAATACAGAATATAAAAAATGGATAGTAAAAAATTCAAGCAGTAATGTTCCTGAGAGATAAAATACTAAAAACAGCGCTAAAGTTCCAGTATCAATAAAAACTTAAACAAGATACTGGGTTCACAATCAAAAAATAAAGTGCAAGATAAAACTGAATAAATAAATGTTCGTTTTGTGCAGAAAATGGTGGTAAGTGGACAGTTCAAAATCGCATCAAAGTGACTTCCTCTATGTTCAAATGTAGACCAGGTGATATCCCGTGTGACTTGTTTCACCACGTGCGGAGAAAATCCCCCTCAGGGGTTTAAACTCACCAGAAATACAAATTAAACAGGCATGTCAAGTAAAGGTCATCAAATGGTTAAACTGCATCCACTATTCCTCAGCAAAGATGTCTTTGCCGATTGATTCATTAGTTTCTCCTGCACGCAGTATGTGTAATACAACTACTGCGTGACTGCTGTTTCCTGCTCTCAATACGGGCATAGTACTATCAGGGTTCGCCTATCCTGTTATTAGAATGAGATGCTGGCTATTCCCTGATTGGACACTGCCCAGAGGGGCTGGATACAAATAGCCCCGTCGAGCGTCGTGTAGCCACGCCCTCTGTTGAAGTCGGAAGTGACGAAACGCGTAAGGGCGTGGCCTACACGACGCTGACCGGAAGTGACGCCTTGCGTTCCAGCTGCGCTCCACCGCCACCAGGAAGCTGTTCCTGTGTCTAGAGAGACACATCACAGACTACAGGAAGCGCTATGGATGCCGCTGTGGGGTATTTCTAACTACCCAAAAACGCAAGTGATTGATTTTTTGCATAACTGAAAGAATTACAAATGTACGCTGCTATTTATATGGGTGATTTTATGGGTGTTTTTATTAATTAAATAAACAGAATTACGCTATGTGTAATACTTTATTTTTTATGGCGAGTTTATTTGGAGTCAATTCCCCCTGGACCCCTGATGCAGTGGTGTTTTGTGATGCTGAGAGGTTAAGAAGGTTACCAGGCCGATTGGTGTCCATCTTTGCTGAGGAATAGTGGATGCAGTTTAACCATTTGATGACCTTTACTTGACATGCCTGTTTAATTTGTATTTCTGGTGAGTTTAAACCCCTGGGGGGGATTTTCTCCGCACGTGGTGAAACAAGTCACACGGGATATCACCTGGTCTACATTTGAACATAGAGGAAGTCACTTTGATGCGATTTTGAACTGTCCGCTTACCACCATTTTCTGCACAAAACGAACATTTATTTATTCAGTTTTATCTTGCACTTTATTTTTTGATTGTGAACCCAGTATCTAGGTAAATGTCCTTATTAAAAGTAAAAAAAAAACCTTTTTGAGGATGGAACTCCACTTTAAAGTCATATGGAAGAGATTCTGCAAACTGACAAATACTGCAAAAAAATTATTTGCTCTACATTATGTAGGACAAAAATATATGGGTGTTTGATAATAAAATAAAAACAAATGTTTTACAATATTTACTTTTGCAGTTTTGGCAAAAAGTAACATGTAGTTTATCAGAAATGGATCTGTGTAAATATTAACTTGTTCTCTTCTTTATTAAATATTTTATTTTATTTTATTTTGACATAAATGCACACACACACACAGGTTGGACTGATGCCTTTATTCTACATTACCAACTACGCAACTAGGTACTTTTTTAAAAATACTATTTATTTTGTTTTAGCCAAAAGTATACAAAACCGCAATATGGGTTGGAAAAATTAATAGTTAATTTACATATAACATTATCTACACACAACTAGGTAAAGATCGGACCCCAATAAGTCATAAAGACATGGCTGGTTAAGAGGTTGCCCAAGAGTCACTCCTAGCCCGGAGGTGGGCTCTTCTAGACACCTAGTTTCAACTGAATGCACAAAAGTTAAAGGGTAAAAGAAACTGGGGGAGGGGGAATAGCATATCATTGTATATAAAGAGTAACAATATCCATTATAAAATACAAAATCAACCAAGAACAGAGACCAACATCTGTATGCATCCATTATAGGAGGAATATGGCCAACGGCAGGGCGTAAAAGCTCAATGTATAGAAGAGAGCCATACATATGTGGGTAGGTTGAATAAGGATGTAACCACTTAACTTGACATAGTTGAAATAGGAGGCTTATCCATGAAACAAAAATAAATGCAAGGCATCTTACCCCTTACCCTCTGTAGAGGGTAAGGAGAACTCTATAAATGGCTGCCATTTAGCGATTAAGCGTTAATGAGAGGAGGAGAGTGAAAATGTTTCAGATTGAGTTTCTCTCTGTAGATTAAGTTGTTGAGCTCCTGTTTAACTTTGGAGACACTGGGCAATGTAAAGGAGATTCATTTAATTAAATTTTTTAAATAGCTCTACGTGCAACTAGGAAGCATAGATGGTTCCATTCCAAACGGCTGGCAGTGCTTTCTGTCTGAAATGATGATTTGAGGTGAAGGGGAACCATAGCCAAATACCATAAACATAGGGTCCTTCAGGATGGTACAGTGAGATATCCCAGTGATAAAATAGACCACTTGGTCCCAAAAAGCAGAAATATAATCACTTGACCAAAATCCATGGGAAATAAAGGGCCTGTGATGTCCACATAGTTGGCAGGATGCTGGTTGGGGGGCACCCTTTCTGGAGAGAAATGGGGTGAAGGCTCTGTGAAGAAGTTTAAACTGTGTCTCTCTCCAAGATTTGTTAGGTACCAACTGTAGCACTTTGTTATAGCTGCTAACAAGTTTGTGGGTGAGATCTTTGGCAGGAAAGTATTTAGCCCCTGACAACAACAAGGATGTTGAGCAAGATCTCGCAAAATGTAGGTTAAGAGGCTGGTAAACATCTTAAATAGAGTAGGATTGTCTCTCAAGTAAGCAGTTGATCAAGGATAGTTAAAACCCTTTGATTTTTTCCCGGCTGCAGGCTTTTGCCCACCCCGTACATTGTAGGTAAAAAAAAAAAATGTTGGACTTCCAGTTCTGGTGCCACATGAGGAGGAGGTAAGCAGAGCCAGCTCCTGATGCACTACTCTCAAAGCCTGCTTTTAAAGTCAGATACTGCTTCGGGGTGGCCCCCCTTTGTCTCCACTACCCGGCAGGACCCCAATGGATAATTTTGTGGATCGTTCCCATAACCGATCGGTCTCTTCCTCGCAGTAGCCCTCGGGAGACACAGCGGCTGCTGCAGCCCGCTCCCAGCACTGAAGAGAGATTACAGGCTTCCATGATCACTGATACAGCAGCCCCTGATCCTGCTTCTCCTATGGGCATAAGACTGTAGTAGCCCTCTTTACACCCACCCTTGCTGCCACAGTGGAACCTGCAGTACAGAGGGGCTTGGAAAAATTACACCTGGAATTTCAGACACAGACTCAACAGCCTACCCATGCAGAGGAGCAGATCTCCTCTCTGGAAGATGAAACTATAGCTAACTCTGCTGTGCTTGCTCACATCTCAAATTTCCACAGAAACCTTTGGGAAAAGCTAAATGACCTGGAAAATTGCTTGCATCCATGCATTGTTGGGCTACCAGAATAATTCTCTAATGCACAACTTATTCATCTATGCACCAGAACCATTCCTGAGCAACTTGTCCTGTGCATTCCGTGCACTGTAAAGTGTGCCCACTGTATTGGCCAGCAGGCAGATAACCAAGCTAAACCTAAACCCATATTTGTCAGGTACCTCAGTTACGCTGACAAGAATGCCATTCTGCAGAAATTCTGTTGAGGTGATGAAACAGAGCAAAGCGATTTTCTCAACCTTATACCACAATAACGTTAAGTTCACCCTAGCCTATCTGGCTGCTCTGCATATTCACTCTCCAACTGGGGAACACCTCACTTTTGTCTCTCTGGATGACATGGAGCACTACATCAACAGCACTTCTGATATGGATACAGAGCATCAAAATCTTGCTGATGGCCCTTCTCCAAATACTACCAAGGCCCCTTCCTCTTTGTCTCGTCACCAGCGCAGTCCCCATAAGTCTTCATACAAACTCAATCACTTTGCTAACCAAGATGGCCGGTCAGGAATCTGCCGACTTGCCTTTGCTGCTTTAATGCTCCTAGAGTCTTTTTGTCTCTTATTACATTTTGTAGATCTCAACCATTGCACTATAAATGCTAGTTGTACATTTGTTTTAGCATTTGTTTGCATTACATGCTATCTGTGTGGCTTCTTCTGAGCCTACTATCACCAGTCAGCTCCTTGGTCCTCCTGTGTGTTGAACCCAGTCACATTTTTGCTCTCCCGTGGCCGCTATTATTGCCAGTTTTAGGCAGTTCCCCCCTTATTCCCTCCCCTCTCCTCCCCTTCTGAATGATCTCCCCCTCCCCCCGAAGCTCTGTCTTCACCCCTTAGAAAGGAGCAATTAACCGACGGGAGCTCTGCAAGGGAGTCAGTCTTCATGTCGAAAAAAAAAAAAAAATTCGTATTGCATAACGTGGATTTTTCACCTAGTTCTTTTAGACCTCTTTTATTTGTTTGAGTTGTTTACCCTCAGATGATTCTCAATGATAATGTATTAACATTTCTCTACTCCCTTCTAAAACAGACATGGCTCCTCAAAGTGATAGGGATCACCTAAAGGTTGTCTCTGGAATGTCCCCGGGTAAGTGCACGCAAATTCTTAGACATTTGAAATGTCTCTGAGCTAATGTGGCACTACTCCAAAAGACCCATCTGTCCACAGACGATTTATCTTGTATTGGTAAACTATGTGTTGGTGCTGTCTACGGCTCCTTGGCAATAGACCGGAAATCTGGAGTGGCTATGTTACTACATAAAATTTTGAGACATACTGTTTGTGATGTTAGGACTGACTCAATTGGCCTCAAAATAACACTACATTTGATGTTAGCCTCTAGAGACATTGCTGTCACCAACACATATGCCCCCCAACTCTCCTGATCCTCTCTTTTTTCAGGATATGGTGTTCTGGATACTTCAAGCTCCTGAGGCTCTTCACTTAGTTAGTGGAGACTTTAACTCTGTTATGCGCCCATATGAAGACCGTGTCAGTGATTGATACCATATGCCGCAAGACCATATGTTCAAGTACAAATTACAAAATCATGATATTTTTCTTACTGTATGTTATTAGCATATACTTTCTGATTTAATCAGAGATATCATACATGATGACCCTTAGCAAGCGTGAATAATAATTCCTTATATGTGAGAATATAAAAATAAACCAATCATAAAAAGTAATCAATGGTAGACATAAAAATAAAAATAAATATGGATATAAAAGATGATGAGAGTCCAGTGGAAAAAATCCTTAGACTGGACTCTCATCATCTTTTATATCATCATCTTTTATATCCGAAAAGAGTGATTCATTGTGGAGGATCACTCTTCGGGTGACGGGCAGCGCCACCAACCCTGTACCTACAAAATAACAGCGGAGGCTCTGCTAGCGAAATTGTGCGCCTACCCCAACATACCTTGGCCCACTTTGAGGCACTCTCATCTCCTTAGAAGACATTTAGTCGACTATCAAATCTCTGGCTTCGGCTAAGGCCCCAGGCCCCGATGGGTATACTGCCAAATTTTAAAAACTGACTAAAGATTTTCTCCCTCACACTCTGAAGCATGTTTTTACCTCTATGTGGAAAGGTGGACCTTACCTCCCTATTGGAACTCAGGCAAACAGTAAACTGATCTCCAAGAAAGGGAAAGATCCCCTACACCAGGACTCCTATCAGCTGATCTCTCTTCAAAATCATTTCCAAGATAGTAGCTTCACGATTAGCCCCCCTACTTCCCTCAATGCTTCATCCAGCTCAAGCTGGCTTTGTCCAGGTAAGTTTTACAACTCTGAACATTAGTAGGGTTCTGTTAGCACTAGAGTATGCCAAATAACACCCAGATAAAGATATTGCCATAATTTCACTTGATGTGAAAAGGCATTTGATAATATTAGTTTTTCCTGGTTATTTAACCACTTCAGCCCCGGACCAATTGTCAGCTTAAGGACCAGAGGTCTTTTTTCAATTTCGCACTGCACTGCTTTAACTGGTAATTGCGCGGTCATGCAATGTTGTAACCAAACAAAATTTGTGTCCTTTTCTTCCCACAAATAGAGCTTTCTTTTGATGGTATTTGATTGCCTCTGTGATTTTAATTTTTTGCGATATAAACGGAAAAAGACCGAAAATTTTGAAAAAAAATATTTTTTACTTTTTGTTATAAGAAAAATGTATGTATGTTTATCTGCAGCAGTTTTCAATAAATAAAACATTTCCCATTGCGCGGAGTGGCCCAAGAAGACGCCGACGCCGATGCCGACGGAAGAAGATGCCGGACGAGAAGGACGAGAAGACCAGCGCAAGAATAAGCGGATCGGAGGAAGAAGAAGAAGATGGAAGAAGATGGAAGAAGATGACGGAAGGAGAAGATGAAGAAACCGAAGGATGAAGGATGAAGGATGAAGAAAGATGAAAGAAGATTTTAAAAAAGGAATTGTCAAAGACTTTCTCCTGTCATTTTTACCATTTTTGCCACTTTTTTGGTGAAATGGTAGGGGTACTTTTGTACCCCCTTACCATTTCACACAGGGGGGGGGGGCGGGATCTGGGGGTCCCCTTGTTAAAGGGGGCTTCCAGATTCCGATAAGCCCCCCACCCGCAGACCCCCACAACCAATGGCCAGGGTTGTGGGGAAGAGGTCCTTGTCCTCATCAACATGGGGACAAGGTGCTTTGGGGGTCTCAGACCCCCAAAGCATCCTCCCAATGTTGAGGGCATGTGGCCTGGTACGGTTCAGGCGGGAGGGGGGGCCGCTCTCGTCCCCCCTCTTTTCCTGCGGCCTGCCAGGTTGCGTGCTCGGATAAGGGTCTGGTATGGATTTTGAGGGGGACCCCACGCCATTTTTTTTGGCTAGGGTTCCCCTTAAAATCCATACCAGACCTCAAGGGTCTGGTATGGATTTTGAGGGGGACCCTACGCCATTTTTTTTTTTTGGCTGGGGTTCCCTTTAATATCCATCCCAGACCTGAAGGGCCTGGTTATTGAATTTGGGGGGACCCCTACGCTTTTTTTTTTTCATTTTTTTTATTTTTTATCAATGACTTTTTTTTATGAATGAGTTTCAATGAATGACTGTTCTCTGTATTACGGGAGCCGTGAATTAACATTAGCCGCAAGTGATTTTAAATAGCTTGTTTACTTTCAAAAATGACACTTTGCGCAGAGACAGTTCTAAACACGGGAAACATGCGCCCCTTCACAGGCATACTATAGACACCCCCCAGGTACGAAATTTAAAGGAATATTACACTTTTATTGTTTCAATTTAAGCATTATTAAAATCACTGCTCCTGAAAAAACGGCCGTTTTTAAAAAAAAAATTTGCATTGATACATGTCCCCTGGGGCAGGACCCAGGTCCCCAAACACTTTTTATGACATTAACATGCATATTAGCCTTTAAAATTAGCACTTTTAATTTCAAACGTTCGCATCCATTATAACTAATAGGGTTCTAAAGCTTGCACGGACTTTAGGTCCGTTCGCGGGTTCTGGTGCGAGCCGAACGGGGGGGTGTTCGGCTCATCCCTATTAGCTATTAACAACTATACTGTAAGGTGAGTATAAATAGATAACCCTGGGGAAACATTACTTTAAAATAAGAAACTGTATGGTTTGCATAGCAATATTACTTATCATAGGATTGCCAGTGATAAAGAAGGAAAATAGTGTTATAGATAAACAGGAACATAAAATATAAAACAATAGAAGAACTTAAATTTAAAATATATATATATTTTTCTTCTAAGATAAATTTAAGTAAATATGGCTATAATCGAGACAATATGTATCTCACTGGCTTAATGGGGGGGGGGGGGATAGATAAAACATAAAATATGTTTATCTGAAGTTGTGGGGGATAAAGGGGGATGTTCAAAAATTCATAGAGCATTATTAGTTTAAGTAAGTTTAGTCCGATTATACTGAAGGTGGTAAGTTACTTAGTGACCAAAGAAAGGCTAAGCCTTAAGATTGAATAAGCTTCAAGATGAGGAGTAAAAGTCATTCAGTCCATTGTGTCTACAGGATCTATATCTGGAGAGTTGAATCGACTTCTCTTATGCCGCATACACACGATCGGAATTCTCGTCGAAAAAAGCTCTGATGGTTTTCCCAACGGAATTCTGCTCGTACTGTCTTGCCTACACACGGTCACACCAAATTCCGACCGTCAAGAACGTGGTGACATACAACACTACGACGAGCTGAAAAAAAAGGAAGTTCAATGCTTCCGATCATGCCTCAAATTGTTTCCGAGCATACGTAGGAATTTTGCGCGTTGGAATTGCTACAATCAGAATTTCAGATAGAAACCTTTTCCGTCAGAAAAATTGAGAACATGCTCTCAAATTTTTGCTGGCGGGAATTCGGCCAGCAAAATTCCGATGGAGCCTACACACAGTCGCATTTTCCAATGGAAAGCTCTCATCGGTCTTTTGCTGACCAAAATTCCAATCGTGTGTATGTGGCATTAGAGGAATTTTGTCGGCCTCTATCTTTCCCAGATTTGGAGGATTCTTGAGGGGAGCTAAATGTTGTGCATCAACGAGGGCTAGTTGAAGATCTTTTTATCAGATGTAGTTTTTGTTGAGTGTTTTGTAGTTCATCTGAGGATCTACAGGAATGTTTGACACCTTGATAGGTAAAGCGGATAGAAAATAGGAATCCCCATTGATAAGGGATCTGGTGTTGCTGTAGATTATGACGTAAGGGCTACAGTGCACGTGGTTTAGCCACAGTAATTGGGGAAAGGTCAGCAAAAAGCTGATATAGATGATCTTGAAAGATGAGGGAATCTTTTCCTCTAGCTGCAGCCATGAGTTGTTTTTTGAAACGATAGAAGTGGAATTTCACAAAAATATCACACGGGGGACCGAGGGGGATGAGGTTTTTTTCAGTGATTTTAATAATGCTTAACCACTTTCAGACCGGACCAATTTGCAGCCAAAGGACCAGGCCCCTTTTTGCGATTCGGCACTGCGTCACTTTAACTGACAATTGCGCGATCGTGCGACGTGGCTCCCAAACAAAATTGACGTCCTTTTTTTCCCACAGATAGAGCTTTCTTTTGGTGGTATTTGATCGCCCCTGCGGTTTTTATTTTTTGCGCTATAAATAAAAATAGAGTGACAATTTTGAAAAAAATGCATTATTTTTTACTTTTTGCTATAATAAATATCCCCAAAAAATATATAAAAAAACATTTTTTTTCCTCAGTTTAGGCCGATACGTATTCTTCTACATATTTTTGGTAAAAAAAATCGCAATAAGCGATTATTGATCGGTTTGCGCAGAAGTTATAGCGTTTACAAGATAGGGGATAGTTTTATAGCATTTTTATTAATTATTTTTTTTTTATTAGTAATGGCAGAGATCTGCGATTTTTTTTGTGACTGCGACATTATGGCGGACACATCGGACATTTTTGACACATTTTTGGGACCATTGTCATTTTTACAGCAATTAATGCTATTTAAATGCATTGATTCCTGTAAAAATTACACTGGCAGTGAAGGGGTTAACCACAAGGGACAGTGTAGGGGTTAAGTAGGCCTAGGGGTGTATTTTTTACTGTGGGGGGGCGTGGCTGTCATCTAGTGAATGCTGATCTCTGCTCCAATCACAGGGAGCAGAGATCGGCGTCACTAGTTGCTAGGCAGAACGGGGAGATGCTGTTTATCTCTGCATCTCCCCGTTCAGCCGTTCCGTGAGACGATCGCGGATGTCCCCGCGGCGATCGAGTCCGCGGGGACCGCGATCGGACTCACGGGGGTCCCGACCGGCGCGGGAGCGCGCCGCTCCCGGCGCGCTCCCGATGGCATGGACAGGCAGAAAGGAGGGACTTATATATACGCCCTCCTGCCTGTCCGTGCCATTCTGTCGACGTACATCTGTGTGTGCCGGTCGGCAAGTGGTTAAAGTGAAACAATAAAAAATGTATATTCCTTTAAATATCATGCCTGGGGGGGTCCCCTTAGTCTGCCTTTAAATTAGCCTATCTTTCCCATGTTCAGAACAGTACCACAGGAAAAGGATAAAACTGCTTGCGGCTGTAATGTATTGTCGGATCCCAGCAAAATAGATACAAATCATTGAAAAAAACAGAGTGCCCCCCCAGTCCATTACCGGGCCCTTTGGGTCTGGTATGAATATTAAGGGGAACCCTGCACTAAAGTTTAAAAAAAATGGAGTAGGGGTCCCCCCCCAAAATCCATACCAGACCCTTCAGGTCTGGCATGTATTTTAAGGGGAACCCCATGCCAAAATAAAAAAAATGGCATGGGGGTCCCCACAAAATCCATACCAGACCCTTACCTGAGCCTTCAACCTGGCAGTCTGCACCCCCTCTTGAACCGTACCAGGTCACATGCCTTCAACATGGGGAGGGTGCTTTGGGGTCCCCAAAAAAACCTTGTCCCCATGTTGATAGGGATAAGGGCCTCTTCCCCACAACCCTTGCCAGGGGTTGTGGGGGTCTGCGGGCGGGGGCTTATCAGAATCCTGGAAGCCCCCTTTAACAAGGGGACCCCCAGATCCCAGCCCCTCATGTGAATGGGTATCGGGTACATTGTACCCCTACACATTCACCAAAAAAAGTGTGAAAAAGTAAAATTGAGACAGTTTGGAACAAGTCCTTTATTAAAAAAGGAGAAAAAAATGTCCCGCAATGTAAATCCATCTTCAAACACAGTGCAGACGACACGAGAAAAAAAAATGGAAAATCTCCACCTTGATGGGAGGCGTCCCCGACTGCAGCCTTTTTGCACTGGCAGCTCTTAAATATATGGGGCGGGGACACCCGGTGATGCAAGCGGACAACCCCACTCCCTTCTAATGTCATGTGAGGGGATGGGGTCACCTGTTTACATCACTGGATGGCCCCGCCCCAGCTAT
Organism: Lithobates sylvaticus; assembly: GCA_028564925.1. Taxonomy (NCBI): domain Eukaryota; kingdom Metazoa; phylum Chordata; class Amphibia; order Anura; family Ranidae; genus Lithobates; species Lithobates sylvaticus. The sequence goes on along the minus strand of CM053027.1, from coordinate 440,220,293 downwards.
ATAATGGCTGTCATCGCAAAAAGGCTGCAGTCGCGGGATGCCTCCTATCGAGGCAGAGGTTTTCCGTGTTTTTTTCTCTGGACCATCGGACGCTGTGATTGAAGATGAATGCACTACTTTTTTGACACTTTTTTTGGTGAATGTGTAGGGGTACAATGTACCCGATATATATTAATATAGGGGGAGTGGGATCTGGGGGTTAAAGGGGACTTCCATATTTCGATAAGCCCCCCGCCCGCAGACCCCCACAACCACTGGTCAAGGGTTGTGGGGATGAGGACCCCAAAGCACCCTCCCCAAGCAGCTATAAATAGTGTGGGGCATGGACTCAGGCCCCTGAGCCAAGATTGGCCAAAGGCACCCTTCCTTTGGCCAATCAAGGCTCTCACAGCGCGCTGTGATTGACCAAAGCATGGAGGTCAGGGGCATGCTTTGGCCAATCAGCAGCCATCAATGCACTGCGATCTCGCAGTGCATTGACGGACTCACAGTTCATTATGGGGTGTTCCGCGGGCACCCATAATGTTCTAAATTCAGCGAAAGGACAAACACCCGATGTTCAAGTCGAACTTACGTTCATCTCGAACATCGGGCTCATCCCTAATCCTGGGGTAACTGCAGCTGCTTAGCAGTGTGAGATGTGCCTGTGTGTGAGGAAGGAGGCTGTGTCATTTTACAGGAGCCTCTGGACTATGTATTCTTGGCACTCTTTATTTTACCTCAGGCAGCACCAAAGACCATATTATTTATCCCAGGGTCACTGAGGAGGCTTATGGAAAGATTATTTTCAGTTTACCATGCCATGCGGGTTTCTTTATCAGCCGAGGAGTCCCAAGGGATGTGGAGCTTCAGCTGGACAAATCATTCAAAATAACAACTGTGAAACCCATCAGTACATTTCTTCTGTGTTCCAACAGTTAAAACATAGGTGTCCATTTGTCCTAACGAGGGAGGTTTGAGACAATACTACCAAGGCAATAAATCTTTTTTTTTATTACATAAATATTTTATTGTAAATAGTTGAACAGTACATAGGTAAAAATTGCTCTATGAGCCCAATATACAGTAGTCACATAGGTAGGTAACAATAGAACAGAAATATAACATTTCTAAACATCTCTAAGTATCAAGCCTATTCTCCATTGGGATAATGATGCTTAGACATAAACAAAATAATAAAACCAAAACAAAAAAAAGAAAGAAAAGGGATGGGGAAGATGGAAGAGGGAGCCTAATGCCACGTACACACGAGCAGACTGTTCGATGGACTAGGTCGGACTCGGTCGACGAACTTTCCGAATGAACGGACTTGGCCACACACAATCACACTAAAGTCCGACGGATTCGAACGTGATGACGTACGACTGGACTAGAATAAGGAAGTTCATAGCCAGTAGCAAATATCTGCCCTAGCGTCATTGTTTGTTCGTCGGACTAGCACACAGACAAGCAGATTTTTTGATAGGAACTGGGTCAGGCGGAAAAATTTGAAGCATGTTCTATTTCTAAAGTCTGTCCGGTTTTCTCGACAGCAAAAGTCTGATGGAGCCCCCACACGATCGAATTGGCTGACAGATTCGTTCCGTCTGATCTTTTCTGTCGAAAAGTCCGGTCGTGTGTACGTGGCATTAGTAATCCTGGCCTATAGAGGAACATATTTCTCCATGACTCTCATCAGAACTTATTGGGCTAAAAGTGCAAATGCAGGGGTGAGACGCCATGGAGCTGATGCTAATAAACCGTGCTTGGCAAGTGGCTCCAATTCTTCCAATGTCCTCTGTCCATGTCCCAAAAATTAAATGGGTACCCTTACTCACCGGAGATAGAACAATAGAGAGAAAAGTAAAAAAAAAGTAAAAAAAATAAAAGAAAAAAGAAAACAAAAGGGGAGGGGGGAGGGGGATGAGGGAGTAAAAAGGAGGGGGCATGTTGGGGAAAGGGAGGAAGAGGATAAGCATGTGTTGAGGAGAGGGGGTGAGGCCATCAGCAACTATGCTCTCCAGCTTCCAGTAGTCAAAACATTAAAGTGCGTCAAGCCAGTAGCATGACAATAAATCTTATTCATGCTGCCCATGCTGGAGAGATTCATATGCTGCTAATTTAGACTGACGCTGAAAAAGCATTTGATAGGGTGAACTGAGTCTTTCTGGCAGAGACTCTTAAACATATAGGTCTAGGTAAGCAAATGATGCACTGGATTCACAATATCTATTCCCGCCCTACCTCCCGCCTCAAGTGAAGGTGAACGGCCACCTCGCTTCCCTAATATTAATTTTAACTCTTGTGCCTTTTTTACACTCGGTTAGACATTCTGATCTGCTCTCAGAATTGAAGACCTATGAAGAACTATCTTTTTCCATGTAAATTATCAAAAATCTGAGGCGCTAAATGTCTCAATGCCGGCACCACTGTCTGCGCTTCTACAGACTGATTTCCCCTTCAAATGGGCAACTTTCCAATATTGGGGCATTTTTCCATCTAGTAGGGTGGAAGATGTTGTGGCATAATGATGTAATATTGGTTTGGATGATGTAATATCGTCAAAATGAACATCATGTTACATTTTCTTTGCCATCTCCAGGCCCTCCCAATTTGTATTCCTGGCCCTTTTATGTGCTTGCTCAATCGTGTGATTGTTAAGTTCCTTGTTTTGCTCAGACGATACTATGACTGGAAAAACTTGGGGGCATGGCTTTACCAGATGTTAACCTTTAACACATGGCTTGCTATATGACTAGGGTTCTGGATTGGTGGCCTCATGAACCTCTCAAACAGTTGGACACTGTGCCATTGTGTAAGATGGATTTTCCTATTTTGGTTCTCTCCCACCCTACGGTGGGGGAAATCTGGCGGGTCTGTTCCAATGTGTTTTCCTAGCTCCAAACCCTTCTCCACTCACTCCCATAGTCAGCAACACCACCTTCAGCCCCACCAGACCAGATCACCAGACAAATTGTAGATGACCCAGTGTATGCCGGCTTATCTTTCTGGCAAAAACTACAGTTGGCTCACTTCATTGGCTCTCTACCCTCCCCGGACACCATTAGGCATCGTCTCACTGCGTTCAAGGTCTTATGTCTAAAACAAGCTCCGCTGCTCCATGTGGTCTCCCAGACTGTTAATGTCCCCGCCGTTGACTTTTCGACTCTATATTTCCAAATGGGAATGAGACCTAGGGTTGAACTTTACGGATAAACAATAGAGATTGGTCGAACGAAAAAGTCCTAACCTGAACGGCGAACCCCATTGAAGTCTATGAGAGCTGAACAGGAAAAATCTAAAGTGCCCATTTTAAAAGATTATATGCAAGTAATTGGCCATAAAAGGAGTATGGGGGTATGGTTACTGCCCTGGAGGACATGTATCAATACAACATTTTAAACATGTTTTTTTTAGGAGCAGTGATTTTAAAGATGACACTATGGTGTGAGTAGTTATTTTATTTTAATACATTGATTTTTTTTACAATTTAATTCATTTTTATATTTTTTCACATTGCTTTTTGGGGGGAGGGGGTTGGGCAGTGGACAGTGTTGGTAGGACAGGGAAGAGTGGTGTCAGTAGTTTTTTATTTTATTTTTTTACACTTTAATTTTTGTCATTTAAAACTGATCGCGGCTGTAGGCTGTAATGAATTGTTGGGTCTCTGCAATATAGATAAAATTCTGAAAAAAGAGCATGGGTTCCCCCCCCCCCCCAGTCCATTACCAGGCCCTTTGGGTCTGGTATGAATATTAAGAAATAACAAACCTCAAAAATTGTATTTTAAAGGCAATTAGAAAAATAAAATTATATAATAAAGAAATGATATATATATACAAATAGAATTTATTGATACAAAGATACGAGTCATAAAAACTGATTTCTTGTGGAAACAAAGCACAAGAAAAACATATGTGTACATACATAGAAATACATAATTATAAACAAAGGTGGTAGACTCCTATTACATAGTAGGGATGAGCTTCGAGTTTGAGTCAAACTCATGTTCGACTAGCACATTGCCTATTCGCCCGTTCGCCGAATAGCAAACAATTTGGGTTGTTCGAATCAAATTCGAAAAGCCGCAAACACCCTGTAAATGTCTATGGGAGAAATATAAAGTGCTAATTTTAAAGGCTTATATGCAAGTTATTGTTATAAAAAGTGTTTGGGGACCTGGGTCTTGCCCCAGGGGACATGTATCAATGCAAAAAAAAAGTTTTAAAAACAGACTTTTTTTGGGAGCAGTGATTTAAAAAAATGCTTAAAGGTGAAACAATAAAAGTGTGATATTTCTTTAAATTTTTACATTTCACCTTGTCCCCATGTTGATGGGGACAAGGGCCTCATCCCCACAACCCTTGCCCAGGGGTTGTGGGGGTCTGCGGGCAGGGGGATTATTATCGGAATCTGGAAGCCCCCTTTAACAAGGGGACCCCCAGATCCCGCCCCCCCCCCCGTTTGAAATGGTAACGGGTACATTGTACCCCTACCATTTCACAAAGAAAGTGTAAACAATTGTAAAAAAACACAGACACCATTGGGATAAGTCCTTTATTAAAAATTAAAAAAATAAAAAAAAAGATTCCAGCGATGGTAATCCACTCTTGGTTTCCTGCGATGGGTGATCTCCTCTCCGTGGTCGATCTCTCGATGATGTCCAGCGCAGCGCATCCTGTCACCACCTGAGACACCGTGGGAATCCCGGCAGCCTGGTCTCTTAGCTGAGGAGGATGGGGCCACCCGTCGCGTGACCCTGCCCCCCTCTGATGCAAGAGGAAACCCCGGCTTCTCCGGTGGAGACAGGATTCGCTGCGCTGGACATCATCGGGAGAGATCATCCATAGCTGGACCCTGGAGAGATGATCACCCATCGCAGGATACCAAGAGTGGATTACCACCACTGGAATCTTTTTTATTTTTTTTTATTTTTAATAAAGGACTTATCCCAACGGTGTCTGTGTGTTTTTTTACAATTATTTACACTTTCTTTGTGAAATGGTAGGGGTACAATGTACCCGTTACCATTTCAAACAGGGGGGACAGGATCTTGTGGGGATGAGGCCCTTGTCCCCATCAAAGTACCCTCCCAATGTTGAGGGCATGTGGCCTGGTACGGTTCAGGAGGGGGGCCCTCTCTCGTCCCCCCTCTTTTTCTGCAGCCTGCCAGGTTGCGTGCTTGGATAAAGGGTCTGGTATGGATTTTTGGAGGGAACTCCATGTCATTTTTTTTTATTTGACACGGGGTTCCCCTTAATATCCATACCAGACCTGAAGGGCCTGGTAATTGAATTTGGGGGGACCCCCACGCATTTTTTTTTCCAATGACTGTTCTCTGTGTTACCGGGAGCCGACAATTCATTATAGCCGCGAGTGCTTTTAAATTACTTTTTTTCCTTTGGAAATTACACTTTGTGCAGGGACAGAACGGGAAGCATGCGCCACTTTACAGGCATACTATATACACCCCCTAGGTACGAAATTAGGAATATTACACTTTTATTGTTTCACTTTAAGTATTATTAAAATCATTGCTCCCGAGTTTTTTTGCATTGATACATGTCCCCTGGGGCAGGAACCAGGTCCCCAAACCCTTTTTAGAACAATAACTTACATATTAGCCTTTAAAATTAGCACGTTTTATTTGGAACGTTCGAGTACCACAGACTTTAATGGGGTTCTAAAGTTTGTGCAAATTTTAGGTACGTTCGCAGGTTCTGGTGCGAACCTAACCGGGGGTGTTCGGCTCATCCCTACTACATAGGCATAAACCATCCAAGCGGGTGCCTAGAAGATACGTAGTAAAACAGTCCAAGGACTGTTTTACTACTTATCTTCTAGGCACCCGCTTGGATGGTTTGTTTCCACAAGAAATCTGTTTTTTATGACTCGTATCTTTGCATCAATAAATTCTATTTTTATATATATTTTCTTTATTATATAATTTTCTTTTTCTAATTGCCTTTAAAATCCCATTTTTGAGGTTTGTTATTTTTCAATGTTTAAAGGGATGATGGCAATTCACATGCCAACTTATGGGAGTCTATTTATTCTCTGGTATGAATATTAAGGGAAACTCTGAACCAAAATAAAAAAAAAATTGCGTGGGGACCCCCTAAAATCCATACCAGGCCCTTCAGGTCTGGTATGGATTATAAGGGGAACCCTACGCAAAATAAAAAAAATGGTGTAGGGGTCCCCCCAAAATCCATACCAGACCCTTATCCAAGCACACAACCTGGCAGGCCGCAGGAAAAGAGAGGGGACAAGAGAGTGCCCCCCTCCTGAACCGTACCAGGCTACATGACCTCAACATGGGGAGGGTGCTTTGGAGTAGCCTCCAAAGCACCTTGTCCCCATGTTGACGGGGACAAGGGCCTCATCCCAACAACCCTTCCCTGGTGGTTATGGAGGTCTGTGGGCAGGGGGGCTTATAAGAATCTGGAAGCCCCCTTTAACAAAACAATGGGACTCCCAGATCCTGGCCTCCCCCCTATGTGAATTGGTAATGGGTACAATTTACTTCTATCATTTCACAAAAAAGTGTCAAATAGTAAAAAAGATAGGAGACACTTTGGGACAAGTCCTTTATTTAAAAAAATAAAAATGTCCCGCAATGTAAATCCATCTCACACCACCGAGGAGTCAAAAAAAGAAAAAAAAACCTGCAACAGCTCCACCTCCATGGGAAATATGTATATACCGCGCTATCACCAAGTGTAGCAGCTGGCACTAAAGGTGTAACAAGAAAATGTATATATAGAAAGCAAGTGCAGCGCAAGGCAAGGCAATCACTTCAAAACAATATACCATAAAATAACATATAGTGACATAGGTGATATGATACACTGGGGTGATGATGCTTAATCAAGCGAAACGCGTCGGAACTGTATGCTGACTTGTCCTAACAACCGCTTGTTATTCGGAAGCATGTAAGTGCATTTCCTATCATTGTTTTAATAAATACCTTTTCATACGGAATTATGCTATGTTCCTCCTTCTCTTTTCACATGTGGCTTCTATGGTGATTTTGACTTCGTCATACTCTGATCCCACTATTTGAAAATGATCCCTGGAAAGGTCTGATCTGCATCCATTAACCTCGGACCCCTGGAATTACATTATTAAGCCTGGTTGACCCACCAAGTGTATGTGTGTGCGTCATTACTTTCTGGTAAGCATTTTGTGCTGTTGGGGGTGGTTCACGTTTGTCATCTGCTGGATTGGACACTCATGGAATTATTTGTTTAATAGCCACTCATTAACCTTGGACTGCACATATAATTTCTGGACACCTTATTTCTTTGGACTTTTCATTAATTTGATTTATTTAGTTCAACAAGTCACTTTTTTCACATTGTATCATATCACCTATGTCACTATATGTTATTTTATGGTATATTGTTTTGAAGTGATTTCCTTTGTTGCACTTATATTTTAGTACCACTGCACTTGCTTTCTATATATCCAGTGACGCTTCATCTCGATGACAGCTGTAATATAGCTGAGGGCGGGGCCACCCAGTGATATAAATGTGTGACCCCGCCCCCCCCTGACTCCACGTGATGTCAGAGGAAGGCTGGGCCGCCTGTTTAATTTTTTGCCTGTTGTTGCATGTTCTGGTGCAAACCGAATCAGGTGTTCAGCTCATCCCTAATAGACACCAAGTAAAACACTAAAAAGTCCCTTAATGTTCATAATGGCACAGTGGTGTAGTAGGTAGCACTCTCGCCTAGCAGTAAAAAGGGTTGCTGGATCAAAACCCAACCACAACGCTACCTGCCTGGAGTTTGTATGTTCTCCCTGTGCCTGCGTGGATTTACTCTGGTTTCCTTCCACACTCCAAAATATATGCTGGTAGGTTAATTGGCTTCTGTCCAAAATTGGCCCTAGCATATGAATGTGAGTTGGGGACCTTGGATTGTGGGCTCCTTGATGGTAGGAACCAATGTGAGTGTGCGATGTATGTGTGGAGCGCTACGTAAATTGATGGTGCTATATGGGTACCTTAAATAATTAATATATAATAGAGGAGCATCTTAATAAGACACAATGTACAGGGATAGGGACAATTGTAAACACGCACCCACACTCACTTAGGTTGAACTGGATGGACCGGTGTCTTTATTAAACTTTACTAACATGCATTTTACTGCTGGAAAATATACAAAGTATAAATGATTCTTCAGTGTTCTGCATTTTTCATTGCATTAGTCCGACAGGATAGATTTGGTATGGAATGCCTTCCTGTGTGGTTGACTCTTGTACATAAAAATATAGATAGATAGATAGATAGATAGATAGATAGATAGATAGATAGATAGATAGATAGATAGATAGATAGATAGATAGATAGATAGATAGATAGATAAGAGGAATGGTTGTGTTTCTTGTTTAAAATAGTATTTAAAGAAAAATAAATATTCAAATTCATTATTCTAATTTAATTTTTAACCGTAAGGTGGATATTTTTTCCCATTGCGAATTAGGAGCATTTTTGCTAACATTTGCTTTTTCTGTTCTACATTACCAAAGCCATAATCTATACATTATAAATAAAGCCTCATGGACGTCTCCATTTTAAAATAATTAATCTATCCACAGGTTCAACTGTACATAATTTCAACATTACTTAAAATAAAACATTCCTTTTTATAAGGAGGTATGAATAACAAGTGCTTTGGACATTTTTATTTTATTATTTATTCATGGCAATTTATTAACTACCAATCTACAAATAATGTTGGCATGCTTTTAGACTTATTTGCATATTTAAGAGAATGAGCATGTCTAACTAATTTTTGAAGATTGTTGGGACAAGGGTGTTACAGGAACTCATGCACATAAATGTATAATATGCATTTAGTGAATGTAAGGGGCTGTTTGGTATCAGTGGCGGATCTACCGCCATAGCGACCCACGCGGTTGCTATAGGGCCCACGGTTGTTATGGGGAGTGGAGACCGCTGCCGAGTGGGGCCCTCAGCCGGGGCCCGCTGCCGAGTGGAGCCCTCAGCCGGGGCCCGCTGTCGAGTGGTCCGGGGCTTGGCATCGGCAAGCTCCTGCACTGCAAAGAACACCGGCGCCAGCCCCGTCCCAGCGTCGTGACGTCACTCGGCCGGAGGCGCGAGGAGAGGAGCGTCAGACTGAGAGAGCTACTGCAGCCTGCGTCCACGAGGAGCCAGGCAGCGCCGCCGAGGAGGAACTAGGCTCAGTCTAGACTGTACGATATGTTCTTGCAGATCACCAGCATTCATTCAAATCTACAGGTACCGTACAACTGCTAAATTAAGCTGATGCTGTGTTGCCATAGGACCAGACTGCAGGATCTGAACTGTCTGTGAGTGTAACTGTATAATTTTTCTAATATGCAACATGGCGGGGAGGGGGGTAAATGTCCTGCACTGGTCAACCCACTGCCTGCTTCACCCCCCTCCAGGCAGTCAAAAAAATATATATGTTTAAAAAAGAACTCCACTTTAACTATGTAATTGAGGAGTAAGGGTCTTTCCTTGTACTGTATTTTTCAGCTTCAACCATAATGTCCAGTTGCCATCATCAAAGTGGCGCTCACAAGCGTAAAAAGAAAAGGGAAGACTCCTACAAAACTGAGAAACTTCCAAAAATCACACATTTTTTTAATGTGCCCAATGTTGGTCAGAGCCCTACAGCAGACCCTGATGCAGAAAAAGTTTCTGAGGCAAGCCCAGAAAGCCTTGACCCCACAATATCTGACATGCCAGTACAGGAGCAATTGCTACTTAACCAGTTTCCCCTGAATAAACCAAGTACAAGCCAAGAGTTAGGAGGTGTTACTGAGGACAATATTGAAAAAGATTATCCTGAAAATGAGCCATTTGCAGCAGCCGATGTTCACTTGACTGGTAGTGACATAGCTGTGCTAACTGACATTGCATCTACAAAATATGTCACAGACAGGGCAAACTTTCCAATTACAATTACAGATGCACATGTGAAGAGATTTATAATCACAAATGGTCCTTGCAGACCTACAGGGCCCTTTAAGAGAGACAATGATGAGGAACAGAGGTGATTTTCAGTAAAATATTATGAAAAAACAACAAAAACAGGACTTAAACTACCCATTACCTGGCTCTGTTATTCTCCTAAATTGAATGTTGCATACTGTGAACCATGCTGGTTATTTGGTGACCGGCTCTGAACCAGCATGGGCAAAGGGGATACACAAATGGAAAGGCTTGTCAACAAAAATACAGGTTCATGAAACATCTCAAACTCATATAGATTCTTGCATAATATATGATCAGTGGCATAAAAGGGAACAATCGATGAGGAAAACGAACAACAATTAAGAAAAGAAAAAAACTTTTGGAGAGATGTTTTAAATAGAATAGTGAATGTCACCTTGACTATGGCTATGAATAACATGGCCTTCCGTGGCCACAGAGAAAATATAGGAGAAGTCAACAGTGGAAACTTCCTGGCAATAATTGAGCTGCTAGCTGAGTATGATCCCATATTAAAGCAATTGCTACAGTTACCACAGGGAAAAGTCAAATACCTTAGTCCAAAAATTCAAAATGAAGTCATAGATATTTTGTCAAAGCAAGTTCTGAATGACATTTTGTCTGAAGTGCAAAATGCACAGTTTTACTCGTTGATTATAGATACTACTCAGGATATCTCTAAATGTGATCAAATGAGTCAGGTGCTTCGATATGTTTCTATTGAAAGAGATCCAAATACGAGAGCAAAGCAAATCAACCTACATGAGGCATTTCTTGGATTTAATGCTGTTCATGACCAAAGTGCTGCAGGTATAGAAAAATAAATACTTGCATTTATTGATGCTAAAGGAATTTCTCTGGATAAGTGCCATGGTCAGGGCTATGATGGTGCTGCCACAATGAGTAGAATCTATTCTGGTGTGCAGACTCGAATTTTGCAGATAAAGGAAAATGCACTTTATGTTCATTGTGCAGAACACAATCTTAATTTGGTCCTTCAAGATGCTGTGGCAGAGATTACAGAGGTCTCAAACTTCATGGGTGTGGTTCAACATATACACAATTTTTTGGGGGACAGTGGAAAGTGGTGGGAGATCCTGTCTTCATTTACCAGTGAATCGTCTGTTACACTGAAGAAATTGTGTCCTACACGCTGGTCATCTCGCTATGAGTCGCTGCTTGCCTTGCGTTTTCGTTTTGTAGATGTACTTAAAGCGCTATCAAAAATAAGCCTTGTAGCTACCAAAAAAAGTGAAAGAGAAGAGGCAATGGGGCTGAAAAAAAAAATTTGAGTCCTTCCAATCTATATTTCTAATTGTTCTACACACAAAAATTTTCACAAGCATAAATTCTCTGTCTAAACTCCTCCAGTCAGAGAGCATGGACTTGTCCAAAGCTTCTCATTTAATTAAGACAGCCTTGGATGAGCTATCCAATTTCAGAAGCAGTTTTGGGGAAGTCAGAAATAATGCTGTATTGCTCGCACAAAAGAAAAGATCCTTCTTAAAACTTAAACTAATAAAGAATTATCTCAGAAGCACTATGTCTGAGCAAAGACTTTCTGGGCTTGCTATCCTAAGCATTGAAAATGCTAGAGCAAAACGGCTGGACCTAAACCACATTGTGGACACTTTTGCAGAATTGAAGGCACGCAGACGTGTTTTCTAAGTTGTGGTGTTTTGTGAGTATACAAGTTGGAAGAGTTTTCAAAGTTAATGTTTGGTTCTGTTGCCAGCCATTACCTTTCTTTTTTGGGTTAAACCATGGGGTCTATTTATAACCTATTCGCAGAGCCATTCACCCTCTGAAAATGTCAAAACATTTATTTTTTGCTACTTGGCACAAAAAGATACGTTCTTTGTTTTTTGGTATTTCAGGTCAAACTTATGGAATGTAATATTGTTTTTTGACTATTAGATTAAGCTGAGGAGCATGGGAAATATGTTATAAATAGAACCATTTGGTTCCAGTTTGGCAAATAATAAAGTGGAACTTTAGGCAAATATTTGAATAAATACATGGTAGAATTGGCAGCTTATGTTTGAGTGAGCAAACTTAGAAGGAGGCACAGGTAAAATGGTGCAAACCTGACTGGCTTTCAAAGATTGCTTTGATGTGTAAAACAGAAAACTGGCTGAACTGAATTATAAGTATCCGGCAAATATTTTGTCTGAATGCTTATATGTATGTCAGCTTTGTACTTTGTTGTGTTGGCTAGAGTTCCACTTTACTCGTTTAACTAGCCTCAGTTGTTGAATTGTCTGGTTAACCGATACATTTCTTTTTACATACCTGTCCACAGCTGCCCCACGTGCCCTCTTTGAGCATTACAAATCAGGCAAAATTTCTTCCTTTGTGAATCAAATTATTATTATTTTTTTTAATCCAGTCAAAATTTGTTTTCTGCATACACGCTTTTGTAAAGTGTGTGTAGACCTTGCCCATTTACCCATCTAAATCTTCCTTTTTGATGACAAATTACACCTTTCTTGTCAATTAAATCAAAGGATGGCAGGTTTTTGGCTTCCGCACTGCCTGTTTGGCCGGAAAACAGCTTTGGAAAGAAAAGGATAAAATCAAATAAAAGAAATATAGCAAGATATTGTTAATTAAGGTTGACTTTTTCTAATGTTCTGTTTCCTTACATTTGGCTTGTTGTTGGCTGTTCGCTGTTGAAACCATGGCTTCTTTTCCTTTTGGTTATTTTTAAAGACATGTTGAAAATATGCACGTTAAGCATCAAGATCTAAATCAAGTAGGTGTAAACTCAAAAATGAAGAATTTTATGCCAAGTTAAAGTGCATAGAATGTAAGACCTAATTTCTTCCTTCCCTTACAAGGTTTTCATCCTGTTAATTTCCCTCTTAAACCGGTGCAGTTTGCGTTGTTTGCCCTTTAAACGTAAGTATAAAAGAGTAAAAGTAGTAAACACAATGCTTTGAATTTTGCATTTTATTTATTATATGGTTATTAAAATTTTTGTTTTGTTGTTCGAAATTAATATAAGCTGTTGCCTGGGTACTGTGCCACATGGGTGTGGAAATCGTTTGTTCAATGGAATTAGTACATTTTTTTTGGGGGGGGGGGCTGTTTGTAGGGGGGGGGGGGGCGGCGAGGGGGGGGGGGGGGGGGGGGGGGGGGGGGGGGGGCTGTTTGGTAGGGGGGGGGGGGGCATTCAACATTTTGCTATGGGGCCCTGTGATTTCTAGTTATGCCCCTGTTTGGTATCCAAGATCGTAACTCCAGTTTGCTGTCTCCTTGTCATCTTCAGCTTAAAAGCATGTACCAATACTTCATAGTGATATGTCATGGTTTGAGATTATTGTATAGTTTATTATAGGAATGTAATAATTATTTCATATTATATGTTCCATAAGTAGTAGTTTATCAAAGAATGTGTCCAAGTAAAAGTAATCCTGAGCAATTACATATTTTTCATAACATTACTTTGTTCCCAGTTATAATTAATATTACATGTATACATTTCACAGTGATAACATTTAAATAGTTACAGTTCATCTTTTAAATATTTGTTTGTCAAATTCTTAGATATTTTGCAGCTTTAATTTAACCATATTTCCCTAAAACCACTAACAGTGCAAGTTTCCAGATGTCCTCTCACAAGCCAAGGTGGATCAGTGAATTAATCATTTTGACAGCTCTTCTTGTACTAATCTTAGAACCACCTGTGCTCTTTGGAGGATATTCTGAATACCAAAACTTACTACAGTCCATCTGAAATACAGACATAATGTAATTATTAATGTAGATATACTGAATATTGATCTATCTATCTATCTATCTATCTATCTATCTATCTATCTATCTATCTATCTATCTATCTATCTATCTATCTATCTATCTATCTATCTATCTATCTATCTATCTATCTATCTACCTATCTATCTACTCATCTGTCCACCTATCTCTCTATCTATCCAACAGCCTGTCTTTTTAATCATCCATTCATATGTTTTCTTAAGCAGTTTCCTTGTTTTCTTAACACAGAGCAGTGTAAAACTGTAAAAGAAGGTGACTAGCAGACAAAGTAAGTGGCTGTTTTGCTGCAGCTTGCAATGCAAAATATATATTACTATGTCTGGAATCAGCTTGTACATGACAGAATATATAAATATGACAAATGAAGCTTAACCCTGAAGAATTTATAATATCATTTTACACTGATATCCTGCTGTTCACCTTTTCTTGGCTGTCTAGTTTGATTTTAAATGCAATCTATGATACTACAACTTATTAAAATATGTGGTGTGGAGTCCACATTAGTGATTTATTTGGGTGAATATATATTCAGAAATTGATGTGATGTATATTTTTAATGATTTCTGGAGTAGGCAGCAAAGCTTAATATAATGCTTGTAATATACAAAGATGCTTCAGAGCATATGTTAATAAGTTTAGAGTATGTAAAGCTATATAAACAGTGATATAAAACATTTAATTGTTGTCACTATTTTTACAGCAATTTATCAGAGCAAAAAGTCACCAGAAATGAAAAAGCATCTTAAGCCCCAACTAATCATTTTATTTAAATCAGCTAAATCCCATCTGAATCCTCAAAACAAAAAGATGTCTCATTTTTTTCCCCAAAATCAGCCAATGTAGAAAAAACTGTCCCCTGTCAACATGCTACAGAAAAGGATCCTTGCTCTACATATGGAAGAAGTGGCATCTCTGCAGAAGTTACACACACACTGCCTACTGAATCAGAGATTAAGCTCTTTATTCAGCAAGGCGCACAATCTTTTCTGATTGCAGTGCTATAGGCCGAATTCAGCAGGGAGTGTATAACTCTGTAAAGAGACCACTGCTTCCCCACCAAGACCAAGGATCCTTCTCTACAGGATTGTGGCAAGGGGCAGGCTTTTCTATTTAAGCTGTAGCTGATTTCTAAAGAAAATGAACTGTAAGACATGTTTTGCTTTCATGTTTTACCTTTACATTTCAGTAGTCAGTTAAAATGAAAATTAATTTGGGATTTAAAGTAATCATTATGGTTGAGTGAACCCGAACAGTAAAGTTTGGGTTCGTACCAGACTTTTGCGTTTTTGGGTCCAATTTACTGTATGTTCGGGTTAGAGTTCGGTGTTTGGCAATGTAATGACACTTTTTAAAAAGTTATTGTCAGTTTGTCACAAAGTGTAATTTCTGCAGGAAAAAATGTATTTTAAAAGCACTCGCGCTATAATGAATTGTCGGCTCCACCATAATACAGAGAACAGTCATTGAAAGTCATTGACATAAAAATATTGTCATAAAAATTGTTTGGGGACCTGGGTCCTGCCCCAGGGGACATGTATCAATGCAAAAAAAGTTTTAAAAACTGAAGTTTTTTCGGGAGCAGTGATTTTAATAATGCTTAAAGTGAAACAATAAAAATGTAATATTCCTTTAAATTTCATACCTGGGGGGGTGTATAGTATGTCTGTAAAGGGGCACATGTTTCCCATGCTTAGAACTATCCCTGCACAAAGTGTAATTTCTGCAGGAAAAAAAGCTGTTTAAAAGCACTCGCAGCTATAATGAATTGTCGGCTCCCCCGTAATACAGAGAACAGTCATTGAAAGTCATTGATAAAAAAAAAAAGGCGTGGGGTTCCCCTAAATTCAATTACCAGGCCCTTCAGGTCTGGTATGGATTTTAAGGGGAACTCCACGCCAAATAAAAAAAGTGGCTTGGAGTTCCCCCAAAAATCCACACCAGACCCTTTATCTGAGCATGCAACCTGGCAGGCCGCAGGAAAAGAGGGGGGGAGTAGAGAGCGCCCACCCTCCTGAACCGTACCAGGCCACATGCCCTCAACTTCGGGAGGGTGCTTTGGGGTCCCCCCCAAAGTACCTTGTCCCCATGTTGATGAGGACCTAAGGGCCTCCTGCCCACAACCCTTGCCTGGTGGTTGTGAGGGTCTGTGGGCAGGGGAGCTTATCGGAATCTGGATGCCCCCTTTAACAAGGGGATCCCCAGATCCTGCCCCCCGTGTGAAATGGTAAGGGAGTAATACCATTTCACAAAAAAAAGTGACAAAAGTGTTAAAAATGACAAGAGACAGTTTTTGACAATTCCTTTATTTAAGTCTTCTTTCTTCTGGTCTTCTTCCTTTCTTCATCCTTCAGGTTTCTTCATCTTCTTCCGCCATCTTCTTCTTCCTCCCACCGCTTCTTCTTGCTCTGGTGTTATCGTCAGGCATCTTCCTCCACGGCGTCTCTTCTATGTTCTCTGGCTGCTCTGTGCAATGGGAGGCTCCCGCTGTGTGACGCTTCTCTTCTTCTGACAGGTCTTATATAACGGAGGGCGGGGACACCTGGTGACCCCCGCCCCCTCTAACATCATGGGGAAAGCCATAGGGAAGTCCCCAAGTCCCGTGTGTCAGAGGGGGGGCGGGGTCACCAGGTGGCCCCGCCCTCCATTATATAAGACCTGTCAGATGAAGAGAAGCGTCACACAGCGGGAGCCTCCCATTGCGCAGAGCGGCCCGAGAACGAAGAAGAGATGCCGTGGAGGAAGATGCCAGACGAGAACACCAGAGCAAGAAGAAGTGGATCGGAGGAAGAAGAAGATGGAGGAAGAAGAGGATAGAGGAAGAAGATGAAGAAACCGAAGGATGAAGCAAGGAAGAAGGAAAAAGACCAGATGAAAGAAGACTTAAATAAAGGAATTGTCAAAAACTGTCTGTCATTTTTAACACTTTTGTCACTTTTTTGGGTGAAATGGTAGGGGTACCCCCTTACCATTTCACACAGAGGGGGCGGGATCTGGGGGTCCCCTTGTTAAACAGGGCTTCCAGATTCCGATAAGCCCCCCCCCACAGACCCCCACAACCATCGGGCAAGGGCCCTTAGGTCCTCATCAACATGGGGACAAGGTACTTTGGGGGGACCCCAAAGGACCCTTCCAATGTTGAGGGCATGTGGCCTGGTACGGTTCAGGAGGGGGGCACTCTCTCGTCCCCCCTCTTTTCCTGCAGCCTGCCAGGTTGCATGCTCGGATAAAGGATCTGGTATGGATTTTTGGGGGATTTTTTTTTTTTTTTATTTGGCATGGAGTTCTCCTTAAAATCCATACCAGACCTGAAGGGTCTGTTATGGATATTTAGGGGGAAGCCAAAGTCGTTTTTTTTTTTTTACTTGATGCAGGGTTCCCCTTAATATCCATACCAGACCTAAAGGGCCTGGTAATTGAAATTTGGGGGAATCCCACGCTTTTTTTTTTATCAATGACTTTCAATCACTGTTCTCTTTATTACGGGGAGCCTACAATTCATTATAGCCGCAAAGGCTTTTAAATAGCTTTTTTTTCCTGCAGAAATTACACTTTATGCAGGGACAGTTCTAAGCACGGGAAACATGCACCCCTTTACAGGCATACTATACACACCCCCCAGGTATGAAATTTAAAGGAATATTACACTTTTATTGTTTCACTTTAAGCATTATTAAAATCACTGCTCCCGAAAAAACTTCCATTTTTAAAACTTTTTTTTGCATTGATACATGTCCCCTGGGGCAGGACCCAGGTCCCCAAACACTTTTTATGACAATAATTTTTTAATAATCAATGACTTTCAATGACTATTCTCTGTATTACGGGGACGGGAGCCGACAATTCATTATAGCCGTTCGGGTCCCCATTGACTTCAATGGGGTTCGAGTTCGGGGTCAAGTTCGGTCCCGAACTCAAACTTTTTTGCAAAGTTCGGCCAAACCCCTCGAACCCGAACATCCAGGTGTCCACTCAACTCTAGTAATCATGAAAAGAATATGTAGATTGCCAAGGCTGGCCTCATTTTTAAACTGCTAGTTGTTTAGCTGTCTTGCTTATTCTGACTTTATTGCTTACATTTTTCACTAACCTGTAACAAGCATGCAACAAATGAAATCAGACTAATCTAAGTAACTGTTTCAGCAAATTAGGAAGTAAAATATATTTAGAATAATGTACTAAAGGAGTTTTTAAAGATGATAATGTTCACCTAATAAATTGAATGCTCCATTAAAAAAGTGAATGTTGACTTAAAACAGTGAAGATAGTAAAGATATGTTCATTTGAATACCCAAGTGGTGTCCAGGGGAATTAAAAAACAAAGCTGATCTTGAGGATAGATCCAGACGTAATAATGTCAATGTTAGAGGAATACCTGACACAATTCAACAAGTGGATTTTTTAGATTTGTTTGTTACATGCTCATTACTTTGCTACCAAATCTGGTTGCTTCCAAACTGAAGTAAAGTGTTATTTTTTCAATTTTTTTTAAGTGTGATACGTGTAAATATATGTAAAAGGTGTAAAAATATTAATGAACGAAGCAAACAAAAAACAGAAAAAAGTTAACAGTTCATAAATTTTTTTTTTTTTTTTTACTTGTCAGGTTGCTTTAACTCTCTACATCTGCAGATCAAAGTTCATCCATTTGATCTGCAGATGAAAAACACAGAAAGTTACAAATGATGCAATGGGGGTTATTTACACAAGGCAAATCCACTTTGCACTACAAGTGCAAAGTGCACTTGAAATTATACTGAAAGCGAACTTGGAAGTGCAGTCGCTGTAGATCTGAGGGGAACATGCAAGGAAAATAAAAAACATAATTTTAGCTTGCACATGATTGGATGATAAAATCAGCAGAGCTTCCCCTCATTTCAGATCTACTCCTCAGATTTACAGTGACTGCACTTCCAAGTGCACTTTCAGTGCAATTTCAAGTACACTTTGCACTTGTAGTGCAAAGTGGATTTGCCTTTCCATAAATAACCCCCAATGTTTCAATCTAACTTTCTGTCTTCAAGGCTGAGCAATGTTGTTGACAGCTCCTGCTGCAGACCTTCTCTGTGTACTCGGGAATGCAGCTGTGATTAACCACTTGCCTACCAGCCTAATTCTGACATTTCTCTCCTACATGTAAAAATCATCATTTGTTTGCTATAAAATTATACAGAACCCCCAAACATTATATATATATATATATATATATATATATATATATATATATATATATATATATATATGTACAAATTTTTTGCCTCTTCGGCATGTTCTGGTGGCAACTGAATCGGGGGGTGTTCGGCCCATCCCTATATATATGTAAAAAATGACAATATTGGGCCCAATTAGCCATTTTTCCTCCCCGGTGTCATGAGACTCGTTAGTGTTACAAGGTCTCAGGTGTGAATGGGGAGCAGGTATGTTAAACTTGGTGTGATCATTCTCACTCTCTCATACTGGTCACTGGAAGTTCAACATGGCACCCCATGGCAAAGAACTTTCTGAGGATCTGAAAAAAATTATTGTTGCTCTACATAAAGATGGCCTAGGCTGTACGAAGATTGAAGATAAACCCTTAAACTGAGCTGCAGCATGGTGGCCAAGACCATACAGTGGTCTAACAGGACAGGTTCCACTCAGAACAGGCCTCGCCATGGTCGACCAAAGAGGTTGAGTGCACATGCTCAGCGTCATATCCAGAGGTTGTCTTTGGGAAATAGACGTATGAGTGCTGCCAGCATTGCTGCAGAGGTTGAAGAGGTGGGGGGTCAGCCTGTGAGACCATACACTGCACACTGCATCAAATTGGTCTGCATGGCTGTCGTCCAAGAAGGAAGCTTCTTCTAAAGATGATGCACAAGAACGCCCACCAACAGTTTGCTGAAGACAAGCAGACTAAGGACATGGATTACTGGAATCATGTCCTGATGAGACCAAGATAAAAGTATTTGGTTCAGATGGTGTCAAGCGTGTGTGGCGGCAACCAGGTGAGGAGTACAAAGACAAGTGTGTCTTGCCTACAGTCAAGCATGGTGGTGGGAGTGTCATGGACGGGGGCTACATGAATGCTGCAGGCACTGGGGAGCTACAGTTCATTGAGTGAACCGTGAATGCTAACATGTACTGTGGCATACTGAAGCAGAGCATGATCTCCTCCCTTCGGAGACTGGGCCGCGTGGCAGTATTCCAACATCATAACGACCCCAAACATACCTCCAAGACGACCACTGCCTTGCTAAAAAAGCTGAGAGTGAAGGTGATGGACTGACCAAGCATGTCTCCAGACCTAAACCCTATTGAGCATATGTGGGGCATCCTCAAACGGAAGGTGCAGGAGCGCAAGGTTTCTAACATCCACCAGCTCCGTGATGTGGTCATGGAGGAGTGGAAGAGGACTTCAGTGGTAACCTGCAAAGCTCTGGTGAACTCCATGCCCAAGAGGATTAAGGCAGTGCTGGAAAATGATGGTGGCCACACAAAATATTAACACTTTGGGCCCAATTTGGACATTTTCACTTAGGGGTGTACTCACTTTTGTTGCCAGCGGTTTAGACATTAATGGCTGTGTGAGTTATTTTGAGGGGGCAGCAAATTTACACTGTTATACAAGCTGTACACTCACTACTTTACAATGTAGTAAAGTGTAATTTCTTCAGTGTTGTCACATGAAAAGATATATTTAAATATTTACAAAAATATGAGGGGTGTACTCACTTTTGTGAAATACTGTATGTATATATATATATATATATATATATATATATATATATATATATATATATATATATTTACAAGCTCTGTCTGCCACATTTAGACCCCTTTCACACTGAGGCGTTTTACAGGCATTTTTGTGCTAAAAATAGCATCTGAAAAGCACCTGTAAACTGCCTCTTCTTCAGCCCCAGTGCGAAAGCTCAACAGGAGAAGAGTCCTGCAAGCATCATCTTTGGGGCAGTGCAGGAGCGGTGTATACACTGCTCCTGCCCATTTAAATGAATAGGCACCACTGCCGAAGCGCCTGCAAAGCACTTTGGCAGTGGCGCTTTTCGGACGCTATTAACCCTTTCCTCGGCTGCTAGCGGGGGTTAAAAGTGCCCCGCTAGTGGGCGAATAGCACCGCTATAACAGCGGTAAAGCGCCGCTATAGTGAAACATTTCAGGGGACTCTTTAAGTGTTCAGTCCTTGGGGGATCCACAATATGCAGACAAGTGATGTCAGCTAGGGTCTAATTAAGCAATGGCCAGGGCAAGCAATACTGGAAGAACTGAGAATAAACTGTGAAAGCATGGCTATGGCTCAATAAACATAAAGCGAGAATATAGGGTTCATGCATGCCCAGTACAATAAATCATTGTGGTAAGCTATATTTGGGGTGCAATAGATTCCCTTGTATATAAAAAATCTTTTTATGTTCTTGTATTTTGTGAAATTACCATGTATTATGAGGTCCCTAAGGAAGCAGTTTTTTTCACTGTGAAAAGCGTTGTTCTACATCAACAGGAATACACAAGCATTCACTGTTATACTGCTGCAGAACCCTTCTATGTTTTTAACCACTTCAGCTCCGGACCATTTGGCAACTCAATGACCGCAGGACTTTACAATTTGGCACTGCGCTGCTTTAACTGGTAAAAGCGAGGTCATGCAATGTTGTACCCAAAATAAATTTGCGTCCTTTTTTTCCCACAAATAGAGCTTTCATTTGATGGTAATTGATTGCCTCTGCGATTTTTTTTTTTTTTGCGATATGAACCGAAAATTTAAAAAAAAAATGATATTTTCTACTTTTTGTTCTAATTTTTTTTTAATAAACTCAACTTTAGTCAAACATTTAGGCCAAAATGTATTCAGCCACATGTCTTTGGTAAAAAAAATGTCAATAAGCATATATTTATTCGTTTGCGCTTTTAGTTTATGACTGCCTATCTCATTTTTTGAGGTGCTAAAATGTCAGGGCAGTACAAAACAACCCCCAAATGACCCCATTTTGGAAAGTAGACACCCTTAAGGAAATTGTTAAGAGGCATGTTGAGCCCATTGAATATTTTTTTTTTTTCCCAAGTGATTGAATAATGACAAAAAAAAAAAATGTTTACAAAAAGTTGTCACTAAATGATATATTGCTCACACATGCCATGGTTATATGTGGAATTGCACCCCAAAATACATTTTGCTGCTTCTCCTGAGTACGGAAATACCACATGTGTAGGACTTTTTGGGAGTCTAGTCGCGTACGGGGCCCACGAAAACCAAACACCACCTTCAGGATTTCTAATGTCACGTACACACGATCGGACTTTTCGGCCGGACTATCCGGCGGATGTAGTCTGGCGGACAATCCGCTGGACTTTCCAGCGAAGGTCCACCGGACTTTCCGAATGTACGGACTTGCCCACACATGCCCGGACTTTTCCAGCGGAATAGATTTGGCGGACAATCCGCCGGAGTTTTGGCGGAAGTCTGCCGGACTTTTACACGGAGTAAAGTTCGTTCATTTAGAATGTGACTCCAGGTAGACGGGACTATCGAAGGAAGTCAATGCCGCCGCCTCGATCGGCGAGATTGACATCGCTAGCCCCGTCACCTGGTATGGATTTAAAGGGTAATCCCTACGCTGAAAAAACGGCGTGGCGGCCCCCCCATATCCATATCAGACCCTTATCCAAGCATGCAGCCCGGCCGGTCAGGAAAGGGGGTGGGGACGAGCAAGCGCCCCCCTGAGCCGTACCAGGCCATGTGCCCTCAACATGGGGGGTGCTTTGGGGAAGGGGGCCCTGTGACCCCCCCCCACCCCTAAGCACCTTGTCCCCATGTTGATGAGGACAAGGGCCTCTTCCCGACAACCCTGGCCGTTGGTTTCGGGGGCGGGGGCTTATCGGAATCCGGGAGCCCCCTTTAATAAGGGGGGCCCCAGATTCTGGTCCCCCACCCTATGTGAATGGGTATGGGGTACAATGTACCCCTACCCATTCACCTGGTAAAAAAAGTGTAAATAAAAGCACAACACAAGTTTTTAAAATACTTTATTACACAGTTCCGGGGGTCTTCTTCCATCTTGGGGGGTCTTCTCGCCAGACTCCTCCACTATCTTCTGCTAGCTCTTTTACTAGCGGAGGACCCCGGCTTTCTCCTTCGTCACCGCCGCCATCTGGGGGTCTTGTTCCGACTTCGGGGGTCTTGTCCTACTCTTCTGTTGTTCTTGCCGGGCCTCCGCTATCTTCTTGCAGCTCTTTTACTAGCGTTGGCCCGGTCTTCTGTCACCGTCGCCATCACCACGCCTTCTGATTCTGCTTCTTCTGCTTCTTCTTCTTTCTTCATCCAATGTTGACAGGACGCTGTCTCTGCTTCTAATGGCCGAGACGTGTTGCGCGGCCAGTTATATAGGAACAAGGGGCGGGGTCACCGTGTCCGGGACTGTGACATCATATGGGGCGGGATCACCATGTGACATGAGTCGGTGGCCCTGCACCTTGTCCCTATATAACTGGCTGCGCAACACGTCTCGGCAAAATTTTGAAATAAAAAAGATACCTCACATGCATTGTGCAATTGCTGTTTACATATGATGCCAGACCGATGCTCGCGAGAGCAGGGGGGGGGGGGGGGTAGCATATTTTTGCTTTTTTATCTTATTAGTTTTTAAACAGTTTTTATCATTTTTATTGTTATCTCAGGGAATGTAAATATCCCCTATGATAGCAATGGGTAGTGACAGGTACTCTTTTTAAAAAAAAATTGGGGTCTATTAGATCCTAGATCTCTCCTCTGCCCTCAAAGCATCTGACCACACCAAGATCGGTGTGATAAAATGCTTTCCCAATTTCCAAATGGCGCTGTTTACATCCGGCGAAATCTAAGTCATGAAATGCTCGTAGCTTCCGGTTTCTTAGGTCATAGAGATGATTGGAGCCGTTCTGGTCTCTGATCAGCTCTATGGTCAGCTGGCGGAACCACCGGCTGCATTCTCAGGTTCCCTGTTGGGACAGGAGAGCCAGAGAAATCTATGGAAGACAGTGGGAGGGGGGAACATTCCCTCCCACTGCTTGTAAAAGCAGTCTAGAGGCTAATTTGCTGCTAGGATTGCTTTTACATGAAAGCTGACCACTGGCTGAAAAGAATGATACCAAGATGATACCTAAACCCGCAGGCATCATTCTGGTATAACCACTCAAAGTCCAGCAACATAGCAGTATGTTGCTGGTCCTTGTTGGGCATATATTGTAATCTTTTTTTCATTACAGTATAGCATACCATACCTGCAAAGCAAATACAATAAAACATAGTAAAAATAAAACCGAGAGAGAACGATAGATATAGAACAATAGTGAGCGAACAGTAGAGTGGAAAGTAGAGAGCGAACATAAGAGAGAGAACAATAGAGAGAGAGAAGAAAAATACAACCACAACTATTTTTGGCTTTTTTATTTTTTATTTATTTTGTGTTTTTGTGTGTGTTTTTATACCTTTTTCCCTTTTATAAAATATTTTTTGTGTGTGTTTTTTTACTTTTTTCCCTTTTATAAAATATTTTTCACTTTTTTCCCTTTTATAAAAACTGTAAAAAAAAAATATAAACTGAACTTTGCAGATTAGGGTCTCTCAAAATGTGATGGCCATCTTTCGAGGCCCAGATACCCTGT
This sequence comes from Lithobates sylvaticus, assembly GCA_028564925.1. Classification (NCBI taxonomy): domain Eukaryota; kingdom Metazoa; phylum Chordata; class Amphibia; order Anura; family Ranidae; genus Lithobates; species Lithobates sylvaticus. The sequence continues at coordinate 440,195,905 of CM053027.1, read as the reverse complement.
GTACATGTGCCTATGACTGTGTGGTGCTGTACCCTACGCTAATACTCAACTAGTGTGTGATAGCGTTCTAAACAGTCACCTATGCAAAGACCAGGTTGGTTAGGACAGGAGGGACAATAAAAGCAGGTGTCATGCCTAAATCCGCGCTTTCTACAGACACAACATATTCTTTGGGGATTTCTTTGGGTAGGGGTACCAGAGAGGACATGTGGAAAATGCCTCTCATGCAGCCGGCTTACTGCATTTGCGTTGGGAAGTTGGGCCAGAGCACTGTTTGGAAACAGAAGGGCTCTGATGATCTCTTCCTGGAATTTAAGGAAGGATCCAGTTTGTCCTGAAGCTCTGTATAGCACATGAGCGTTCAGCAAAGCCAATTGAAATAAGTATACAGACACTTTTTTATACCAGCATCTGGCCTTATGGGCAATTAGGTACAGCGCCAACAACTGGTCATTGAGGTCCACCCCTCCCATATTGAGGTTATATTCGTGGACACAGAGGGGTTTCTCCGCAACACCAGTGGCCGTAGTAATTTGGACAGTCGTGTCTGTGTGAAGGGAGCAAAGAACGAAAACATTCTTGTTATCCCTCCACTTCACAGCGAGCAAATTATTACATCTCAAGCAGGCTCTCTCCCCCAGCCTAAGACAGGAATCTACAAGCTGCTGGGGAAAGCCCTGGTGATTAGATCACATGGTGCCACATGCGCCAATTTGATGATCAAACAAGTGACTAAAAAGTGGCAGTGTGTAATAATTGTAAACATACAAGTGGTACCCCTTTCCGAATAAGAGCCACCCCACCATCAGAAGTTGAGTCCCCTACTCTCCATTACGTTACAGTCCACCCCCTTTCCTTATGATGCTGCTGGGAAGAAGCTGGATGCATTGCTTGAAAGCAGAAAGCAGGGGTCTAGAGGAGGACCAGAGGAGGGCTGGAGCTCTCCTGCAGCTGCAGGAGAGGTGCGAGGGCCACATGAAATGGCCTGGAGGGCCAGATTCGGCCCGCGGGCCCTGTGTTTGACACCTGTGCCGTAATTGGTCTCCAATCTCTGGCAAGGGTCAGCTGGGGATTAGCAGCGATGAATTGACCAGCATACAAATTGCTTTGGTCCACAATATAGAGCTATAGAGATCTTCAGTGAAAAACAGCGAATAAAAATCAAGTGACGTAAAGTCAACTATTTCCACCTGAATGCCGGGTTGGCCAGTGAATGGGGGAAGTATGGGTACTGCAGAAGTAGTGGGTTCCCAATTAGAATGGGCTAATGCAGCAGGAAGGGCACTATGGGCTTGACGGGCCTGTCTTTGTCTTCTTCTTGGTGGCAGCGGGACACTACTCGTGCTTGCCACCTCGCCAGCTTGAACTGCACTTATGGGACTCACCACGTCACCAAGTGTTACTGCAGTGCTGGATGTACGACCAGGATGTACTAGGCCACTGGTGCTTGCCAGTTCACCAGAAGGAAAAACGGCACTGCGGTTCCTGCACCTCAACGACAGCAGAAGATCGGGGTCTGGTACGCCTGACCTTGGCAGGGACCACAACTCCGTCGTCAGAGCTATCTGTCAGGGTGCCACTGTCGTCTACAGGATCATATTCTGAGCCTGAATCTCACAGATGAGTGATTTCCTCTTCACTATCTGTCATGCTCAGAAACGTGTAGGCCTCTTCACTACTGTACCTTCAATTTGACATTTTGGTCTCTAAATTTACTGGTACAGTAGTGAGACTCATAGGTAAAAAAGCTCCTGACTGTAAGCGACTGATTCAAACGCTACCAAAAAAAACTGTTATCGTTCGCAGGGATGAGGCCTGACTCTGCGAACACTGCAGTTATGTGTGTTGTGTTTTGTAAGTGACAGTGATCAATTGATACTGCACTTGGGTGGGCTGGGCTGGGCGGAGGGGCTAAACGCAAGTGCTAGCAGGTATCTGGGCTGATCCCGCTAACACTGCGTTTTTGTGAACCCTAAACTGTTGGGGATGCTAATATAGTTCTGATCAGATCAGATATTGATCTGTTCAGACACTATACTACTAAGGGAGGCATATGGTGCATGCATGGTTGTTAGCGGTACTGGCACTGATCTGACATTGCCTGGGGAGACGCAGACCCTATCTGATGCTAAAACCTAACTTTGATCACCGGCCGGTTGATCAGGGGGTTAAATCTTTATTGGGTAAAATACGGCGGGTGCCCTGACGCTATAAAAATAAATCTAGCTAAAGTGTGTCACCCGTACACTTATACTGTGATCACAGGTGACAGGGGGTAATCAAGGGGTTAAATCTTTATTGGGAAGGTAAGGGGGGTCTGTAGACCTATCTGGGCCTAAGACTAATTACCCTAACACTGATTAGTGTCACTAATGACACTAGTACAGCGATCTAGTAAAAAATCTGATTGCTGTACTGGGTGACACAGTGACAGGTGGTGATGTGGGGGGGGGGGGGGTGATCAGGGGGTGATTGGTCTCTCCTCTCAGTCTGGAACAGAAAAGAATGACACGAGGGAGATGGCATCACTTCCCCTGTCAGTGTTTACAGTTACACAGACAGGGGAAGGATATCATTCGTCAGGAGCGATCACCAGGTCCAGGCTAGATTTCATTAGCCTTGGCCTGGGGATTGATCGGTTCCTGATCGAATCCAAGCCGGCCGCGCGCCCGATGTAGCATAATGGCGATTCGCCTGCCTGTGCCATTCTGCCGCAGTACAACTGCAGTGGCTGGTCGGGAACAGGTTAATGGTATATTGTTTACATTGTAAAATATCTATTGTCATTAAGACCGGATTTTTCAAAAATTCATGTTTGTTGTAATAAAATCACATGAACATTTTTTGTGCTATTGCCTTAAGTACGAAGCCATTAAGGTTACGGTGGTTTTATTAGGAATGTTTGTTTTATTCTGTTTGGAACTTGCAAAGGAATGCAATGAGAAATGTAAGAGAGCAATCAGGGCAGCTAAATTAGACTAAATTGGGATCCAGCAACTGTGCAGTCCCAAAATTTTCCCTGACCACCATTATACTTGTTATTGCTTGCATTGAGGCATTTTCATGTTATTCCCTAATCACGGGAAGTTGTCAGGTACTTTTGATGTAAGGGTGTAAGCATACCCTTCAGGTTTATGCAAAATATTAACGTTGTTTACATTTATCGAGATGGATCAATCTGAACTTGGGTGTCCCTGTTCCATGAATAGTTTACATGAATGGTTTACCAATGCCAACACCAGTTGCCTCTCCTCCCCAAAAATGATCCCACCCAAACTCTATAAAGCCTGAAGGCTCCAGGATCTAGAACAGGACTAGCTAAGATTATAGGAAAAACAAAAAGTCTGTTTTCTCCAAATCAGTCAAAAACCTTTGAACTCTACACCTTGTGTAGGTAAGAAAACCTAGGTGGCATATATACACAGTCTACTGTCCAGCCAGCCAGTGCCTCATGAACAATATATGTTCAGTATACAGTTTACATTATATTAGGGGTAATGAGGTCCAATCAATAACATTTTCTTCCAGCAGAGGCCAGAGTCTTAAGTTCTTGTATGTTGTGTGTCCATTATGTGCTATTACTCCTTTTCCACCTATCATAGTCCCCCCATTTACATCACAGTCTATCCTCAGACACAGACCCCCTTTCACACCACAGCCCCCCTCATGTCACAACCCACCCTTACATCATGGAACCCCCTTTCCATAAGTGTCCTCAGCCCCCCTCTTCACATCACAGTCCCCCTCCCCTCACATCAGTCCCCCCTTCACATCACAGACACCCATTTACATTGCAGTTCCCCCTTACATCACACATCCCCTTTTACATCAGTGTCCTCAGTCTTCCCTTCACATCACAGTCTTCTTCACACCACAGTCTTCTTCACATTGCAGACCCACCTCTAAAATCACTTCCCCCCTTCACTTCACAGATCCCCCCCCCCCCTTCACATTGCAGTCCTTCCTTCACATCACAGCCTTCTTTTCACACTAGCTCCCCAGCAACACAGATCGCCCTTCATAATCCTACTTGACACAGCTTGATAGCAGCTTTGCAGAGGCAGAGTAGGTCTGGATGGAGGCAGGAGCTGCCCAACTGTGTATGTTGACAGCAGCATGAATGGTTGTTAGAATGCAGGGTGGTCCTGGCAACCAGAGGATAGTAACTGTGGTGACAGAGGGGAGACCCAGGAAAAAAATCTGGCAGCAATGGATAACACAAGGTGCCGGGGGGGATGGGTAAGCACAGAGGGAGAACACTTAGGCTGCAAAGCGGGGTGGATGCGGCATCCCCCTTCAAGTGGCATCCAGATCATGGGCCATAACTGCCATACCCTGGATATACCACTGTGAAAGGTATTCGTTTATCAGAAATGAGTCACAGTCGGGATAGAACAGTCACTCTGTCTGGGTCCTGACCACCGTCTACCATTTATGGCCTGCATATTTGTAGGTTTACATACATTTTATGTATGTTACTAATAACTTTATAATACAAACCAACTTCTGTTTTAAAAGTAGCATTTCAAAAGGGGGGATTTCATACACATGTAAGAATAAAATGTTTTCTTTAACAATTGCTTTTTGTGAGTTTAAAAAATACAAGGTAAAAACTGTTATGTACATTTAAAAATGGATTTCTTGTACAATGAGTAAAACAGAGAGCAAGGTTATACAGCATTCATTATCCAAGGCCATGATGCAATATCCAATGGTTGAACATAAATTGACTTGTGAAAGAAAGAAACTGCAGAAATATCATGATAACAATATGCATTTACTATAGAAATGCATTCTTACCTTAACCTAATGTTCAAGTATAGCAAACATTAAAGACCTATACATTTAAATATTGGAGCATTTAAAATAAAAAAAATGTAAGTACAGAGGGAATGGAATTTGTTTGCATGCGTTATTTTGATTTTTATATATTTTTATATGAGCCTTTCAAGCAAACAAGTAAAATTGAAACTGGGTGTAAATGTGAACTTAGGGAGTGAGTGACTATAGAAAGCCATCTGTTTGTCTATTCATCAATCCATTTATCCATCAAGTGAAATATTTTGGTATCCTATTGGGTCCAAGGAAAAAGGTGTCTTTTACCTATTCATTGACAGCTGCAGGTCATATCCCTTTCTGAATGTTGATACCATTGATTACATGTTAATGTATTCTCTGCTTCCCCCATTTCAAACTGTTCCTTGCTTGATATATACATTTTTAATAATGTGTAATTTTTTTTAAAATAGATTTTTTATTTAAGTTTGAAGATCAAGCTTACAGCAACCATATAGAATAATGTTGCCACGTGTCAATACAGTGACATACTGTATGGTTTACAGATTTCCAACCAAGACATACAGTGCTCAGCATAAATGAGTACACCTGAAACAGATTTGTCAAAAAACCTCTATCTTCCTTTAAGAATCAACATTTTCTATTCTATTTTCTATGTGACACTGCACTACAAAATACTCCCCAATGCAGGTCACCAATATTTGTTAATTTGCACACACAAAAAAAATATTTTTCCTAACAAATTCATTCAAGACCATGTTGCAAAAGTGAATACACCCCAAAGAAAGTCTTAAAAGCAAAGTTACATTTTAGACAACAAAATCCTAATTAACAAGAATTCAATTATTCATTAAACAGGTGTAGAGCAGACAGGTGATTATAAAAGGGCATTACTTAACAAAGAAATCCCCTTCCCATTTAATGTTGTCAGCAATGGCACCACATGGAAGAGAAATGTCATAAGGCCTGAGAAAGAATATAATTTCTTTACACAAGAAAGGTGAAGGCTACAAGGAGATCAGCAAAGCTTTACTTATCAGTCAAAATACTGTAGCAAAAGTGATACAAACATTTTAACAAAGATGGAACTGCAACATCTCAGAGACTTCCAGGCCATCCACGGAAGTTAACACCTCAAAAGGAGGGTCTTCTGAAGAGAAGGGTTGAAGAAAATCACTGTGCAAGTTCATAGTAGGGATGAGCCGAACACCCCCGGGTTCGGTTCGCACCAGAACCTTCGAACGGATCGAAAGTTCGCGCGAATTTTCGAACCCTATACGTTATAATGGACGCCAACGTTCGAAATCAAAAGTGCTAATTACAACGGCCAATATGCATGTTAATGTCATAAAACAGGTTTGGGGACCCGGGTCCTGCCCCAGGGGACATATATCAATGCAAAAAGAACTTTTAAAAACTAACGTTTTTTCGGGAGCAGTCATTTTAATGATGCATAAAGTGAAAAAAAAAAGTGAAATTTTCCTTTAAATATGGTACCTGGGGGGTGTCTAAAGTATGCCTCTGAAGTGGCATGTGTTTCCCGTGTTTAGAACTGTCCTTGCACAAAATGACATTTGTAAAGGAAAAAAAGAAGCCATTTAAAACCACTTGCGGCTTTAGGTTTGTTCTTAAGTAGAATCTGAACAGGTACATTATGAAGTGTAGCTCCATCCCAAAAAAATATATTTTTAAGCTTTTTGGAGAACATAGGGAGGGGTTATCACCCCTGTAACATTTGCTGTCTTTGCACATCTGTTCAGAACATGTCACCTCACTTTCCGTCCCAATGACAAATGTTTTTGGAAAAAGTGGGGTTTTAATTGAAACAAGGATTGGTGATAAAGTATCAGTAGAGAGGAGATACCTTTTTCCCAAATTAAATCTAACAGGATAGAATTTCCCTTCCTAGGGGTAGATTTCCTCTCACTTCCTGTTTTCTCTTTCCATTTGCAAGTAGGAGTCGTTTGTAAGTTGGATGTTTGAAAGTAGGGGCCTGGCGTATATACTCTGCAGAAATTTGCCCTATTAGATGTTGGTGTAGCCACAAGACTGGTGGGCACAGGAATGGGCCCTGCTGTGAGTTAATAGATCAAGATTTGTAATTGCATGCACCTGTTGAACAGGGCAGAAAAATTGGGGGTGGTGGTGGACGGTGTTGCCACAAGACTGTAAGCTCTCACAGTTACTCTTGGTGGGCGCAGGAATGGGCCCTGCTGTGAGTTATTAGATCAAGATTTGTAATTGCAAGCACCTGATGAACAGGGCAGAAAAATTGGGCCTTTGGCGGTGGTGGTGGACGGTGTTGCCACAAGACTGTAGGCCCTCATAGTTACTCTTGGTGGGCGCAGGAATGGGCCCTGCTGTGAGTTATTAGATCAAGATTTGTAATTGCAAGCACCTGATGAACAGGGCAGAAAAATTGGGCCTTTGGCGGTGTGGTGGTGGACGGTGTTGCCACAAGACTGTAAGCTCTCACAGTTACTCTTGGTGGGCGCAGGAATGGGCCCTGCTGTGTGTTATTAGATCAAGATTTGTAATTGCAAGCACCGGATGAACAGGGCAGAAAAATTGGGCCTTTGGCGGTGGTGGTGGACGGTGTTGCCACAAGACTGTAAGCTCTCACAGTTACTCTTGGTGGGCGCAGGAATGGGCCCTGCTGTGAGTTATTAGATCAAGATTTGTAATTGCAAGCACCTGATGAACAGGGCAGAAAAATTGGGCCTTTGGCGGTGGTGGTGGACGGTGTTGCCACAAGACTGTAGGCCCTCATAGTTACTCTTGGTGGGCGCAGGAATGGGCCCTGCTGTGAACTATTAGATCAAGATTTGTAATTACCCGCCCCTGTTAAACAGGGGCTGAAAAATTGTGCCTTAGGCACTGGTGCTGGTGCCACAACACTGCAACCCCTCACAGATACTGTACTTGGAGCACAGCAGTCACACGTGTTGCGAAGCATTTTTTTAAAAAAATTGTAAGTACACGCCCCTGTTAAACAGGGGCTGAAAAATTGTGCCTTAGGCACTGGTGCTGGTGCCACAACACTGCAACTCCTCACAGATACTGTACTTGGAGCACAGCAGTCACACGTGTTGCGAAGCATTTTTTTAAAAAAAATTGTAAGTACACGCCCCTGTTAAACAGGGGCTGAAAAATTGTGCCTTAGGCACTGGTGCTGGTGCCACAACACTGCAACCCCTCACAGATACTGTACTTGGAGCACAGCAGTCACACGTGTTGCGAAGCATTTTTTTAAAAAATTGTAATTACCCGCCCCTGTTAAACAGGGGCTGAAAAATTGTGCCTTAGGCACTGGTGCTGGTGCCACAACACTGCAACCCCTCACAGATACTGTACTTGGAGCACAGCAGTCACACGTGTTGCGAAGCATTTTTTTTAAAAAATTGTAAATACACGCCCCTGTTAAACAGGGGCTGAAAAATTGTGCCTTAGGCACTGGTGCTGGTGCCACAACACTGCAACCCCTCACAGATACTGTACTTGGAGCACAGCAGTCACACGTGTTGCGAAGCATTTTTTTAAAAAATTGTAAGTACACGCCCCTGTTAAACAGGGGCTGAAAAATTGTGCCTTAGGCACTGGTGCTGGTGCCACAACACTGCAACCCCTCACAGATACTGTACTTGGAGCACAGCAGTCACACGTGTTGCGAAGCATTTTTTTATAAAAATTGTATGTACACGCCCCTGTTAAACAGGGGCTGAAAAATTGTGCCTTAGGCACTGGTGTGGTGGCATGGATCATTGAGGAGGAGGAAGAGGATAGTCAGTGAACATAAGAGGACAGTCACTCAGCATCAGCATAGGCAGTCTTGAAGGGATGTGACATTAAAAATTATTCGGTTATATCCGCCTCAGGTGCCTGGTAGCTGGTGGTGATCCAAGACTGATTAATTTTGATGAAGGTCAGTCGATCAACCGAGGCGGTGGACAGGCGCACCCTATGATCGGTGACAAATCCTCCAGCAGCACTGAATGTGCGTTCGGAAAGAACGCTGGAGGCAGGACAGGCCAGTAGCTCAATTGCATACTGTGCAAGCTCTGGCCAGTGATCCATCCTCAGGACCCAGTAAGCCAGAGGATTTTCGGTGGGAAAGGTGTCCAAGTCTGACCTTGCCCCAAGGTATTCCTGCACCATGTATATCAGACGCTGGCGATGGTTGCTGGAACCGATCATACCTTGGGGCTGCGGACTAAAAAAATTGTCTGAACGCATCGGTCAGACGTCCACCTTCCCCACGCTCCTTCTGCTACTGACCGAAGCCTCAGCAACTCGTCGCCCAGGACCAGGAGTTTGTAACCTCCCAGTTTCTGGGAACGCGTTGCACAGACCTTTCTGCAAGGCCTCCCTGAGATGTCTCATCCTCTGCTCCCTCTGCGACGGCAAGATAAGGTCCGCAACCTTACCCTTGTACCGCGGATCAAGGAGAGTGGCCAGCCAGTAATGGTCCCTCTCCTTGATCCGAAGAACACGAGGATCCTTCCGCAGGCTTTGCAGGATCAGGGAGGCCATGCAGCGTAGGTTAGCTGAGGCATTCGGTCCGGAGTCTTCTGGGTCACTGAGGATGACATGATCGCCAGCCACCTCCTCCCAGCCACGTACAAGTCCACTGGTTTGTTGGGACTGTACATCATCCCTAAAAGACTGCTGCTGCTGATGCTGAGTGCCAGGCTCCACCTCCATGCTCACACAATCCTCCTCCTCCTCCTCCTCCTCATCCTCTTCCTGTGTGATGGGTGGGACAGAAGGAACACTGTCCGGATAAAGGGGGCCTTGAGAGGCAAGGAAGTCCTCCTCTTCCTGCCTCTGTTCTGCCTCAAGTGCCCTGTCCATTATCCCACGCAGCGTATGCTCCAACAGGTGGACAAGAGGGACAGTGTCACTGATGCATGCACTGTCACTGCTCACCATCCTCGTGGCCTCCTCAAATGGTGAGAGGACAGTGCATGCATCCCTGATCATGCTCCACTGACGTGGGGAAAAAAAAACAAGCTCACCTGACCCTGTCCTGGTGCCATAGTCGCAAAGGTACTCATTGATGGCCCTCTGCTGCGTGTGCAGTCGCTGCAGCATGGCCAACGTTGAGTTCCACCTGGTGGGCATGTCACATATTAGGCGGTTCTTGGGCAGGTTCAGCTCCTTTTGCAGCTCAGTCAGCCGAGCACTGGCATTATAAGATCGGCGGAAATGCACACAGACTTTCCTGGCCTGCCTCAGGACATCCTGTAAGCCTGGGAACCTGCCCAAGAACCGCTGCACCACCAGGTTGAGGACGTGAGCCATGCAGGGCACATGGGTGAGCTGCCCCCGTCGCAGGGCGGAGAGGAGGTTGGTGCCATTGTCAGAAACGACCATTCCTGGCTTAAGCTGACGTGGCGTCAACCACCTCTCGGCCTGCCCCTGCAGAGCTGCCAGAACCTCTGGCCCAGTGTGGCTCCTGTCCCCCAAACACACCAGCGCAAGCACGGCATGGCATCTTTTTGCCTGCGTACTTGCGTAGCCCCTTGTACGCCTACGGAGCACCGCTGGTTCCAAGGACAGAGCACTGGAGGAAGAAGAAGAGGAGGGGGTGGAGGAGAGAGGTGTGTCACAACCAGTAGCAGTAGTAGCGTTTTGGAGGCGTGGTGGCGGAACAACCTCCAACACTACTGCACCTTGTCCTGCATCCCTCCCAGCTGCCAATAGAGTGACCCAATGGGCCGTGAAAGAAAGGTACCGTCCCTGTCCATGCCTGCTGGACCATGAGTCAGCGGTAATATGCACCTTACCGCTGACCGCCCTGTCCAGCGAGGCATGGACATTGCCTTCCACATGCCGGTAGAGAGACGGAATCGCCTTCCGTGAGAAAAAGTGGCGTTTGGGAACCTGCCACTGAGGAACCGCACATTGAACAAACTCACGGAAGGGGGCCGAGTCTACCAACTGAAAAGGCAGCAGTTGAAGTGCTAGCAATTTAGCCAAGCTAGCATTCAACCGCTGGGCATGTGGATGGCTGGGAGTGTACTTCTTTCTACGGTCCAGCAGCTGGGGCAGGGAAATTTGCCTGCTGCAATCGGACGTCGGTGTACTGCAAGTACTTGGTTGTGACACACCTAATTCTACACCTTCAGTCCTCTCAGAGCAGCTTTCAGAGAGGACTGAAGGTGTAGTGGGGATGGAGATCCCAGCTGATGAGGAGCAAGGAGAGGTCCGCTTAGTTCTTTGGTGTGGGTCTTTTTTGTGTGCCTGCCAACGAGCTGCATGGCAGGTCGACATATGTCTGGTCATGCTTGTGGTGCCCAAGCGGCTGATGTTTTGGCCACGCGAGATACGCTTGAGACAAATATTGCAAATAGCAGTGGTGCGATCTGATGCACTCGTCTCAAAAAAGGCCCACACCAAAGAACTTTTCTGATAACGTGCAGAGGCAGCGCCCTGCACAGGCGGAGCTCTGCGGTGTTGTACAGTTGCTGTGCTGGCCTCTACCTGGCCTCCAGGGGGCATCCTGCCTCGTTGGACATGTGACACCGCATCCTCCTCCTCCTCGTCCTCCTCCTCATCCTCTCTCCCTTCAGGCACCCACGTGGAGTCAGTGACCTCATCATCCCCTCCCTCTTCACCACTAGAGCAAACCTGGCAGTAAGCTGCAGCTGGTGGAACAGTACTGCCAGATTCCTCAAGCTGGGTATCATCATCCGAGCCTTCGAATCGTTGGGCATCCTCCTGGAGCATGTACCCAACACTGTGCTCAAAGAGTTCGGGGGACTCCTCAGGAGGACATGGTGGGTCTAGGGAAGGGGTGGCTGATGATGCCATTGAGTACGCGTTGGCAGCTGCTCTGCCAGTACCCTGAGCCTGGGTGAGAGAGGATGAGGAGGATGAGGAGGGCTTGGTCATCCATTCTACCAAGCCTTCAGCATGATGCGGCTCCACATGTCCAGCTGCCGAAAACAAAGACGCGCGTGTCCCATGGCCACGTGCTGATGACGATGCACGGCCACGTCCACGGCCACGGCCACGTCCACTAGAAACAGAGCCTGCCTGCCCTGTGTTCTTGGCTCTGCACGCTCTGCCTCCCCTTGGCGGTCTTCCAGCCATTGTAGTCGGTAGTCCTGTGGGTGCTGCTGAGAAGAATATATAGGAGCTCTGTGTGATGCCACTAACACACTAGAAGTCCTATGGGTGCTTCTGCAAAGAAAATAGAGGAGCTCTGTGTGATGCCACTAACACACTAGAAGTCCTGTGGGTTCTGCTGAGAAGAAAATATAGGAGCTCTGTGTGATGCCACTAACACACTAGAAGTCCTATGGGTGCTTCTGCAAAGAAAATAGAGGAGCTCTGTGTGATGCCACTAACACACTAGAAGTCCTGTGGGTGCTGCTGAGAAGAAAATATAGGAGCTCTGTGTGATGCCACTAACACACTAGAAGTCCTCTGGGTGCTTCTGCAAAGAAAATAGAGGAGCTCTGTGTGATGCCACTAACACACTAGAAGTCCTGTGGGTGCTGCTGAGAAGAAAATATAGGAGCTCTGTGTGATGCCACTAACACACTAGAAGTCCTATGGGTGCTTCTGCAAAGAAAATAGAGGAGCTCTGTGTGATGCCACTAACACACTAGAAGTCCTGTGGGTGCTGCTGAGAAGAAAATATAGGAGCTCTGTGTGATGCCACTAACACACTAGAAGTCCTATGGGTGCTTCTGCAAAGAAAATAGAGGAGCTCGGTGTGATGCCACTAACACACTAGAAGTCCTGTGGGTGCTGCTGAGAAGAAAATATAGGAGCTCTGTGTGATGCCACTAACACACTAGAAGTCCTATGGGTGCTTCTGCAAAGAAAATAGAGGAGCTCTGTGTGATGCCACTAACACACTAGAAGTCCTGTGGGTGCTGCTGAGAAGAAAATATAGGAGCTCTGTGTGATGCCACTAACACACTAGAAGTCCTGTGGGTGCTTCTGCAAAGAAAATATAGGAGCTCTGTGTGATGCCACTAACACACTAGAAGTCCTATGGGTGCTGCTGAGAATAAAATATAGGAGCTCTGTGTGATGCCACTAGAAGTCCTGTGGGTGCTGCTGAGAAGAAAATATAGGAGCTCTGTGTGATGCCACTAACACACTAGAAGTCCTATGGGTGCTTCTGCAAAGAAAATAGAGGATCTCTGTGTGATGGGACTAACACACTTCAAGTCCTATAGGTGCTTCTGGGAACAAAATATATGATCTCTGTGTGATGGGACTAACACACTTCAAGTCCTATGGGTGCTTCTGGGAAGAAAATATAGGTCTGTGTGATGGGACTAACACACTTCAAGTCCTATAGGTGCTTCTGGGAAGAAAATATAGGTCTGTGTGATGGGACTAACACACTTCAAGTCCTATAGGTGCTTCTGGGAACAAAATATAGGATCTCTGTGTGATGGGACTAACACACTTCAAGTCCTATGGGTGCTTCTGGGAAGAAAATATAGGTCTGTGTGATGGGACTAACACACTTCAAGTCCTATAGGTGCTTCTGGGAAGAAAATATATGATCTCTGTGTGATGGGACTAACACACTTCAAGTCCTATAGGTGCTTCTGGGAAGAAAATGTAGGTCTGTGTGATGGGACTAACACACTTCAAGTCCTATAGGTGCTTCTGGGAACAAAATATAGGATCTCTGTGTGATGGGACTAACACACTTCAAGTCCTATGGGTGCTTCTGGGAAGAAAATATAGGTCTGTGTGATGGGACTAACACACTTCAAGTCCTATAGGTGCTTCTGGGAAGAAAATATATGATCTCTGTGTGATGGGACTAACACACTTCAAGTCCTATAGGTGCTTCTGGGAAGAAAATGTAGGTCTGTGTGATGGGACTAACACACTTCAAGTCCTATAGGTGCCTCTGGGAACAAAATATATGATCTCTGTGTGATGGGACTAACACACTTCAAGTCCTATAGGTGCTTCTGGGAAGAAAATATAGGTCTGTGTGATGGGACTAACACACTTCAAGTCCTATAGGTGCTTCTGGGAACAAAATATATGATCTCTGTGTGATGGGACTAACACACTTCAAGTCCTATGGGTGCTTCTGGGAAGAAAATATAGGTCTGTGTGATGGGACTAACACACTTCAAGTCCTATAGGTGCTTCTGGGAACAAAATATATGATCTCTGTGTGATGGGACTAACACACTTCAAGTCCTATAGGTGCTTCTGGGAACAAAATATATGATATCTGTGTGATGGGACTAACACACTTCAAGTCCTATAGGTGCTTCTGGGAAGAAAATATAGGTCTGTGTGATGGGACTAGCACACTTCAAGTCCTATAGGTGCTTCTGGGAACAAAATATATGATCTCTGTGTGATGGGACTAACACACTTCAAGTCCTATAGGTGCTTCTGGGAACAAAATATATGATCTATGTGTGATGGGACTAACACACTTCAAGTCCTATAGGTGCTTCTGGGAAGAAAATATAGGTCTGTGTGATAGGACTAACACACTTCAAGTCCTATAGGTGCTTCTGGGAACAAAATATATGATCTCTGTGTGATGGGACTAACACACTTCAAGTCCTATAGGTGCTTCTGGGAACAAAATATATGATCTCTGTGTGATGGGACTAACACACTTCAAGTCCTATAGGTGCTTCTGGGAAGAAAATGTAGGTCTGTGTGATGGGACTAACACACTTCAAGTCCTATAGGTGCCTCTGGGAACAAAATATATGATCTCTGTGTGATGAGACTAACACACTTCAAGTCCTATAGGTGCTTCTGGGAAGAAAATATAGGTCTGTGTGATGGGACTAACACACTTCAAGTCCTATAGGTGCTTCTGGGAACAAAATATATGATCTCTGTGTGATGGGACTAACACACTTCAAGTCCTATGGGTGCTTCTGGGAAGAAAATATAGGTCTGTGTGATGGGACTAACACACTTCAAGTCCTATAGGTGCTTCTGGGAACAAAATATATGATCTCTGTGTGATGGGACTAACACACTTCAAGTCCTATAGGTGCTTCTGGGAAGAAAATATAGGTCTGTGTGATGGGACTAACACACTTCAAGTCCTATAGGTGCTTCTGGGAACAAAATATATGATCTCTGTGTGATGGGACTAACACACTTCAAGTCCTATGGGTGCTTCTGGGAAGAAAATATAGGTCTGTGTGATGGGACTAACACACTTCAAGTCCTATAGGTGCTTCTGGGAACAAAATATATGATCTCTGTGTGATGGGACTAACACACTTCAAGTCCTATAGGTGCTTCTGGGAAGAAAATGTAGGTCTGTGTGATGGGACTAACACACTTCAAGTCCTATAGGTGCCTCTGGGAACAAAAATATATGATCTCTGTGTGATGGGACTAACACACTTCAAGTCCTATAGGTGCTTCTGGGAAGAAAATATAGGTCTGTGTGATGGGACTAACACACTTCAAGTCCTATAGGTGCTTCTGGGAACAAAATATATGATCTCTGTGTGATGGGACTAACACACTTCAAGTCCTATGGGTGCTTCTGGGAAGAAAATATAGGTCTGTGTGATGGGACTAACACACTTCAAGTCCTATAGGTGCTTCTGGGAACAAAATATATGATCTCTGTGTGATGGGACTAACACACTTCAAGTCCTATGGGTGCTTCTGGGAAGAAAATATAGGTCTGTGTGATGGGACTAACACACTTCAAGTCCTATAGGTGCTTCTGGGAACAAAATATATGATCTCTGTGTGATGGGACTAACACACTTGAAGTCCTATAGGTGCTTCTGGGAACAAAATATATGATCTCTGTGTGATGGGACTAACACACTTCAAGTCCTATAGGTGCTTCTGGGAAGAAAATATAGGTCTGTGTGATGGGACTAACACACTTCAAGTCCTATAGGTGCCTCTGGGAACAAAATATATGATCTCTGTGTGATGGGACTAACACACTACAAGTCCTATAGGTGCTTCTGTGAAGAAAATGTAGGTCTGTGTGATGGGACTAACACACTTCAAGTCCTATAGGTGCCTCTGGGAACAAAATATATGATCTCTGTGTGATGGGACTAACACACTTCAAGTCCTATAGGTGCTTCTGGGAACAAAATATAGCTCTGTGTGATGGGACTAACACACTTCAAGTCCTATAGGTGCTTCTGGGAACAAAATATAGGAGCTCTGCCTGCCTGCCACGAACACACTACAAGTCCTATAGGTGCTTCTGGGAACAAAATATAGGAGCTCTGCCTGCCTGCCACGAACACACTACAAGTCCTATAGGTGCTTCTGGGAACAAAATATAGGAGCTCTGCCTGCCTGCCACGAACACACTACAAGTCCTATAGGTGCTTCTGGGAACAAAATATAGGAGCTCTGCCTGCCTGCCACGAACACACTACAAGTCCTATAGGTGCTTCTGGGAACAAAATATAGGAGCTCTGCCTGCCTGCCACGAACACACTACAAGTCCTATAGGTGCTTCTGGGAACAAAATATAGGAGCTCTGCCTGCCTGCCACGAACACACTACAAGTCCTATAGGTGCTTCTGGGAACAAAATACAGGAGCTCTGTTTGCTGCCAGTGCCTGCCTGCCACGAACACACTACAAGCCCCTCTTTCTAAATCAATCTTTCTAAATGAATCTATCTAACTCAATCTCTCTAAGTAAATCTCTCTAACTAAATCCAGCAGAGTGACACAGAACGATCCTGCTCTATCTACGCCGGAACAGCATGTGACCGGCGCAGTAGGCGTGGCGGCCTTTTATAGGGGGGGGGCGTGTACTAAAGCCCCTGAGCTGTAATTGGCTACAGGCGTCCTGCCTGTAGCCAATTATGGCTCTTCGAGTTTCCGGCGCTGTGATTGGCCAAGCATGCGGGGTCACAGTGCATGCTTGGCCAATCATCAGCCAGCAATGCACTGCGCCAGCCGCGCCGGCCGCAATGCATTGCGGGGCCGCTCGCATCACACGAACGTGATGCGAGCGGCCAAAATAGTTCTGGGCTCGCCGAGCGAGCGAACACCCGGTGCTCGATGCGAACATGGGTTCGCATCGAGCACCGGGCCCATCCCTAGTTCATAGCAGTTAGCTAAAGAAGTAGAAAGCCAAACAGGGGTGATTACTTCCCTTGACACAATATGGCGTACACTGCAAAGGAATGGCATGCATGGGTGTTGTCCACGAAGGAAGCCTCTCCTAAAGCCCATACACAAAAAAAAAACACCTACAATTTGCCAGGGCCCATGCTGAAAAAGAAGAAGAATACTGGGACCTTGTACTCCTGAGTAATGAGACCAAATACATTTTTTTTTTTACTTTTTTCAAAACTGTATGGTGTCACAAAGAAAAATGCATGGTGCCTACAGTGAAACATGGTGGTGGCAGTGTCCTTATGTGGGGCTGCATGAGTGCTGCTGGTGTCGGGAACTGCATTTCATTGATGGTATCATAAATTCACAGATGTATTGCTCTATATTGAAAGAGAAGATGCTACCATCACTTCGTGCCCTTGGTCGTCGTGCACTTTTCCAAAATGTCTTTCCAAAACAAACATCTAAGGCCACTGTTGCATTTCTGAAGAAGTACAGGGTGAAACTGATTCAGTGGCTATGAGTGTCTTCTGATCTGAACCCAGTTGGACACCTATGGTGAATTCTGAAGCGACAGTTTTGAGCATTACACTCCATCCAGCATCCAGGTTCTAAAAGAGGTAATTCTTGAAGAATGGAAAAAGATAGATGTTGCAATATGTTGCCAACTTGTTCATTCTATGCCTAGAAGACTTGATACTGACCTTACAAATCACGGCGGTCATACAAAATACTAGATGTAGTAGTAATTATTGTGGGGTGTATTCATTTTCGCATCAACTAATTTGAGTAACTGAAGATTTTGTAATCTAAGCTATATTATTAATCATACTTTCATGTAAAGAGCAAAACCCAGTTTTGTTAAAATTTTGGAAATTGTTCTTGTGTTCATTGAGATATTGATTAAAATGTCACTTTTCAAAAGGGGTGTACTCATTTATGCTGAGCATCGTATAATGATTTTCAGTAAGACTAACAAAAACACACAGTACAGAAGGAATGGGTGACTGATATAGCCATCTGGGTTCTTGTAAGTGCAAGCTTGCTAAAGATCTTTGGAAAGAATCTGCATAGCTTTAGCGTTACTATATTAAAAAGTGAAAATGATGGGATGAATCAGTACACTATTATCTCACATAAGGCGTTTAGACGAAGCATCCCAATACAGAGAAAGCTAACTCCTGTCTACCACAATCATTTATCTCCCACTGTACCGAATAGGCTCCTCCCAGTGCCATCTAAGATGTGCCACCTAGACACCTATAGTTACCACCACATGGACAAAATGGCTGACAGCTATGTCCAATTTGGTGGAATGATGCGCATGCATGCAGCATGATGATGTCACACATCATTGAACACGCATGCAACATCATAGCATGATGTCATCATGGGCAGACAAGGTGCACGCGCAGCCGCCATCTGGGCGCAAGATGGTGCTGATACAACCTGGGCTGCACTGCCCAGTCGTAAAGCATAAGTGTAGGAAATTAGGACTAAAGACCCCTCCCCAACAAGGAAAGAATAAATGGGGACATTATAATTATATTGCAGCTCCCGGGGAAAAAAAAATAACATACATTTTTATTACATTTTATAACATGTATGTATATATCCCTCGGGATATGGATATTTAGGTTAACACCTTTGGAATGCTTGGGATAAATTGGGGTTCTGTTATTTATTTTTCCAAGAGCTGAGATACAATTAATGTGAGAAGGGGCCCATTTAAAGTTGAAATTAGCTTGAATAGTCTGAAGGTCACTCGCAAGGAGATTCAAATTAAGAGCTTTACATTTTTGATAATTAATATGCAAATTAGAAAGTTCACTGTATTGCCTAAATTCTACTAGGAGGTTGGGTAGCATGGTAAGTGGATTGCTGAGGAAGAATAACAGGTCATCTGCATAGGAGTGGTCGCTACATGGGTTACCAGTAATATCAGGGTTTTCCCTTAGTATTCTGAGGAATGTCTGTAAAGTGAGAATAAATATAAGTGGGGACAGCGAACACCCTTGTCTGGTGCCATTTTTGGTGAGGAACAGCGAAGATAACACTCCATTCACCTGTACCTACACTGAGGGAAGTTTTGATCCAGGAATGCATGTGTGGGCCAAGGCCCACAGCTTCCAAGGTAAGGGGAATAAAAGACCAATAGACCCTATTGAAGGCCTTCTCTGTGTCTGTAGAGAGGATGAGACTGTGATTGGACTTCAATAGTGCTGAGTGGATAAGGTTGATTGCAAGGACAGTTACGCCTCTTGCCTCTCTGGAGGGCATAAAGCTCACTTGGTCCAGGTGAATGAGTGTCTGCAGGTGGCGAACTAGGCAAGTTGTGAAAATTTTGGAGAATAATGGTAAGTCTATGTTGAAGAGGAAGATGGGCTTATAGTTAGCGCATAGCTGAGGGTCCCTTCCCTCCTTGGGTATAACAGTTATGTGTATTGCTAAGTCTGAAGGTATATTATGTCCCTCTATATGTTTGAGTGCTCACTATGAGTTTTCCAAGCATCCGTTTTTGATAAGGCAAAGCAGAAGCTCCTGAAGTTCATTCCTCAAGCAGCCATGCTCCAGACATGCCCCGCTTGTGAAATTTTTATGTGTGATTCTGGTTTTCTTAATTATATAATATTTTTTATTATTGGTAAATTAGCCGTGTGAGTATTTTGTATATCTATACTGGTTTATGAAAGATGTTTAACTTTCAAAAAAGGAATACATTTATTTTTTAGTCAATTTTGTGAAACAGCATGTAGGAATTTATTTTTCCACAAAGTGTCATCATTAATGAGAAGGAAATTAGATTAGAAAAAACATATTCAACAAAATGCAATCCATTTAAATATCTGCAGTATGGTTTTCATTTAATACTTAACTGGAATCAAACCAAGTAAGTTATTGTTTTTTCCCAAAGCAAAAAATAGACTAGAACCAAACTACAGTATGTATAAAGACTTAGTCATATTTTCTTGGATTCTCTAACAATGTGATCAACAGCTGCACACATGACTACTGCCATAAATTTTAATACATTTCCAAAATAGTTTCATTATTTTTTATTACAGATTAATTTTTCTTTAGAAAAAAAAAAAGACATACATTTTGTTCAATGCCTGCATTGTAGTTTAAGCTTTATTTCGGGCCTCACGTGCATGTGAAATAAAAGTTATTAGTTTTCGATAAAAAAAAAAAAAAAAACCCCTATTTAGATGACCATTGTCTCTGGGATAGAAAGTGATGGGAAATCCAACAATAATAGTCACCGTAACAGGAATATATGCAAAATTATAAATTTATTTAATTTATTCACTTGTCCCAGGGACAATGGTCTAATAGTGGAATAGTGGAATTCTTCTCGCTTTAGAGAAATTTGCTCTAATTTGCTCTAACTTCCTGTTATGAGTGAAAAAACATGATGGCGTTTTTCACTATTCTCTACTCTATCCAAGCTAAAAAAAAGATTTGGATTTAAAAACACTTTAAAGCAGCACGTTCAAGCTGTGGTCACAACGTTGTCTATACAATATATATAGTATCTCAAAAAAGTGACACTCCCACCACCATGCTTGACTGTAGGCAAGACACACTTGTCTTTGTACTCCTCACCTGGTTGCCACACACGCTTGACACCATTTGAACCAAATAAGTTTATCTTGGACTCATCAGACCGCAGGATATGGTTCCAGTAATCCATGTCCTTAGTCTGCTTGTCTTCAGCAAACTGTTTGCGGGCTCTCTTGTGCATCATCTTTAGAAGAGGCTTCCTCCTGAGATGACAGCCATGCAGGCCAATTTGATCCAGTGTGTGGCGTATGGTCTGAGTACTGACAGGCTGACCCCCCCACCCCTTCAACCTCTGCAGCAATGCTGGTAGCACTCATATGTCTATTTCCCAAAGACAACCTCTGGATATGTCAGGGCTGGGCTCAGCCCTTCCTTCTCTGAGCTGGCCGCTCAGCTGTCGGCTAATTGCCACAGCTACTCACCTGTTGATGATATCCTGCTTGTCAGTCCTGCCTACTTAAGCCATCCAGCCCAGAGGATCTCTGCCTTCGCCTTGGTCAACATCACAGAGACTATTGCTTGCGTTCCTGTTTAAAGACTTGCTTGGCTGACATCCCTTCTGGCTCCAGGTCCTGCTTGCTGTTCCGCTACACTGATTCCTGAACTTTTGGCTAGGCTGACTATCCATTCCGGTTACTGACCTTTGGCTATGTTTTGACTAAGTTTGTTCTTTTTACTTTTATTATTAAATAAGTGTGATTAACTGTACTTCTGTCTCGTCCTGATTTCATGGTTTCTGACAGGATATGATGCTAAACACATGCACTCAACTTCTTTGGACAGCCATGGGGAGGCCTGTTCTGAGTGGAACCTGTTTTGTTAAACCGCTGTATGGTCTTGGTCACCATGCTACAGCCCAGTTTCAGGGTCTTGGCAATCTTCTTATAGCCTAGGCCATCTTTATGTAGAGCAACAATTCTTTTTTTCAGATCATCAGAGAGTTCTTTGCCATGAGGTGCCATGTTGAACTTCCAGTGACCAGTATGAGAGAGCGAAAACACCAAATTTAACACACCTGCTCCCCATTTTCACCTGAGACCTTGTAACTCTAAAGCCCCATACACACGGTCGGACAATCCGCGGACCAGGTCGGTCGGATCCTGTCCGTCATACTTTGTCTGATGTTGGTTTTGCGTACACACGGTCGGACAAAGTTGTCGGAAAATCCGATCATTCTGAACGTGGTGACGTTTGTTGCCTATGACGGGACTACGTAGAGGCTAGTAGCCAATAGCTTTGGTCTTGTAATGTGATCTGAGCATGCGTAGCACTTTGTCCGGTCGGACAACCGTACACACGATCGGATTTGGTGTGATCGGACCGTGTTGTCGGCAAATCTTTCCAGCAGGAGATAAGACTTTGTCCGTCGGACAATCCGACGTACACTGTCCGATGGTGCATACACACGGTCTGATTTTTCAACAACATTGTCCGATCGGACAGAATCCATGAAAAAGTCCGACCGTGTGTATGGGGCTTAACAAGTCACATGAAAATTGCTATATGGGCACAATTTGGACATTTTCACCTAGGGGTGTACTCACTTTTGTTGGCAGTGGTTTAGACATTAATGGCTGTGTGTTGAGTTATTTTGAGGGGACAGCAAATTTACATTGTTATAAAAGCTGTACACTTACTACTTCACATTGTAGCAAAGTGTAATTTCTTCAGTATGAAAATATACAATAAATATTAAAATATTTACAAAAAATGTGAGGGGGTGTAGTCACTTTAGTGAGATACTGTGTGTGTATATATATATATATATATATATATATATATATATATATATATATATATATATATATAATATATTATGGCAGTAGGACCCTGTGCTACCTGGAGGATTGCTGGTTTACGCCAGATTTTGGAGAGAAAGGCACGCTGATTGCACAGCTGTGTGCTGGGCTATTTAGTTTTGACCTGGCTATGGCTCAGGGTTCCACCCGACAGACAGGAAGTCTGTGCATGGGAGTAAGGTGGACTCCCATTCCTTTGAGAGGAGTCAGAAGCTGTATGGGGCAGCCAGAGCATGCTTGTCTGCAGGAGGCAGACGTACTTGGTGACAGAGCAGCAAGGTGCTGATCAGGAGTGAGCTAGGAGAGAGCTTATCTCTAGGAAACTCTTTTGGGTCTGAGGAGCAGACCTGAGGCCTAGGCTAAAGGCCTGAATCAGCCATATGGAAACAATGTAAGCCAGGGGGATAAAATATTGAGTGTGCAAGATACAGTAATGGTGGAACCCCCCTGTGTGGGTACTGATGTCTTTGTGAACTTTTCCGTGCTTTTAAATGAAATTGGGCTACCAGGCCCTTAAAAATACAGTTTTGTACTGGCGTACTCACTGGAAAATGCACCTACCTTTTGAGTCTGATAACCCCAATCTTACAATATATATATATATATATATATATAATTATATTATTATTACTATATGGGATTTATATAGCGCCAACAGGGCAAACAGTACAGTTACAATACAATTCATTACAGGAGGAATCAGAGGGCCCTGCTCATTATAGCTTACAATCCTAGATATATTATAAACAGAGGCAGAAGGTTTTTTTCATCTTAATGCATTCTATGCATTAAGATAAAAAACCTTCTGTGTACAGCAGCCTCCCTCAGCCCTGCTAATACTTACCTGAGCTCCCTCTCTATCCAGCGATGTGCACGAATGCCTCAGCCATCCGGGACTCTCCCCCCTGATTGTCCGAGACACAGAAGTGGCACCATTGGCTCCAGCTGCTGTCAATCAAAGTCAGTTAGATAATCAGGATAGAGAGGGGGGGGGCCAAACTGAATCAATGGACACACGGAGCTGCAGCTCGGCTTAGATGCCCTCATAGCAAACTGATTACTGTGGGGGCACTCAACAGGAGGGAGGGGCCAGGAGCACTGAAGCAGAGCAGGTAAGTATAACATGTTTGTTATTTTTAAAGAAAAAAAAAGAGACTTTAGTATCACTTTAAAAAGGAAAAAATCAAGTAATTTTAAATGTAGCATTTTTCTTTCCATAAATTATTTTTATTCACTTGCAATGTACTTCTTCCTAGCAAATTTGGCTACTTCAGAAGACACAACTCCCTAGAACAGCTTGTGCCTTTCTTGTATGTAATTGCCTTCTCCTTTTCTGGTAGTGTCCACTTACTATCTGTGCTTGTTGCCTCTAACTTCTGTACTGAGCACAGGATCTCTAAAAGAACCCAATGCAGCTTCTTATTGCAACACCGGCCTAGTACTCCTGCAACCATACGTTAAGATAGCAGTACTATAACCCACATTCCTATTATCAAATATCAAGCAAATAAAAGGTAATAAAAGGTAATATTGCACATTTTATTCTATCTAATGACTAGAAGGCACAATACTTTAATAATAATCACAATGGTCATAAGTCACTATTTTACATCATCATTGTTAAAAAGTTTTATGCTCAATTATGGATTAAATATTAAATATGCACACAATATGATAATGTTATGTTCCTATCTGCATCATTAAACATACATTTGTATTGATTTTACAGAGTTTTCTATATATACACTGTATATATATATATATACTGTATATATATATATATATATATATATATATATATATATATATATATATATATATATATATATATATATATACTTGATGGCAAATGTTGTGGTATTTTAGGATCAAAATTGATCCATATTTTTTCACAATATTTTTTAAATAAAACATTGCATATATTTTTAAATAATTGTTGTCTCCATGTGCACCTATAATTTTGGTTATTAGCAAAATATATTTTTCTCTCAATAGAGTTTGATCATTATTAATAGTCACTATCTTTGCCACTGTGATTATTATTAAATGGTTATTATTAAAATCACATACTAGATTAATATTATCGTATATATTTATCAAAGCTAACCAAATAAATAGTACACATGTCTGTAGATTGATAGTCTGCATGCTGGTCCCGCTTTTCCCAAGGACTCCCTCCTATGAATAACAAATTTGATATACAGAAACTGTGCGTCTGCTATTATTGATAATAAAATGCTTTAATCATCTTTTAACTAGTTAGTGACAAGATTCTCAATTTTTAAGTCATACATTCTGTGCAGTTACTTTATTTTTCTCACATAGACTTATGAGCTTAACGTTTAGAGTCTGATGTATGCATGATTTAATTTCCTTTACAAAATTAGAAACAGGAATCACCAGAGATGGCTAAAACATTTCATTTGCTTCTCTGTTTTGTTTTGCAGGCAGTCTAATTAAAGCCTGGTTCCCAAGCCTGATTAGGCTATTTCTCCATCTGACTGCAGTTTACACTACAGATAGTGCTTCCAGACAGGAACTTATGCTCATTTTCCATTAAATGGAACAATCTGTGGAGGAAAAAATGTGTGGTTTTCATATTAACCCTTAGAATAAAATATAGAATTTCTTCAATAGTGCTGCAAAAATTAAAATGTAAAATCTCTTTAATGTTTTTTTTCCTAAGGTTTTGCTTTTGTTAGATACTCAAGGCATACTCGATTTTTTTAAAAAGTGCAAAGAAATTTAAAAGAAATTCCCAAAGAATACAATGAGTAGGGAAACAGCAGAATGTCATCAGATAATATACCAACAAAGGAAGACTGGATTAGATAAAAAAAAGACACTAGTCCATCTAGTTCACCCAAAACAAACTAACAAAAAAGTAGAAAACACCCATATATACTGTCCTATACCCATAGTTGATCCAGAGGAAGGCAATAAAACACCCCTGTGACGGACCCCGTACTCAAGATGTCCGCCGTAAATGCTTCCTCTGTCAGGTACCACACAATCCAAGACCCCTTAGCTCACCCAGTCACCAGACAACACCAGTGTAGGGTACATCAGGAATGAATCTTTATTTGACATGTCACACAAATTTATACAGATGACTAAGACCTAACTTAATTAGCATGAGCTAATTATCTTAATCAACACTGGACTCCTTCATTCAAGTGCAGGGTTAATTAGCACACACAACAATAGGTGAAACACTCCTATAATCCAGACTATACTCATTTACACAACAGACAGCCTGGCTGGAGTTCATGACATTAGCATCTCTTGCTAATATGCCAAATACATATACAGATTCTATGTGTATTGGGGGGCCAGCATGGACCTGAATCCAAGTAACACCAGCTCAGGGGTCCCAGGCTTGCAGCTCAAAGAGCACCATTCCCCCAAATGCCAGGGCCCATAATCGCAAGGTAATAGGCTCGCATTCAGTCCCCTCCAACAGCCTCTGTCCCGGCTAGGTCTGTCACAACCCCAATAAACCTAAAAATGATCCAATGTGCTCCAGTGAGGGGAAAACATTTCCCTCCTGATCCCCCAGGAGGCAATCAGATATTCTCTGGATCATCTACCCTTGGGGTTGTTACCTCTAGAAATTAGTATCCAGTTAGAATTTGTGCATTTAGGAATGTTTCTAACTTTTTTTTAAAACATCTACGAGCTGGCCAGAACTATTTCTTGAGGGAGTCTACTCCACATTTTTACTCCAGACATAAAGAGTGCTTCCCCCCATCCTCTGTAGTGACCTGAAAGTGAATAACTCTACACCAAGTTCACTATATGGACCGCTTATGTATTTATACATTGTGTAACTTTGAAGATTGTATAGCTGGAACCTGCAAGCGCACTGGGCACTGCAAAACACTACCAGATATATTGGGCCAAAATGTTTTCATGATTTGTTGCTTCAAATACAATTTGGAGTACCATGATATTTTTTTTTATGTTGTCTATGTGATTTCTCATTAATAGCCTATATGAGATTGCAATGCAGCTGTGCGGGGTAAAACTTTGCCTCAAGTAGACTTAAGCTTTGTGAGCTTAATAATAAAATTAGGAGAAACAGCAGATCTGACAAGAGGTTTTAGTTTGAAAATACTAAGAATGCCAACAAGCAGACGTTCTTGGCTGAAAATCTTTGCCATGTCTCCTTTGGCGTACTAGAAGCTTGATATTTTGCACATCTGATAGTGCTAACTTGCACTTATTTAATGTCAGCTTTATGATTTTAATCTTTTATTAAAGCATTTCTAGCAGTATTTCATCATTGGAGATCTGCTGTTCTTTGTTTTTTTTTGTGAGCCTATTACACTAAAGATAACTTTCTGAAGGAACACCTGCATATGGAGGGCTGTGCATACCATACAGTGGGCCAATTATGGCACTTGGAATTATACTGTCAACTACCATAAGCACTGCCTGACCTTTCTAGCTATATGATTTGTATTAATACAGTGATCTGCTTTATGTAAGTGATGGTTTAGAACAAGGGTATTGAATTAAAATTCATGGAGGTCCGATCAGTAAAAAACATTTTCAGCAGAGGTCGGAATAGCATGTTTGTTCGAGGTCTCAGCTCCTTCCTATCATAGCCCTCTAATTTTATATCACAATCCCATTCTCACATCAGTGTCCTCAGTCCCCCGCACATCAGTCACCCACTTCACATCAGTTTCCCCTTCACATTAGTGTCCACTGCCCCTTCACATCACCCCTCCTCATAGCACTTGCCCTCTCTTTACATCACCCCCCACATCACATCTCCAAGCCCACAGCACTGGTCAGCTTCAAGTAATCATTCCCCACAGCATTGCCCCTCTTTACATCACATCTACCCCCCACAGCACTTCCCCTTTCAGTTCTCCCTCCACAGAACCACTTTGCATCCCCTTCCATAGCGCTGCTCCCTTCACATCTCCCCACAACCCTGCTCCCCTTTACATCTCACCCCACATCACTGCCCCCTTCACATCAACCCTCCCCACAGCACTTGCCCCCTCCTTACTCCCCCCCCCACAGCACTTGTCCCCCTTTACATCACATCTCCCCACCCACAGCACTGGCCCACTTCAGTTCACCCCCACAGCTTTTCCCTCTTTAAAACCACATCTCCCCCTACAGCACTGCCCCCCTTCAGATCTTTCTCCACAGCACTGGCCCCTTCACATCTCCCCCCAGCATTGCCCCCTTTACATCACATCTCCCCCCAGCACTGCCCCCCTTTAGATCTCCTTCCACAGCACTGACTCTTCATATCCCCCCACGCCACTGCCCCCTTTATATCTACTCCTCCATTCAGGACTGTCCCCTTTACATCTCCCCATCACAACACTTGCCCCTCCCTTTACATCTCTCCCCCACAGCACTGCCCCCTTTACATCACCCCCACCACACACAGCACTTCCCCCCTACAAATCTACCTCCCACCAGCACTTGTTCTCCTTTACATCACCCCATTGCCCTGCTCCCTTTACATCTTCCCTCATTTGCCCCCTTCACATCTTCCCCCATTTGCCCCCTTCACATTACCCTCCCCCCACAGCACCTTTCACATTGCACTCTCCCCTATTTTGCCACAATAATGTGCTCTGCTCCTTCAAATCACCCCCAACACACACAGCACTGTCACCTTCACATCACCCTCTGCCCCCCCACCCCCCTTCACAGCCATGTTTTCTTGCCTACCAGCACTGGATGTATGGCAGGAGCAGGGGTTAACTTTTCCTATTAACAAGCTGGTGATTGGTTGCTAGAGCCTGAGGATTGTAGAGCTAAGGCTCTGAGGATTGCGAGGACTTGTATATTTTACTCACCTGAGCTTTTACTATGGAATATTGTTCCCATTTTAGTCAAAGGACTTGGATTCTTGATACAATATATTCACATCGTTGATTTAATTTGGCACATTTTTGATTTATTCTATTCAGATTTGTTTTCTGGTATACATATACAGTTGCTTGCACTTCCTCTAATATTTTCCTGTCATTGGGGTTTTAAATGATACTTTTGAGGCAGCTGCTTTTTATTTTGTTTATAGTGTATAGCACTTATCAAAAAACAAAAATAAATATATATATTTTAATAAACCTGGCATAAATACCTTACTTTGTCTCCATATTAGCTTACTACAATTCTCTGTACAGCACCATTAAGTAATGGAGAACTAGCACTGAGAGGCAATCAGACAATCCTGTAGTGCAGTGTTGTAATTGGCATAGGGCCAATGTGGTGCCCATATTTAAAAAAGGGATCAAAGTCTTTACCAAGTAACTATAGACCTGTTAGTTTAACTTCTATAGTCTGGAAGATACTGAAGAGTTTAAAAATAGACCACATAGACGAGTACTTGCTGGAAAAAAATATTTTAAGCAATAGATAGCATGGATTCATTAAAGACAGAAATTGTCAAACAAACCTGATTTCTTTTTATGAGGAGGTAAGTAAAACCTTGGACAGAGGGGTGGCTATGGACGTGGTATACTTGGATTTACTAATGTGTAAGGTAAAGTCTACAGGCCTGGAACGATCAATTTGTACAGTAAATGGATAGAAAACTGGCTAAAAAAACGAATTCAGAGAGCAGTGGTTAATGCTTCTTACTCTGAATGTTCTAAGGTTATCAGTGGTGTACCCCAAGGTTCAGTGTTGGGACCCTTACTTTTTAATATCTTTATAAATGTTATAGGGTCTGCGATAAAAAATGAACATTTCTGTCTTTGGAGATGGCACCAAGCTATGCAGTAGAAAAACATCCTTCAGGATGTCTCCAATTTACAAGCTGACCTCAATGCTCTGTTTAATTGGGCAACTATTTGGCAAATGAGGTTTAATGTTGATAAATGTAAAGTTATGCACTTGGAGGCTAAGAATATGCATGCATCATACATACTAGGGGGAGTACAACTGGGGGAATCCATAGTGGAGAAGGATCTGGAGGTTGTGGTAGATCATAAGCTCAATAATAGCATGCAAAGCATAGCTTCGGTTTCCAAAGAGAGCAAAGTTCTTTCTTTTATTAAAGAGGAAGTAAAGTAAAAAAAATAAAAAAATACACCCTGCAAGGCAAAGGCATAATGAGCAAGTATGCATAGCATACTAGCTCATTATGAATTACTTACCTGAGATTGAAGCCCCCACAGCGGTCCTCGGCCACCTCCTCCATAGCGGCCATGATACCCGGAGTGACTTCCGGGTATCGCGGCTCTGGCGCCGTGACTTGCTGGAGCCGTGGGGACATCACTCTGGCGCATGTGTGCCGAGTGCACCTGCCCATAGACATCGTGCCCGGTTTTTGTAAAATATCTCCTTAACGTGTAGGTTAAGGAGATATTTCTTGCACCTACAGGTAAGCCTTAATCTAGGCTTACCTGTAGGTCAAAGTGGTCTGTAAGGGTTTACAACCACTTTAAGAGAGGTATGCACTCCAGAGAGTGAAATATTATTTTTCTCCTGTTCAAATCATTTGTAGGACTTTATCTGGAATATGCAGTTCAGTTTTGGGCACCAGTTCTCAAAAAGGATATCGGGGAACTGGAGAAAGTGCAGAGAAGGGCAACCAAACTGATAAGAGGCATGGAGAAGCTCAGCTATGAGGAAAGATTAGAGGAACTGAATTTATTCTCTCTTGAGAAGAGGAGATTAAGGGGGGGGGATAGGATCAACATGTATAAATACATAAGTGGTCCATATAGTGAACTTGGTGTTGAGTTATTCACTTTAAGGTCATCACAGAGGACAAGGGGGCACTCTTTGTCTAGAGGAAAATAAATTTCATCTCCAAATATGGAAAGGTTTCTTCACAGTAAGAGCTGTGAAAATGTGGAATAGACTCCCTCAAGAGGTGGTCCTGGCCAGCTCAGTAGATTGCTTTAAAAAGGGCCTGCATTCTTTCCTAAATGTACAGAATATAACTGGCTACTAACATTTATAGGTAAAGTTGATCCAGGGAAAATCTGATTGCCTCTCGGGGATCAGGAAGGAATTTTTTCCCCTGCTAAAGCAAATTGGAGCATGCTTTGCTGGGGTTGTTTGCTGTAGGTGAATGATTGTGTATATGGGATTGTATTTTTTTAATTTATTTTTTGGTTGAACTAGATGGTCTTTTTTTAACCTGACTAACTATATAACTATGTAAGATTAACACTGGGAGCTTGCGGACAAAAAGGAAAGTACAGTGAGCAAAGTGAGGTCCACATTAGTGTGCTGCTGCTTCTTCAATGTCAAATAAGCAGATACTGTGTTTGCTGTACTGTATCACTGTACTACTTAACTGCTGTTGAGAAGTTACGAGTTGGGTCCTGGCTAAGATATCTCACAGAGATAACTGGATCACATGCTGGTCAGAAAAGACAGTTCACATATGCAGTATGTGTTTCAACTTTTGCTTAAGCAGCTTCCCTAGAGTTTATAAATAATGGAACTCACTGTGCATTAACCAACTCAATAGTAAATAAATAAACAAAAAGCTGCCCTTTTAAGTGCATGTAATATTCACAATACAATACAAATATATATACATATATATATATATTTACAAGTTCCGGTGCTTTCACTTAAGTGCATGCATAATATTTAGTGACCTTCTGAATTGTAATTATGATAAGTGAAATAAGGTGAAATTCATTATTGTGTGTCCCAACACCAAAAAAGTAAAGTGCTTTAAATGTGGCCTCATCTCTTCTTATACTTGCCAACTTTGTACCACCACGTGAGTTTAAAATGCACACTCACCAGAGAAACTTGACTTCTAAGTATAGGAAGGTCAACAAATGATCTATCCTCCTGTATCCCTGTCTGTAAGGAGCTTCCTGAAGACGCTGTATTGGTGACACATGTTGAGGCAGACCTTTTTCATAATATCCAGCTTCCAAGTGACATCACATCTGGTTGTGAACTTTCTGCTTTTGGAATGCACACCGTCTCTAGCGAGAAGAGTGGTGGAGTGCTCACTTTGCACAGTTGTTCACACTGTTGCTGGTTATTATAGGCACTTATAAATGTGAGTATTATATTTGACCATATTTGGAGGAATTTATTTAATTTAATAAATACTACACTATGTTATAATTATTATGGCATCTTCCATGTTATTGGTGAATGTTTGGAACCAAGCTGAATCCACACTGAGAGAAGGAGTGAATTGTAAAGGCACCCTGACAGAAAGGGATACAAGAGAATAAAGTGCTTTTTGACCTTTCTATACTTAGGGGTCAACTTTCTCTGGTGAGTGTGAATTTTAAACTCACACGGTGGCACAAAGTTGGCAAGTATAAGAAGAGAAGAGGGCAGATTTAAAGCACATCACTTTTTTGGTGTTGGGTCACTCAATTTGGACTTTGGACACTATATTACGTAATGAACTTTAGTTTGTTGCACTTATTATAAGTACATTTCAGAAGGTCACTAAATGTTATGCATGCACTTAAGTGAAAGTGCTAAAACCTTGTGTATATATATATATATATATATATTTGTATTGCCTAGAGTTTATTTCGAATACATCTGGAAAAGCAAAAGAGGTACAATCTAAATTTATTGTGGAAATAAGCACTCATTTTATGGTCTGCTTGGTCTTTTGAATAGAGACTGAAAGGGGCAATGGTGAAATTAGCAGCAATACAGGTGGGATGGGAGGGTTTGTTCCTGGTAGGTCAGACAAAGTGTCTCAAGCTATTTCTTTGCACACATATTCTCTGCCATCATTTTTCCTTATTGAATTGACCGGAACACTGAGACATGGTTACCCCACGATTTCATACTTCATACCAGTTTTCCCATGATGCCATGCTCTGGTATCTTCCTACAAACCAAAAAAACATATTGGTGGGCTAACTGGCTTACTCACAAATTGGCTGTAGTGTATATAAGCGTGTCAGTGCCACTAGGCTGTGAGTTCCTTTTGGGCAACATATATTTACAGACGTAAAAATTATATTTTGTTGTAAAGTGATGCATGATAATTCAGTGCTATACAGAAAAAAAAAAGTATATATTATCTACCCAGCCATAATAAGGCTTGGAAATCTGTAGTGAAATCTGCCCACTGAAGATGAGTGGCACACACGTTTGGTATTTCTCACTTTTGCTAATTAACCTTGACTCAGTTAATTGCAGTACAACAGATAATAAAACAAGGCCAGATAATTTCAGTCAGAAAGTGGAAAATATTAATGCAGACAAACTTTTCCCTTGGGAAATATTGGCATGTCTGCTCTCTTTTGAATTTAGCTTGTGCATAACAGGCATTGAAGGGGAAAGTCAGGCTGCAGATGCATGATGCCAAGACAGTCAGTTGTTATGATTTTAGATAGCTGATCATACAGACAATACAGTCTTCAGTTTCTTTTTCATGTGGCTTGAGGAGGAAAATATGCCTTTTTGATATACAGTAATGTAGTTTACAAGCTTTTAATTTACAGAAGTGGTTTACATATGTTTCTTTTGGCTGAAAGCAATTGGTAATATAATTATATTAAAAAATAGAAAGAACTGAATCGAATGTTTATTGGTGTTAATTTTTATACCACAAAGACACCACAGGAAATTTAACTGGAGATGAGGATTTAAAGCAAAATCTGTTTTAAAAATATGTGTATATATATATATATATATATATATATATATATATATATATATATATATATATATACAGTGCATCCGGAAAGTAATCACAGCACTTCACTTTTTCCACATTGGATTAAATTCATTATTTTCTTTCATATTCTACAAACAATACCCCATAATCACAATGTGAAAAAAGTTTGTTTTCCATTTTTGCAATTTTATTAAAAATAAAAAACGAAAATAAATCACATGTACAGTGCCCTGAACAACTATTCATACCCCTTTAAAGTTTTGCACATTTTGTGTTTCCTGTTACAACCAAAAATTTTAATGTATTTTATTGGGATTTTAAGTGATAGACCAACACAAAGTGGCACATTTTGATGATGATAAATGGTCTTTAAATTTTTTTTACAAATAAATATGTAAAAAGTGTGCCGTGCATTTAAATTCAGCCCCCCCCCCCCCGAGTCAATACTTTGTAGAACCATCTTTCACTACAATTACAGCTTCATAGTCTTTTTGGGGATGTCTCTACCAGCTTTGCACATCTAGGAGAGTGACATTTTTGCCAATTCTTCTTTGTAAAATAGCTCAAGCTCTGTCAGATCAAAAAAGAAAAAGTCCCCCCAAGAGGGATTGGTGGGGTTTTTAGGCAGCATTTAGAAAATTCTCTGAAAGATATTGTTATATTCAAAATATGAATCTTTATTAGATTAAAGATGTCGCATGTGACATATAAATGAAGATAAAAATAGGAGACATGGGTCCCAAATGGATAAAACAATACAGAAATTTTAAAACAGATTTACACTAACAGACAAAAAGCTTTTACAACAATATAGTTTACATAACCAAATGTTGGGGGTAAAAGTGAACCTGACGCGTTTCGACCCATTTTAGTGAGGGTCTTCCTCAAAGGTGGTTTTGTCTGTTTGAAGAGAGAAAGGATAAGAACAATATATTGTAGCAATATTTCATTTGCATATATTTGTCTCCAATTGACCTTTCGCATCACATAGCATAAAATCACATTGTACTGTGAAATATTTACCTAGTGTGTAAATTTCTATAGATTACTCCTTATATGTGACGGGGTTCCCTCTAGGTCGGTGTGCTCCAGGTCCTAGACAACGTCCCGCTATAGCGCCCCCCAGCGGGCGCGCGGCAGATGAGGCGATCCAACAACGGGACCTACGAGGGGTCACATCCAATGAATAGGCTACCCACGGATCCGTACATGGGCCAAACGGGCAGGGGAAGGGAGGTGGAAGGGGAGGGAAGGGAAAGGGGAGGAAGGGTTGAAAATGGGGTTCCTTGAGGTCCCCTGTTCTGCACATCTGTCATGGGATCCAAGATCATATACTTAGATGTATATCATAAGAAATTGCCATAACAATTAGACAATGTCTGGTACACTTGAAACAGTAGTAGAGAGGAATAGGATTTTTGAAGTAAAAGTGATTGTGCCATTGATGTGTTTATGGGTGGTGCAGGTTTGTGTGTTATTGTCTCTAGACTCGTGATTGGAGGTGGGAAGGAGAAAAGGAGAGGGGGAGAAAAGGAGGAAACCCCCCCCACCCCCCCCCTCCTCACCCCATCTGTTTCCTCCTTTTCTCCCCCTCTCCTTTTCTCCTTCCCACCTCCAATCACGAGTCTAGAGACAATAACACACAAACCTGCACCACCCATAA
Organism: Lithobates sylvaticus; assembly: GCA_028564925.1. NCBI lineage: Eukaryota > Metazoa > Chordata > Amphibia > Anura > Ranidae > Lithobates > Lithobates sylvaticus. Next base: position 440,161,391 of record CM053027.1, on the reverse strand, counting down.
ACACATCAATGGCACAATCACTTTTACTTCAAAAATCCTATTCCTCTCTACTACTGTTTCAAGTGTACCAGACATTGTCTAATTGTTATGGCAATTTCTTATGATATACATCTAAGTATATGATCTTGGATCCCATGACAGATGTGCAGAACAGGGGACCTCAAGGAACCCCATTTTCAACCCTTCCTCCCCTTTCCCTTCCCTCCCCTTCCACCTCCCTTCCCCTGCCCGTTTGGCCCATGTACGGATCCGTGGGTAGCCTATTCATTGGATGTGACCCCTCGTAGGTCCCGTTGTTGGATCGCCTCATCTGCCGCGCGCCCGCTGGGGGGCGCTATAGCGGGACGTTGTCTAGGACCTGGAGCACACCGACCTAGAGGGAACCCCGTCACATATAAGGAGTAATCTATAGAAATTTACACACTAGGTAAATATTTCACAGTACAATGTGATTTTATGCTATGTGATGCGAAAGGTCAATTGGAGACAAATATATGCAAATGAAATATTGCTACAATATATTGTTCTTATCCTTTCTCTCTTCAAACAGACAAAACCACCTTTGAGGAAGACCCTCACTAAAATGGGTCGAAACGCGTCAGGTTCACTTTTACCCCCAACATTTGGTTATGTAAACTATATTGTTGTAAAAGCTTTTTGTCTGTTAGTGTAAATCTGTTTTAAAATTTCTGTATTGTTTTATCCATTTGGGACCCATGTCTCCTATTTTTATCTTCATTTATATGTCACATGCGACATCTTTAATCTAATAAAGATTCATATTTTGAATATAACAATATCTTTCAGAGAATTTTCTAAATGCTGCCTAAAAACCCCACCAATCCCTCTTGGGGGGACTTTTTCTTTTTTGTTTTCACATCCCAGGGGTGAGCAGCAAAACATCATCTCCAGTTAGTGTCTTCTTCCCCTTCTAAGCTCTGTCAGATTGGATGGAGAGTGTCTGTGAACAGCAATTTTCAGTCTTGCCACAGATTCTCAAATGTATTTAGGTCTGGACTTTGACTGGGCCATTTTAAGACATGAATATGCCTTGATCTAAACCATTCCATTGTAGCTCTGGCTGTATGTTTGGGGTTGTTGTCCTGCTGGAAGGTGAACCTCCACCCCAGTCCCAAGTTTTTTGCAGACTCTAACAGGTTTTCTTCTAAAATTGACCTGTATTTGGCTCCATCCATCTTTCCATTAACTCTGAACAGCTTCCCTGTCCCTGGTGAAGAAAAGCATCCCACAACAGGATGCCGCCACCACCATGTTTCACGGTGGGGATGGTGTGTTCAGGGTGATGTACAGTGTTAGTTTTCCACCACACAAAAAGTAAAATTTTGGTCTCGTCTGACCAGAGCACCTTCTTCCACATGTTTGCTGTGTCCCCCACATAGCTTCTCACAAACTGTAAACAAGACTTCTTATGTCTTTCTTTCAACAATGGCTTTCTTGCCACTCTTCCATAAAGGCCATATTTGGGGAGTTCACGACTAAGAGTTGTCCTGTGGCCAGATTCTCCCACCTGAGCTGTGGATCTCTGCAGCTCCTCCAGAGTTACTATGGGCCTCTTGGCTGCTTCTCTGATTAATTCTCTCCTTGCCCGGCCTGTCAGTTTAGGTGGACAGCCATGTCTTGGTAGGTTTGCAGTTGTGCCATACTCTTTCCATTTTTGGATGATGGATTGAACAGTGCTCAGTGAGATGTTCAAAACTTGGGATATTTTTTTATGACCCAACCCTGCTTTAAATTTCTGCACAACTTTATTCCTGACCTGTCTGGTGTGTTCCTTGGCCTCCATATTGCTGTTTGTTCACTAAGGTTCTCTAACAAACCTCTGAGGGCCTCACAGAACAGCTGTATTTATACTGAGATTAAATTACACACAGATGGACTCTATTTACTAATTAGGTGACTTATGAAGGCAATTGGATCCACTAGATTTTAGTTAGAGGTATCAGAGGGAGCTGAATACAAATGCACTCCACACTTTTTTACATATTTATTAGTAAAAAATCATTTTTCTTCCATCTCGCAATAATGTGCAACTTTGTGTTGGTCTATCACATAAAATCCCCAAAAAATACATTTATGTTTTTGGTTGTAACATGAAAATGTGGAACATTTCAAGGGGTATGAATACTTTTTCAAGGCACTGTACATAAGTATTTACAGCTTTTGCGCAACACTTTGTTAAAGCACCTTTGGCACCAATTACAACCTCAAGTCTTTTTGAGTATGATGCTACAAACTTGGCACACCTATTTTTGGGCAGTTTATCCCATTCTTCTTTGCAGGACCTCTCAAGCTCCATCAGGTTGGATGGGGAGCATCGGTTCACAGCCATTTTTAGATCTCCTCCAGAGATGTTCAATCGGTTTCAAGTCTGGGCTCTGGATGGACCACTCAGAGACATTCACAGAGTTGTCCCGTAGCCACTCCTTTGTTATCTTGGCTGTGTGCTCAGGGTCGTTGTTACATAGTTACATAGTAGGTGAGGTTGAAAAAAGACCAACCTATGTGTGTGATTATATGTCAGTGGCAACATGTCTTATTAAACTCCCTTCCGCAAAAAAGTTTTATCCCTATTGTGGGGTTACCAGTACGGTATTTATAAATTGAAATCATATGCCCTCTCAAGCATCTCTTCTCCAGAGAGAATAAGTTCAGTGCTCGCAACCTTTCCTCATAACTAATATCCTCCAGACCCTTTATTAGCTTAGTTTCCCTTCTTTGTACTCGCTCCATTTCCAGTACATCCTTCCTGAGGACTTGTGCCCAGAACTGGACAGCATACTCTAGGTGTGGCCGGACCAGAGTCTTGTAGAGCGGGAAAATTATAATTTTATCTCTAAAGTTGATTCCCTTTTTAATGCATGCCAATATTTTGTTTGCTTTGTTAGCAGCAGCTTGGATGCATTGCATGCCATTGCTGAGCCTATCATCTACTAGGACCCCAGGTCCTTTTCCATCCTAGATTCCCCCAGAGGTTCTCCCCCCAGTGTATAGGTTACATTCATATTTATGCCACCCCAATGCATTATTTTACATTTTTCTACATTGAACCTCATTTGTCATGTAGTTGCCCACCCCATTAATTTGTTCAGATCTTTTTGCAAGGTTTCCACATCCTGCAGATAAGTTATTGCCCTGCTTAGCTTAGAATTGTTGATTGATTAAACTGTTTACCCCATCCTCCAGGTCGTTTATGAACAAAATAAATAGGATTGGTCCCAGCACAAAACCCTAGGGGACCCCACTACCCACATCTGACCATTCCGAGTACGCCCCATTTATTACCAGCCTCTGAACTCACCCTTGTAGCCAGTTTTTAATCCATTTGCTCACCCTATGGTCCATGCCAACAGGCCTTGTTTTGTACAGTAAACGTTTATGGGGAACTGTGTCAAATGCTTTTGCAAAATCCAGATACACTATGTCTACGGGCCTTCCTTTATCTAGATGGCAACTCACCTCCTCATAGAAGGTTAATAGATTGGTTTGGCAAGAATAATTCTTCATGAATCCATGCTGATTACTTCTAATGATACTGTTCTCGTTACTAAAACCTTGTATATAGTCCCTTATCATCCCCTCCAAAAGCCTGCATACTATTGATGTTAGGCTAACTGGTCTGTAATTCCCAGGGATGTATTTTGGGCCCTTTTTAAATATTGGTGCTACATTGGCTTTCTCCAATCACCTGGTACCATTCCAGTCAGTAGACTGTCAGTAAAAATTAGGAACAATGGTCTGGAAATTATTTGACTCTCTTAGTAGTAGAGTTCTCTAAGTACCCTCGGATGCAAGCCATCTGGTCCTGGTGATTTATTAATGTTAAGTTTCCCAATGTTAAGTTTCCCAAGTCTAATTTATATTCTGTCCTCTGTTAACCATGGTGGTGCTTCCTGTGATGTCTCATAAGGATAAACACTGCAGTTTTGGTTACTGAAGCCCCCCGATTCCCTCGTGAAGACCGAGGAGAAGAATAAATTCAATACGCCATCTCCCCATCCTTTGTAACCAGATGTCCTTCCTTATTCTTTATGGGGCCTATATGGTCTGTCCTCCATTTTTTACTGTTTACATACTTAAAGAATGTCTTGGGATTTTCTTTGCTCTCCTCCGCCAATTGTCTTACGTGTTCTATCTTAGCCACCCCCTAATTGCACCCTTACATTTCTTGTTGCATTCTTTATAAAGTCTGAATGCTAATGATGATCCCTCAACCCTGTATCTTTTGAAGGCCTTCTCTTTTGCTTTTATATGCATTTTTACATTGGAGTTAAGCCATCCAGGACTTTTGTTCGCTCTTTTAAATTTATTACCCAATGGGATGCATTGGCTAATGCCCTTATTTAATATGCTCTTAAAGCAAACCCATCTCTGCTCTGTGTTCTTTGTTCCTAAGATTTTATCCCAATTCATGCCTTCTAACAAGGTCCGTAGTTTAGGGAAGTTGGCTCTTTAGAAATTCAGTGTCTTAGTATTCCCCTTATGTTTCCTATTTGTGTGATTTATACTGAAGCCAATTGACCTGTAATCGCTGTTTCCTAAATTGCCACGTATTTACACATCCGTGATCGGGTCTGTATTGTTGGTAATCAGTAGATTCAGTAACGCTTTATTTCTAGTTGGTGCGTCTACCATATGAACCATGAAATTGTCCTGCAAGACATTTAGGAACTGGCGAGCCTTAAACGAATGCGTGGTTCCCTCCGCCAGGTCTATGTCTGGATAATTAAAATCCCCCATTATGATAACACTTACCATCCTTGCTGCTAATCCAACTTGTGATAGGAGATCCATCTCCCCCTCCTCCCTCAGGTTAGGGGGCCTATAACATACTTCCAGTAATATTTTCCCCTTAGCTTCATCCCTTCGGAGCTCTACCCATAAGGATTACACATCCTCCCTAGCTGCCTTAGTGATATCATCTCTCACATTCACTTGTACATTATTTTTAAAATATAGGCATACCCCTCCCCCTTTTTTACCCTCTCTATCACTGAGATAAATGGTATACCCTTAAATGGTTGCAGCCAATCATGAGATTGTCCTGAAAATTAACCTTCGCCCCAATCTGAGGTCCAGAGCACTCTGGAGCAGGTTTTCATCAAGGATGTCTTTGTACACTGCTACATTCATCTTTCCCCCGATCCAGTCTTGTCTCCCAGTTCCTCCCCCTGAAAAACTTCTCACAACATGATGCTGCCACCGCCATGCTTCACTGTAGGGATGGTATTGGCCAGGTGATGAGCAGTGACTGGTTTCCTCCAGACATGATGCTTGCCATTCAAGACAAATAGTTTAATCTTTGTTTCATTAGACCAGAGCATTTTGTTTCTCATGGTCTGAGAGTCCTTCAGGTGCCTTTTTGGCAAACTCCAGGTGGGTTGTCATGTGCCTTTTACTAAAGGAGTGGTTTCCATCTGGACACTCTACCATACAGGCCTGATTGGTAGAGTGCTGCAGAGATGGATGTTCTTCTGGAAGGTTCTCCTCTCTCCTCAGAGAAATGCTGGAGCTCTGTCAGAGTGACCATTGGGTTTTTGGTCACCTCCCTGACTAAGGCCTTTCTCCCCCATTCGCTCAGTATAGACAGGTGTGTGCCTTTCCAAATCATGTCTAATCAATCTAAAGTTGTAGAGACATCTCAAGGATGATCAGTGGAAACAGGATGCACCCAAGCTCAATTTTGATTGTCATGGCAAAGGCTGTAAATACTTATGTACATGTGATTTATTTTCCCATTTTCTATTTTTAATAAATTTGCACTTCTTTTACATTGTCATCATGGGGTATTGTTTGTAGAATTGTGATCAAAATAATGAATTTAATCCATTTTGGAATAAGGCTGTAACATAACAAAATGTGTAAAAAGTAAAGCTATGTGAATACTTTCCGGATGCACTGTATATACAATTATATATATATATATATATATATATATATATATATATATATATATATATATATATATATATATATGGTGTTTCTCTGCAGTTGTAAAAAAGGCATTCAATCCAGAGCTGTCCCCTGTAATACTTCTTCTTTGCCACAAGATGTCCTCAGGCTTCGAGGTAAAATGATGCCCAATGTCACTCAGCCCTATGACTGATTACTTTTCAAGGTAACTTTTCCTTATCTTAGTGAATGCGGTGAAAATTCACTTTGCAAAAAGTACCCAATCATGTTAGAGGAAAACAAAAAATATATATATTTTTTCTATCACCCGATGATGGAAATCAGCAGAACTTCACCTTACTAAGCCAAGGGAAAATGTACTTTCAAAGTCAAGAGCCTATGTACATTTGGTAAATCAGATAACTTTTAGACATGTGCGATTCGTTTCGTACGAATTCGTAATTCGTACGAATTTTTCGAAATTCGTACGAATTTACGAATCTGTAGTACGAATTTTTTTTTTTTTACGAATTCCGTACGGAATACGAAATTCCATTTACGAATTTCGTCGCCGAATGATTCGAATGAATTCGAATGAATTCGAATGAATTCGAATGATTCGAATGACAAAGTGTCATTTTTGCAGGAAAAATTCCGTTTACGAATTTCAGCTCCAAATTATTCGAATCCAACTACCAATATCAAATTTCAACTAATTCAAACGAAATTATTATAGCAGATATAACGAATGAATTCGAATGCATTCGAATGAATTCGAATGCATTCGAATGAATTCGAATGCATTCGAATGAATTCGAATGACAAAGTGTCATTTTTGCAGAAAAAAAAGCTATTTAAAAAACAGTCATTCATTGATATAAAAAAAAAAAAAAAAGCGTAGGGGTCCCCCCAAATTCAATAACCAGGCCCTTCAGGTCTGGTATGGATATTAAGGGGGACCCCAGCCAAAAAAAAAAATGGCGTGGGGTCCCCCCCAAATATCCATACCAGACCCTTCAGGTCTGGGATGGATTTTAAGGGGAACCCCGGCCAAAAAAAAAAATGGCGTGGGGGTCCCCCTCAAAATCCATACCAGACCCTTTATCCGAGCACGCAACCTGGCAGGCCGCAGGAAAGGAGGGGGGGACGAGAGCGGCCCCCCCTCTCGCCTGAACCGTACCAGGCCACATGCCCTCAACATTGGGAGGGTGCTTTGGGGTCCCCCCCAAAGCACCTTGTCCCCATGTTGATGAGGACAAGGGCCTCATCCCCACAACCGTGCCCGGTGGTTGTGGGGGTCTGCGGGCGGGGGGCTTATCGGAATCTGGAAGCCCCCTTTAACAAGGGGACCCCCAGATCCCCGCCCCCCCCCCCCCTGTGTGAAATGGTAAGGGGGTACAAAAGTACCCCTACCATTTCACCAAAAAAGTGGCAAAAATGGTAAAAATGACAGGAGACGGTCTTTGACAATTCCTTTATTAAAATCTTCTTTCTTCTGCTCTTCCTTCTTCCTTTCTTCATCTTCTCCTTCCGTCATCTTCTTCCATCGTCTTCTTCCTTCGATTCGCTTCTTCTTCCTCCGGTCTTCTCGTCCTTCTCGTCCGGCGTCGTCCTTCTCGTCCGGCGTCGTCCTTCTCGTCCGGCATCGTCGTCTCTTCTCGCAGGCCGCTCCTCGCAATGGGAGGCTCCCGCTATGTGAGGCTCCGCTCCGGGTGACAGGTCTTTTATAACGAAGGCACCTGGTGACCCCGCCCCCTCTGACGCACGGGGACGTCATGTGGAATTCCCTATGGCTTTCCCCATGACGTCAGAGGGGGGGCGGGGTCACCAGGTGCCTTCGTTATAAAAGACCTGTCACCCGGAGCGGAGCCTCACAGAGCGGGAGCCTCCCATTGCGAGGAGCGGCCTGCGAGAAGAGACGCTGATGCCGGACGAGAAGGACGACGCCGGACGAGAAGGACGAGAAGACCGGAGGAAGAAGAAGCGAATCGAAGGAAGAAGAAGATGGAAGAAGATGCCGGAAGGAGAAGATGAAGAAAGGAGAAGATGAAGAAAGAAGATTTTAATAAAGGAATTGTCAAAGACCGTCTCCTGTCATTTTTACCATTTTTGACACTTTTTTGGTGAAATGGTAGGGGTACTTTTGTACCCCCTTACCATTTCACACAGGGGGGGGGGGGCGGGATCTGGGGGTCCCCTTGTTAAAGGGGGCTTCCAGATTCCGATAAGCCCCCCGCCCGCAGACCCCCACAACCACCGGGCACGGTTGTGGGGATGAGGCCCTTGTCCTCATCAACATGGGGACAAGGTGCTTTGGGGGGGACCCCAAAGCACCCTCCCAATGTTGAGGGCATGTGGCCTGGTACGGTTCAGGCGAGAGGGGGGCCGCTCTCGTCCCCCCTCCTTTCCTGCGCCCTGCCAGGTTGCGTGCTCGGATAAGGGTCTGGTATGGATTTTATGGGGGACCCCACGCCATTTTTTTTTGGGTAGGGTTCCCCTTAAAATCCATCCCAGACCTCAAGGGTCTGGTATGGATTTTGAGGGGGACCCTACGCCATTTTTTTTTTTTTTTTTGGCTGGGGTCCCCCTTAATATCCATCCCAGACCTGAAGGGCCTGGTTATTGAATTTGGGGGGACCCCTACGCTTTTTTTTTATCAATGACTTCAATGAATGACAGTTCTCTGTATTACGGATCCAACAATTCATTTGCCGGCAATAGCTGCGACTCGTGATTTTAAATAGTTTTTTTTTCCTGCAAAAATGACACATTGTACAGAGACAGTTCTCTATATTAGATATACTGAATCTCGAATCATTCGAAGCATTCGTTATATCCGCTATTATAATTTCTTTCATGTTAGTTGAAATTACATATTTGTTAGTTGTGGTATTCGAATTGTTCTCTGTATTACGGGAATCGGCAATTTGCCGCGAGTGATTTTAAATGTCTTTTTTTCCTGCAAAAATGACACATTGTACAGAGAGAGTTCTAAACACGGGAAACCTGCGCCCTTCTATATACTATATACTCTATAGTATGCCTATGAAGGGGGTCATGTTTCCCGTGTTTACAACTCTCTCTGAACAATGTGTCATTTTTGCAGGAAAAAAAAGACATTTAAAATCACTCGCGGCTAATTGCCGATTCCCGCAATACAGAGAACAATTCGAATGTTGTATTCTAACTAACAAATATGTAATTTCAACTAATATGAAAGAAATTATAATAGCAGATATAACGAATGCTTCGAATGCTTCGAATGATTCGAGATTCAGTATATCTAATATAGAGAACTGTTCCCGCACAGTGTCATTTTTGCAGGAAAAAAAAACTATTTAAAATCACTCGCAGCTATTTGCCGGCAAATGAATTGTTGGATCCGTAATACAGAGAACTGTCATTCATTGAAGTCATTGATAAAAAAATGCGTAGGGGTCCCCCCAAATTCAATAACCAGGCCCTTCAGGTCTGGGATGGATATTAAGGGGGACCCCAGCCCAAAAAAAAAAAAAAATGGCGTAGGGTCCCCCTCAAAATCCATACCAGACCCTAGAGGTCTGGGATGGATTTTAAGGGGAACCCTAGCCAAAAAAAATGGCGTGGGGTCCCCCATAAAATCCATACCAGACCCTTTATCCGAGCACACAACCTGGCAGGCCGCAGGAAAGGAGGGGGGGACGAGAGCGGCCCCCCCTCCCGCCTGAACCGTACCAGGCCACATGCCCTCAACATTGGGAGGGTGCTTTGGGGTCCCCCCCAAAGCACCTTGTCCCCATGTTGATGAGGACAAGGGCCTCATCCCCACAACCCTGGCCGGTGGTTGTGGGGGTCTGCGGGCGGGGGGCTTATCGGAATCTGGAAGCCCCCTTTAACAAGGGGACCCCCAGATCCCGGCCCCCCCCTGTGTGAAATGGTAAGGGGGTACAAAAGTACCCCTACCATTTCACCAAAAAAGGTGACAAAATGGTAAAAATGACAGGAGACGGTCTTTGACAATTCCTTTATTAAAATCTTCTTTCTTCTTTCTTCTGGTCTTCCTTTCTTCATCTTCTCCTTCCGTCATCTTCTTCCATCTTCTTCTTCCTTCGATTCGCTTCTTCATCCTCCGGTCTTCTCGTCCGGCGTCGTCCTTCTCGTCCGGCATCGTCGTCTCTTCTCGCAGGCCGCTCCTCGCAATGGGAGGCTCCCGCTCTGTGAGGCTTCGCTCCGGGTGACAGGTCTTTTATAACGAAGGCACCTGGTGACCCCGCCCCCTCTGACGCACGGGGACGTCATGTGGAATTCCCTATGGCTTTCCCCATGACGTCAGAGGGGGGGCGGGGTCACCAGGTGCCTTCGTTATACAAGACCTGTCACCCGGAGCGAAGCCTCACAGAGCGGGAGCCTCCCATTGCGAGGAGCGGCCTGCGAGAAGAGACGCTGATGCCGGACGAGAAGGACGACGCCGGACGAGAAGGACGAGAAGACCGGAGGAAGAAGAAGCGAATCGAAGGAAGAAGAAGATGGAAGAAGATGCCGGAAGGAGAAGATGAAGAAAGGAGAAGATGAAGAAAGAAGATTTTAATAAAGGAATTGTCAAAGACCGTCTCCTGTCATTTTTACCATTTTTGCCACTTTTTTGGTGAAATGGTAGGGGTACTTTTGTACCCCCTTACCATTTCACACAGGGGGGGGGGGCGGGATCTGGGGGTCCCCTTGTTAAAGGGGGCTTCCAGATTCCGATAAGCCCCCCGCCCGCAGACCCCCACAACCACCGGGCACGGTTGTGGGGATGAGAAAGCATCCTCCCAATGTTGAGGGCATGTGGCCTGGTACGGTTCAGGCGGGAGGGGGGGGCGCTCTCGTCCCCCCCTCCTTTCCTGCGGCCTGCCAGGTTGCGTGCTCGGATAAAGGGTCTGGTATGGATTTTATGGGGGACCCCACGCCATTTTTTTGGCTAGGGTTCCCCTTAAAATCCATCCCAGACCTCAAGGGTCTGGTATGGATTTTGAGGGGGACCCTACGCCAGTTTTTTTTTTTTTTTTTTTTTGGCTGGGGTCCCCCTTAATATCCATCCCAGACCTGAAGGGCCTGGTTATTGAATTTGGGGGGACCCCTACGCTTTTTTTTTATCAATGACTTCAATGAATGACAGTTCTCTGTATTACGGATCCAACAATTCATTTGCCGGCAAATAGCTGCGACTCGTGATTTTAAATAGTTTTTTTTTCCTGCAAAAATGACACATTGTACAGAGACAGTTCTCTATATTAGATATACTGAATCTCGAATCATTCGAAGCATTCGTTATATCCGCTATTATAATTTCTTTCATGTTAGTTGAAATTACATATTTGTTAGTTGTGGTATTCGAATTGTTCTCTGTATTACGGAATCGGCAATTAGCCGCGAGTGATTTTAAATGTCTTTTTTTCCTGCAAAAATGACACATTGTACAGAGAGAGTTCTAAACACGGGAAACCTGCGCCCTTCTATATACTATATACTCTATAGTATGCCTATGAAGGGGGTCATGTTTCCCGTGTTTACAACTCTCTCTGAACAATGTGTCATTTTTGCAGGAAAAAAAGACATTTAAAATCACTCGCAGCTAATTGCCGATTCCCGCAATACAGAGAACAATTCGAATGTTGTATTGTAACTAACAAATATGTAATTTCAACTAATATGAAAGAAATTATAATAGCAGATATAACGAATGCTTCGAATGATTCGAGATTCAGTATATCTAATATAGAGAACTGTTCCCGCACAGTGTCATTTTTGCAGGAAAAAAAAACTATTTAAAATCACTCGCAGCTATTTGCCGGCAAATGAATTGTTGGATCCGTAATACAGAGAACTGTCATTCATTGAAGTCATTGATAAAAAAAAGCGTAGGGGTCCCCCCAAATTCAATAACCAGGCCCTTCAGGTCTGGGATGGATATTAAGGGGGACCCCAGCCAAAAAAAAAAAAAAAAAAAAAAATGGCGTAGGGTCCCCCTCAAAATCCATACCAGACCCTAGAGGTCTGGGATGGATTTTAAGGGGAACCCTAGCCAAAAAAAATGGCGTGGGGTCCCCCATAAAATCCATACCAGACCCTTATCCGAGCACGCAACCTGGCAGGCCGCAGGAAAGGAGGGGGGGACGAGAGCGGCCCCCCCTCTCGCCTGAACCGTACCAGGCCACATGCCCTCAACATTGGGAGGGTGCTTTGGGGTCCCCCCCAAAGCACCTTGTCCCCATGTTGATGGGGACAAGGGCCTCATCCCCACAACCCTGGCCGGTGGTTGTGGGGGTCTGCGGGCGGGGGCTTATCAGAATCTGGAAGCCCCCTTTAACAAGGGGACCCCCAGATCCCGGCCCCCCCTGTGTGAAATGGTAAGGGGGTACAAAAGTACCCCTACCATTTCACCAAAAAAGGTGACAAAATGGTAAAAATGACAGGAGACGGTCTTTGACAATTCCTTTATTAAAATCTTCTTTCTTCTTTCTTCTGGTCTTCCTTTCTTCATCTTCTCCTTCCGTCATCTTCTTCCATCTTCTTCTTCCTTCGATTCGCTTCTTCATCCTCCGGTCTTCTCGTCCGGCGTCGTCCTTCTCGTCCGGCATCGTCGTCTCTTCTCGCAGGCCGCTCCTCGCAATGGGAGGCTCCCGCTCTGTGAGGCTTCGCTCCGGGTGACAGGTCTTTTATAACGAAGGCACCTGGTGACCCCGCCCCCTCTGACGCACGGGGACGTCATGTGGAATTCCCTATGGCTTTCCCCATGACGTCAGAGGGGGGGCGGGGTCACCAGGTGCCTTCGTTATACAAGACCTGTCACCCGGAGCGAAGCCTCACAGAGCGGGAGCCTCCCATTGCGAGGAGCGGCCTGCGAGAAGAGACGCTGATGCCGGACGAGAAGGACGACGCCGGACGAGAAGGACGAGAAGACCGGAGGAAGAAGAAGCGAATCGAAGGAAGAAGAAGATGGAAGAAGATGCCGGAAGGAGAAGATGAAGAAAGGAGAAGATGAAGAAAGAAGATTTTAATAAAGGAATTGTCAAAGACCGTCTCCTGTCATTTTTACCATTTTTGCCACTTTTTTGGTGAAATGGTAGGGGTACCCCTTACCATTTCACACAGGGGGGGGGCGGGATCTGGGGGTCCCCTTGTTAAAGGGGGCTTCCAGATTCCGATAAGCCCCCCGCCCGCAGACCCCCACAACCACCGGGCACGGTTGTGGGGATGAGGCCCTTGTCCTCATCAACATGGGGACAAGGTGCTTTGGGGGGGACCCCAAAGCATCCTCCCAATGTTGAGGGCATGTGGCCTGGTACGGTTCAGGCGGGAGGGGGGGGCGCTCTCGTCCCCCCCTCCTTTCCTGCGGCCTGCCAGGTTGCGTGCTCGGATAAAGGGTCTGGTATGGATTTTATGGGGGACCCCACGCCATTTTTTTTGGCTAGGGTTCCCCTTAAAATCCATCCCAGACCTCAAGGGTCTGGTATGGATTTTGAGGGGGACCCTACGCCATTTTTTTTTTTTTTTGGCTGGGGTCCCCCTTAATATCCATCCCAGACCTGAAGGGCCTGGTTATTGAATTTGGGGGGACCCCTACGCTTTTTTTTTATCAATGACTTCAATGAATGACAGTTCTCTGTATTACGGATCCAACAATTCATTTGCCGGCAAATAGCTGCGACTCGTGATTTTAAATAGTTTTATTTTCCTGCAAAAATGACACATTGTACAGAGACAGTTCTCTATATTAGATATACTGAATCTCGAATCATTCGAAGCATTCGTTATATCCGCTATTATAATTTCTTTCATGTTAGTTGAAATTACATATTTGTTAGTTGTGGTATTCGAATTGTTCTCTGTATTACGGGAATCGGCAATTAGCCGCGAGTGATTTTAAATGTCTTTTTTTCCTGCAAAAATGACACATTGTACAGAGAGAGTTCTAAACACGGGAAACCTGCGCCCTTCTATATACTATATACTCTATAGTATGCCTATGAAGGGGGTCATGTTTCCCGTGTTTACAACTCTCTCTGAACAATGTGTCATTTTTGCAGGAAAAAAAGACATTTAAAATCACTCGCGGCTAATTGCCGATTCCCGCAATACAGAGAACAATTCGAATGTTGTATTGTAACTAACAAATATGTAATTTCAACTAATATGAAAGAAATTATAATAGCAGATATAACGAATGCTTCGAATGATTCGAGATTCAGTATATCTAATATAGAGAACTGTTCCCGCACAGTGTCATTTTTGCAGGAAAAAAAAACTATTTAAAATCACTCGCAGCTATTTGCCGGCAAATGAATTGTTGGATCCGTAATACAGAGAACTGTCATTCATTGAAGTCATTGATAAAAAAAAGCGTAGGGGTCCCCCCAAATTCAATAACCAGGCCCTTCAGGTCTGGGATGGATATTAAGGGGGACCCCAGCCAAAAAAAAAAAAAAAAAAATGGCGTAGGGTCCCCCTCAAAATCCATACCAGACCCTAGAGGTCTGGGATGGATTTTAAGGGGAACCCTAGCCAAAAAAAATGGCGTGGGGTCCCCCATAAAATCCATACCAGACCCTTATCCGAGCACGCAACCTGGCAGGCCGCAGGAAAGGAGGGGGGGACGAGAGCGGCCCCCCCCTCTCGCCTGAACCGTACCAGGCCACATGCCCTCAACATTGGGAGGGTGCTTTGGGGTCCCCCCCAAAGCACCTTGTCCCCATGTTGATGGGGACAAGGGCCTCATCCCCACAACCCTGGCCGGTGGTTGTGGGGGTCTGCGGGTGGGGGGCTTATCGGGAATCTGGAAGCCCCCTTTAACAAGGGGACCCCCAGATCCCGCCTCCCCCCCCCCCTGTGTGAAATGGTAAGGGGGTACAAAAGTACCCCTACCATTTCACCAAAAAAGGTGACAAAATGGTAAAAATGACAGGAGACGCTCTTTGACAATTCCTTTATTAAAATCTTCTTTCTTCTTTCTTCTGGTCTTCCTTTCTTCATCTTCTCCTTCCGTCATCTTCTTCCATCTTCTTCTTCCTTCGATTCGCTTCTTCTTCCTCCGGTCTTCTCATCCTTCTCGTCCAGCGTCGTCCTTCTCGTCCGGCATCAGCGTCTCTTCTCGCAGGCCGCTCCTCGCAATGGGAGGCTCCCGCTCTGTGAGGCTTCGCCCCCCCTCTGACGTCATGGGGAAAGCCATAGGGAATTCCACATGACGTCCCCGTGCGTCAGAGGGGGCGGGGTCACCAGGTACCTTCGTTATAAAAGACCTGTCACCCGGAGCGGAGCCTCACAGAGCGGGAGCCTCCCATTGCGAGGAGCGGCCTGCGAGAAGAGACGACGATGCCGGACGAGAAGGACGAGAAGACCGGAGCAAGAAGAAGCGAATCGAAGGAAGAAGACGATGGAAGAAGATCCCGGAAGGAGAAGATGAAGAAAGGAAGAAGGAAGAGCAGAAGAAAGAAGAAAGAAGATTTTAATAAAGGAATTGTCAAAGACCGTCTCCTGTCATTTTTACCATTTTTGCCACTTTTTTGGTGAAATGGTAGGGGTACTTTTGTACCCCCTTACCATTTCACACAGGGGGGGGGCCGGGATCTGGGGGTCCCCTTGTTAAAGGGGGCTTCCAGATTCTGATAAGCCCCCGCCCGCAGACCCCCACAACCACCGGCCAGGGTTGTGGGGATGAGGCCCTTGTCCTCATCAACATGGGGACAAGGTGCTTTGGGGGGACCCCAAAGCACCCTCCCAATGTTGAGGGCATGTGGCCTGGTACGGTTCAGGCGGGAGGGGGGGGCGCTCTCGTCCCCCCCTCCTTTCCTGCGGCCTGCCAGGTTGCGTGCTCGGATAAAGGGTCTGGTATGGATTTTGAGGGGGACCCCACGCCATTTTTTTTATTTTTTTTTTGGCCGGGGTTCCCCTTAAAATCCATCCCAGACCTGAAGGGTCTGGTATGGATATTTGGGGGGGACCCCACGCCATTTTTTTTTGGCTGGGGTCCCCCTTAATATCCATACCAGACCTGAAGGGCCTGGTTATTGAATTTGGGGGGACCCCTACGCTTTTTTTTTTTTCTGCAAAAATGACACTTTGTCATTCGAATTCATTCGAATTCATTCGAATTCATTCGTTATATCTGCTATAATAATTTCGTTCAAATTAGTTGAAATTCGATATTGGTAGTTGGATTTACTAACGATTCGTAACTATTCATAACGATTCGTAACGATTCGTAACTATTTATAACGATTCGTAACGATTCGTAACTTGAAATTGAAATTCGATATTTGTAGTTGGATTCGAATTGTTCTCTGTGTTATGAGAACCAACAATGCATTAGCCGCGTTAACGATTCGTAACGATTCGTAACGATTCGTAACTTTACTAACAATTCGTAAAAAAAATTACGATTCGTCCGAATTTCGTATTTCGTACGAATTCGAACGGAATTTCGTACACGAATTACGAATTACGAATTTTTTTATATACGAAACGGGACGAAACGAAACGAAACAAATTTTTTGACAGTTCCCATGTCTAATAACTTTATAACTTTACCAAACTAAACCAATCATTATAGACTTATTGGGATTTTTTTACAAAAAATATGTAGCAGGATACATTTTGGCCTAAATTGTTGAAGAAATCTGATTCTTTTTTGAACTTTATTGGATATTAAGCAGAAAGTAAAGATTATTGTTTTTTTTTTTGTTTTCAAAATTGTTGGTCTTTTTTTTGTTTATAGCGCAAAAAATAAAAAACGCAGAGGTGATCAAATAATACCAAAAGAAAGCTCTATTTGGGTACAGCATCGCACGACCAGACAATTGTCAGTTAAAGTAACGCAGTGCAAAAAATGGCCTGGTCATGAAGGGGGTAAACCTTCTGGAGTTGAAGTGGTTAATTATCAAAAAATATTTACCTTTAAGTAAGCTCATTTGGGAGTGATTGGTGGTAAAATTCTGTCGGGCCCATTGGTAGAAATGCTCCACACCAAAAATAATTATATATGTGTCTGTATAACAAAATTCTATATTTTCATATGCTGCTCATGTATACAGGAGAGGAAAACAAGGAGAGAAAGGGGAGTGGAGAGGAGGGGGCAAGGAAAGAAGGGGGGAGGGAAACAAGAGAAAAATTGGGAGGGGGACGGAAATGGGGGGGAAAAATTGGGAAAAGGGGAAAAGGAAAATAGTGGAAGGGGCAGGGGGAAGACTGGGAAAGAGGGGTGGGTGGAGTGGAGGGGAGACAGAAGGGGAAAAGGAGAAGAAAGGGAGGGGGAAGGGAAGAAGGGGGAAAGGAATGGGGGAAGGGCGCAGGGCCCCCCTTCCCCAAAGCACCCCCTTCATGTTGAGGGCACGTGGCCTGGTACGGCTCAGGAGGGGGGGGGCACTCGCTCGTTCCCACCCCCTTTCCTGACCGGCCGGGCTGCGTGCTCGGATAAGGGTCTGGTATGGACTTTGGGGGGGCCCCCACGCTGTTTTTTCGACGTAGGGCTTCCCCTTTAAATCCATACCAGGTGACAGGGCTAGCAAGGTGTCAATCTCGCAGATCGAGGCGGCGACATTGACTTCCTACACTAGTCCCGTCTACCTGGAGTCACGTTCAAAATGAACGGACTTTACTCCGTGTGTGGGCAAGTCCGTTCATTTCAAAAGTCCCGTCGACTAGCACACATATGGCCGGATTGTCCGCCGGACTACCGAGGCCGGCGGATAATTTTGAGTCAAGACTTCTTTCTAAGTCCACCAGACTTTTGGGAAGAAAAAGTCAGTCGGAGCCCACACACGGTGGATTGTCTGGCGGACTCTGGTCCGCCGGATAGTCCGATGGTGTGTACGCAGCATTAGATGCACTAGCAGATTAAGAACAAATTAAACCTGAACTTCAGCTGACACTTTAATCCTTGCGGGATAAAGGTTTTACATAAATGAATAAAAGAAACCATTGTAAGCCCTCCTGTCAGTGTTAAATGGTTTGGCTTAACACTCTAACTGCTGCTTTTGCTGCAAAGCTTGGTCTCCTAAGCAAAATTAAACAATAACAGGTTAAACTAAGGGAAAAAGCCTAAATAAGAAAACAAATGGTATGCGTCAATATGATACATTTTGTATTTTAGATTTAATGCCATTTCAAG
Source organism: Lithobates sylvaticus (assembly GCA_028564925.1). Taxonomy (NCBI): domain Eukaryota; kingdom Metazoa; phylum Chordata; class Amphibia; order Anura; family Ranidae; genus Lithobates; species Lithobates sylvaticus. The sequence continues at coordinate 440,143,357 of CM053027.1, read as the reverse complement.
TTCACCACAATTGACACAAGGGCACTCTTTGAAATGGGAGAAAAAAGGTTTATATTTACCTCTATATTTGGAAACAGGTATTAACTTTTAAAAAGTAGGGGGTTTGCCTTGAATGGCATAGAGCAGAAGTGACACACACACCCTTTTCTGTGCCAAATGTAGATACAATGCCTTTCCTTGCATGGACCCCTGTATCCCTTACTTCAACCTGCCTGCTTGCTTGTCACCCAACCTGAATGTCGCCTGGTTTTTCATGTTTTTCATATTTTTTTTTGCCACCTAAGGGAAACTGTATTACTGGGTCAGTGATGCTATTTACAGCAAGGTGGTTTGTGTTCTTAGGAGGCAAGTAAGGACTGCATACCATCATTAAGGTTCTGGCATGCAGATGTACTTGCAGAGCAGCTCTCAAACAGTTGGCACATATCTCCTGTTAAGTACCCTATTTTTTTGTTACTAGGGTAAATGTTAAAAAGGCAAAGAAAACAGGTGTGTGCACCAGTGAGACTATGACAGGATAGTGTGGGGATGCCAAATAGTGGGAAAGTGAAAGGGCAGGAGGTCGCAGCCAGGCTTCAGCGGTTTGCTTATAGGTAAAACCTACTAAACTGACAGGCCAGATTCAATCTGATACACCTGAATTAATTTACAAGTGTAAACGTGACTATTAGAATATAGTTAGTACATTAACCCCTTCTGGTAAGGCATTATTTTGGTTTATCCTTTAAAAAAGGTATGCATGTCTTAAGTATGTAAAAAAAAAAAGTGCAGCGCTCAAAGAAAAATGACTGATCAGTATATAAATTAGATCACCTGATATAGTGAAAATTTAGTAGTGACAAAATTAATTATCACTAAAAACATACCAAAATATGAAAAGCATGTGCTAAGTGAAACTTATGCAAACAAATTAATAAAAATAAATATAATATACCCAAATATTAGACTGAGCATAAATTGAGTGAAAACTGTGCATACATATAAAATAAATAAATAGTGTAATAGAATTCAAATGAAAGTCAGTGAAAACAAACAGAATAATCTGCAAAAGAAACTCCCAAAGTGAGAAGCATTCAAAAAAGTGTTGAGGGGTATCATAAGCGATGTTCAGATTGACCACGCAGATCTCACCGTCTAATCGTTAGATATAAATGAAGGCTTACCAGATTGCTGGTCTTTTAAAGCGTATATCCAATCGATCAGGATCATCCAGGTGCCGGTCTCTCCAACAGCCGTGCCTGTTACCAGGCTCTGAACGCTTGTATCCAAGCCGGTATCCCAGGGAGTCGCCAAGAAAATAAGAAAAAAGGCTCCAAATCGTGTGGTATAATACAAAGGGGGATCCTTTATTGAAGCTCCACCGAGCAGTAAAACAACTTTAAAACAACTTTGAAAACAGCCTTAGACACAAACAGGCTGAATAGCAAAAAACGCCAGCAAGCTAGTGAAAAAACTGACAGCGCTTAAGCATAGGAAAAAACTCTCTCTCCTGGAGTTTTGAATCGCGCATGCGCAGGACGTGTGGGCGTGGTTACTCAACGATCGTTTCGTCACAACGTGACTTCATCAGGGGTACCCCTGATGACGTCAAGTTGTGACGAAGCTATTGTCGGGTAACCACGCCCACACGTCCTGCGCATGCGCGATTCAATACTCCAGGAGAGAGAGTTTTTTTACTGCTCGGTGGAGCTTCAATAAAGGATCCCCCTTTGTATTATACCACACGATTTGGAGCCTTTTTTCTTATTTTCTTGGTGACTCCCTGGGATACCGGCTTGGATACAAGCGTTCGGAGCCTGGTAACAGGCACGGCTGTTGGAGAGACCAGCACCTGGATGATCCTGATCGATTGGATATACGCTTTAAAAGACCAGCAATCTGGCAAGCCTTCATTTATATCTAACGATTAGACGATGAGATCTGCGTGGTCAATCTGAACATCGCTTATGATACCCCTCACACTCTTCTGAATGCTTCTCACTTTGGGAGTTTCTTTTGCAGATTATTCTGTTTGTTTTCACGGACTTTCATTTGAATTCTATTGCACTATTTATTTATTTTATATGTATGCACAGTTTTCACTCAATTTATGCTCAGTCTAATATTTGGGTATATTATATGTATTTTTATTAATTTGTTTGCATAAGTTTCACTTAGCACATGCTTTTCATATTTTGGTATATTTTTAGTGATAATTAATTTTGTCACTACTAAATTTTCATATATCAGGTGATCTAATTTATATACTGATCAGTCACTTTTCTTTGAGCGCTGCACTTTTTCTTTTTATTTCACTGTTTTGTCAGGTATCTGGGCTATAGTGCTCAGCTGCCCCTGTTACTATTTGCTGAGCGCGGATTTTTCCATTTTTTTTATTTTATGTCTTAAGTATGTATGTCTTAATTGAAATGCAAATGCCAACACTTTTAAAATGGATGATATTGAAAACTGATTTTATCGGAATAACATAATAATTTGTTGGAGGTGCAAAAAACTAATTGGGGCAATATAATATGGAATGGAATAAACTGAGAGATGACTTCTCTCTGTGTTGGGGGAAGATGCATTTTCTACTCTGTCTCTGTTTGCAGTAACAAAGGCTCATCATGTTCCATCCTATCTCCCTCCAGTTGTGGGAATGTCAATTTTTATTATCAGGACACAGATACCATCTTGAGGAAATCATGCTGTCTTGAGGATATTACAATAAATGGTGGAAGGTTATTATTTTATCCAGATTTGTCTGCAGAGGTACAAATTAAAATGGCTAAACAATATATGCAGAATCTGAAAGCAATATATGTTTTATCCTGCTCTTCTAAGAATTGTTGCTCAGGGGAAAACTTATTTTCAGGGTTTATTTTCTAACTTCCGGAGGGAAGATTTGAATGTTGGTGCTATTTTTCCATCTGGTCCTTTTTTCTATCAAGTTTGAACATCTATTAAAGTAAATGGGGAATGATGTTATTTTCACAATATAAATGTATGTATGTTGTATGATATGATTTGCACATATGCTTATTTGTTGCATTCTTTTTTTTTTTTTTAGACTTGGTCTGAACATTTGTTAATGTCACTGTAATTATCTTATTTTTTTAAATAATAGTTATTTTTAACATTAATAGTTCTATGTGTATGGTGTCTTGAAATGTATGAGGCATGGGGGATATCACTAAGAGTAATGTCATTTTTTTACTTACTGAAACAATTCCAACCTGCTATGGTTTGAAAGAGAAACATGTTAGGCCAATAACACTGAAGTATCTACAAAGGCTTACTTACACTAAGGGTATACATTTTTTTTCTTCATATACTTAAAGGGTGAGCGTACTTATTTATAAGTTGGTACAGTTATTTTCACTAAGAAAGAGGTAGATTCCAAAGGTAGATATGCTGTATTCTACTGAAATAATAACATTACTCTCCAAATTTATTTCAGATAAGCAACACAAATCTTTTTTAATGTAGTGACAGATCTCAAAAATGTTTTAATGTCTGAAATGGATAGAGATCCTCCACCTGGGGTGCAATCTTCTAGCAATCTTTCTTCTTTTGGCAAGTTACTGCAGGAGCTTGAGTTAATTGATAAATTATGTATGATACCTCCTAGAGAGAAGAGTTATTTTTGTTTCTCTAAATTGCATACAAACTGTGTCTAAAATACATTCAGCAATTGGCGCGCCTAATACTTCCACTAATTAATAAGATTATTTGGCTAGAGAAATCTTTGATCACCCCCCCCCCCCATTGTATAACGTGTAATTAATAACTAATAATACAAATTTTTCTCTTCCCTATTGGTTAAGACTTTCCCAGAGCCCGCCTCCATTTATTCGGACTTTAATACTTTTTTTAGGGTGGTGTATTTCTATTCCTTTTCTGGCCTGGGATGCTGGTTATAAAGGCTTCACTTTAATTAAAATAACATTATTGGGTAGGTATGAGTGCACTAGTCTTGTAATCATTTGCCAGATGCTTAATAATATCTTAGACCTAAAAATATATTATGATGCCTACATTTATTTATATGTATATTCTCTGTTATTTGTATTTTGTTTTTGCCTTTGTTTTTATATACTATTACTCCTACTTCTCCGGAGGAAGTGACCTAGAGCCATGAAATGTTGAGAAACATAAAATATGAAATTATTTCCCACACATGTATTTATACTGATCTTACTTTGTCTAAAATTGTTATGACAGATCTGGCATGAGCCATTTTGTATATTTGTGGGGACTAATCACATGGGAATAATTGTTGCTAGTGTGTGGGAGCATATCGTGGGAGGCATATGTGTGTACATGTTCACTGGTGCTGTGTAATTATGTGATAATAATGATTTTGTAAAAATAAAAAAAAATTAAACACAAAATTGTTGGAGTCACGAAGGTACTCTTTTGGGGGTACGAGAAAGTCCTTCTTCCTTGTATAGTATATATTTTTTCTAGTACATTCTGGATGAGGGTGACTCAATAATTGTTTTATATATACGGTATATATATATATATATATATATATATATATATATATATATATATATTTTGCTACTTCTACTAGTTTAACACTTTCACTGCCAGGTCCGTAAGGACTGACAGAAGTACCTGCAGGTGGCCAAGTTCATACGAGGTACGGGCATCTTTTCTCCCTCTCCTATAAGCTCATGGACTTCAATGACCATAAACTTATAGCAAAATTATTCAGCAGACTCTGCTGAACAATTCTATAACTTTGATCAGCGGATTACAACTCACAGATCAGAGTTATTAACCCTAAATTTGACTGCCCCCCCACCCATGCTGCCGCATTACTGTCCCAAGCCTCTCCACCCCGCCTACTCCCGACACCCTCCTCCCCTATCCCCTTCACCCCCCTTCTTCACCCCCAGCACTGATTACCCCCTCCACACCTGATCCAACCCCCCTGCACATTTGATCCCCGCAGCTACCATCACAAGCCGGCATCCCTCCTCTGCCGCTCCCGCCAGCTTCAGGTGCTGCATGGGGCTTGGGGGGTCCAGATGTATCCCCCCAATCACTCTATAACCCCCCATACTGGCCCCCGCACCCCCGATCAATCCATGCTGGGAGCAGCATCTCTCCTTCCCCTCCCGCAGCCTGCAGCTTCTTCTCCGACTATCTGACAGGCTGGGAATCGCAGCAGGGGGAAGGGGAAGCGTGCAGGGGTGAAGTTTGGGCTTGGGGGGCTTGGTAAACATGCGTTTACCACCCCCCTCCATGCAGCACAGTGGGCACAGGCAGCGATCACTATGATCCCTCCTAAATGTCCACTGACAGCTGATATATAGTAACCGCAATTGTTACTATGTATCAGACTGTCATTTTCTGAATGAATGTGTAATCTCTATACAGATTCCTTATTCATTCATGTAAAGTGCTGCAGAGAAAAGGAACTTCTTCAGTCCCTTTCTCTGTCTCTGAAAAGAGATATGGGGGTCTGTTTAGATCTCTAATATCTCGCCAAAGACCCCCCCAAATCAAAAAAATGTAACTGTAAAAAAAATGAAAAAGTAAAAGAAACAAAAAAAAATAACAAAAACATAGTAAGACCCAGTGGCAGCCCCCCAGGTCCACCCGCTGTCAGCCTCTCCACAGTGATGCCCCCCACCCCTCGCACTCACCCCTCCATGGCTTTCTCCTCCTGGCCAACCCGATCCACCCTGATTGGCCAGGAGGAGAAGCTGGGAGAAGCCGGAAGACAATAGCATATATTTATTTGTTATTGTCACAAGTGGGTGGGTTTGGGGTGCAATGCTCTGCCCCCGAACGCAACCTTTTTCAAGCCAATTAGAGTCTCAGGCTCTAATCATGTGGCTTGTATGAGTCTGGCACCCTGCAGGGGGGGTGGCACCCCAGTGCCCCTAATGGACTGGCAGCACCTGGTAAGACCCCTTTCACATGGAGCGGACTCCGTAAAGCAGATCCGCCTGCTCAGTGGGGGAATCTGCCTGCTGATCCCCGCTGAGCAGGTGGATGACAAGTCCGTGTCCGCTCTGCTGATGCAGAGCAGACACGGAAACAGCCCGCTGTTCTCTATGGGACAGTCAGGAGAAAACGTACCGCCTGTCCATTTCCATCCAATACGATCCGATCTGGTATATAGATGAGGAATGGGATCCCCATCCGTCTGTTTTTAGCAGACTGGCCTGGATCGGATGCAGGCGGGTGTAAACGGACACATGTCCATTTACATCAGCCTCTCCATAAAGAACAATGTGTGGTCCATTTGAGACCGCCTGAAAAACGGACAGGCAGATCTGATCGGTGTGCTTGTGTGAAAGGAGCCCGAAGGCCTTGGTCACACAGGGTATACATATCTTTACAGGGATGCACAAGTGTTCCATGCATCTCTGTGAAGGCAGTCCCATTGATGTAATTTGGGATGTAGCACCCGCACGAACAAAATTGCTCCCAATTTTACATCCATGTAGGTCCGCATGCATGTCCCTGAGCTCACACTGTCTGCATTTGGGGTGGTGTATCCACACCCACATGGATGTCAAATTGGGAAAAGCTGAGGGAAAAAGCACAAAAGCGCCACTCTAAGTGCAGTAAAAACATTGGATTTTAATAAGCAAGTTCTGCATATATACTCACAAGAGTAAGATTAAAAGAAGCATGTCAGGAATAGGTTTACAATCATCTGGGGGGGGGGGGGAGAAGTCCATCCGTGGCTTTGTCCTGGTGAGGTGGAGCGGGTTGCGCCGGTGGTTGCTGGCGTTTCCTGGACCTCGAGCACGCAGGAAGTCGGGGGATGATGTCACTTCGGGTTGAAACAATGGACTAATAGGCGTTGCGTTTACGGAGCATGTACTCCTTCTTCAGGCCTAGCGGGGGCCATATTGGATGAGGGCTTATATGCTCTATTGCCAAAGTTCCTGGCTCATAGGGTCCTATGTTTGGACTTGTGACACGGCAATAGAAGGAAAAGGAGAGTGCAGCAGACTCAGCATATGAAAGGGTGAATAAAGGATCAATAGAACGATCAATAAAACCAGTCATCATGGGACATTAAAAATGAATGTACATGCATAAGTAGTAGGCAAAAATACATACTAAAGCAAGTATTATTTTTGCTTATATTTATTTTTCATTATTTTTAATTTTTTAGAATTTTTTATAATTTTTGCATTCATTTTTTCATCTTCACCGCCATACTATTAATAGCAATATTCATCCCCACCACCTTTTATGTTAGGAATAAGAAGAGAGATTTGGGACTTTATATGAGGCACACTGCTACATAACATACGTAATTAGAGCCAATCAATGTAAACATTATTTAATTAGTACACATGGCATACATAACATTGTAACATAGTATAAATGAATTAAAATAGCATATTCAATAATAGGTCACATATAGAACTTGTATGTAAAATCAGTAAATATTACATACTGAACTCAAGACAATAAACATAATAATGGACCTAGGGTATGTAAAACAGATTGTGATAGTAACATATGAATATATAAACAATGATGAATTGGTTCATAATAGTATTGTGATAGTTATCAGGTAAGATGGTAAAACATGGGAAACTGTGACGTCGCATCATAGGAAAGCTCTATGCATTTCGTGGTTATTATACCACTCATCAGGAGCAGATGCAGGGTTTTGGGAATGTCTAGAAAAAATTACCAAAAATATAGTTTGATATAGTAAGAAACAAAATATAAAACATAAAAGGAAGAGGGGGAGCAAAAAGGATCCCAACCACTCTTACCTAGTTGTAGTATAAGGGTATATTGTAAATGGTGACCATAATGGAATATTGCTAGATATAACATCATCCCCGGGAACTGAGGTGGTATACCCCTGAGGTGGTATACCCCTGACACGGCGGCAGCACCAAAGGCCAGAAGGAAGGCATGTAAAAATGGATCTCCAGTACTTCAGCTGTAATCTGTATAATTGGTAATGTATAGTGTTCAAATTGTAGATAATTCCAAATAATTTCTTTTAAGATAGGTAATTGGACGATCAGCTGATGGTATCGCTGAAAGCTGGAGAGGGAAAACCACAACCAAGTGAGCATGAGAAAACAAGTGAGATGGAAAAATGGGTGTGAAAGTAACATAAATCAGACCAAAGGGTGTGACTGAAAATCATAGTGTATTGAGGTAACTGAGCATGATAGCCCAAGAGATAAGGAATCAGTACAAAATACAGTGCAGCCGTAGTACAGTTGCTAATACAGTGCAGGCGGTGTACACATGATCTAATACAGTGTGTACAGTTTCTACTACACTTCTGGTGGTGTACACAGTACATAATACAGTGGTGTTGCAAAACAAAATATACATCATGTCCAGAAGGCCACCAAGGAGAGGCAGACTCTCACAGGCCAATAAAAGAGGGCAAGCAGCCTCTGTGTCTACAGTCAGCAGCACTGTTCGTGGACATGGTGCATCCTCTGCAGTTGGCCGTGGGACACACTTGTTCTTTTTTTCTGCTGCTGGCCATGTTATTGAGCCAGAACATGCAGAATAGTTGGTGAAGTGGATAACAAAGCTGTCCTCATCCTCCTTATCCTCTGTCACCCAGGCTCAGAGTAGTTTGCCTTCCAATGCAGCTGCCAAAGAGGCCTATTCCACTGGCTCCTTGTCAATAGTCACTCCTTCCGTAGCCCCACCATCATGCATGGAGGAGTGCCCAGAATTATTCAACCATAGTGTTGGGTTCATGCTTCTGGAGGATGCGCAGTGATTTGAAGGCTCCGATGTTGGTTCCCAGATTGAGGAAGGGAGTAATGTGAGCCTAGAGAGAGGCTGTGTCCAAGAAGGACAAGAAACTGTCAGTCATGTTCCCCAACTGCAGCATACTGCCAAGTTTGCTCCAGTGATGAGGAGGGAGGGGGTGATGAGGCCACTGGCTGTACTTGGGTAACCGAGAGAAGAGAGGAGAAGGAGGCACAACTCAAACGAGGCAGGAGGGGAGCAGCTTAAGGGCAGCCACCCTATTGCATGACACCAGGTGCAAGGCGCTGCTGACTCCCCGCTGACTTTTAAAAGTTCCTTGGTGTGGGCTTTTTTTGACACGTGTGCAGCAGATCGCACTGTTGCTGTTTGCAACCTATGTCTGACTTTTAAAAGTTCCTTGGTGTGGGCTTTTTTTTTCAGGATTGTGTTGGCATTGATGTAGAGGATAACACTCAGCAGCAGTCTTCAAGGGATGGTTTTCAGTCCCCAGAAACTCAAGGAGTTGTACGTGGCTGGGAGGAGGTAGTTACGGATCATGTGATCCTTAGTGACCCAGAGGACTCAGAATCGGATGCCTCTGCAAACTTATACTGCATGGTCTCCCTGATTCTGCAAAGCCTGCAAAAGGACCAAAGGATTTGTGGTATCAAGGAGAGGGATCATTACTGGCTGGCAACCCTTCTTGATCCACATTAAAAGGGTAAGGTTGCATAACTCATCCTGTCTTCACAGAGGGAGCAGAAGATGAAACATCTTCAGGAGGCCTTGAAGAAAGTTTTGTGTAATGCATTTCCAGACCCTGGGAGGTTATAATTTTCTAGTGCTGGACAACGTGTTGCTGAGACTTCATTCAGTCAGAGGAAGAGTGGTGGAGAAGGTGGCCGGCTGACCACTAACTTCATAATCAATTTTCAGTCCTCAGCGTTAAGGTCTGATCGGTTCAAGCAACCATGCATTACATGGTGCAGGATTATCTAGGGGCAAGAGCAGACTTGGAGACCTTTCCAACAGAGCATCCACTGGGTTACTGGGTCTTGAGGATGGACCACTGGCCAGAACTTGCTCAATATGCAATTGAGCTACTGGCCTGTCCTGCATCCAACGTGCTTTCTGAACGCACATTCAGTGCTGATGGAGGGTTTGTAATGGATCAAAGAGTGCGTCTGTCCACAGACTACGTTGATAGGCTCACATTTATAAAAATGTATCAGTCTTGGATCAGCAGCTATCAAGCACCTGATGCTGATGTAACTGATTGAATTTGCTATGGATGTGGGATCCCTTGAAGACTGCCTATGCTGACTATCCTATTCCTCCTCAATCTTGATGGTGCTAGCTTACAACAATATTTTTGGTTTAGGGCACCACCACCACTGCCCGAGGCCCAATTTTTCTTCCCCTGTTTAACAAGGGCATGTAATTGCAATTTTTTATCTAATATTTCACAGCAGGGCCTGTTCCTGTGCTCAACAAGAGTAACTGTGAGGGTAGTGTTGCACTGTACAATAATTTAAATGAGATATAAATACAGTATAAAGTGCTCAGTGAATAAATTAATTATACTGACAAAAGCCGCATGGAATCGTGAGAATAAAGTGCAAGCTGTGCATAGATAAAGTGCAACCTGTGCATAAATAACTAGGTGCAGAGAGGCGTCAATCACTGTAAACAGAGACAAAACAGTGAATCTTCATAAATAAATTCCTTAAAGGTGACGGTGTAAATAATATAAAGAATGAATAAAATTCCTTGTAGGTGATATTACAAAAACATGTAAGAAAACTATATCATAAGGGACGCATGTGAAATGCGTTTTCCTATAAAAAATTCTTCAATAAAATATGTATATCTTAAAAGTAGCTTCAGTGCAAAGAGGTAAATCAACAGTATAATAAACAAACGATATAATGAATAATAAGAGAAGAGTGTATCTACAAGGCCTATTGTACACTACTCAGCACCTGATGTGAGATATACAGTCTCTGATTCAACTAGACACAGTTGGATCAACAGAGATAATAAATATATATATAAATAACTTAATATAAATATATATAGAAAAGCAGCAGTTTAAAAGTATAAAATGTATAAGGGTAGATAGTATAAAATTCAAGCAGTATTAATTCCTGAAAAATTAAATACTAAAAACAGCGCTTAAAGGTGTTGCATCAAAATATTAAAAGGTAAAAATACTTTTAAGATAATGAGTCCACAATCAAAAATAAATGCATGAATAAATAAATAAATGTTCAATGGGTGCAGAAATAGTGGTGGGTGAACAGTTAAAAAACGCATCAAGGTGACTTCTTCTGTATTAATTCAGACACCGTATCATCCCATTTGACTTTTTTCACCACGTGTGGTATAATCCCCCTTAGGGGTTCAAACTCACCAGAGATAAAAATCAAACAGGCCTGTCAGATAAATATCATCAAGGGTTAAACTGCATCCACTACTCCTCAGCTAAGATGGGGGTAAAACCAGCCTGGTATCCTTCTTAACCTTTCAGCATCACCAAGAAAACCACTGCATCAGGGGTCCAGGGGGAATTGACTCCAAATAAACTCGCCATAAAAACAAATAAAGTTTTGCACATAGCGTGATACCGTTTATTTATAAAGTTAAAACATGTAAAACATCCCATAAAAAAAACCCATAGGTTTAGCAGCATACATTTACTATTCTTTCAATCAGGCAACAAATGGTAACTTGCGTTTGGGATGATAGAAAAATCCCCTCAGCGTCATCCGCAGCACTTCCTGTGGTGTGTAGTGTGTCAGTATAGACACATAGTCAACTTCCTGACAGTAGTATGGCAGCGGTGGAGCGCAAATGGAACGCAAGATGTCACTTCCGGTCAGCGGTGTGTAGGCCACGCCCTTACGCGTTTCGTCACTTCCGACTTCAACAGAGGACTTCAACAAAAAAACATCATACAATCCAACACACCCAATTCCACACCCACAGCTGATCCAGAGGAAGGAAAAAAAAACCCAGAAGAGCATGCTCCAATCTGCCACAGCAGGGGAAAAATCCCTTCCTGATCCCCCAAGAGGCAATCAGATTTTCCCTGGATCAACTTTACCTATAAATGTTAGTACCCAGTTATATGATGTACATTTAGGAAAGTATCCAAGCCTTTCTTAAAGCAATCTACTGAGTTAGCCAGAACCACCTCTGGAGGGAGTCTATTCCACATTTTCACAGCTCTTACTGTGAAGGAACCTTTCCATATTTGGATATGAAATCTCTTTTCCTCTAGACGTAAAGAGTGCACCCTTGTCCTCTGTGTTGGCCGTAAAGTGAATAACTCAACACCAAGTTCACTATATGGACCCCTTATATATTTGTACATGTTGATCATTTCCCCCCCTTATTCTCCTCTTCTCAAGAGTGAATAAATTCAGTTCCTCTAATCTTTCCTCATAGCTGAGCTCCTCCATGCTTCTTATCAGTTTGGTTGCCCTTCTCTGCACTTTCTCCTGTTCCCTGATATCCTTTTTGAGAACTGGTGCCCAAAACTGAACTGCATATTCCAGATAAGTTCTCTGAGGACTCTCTGGTGTAAGCCATCCGGTCCTGGTGATTTACTTGTATTAAGCTTATCTAGTCTTTCCTTGACTCAGGCCTCTGTTTGCCACAAGGGTACGCCCTGTGATGTGTCACTAACAGTACTGTTGTGGTCAGTATTCCCCTGCTTTTCCTGCGTAAAAACTGAGGAGAAGAAGGCATTTAGTATAGTTGCCTTCTCTGTGTCATCTGTAACCAGGGGTGGTGCAAGGGTTTTTGACACCCTAGGCAAAACCAAATTTTTCTGCCACCATTGGCTCCACCCCCTTTACACTGTCCATGTGACAGAAGGCGGCGCTATACAGAAAGCATCGGCTCTGCTTCCTCTAGCGCTGGCTCCAGTGCTGCGCCTCTAATTACACTACCGATCAGACTTAGTTAGTTGCATTCTGCAGCCTGCAGAGCATGCAGACGCGGAGGGAAACCAGTGGCCGAGCGCCCCTAGGCAGCAGTGCGTCCTAGGCGGCTGCCTAGTTTGCCTAGTGGTAGCACCGGCCCTGTCTGTAACTATCCTCCCATCATATCTTTTATGTGGGCAATGTGCTCTGATCTTGCCTTTTTACTGTTAATATATCTAAAAAAATTATTTGGATTTTTTTTACTCTCCTCTTCTATGTGTCTCTCGTAGTCTTTTTTAGCCACTCTTATTGCGTTCTTACATTTCTTATTGCATTCCTTATAGTGTTGGAATGCTGAAGATGACATGGGAAATGTTGATCTAGGTAGTTATCTGATTGCAATTTGGGTCTCAGGAATGTTTTTTTTTTTAGTTTGTTGGAGTAAGTTTTACCTTACTTTCATTCAGTTGGTGGTTTAAGGTTCTGAGGTAAAAACATTTTAAAGGTGAATATTTTCAGATTTTGCTCTGTTGCTAATATAGCTGAATTACCTATTTTCTTTGTAATTGTTGAAGCAAAACTCCAAACATGCACCCATTTAATGACTAACTAGCCATTGTCCATTGACAGACACAGCATTCCAATCTAGAGATGGTTTATCTAATGTTGGTCAATGTTGCAGGTAATGTTTTATATATTTTGCTAGGCATCTTTGACTGGCCATCGATATGTCAATGATTCAGAAGACTTAATAAAGATTTCATAAAAAGTTCAACAAATATTCAGCAAACTCAGCCCCAACATGAAAGATTAAAATTGGACATAACAATGGAATTAATAGCGATCTTTGTAGATGGGCATTTTTGTATATATTATCAATAATGCAAATTATTTGAAGCATGGGCAAATAAGATTTTAATGTTTCTGCTGCAGTTTAATATCTAAACAATCATAAATGATATAACCAGTTTAAACCCAAAATGCAAACACTGATTATATAACCGACACATTGGTGTTGATTTAGTAAAACTGGAGAGTGCAAAATCTGGTGCAGGATTTTTGTCAAAGCTTAATTGAACAAGCCGATGTTGGAAGCTAATTGGCTATCATGCACAGCTGCCCCAGATTTTGCACTCTCCAGTTTTAGTAAATCAACCAAATAGCACGTTATTATCATCCATTCACTCACATTTTTGTTTATGGAATATTGTTAACCTTTTAACAATAACCTGTTGTTATTGTTAGACTACCCCCCAAAAAAAACAATTGATTGTATTAATATGAAACATTTTTGGATTTTAAATTTTGATTTTGTTTGAAAAATTATGTTTAAATGATGGTAACAGTACCTGAATTTGACTTGGTAGCAGGCTCTTGCAATCCCTTGAACAACAACACTTACACTGGGTCAGGAAGAAGCTGTTCTAGGAGCCAAACACATGTTTTGCTGACACAGAGCAGCAGCAGAGAGAAGAGTGGGCTAGGAGATGACCTCATCAAAGTGCGGCTTTACTGTCAAATCGGCAGAATACATTCTTTAATTACTGTATAATAGTAAAAGTGGAATCATCCTCCTGTCTGTGCTGTGTGATTGGGCAGTGTAAATTTCAAGACTAAATGGACAGGAATGCAAATCATTTGACAGGAGTAAGGGCTCCATTATGTGCACTTAATTTGTGTATTTAGATGTTAACCTGGAGTTCAGCTTTAAATAAGTATACTGTACATCTATGCAACTGTCTGCACAGAGAAAAAATATCCACAGTGCATGACTAAAAATAAAAAAAACTGACGTGTTTTATCCCTTTTTCCCTTTGCTTGAAAAAAATTTCTGGATCTGGAATTTTATGGAAGGGAAGGAAGTTTTTTTTTTTTTTCTTTTTGGACAATTCTGTTTATAGTTTTCAACAGTATGAAGAAAAGCACAAAAAATATACAATGGTCCAGGGGACCAGAACTATCTTTACATAGACTACTAACTACCCATAACACCCCCCCTCCACTGTGCAACACACCCCATCAGACTAGGGTCGATTCAGTCCGCTGTAAAGAGAAAGATTGGTACTGCAAAACTAACATCTTACATGTTTCATGGTACCCTTGGATAAAAGCTCATAGAGCGGGACTAAATCACCACTGGATCACCAGTTTAGTAATGGTAAGTGTGCAACTGTAGTACTACAGTATATAAACAATCAATGTACACACCAATGTCAGATACCCCTCCCCCTCTTATAATTAACTATGAATCAGTGGAAATGTCTCATGCAACAGTAGATGTATCAGACAACCAACACTGCCAAACTGTTTATGGGAGCGATTTATTACCGGGCCCTTTCAAAAATACATGGATGAAGCCTCAGACTTTTTCCAATATAATAATATGGATTTACGAGCATAAAAGAGTAATGGACAGAAATGTCCTTCGTGCCCTGAGTGGCGCCAAATCTTCAACCAATCCCAAAAAGGCTTACAGGTATTGTCAGCGGAACTGGTAGAGATGTGAGCTTGTGTAAAGTACTGGTATCTATTTCCATTTAAAACTTTAATGCCAGCTAGGGATTGTCTCATCCAATTTAAATTGTTACACAGGATTCATTATACCCCAGCTAGGTTGACCAATATTTATGGATTTGCTTCGGCAGAATGTTAAGCATGTCTTCATTTGTATATTTTGACCATGTTTTTTTGGCTTTGTGATATCTGCCTCTAAGCTGTCCCAATCCAGCTCTGACAAAAGGGTTATAGGTAAAGAGGCCAAGAGCTGCTCTAGACCTGCTTCTGAATAGGTAGGTATCAGGGATATAAGGCTTTATAATAACTTACGAAAGTAGTCAAAATATCGGAAGGATCCATGACCAAAATCCCTTGTAAATTCCTGGTACAGGGAATATTAGTTTAAACCCTCTGATCCGCAACTAATAGAGCTAGCAGTTTGCAGTTTTTGTCACCCTGGTCAAACAATGATTCTGCCTTCTGGAGCCAGGAGGTCTGTGTCAAGTAAAATGCAAGGCCAACTTATGGCAAACCTCCAATAATTCTGTATAAATATAATTTGTTTTCACAAATGCTTTCTATATAATATAAAGCTGTAATTCTTTTTAATGTACAAAAATAAAAGTAAGTATTAAATGAAAAAGGAAAATCATAAGCCACAATGATAATAAGACTGAGAAGGGATAGAGAAAAAGGCCTTGCTGACCTAGCCCTACATACAAGTTTTGCTGAAGTGGCTGAAAAAAAAATAAAAAAAAATAAAAAATTCTGTATAAGTATCATCTGTGGGGAGGAGACATGAGGAGCCTCACAAGCCCACTCCTCCTCCTGAAATGCCTGAAACATGGCATTGAAGTCCCCACGGGCACTCTTTATAGCTGACACATACTGTCCAAGCTGAAATGCCCTAAAGCCATCCCACACTACAGAAGGAGTTTTAGAATACACATTATTCTTACAGTAATTATCTAGGGCAGGAGTTACTTGGGACGTTACAGTCTCCACCTCCAACCATCCTGGGATCAGCCATAATGCACCTCCCCTACTCCTCAATGGGAACCCAAGAGTTACCGACAATGGGGTGTGATCTGATAGTCCCCCCGGTAGATAGCAGACCTGTTGTACTATATGCAATAGAGGAGCATTGGCAGATGCCAAATCAATCCCCGAAGATCTATGAGTTTTTGATGAGTGAAAATAACTCTGTGAGGGAAGCAGAAGCGGCCCAGGAAGGTAACTCTGGTGAAGAGGTTCTAGCTGGATTAGATTAGTCCAGCACGGTGTCCAGTACACTAAAGCCCTCCACCATAAGCAGATGGAGGTGCATGAAGGGAGCCAGCTTACTAAGTCATACAACAATTGTACCTGAAAAGGGGGAGGTAAATAGACATTCACTAAAACCAGTAAAGATATCAGCAACCACAATTAAATAACAACCCCCAGGATCTGACACAATTTGGTGGTTGGTACAAGGAACGGCCTTTCTAAATAAACTAGTGATGCCCCTGGCATAGGTTGAATAAGTAGCATGGATAGCCTTATAAATCCATGGGCTGCTTAAGGCCAAAACCCTGTTACCATCCAGATAACCATACCCATTATTTGGCACTAATTTATGTTGGCAGGGCTGGGGGCAGGGATTTGGCCAGGAAGGGGCAGGGTGATTTCCTGCACCTATTCTCTGAGAAAAAAAGAGATGAGGAAGGGGGCTGCTGCAGGATGGTAATAAAGGGCTGATTACATAGGTTGGTGGCATGTCTGACATAGCCATCTTATTAAAAAAGGCTTCAACAAAGATGGCAGGGTGCGATCCTTCCACCCCCTCGGCCAGGCCTACCACTCTGATGTTGTTTCTCCTCTGCCTGTTTTCAGCATCCTCCATCTTGCTGATCAAGGATTGCAAATTTCGACAGTTGTGCCGTATGAGAGCCGTGAAGATCCTCCACAGATCTTATGAAATCTTTTGCCTCAGCGAGCCACCCTCTGATCTTATCCAAATCATGGCAATGCAAGGTGGTCAATGCGGAGCATGAGTGCCGACTTACAGCCTGTGATGTCATCCAGGATCAGCTTGATGATTGTATCTGCATCTGCTTCAGCCAGTGGTGAAGACCCTGACGTAGCAGCTGCCGGAAGCACAGACATCGTCCCAGGAGAGGAAACAGATGCACCAGGTTCCATCCTAGAGGCACGCTGAGCAGCCGTCCTGGCTGAAGAAGGTAAGATGGAACTGGGTGAACACATGATTCACCCCTTCCCCGAGCACTGAGACTTCAAATCCCACTGTGGCTTTGCTCTGCCTTTCGCTGACATAGTAGGTTCCAGGATGAGTTGAGAGACAGTCAGTACCTTTTCAGAGTGGTACAGCACCTAAAAGCAGGATTAAAAGTCAGATGATTGCAGAGCTCTCTTTTTGCACGTCCTTGCCAGCTTACATCCTAACCACGTCCCCAGGAAAGAAGGTTTTAAAGGGATAGTTAAAGGGAATAGATAGGTAAATGTGGACACAAAAAACATTCAATAGCTATTAACATTCAACTACAGTAACATATTAGATGGTTGGAAATTGCTGGAATACCATAGGAATACCATAGATGTTTTAGAAAAATTTAGGAGGACGAGGGGAAGATCACATGATTTAGATTAAAGTAGAACTATAGGCAAAACTTTTTTTTTCATTTTGGATAGAGTGGGTTATAATCCCTGTCAGATTTTTTTCCTCCATCTGTGTCTCATAGCAAAGATTTCCCTTCACTTCCAGTCCTATAGCCAAACAGGAAGTGAGAGGAAATCCCTGCAAATTAAGAGAATTCCTTGGGGACCCCCAAGTCACCAGAACTAGTGTCCTCATTGGAAGAATTCCCCTCTATTATTTTTCTGGGGCAAACCCAAAATTTGGGATTTTATTTTACTTTCAATGATAATGGTAACAGGACAAATAGAGAGGGGGGACTGGGGCACAGACAGCAATTTAAACTCACAGGTCTTTCTAACCCATCTCCAAAAAAAAAAAAAAGTTTTGTCTTTAGTTATACTTTAATACAGCTTCAAGGTCCTCTGAAAAAGTTATAAGTGAACTAGAGACGAGGGTCATGCAAAACTTCTAGTGCCAGAGAGTGGTATATTTTTTTAATATTTTGCCAATCTTGAATCAAATTTGATGGTCTAGTAGACTTTTAGTAAATTACCCTGTATGTATTATCTTTTTTTGGGGGGAGGGGGGATCATCTCAGAAAAAATATACTGTTTTGTTAAAATGCACATACGTCTTTTAATAACTGGGCTCACATGGTAACTATTAGGAATATTGGTCTAATAACAATAGCAAAATATGGTTTTCCCTCTTAAGTGTACATGTGCTGTATGCTTAAATTGTATTGATGATCTGGTAAAATAACTGAAATGGCACAATGACTGCAGAAATTGCCAACTCTCACAGACACATTAAGTCCCTTTAAAAGAAAAAACATTTGATGTTTGGTTTTACAAAAAAAAAAAAAAGTTATTAAACAAGATGCTTTCCAGTAACTGGGAATGTTTTACATTTTTACTGAAAGAAGACTTTGCCAGGTTATATGTTCTTGCCAGAGCCTGTAAACTTTGTTGAATAATGTCCAAATCTGGCCTTGTATGATTTCAGTGTAACACCATTCTAATTGTGACTTAGAGATAGGTCCAAATTTAAAATAGATGATGAACTGACCAAAATAAAATCTTTTAAAATAGCGTCACTTATAATAAGTTCTTCAGAAATGGGCACATGGCCATATTTGAGCAATCATGTCACCACTATCCACATCCCTTCCCTTTTTATTGCTGGTGGCAGTTTAGGGAGCTGTCATCCAGTGAATGGCATTGTGGAGTTAGGGCAGTGTTTTTTTTTTATTTTTTTTATTCAGGGTGCCTCAAGCATTGTAGATGTACTGTACATTGTGATACTTTTTTTCTTTTTCTTTTTTTTTTTTGATAAAGGAATTGTCAAAAACTGTGTTTGTTTTATACTTTGCATCGTTTTGTGAGTAAGTAGGGGTACCTTATATTCACGGGGGGGGGGGGGTTATATCTGGTGCCCCCTTATAGTTAAAGGGGGCTTCCAGATTCTGTTAAGCCTGCCACCCGTAGACCACCACAACCAGCAGGCCAGGGTTGGGGATGAATCCCTTGTCCCTGTTTGTCCACCCCCTTTCTTAGCCTGCCAGGCTGCATGCTTGCATAAGGATCTAGTATGAAACTTTGAGGGGACCTTACACTTTTTTCTTCATCTTTGTATGGGGCTCCCCCTTAAAATTAATGCCAGACTGGAAGAATCTGTTAAAGAATTTGGGGGGACCTCACACTTTGTGTCCAAGGAGTTAACCTTAAAAATTATACCAGATGTGAAGGGCCTTGTATGAAATATGGGGGAACCGCCACTCCCTTTTTTATTTATGTGGGGGTCCCTCATTAACCACTTGCCCACCGCGCCATAGCAGAATGACAGCTACAGCGTGGACGGCTTGTTCTGGGAAGCTGGCAAATGATGGCCTTCCATGATCGCGCACATACAGAGGACACCGTAACACTGGATCACAGTGTCCGGAAGACACTGCTGATTACAGATTGTGGTAAAGAGACAATCAGCGGCTCTTTACCATGTAATCTGCTGTGTCCAATCACAGCTGATCACAGATGAAAATAGAAGCTGGTTATCGGCACTCCTTTCCTCATGCTAACATGCATGAGGAGAGGAGAAGATAGCTGATAACCGGCTTCTCTAAAAGGGAGATGTACACTGATAATCAGGGCACAGATTATCAGTGTCCTGATTACCAGTGCAGTCCAAACAGTGCCCACCAGTGCTGCCAATGTGTGCCCACCAGTCATGCCAATGTGTGCCCACCAGTTCTGCCAATCAGTGCCCACCAGTGATGATAATAAGTGCCTATCAGTGCTGCCAATAAGTGCCCATCAGTGCCTCTTCATCAGTGTCACCTATCAGTGCCGCCTACCTGTCCCCATCAGTGCCGCCTATCAGTGCCCTTCAGTGCAGCCTATCAGTGCTGCCTATCAGTACCACCTATCAGCGCTCATCAGTGCCACCTAGCCGTGACAATCAGTACTGCCTATCAGTGCAGTCTCATCAGTGCCCACTAGTGCCCACTAGTGCCTCCTCATCAGTGCCCACCAGTGGGAACAGAGCCTTTGACCAGCCCTGGACGTAGACAGTTTGTGTCCAGGGATAGCATTTCAATGACATTACAGGGTGCACACAAACCTGCGGCAACCAGTTTATATGTGGCTATAGCACAGAAAATGAAGCAAACTATTCACACCCCCTCCCCCGTAGCCTTATATTAGTGAATCCTTAATATACCCAAAACGCTATTATGGTTTGGCAACCAGTTTCATTAACAGGAGTGAGTAAATATTAATTAAGATTTTCCTGCTATTTAATTTTGTTTTTACAATATACAGCCAAATGCCACATAAAGATTAATTTTATCAGTGAAACTTGAGTTGAATGAAATTAGTTTGTTTATGCACCATTTGCTTACTATGAAGAGTCTGTTTATATTTTCTTAAGCTGCTCTTAGGCAATTAAGTTATGAAATTACTGAGGTCACCAATGATAAATGTGGTAATGACTTTTTTTTTTTTTTTTAGCAAACCCAAAGTCCTTTTATATTTTGTTACACCATCAGCTTGGACTACTTTAATAAATGTTCTTTCATTTTTCCACAGAGTACTGACCTTGTAAGATGTATGGATACCAGAAATGGGCATTTTAGAACCACACAAGACTGCCTTTCAAATGTGTTTACATTGGTAGCAGGGAAATTAATTAAATCAAACCTCAGTTTGACACACAAAAGGTGAAAAAGTGATTCAGACAGCAGGTTGGCCTAAACTTTAGGTTCTCCTTAATTTAGAGGTAAAAGCGAGTCTATGCCTTGCACAAAGACGTAAGTCTTTCAGCTACTTAGCATAATTTCCTGTAATGAACAAACATAGCTTTAGATTGAATCTTCTAAAATCTCAATTATAAGGTTTGCTTATGCTTCTTTTCTAATTAAATATTCCAGTTTGTCAAGTAACAACGCAAATTTCAATTTGCTTTAGTTAAAAAAAAAAAAAATAGATTAACATACTGGACTTCTAAATATATGCATTTTTCAAATTGTATTTGTATTCTACATAAGTTTATTATTTTTAGTTTATAAGGCACTTTTGTTTTATATTGGTGCAAATAAAAATACTGAATTTATAATATGCTATTAACTAAAAGTGTAAAAAAATATTCAGCTATTTTAAGACACAAAAGTGAATAGGTATGTTTAGTTTCCTATATCTCTATACAGTATAATAAATAATACACATTCTTGATGTATACAGTAAATTATACTTACAATATTATGCATTATACTCTTGGAAACAATGTTCAGGGCACTTGGATATTATTTTGGACACATATTTCCATTTCCATGTAAACTTTGGCTGCAGCAGGAAAAACGTTCCAAAAAAGTCTATGAAGAGGACAGACCTCCTTGTCCTCTGTATCCCATAAATAAATTAAATTATGTTCTCAAGATAGAATTTTTTTCCTCTCATTTTTGGCAGACCACTCTACAATTAGAAAAGTAAAACCTTTCATTTGTGGATCCCACTAAAGGAAGAAAGCATTTGTACATGGATTCAAAGAAAACCAAACAAAGAAAACCGCGAAGAGGAAATAAATATATTTTCTAGGTTTTAGCTAAGTTAAGTTAATTAAAAGTTCTGTGATTTAATATGCTGGTAGGTAGATCTAAATGTAAAGAAGTTTAAAAATGTTAAAAATATTTGATGCTACACTGTAAAATTATTCTATATTAGTTTGGTAGGTAATATTAATCACTTAACACCAGGTAACATACCGTCATCGGACTTTGAGTGGTTATACCAGGATGATACCTGCAACCAGTATTTTTTTTTTATACCAGGCAGAGCTAAATAGCCGCTGGGTTGCTTATACAAGTGATGGGAGGGGGTCCCCCCTCCCACTGCTTTCTAACACTTTGCTAGGCTCTCTCGTCCCAATAGGGAACCCGAGATTGCACCTGATGGTTCTGCCGACTTACCATAGAGTTGACCGGGGACGTGCATAATTTTAAAGCGTGACAATTTTGGTATCTGTTTACTCAGACTAACATCATCTTTTATATTTGACCAAACAATTGGGTATTTTATTGTGTTTTTGTGCATTCAAATTCATTAAAGTGTTTTTTTCCTGTGTTTGAAAAACTTCTGTGCAAATAACGCCTGACATAAAAAAATGCAACACCCATCATTTTATTCCCTGACTTTTGTCTACTGCAGTGATGCAACACAGCTAGGCCAACAAAAATGAAAAGTTCATCTCTTTGCTCATTATTTGCTACACCACAGAAAATGTGATCGGCTTTGCTCTACAAGGCATTAGAAAATACTATAGTCAAGTCAAATTAAGGTATTTACACTTATTGCATTAAAAATACATTACATTTTTTTAATGCATAATGGCATTCATGTGTTTTTATGTCTGCTTGGATTTCAACCCAATATCTGGTTACTTGTTTATAAACAGATCCACAGTGAAGCAATTGTTTTTCCAAACAGCGCTTCCACTTCAGGTTCAAGTACATACATCTTTAAACCTTAGTTTAGTCACAAATTAAAAAGAAAAATCAACCCACAGGGTATTACTTACAGGGTGGATCCCTTGTGCTGCTTGCTCCTGCAAATCTTCCTCCTCTAACCCCCTTTACTCTCACAGGCATAACCTTCCAGTGTGGTTGGGCTTAATAAAACCAACAGACTTGTGCCATCTATGCCCACCCTTTCCCCTGCCATCTTCATTCATTTAAACTGTATTATAGCTTCTATGAATAAAAAAAAATCTGTGCATAGAGGACAGGCAGATAAATGAAAGCCCCCCCCCCTCCATTCATAGATCCCTTTGATTCATAGAAGCTGAAGCACTGCTTCTTTGAACATCTCCCCCCCCCCCCTGTGCCCCCTCCCCAGACTTTCCCATTAAAATTAATAGTACAGCTCCCAGAATGCTAGGAGGAATCATGGACTGTCCTTTAAGCCCCACATTCAATCACTATCCAAATATTTCCACCTTCGCCTCCATAACATTTCCAAAATATGCTCCTTCTTAACCAATGATACCACCAGACTACTGATTTACTCACTTACCTCTTGCCTAGACTACTGCATTTTCCTCCTTATTGGCCTACCTCTACACAAGCTATCCACCTTCACCCTATCATAAATGCTTCTGCCACCTTATTAACTGCCCATTGTTTGCCATCCCTCTCTGACAATCCCCTCACTAGCTCCTGATTGCCAAATTAATAATATTCTTACAATTTAACAACTTACAAAGCTGTCCACAACTCTGTCCCAAGCTACATCATCAAACTAAGAAAAATATCAGCCAAACTATTGACTTTACTCCTCCCAAAATCTCCCTACTCTCTAGCTCTCTCAGCTCTCTTACCACTTACTCTCTTTTAGCCCCTTGCTTCTCTGTCACTGACTGCACCTGCCCTGTGCAAATGTCTGTGCTATAGCTGCTCTAGTGCAGCCTCACTGACTCCTGGGGGAGGTTGGGGCCCTCCTGACTACTATGCAGATGTCCTTGTCTCCCAGGTGGAGCACCACACTATTGTCAGGTCCTAGATTACAATGGCTGTGAACACCTGCCCACACACTCTGCTGGTCTCAGACAAGACCTGGACACTGGGCTGGAGACTTCTTACCCAAAACTTCTTGAAGTCTCTGAGCTCCAGACCCAAATCTGGGAATTACAAAACCCTGAAGAAAGATAAAAAAAAACACCTTCCTTCATTCAGAAATCACCTTCTGGAGTCCTGCACTCTGAATATGTCTGATCCCTGTGTCACTTTTATTTTTGCTATGACTTCACAGTGGCCTAGCACTGTCACTATATACTGTATATTCTATATTAAAACCTTTATATACATAAAGGGGGTGAATAAGGTTCAGAAGGGCAGATTTTTCAATATGAAACCAAAATCAAGAACACAGGGACATGACCTCAAATTAGCTGGATGATCTCAAATTAATCTTAGAAAGTATTATTTTGCTGAAAGGATAGTTGATGCTTGGAATAAACTTCCAGCAGAGATAGGCAGCCAGTCAACAATAAATGGCTTGAAAGCTTGGGACAAACATAGATCTTTACCCAATCCAAAAATTTACGAAAATAAACCAAAAAATACACAAAACACATATCCACATGTGGATGGATGGTTGAATCAATGTGTGAACCCTGTAATGAACATGGTGCTATATGCGATTTTAAATTTAATGTATAATGAATTTTGTGGTTTTATATAATTCACTTTTGTTGTGTAACTTTCTATATGCCTTAAAAAAAGTTCATGGCTACAATTTTTTTTGGTGTGATGTATGTAAAATATATGATGTGGGTGTAATATTGGATAAAAAATGAATCAATGCCGCTTAAACATGAGCACAATATGGCTTCTCCAAATTGCAAAGGTTCTATATTAAAGCCAACATCAAAGTGGCCTAGATGAATGCATGCAGTTGTTATCATCTGATCAGTAGGACTCCTGAGGCTATTCACTGCCCCCACACCTGGCCAGCATGATTTCTGAAAGGATATGGACTGGAGGGACATCCTGCGTGATCATCCGCTCAAACTCAATGCTGAACCTGGGACAGGAACAACGTTTTGTGACCTTTGATTCAAGATATCCTCCACAAATGATCAAGGTTTTCTGGGTGCTTTAAGATCTAGTCATCCTTTATTAGAATCAAGAAGGCCATTTAGAACACAGAACCTCTACCAAAATATTTTAGATGCAACCCACAGAATAGCACAGTGTCCCTTCCTACAGAGAATTTTTGGCTGTCCCTAACCAAAGCAAAATAACAAGATGGTTCTTACGTGCTCACTTTTTTTTTTTTTATTGAGGAGGCTGGATAATTAATTCCTTCAGTATACATATCCACAAAACTCATCCCTACTGGTAACGTGACCAGACCTGGCCAATAACAGTTTTTTGCTTTTATTGACACATTAAAGTAATTGCATTTATACACTGAACATTTGTAGCAGGTATGTCAGAGGAAGTTGTTTACCAATTGGGGCTGCCATCACAACAGCACAAAGGCAGCTTTGTCTGAAAACATTCATAGAAACCTCTTTCCAAGACATTTTGAGCAACAGTATGTTATTCTTTAGTGCTTCACTTTTAACAGGATGACAAAACGTTATTGTGAATTTGTAAAGCAAATTGCGTAGTGTGATCGACTGGAACATTTCTAATGTAATAGAATGCAAATGTAGATGACCATGTATTGAGAGAAAGCTCTTGGGATCGCAGGCAGGATCCTAAGTAAATAACCTACCATAAATAACAATAAAAGAAAGAGATGCAGACAAGTGTTGGATTTATAAAGACTGTGGCTGTTTATTATTGGTTTCAAAAATATTTATTAAATCATCAAGCAAGAACTTAAATACATAAACTTTGACAGCCTAGCCACTACGACCTAGGCTGCATAAAATAAATTACTGACTTCATAACTTCCCAAAACACATTAAATATATAAAATTGAAAAAACTTTATTAACTTTGAAGTACACTAGTCCACCTTTGTATCAATTACAAAAGTGACACCACCACATAATTACAGCCGCAACAAAAGGGGAGGGGGGGAGGGGAACACCACAGCTCAGTCTTCTGAGGCGAATTGAGCCTGACTGGATGGAAGCCCCTTTTTATAGCCCCTATGGGGCCAGATAAACCCAGTTTAAACTGGATCTTCCCGGGCTAATCCACGAGACTCAGGAGAGGTCACCTGTACCCCTCTCCCAAGACACGTGAGTCTACAAGTTTCCCCAGGGGACCTGAGCCCCTAAGGGGAACTTGAAACTGCCTGTCCCTGCCGCTCTCCCATGAGGAAAAGGGGAGTTGAAACTGCTTCCCCTTTTCCTATCATTCTCCTTTCATTGAGTGTTGGATGAAGGCACTCTGTAGCCATGTAAGCTTGCACAGTGTATATATCATATAGACACAAAACTAATTAGAAAATGCTATTTTTTTTTCTGTCATGTATCAACTTTTAATAACTTTCATTCATGAATTCAACAAATCAGCTGCACACTGTAAGCATGCCTATGTGCTAATCACAAGCATAGGTAATTTCAAGCAATTGTATCAATAATTCACTTGTTTAATTATGTGTCATGGGTTCCCTTCAGGAACAGGTTATTTACACTTAGAAATTAATTATTAATGATAACTCTAAGCATGAACCCAGTGGGTAGAGCTATCTTTAATAACACTAGTTAGTGACATGAACGTCTGTATTATGCTAAATTAAATTCATGAAACTGGCAAAATTAACAGTTAAATGGGTGAATGTATGGCTGTCGTTTTAATAGAAATTGTTTTGAAGCACGATCATTATTCACAATACTTCCTACTTACGGGAGTTGTTATGAATTTTGTCTTAGAGTTAATCATTAACATAAGTAAACAGTATTACATTTTATGTGACTTTTACAGGAACACAGTAGTTCAGCCAGAATTACTATGCATGACATACTTGAGCTTTTTAAAGCTGCTGCTTTCACTGCCAGGTGTTCCTGCAAAGCCCTTTGCATATGTAATTGAAATTTTTAACTTTTTGTCTTTGTATACAGTATGTCTTACTTACTTTTATTTTGATATACAGATAACAGCCTCCTAGAAAAGAGAAACAAATTCAAATAAATGATTTACATGCAGTGACAACTAAATATCAGCTGGGAGATCTGGATAGGGCCTTGACCAGTGATGGTGAACCTTGGCACCCCAGATGTTTTGGAACTACATTTTCCATGATGCTAAACTACACTGCAGACTGCATAAGCATGATGCGAGATATAGTTCCAAAACATCTGGGATGGCAAGGTTCGCCATCACTGGCCTAGACCATCTCACATTCTGTGTGTATGGTGTTGGAAGATTATTGCTATGCATGAGGAAGATCAAGTCTAGTACCTATGCACAGAAACATGTGGAAGCTTCCAATGCGCGTAAAGAAAATGTGTTGCATGTAAGGTAGGAACACAGTATTGCTAAGCAGACTGATGCCCTGCAGATACCACTTCTACTTTTTAGCCCAAGCTGCCTGGACTGGTATGGATGCAATCATATTACTTTTTAATTAATGATCTTCCTGCATAAACCATGGAGGGGGGGGGGCTTGCTCAGTACCGCTATCAGCTGCATGATATTCAGCTTGCAGTATAAACATGCTGGATTTGCACATAAAGATCTGCTTGTCCACATGGCTCAGATATTACTGGGAACTTGTTCCCTCACATTTCCTGCATTTATGTTCAATATTTAAACTGTATTTCCCTGTTTGCAGCCACATTTTGAGAACCATTCACCATATATTTCTTATGTGTTACCATTCATACAGCATACCTAAAATGATTAAAAATGTATGTCTCTTATGTTTGTTGTTTCTTTGGAGCAAGATTATACACATAAATCTATAGGCAGCTTGCATTATTCTGAAAACCTTGCAATGTGCTTATTTAGAGACACTTCTGAAACAGATATGACTAAAAGTGCACTAAAAGAGAAGTTTGGGGTTTACAAAAAATGACTTATACTCACCTAGGTGGATGCAGCTTTGATTCAATGCTGCGTCTGTCCCACGCCACCTATACACTGCAAACTGAGTGATTAAACACAGCCGATTGCTCAGTTCTTCCACTAAACATAGAGCTGCTCTCTGCTCTGCTCCTCCAGCATGCATTGGAGTGCCAGGCTGGGGAGGGGAGAAGCTGGCTCAATCTCTCATTAGTGCAGCCTGAGCCATATGCCAGTCCAGACATTTGAGTGGGTCCCAACTGAAAATGGGTCATAGGCCTGCAGAATGAACTGCACTCCTGTGATCCATAGGAGAAGTAGGGCCCAAAAAGCTTTGGCTATACTTCTTCTTTAACATGCAGAACCCAAGCCTTGCTATCTTTAATCCTTTAGTAGTACAGACAGTCTCCTGGGCCTCCTCATCCACATTACACAGAAGGGGGGGGGGGGCTAAGTGTGATTTTTTCAGTTTTGAAGTTTTCAGAAAAGTGTATGTAAACAGGTAGGTAGCGATTTTTAAATATTTATTAAAGTTATGGTGTGAATGGAAATTATTGGGTATTATACCAATTTAGATGTAGAGATGAAAATACACTTTAGGCTTGCTATGTCTTCCCTCTCACCCATCATCTACTTGGCGGCACCTAGCACTGCGGAATACTCATGCTTTGGTTGCATACCTGGCCTTAATCAGTAATGCTTTAATTGAGGTCAGAAATGTTTGTCCGCTTTTTTGTTTTAGGATCTGTTCATGACCTCAGTTTCTGCCTTTGTCTCCAATAGACCTTAAAATATATTCTGACTATGTTTTACTGCTGCCAACCCTTGATTCTAGATTGTCCTGACTATGTCTGCACTCTGCAGTTTTGTACTGTATTTGGTTCTGCCTGTATAAAGTAGCTGTCAATGTTGGACAATCCCAAGTGTTGCACTTTGGTGCTACCTGCACTTCTTCAGCAGCTATGAGAAAAAAACAGACACACCATAATTGTTGCAGGCTGGTTGGTAAGTGTGCTGTGAAGTGGCAATGCAGCTTATGCATGCATTTTCAAATGTGTGCAAACTAAACCCCCGGTTTTATGTGAACTGTTAGACAGGACAATTTGGTTTGTTGAACGCTGGTTGGTAAGTGTGCTGGGAACTTTTTTTGTTGTTTTTTGACATATGTTGCCCTTCCATGTGCTCTTTGCTGCAAAAGCCAGTTATAGGTTGGGGTGGTTGTTATTTGTTTGTACTGTTGGTGAATTGGTGAGGGGATGCACTGGATACCTTTGCTGCCATTGTGCTATTGCTGGGTGTCCAGTGCATTCCTGTACCTTTAATGAGGGATGGGCTCTCTCCAGGCATACCACCTCTTAAACTATCCATTATTATATGTGCGCCAACTCAGGAGACTCTTAAAATGTATAGAGTTAGGACTGCAATACATTAGGGTGCCATAAAGTGGCCCTGCAGCTTATGCATATATTTGCAAATGAACAGTTAGATAGGACAATTCAGTTTGTTGCAGGCTGGTCGGTAAGTGAGCTGGGAATTTTTCATTGTTGTTTTTTTTATACCGGAATTGTGCCTTGGTGTAAGCCTGCTGTTCCTTAATGGTGACACAGTAGATCCCCTGCATTTTGAAGCTTTTGAAAAAAAAAAAAATAGCAGAGGTCTTATACTTTAGAGAAGGTCATTGTCTTTGTTTATTTGCATAGCATGTAGAAAAAACAAAAGTGTAAACATTGTAGGTCCATCTGGTTTGTGAACCATCATCAGGGTGTTACTATAACTTACCTAACTGGTCTTGAAACTCCTGAAACCTGAGTTGTTTTTTTTATCAAGCCAAGAGGCTCAGAAATTAGTTCCTGTTTGTTATAATCTACTTGATTAGTTGGTGGACCATCAATGTTGTGTTGCCAAACTTGTCTTCAAGTGGTGAGCATCTTGCTATCAAGTCAAAAATCCCAGAATTATTTTTTTATTTTTTTATGTTTATTCATGATCAAAACTATTTAAGAATTACTATAGATACAGTACCTTGAAAAAGTATTCATACACCTTGAAATTTTCCACATGTTGTTATGGTACAACCAAAAATGTAAATGTATTTATTGGGATTTTTATGTGATAGATCAACACAAAGTGGCACATAATTGTGAAGTGGAAGGAAAATGATAAATGGTAAAATGATAAACGGTTTTCAACATTTTTTACAAATAAATAAGTCAGTACTTTGTAGAACCACCTTTCACTGCAATTACAGCTGAAAGTCTTTTTGGGTATGTCTCTACCTGCTTTGCACATCTAGAGAGTGACATGTTTGCCCATTCCTCTTTACACATTTGTGAACAACAATTTTCAAGTCTTGCCACAGATTCTCAATTGGATTTAGGTCTGGACTTCTAAAACATGAATATGCTTTGATATATATATATATATGTAGCGCTAGCTGTATGTTTAGGATCGTTGTCCTACTGGAAGGTGAACCTCTGCAACAGTCTCAAGTCTTTTGCAGACTCTAAGCCCCCGTACACACGGTTGGAAATTCTGACCACAAAATCCATCTGATTTTTTCAGACGGATTTTGTCCGACATTGGTGTTGCATACACATGGTCGGACAAAGTTGTCGGAAAATCCGATCATTCTGAACGTGGTGACGTTCATTGCGTACGATGGAACTACGTAGAGGCTAGTAGCCAATAGCTTTGGTCTCATAATTTGATCTGAGCATGCGTGGCACTTTGTCCGTCGGAATTCTCTACACATGATTGGAAAAAGTCAGATCGGATTTTGTTGCCGGAAAATTTGAGAGCAGGATCTCAAATTTTTTCTGTCGGAAATTCCGATGGAAAAAATCCGATGGAGCCCACACACGGGCAGATATTCCGACAACATGGTCCGATCGGACATTTTCCGTCAAAACTTCCGACCGTGTGTACGGGGGCTAACAGGTTTTCTTCTAAGATTGCCCTGTATTTGGCTCCATCCATCTTCCCATCAACTCTGACCAGTTTCCTTGTCCCTTCTGAACAAAAGGACCCTCACAACATGATGCTGCCACCATCATGTTTCACGATGGGAATGGTGTGTTCAGGGTGATGTGCAGTGTTAGTTTTCCGCCACACATAGCATTTTGCTTTTAGTCCAAAAAGCTCAATTTTGGTCTCATCTGACCAGAGCACCTTCTTCCACATGTTTGCTGTGTCCCCCACATGGCTTCTCGCAAACTGCAAACAGGAATTCTTTTGGCTTTCTTTCAACAATGGCTTTCTTCTTGCCACTCTACTATCAAGGGCAGATTTGTGGAGTGCACGACTAATAGCTGTCCTGTGAACAGATTGTCCCACCTGAGCTGTGGATCTCTGCAGCTCCTTCAGAGTTACCATGGGCCTCTTGGCTGCTTCTCTGATTAATGTTCTCCTTGCCCGGCCTGTCAGTTTAGGTGGACAGCCATGTCTTGGTAGGTTTGCAGTTGTGCCATACTCTTTCCATTTTCGGATGAAAGATTTAACAGTGCTCCATGAGATGTTCAAAGCCTGGGATATTTTTTTTATAACCTAACCCTGCTTTAAACTTCTCCACAGTGTTATCCCTGACCTGTCTGTGTGTGTTCCTTGGTCTTCCCGATGCTGTTTGTTCAGTAAGGATTTCTAACAAACCTCAGAGGGCTTCACAGAACAGTTGTATTTATACTGAGATTAAATTACACACAGGTGGCTTCTGAAGGCAGTTGGTTCCACTAGATTTTAGTTAGGGGTATCAGAGTAAAGGGGGCTGAATACAAATGTACGCCACACTTTTCAAATATTTATTTGTAAAGAATTTTGAAAAAACATTTATCATTTTCCTTTCACTTCACAATTATGTGCCACTTTGTGTTGGTCTATAACATAAAATCCCAATAAAATAAATTTATATTTTTGGTTGTAACATAACAAAATGTGGAAAATTTCAAGTGGTATGAATTCTTTTTCAAGGCAATGAAAAAAAAATTACAAAAAATATTAATATTAATAATCTCCAAAGTTATAGCTTTTACATTTATTTACAGTAAATATGCAAATTAAAGTAATGCAGACAGTGGTGTTTAAGATATTTTGATATTTTATTCAAAATGTGTTAAGTTTACATTTGCTGGGGATGTGATTAAAGAACTTTTTCACTTAGTATAAAAAGAAATAAAAAGAAATTAGGTAAAATCTCACCAGCATTTCTCTGACCTTCCTCCCTCTAAGCTTCAAATGCTAAAAGAGACCATCTTGTGCCAAGTGTAAATCATAACTGTGTCAGTTTTAGATAAACCATTTGAAACTAAATCCTTACATTGCCAGAATGCTAATATTCTTTTTACATACTTTTGTATAAATTACTGGGAATTAGGTTTTACTGTAATTTCCCTTAAGTGTTCTTTTAGCATCTATTAAGCAGATTCTGCCATATGTGTGGAAAAATTATCTGTGCCTCACTTAAAAGCTCGACATTTTCAGTGTGTCTTAAGCCTGCTAAAAGTTATGCTGAGTTTAAACATGGCTTGGGGCCAAAAAAGCAATTTCCCTTTTTAAAGGGGCTGAAAACCCGTAGATTGTATCAGCAAGAAGCATTTCTAGTTTAAAGGTGAAAGAACATTGACTTCTTTATTTGATACATGCCTGAAATAGGATGCAGTAATGAAAGTGTGCCAGCTGAATTTATCAGGAGACTGTGGCATACAATCCTATCTCTCAGATAATCTAAAATTAAATTAGCACAGTAGGTTAATACAACGTCTTGGTTTTAATATATAACCAATTTTAAAAAGCTCTTTTTTTTGCAAAGGCAGATTTTAAATCATCATCCTTTTTTTATTTGGTAACTTGAGAGAATTTCAAAACTCACCCAGATATTAAGTCAACTTTTATTATAGTACACTAGCATTATATGGTCATTTATTCTAGTTTCTCGAATAATATAGAAGTGAAACAAGGTATGGTCTGTGTCGTCTCATCATATACAGTATCATTTTCATGTGTTTGTATGTGTAGGTCTGGTGTTATTGGTTTTTAAAACACTTTAAGGCTTGATTCACATTAATGCATTTATGGGCCTCTTCGTTTTTGGGAAGGGTCTGGGACTTTTTTTCCAGCAAAATGCAGTGTTTTGCATGTAATAGACTTCAATGGACCCGCATCCAAAATGCAAGTACTACGCGATTTTGCAGCGATTTGCGCTTTGCATTTTTTTTTACACTGTATTTAGCTGGTTGCTAAGGAGAAAGCCGTGAAGTCGGCCGTTGTGTTCTTAACAGCTGAATGTAAAAGAAAAGAAAAAAAAATTGTAAAAAAAATAGTGTGGGGTCCCCCAAGGTCATTGGGTCTAATATGGATTCAAAGGGGACCCCCTATGCCAATTTATTTTTAAAATGGCATAGGGTCCCCCCCAAAATCTATACCGGACCCTTACCCGAGAATGCAGCCTGGCAGGTCAGGAAAGGGAGGGGGCGAGCAAGCGCCCCCCCCCCTGAACCATACCAGACCACGTGCCCTCAACATGGGGGGTGGGTGCTTTGGGACAGGGGGGGCTCTGCGCACCCCACCAAAGCAACTTGTCCCCATGTTGGGGACAAGGGCCTCTTCACGACAACCCTTGCCAGGTGGTTGTCGGGGTCTGCAGGCGGGGGGCTTATTGGAATCTGGAAGCCCCTTTTAACAAGGGGGCCCTCAGTTACTGCCCCCCTATGTGAAGGGGTATCGGGTACATTGTACCCCTACCCATTCACCAAAAAAAAGTAGTGTAGTGTGACAATAGACAGTTTTTGACAAGTCCAATGTCAAGCATTTCTTAGATAACTATGGGGCGTGGCCATTGGATGACATCATCTGGAGGCCCCACCCCATAGTTATCTAAGAAATGCTTGACATCGGCACAGACAGATCAGCAGGATGCAGCATCGGGGGAGGGTTGTCGGCAGAGGAAGAACACTGGACAAAGAAGACAGGAGAAAGAAAAAGACTGGAAGAAGAAGTGGGAGAAAGTTGAATATCTGAGGAAGAAGCAAGAGAAGGAGAAGCCCGGAGGAGGAAGAAGTGGGTGAAGAAGAAGAGATTTTTAATAAAGGATTTGTCAAAAACTGTCTATTGTCTTTTGTCACACTACACTACTTTTTTTTGGTGAATGGGTAGGGGTACAATGTACCCGATACCCATTTACATATGGGAGGGTGGGATCTGGGGGCCCCCTTGTTAAAGGGGGCTTCGAGATTCCAATAAGCCAGCTGCCCGCAGGCCCTGACAACCAACGGGCAAGGGTTGTTGGGAAGAGGCCCTTGTCCCCATTAACATGGGGGCAAGGTGCTTTGCAGCACCAACCCCCATGTTGAGGGCATGTGGTCTGGTATGGCTCAGGAGGGGGGACGCTCGCTCCTTGGGGGGGGGGTCCATGCCATTTATTTTTAAATTTTGGCATGGGGGAGTCCCCTCCGAATCCATACTAGACCCAATGGCCTGGTATGAGCCAGGGGGACCCCACACAGTTTTTTTTAGGATTTTTTTTAGCCAGAAATTCATTTTTTTTACATTTAGCTGTCTGATGACTCATCAGTTGTTAAGGATACATTTTCCAGCCCCCTCCTTAGCAACTAGCTATATATAGTGTAAAAAAAAAAGCAAAACAAATTGCACCAAAATCGTGGTACAAATACGTCTCCAAAAATACGTCTCCAAAAATACGGCAAGCACCACAAAAAGCACTGCAGAAATGCTCAAGAGCAACACGCATAGATGTGAATCAAGCCTAAAACAACATTTTAATCCAAATAGTTCTACAAGAAAAGTAAAAGAATGAATTGCCTGGTAACTACATGTCCAGGACTGTGGATCAACAGTGATAGACTTTTTCATGTCAACATGAGAACAGATTTCTGACAAGGTATTTAAATGAATTACAATAAAAAAAGAGTAAGTATCATGGCATATCCTATGCCATGAAGGCAACCAAAAAAAAAAATATATATATATATTAAAGAACAGACCATTTACTCAAGTGAGTGACCACATGAGAAGGAGAATAATAGGAAAAGTCTCCAATATACTGTATTACCAAAAGTATTGAGATGCCTGCCTTTACACACATGAACTTCAGTGGCATCCCAGTCTCAAGCCCCATACACACGGTCGGATTTTCCGATGGATTCTGTCCTATCGGACAATGTTGTTGGAAATTCCGACCGTGTGTAGGCACCATCGGACAGTTTCCAACGGATTGTCCGACGGACAAAGTTCTATCTCCTGCTGGATAGATTTTTCGACAACAAAGTCCGATCACACCAATTCCGATCGTGTGTAGCGAATTCCGACGGACGAAGTGCTACGCATGCTCAGATCACATTACAAGACCAAAGCTATTGGCTACTAGCCTCTACGTAGTCCCGTCGTAGGCAACAAACGTCACCACGTTCAGAATGATCGGATTTTCCAACAACTTTGTCCAACCGTGTGTATGCAACACCAGTGTCGGACTAAATCCGTCGGACCAAATCCGATGGATTTGGTGGTCGGATTTTCCGACCGTGTGTATGGGGCTTTAGACCGTAGGGTACAATATTGGGTTGGCCCACCCTTTGCAGCTATAACAGCTTCAACTCTTCTGGGAAGACTGTCTTATGCTCTAATTCATTCCAAAGGTGTTAACCCTATCAGGGTTGAGGTCAGGACTCTGTGCAGGCCAGTCAAGTTCCTTCAACTCAAACTCGCTCATTCATGTCTTTATGGACCTTGCTTTGTGCACTGGTCCAAATCATTTGGTGGAGGGGAGATTATGGTGTGGGGTTGTTTTTCAGGGGTTAGGCTCTGCCCCTTAGTTCTAGTGAAGGGAACTCTTAAGGTGTCAGCATACCAAGACATTTTGGAAAATGTTATGCTCCCAACTTTGTGGGAACAGTTTGGGGATGGCCCCTTCCTGTTCCAACATGACTGCGCACCAGTGCAAAAAGCAAGGTCCATAAAGACGTGGATGGGCGAGCTTAGGGTGGGGGAATTTGACTGGCCTGCACAGAGCCCGGACCTCAACCCGATAGAATGCCTTTGGGATGAATTAGAGCAGAGACTGTGAGCCAGGGACTTTTCGTCCACATCAGTGCCTGACCTCACAAATGCTCTTCTGGAAGAATGGTCAAACATTTCCATAGACACATTCCTAAACCTTGTGGACGGCCTTCCCAGAAGAGTTGAAGATTTTTTAGCTGCAAAGGGTGGGCCAACTCAATATTGAACCCTACGGACTAAGAATGGGATGCCATTAAAGTTCATGTGTGTGTAAAGGCAGGCGTCCCAATACTTTTGGTAATATCGTGTACTTGAAATCACTCTAAAGGAGTTATAGGCCATATTAGCTAAGATTGGATAAACTACACACACAGCAATGAGTTATGATATTACCACTGCTCTGTCACATATTATAGCCCTCCTTAGCAGAGGCCTGCTGTAATAAAGTAATACATATGAGTCTTATTCTTCTCCTAATGCTCTCATCTCTCTGTCACTGCAGCACAATTAACTGGCTCCTTGCTGTGCTTCTCCCTTTCTCAGTCTACA
The DNA here is from genome assembly GCA_028564925.1 of Lithobates sylvaticus. Taxonomy (NCBI): domain Eukaryota; kingdom Metazoa; phylum Chordata; class Amphibia; order Anura; family Ranidae; genus Lithobates; species Lithobates sylvaticus. The sequence goes on along the minus strand of CM053027.1, from coordinate 440,107,030 downwards.
CTATGTTGTACAATGGTGTGCAAGAGGCTGACACCAAGTCAAATTCAGATCCTTAAATTAATCCAAGTCAAATTCATGTCCTTAAACTATTTGCATTTAAAAACATATATATTTATTGATATATTCATGAATAAATAGTTGCATTATTTGGTGTCTTTTATAGCTGTTTGGAGTTCAGTCTTAACTAAATCCCACATGGCAGTTGGGGGTTATTTTAATAAAGGAAAATAGACTGTTCAGGTCTCGGAGGCTCAACCTCTTAGCTCTGACTCACACACAAGTTGTCTTTGGCAAGCTGTGGTAGCGGGCTATTCTCCCTCTGGTGCAAGCAGACTGGCTCTGGTAGTAGGACCCCCATGTGGCACTCTTTATCTTAGGCCGCGGTGGCAAGTCCCGCTTCAGGTCATTTCTGCTCAGTTTCCCCTTGCAAAAGACGCCTAGCTTCTCAAAGTCACCTGGGAAAAATAGCTCTCCCCCTTTCAGAACATGAAATTGTGTCTCCTGTAATTTGGCAGCCATCTGTCCTCCATTCATTTGTATTGTGCCCTCCCTCTTATGCCCCGTACACACGGTCGGAAATTCAGATGGAAAATGTCCTATCAGACCATGTTGTCGGAAAATCCAGGCCGTGTGTGGGCTCCATCTGACTTTTTCTGTCGGGATTTCTGACGGAAAAAATTTGAGATCCTGCTCTCAAATTTTCCGACAACAAAATCCGATCAGACTTTTTCCGATCGTGTGTACAGAATTCCGACGGACAAAGTGCCACGCATGCTCAGATCAAATTACGAGACCAAAGCTATTGGCTCCTAGCCTCTACGTAGTTCTGTCGTACACAACGAACGTCACCACGTTCAGAATGATCGGATTTTCTGACAACTTTGTCCGACCGTGTGTATGCAACACCAGTGTCGGACAAAATCCGTCGGAAAAATTCTGACGGATTTTGTGGTCGGAATTTCCGACCGTGTGTACGGGGCATAAGAAAACTACAAATACCAGTGTCCATAGCTCTGCCCAGCAAGTTCTCTCTCTTATTTCTCATAAACACAAACAATATTGGGACAATAAAAGAAGATCCAATCTGACAATAATAATGATAATAGTGGCCCAGTTCTGTGAATACACAAGGGAAGATATAGAAGATATAGTCTTCATACTGGAAGTGTATAAATCACAATATGATGAAAGAGAGGCCAGTTCATAAAAAATGTGTTAATTTAAGCTGAAATGTAGATCCTGTTGCTGGACAGCTGCAGGCTCTGAAAAGAGCTAGAAGGGACTCTGCAGGAGATATGCAGGAAGAGAGAAGAGCAGCGTCATTTAAGTGCAGCAGGACAATATTTAATGGGGAAAAAAATCCAGCAACTTACAAGATGAAAGATGTGTCAGTGCTTGTGTAATTGAGAGAAGATCATCCGCTCCAGAGAAGGACTCGGTGCAATGGGATAGATGTACAGTCTGTAATCCTATCAGCGCTAGTGGCTTGCAGCATTCCCTGGAGACACGGGTGCACTGGCATTAGCTAATGCCTGAATAAGAAGCATGCATGCTCTGAACGGGCACACCGCACGCTCACCCTTTAACCCGGATGTCATTCTTGGTCATCGGCTATCTCCCAGTGCACCCGTGTCTCCAGGAAATGCTGCAAGCTACCAGCATTCCTAGGATTACAGACTGCACATGTTTTCTATTTCACTCCATTGCACTCTCTGAAGCGGATGATCTTCTCTCAATTACACAAGCACTGACGCATCTTTCATCCTGTCAATTTCCGTCTTTTATTGCCCATTAAATATTGTTCTGCTGCACTTAGATTGGGCTGCTCTTCTCTCTTCCTTCATATCTCTCTTGTTTCTATTGGCTCTCACTCTTATTTCCCCTCACTGGATCTGATGTGTCAATGCAGGAGGGAGGGGAGAAGGGCAAAGGAATGAGCAGAGCGCTCAGAAAGTACAGAGAGCTTGCAGCCAGCAGCAGCTCTACAGCTCTAAAACCCCTTTCACACCGAGGGCGTTTTGCAGGCGCTATAGCATTAGAAATAGCGCCTGCAATCCACCCTCAAACTGCTGCTCCATTGTCCCCAAGGGCTTTCCCACTGGAGCGGTGCGCTGGAAGGACGTCAGGAAAAGTCCTGCCAGCAGCTTCTTTGGAGCGTTGAAGGAGTTGAAGGAGTGTTTACCGCTCCTCCACCGATGCTCCCCATTTAAATCAATGGGTCAGCGCTGTAATACGCAAAACGCTGCTATTGCAGTGTTTGGCCGGTGATTTTAACCCTTTGTCGGCCTCTAGCGGGGGGTAAAAGCGCCCCGTTAGTTGCCGAAATGCGCCGCAAATCCGACGGTAAAACGCAGCTAAAAATAGCGGTGTTTTACCGCCGACGCTATGGGCGGCTTGGTGTGAAAGCCGTTTTACACACTCAAACAGCTCATAGTAATGAAGGGGGAGGGGTACTAGTGGGGAAAGATTAATTTGGCTCACACAACATGCAAGGCCCCTGGCTGTGTGCAGAGAGAAGCAGTGGGGGGCAAGCAGATGAGTGTGGGTACCACAAACCACGAGGCGAGGTGCAGCCGCTACACATATAACAACCAATCATATTCCTTCCCCTCACCTGAAGAGGCACAATAGAGCCTGGGATGTAAAAACCTAGCTCTTCTTACTGCTACTAGACCACATAAATGGGAGAGTGGATTAAGTCCCCATATACGTAACAAACCGAGTAAGAAAATCTACAGTAGGTGGGTTTCTCACCAAAAAAAAAAAAAGATCCATATGCCCAAAGTTTACAGCAAAAGCTAATATACTGTATGCAGATGTTGAATTCAGGTGTTGCCAGACTCCTTAGCTAGGATGACAGGTCTTTAAATGGGATGTGTTTTTCTTGTATATGTTCCCTGTCTGTCTGATAATGGTTTCCTGAGTGGTGTGAAACATGGAAATCTCCTATATGGTCATTGGATGTTATGAGGACTAGGCCACCCTATGCAGTAGAGGGGTTAAAGAACCAAACAAGGGGCTCATTTAGTAACTAGTATATCAACCTGAGGGCAAAGATAGAAAGAAGTATTGGCATATTGACATTGATATAGGGATTTGAGATATTGCATAGTATTTTTGTTTTGTAGGTGTATCCAGGATGCCCAGACCCTAACCAATTTGTCGTAATTGTGTTTCCAAGAAAATACCATTGTTCTGTTTTCATAATCATGTTTATTTTATTAATCCATTTATTAATGGCTGGTGGTTGAGATTTTTCCAGAGGGCCAGGATAAGTCTTTTGGCTGCATTAAGGAGGTGTGGCAAAACATTGTTTTTATAAGATTATATGGATTGAGAGGTGTTATGGAGCATATTGACGGAGGGGTCATCTCATAGGTGGGAAGGAATTATGTGGGATATTTGTGCCCCAACAGAATTGCAGAACTGTGTAACTCTAGGGCACTCATACCACAACTTCTCCTGCAGAGGTCAGTTGTTTGAGCATAAATCTTTTTACATTAGGAGGTGACTCTGTAGCTCTGTAGAGTCAACAGTTTGTTGCAGGATTCTTTCGTTTTTGTACTAATGAAGGCGGTATGGGTGTGTAGCGTTGACATATAATTTCCTATTAATGTGTGTTTCAATGCTATACTATAAAGTCTATGGACATTGCTATGGTTCAGTGTTTCGAGCCATCTAGTGGTCAAATAGAGAAAATGCACTGATATGTTTATTACATCAGAACAAGCACAAAAGACACAGGAAGTACTGTTGTTTTGATAAGAAGGTTGACCTTTTTTACCCAGGATGCCAGGTAACCTACCTATGGACACCCTCTCTTGCAGTGCATGCTGGGTAGGAGATAAAAGGACCCCAAGCGGCCATCTTAGGTCTCTTGGGATCTTGTGGCCAGCCTGTGAGGATCTGTGCTGAAGCCTCCTGTTACAAGATGCCCACAGCCATCACAGATCGCAACTTCCACAGCTTGTATGAATGATCTGACGGTGCCTGAAGAGTACAGTGACCGGATTGAAGATCCACAGACACTCATGCGAGCACCAGAGGACTGGATCCATCCAGCGGAACAGAGCGGCTGGCCCAGCTGACAGAGAAGCAAGCTGCAGTCACTGGACCAAATCCACTACACGGAGTTCTGATCCAGTTGGTGAGCGGGTCACAGACCCACATATGTTAACTTTCACACGCAGTCCCACGGAGGAGCAGAGCAACTGACACTGAGCAGGCTTGAGGCCTATCTACTTTAACTACTCAAGCATTTGTAAAATAGTTCTTGGAGTTATACCTGGAGCACCTTAAGCTAACTTTCACCTACCTTTTGGATTACAATTATCAGAGGAGTCATTTCTAGCTAACGAAGAAAGAAGATACGGGAGAACGTACTTTTAGTGAGGCCTCACGTATATCTTTTAAAGTAGCAGGAGCTCCCAGGTTTAGGAACATAGAATATATATATATCTTTCATATTGTATTTGTCTGTTGATATATATTGTACTGACATCCTACGTTGGGATGACAGTGCAAACTCTGTAACCACCTGTTTTAATATACTCGCAGTAAAAATATATTTCTGGTTAAGTATCCAGTTGTGTGGCGTACTGTTTTTTATCCACCAGGTGGAGCCAGTGAGTCCTGAGGATACAACACAGGTATATTGCATTACATGATATTGTACTGTATTGTATTGCACCACAGCTGTGTCAAGGGTACTGAGTCAAATCAGGGGGGTTCATTAGCAGAGTGCAGGCCCGAATCAAAAATTCAGCCCCTCCTTCGGGGGTAAGTGCTACAGGTGAGTTTTATGATTTGTCTTTTGGGAGGGGTAAGAGAGTTAATAAAGAAATTAAGCAATTTTGTGTGTCTCCTGTTATCTATTGGGAATTGCCCAAATTTTGCTTCTTAGGTCATTTAGAGCTTGAATCATGAACTTGAAGAAATAAACCTGGTCATGACATTGAAGAAATGGAACTTCCCTTGTGAACCCCCAAGAATGGAAGAACGACATACCTCACCATGACTAAACCACGGGTAGCCTCCTAAAGGTATGGTGGGGAGGGGAGTGGATCAAAGACCTGGATTTTTAAAGAGTATCTCACAATTTATTGTGTGATGTGTTAAGGGGATAAAAAGTCTTAAAAGCGCCTGTGTGGTTAAAAGGTTCCATGGGTTCTATGTGCAAGTTTCAAACTGCCAGTGATTTTGTAAAGGGTTGCCCAGAGTTTATCCTGTACTTTATAGTGCCAATTCAAGATCCTGGCCAGCATCATATGGGGAGGTATATTGCCAAGCTTTCTTCTGCTTTTGCCTTTCTTATACAGGTATCAGTGGAAGTCTGTGTAAGCTGCGACACTAACCATGCATGTCCAGACCATGTTCCCTGTAAATTCTTTGTTTAATGTTGTGCTAATGTTGTGCTACACAGTCAAAAAAAGCTGCATTCTTAAGGCGCACAATTGATATGCCATATTGTAATGTTATTAAAATGGGCCCTTTAATTTTAATTTTCAGCCAGGGAAAATTCAGTTTGTCTGCCAAAAAAATCTAAATGATCCTACTTGTAACAATACAATAGTATTCACTTTGTAGACAGGTTTCATTGCATATATACAATATGTGAACTGACAGTTTGACCTTTTTTATTTTACTGATTAATAATCGCACACAAATACATTTTCTTGCTGTCTTCTTTGATAAATACTCACATACTATTACACGTCAGTCTCTTTAAATCAGAAATTTTAAAGTAGTATATAACCACATTTTTGTTTATATGAATAGAGAATCATGGACAACAATGCAGACTACTTTCTGCAGGCTAAATTTATGACATCACAAACTCCAGTTTTAAAATGTAGAGGGATTATATAACAAATTAAAATGATCTACTTTTATATTCATTATCTGTAGCATAGAATGATCTATTTTCTACTTTTCAATTTCAACCCACATCTACCTATTAAAAAATACATAGTGGGAAATTGCTCTGTTTTCCCTTTGTGAATTCTCACCTATGCCCTTAACATTGTTTTTTATTTCCCATGTGAGGGACTATCCAATTTTAAGCAAATATCTTTCTAAAGTGTTGATGATGGTAAGATAAAAGTGTATACCAAAATAACTTGGGTATAAAAAACCATAGCAAGGTAAAATACTTTGAAATATGTTCAGAGGGAAAAGTAATGACAGTGCCTACCTTGAATATCTTAGAATTATTAGATGTGTGAGAAAGGAGGTGTCAAGATAGCTGACCTAGTGATGTATACAATTATGTTCCCCTGGCTCTTGGCTTTAGCTTTAAAACTTCCTGCCAAGTGTGTAAGGATCACTGTCATATTGCTGCTAATGATCTATAAAGAATTTCCTGCAGTGAAATGTCTTGATCTTCACAGGAAAAGCTAGGTAGGTTAAATATAGTATTTGCTGCACACAGACATCTAAACAGTAACAGTGGTATGACATTTTTAAAACAAAAAACAGTACATACAGTAACATAATTTATACAAAATGGTATAAATATGAAAGATAGATAGATTGATAGAGAGATAGAATAGTGTATATTCTAAAAGAATAAAACAAGAACACTATCCATCAAAAAGCGCTTTAATTTATTCCGATATGATGGTCAATAGCTAAGGTTCAGACGTTTCTTAGCTCTGGTCTTTAATGAATAACAAAATGAAAGTCTTCCAGATCTGTAGGGGAATCTGAAGAAACATTTTGCAAGCTTACAACTCACACAAAAGGAAAGTAAATATCGGTCCATTGTACTAACTTGTAGCCTTTATTCCATAGGCATTTTTTTTAGATTCCCTTATCACTATGCATCAAAATTTCCAAGGGCCTTGTAGTCTCAGACAGCAAAGAGAAGTTTTATCAGTCTGGTAGTAGACGTAGAGTGTCGGTTCTTTTAACCAACACGTTTTTTTACTATAATCGTAGAGCTATATCATTAGGCCCCTTTCACACGGGCGGATAGAATTCAGCTTTTAGCTGCAGATAGATGAATTTATCTACCGCATCTAAACTCAGATAATGCTTTCCTATGGCCCCATTCACACACTGCATTTAGCGAAGGTTTTGTTACATGGGGTTTTGTTCGGTTAAAAAAAATTATTTGCCTGCATCTAGGACCAATTTAGCACAGCTATCTGTACATAACTGCAGGTAATCGCAGTGTACTATTTCACCTGTGGATAGCAGCGGCAACAAGGAAAGAAAAACAACAGGAAGCACATCAGAAAGGGCAAGAAAGTTCCACTGCAGCTAAACGCAGCCGCATGTAAACGCACGTAATCCCTGCTAATCACAATGTACAACTGATCGCTGTGCCTGGAGTTTCAAAATAACAAAACATGATTTTAACAGTGGCAGAACGGCCACCCATGTGAAAGAGACCTTAGCCTTCCTAAAAGAATATACAAAGTATTTAGCTCAAAATTTGCCTCAATTTATTCTTTAAAATGATGCCTAAATATTCAGAGTTGGGAAAAAGATATTTACTTTCTGGAAGTTGTCATTTGTCCAAACAGATTTTTTTAACCTCTGGTTTTGACGATCACTTAATTGTGGGGCAATACTTTCTGGTGAGTGATATTAAGCACACTTTTTGGTGTGGTGATCACAGACACGGGCACAGTGGATGGCATAATACTAACCTGATGATTTGTGGGCACAGTGGTGTTATTTTCTATACACTCATAGATTGGTGGACTTTATCATCTTTTAGATTAATTGATGGACTTTTCATGAATTTTAAGTTCACATAGTTTATATAGGTGTATGAGATATAAAATAAAAAAACATGTGGGGATATTCGCGCTACCAAAACAATCTAATTTGACTATAAGCAGCCAGCACCATTTGTTTGATTTGCAAATAAAAGTAAATATAAAAGTCCACAAGCAGGACTAATATAATCACTTTATCATCTGAATACATTGAACTCGCCATAGGGAAAATGACCACCACGTTATTAATAACATAGTCTACAACAAAATGGCGTTCGGCACACTTCCTGTCCGTAGCACATAAATAGATTCAACCAATCTGGTTCCCCTGAGGAAGTCACCTGGCGTAATGCGTAGGCCAGAGTGGACAGCGGACCGGAAGTGAAGAGAGAGGCGGAAAACGCTGTTGTTCTTACAATTCCATGCACCTTTTATTTGCTTTGATGTAAGCATGTTATCGTCTTTTAAATAAATGGATTTATTTTGAACATTTTACACTATTGGAGGCATTTTGTCTATTTCAACCCCACCTTTTGGACTGGAGCCCTAGGAGCCTGGATCCTTAACTGGAGACAGAGGAGATACGGAGGAGTTCCTGGGAGGAAGGATCACTGACCCCATATTGGAATTTGACCAAGGGCTCTTGATATGTGGTTATGAGGTGAGAGTTCTGTGAGCACTAAGGTGTTGGTGGAAGTACAAAGAATTTGTGGGAGTATTCAGTAAAATGACTGATCATCGGTTATAACTTGAGCACTTGATTGCCATAAGCCTATTGGGCGTTATATGTTTGGACAGCAATCACTTTTGTTGTTTGGATTGTTTGTTATTTACATTACTAATTATTGGACACGTTTATTGGACATGTTTATATTGTATGTTTATTCACTGTTCACGATAGAATAGCGCAAGACCGCTTATACATTTTAATATAATGAGTAACAGTCTTTCAATGGAAAGGAAGAGATGAAATCCCTGCACCAGCTTCAGTGTGTAAGGCTGGATTCACACCTATGCATTTTTAGTGCTTTTTGAATTTTGCAGATTTGCATCACAGTCCATTTAACATTGTTTCCTATGGAACACGTTCTGTAGTGCAAATCTACAAAATGCAAAAAGCACTAAAAATGCATAGGTGTGAATCCAGCCTAAAGACAGCACGCCCAACCACATTGAAAGACTATTACTCATTATATTAGCACTGCATGTGGACGTTTAGGCCTGATTCACACCTATGCATTTTAAGTGCTTTTTGCATTTTGCAGATTTGCTCTACAGAACGTGTTCCATAGGAAACAATGTTAAATGGACTGTAGTGCAAATCTGCAATATGCACTAAAAATGCATAGGTGTGAATCAAGCCTTATATGAGATATACTGTATGTCACATAATTTGCAATAAGGTGTTGTTTTTCTATTTATCATGTATTTTTGCACTATTTTTTATTAAGTACTTTATATGTTTTGTGACACCGAATGTCTACACATTGACACACTATTGGACATTTTTTTTAAACTTTTGTTTATTTAAAGGGGCAGCAACACTTTATTGTATATGTAATCTCATTTTTGGTGACTTGCTTAGGAGAAATCTTTGCTATCATTTTTATTTCTTTTGCTAAACATTTTCGCTCAGGACCTTGGTGGTGTCAAATTTTAATTATATATTTATCATTTAAATATTAAATATTAAACTATATACATATGCGTACATTCTCCCAAGTTTCTGTCCCTGTCACCCATTTCCCGATCATGAACCACTATAACACTAATGAATGTTTGACAGATGACATGTTAATATACATAACTATTCAGACAAGCAGCAAGAATGTAAAAGGAGGGAACAGGTATTTGGGCCCAACTTCATGGGCTTGCCACAGCCCCGCCTCCTCCCTGCTCGAATTTCATAATTTTATGTCAGGTGATACAGTATAGGTATTTAGGTTACTGTCACTTTAAGAGTTATGAGGAAACATTTTTTAACCAATTAGAAGCCGTGGAAGCTTCTGGAAATCTTAGGACCCCTATAAATATTTTTGTCTGACAGGAATTTACACATTTGGTCAAGCCTTGGCGAAAGAGTTACCCTCCCTTCCCTCCCTTGTCGCTGGCACTATATGTGGTATGGTCACCCTGGATGTCTAGGGGGGACATTTAATGTTATTTTAATTATTTTGGCTCAAGTTCTAATAACTGAACTTATTGATAGATTTAATTTTACTTGAATATTTATGGTTGAATACATTTTTCTTTTAATATTTATGATTTTTTATGCAAACCAATAAAGTGTTGTGGCCATTACTTATGCCAATATTTTGTGCTGTGTGTTTTTTCTTGTTCTAGCTTAATTTTAGGGGAATTTTTCTAATAATTATAGATAAAATGTTCTATTTTGGGTGTGGGCTGCGTGCTATCCCATGGCACAGATCATTTTGTGTCTTCTTCTATATCTCTTTCCTGCAGGTTCTACCAATCAAACCAAAGGTATATAACCTTCTTGTCACTACTCTGAAATGATCTATTAATATAAAACTGGCAGTTATAGATACATTTAGCTGTTGGTATCATACCCAACTGTAAAATATTAGAAAAAAAAAAGATGTATTCCCCTAAATGAAATTGCTGTTCAATGAACAGGCTCATGTGTTAGTATAATGTTGTAAATAATATTGTTGGAAAGCCAGTTAAGTTTCAAGTAATATTTTCCATGTTGTGTAATACTATGTAGCTTGGACTCACCTTGCACTTTTCTCTGTTAGGTGGGTCTGAGAGAAAGGAATGAAAAAACAGACATTGCTCTTCAACAGTTTCCATTCCATTGTACTAATCATGTCAATAGTGCAGCCTGAGTTATTCTCTGAAGTATACATACATGTCAAGAATGAAATAACTTGCTGAAGTAATGACATTTAAGAGCAGGTGGGATATTAGGATTAAAACCTACAGAGACCAGTTTCTGAAAGTGAGAAGTTAATTGTAATACATATGTTGCAAAGGGGCCTAGTACGTGTGTAACGTCATGAAAACAAAGGCTTTGGGGCCCCTCATAAAATTGGCTGTCCTCTTCATGACTTGTGGTTCTTCCTCTCAAATGGACAAGACATTCTAACAATAAAATGTGCACAGCTGTTTCAACAATTTGTGTTTAACTGGTAGTATTTAATAGCAAATCTCTTGCTTTTTTCAAGAGTATTCTTACTCTCCATGAATGTTTATTTATCTATCTATCTATCTAGCTGTCTGTTGTTAGTTCATAATTTACTCTGGTTGTCCTGCAATGCCAAAGTTAATAAATAAATACATAAATATCATGGCATGTTACTGTTGCTGCATCCCATAGTGATGGCTGATATGGGTTTATGTAAATGGATATAAAGCAGATTTTGCCATACAGATGGATGAACATTATGACAGATACAGAAATTCACAGTGGTCTAAAATGATGAAATGAATCAAGCAAATTTTGATCATGTATATCACAGTGGACCAACTTAAAGCTGAAGTTTTATTTATTTAGTTTTGTTATTTATGTAGCACTTTACATATACATTATACATTCATATAATTTGCTGCCCTCATGAAGCTTACAGTCTAAGGTCCCTAACTCACATTCATACATACACTTACTATGGCCAATTTAGACAGGAGCCAATTAACCTGCCAGCATGTCTTTGGAGTGTGGGAGACAACAAAAGTAGTCAATGGAATCTGATGCAAGCACAAGTTTATACATTTTTTGTGATGTGGGAGGGGAGGGTACAGCAACTATCTAAGAGCCCTTTCACATTACTAGCAGTTTAGCGGCGCTTTACCGTCGTTTTAGCTGCGCTTTCTGGCCACTATTGGGGTGCTTTTAAACCCGCTAGCTGCCGAAGAAAGGGTTAATAGCGCCTGTGTAGCACTGCTACCGGAGCGCTTTGCAGGTGCTTCGGCAGCGCTGCCCATTCATTTCAATGGGCAGGGGTGGTGGTACGGTGTATACACCGCTCCTCCACTGCCCCAAATATGCTGCTTGCAGGATTTTTTTTAACGTCCTGCCAGCGCAGCCCAGTGTAAAAGCACTCAGGCTTTCACATTGGAGTGGCAGGGGAGGAGTTTTTCAGGTGCTTTACAGGCGCTATTTCTAGTGCTAAAATGCCTGAAAAATGCCTCAAGTGTGAAAAGGGTATTAGTTTAAGCTGTTTATTAACATAAAATCAAAATGTAGTACTGCACTCACTGGTTAATGGATAAGATCATCATGCCATTAGTGTGAATGACGTAATCTATGGAGCAGCTTTATGATGCAGAGATTGTCAGGCAAGCGGCTGGTGGATGCAGAGTTTCACAGCTGGATAGAGGAAGAAGAGGGACCACTGTATTGTTCTGAGCTGGAACGCAAGCTATCACAGCCTGCCAGGTGGCTTATGGGTATCCTCAGCCCACTCAGCAAGAATCTGACCCAGGTGTTGGGGATAACGTCACTACACATGGGGGTGTATGCCCTCTCGTTTTCTTTAATATGTGCATTAGGTTTACTCAGGACTTGGTCCAGGGGAGCAGCAATCACCTCCAGCAGTGACAGTGTTTTTAATTCCCCACATATTTCATTTAGCCCTATCCTTTTTTTTGGGGGGGGGGGGGGCATCAGCAGCGCCATCGTTTTAGAATTTCCTGTTTAATTCGAGTTTTGTCTATCTGACTTCCACAGGGGATGGGAAATTGATGGACACATAACTTAATAACTTGTTATTACCAATCACCTAATAGCAAAAAGGACCAATAGAACAAAATACTGTATTAGAAGACCTTATTATCCTATTAGACAGCACATCCCTACAATCAAAACAATTTACAAAGAAACTTTCCATTTATCATTCCATTCAAAGAACCATAGTTTTCTTTAGTATCATACGTTTTTATTTACAACTTCATAAAAGTACCTGTAATTGACAAATTGCATAAAACACATAATGTGTTAACATATAACATAATAATTAACACTACCCTTTAGGGTTCCATCAAGTCATTACATTGTGTACATTGTACAGACTTTTGTCTTTCAGATGACATACTGTAATTATTTCAGTTGTACAGTGATTAGAGTTTCGCAGATTTGACACCTATAAACCTCCAGTAGCGTTTTCCTTGTAAATTGCATTAAAGGCAACCAACAGATTATTCAACAAAGCAGTAAAGTGCACAAAGTTTCAGTCACAGCATGCACAGCAACTGATCAAAATCTTGAAATGGTCTGACTTTACTAACTTGAAAGCTGGTTAGCACAAGTTACTATATCATCCACTGAACAAGCCAAATAATGTTAAATTAAAGTAATGTGTAAACCCAATCACTATATCAGGTAAGCTTTAACATTTTAATGTAATTTCAGAAGTCCTTTTCATTTTATTTACATATGTGTTTTCACTAATATAATACCAAAAGATTCTGCCCTAGAGATGGGTCAATATCCTTGGTCTCAGGTGTTAGGTGTTTGACGAACACCTAAAAAAATCTGCAAATTTCTAATTTTATGAGAACTCCATTGAAGTCAATGGAAATAAAATTTTGAAAATACCCATTTAGCAGGGAGCAGTTATTTTTAAAAGGCTTAAAGACAACATTAAAAATATACAATTACTTTATATAACATGCCTGGGTGATGCCTTAACCTGCATGTGAAGTGCACACCTGTATGATGTACTAAAACAAAGCGATATTTCGAAAAAAAGGAAAAAAATATACCATTAAAATTGCTGCTAAATGATATTTAACCACTTTAAGACCAGCCTCGTTTTGGATTTTAGGTGTTTACATGTTTAAAACAGTTTTGTTTTTTGCTAGAAAATTACTTAGAACCCCCAAACATTATATATTGTTTTTTTTTTTCTAACACCCTAGAGAACAAAATTTCAGTCATTGCAATACTTTTGTTCACACCGTATTTGCGTAGCGGTCTTACAAGCATACTTTTTTGGGAAAAAATTCACTTTTTTGAATAAAAAAATAAGACATCAGTAAAATTAGTCCAATTTTTTTATATATTGTGAAAGATAATGTTACGCTGAGTAAATTGATACCCAAAATGTCACGCTTCAAAATTGCGCCCGCTCGTGGAATGGCGTCAAACTTTTACCCTCAGAAATCTCTATAGGCGAAGTTTAAAAAATTCTACAGGTTGCATGTTTTGCTTTACAGAGGAGGGCCAGGGCTATAAGTATTTCTCTCGCTCTACCGATCACGGCGACACATCATATGTGTGGTTTGACCACCGTTTTCATATGCGGGCGCTACTCGCGTATGCGTTCGCTTCTGCACGTGAGCTCGTCGGGGCGGAACACTTTAAAAAAAAAAAAATTCTTATTTATTTTACTTGATTTTATTTATGTTTACACTGTTTTTTTTTTTTTTAAATGGGTCACTTTTATTCCTATTACAAGGAATGTAAACATCTGGGGTAAAAGCATCTGGGGTCAAAAAGTCCTCAGATCTCATATTTAGACTTAAATGCAAAAAAAAAAAAATGTAAAAAAAAAAATGACATTGAAAAAATGTTCCTTTAAGAGGTATGGGCGGAAGTGACATTTTGACGTTGCTTCTGCCCTGTTATGGTATGGAGACGGGTGGGGGCCATCTTAGCCTCACTCGTCTCCATACCCAGCAGTTGAAAGGACCCGATCGCCTCCACCGATACCGACGGCTCCGGTAAGCGGCAGGGGGCCGATAACGGTGATCTTGTGGCAAATCCGCTGTGGAGACCACCATTATTGTAAATACGACCGGCGCCTGAAGAGATGGGTAGCTGCTGCCGTTACCAAGATATCCCTCTTCAAAACAGGGACATACATCGTCGTGCACTGGTCGTAAAGTGGTTAATGACTTAATTCTGTTTGTTAACTAAGTGGTCGGGATTCCTCTCAACATTTATATTAGAGCCTTATATTCGATGAGGGTCTGGCATGGATTGTAAGGATGAACCCCACAAAAATGTGGAGCCTCATGCGCTAACAAGGAAAAACATGCCCCCCCCTAAATCCCTACCAGACTCTTATCCGAGCTTGCAGTCTGGCTGGCAAGGAAAGGGAGGAGCAGTGACCATGTGCCCCCCCAACCATATACCAATGTTCTAACAACCCTGCAGCCTGTACAACTGGACGTTGTCTTTTAGTGGTGGTACTGAATCACCAAATGAATGACTTTCTGGCTGCAGGCTTGCATGGTTAAACAGACCAAATCTAATTTAGTTGTCTCGTTCTGCAAATCCTGAACAGGTAAAGTCAGACTCTTTTCTGATGAGAATACAATTGGCCACCCCAACACACATTGTGTAGGCATAGTCCACTGCAATCAACAACAGAAAACCCAGTCCAAGAAATGGCATGCAGATACTAGTAGGGTAAATTAATGTAGACATTAAATGGCTGTAGAGAGGCTGGATGAGTTCAGCAACATTGAGAAGCAAGAAACCATTAATAAATGAGGCAAATCTAAATATTATACAGGCAGGGTTTACATCTATTTTAACCCATTTAGAAAAGGGATACAACACAAGACAGTAACCAGACAGTAGGTTGTATCCCTCTTACTTCCATTGAAATAACTAATACATGGGGCTTATAAATGAGTTCGGGCTATATTGTAGAAGTGATCCAGCAGCAATACAGCTAAGTTTTTTTTTATGTGCCCCTCACCCAGGCAACCCCCTCTGACCACCCCACCCCCCCCCCCCCCACACACACACATACACATACACCCTTGGACTCACCTGCATCTCCTGGGAGTTCAAGATTGACAAAGTACACATCAGCAAGGTGAGCAGGGAGAGATTGAGGAATTTCCACATACATGCATATAAATGAAGATTGTGAGAAATATTTTTGGGGCCATCAATTTAAGTGTACACTTTTGAACTTTGAAGGCTTGTAAAGCATCATCAATTTTGAGTTTTGAAATATTTGGATTTCCTAAAATGTGAAGATTTTATTGTTTTTGTGTGCACTAAAATCAGTTTACATTTATTTGTTACCAAAAATATAACTTTCATAAAGAGCAGTACCTGTAATAATATAACACAGTTGCAACTGAATTTTATTTTAGTGTCTCTGGCAGTGAAATGGATAATAAATGGCACAATAATTTGTACAGGTTGCTTTCTTTTTTTAAAATTCATATTTAAACTAAATGCACTGAAAAGATAATTTTAAAGATCGCTTAAAGAAAACTGGGACATTATATGGAAAGTGAACTGCCAAATGTACAAGGAGGTTTTAGGGAATGGCAAGAAACAAGAGTCATCATTACTAATGGGCATTGATTGATTTAAAAAGAATGCATAGAATGCATTAAGGTGAAAACCCTAATGCTTTAGAACCACTTTAATTGAACAAATTGAAGTTAGAAGCTAATTGGCTACCATGCACAGTTGCACCAGATTTTGCACTCTTCAGTTTTAGTAAATCAACCCCAATGCATATTCCCATTAAGGCAAATTTACCACTAGACCACTCTCTTTATAAATCTTTCATTCGGGAGTCTCTGACTGACAAAATATCTGTTTGTGACGCTTATGGTCTAATCAACATCTTTTCTGGGCCAGACATGCACCTGATCCAATATTCTGTGAATTGTAAAGTGGATTAAATTTTATCTTTGAATCAGTGGCGACCGTGCATTGTGGGAGCATGCGCACCGCCACCAATGCCACCGCTGCCCACCCTATCCATGCGCCCGACCCCTTTCAGGACACCGGGAACATAGATCACTATGGCGGGGATAGACGGGGTGTGTGTTTTTTGAAGCACCTGATTAGAGCCAGAGGCTCTAATAGGCTTCAAAATAGGGTGGGCTACAGGAGGCAGGTTGTGAGTCCTGTTTACCAATTGGCCAAAGCCCCAGGTGATCCTATTGGATGCCTAGCGCTTTGGAAGAGGAGACAAGCTGGAGGCAGACCTGCCACTGCCGATGCCTGGAGGACACAGGAGGAGAGGAGGACACAGCAGGAGAGCAGCCCTCCGCATAGTAAGTGCTGGACCTCCCACGGGGGAGGGGTGGGGGGTGCTGGCTGACAGTGCCTCCCCTGACCCTATCTATAATGCTGGGCTATATACCCTATCTGTAATGCTAGCTTATATACCCTATCTGTAATGCTAAGCTATATACCCTATCTGTAATCCTGAGCTATATACCCTATCTGTAATGCTGAGCTATATACCCTATCTGTAATGCTGACCTATATACCCTGTCTGTAAAGCTGACCTATATACCCTGATCTGTGAGGCTGAGCTATATGCTGATGCTGAGCTGTATACTCTGTCCTGTGATGCTGAGCTGTATACTCCTGACACTATGGGTGGTAGTAAGTGGAATACAGGGGACAGAGTGGGTGGATTCTATAAGGGGTGGGGCCTATGAGAAGGGGAAGGGGTCAAAAAGGAAGGGTGGGGTCTGGCGCCCCCCCATCCCAAAACTTCACCAGCCGTCACTGCTTTGACTATAACCTTATTCTTTAAAAAAGTACATACTTGTATATATATATATATATTTGACTAAGTTGATCTGTGGTATTGAATAACAGTATTTTATAAATTAGGTGGAAGCAATATATGGGTCTTTTTGGACAATTAGAAATTACAGACTGCTGGATCTCACCAAGAATATTTGAAAGCACGCATACCAATATGATTTATAGCTGGTTGGCTTTATATATTTTTCTCAAATGGAGCATGATCCAGTGTATTTCCCAGGGGGATGAGCAATGTTCTTTGTTTTTAACCTATTGTATATGATGTTTCTTTTTGTGATATTATTTACAATATTTTTTTGGGTTTTATTCTTTGTTGTTTGTTGTCTGTGTCACATTCTTCACTTTTTGCTTTGTGCTTTTTGTTTTTTGAATTTCTGTTGGAATAAATATTTATTTGTGAACATATTTACATCATTTTTTTTTTCTGTGTATATTGCTCTTTTTTCTTATGTTGAGGTCAATCATTCATACTAGATTGTTCCTCTTATGGGGCCGAAGTCAGTTTTATTTTTATTTGTTTGAAGGTAATTTATATGTTTTTTCTATGAATGATTGAATTTTCACACAAACCCCTGCCCTATATATTATTTTGACCATAAAACAAACATGACTTCAGTGTAAAGGATAGCCAAGCTTTATTTTGCAATAACAGGGGTTATGCTGACTAACTCCCGCACACTTGCCTCCGATTGTGACTGCTCACTGAAATTCTATTCTCAGACATACAGAATATGATTTACTAAAGGATTGCAGAATGTACACAGAATAAATTGTGCCAATATTTACTTAAATTATCCAATCATGTCCAGATGAAATAAGTTGCCATTTTAAAACTTCATTCTGGGGTCCCACATGGGCACTCCAGATCCCGACATCACGAGCACCCTGGACAGTTAAGTGTGCTTATTAAAAGTCAGCAGCTACCGTGTTTGTAGCGGCTGACTTAAAAAAAAAAAAAATTCAGCTGGACCTCCTCTTAAAGGAAGCCTGTTCAAATTTGAATGGGCTACCTAAAGCACCACAATGGATAAAAAAATGTACCTGCTGAATTTTTGGTAATACAGTGCAGCACAAAACATTGTAATTCACTACCATGTGTTACAGTCTTCTCCAATACAGGCGTATTGTGGAGGTGAATTGGGATGCCATTTCAAAATGAATGACCTTATAGTGCCCCAACGCATGTAATATGCATTACCATAATGCATTGGTGTGAACAGACCCTGAGGCCAGGTTCACACTTGTGCAATGCGAGAACCCTGCGTATCAACTGCGGGTTCCCGCATCGTACCCGACACGCAAGGCAGTTCACACTGCCATATGCGAACTGCTGGGGAGTGTCATTATACGTTAGCGACACCCCCATTTCAGCTCGCATAACGCACTGCGAACTGACAGTTTGGACATGAATCGGATCGCATACGTGTGAACACACATGCAATCCGTTTCTGGTCGAACAGAAAAAAGGGTCCTGTCCGGTTTTAGACCGAATGCGGTGTGATATCAGCCATACTATCTGTATGGCTGACATCGCACCACACAGACATCGCATGTAATGGGAACAGCAGTGCGCTGCAAATTACATGCGATGTCTGCCATCGCACAAGTGTGAACCGGGCCTGAATGATTATAATTTTCACACCCAGTAAAGCCAGGTTCACTTTAATGATTCAATCACATTTTTTTCTTTTGTTTGATTTCAGTGTACATGATTGAATATTTAATGTAAACACAGCTTTATTGGGCTAAGTGAACATTCTACTTCTTTAAAACCTACACGCTACTTGAATTCACCAACATTTTATAATGCTAATATACGAAGTACAAAACGTAACCTAAAATTGAATGTTATGTGATCCCACCATTGTTCTTCTCCCATGTCTAGACAAGTGCAAGCACAGTCATATTTTATGTAAGGATGGAACAATATATTATTTTCTCTTGACTGCACAAAGCCTGCTCTGAACACACAATTACAAACACTATAATCAAATGCAGCCAAACAGTGCTTTCCTGTTTCAGAAGTGAGCACACAAGTTCTATCACTTTCCTCAAATTATAGTTGGAAGCTCATTGCTCAAATGATCCCCTTGCTTCACAGAGGAAGTATTAATTACACAACTACATGTGTAAATTAGGATCAGATGTAATTACAGGACTGCCTTTGTATGCGTTCTGCAGGAGCAGACAGGAAGTTTTCATACCACTGACATTTCAGGTATATTGAAGGGCTTTGTTTCTGCTGATTGAATCTGAGACATAGATCAGATGACACTTTCTTTTGCTCTGCTGTCTAAAATGAATAGACTACGATTTTAGTACAAAGGCAGTAAACTGACTCTATTTGGCAGAAACATCATACCTTTAGTCACTTTTACATGTCAAGCATGTCAGCTCAGCTTCAGTTATAAATACCAAATCTGGCAGACCTTAAAAAAAATCTGAAACATTTCACATATTACTGTGCACATTTATGGCACCGATATAGGCCCAAACCCAGGCTTTATATGACATCTGGGGCCACAGAACACATTGTTTTAAAGCAGTATTAAACCCAAAAGCAAACATTAAATGTTTATAAAATGTATAAACATTTCATTTATTAAATGTTTATAAATTATTATATATTTATATATTTAACGATCATACCTTTATCCCAAACCAAGGGTGTGCCCCACAGACGTGCAACCCAATTATCTAATCAATTAGAACCAAAATTAAATTTCAAATTAACCCCATAGTACTACGTGAAAAACAATCGACAAACATGCAAAGTGCAAAACATAATCACTAAATGTCTAAACGTAGAAAAAAGAGAACAGGAGGGGAATGTATACATACATAACACGTATGGAATATCATAGTATCTTTAATTGTAAAACCCATAACATCCCACCCCTGTCCCTACAAATAAATCATTGTCAAAAATACAGTCAAATTAACTATCAATGTTACTACAGCAAGACAAAATTTTCAAATGATCGTCTTCGGGGAATTTCCTATTTCCAATTCCGTATCGTTTCCATGCAATTTAGAAAATATTTATATGTTTATTAAATGTTAATGCCTCAATGCACAATTAACATTTTTTTCTGCTCCTAAAATCTAAATAGTGTTATCCTATGTGTCCATGCACACTTCCTGAGGCTATTAGCATTTTTTGAGCTTCAGCATCTAGGAGCAGAAAAAAAAAATGTTTTGTAGAGTTTTTGGGAACGTTTGCGAATTAAATCAGAAAAAAATGCTCAATGCTCCTAAATGCTCCTAACTGCTTCTAAATGCTACTAAACTGCCCCTAACAGCCTTTTTTTTTAGCTTTTATTTTATTTTTTCTTCATGTACTGCAAAAACGCTAATGCTCCTAAATGCTCCTTAAAGCTTCTAAATGCTTCTAAAAGCTACTAAAATGCTACTAGAAGATGGTACAAAAGGCTATTATCAGCATTTTTCATCCAGCTTTTTTTTCTTAGCTTTTTTTGAGTTTATAAAAACACTAGTGTATTCAGGGCCAGCGCTAGCAATAGGCAGGTCAGGCGGCGGTATAGGGCGCCAGGGTAGGGGGGGCGGCAAAATCTAGTTTCCAGTAGTTTTGGACATGGTTACACTTCCACATTATGTGAAACAAGTCGCCTTTGGCTGAATTACATCTCCAGCATGTATCTGGAGTCTTTGATCTGAATTATGCCAGCTTTGAATTAGTTAAATACCATCTGAGAGAGTTTTTGGGTGAGTTCCCATAGTGCTGAGCATTTTGTTACTTTGTATATTGATTGTAAGGCTCTTTGCCATTGGTGTTCTGAGTATGTATGTCCCAAATTATTTTCCCAATGTGTGTGTTGGGAGATGATTTGGTGAAGTGCTTTTGATGTAGAATATTATATAATAGAGATATCCCTTTCTTTTTGGGGGACATGGTTGTCAGGTATTCCCAAGCTTTCAGGTGAATCGTGTATAGAGGCAATTTGAGTGCATCAATGCAGTGTTTTACTCTGATTTAAGAAAAGAAGTCTGTGGGGGGTAGTTTGAATTTGCTTTGGAGGAGAGGGAAGGATTTCATGTTGATGCCCTGTGGCCCAGTGTGTCAAAGATAAGTCAGGTGATAGGTGATTAAGGGATTCAATCGAGATTGATATCTGTGGTAAGTTGGGGTAAGTAACACAGTTTTGGGTCAACCTTTTCCATGCATTAGCTGGGATTATCATAGTGGGGGATAACGTCAAAGGTAGTTTTGGTCCTAAGGGGGTGCTCATCAACCACCATTTCAAGTTGGGGTGCAGTAGTGATTGGCTTTCCATTATGCTCCACAATTTAACCGGGTATGGTTGGAACCACTCAGTAACTTGATCCAACACTGACACTATGTAGTAATGTAGTAATCCTCAAAGTCAGTGATCCCTGAGCACCAGCCAATTTATGTTTCATAAGTCTCGAGTGTGCGCTCCTAGGTTTGGCTCATTTCCATATACATTTGTTGAATAGAGTGTGGAGAGATTTGAAAAAGTACTTGGGTATGGGGATGGGGAGAGTCCTAAATAATTTGTGGCAGATGAAGCATTTTGAATGCTGCTAGTCTACCTGACCAGGAGAGTTCTTGTTTAATTATTGATTGGGTTTCAATTTGAAACTTGGCGAGGAGAGGTTTATAGTTGACCGAGAAGAGTTGTTTGACCAATCTAGTAAGTTGGACACCAAGGCAAGTGGCCAAGTGAAGGGATATTGGACCCGTAGTAAGCTTTTTGTCATGGCGTCTAACTTTAGGTCTAGTATGTGTGATTTAGATGTATTTAGTTTATAGTAGGAGATCTTCCGCTAACCAGTTAAGCAGTTTTTGGGCTTCTGCTAGAGAGGAGGTTGGGTTAGTCAGAATCAGAGTTACGTCATCCGCAAAGAGGCTTATCTTATGGGAGGTTCTACCTATCTTCAGGCCTGTGATCAGAGTATTTGAGCGCACGTGTTCCACTAAAGGTTCCATCAGTAGGTTAATTATCAATTGTGACAAGGGGCACCCTTGGCATGTGCCGTTCATTATGTTAAATGATTGTGATAGCGTATCCGCAAAGTACGCTTGTGCTGATGGAGCGGTGTAGAGTGCCATTATGGCCCTATATATGCTGTCTTTGAAACCAAATTGAAGTAGTGCTTTCTATAGATACATCCAGTAAAACCTATCGAATGCCTTCTCCGCGTCTAAAGAGAGTAGCAGAGAAGGCATTCCACTGGACTCAGCATGGTGTATTATATTGATCATACACCTGGTGACATCTGGTGCTTGTCTCCCCTTAGTGAACCCGGACTGGTCCAGGTGTATGAGGTCTGGCATGATCTCCATCAAGCGTCTGGCAATGGTTTTGGCATTGATTTTCACATCTAGGTTCAAAAGGGATATAGGACGGAAATTTTGAGGGGAGGTTGGTTCCTTCCCTGGTTTTGGGAGTGTAATAATAAGAGCACTCAATGATTCTTTAGTAAGCATGGCAGAGGAGGCAGCGTTGTTACAAAATTGTGTTAGGTGTGGGATCAATTGACTGGAGAATTGTTTTTAATACTCTCCGGTCAACCCATCAGGGCCTGGATCTTTCCCTGATGGTAACACTGAGATTGTTGCGAGAATTTCCTGGTCCGTGAAGAGGGCATTTAGGGAATTCAGTTGTGTTTCTGTCAGCGTGGGGAGTGTGATTTGGTGCAAAAAATGCGTCAATGTCCTCGTTGGAGGGTTGAAACGTGGATGTATCTTGTCTGATGTTATAGAGGTCACTGTAGTAGTAACTAAATGCGTTAGTAATGTCCTGTGGGTTAGTCAATTTCTGTTTAGTGTGGGGGTGAAACACATGGGTTATTTTAGTTTTTAGCCTTTCCTCTTCAAGTGCTGCGCCAGTCTTTTGCCCACTTTGTTAGAAGTAGAGTAGGAGGTGTCTTTGATTTTACGCTGTATTTGTTCTAAGGAGTTAAGGAGTAGTGATCTCAATTCCTGTCTCAGGGACATTAGTTGGGCTAGTAGGGTAGGATTCGGGTTGGATTTGTGAACGGTCTCAAGATTAGCAATTTGTGATGTCAGGTCATCAACGCGCTGCGTCCTCTTCTTTTTAGCTAGGGAACTTAGTTTCATTAAGACCACTCTGATAACCGCACATTTATGCACATTCCACACCATGGCGGGATCGACCACCAAACTTTTAGGTTATTCTTTCAGGTGAGACTTCATTTCCTGGGAGTAGGTTTGGTGTTGTAATACGTAATTGTTGGCTCATATGATTTACATAAGCATATATGTTGTTTATCTTCCTTGCACGTGCTTGGGTATTCTCTTGAAAAGTGAAATTTACCATTTATGAAAGGGGGATTCCACCCTAAAGTGGAACTCCCGCTTTTTGGAACCCCCCCCCCTCCGGTGTCACATTTGGCACCTTTCAGGGGGGAGGGGGGTGCAGATACCTGTCTAAGACAGGGCTTCCGGGCATAAACTCCCACGGGAGTTTACGTCACTTCCTGTCCCGGCGTGCTGTCTACCGAGACACACACGTGTCCCGGCAGACAGCGCTGAAGATTCTCATTGCGCCACGCGACTCGCGCATGCGCAGTAGGGAATCGGGAAGTGAAGCCTGACTTCCTGATTCCCTCACCGAGAATGGCGCCGGCTACAGCAGAGAGCCGAGCGATCGATCGGCCTCTGCTGCCGACACCGCTGGACCCTGGACAGGTAAGTGTCCATTTTTTAAAAGTCAGCAGCTGCAGTATTTGTAGCTGCTGGCTTTTAAAAAAAAAATTTCAGTACAGTCCCGCTTTAAGCTCTGGGAGAAATTCCCTCTAAAAATGCAAATTCCCTTGCAAAATTAACAGTCTTTTTCCCTTTAGCAAATCAACCTCATGGTGTTCTTTTTTCTATGCACTGACTAGAAAAAAAAATCTGAGGTTAGAACTAAACTAGAGATGCGGACAAGAGAACAACAGATGTGGAAAAATACAACTGATATCACATGTATTCACTACTTTGTGTAATGCTGACCCCCTCAGGAGCTGCTAGTCTTTACAGGTCCTTCTAGCCTTTCTACTGGTAATCTGACCTACAGCTGCCACAAAACACCAGCAGCGACCCAGAAACAGACATCCACTCTGTCTATATTCTTTTTTCATATTTTATTTGCTCAGAGAGAGGATTAAGGGTTATAAGTTTCTCAAAAGCAGCAATAAAATTCCCTCAGCTCAGCAGTGCCCTTTAGCAAATGTATCTTCAGCCCCTATCACAGGCTTGAAGCTGAGACTGGCAATCTGTAATAGTGGAACAAGCTTAGACCAGCAATGGACTAAGCAGGTCTCTTCTAAAGATGCTCCCTCAGTAGCTAATGTCTTGTATTCCTAGGCTCTAGTATAGGCATATTTCCAATCCTTAGACCTTGGCCCGGGAACTATGTCCTCCCAAGACAGCAGGCCTGGGAGGCAAAGGTTTTCCTCTCCTGACAGAAGCCAGAATTCCTCATGCTGTCATGCTCTTCAGGCAAAGTCTGAGAGGAAAGAACCCTTCTAGATGGTCATCATAAATATTTATCCCATTCCCCAGCTCACATCACTGACATGGGCCTCCTTGTGATTGGCCAGGGTGAGATTTATAACCTTCAACACTGTATCTTCCAACTCTATCCACTGGATAACACTCCCCAGTAAGCAGGTAGAAACATTAGCAAACCCACATACCAATAAAAAACAAGCTCAGACTGGCTACAACTCACCTGCAAGCAGTATTATTATTATTATACAGGTTTTATATAGCACTAACAGTTTGCAGCGCTTAACAAAATAAAGGCAGACTTTACAGTTACATTACAATTCGGTACAAGAGGAATCCGAGGGCCCTGCTCATTAGAGCTTACAATCTAAAAAAGAAAGGTCAATTGATACAAAAGGTAATAGCGGTGGGGGATGAGTTGATGGAGAAAGTAAAACAGTGTTAGTTAGAAGCAGGATAAGGAGGTGACAAGGGAGCTAGAGAGCAGGAGGTCTTGGGAGGACCGAAGAGAGTGACTTTTGGGACTAGGTTAGTGATGTAGGTGGGGGCAGAGTTATGGATGGCTTTGTAAATTATTGTTAGTACTTTGAATTTTATTCATTGGGTGAGTGGAAGCCAGTGAAGGGATTGGCGTGAGAGGAGTGTAGGACACTGAATGGTTGGTAAGGTGGATGAGTCTTGCAGCGGCATTCATTATGGACTGAAGGGGGATAGTCTATGTAAAGGTAATCCAATGAGGAGGGAGTTGCAGTAGTCGAGGCGAGAGATGACCAGGGAGTGAATTAGAAGCTTGGTGGTGTAATTAATTAAACAGGGGCGTATTCTGGAAATGTTACAGAGGGGAGGCTTAGGCGGCATGATTTAGACAGGGATTGTATGTGGGCCTGAAAGGACAGTTCAGAGTCTAAGGTTACCCCTAGCACCCTGGAATGTTGGGATGGACTGATAGATGTGCAATTGATCTTGACAGAGAAGTTAGGGGAAGGGGCACGTGGGGCAGGAAATATTAAGGGCTCAGTTTTAGATAGATTCAGTTTAAGGAAGTGGTTTGACATCCAGGCTGATATGTCTGTTAGTAAATCAGTGATGCGTGAGGAGATTGCTGGGGTGAGCTGAGGGGCAGAGAGATAGATTCGGGTGTCATCAGCATATGAATTGTAGTTTGATGGAGAATAGTAGAGGTCCAAGGACAGAACCTTGGGGGACCCCAACGGTAATAGTGCAGCCATGGAGACCAAGCAAAAAAATTTTTTGAGGAGGAGAGGGTGGTTAACTGTATCAAAGGCAGCGTAAAGGTCCAAGAGTAAGAGTACGGAATAATGACCGTTGGTTTTGGCTGTTAGTAAGTCGTTTCTGAGTTTTAGAAGGGCAGTTTCTGTGGAGTGCTGTGGGCGAAATCCAGACTGAAGGGGATCAAGAAGGTTATTCTGAATGAGGTGGTCGCTCAGTCATTTGTAGACTAAACGTTCAAGGAGTTTGGAGGCAAAAGGGAGTAAAGAGATGGGTCTTATGTTGTTAAGATTGGTGGGGTATAGTGAAGCCTTTTCGTCAAGGAAGTTTTATACCGGTCCAGGGGGCCGATAGATCACAGCAATTCTCAATGAATTACATTTGGATTACAGACACTCATCTAGTGAGTGCACAGCCTGTTTGTTGCTGTGCAGTTATACGTTGCAGTCTAGGTGATGTGCCATATTTTAACCACTGAAATCTATAGATATTAACATTTTTGCTAATGGTCCCTTTAAATCCTAAACTCATATATTTCAGGAAAGGAGCAACATCCTGTTAGACCATATGGCCCAAATTTGTCTACTTCAGTATAGAACTAGAGCAACAATGCATTGTCTACAGTTGTTATGGTTTTCATATACTGCTGTGTGGCTGCATTGATTAACCCCCTCCCCCATCCCTGGTGTCCCTTTAAGGTCTCTATTTCCAGGGAACATAATTGCCAATCATGTGACCACTCTGATTGGCTGTCACAGTGGCCACATAATCAGGATCCTGTCCCACCCACTTCCAAAATGCAATGAGAGGCCGAGAGCTGTCTGGCTGGGAGCACAGAAACCTTGGCTTTCCATGGACACATTTGTCTGGTATCCAGCCCACCCACTTTGTCGCTGCACATTTGCGTTATGTGGGTGGCAGAAGGTTAAAACCATTGCTATTATGTAGATTAGTCTGACTGTATTTAACATTTTTTCCTCAGTGTTTTGTAACTGTTTCAATCAGATATACAGTACATTTGTATGTCTTACTACTCCATCTTGTTTATCCATACTTCAATATAAACTTTGAGTCTTGCACATATCTACTGTCAGGTCCTTTGCTGTCTGTCAATAGCTCTGGATCTGTCTGCAGAGTTAGTCCTGACACCTTAGCTCAGGAGAAGAAGAGATTGATATGTAGCGTCAATACTGCAGTAAACATTCTCTATAGTTCTATGTGTGTCTGGCTCTTTGTTCTGTATCACCCAGAATATCTGACTCAACTGTGACTTTTTATTACATTCTCTGTTCTGTATATTCAAAATGGTAGACCCAACATTTACATATTATATTACCTTCTCTTCACTAAAGTACAAGGTAACTCTAAGATTGAGGAAAACTAATGGCCATTTTCACTTGTACTTCTTAGTAAAAATACTATGTATACCCAGTCGAATTTAAGGGTAAAGAAACTGTCATTATGCCAAATGCTAGTATCCTGCACTGCTACTGTGTCCAAACATATGGGACCTACAGAGATATTAGTTTCAAATATCAAAGTTTAACAGTACATTTTATTACAATCTGCCCAGACACAAGTTACATAAACAATAACCTATTTACATCCTGATTAACCACACAAGCACAAAATGAAAAACGAACTAAACTATGTACTAATGGCAACACAGCAGGAATGGATGAATGTGTTAAGTCATGCACTTCTGTGTG
Source organism: Lithobates sylvaticus (assembly GCA_028564925.1). NCBI lineage: Eukaryota > Metazoa > Chordata > Amphibia > Anura > Ranidae > Lithobates > Lithobates sylvaticus. Next base: position 440,079,361 of record CM053027.1, on the reverse strand, counting down.
TCACTGCTAGCTTTAGATATTGAGGTCTGTAAACAATAGGCTTTTTTTTTTTCAATTTTTTTTTTATTGAAAGCCTTTAAGTATATGAAAGAGAAACATAAGCTCTAACCAGTGTCTCAAAAATGAATACAAAATATGAATATGCAACATTTCATATTTCAAACCAAAATGTACAACGATCGCTGTTTATTTTTTTGAATATATGAATGTATTTTGGACAGCACACTTTAATAAACATTTCAGCTTTATCTAATACATTGTATTATATATTTTTTTTAATACATTTTTTTATCCGGACCATTATAAATAAACCAAATGATTTCAAAGCTATAATACAATCTATTTATTATCCAAATGGGTTTAGATCTATGCCCTAAACAGTGATATTGTCATAGCTCTACTGTCTACTGCCAAGTACACATGAGCGGAATTTCCATCCGAAATATCTTGGATGGTTTTTCCAACGGAATTCCGCTTAAGCTTGTCTTGCATACACACGGTCACACAAAAGTTCTCTGAATTTTCAGGCGTCAAGAACGCGGTGACGTACAACACTACGACGAGCCAAGAAAATGAAGTTCAATGCTTCCGAGCATGCGTTGAATTGTTTCCAAGCATGCGTGATTTTTTGCGCATCCAAAATGCATGCAGATGATCGCATTTTCGGATAGGAACTTTTTCCAACCGAAAAATAGAGAACCTGCTCTCAATCTTTTGCTGGCTGGAATTCCGCCAGCAAAAGACTGTTGGAGCATACACATGGTCGCATTTTCAGACAAAAAGCTCTCATCGGAGTTTTGCTAGCTGCAGTTCCGATCGCGTGGACGCGGCATTTCTTTTCCCCCAGATTCTCTCCATCTGCCCCCAGTGTACCAACATACATTGTTATTTGGTTACTTGTGTGCAGATTCATTGTGCTGACAAAAACAATTAACCACTGGTTCAGTTATCCTGACTGGGCGTCATATGACGTCCTGCAGGATAACAGCCGCCACGCGCCCATGGGGGCATGCATTGTGACGATCGGTGGTGCGGTGTGTCGGTCTGACACACACCGCTACACCGAGCCTCCGATGGAGGCTCTTTACCACGTGATCAGCCGTGTCCAATCACGGCTGATCACGATGTAAACAGGAAGAGCCATTGATCGGCTGAGAGATGCGAGTAGAGGAGAGCCGATCGGCGGCTCTCCTGACAGGGGGGTCTGCGCTGATTGTTTATCAGAGCAGCCCCCCCTCAGCTGCCCACACTGGACCACAAGTAAAAAAAGCCAGGACAACCAGGGAAGCCCCTAAAAAGTGGATGGCCAGGTACGTCCCCCATGGCCATCCACATGTGCACACATATGCCCAGTATATGCCAATCAGTGCCCACAAATGGACACTGACTGGCACCAATATGGAACAAAGAAAATCAGTGATGCCCAGCAATGCCACACATCAGTGTCATCAGTGCCACCTATTAGTGCCCACCTATCAGTGACCATCAGTGCCCATCCGTGCCACCTATAAGTGCCACCCATAAGTACCCATCAGTGCCACCCATAAGTACCCATCAGGGCCACCTATGAGTGCCCATAAGTACCACCTATGAGTGCCCATCAGTGCCGCATACCAGTGCCACCTATCAGTGCCCATCAGTGCCTCCTTTCAGTGCCCATCAGTGCCGCCTATTAGTGCCACCTCATTGGTGCCACCTTATCGGTGCCCATCAGTGCCCGTCAGTGGAGCCATATCAGTGCCCGTCATTTAAGAAGAAACATTTTTAACAGAAACAAAGAAAAACTTTCAAAATTTTCGGTGTTGCACAAAAAATAAAAATCGCAGAGGTGATCAAATACCACCAAAAGGAAGCTATATTTGTGGGAACAAAATGATAAAAAATTTGTGTACAGTGTAGCATGACCGCACAGTTGTCATTCAAATTGCAGCAGCGCTGAAAGCTGAAAATTGGTTCGGGCAGGAAGGTATATAAGTGCCCTGAATTGAAGTGGTTAATGCAGAACTGAAAATTGCTGCCTGCAAATATCTTTAGAGCAACTGAAGTTTATTTTTCACAGTTTTCTGTATTTCCCTAAATAATGCACATACATTAAAATGCCTATGTATGCTTCCAAAAGAAGGACATATCTGTTTCCAGAAGCAGTGTCATTTTTTGTCATTTTTTTGTGAATACACAAAGTGCCTAAAAAGGTGCCAAGGTTTGCTCTTGTCACCATAATATGAGATAAAACAGAGTTAAAGTCAATTGTTAAAAATCTTGGGAGAGATTGTATCTGCATCTTTGCAATGCTATAGGGTTTTTGTGGGTTTTTTTCAGGACAGAATTTTTTCAAGGATCAGTCTTCATAATCAAGGACTGTCCTGATAATGAAGGCGGTCTGACTGCTCAAACTGACTCTTATATAGTCAATCAGTATGCAAAACTCTTTAAGAATTCTAAGGCCCCTTTCACACGAGGCGGACTCCGCTTCCACGGAGTCCGCCTCTGTCCGCCGGCTCAGCGGGAGATCTCTCCGTTGATCTCCGCTGAACCGGCGGATGACAAGTCCCTCTCCGCTCACTGAGCAGGGAGGGGCTTGCGAGCACCACTGGTCTCTATGGAGAGATCGGATGAAAACGGACAGTGTGTCCGTTTTCATCAGATCTCACCCGATCCGATCCGCCAGCGACGGATCTGGACGTAGAGCCATACGTCTGCTTTTGGCGGATCGGACCAGGTCGGATGTCAGCGGAGATGTCTCCGCTGACATCCGACGCTCCGTGGGCTAACATGGATCGCCCGTTCAGATCCGCCGTCAAAACTGACAGGTGGATCTGAACGGTCCGTCCATGTGAAAGGGGCCTTAGGCTTGTTTTATTGCAGTTTGAAACAATCTCTCTGCATAGGATTCTTTTTTCTTTTCTCGCTGTATGTTCGTCGGCCAGGGTTTTTCTGACTAAAAACAATAGATTCTGGTGTGTCTGCTTATTGATAGCCAGAGACCATGTCATACAGGCTGATAGGCTGAGAGCCCAGCGGTTTTCTTTTAATTCATTCATAATTTAATTAGGTGCCTCGGCTAATATTCGGGTCGGCCTATACTCGAGTATATACGGTAATACAAAAATAGCACCTGTATATATATATATATATGTACATACATATATATACAGTGGGGACGGAAGTATTCAGACCCCCTTCAATTTTTCACTCTTTGTTATATTGCAGCCATTTGCTAAAATCATTTAAGTTAATTTTTTGTCCTCATTAATGTACATACAGCACCCCATATTGACAGAAAAAACACAGAATTGTTGACATTTTTGCAGATTTATTAAAAAAGAAAAACTGAAATATCACATGGTCCTAAGTATTCAGACCCTTTGCTGTGACACTCATATATTTAACTTGGGTGCATCCTTGAGATGGTTCTACACCTTCATTTGAGTCTAGCTGTGTTTAATTATACTGATTGGACTTGATTAGGAAAGCCACACACCTGTCTATATAAGTCCTTACAGCTCACAGTGCATGTCAGAGCAAATGAGAATCATGAGGTAAAAGGAACTGCTTGAAGAGCTCAGAGACAGAATTGTGGCAAGGCACAGATCTGGCCAAGGTTACAAAAAAAAATTCTGCTGCACTTAAGGTTAAGAGCACAGTGGCCTCCATAATCCTTAAATGGAAGACGTTTGGGACGACCATAGCCCTTCCTAGAGCTGGCCGTCCGGCCAAACTGAGCTATCGGGAGAGAAGAGCCTTGGTGAGAGAGGTAAAGAAGAACCCAAAGATCAATGTGGCTGAGCTCCAGAGATGCAGTCGGGAGATGGGAGATAGTTGTAGAAAGTCAACCATAACTGCAGCCCTCCACCAGTCGGGGCTTTATGGCAGAGTGGCCAGACGCAAGCCTCTCCTCAGTGCAAGACACATGAAAGCCTGCATGGAGTTTGCTAAAAAAAACACCTGAAGGACTTCAAGATGGTGAGAAATAAGATTCTCTGGTCTGATGAGACCAAGATAGAACTTTTTGGACTTAATTCTAAGTGGTATGTGTGGAGAAAATCAGGCACTGCTCATCACCTGTCCAATACAGTCCCAACAGTGAAGCATGGTGGTGGCAGCATCATGCTGTGGCGGTGTTTTTCAGCTGCAGGGACAGGACGACTGGTTGCAATCAAGGGAAAGATGAATGCGGCCAAGTACAGGGATATCCTGGATGAAAACCTTCTCCAGAGTGCTCAGGACCTCAGACTGGGCAGAAGGTATACCTTCCAACAAGACAATGACCCTAAGCACACAGCTAAAATAGGAGTGGCTTCACAACAACTCTGTGACTGTTCTTGAATGGCCCAGCCAGAGCCCTATATTAAAACCCAATTGAGCTTCTCTGGAGAGACCTAAAAATGGCTGTCCACCAATGTTTACCATGCAACCTGACAGAACTGGAGAGGATCTGCAAGGAGGAATGGCAGAGGACCCCCAAATATAGGTGTGAAAAACTTGTTGCATCTTTCCCAAAAATACTCATGGCTGTATTAGATCAAAAGGGTGCTTCTACTAAATACTGAGCAAAGGGTCTGAATACTTAGGATCATGTGAGATTTTAGTTTTTCTTTTTCAATAAATCTGCAAAAATGTCAACAATTCTGTGTTTTTCTGTCAATATGGGGTGCTGTGTGTAGATTAATGAGGAAAAAATGAACTTAAAGTGGTTCTGCACCCATTTCATTTAGTAAATCTCTTTGCCTTCCAAATCAGGCAAAGAGTACTAAATGAAATGTGTTTTTTTTTTTTTTTTTTTTTTACTTACCTTGTAATTGATGACTTCCGGTCTTCTCTCTCTTCGGCGGTGGGCGGGGTCTCTGCGTCGATCGTCGTCAGGCCGCACTGTCTCCTGGGATCTGGTGTCATTGTTCCCAGGAGTCAGTGCGGACATCTTCCGAAATCTCGTGAGATTTCGGCCACATCTTCCGAAATCTCGCGAGATTTCGGACACATCTTCCGAAATCTCATGAGATGTCGGCAGATGTGCCGTTACTGCGCGCGCGCGAGTAACGGCGGTGCATGCTGGGCCATCTAAAGTGCCTGTGGGGGTTTCACATGCCCACAGGCAAGATGGCCCCCAGCACAAAAGAAGAAGATGAGGAACTTCATCGGACGAAAACCGGCGGCGATCGAGATGGAAGATGGAACAGGTGAGTCCCCCAATAAAGGTAAGCATCTTTTGTATACCCCCCCAAAAAAAAAATATATATACAGAGTGCAGAACCGCTTTAAATCATTTTAGCAAATGGCTGCAATATAACAAAGAGTGAAAAATTTAAGGGGGTCTGAATACTTTCTGTCCCCACTGTATATATATATTTATATATATAGATATAGATGCATATCTATATCTATATCTATATATATATCTATATATATATATATATATATATATATATATATATATATATATATATAAGAAGGCCAGCATGGTGGCCTGTAATTATGGGAGGAGCCCGGAGGGTATTTAACCAGACCACCCACAACAGGCTGTGTCGGTTCCAGTGCAAGGTATTGCACATCAAGAGGCCGACTCTTCTCAGCTCTCTCACGGTCGTCTATCTATGCGTCCAATTGCAGGCCCACTTCGGCATCTTCATTTGGGGTCTTCGTCGGCGGTTCCCGCTCATGGTCGCAGATAAGTAGTATCCAAACCTTTCATATCATGTGCAAACTTGTGGCTTATCATGCTTACTATCCGGCACCCCTTCGCAAAAGCTACCTCTGAGTTATTGACCCGAGCCTCCAAGCAGCTATCGGTCGTTCTCCGATATGACTTTCATAGGACTCACTTGTTACAAATTCACTGTCCATGGGATTGCCTTTTTTTTTTTCATTTTTGAGATTATCATGTATTTTGTTTGTATGGATTCCTGTGGCTGATTGAGGTGTAATTAAAACCACCTGGTGCCTTCTCTGCACTTGGCTAGCCTGGGGGATGGGTGTGGCCAGGTGTTCGGTCACAGGAAGAGATGGCATACACCCTACAAACCAATTGTGTCAGATTCTACCGATTTATATCGGACTCATCTCATACCTTTTCAAACTGATCCACATCAGATGCATCGCAGAGACTGTTTCTGCCTACCCACTACATGTCCATACAGTTGGGCTCACGAGATCGGTCATATATTTTCATTGATTATCGCTACACACTCACTGTCGCAGGTAGGACTTTGTCGTTACCACTCCTACTAAACTCGAATCATTACGTTATCATGTCCATGTCGCAAAGTCGCACTTTCGGCTTCACAAGTCGTTCTATGTCATCTTTCATGTTTTGTCATACTTTCTACCCAACGCAAGTTTTACTCGAGCCAGACGCAACCGACCCCCCCTTCACCTCTTACCGGATAGCATACACTCACCGTCACCCGATTCGAGCCCAGTCGCTAAACCAACCCCCCCCCCCCCATCACCTTTCCGTCAAAACGTCAATGTCATCAGCGATATGGTTCAGATGTGGCATACAAGCCCCTCAGTCACCTCGCATCTACGGCCGATTCAAATCTAGTCGCAGCATCGGCGCTACGATTCGAGTCTTCCCTGAAACACGCACAAGCAGTCGCACCAAATTCCGTCCCATCACCTACTCAAACAAGTCGAGTTCTTCATAAGACTAAAGTCACATCGGAAAGTACGAATACAGCAGTACTTTAGCTGCACTTTCTTCATCTCCAGTAGCAACACGGCTACTCATATGTCTTGCTGCATTTGGTATAAACGCCTGTCATCTCCAGTAGCAACACGGCTACTCATACATCTTGCCGCATTTGGCATAACGCCCGTCATCTCCAGTAGCAACACGGCTACTCATACGTCTTGCTGCATTTAGCATAAACGCCCGTCATCTCCAGTAGCAACACGGCTACTCATACATCTTGCCGCATTTGGCATAACGCCCGTCATCTCCAGTAGCAACACGGCTACTCATACATCTTGCCGCATTTGGCATAACGCCCATCATCTCCAGTAGCAACACGGCTACTCATACGTCTTGCTGCATTTAGCATAAACGCCCATCATCTCCAGTAGCAACACGGCTACTCATACGTCTTGCTGCATTTGGCATAACGCCCGTCATCTCCAGTAGCAACACGGCTACTCGCACGTCTTTCTGCGTTTGGCAGAAACGCCCGTCATCGCCAGTAGCAACACGGCTACCCACACGTCTTGCTGCATTTTACATAAAGGCCCGTCATCTCCAGTAGCAACACGACTACTCATACATCTTGCTGCATCCGGCATTACGCCTGTCATCTCCAGTAGCAACACGGCTACGCATACGTCTTTCTGCATTTTGCTTAAACACCTGTCATCTCCAGTAGCAACATGGCTACTCGTACATCTTGCCGCGTTTGGCATAACGCCCATCATCTCCAGTAGCAACACGGCCACTCATACGTTTTCTTTACCCCCTTTTTCACCCTTCCAGGTCAGGTCCCCCCCCCCCAGTCCATCAGAGCATCTGTCACTGCCACCCCCCGCACTTCTTGCAGTTACCGCAAGTTCGTGTCATGGGCCCCCCTACCTTGCAACCTCCGCAAGTCAATCCACTCCTTGCCTTCGCGGCAAACCCATCTCAAACATAAGTCACTGCCATCCCCCACACATCTTGCTGCACCGCAGGTTTGTGTCATGGGCCCCCACACCTTGCAACCTCCGCAAGTCGACCCACTCCTTGCCTCCGCGGCAACCCATTTAAACGTAAGTCACTGCCATCCCCCACACATCCTGCTTCACCGCAGGTTTGTGTCATGGGGCCCCTTCCCCCCCCCATACCCCTGCAATTGCTGCAGCTCTTGCTACTTCGGCCTCCGCGGCCAATCCTCTCCAGTAGCCCACACAGCTACTCACGCCTTTCTCTATCCCTTTTCACCTTTTAGATCAGTAAGTCGCCACCTGGTCTCTCCTACAAACAGGATCAGACCATCTCTTTCTTTCCCAGGTAAAAAAAAAAAAAATGTCGAGGGCTTGCATCTCTTCACCAGGGGGTCAGCTATGGCCCCGAATCAGCTCTTGCAACCCATCTTTTTTGGAAAAAATATTTTCATGTCACCTTATCGTAGGTACCAGGTCTACCAGGTTCGACCCCAACAGAGACTCTAGCACTAGGGCAGCAAGCAGGTGCGTAGGTTGTTGTTATTTTAGTTTCCTTTCTCTCTACACACCTTTCACTACATATCCTCATTTCACGCACATATTTGGCTCAGTATCCCGGCGTTAGTAACTGTCACATACTTCTATGCATGTCACTCTGTTTTCGAAGCACAAGCCTTCACTACGCAGACAAGGTCACCTAGTCTCATGACTTGCTGGCAGTGCAAGTATTAGCTGACCGAACCTACGTCAAACTACTACAGATCGAAACATTCCTACTTAGCAACCAATCAGCAGCCACTCTCCCCAGTACCGCCCTGGGGGGCTCTGGTTAACCAGTCCGTGCCGAGCACAGACGGGCACCCGAGCATCGGTTACCTGGCCAGTCACCTCCTGGCTCACCTCGGTTGTCACGCATCCCCTGAGTTTCCTAATAGGCCAGAGGAACAACCTCACTCAGCGCTCACGCGCAATCCCCGATTGTCCCCATACCGTCACATGGTATCCTCCTCTGATCCCCACCCCTCCTCCCAAATCTATGTAAAACGCCCATATATATTTTTCTCCTGTTTTACAAAGCTCAAAAAAATATATATATATATATCCCCCCCCTCTTTTATTCTAGCAGACGCCATGTCTCTGGCCGACAGCGACGATCTCACCCCCGCCCCATCACCTCCCGAGAAGAAAAAAAAAACGCCCATATATATATATTTTTTTTTTTCCCCCCTTTTCTCTTCTGGAAAAAAGAAAAAAAAACACACACACATCTTGGACAATAATGACGTTAACTTAGCATCCCTCCTCATAGCAGCACATAACTTGGCCGAGAACAAATCATATTACAGGGGAAACAACTCCATCATCCTGAAGGCCAGAGACCCTTGACTTAATCGCAAGCTCACTGTCTCAGAGTTTGCGCTGGCCTTAGGGACAGTCGGAGACGCGCATGCAGGGCAACCCCAACAGGAGGGTAAAATTGGACGCGTATCTGCATACAGCATGGATCTAGGTCATTAGCACGCAGGGTGCTCATTCCATGACTATCACCATTCTTTCTTCAGACCCGGGGTGATCCTTTACCTCCCGCCTCTTAGTGTTTTTCTTCCAGGTACAAGACCCCCACCAAATCCTTAATTGCAGACGTGCCAGCAACAACGGATCTGCCCATGGGAGACAATTTCCCACGAACCAGCATGGCATGCCAATGTTCATTCCGTCAGCATCTCCCTCTTCACCTCAGGTAGTCATGGACGCCACAGCCCCCACAGGTCCTCGCCTCAATTTTTGGCCATCTTGGGTTCACAGGGCCATGGCTGTCAGAATCCTCTTGATTCCCAGGATCACTTAGTCCTCCTCGTTGTTCGAACTCTACCCCATTGTTGCAGCAGGCCACGTCTGGTGCAGCAACTCGGCAAGACAAACAGGGTCGTTTACCACAGACAACCAAGCCACAGCCAGTATTATAAACAGGTCCAAGTCGCTGGCCATCATGGCCTTCCCGCACAGGCCGGTGCCACTATCCCCACAGCACCAATCAAAGGTCCTCTGCGTCTACATCCCAGACAAACAATACTCTAGCCGTCACATTACCCGTTAACCTTGCGTCGTCCTTTTTGCAGGAACCTGGAACCGACCCGACCATGTCTCTTGTCCCACATTGGTTGTAGTTAACCTCACATCCGAACAACACCTTCACGATACTACCTGCCTCATTAATCTATCATTATCTCAAAACGCCCTAAAGGCCTACTGTACATCCTGGAACTTGTCTCACGGGTTACTAGCCTCAAACCCCAGGGCGACAACAGGAGACCTCCATCACATCCTGGCTTCCATGTCATGCCGCCACACACAGTTGGCTTTTCACACAATACCAAATTACCTCCCTAACCAAGTCTTTTGCGCCCTTCTCTTGGCATATAGCCCAGCTCACCAGGGCTTATCGCCCAGCTCACCAGGGCTCACCTTACAGCAGGCCAGGGCACACTTCAGGTCTATTTATGTTGTTAGTCTTGTGACGTGTTTATGTGTTTCTTTCATATCTCTCGAAGATCGGAGGGCTCCGACCATAAATAAGAAGGCCAGCATGGTGGCCTGTAATTATGGGAGGAGCCCGGAGGGTATTTAACCAGACCACCCACAACAGGCTGTGTCGGTTCCAGTGCAAGGTACCCACCCACCCTTTTCCCTTCTCAGAGTACTTCTCTTAAAACATCCTTCTCTACAGAAGTATCCATTTACTGTCAAGGTACGCGCCCTTCTCTTGGCATATAGCCCAGCTCACCAGGGCTTATCGCCCAGCTCACCAGGGCTCACCTTACAGCAGGCCAGGGCACACTTCAGGTCTATTTATGTTGTTAGTCTTGTGACGTGTTTATGTGTTTCTTTCATATCTCTCGAAGATCGGAGGGCTCCGACCCATAAATATATATATATATATATATATAAATATATATATATACATATATATTCCACTGTGTATTTACATGTTTTCCAGGAGTTTAGCTTTCAGAAATATGTAACCTGTTGCCATCCACCTATGTGGGCTTTAATGTGCACATGCCTCACATATGCACTACTGGGTGGCCAATGTTTCTGTGCTGAGAGCGCACTCAATGAGCGCATTCTTGGTCCCCACTAATGATACCAATGATAGTAGCCTTTGGGACCTGCTCCTAATCATGTGACCACTGTGACCACGTTATTGCAGATCCTTTCCAGCCCCTGGGTGTTCAGAACCTTTTAAGAGGATGTGGTGGTCAGGAAGAGATTATTCTTCCTTTAAATATTGCGCACCCCCAGATTGCTCCATATGATATATTAAAATGAGTGTTGCTTGCACATGTTCTGAATAATATTGAAGTCAATAGTGACAGAGTTCAGATGCCTTCCTACTATTGTAGTACTGCTGGGAAATCCTGGTTGATGTAATTGACTAGATGATGTCACCTGGGGTATATATTCCTGGGTGTATATTCAAATTACTGCAGCTAAGATTAACTCTTTGTGAGAATGAGTATGGCGTATACATGAATCTGGTAATCCCCATTACGAATGTGATTTCCAGACTCCACCATAAGTGCCCCCTATGTTTCTATTACTCCCACCTCCTTTTTGGGGTGCACACAAAAGTGGGGAAGAGGTCCTTTTCCCACAACATTGGGACAAGAAAGCTTTCCAAGGGGAGAGGCTTTGGCCCCCTCCCTTTCAACGTACCTCACCCAATGTTGAAAGGCATGTGGCCTGGTATGTTATAGGGGAGGGGGGCACACACTCACTGCATACTCCTTACTGACCACCCAAGATGCATGCCTAGATAAGGATCGATTTAGAATATAGAGGGGAACTCCACACCATGGTGGCTTTATGCACTGATTTATAATCTAACAATGTAAGTAGACCCACGCTGACTTTAAATGGACATGCACATAATTATACACACATAATTGCCACTAATTATGCATGCTTTACAGCTTTTGGCACATTTTTGTGCCATAATCAGTGCACTTGGACATAACAGATGTTTGGTTCTAGTGTTTCAGAACTGAATCTGCGATGTTTGAGAAAAGTTTAGCGTTTTTCTGAATACAAAGAGAATCATATTTAACATTATTTACTTGTGTTTATTTTTTCAATAAACAGTCTTTTCTTTTCTGTGTTTTTTCAGGTTTCAAGTTGTTTTGATCTACATCTTGACTTTGTAATCTCATACCACTTAACTGTAATGATTAGTTCTACCACATCTAAAATCACAAAAGTGATTCATTCTAATTGCCGTCTTATATTGCTTTGTACTTTGCTCCCTTGTTAGATTTATTCTTAGGATACAAAAATAGGCGTCAAGTTTCCGAACTGAGTATAGTCATTTAACTTTAAAAAACTAAAAAAACAAATATTTTAGCAGCTCTTTAACAAAATACAAACAGATCTGCAAAAAACGTAGATGGTATTTGTTTCTCTTAAAGGATCTGTTAACCTAAAATTGGTAGATACATTATAATGTGCATCATTTCGTATTCCAACTACAATACGCTCCCAGGAGTTTGCAGCTCTGGCTGCTTCTACTTTGAATTCTTCCAGTCCCAGCACACTAGTTGACATAATATAGTAAAAAGAGAGTTCAGAAATCAATGGATGATTCAGACTCCCTCTTCTATAATTTCTTAAAGAAACATACTGCTTTTGAATGAAATGATCCTTTAAGTTTCTTTACAAAAAATATATGTATTTAAATTATGTTTAGCTAAATAGTGAATTATATCCACCATTTTGCATATTTGCTCTAAGCTCTAAGCAACAGTTCCATTAAATTACTTCTAGTTGTGGAGATCATAGAAGTTTTTTTTCAAAACCTAGGTTCACCTTGGTTTACTAAAACATATTTGGACCAGGGTTGCCAACCATCCATACTTTCATGGGCAGTTTGTAAAAAAACACCCTGATTTCTTCCGCACGTAAAATTCTATAAATGAGAGAAACTGTCTGTGAAAATATGGAGGCTGGCTGCAGCCTGTCTGTTACCTTCTCCTTTTGCACAGGTAAATTACTTACATGAAGAGGACAGAGGCTAGATTTGCTCCCATCCTTTGTTCCTACCGCACACTCCATCCCTGGTGGGCAATGTATGAACACACTTTTGACAGGCAATGAGTGGGCGCTGAGCTTGGAGGTAGCTGGAGGTAGCCGAGAGTTCTCCCAATCACCAATGTGGGCTGCATGGGCACTGGAAGTGTGAAGAGTGGACACCACTACATTAGAAGAACACCATGAACTCAGAGGACACAAGTAAGTGCCTCTGGCTGTGGATCCATCTGTAAGGGGGCAATCTGGCTGGCACTGGTGATGTCAAGGACTAGTCTCTACAGCTGTGCATTTCAAGAGGAAGCATGGCTTGAAAGGGGCACACTGGGACCAGTAGTGCCATCACAAGTGGAAGAAGCCAAAGCTTTCCTATACCAGCCTGAACCCTGCTGAGTGGGCATTCTATATTCTATATACCCCCTCACACCATTTTTCTCTCTCTCTTGCTCTTCTCCTTTCTCTCCCCCCACATTCTCTTTCTCCCTCTCTCTCTTTCTTCTTCCCCTCTCTCTCCCTACCCTTTCTCCGCTTTCTTTACCTGCTACCTCTCTCCCTCCCGTCTTCCTATCCTCCCCCTCTCTAATTATCCCACTCTCTTGTTCTCTTTCTCTGTGCCCCCTTTTTTCCTCTCTATCCTTCCCTACCCCCCATCCTGACTTCTGCAACCTGTACAATGTGTTGTATAGTACTTACTCCTGACCTTTGTACTCTATGTTACATAGTTCTGATCAAACTGTTCATTGTCTCAACAGTTTCTGGTTTTAATTATGTTCTTCTTTAAGGTAGGCTGGGTCAGACAAAATTATCTTTCTACAAGACTCTGGTCCAGCCACACCTGGAATATGCTGGCCAGTTCTGGGCACCAGTCCTCAGATGTACTGGAAATGAAGCAAGTACAAAGAAGGGCAACAAAGCTAATAAAGGGTCTGGGGTATATTAGTTATGAAGAATGCTTGCGAGCACTGAACTTATTCTCTCTGGAGAAGAGACGCTTGAGAGGGGATATGATTTCAATTTACAAATACCATACTGGTGACCCCACAATAGGGATAAAACTTTTTTGCGGAAGCGAGTTTAACAAGACAAGTGGCCACTCATTAAAATTAGAAGAAAAGAGGTTTAACCTTAAAACTATGTAGAGGGTTCTTTACTGCAAGAGCGACAAGGATGTGGAATTCCCTTCCACAGGTGGTGGTCTCAGCAGGGGGCATCGATCGTTTCAAAAAACTATTAGATAAGCACCTGAACGACCGCAACATACAGGTATATACAATGTAATACTGACATATAATCACACACATAGGTTGGACTTGATGGACTTGTGTGTTTTTTAAACCTCACCTACTATGTAACTATGTAACCTTGTTGGTAAGTGTAGGAATCCGCTGCCCTCTTCTGTATTTGTAAATACCCCTTTGTTAATCACGACAGAGTTAGTTGGTTATAGACAGGTACTTCATGTCCCTGGTAGCTGTGTTAGAAACCCCAGAGGAAGTGGGGAGAAAGAGAGAGAGAGAGGGGGGAAGCTGAGATAAAATGTTCATGGTAAAGCTGCTGCTGAATCCAGGCCAGAAGCAGGGGTTATTAGGCAAGTGCCTTTGTTATGTTTAGTAGTTTACTATGGTTACCCATAGATTCTGGGTATACTTAATATTTAAAGATTGGTGACAGATGTAATTTTTTTCCTTTGTTGTTATCTCACATGCACTATAGCACATAGCCAAGTCTGTGATACGCTGCATGTGTGTAGTGGTCACCTTGTATGTTAGTATGTGAACCTATTTATTGCAATAGAGATTATATACAGCTTTTTTTCTTTTTGTTAAAACTGTCCCTTCTAGCCTGGGATTCTATAGCTAGTTTTAGCTCAGGGCTCAATAACCAGCAGGGACTAGAATCAGGTTAGGCATCTAACAGCCACTTCTGGTAGTTAGATGTCAGTTGCATGACAGATTAGAAGCTACTAGGGACTCCGGATGCAGAGTAGATCAGTTTAATCTAAATTCTGATATCACACTATGGTTGCTGCTGGTGAGAAGCTGTGTTCCAGGCAGGTTGGACAATGGTTGGATGGCCTTCTCATCATCGCTAATCTTGTCTTCAAGTTTTTGGCATCGAGACATATTCTGTATCACAATTGTCCTCAGTGGCCCCAGAAAATTAACTTTGCTGCAACATTTATCTGTAGATATCTTTAATTATAATACAATGTGCACAATTCCATCAGGACTGCTTTTGGGCCCTTTGTTGATAACACCTGTTTGTACATTGTATGTATCTACTATTATTAATCTTATATTATATAAACATCATATCATTCTCATACCGGTGTGTATCTATATACTTATGGCTAATGTTACAAACTTAATGTTAATGTTATATGCTATATGCTTCATCTGCTCCCAATTACTTTGATCAGATCATTGGTAATTTCCCAGGAAGGATATCCCCTCTGCTCACAGAGACCCTAACTTGGGTGGAGGCACTGCAAACCTAATTATCAAACCCACTCTTCCACTAAGGGAATGTTCTGGTTCTCTTATTTACCTACAGGTTTAGGAAAATATTCTGTTTGGGGAGGGCCATTTATCATAACCCCCCAACAGAGGACTAAACAAGATTGAAAAGATACAGTGGGGTTATTTACAAAAGGAATATCCACTTTGCACTACAAGTGCACTGAAAGTAGATCTGAAGGGAAGATCTGTAATGAGTGGAAGCTCTGCTGATTTTATCATCCAATCATGTGCAAGCTAAAATGCTGTTTTTTATTTTTCTTGCATGTCCATCTCAGAGCTACAGGGACTGCACTTCCAAGTGCACTTTAAGTGCACTTTCAAGTGCACTTGCAGTGCAAAGTGGATTTTCCTTTAGTAAATAACCCCCACTGTTACATTTGTGTATGTGTTTCCCATATCTCTGTACATTGTGTTTGCTTAAAATAAATCTAAAAGTTTTTTTTTTTTTAAACTTATCTACACTGTCCACCCATACCACCAACTGTGGGAGTTTCACATCTTTATTGCCCCAACAGTAAATAATCCCTTACAGTTTATAGTTTGAATCACTTCTCATCCAACTTCATTGTGTGGCTGCATGCCTTTTGTAGAGACCCAAGATGATCAAATTTCTTCCCAATGCTAGAGTCACCATTTAAGGATTTGTATATCCATACCATATTCAGTCTTAAGTGTCTCTTCTCTTGGGAGAATATGTTTAATAGTTGTAGTTGTTCCTCCTAACAGCTTACTTATTAACTTTATTGCCACTCTCTGGATTCTGTCCAGTTCCAGCACATCCTTTCTGAGGATTGGTGACCAGAAAGAAAAAAACCTATTGAAGATGTAGGCAAAAAGTGATATCATTTTGAGTGCAAAAAGCAAATGTAATTGCAATGTAATTGTTTTTTTCTAATGATCCTTTGTCCTGAGTTTTATGTGTGTCTGTGGGACTGTCAATTATGCCACAGTAATTGGGAGGGAGTTTTCTGTGGGTACAAGGGCTATGGCATATGCATGCATTGTATATAATAACTAGGCTCTGGTCATATTTAAAAAGTCTTCCTTTAAGTCACTCCCACTGTTAGATGCAATCTGATCATGACCACCAGCTTTAATAAGAGCTTATCTGGAAATGGCATACGGTACATGGACGCATAGTAAATATTTGTTGACAGATTCAAAAGCAGAAAAAAGTAACAAAATGACAATATAACAATAACAATAATGAAGCAGGATTAGTGAGGTATATACAGTATACTCCAAGATGAAATCTGTTTAAATCCAAAAAACGTCCTTCTGTTTGAGATTCTGTTTGAAGGAAAGGAAAGCAAAGGGAAAGAGAAAGGGAAAAAAGTGAAGGAAAAAATTGCAGAAAAGATAAGTAAAAGGGTTTTAAGAGCTAATTTGAGTGAATGATCTGGGACAGGTAGACTGCTGCATTCAGATGCAGCTCTTTGGACACAATGGCACTCTGTGCTATGGACACGTAAAAACTGGTCAATTAACTTTGGCCAGTCTGTGAATAGACAGACATGCCATACCTTGGCAAACAGGCTTGTTCAGAATATCTTTTCACATGTAACCATTGTAATCACCAATTATCACCCATTTAAATGAGACCTAAAAATGGTTTTATGTCTGCTCTTTGGTTCACTGGCTTGCAGAATAAGTCTAGTCTTATTTGGAAGAGTATTTGGCCCTCTTATCCCGACTCTCTGTATCTGTAAGGGTATTAAAATGGTAAAGAATGAGAGCTCAGAGCTGTAACTGCAGTCATATTATCTTGTCCATGGAGAGGGTGTTCTATAGTCAATTCCCCCTGAAGGGTCTGTTATGGAGATGTCAGGCAGTATTCTATTATGCTTAGCAGACACACCCTTAATGCCAACTATCCTAAATACACATATATTTGCATCTGCAAGGATTAACAATCCAACAACCAACATAATATTTAGAAGAATTAAATTATAATTTGTTGGACACCAAATATGATAATGTGCCTTATTAGCCTTCAGGACCTTGTGAAATATGTTTAGTGACTAACTGATTAGTATGTTCCCAAACATTCATGTAGCTAATTTTCACTTTTAGCGATTCCATTACAGTAAGAATTATTGAGATTGCATAAACTTAAACTATAAGCTGTAGGTCAGTATAGAAAAAAATAGCATTGCAAATGTTTATTCCTGTACTTCACCTGGACTATTTACTACCTGACCATTAATGACTGGGCCTCATTAGAAGTCCTTTGAGGACCCTCAAGTGGAGGTTTGAATTTCTGTAGTCCCATATTAGCTGCCCTGTGTTATGTAAAATATGTCACACTCTCTGGTTGCCTACCACACACAAGATAATCTGGCCTGCCACAAGTTTAACAACTGTGGGTATCAGCTGATGCTGGATAGTTATCATGGGCTCAAGGTGCTGTCTCACAGGTGTAGCAGGGGTATCTGTTGGTAGTTTCTTTCCTTTCTAACTATTACGGTAAACCTTGAGGTGGTTAGGCACTGGGGTGTTTATTTAAGTAGCTGCTAATTCTGCTACCACTTTAGAAGAGGCTTGTTCTCCATCTGCTGAACCTCTGTGGGATAGATGTATAGAAGTTTATCTGGATCATTAGGTCCTCTAAGTATGTATAGGAATCTTTTTTTCAGTCCTTTAGCCCACTGCCGGAATAAAGTGCTTAGGCTGCTTACCAGTGGCGGTTGATGCTCCAAAATGTTGGGCACCAAATACTCAAATACTGAATTACTGAAAAAAAACATCAATTGCAGCCTCACTGTGCCATCAATTGCAGCCATTGTGCCCATCAAATGCAGCCACTGTGCCATCAATTGCAGCCACTGTGGCCATCAATTGCAGCCACTGTGCCTATAAGATGCAGCCACTGTGCCCATGAATTACAGCCACTGTGCCCATTAAAGGCAGCCACTGTGCCCCATAAAATGCAGCCAATGTGCCCATCAAATGCAGTGCCTGTACCCATCATATGCAGTCTCTGTGCCCATCATATGCAGCCTCTGTGCCCATCATATGCAGCCTGTGCCCATCATATGTAGCCTCTGTGTCCATCATACAGCCCCTGTGCCCATCATATGCAGCTTGTGCCCATCATATGCAGCCTCTGTGCCCATCATATTTAGCCTGTGTGCCCATCATATGCAGCCTGTGTGCCCATAATATGCAGCCTCTGTGAGCCCCCAGATCATCGTCTGAGCGGCACACACTTACCCCATCCTGGTGGCGGGTGACGGCGGCAAGCTGTAGGCCATGCAGCAGGTGACGGCGGTGAGCTCCTGTGTCCATCCCATCCCCTGTGTGCCCATCATATGCAGCCTGTGTGCCCATAATATGCAGCCTCTAAGTGGTACTGACTATACTTTTTCGCAAAGTTTTGGATCATCAGGTCCTCTAAGTATGTATAGGAATCTTTTTTCAGTCCTTTAGCCCACTGCCGGAATAAAGTGCTTAGGCTGCTTACCAGTGGCGGCTGATGCTCAAAATTTTTGGGCACCAAATACTCAAATACTGAATTACTGAATTACTGAAAAAAAAACATCGATTGCAGCCTCATTGTGCCATCAATTGCAGCCACTGTGCCCATCAAATGCAGCCACTGTGCCCATCAAATGCAGCCACTGTGCCATCAATTGCAGCCACTGTGGCCATCAATTGTAGCCACTGTGCCTATAAGTCACTGCATGGCTTCTTACATATTGTCACCATGCTGTTGAAAAGCAATGTCAATTTGACCCCATTAATGATTAGAAAATGGAACAAACACTTTTAAATTAAAAAATCTGAGCAAAATTGTATACCCAAAAATACTTTTCTTAATTGTGCATTCTCCATTGATTCTGGTAAGTTTACCAGATGGCAAAATGTTGCTGAATTATTTTGCAACACTTGTTTTACTAAAATGTTGCCAAAATGAAAATATTCAATTTTGGCCTCCCTACATAAGTAATGCCACGTACACACAATCGGAATTCTCGTCGGAAAAAGCTCTGTTGGTTTTCCCGTTGGAATTCCGACGGAATTCCGCTCAAACTGTCTTGCCTACCCATGGTCACACCAAATTCCGACCATCAAGAATGCAGTGACATACAACACTACAACGAGCTGAGTTCAATGCTTCTGAGAATGCGTTGAATTGTTTCCGAGCATGCGTAGGAATTTTGCGCGTCAGAATTGCTACAGACGATCAGAATTTCCGATAGAAACCTTTTCCGTATGAAAAATTGAGAACATGCACTCAATTTTTTGCTGTCGGAACTTCGGCCAGCAAAATTCCGATGGAGTCTACACACGGTCGCATTTTCCGATGAAAAGCTCTCATCGGTCTTTTTCTGGCCGGAATTACGATCGTGTGTATGTGGCATAAAAGCAGCTGAAGACAAGCATCAAGAGTAATCATAACATGTCACACATGTTCTATCTATTCTGATCTTCATTTATGTCCCACCTCTTACTTGTTTTTTTTCAATAACATGACAGCTGTGGATATCCAACCTAGCTAAATCTTTCTTACCTATTTTTTTTAATGGCGCACACATGGTTACAGTTACAAAGAGTAAAGTAAACATTTTCTTGTTTTAATCTTTTGTTTAGCCAAATGTAAAATAATATTGCATTTTTGTGGGTTATTTTTTTCTATCTCAAGCGTAATATAAAATATTCAACAATTGAACATGATTTATTATCGTATATCATTTAAAGAGCATGACTTTTTCCACCAGTGCATAACGTGTCAGTGATCAGTGAATTCAAAAATACTGCTTCTATGACATTCAGGCCTTTTAGCTTGTGACTTTTTAATGTGTGCATTGTACTTGTCAAAGCTAAAAAAAGTACTGATTTGTTCAGGAAAAGCTTAAAATCAAAAACTCATTCAAGTGGAAAAGAGGTGAAGTTTATTCCCTCTGCAAAAATCCAATGCATGACAATGTTATTGTTTAAACTCATAGAAACTGCTTGAAATATCCAGCTTTTTTGTATAATTTAACATTTGTTGCCTACTTATTTTGAATAGTATATAAATGCGTTAATTGTTACGCATATGTAGTAAAGGGCTGTACATTGATGTTCATGCAGTAATCAGTTTCCATTACCAAAATATGATTTATATAGAATTCTTAAAATGTATTTATTCTGAGCTACATTCTATAGCAGTTTACCAATACAAATCAGAAACCTATTCAAAAACACTTTTCAAATATATCTAATGCATCAAGATTTGACATTAAAGATTTTAGATTATTTTTTTACTTGCAACTGTGAAAGAAACTTACAAGCACATACATTTATTTCTTAACTACTTCAATACCGGGCCAATTCTGACACTTCTCACATACACGTAAAAATATCAGCATTGTTTTATTTTCTAGAAAATTACACAATATAAAACACTTTTTTCCCTAAAATATAAAATATTATGTTATATTGAGTAAATAGATACCTAATATGTAACGCTTTAAAATTGCATACTCCAGTGGAACAGCGCCAAACTACGGTACCTAAAAATGTCTATAGTTTACATTTTAAAATCCTTTACAGGTCACTAGGTAAGAGTTATGCCTCGTACACACGCAGGGACTTTTGCCGGCGGACCTAGTCCAGCGGACAATCCCGCGGGACTTTCCGGCTAGGTCCGCTGGACTTTCCGAGGGTGTGGACTTGCCCACACACGCACGGACTTCTCCAGCGGATAATCCGCCGGCCAAAAGTCCGCGGGACTTTTGAAAATGAACGGACTTGCCCACACACGGAGCAGTCCGTTCATTTCGAACGTAACTTCAGGTTACGTAGCTAGCGTAGGCAGTAAATGCCGCCGCGCTAGCTCCGCAAGCTGGCATGGATTTAAAGGGAATCCCCACGCCGAAAAAACGGCGTGGGGGTTCCCCCCAAATCCATGTCAGACCCTCATCCGAGCACGCAGCCTGGCAGGCCAGGAAAGGGGTGGGGACGAACGAGCGCCCCCCCCTCCTGAGCCGTACCAGGCCGCGTGCCCTCAACATGGGGGGTGCCCTGGGGAAAGGGGGGCCGTGCGGCCCCCCCACCCCAAAGCACCTTGTCCCCATGTTGATGAGGACAAGGGCCTCTTCCCGACAACCCTGGCCGTTGGTTGTCGGGGTCTGCGGGCGGGGGCTTATCGGAATCTGGGAGCCCCCTTTAATAAGGGGCCCCCCAGATACCGGCCCCCCACCCTATGTGAATGAGTATGGGGTACGATGTACCCCTACCCATTCACCTAAGGTGTAAAATGTAAAGTAAAAAAAAACACCCACACTTTTGAAAAAATAGTTTATTGCACTGCTCCGGGGGTCTTCTTCCGTCTTGGGGGTCTTCTCGCCGGACTCCCCCGCCATTTACCAAGCTCTTTTACCGAGCGAGGGGAGTCCGGCTACCTTCTTCGTCGTCGCCGCCGTCGTCTGGGGGTCTCGATCCGCCTTCGGGGGGCTTCCGGGGGTCTCTTCTGTTCTTGCGGCGGTCGTCGTCTTCCGCGCCGCCGGCGCCTTGTCCTTCTTCTTGTCCTTCTTGTTCTTCTTCTTCTTCCGATGTTGACCCGTCGCTGTCTCTGCCCGGAATGCCTGTGCCGATCTGCGCTCGGACTTATATAGGGACATGGGGGACAGGGTCACATGCACATGTCACATGGTGACCCCGCCCCCTTGTGTTGTCACAGTCCCGGAGGATGCTGGGACTGTGACATCGCAAGGGGGCGGGGTCACCATGTGACATGAACATGTGACCCTGTCCCCCATGTCCCTATATAAGTCCGAGCGCAGATCGGCACAGGCATTCCGGGCAGAGACAGCGACGGGTCAACATCGGAAGAAGAAGAAGAACAAGAAGGACAAGAAGAAGGACAAGGCGCCGGCGGCGCGGAAGACGACGACCGCCGCAAGAACAGAAGAGACCCCCGGAAGACCCCCGAAGGCGGATCGAGACCCCCAGACGACGGCGGCGACGACGAAGAAGGTAGCCGGACTCCCCTCGCTCGGTAAAAGAGCTTGGTAAATGGCGGGGGAGTCCGGCGAGAAGACCCCCAAGACGGAAGAAGACCCCCGGAGCAGTGCAATAAACTATTTTTTCAAAAGTGTGGGTGTTTTTTTTTTTACTTTACATTTTACACCTTAGGTGAATGGGTAGGGGTACATCGTACCCCATACTCATTCACATAGGGTGGGGGGCCGGTATCTGGGGGGCCCCTTATTAAAGGGGGCTCCCAGATTCCGATAAGCCCCCGCCCGCAGACCCCGACAACCAACGGCCAGGGTTGTCGGGAAGAGGCCCTTGTCCTCATCAACATGGGGACAAGGTGCTTTGGGGTGGGGGGGGCGCACGGCCCCCCTTTCCCCAGGGCACCCCCATGTTGAGGGCACGCGGCCTGGTACGGCTCAGGAGGGGGGGGGCGCTCGTTCGTCCCCACCCCTTTCCTGGCCTGCCAGGCTGCGTGCTCGGATGAGGGTCTGACATGGATTTGGGGGGAACCCCCACGCCGTTTTTTTCGGCATGGGGAGTCCCTTTAAATCCATGCCAGGTCACGGAGCTAGCGCGGCGGCATTTACTGCCTACGCTAGCTACGTAACCTGAAGTCACGTGCTAAATGAACGGACTTGCCGATGAGCGGCAAGTCCGTTCATTTCAAAAGTCCCGCGGACTTGCCCACTAACGGCGGGATTATCCGCTGGACTGCCAAGTCCAGCGGATAATTTGAAAACAAAACTTCAAACTTTAGTCCGCCGTACTTTGGCGCCAAAAAGTCCGCCGGCGCCCACACACGAGGGGATTATCCGCTGGACTTCAGTCCAGAGGATAATCCCGCGGGATTGTCCCTTCGTGTGTACGCGGCATTACACATGAGATCTGGGGCTAAATCTATTGTTCCCACTCTGAAGTTTGTGATGCTACCTCATGTGTGGTGCGATCATCTTTTACATATGTTTGCGGGACTTACGCATGTGTTTGCCTTTGCGTGTGAGCACAGGTCTGCTGTGCAGGGGGAGCGGTTTATGGAAAGGCTGGGGGACTATTTAAACTAAGACTGAGGGGGAGATTGAGGGGGATTGAGGGGAGAATTAGAATATAATGGGGCAGACAAGTCAACAGGGGTCAGACAGTAATGGAGGGTGGAATG
Source organism: Lithobates sylvaticus (assembly GCA_028564925.1). Lineage (NCBI taxonomy): Eukaryota > Metazoa > Chordata > Amphibia > Anura > Ranidae > Lithobates > Lithobates sylvaticus. The sequence continues at coordinate 440,056,009 of CM053027.1, read as the reverse complement.
GGGAAGATGGGGAAAGGGCTATGGCAACTGATATTTCCAGATGTCAAACAACCATTGGTAATTACAAAAAATATGTAAAACACACATGCAAAATGCAACAATGGATTAAAGTGTTTGTTCACCAATGCCAAGATTCTGCCAAGCAAAGTAGGAGAGTTGAGAGCTTTGGTGTATGAAGGGCACTGTTATTTAATTGGTATTGTTAAATCTTGGTTTCATTCTTCACATAATTGGGCTATTGAAATTCCTGGCTATACTCTCTTTCAGAGAGACTGGGTAAAATGAAAAGGTGGCAGTGTCTGTCTCTATTTGAGAAGTGATCAAATGCTAATGGAGAGTACGATGGTGCTGATGCATTATGGGTGGAGATGCATATGGGTGTGCATACTTCAAAGTTTGTTTTTTTGGAGTCTGTTATAGGTCACACCATGTAACTGAGGAGGTGGAGACTCATTGGATCCTTGCACAAATAGGAAATGCTGAAAAGGCTGGAACAGCAGTAATAATGGGAGCTTTTAACTACACTGAAATTGACTGGAGTAATGGCACTACTAGAACAGTAAAAGGCCAGAAATTCCGAAGTCTATCAAAAGACAATTTTATAGAAGCCCCAACTAGAAATAATGTTCTGCTGTACCTGGTAATCTCAAACCTTGTGGCGCTTATTACTAATGTTTACATAAAAGAACATCTGGGTAACAGTGACCATAAGATGATTTCATGTAATGAATGAATGAATAACTTGTATAGCGCTACATATGCAAACTAAATCGCCTCAGGGCGCTTTTGCCGCCAGTGTCCATCTGGGTTTTCAGAAGAGATGGGTCTTGAGCTTCTTCCTGAAGGCCAGATAGTTTTCTTCCGAGCGGATGTCCGTGGGTAGAGCTTTCCTGTCACGTACCTGGATTGTGAGCCTGACGTGTAGAAGACCTCATCTGGAATATGCAGTTCAGTTTTGGGCACCAGTTCTCAAAAAGGATATTGGGGAACTGGAGAAAGTGCAGAGAAGGGCAACCAAACTGATAAGAGGCATGGAGGAGCTCAGCTATGAGTAAAGATTAGAGGAACTGAATTTATTCACCCTTGATAAGAGGAGATTAAGGGGGGATATGATCAACATGTATAAAATATATAAGGGGTCCATATAGTGAACTTGGTGTTGAGTTATTCACTTTACAGTCAACAAAGAGGACAAGGGGGCACTCTTTACGTCTAGAGGAAAAGAGATTTTATCTCCAAATACGGAAAGGTTTCTTCACAGTAAGAGCTGTGAAAATGTGGAATAGACTCCCTGCAGAGGTAGTTCTGGCCAGCTCAGTAGATTGCTTTAAGAAAGGCCTGGATACTTTCCTAAATGTACATAATATAACTGGATACTAACATCTATAGGTAAAGTTGATCCGGGGAAAATCCGATTGCCTCTCGGGGAATCAGGAAGGAATTTTTTCCCCTGCTTTAGCAAATTGGAGCATGCTCTGCTGTTTTTTTTTGCCTTCCTCTGGATCAACTGTGGGTATAGAATGGGGTATATGGGGTTGTATGATATATATATATATTTTTTTTTATTGGTGGTTGAACTGGATGGACTTGTGTCTTTTTTCAACCTAGCTAACTATGTAGCTATGTAACTAGGAGAGCCTCTCTTGCCCTGAGGTTGAGACAGTAGCCACAGAAGCACGGTGACGCAGGAGTGCCTGAGTTCAGTCCGGTATTGGTATGACTGGATGCTCGTGGCAGGAGATGCAGCAGGCAGACCGGTAGAGCTGGGTAGACCAAGAACTTGGTGGACTGTAATGCAGCAGGAACAGGAACTGGTGAGATCCACAGGGCAGGAATGCAGCAGGCTGGAGGAGCAGATGCAGAGTCAGGCAGGCCGAGTCGGTAACGTTCTGGCAGGTCAGGCAGAGCAGCAGGCAGAAGGGAAGTCCAATAAGCAAGCCATGGTCAGGGTATCAAGCATACAAGGTTAGTAGGAGCAAGCCAGGTCAGAGATCAGAAGTCAGCACAGATAACGCGTCCTTAATGTGCGCTTCTGTTGTGCAATTTCTTCTGCACGGCCACGCCTTTCCTGGCAATTCCATAGCCGTGGTCCTTGGACTGCAAACTTTTGTTCACCTTTTAATTTTTAACGGGTCTTGGGGATGTGGAGGAGGTTCTGGTTAGTTGACCGGAGAGTGCGACCTGGGGTGTAGTGCTTTATTTTGTCGCAGAGGTATTGCAGGGCTTTTCCTTGTGTACATTTATGAGTGAGGCAGAGGGTCTTGAATGTAACTCGATCCTTCATGGCTAGCCAATGGAGGGTCCTCAGGGACGGGGTGATTGATTCCCATGTTTTTTTTTTCCAGTTACCAGTCTGGCTGCTGTGTTCTGGATGGTTTGTAGACATGAAATTTGGTATTTTGGAAGTCCTAGGTAGAGGGAATTGTGTAGTCGAGTCAGGAATTGATGATTGCTCCAACTACTGCTGCTGTATCTCCTTCCGGGATGAAGGGGATGAGTCTACGCAGTAGGCGAAGAAGGTAGTGGGATCCGCTGACTACTGATCCTATTTGTGCATCCATCATCATGTTTGAGTCAAAGATGACTCTGAGGCTTTTGGCTTTAGTGCTGGGGGTGATGGGTTGTCCAAGGATGGTGAGTGGTGTGGACATCATGCCAGGGTTTTTGTTTTGGTTTGCGTGGAGGAAGAGGAGTTCTGTTTTGGATCTGTTGAGTTTAAGGGAGCTCTCTGTCATCCAATCGTCGATCAATGAGAGACAGTTTTCCAGTGACTGGTATTGGTCTTTTTTGTTGGTGACGCGTAAGGTCGAGTTGGATGTCATAGGAGTGATAAGGTGATGAGGGACTCCGCATGTAATTTTTCGTGCTTCCGAAGTGAATGTTCCTAGTTTCACTTTCTGAGATCGGTTCTGTAGGAAGGATGCTAACCTGGGTAAGTCTGCGTCTGCAACTCCAGCCACTTCTGTGAGACGAGTGAGCGGGGTTTTGTGGTCTACTGTGTCGTGCTGCTGCACTGAGGTCCAGCAGCACCAGGAGACACGATTCTCCTTCATCTGCTGCTTCGAGGGTGTCATCCCACATTTTGAGGAGTGCAGTTTCTGTCCCGTGGCCAGGGCGGAAACCAAATTATAGTGGGTCCAAAAGTTTATGGGTGTCCAGATGGAGTTGTAGCTGTTGTACTACTGCTTTCTCGATAATTTTGGAGAAGGTGTTGTGACAGGTCTGTGGCCTTTTCGGTCTTTGGGATTCGAAGTTAGGCTTCTTTAGGAGGGGCTTGATTGTGCCTTGCTTGAGGGAGGTCGTAATGTAAACAAGCACATACTGGAAATATAAAAACACTTAACTTTAATAGTGCAAATTTTGCAAGACCGAGGGATGCTCTCCAAGACTTGGAGGAATTATTGTCAACAAGAACGCAGAACAGAGTAATACAAAGCCGCCTGGTGTCAGGGGATCAAGGGCACCACATCCTAAAGAAACCAATAAGGTGAAAGAATACCAAAATAGGGATTTTAAATGTGTCAACATCAATACTTCACACAAATTATTTTTATATATAATTAAATACAATTTTTATTATGTTTACAAAATGTTAAAAGCAACACCATCAAGGGATAATTCTTAAAGCCATCACAGAATACCCATGCGGCTTGGGCACTGATGCAGTAACTTCAGCTCTACATGTTTCCCCAAAATATGGCTTTTTCAGGAGTCTTAGGAATACTGCATGATATATCACTATGAATACATTATACAATTCATGAGTAGAAAGAAAAACATAAAGGTATAGACATTAACAATAAATAGATAGCCTACCAGGGCACTCAGAAGGATCAAATAACTTGAAAAGCTTGTGCATTGAATGGGCTAACCCAGGAAGATATCAGTGATCATAGGAGGGACAAGTCCCATACATTAGTACCTGTGAAGCGTGGACATACCACAGTTTGAATTCACTCATAAACTATTGCCATATTTATATGGGGAACATAATCAAATTGACACATTACCTTCAATAGGTGAGGTCACTTTAAGATCCTGCATTCTTGGGATTGTTTGCCAGTCTATCACATATATGAAAAAGAAAAAACACCCCTTTGAAAGTATATCTTCACCACTCAAAATGGAACTTGGGTGGGAGAAACAGATTCCCACTTGATTGTGACACTACAAAGTCCCGTCCCCCAAATAATTACCAAGGCAGCCCATCTTACCAGGTAGAAAAAGTTACAGCACAGACTGTCCAAAGGTTGTCTCCACTGAAACAAAGCCGCGGTCAAACATTCATGGCATGGCGGTCCTTAAATATCCCTCCCATCCTGCCAGCGTCTGACATCACTGACAGCATGTGGTTGCCCAATGGTGCCATTGCGCATGCTCCAAGGCCACCCAGTGGAAAGAATGTCACGCGCATGCTCATGAAGACATCCACGCTAGCTTTGTAAATCCCCCCCCAAAGCAGGTGTGGCCAGAAACTGGCCATCCCTGCCAATGAGCAATGGCAGCCAGTAAGGGACCTCCACATATGGCACTAACCCCGAGAGGGGGGAGGGACACCCAGATGGTCGAAAAGACCCCCAAAAGGATCCAGATGGAAACTGGAACAAGGAGGCCCAGCACAAGGCAATGCCTTGAACAGAAATGGGAATGTTTTATATCAATTGTATGCAAGCGCACTGAAAAATATTTTCCCATAGGCAGTACATTTAAAAGGCTAAAAAATGTGGTCCATGTCCAAAGTTAAAAAAAAAACTATGAAGACTACATCTTAAAGTGGATGTAAACCTATAGCTTGTACTTTTACCTATAGATAAGCCTAAAATAAGGCTTACCTATTAGACATGTGCGATTAGTTTCGTACGAAACAAAAATTCGTACGGATTTCCGGAAATTCGTACATTCGTACAAATCCGAAATACAAATTTTTATGCATACGAATTCCGTACGAAATACGAAATTTCGTTTACGAATTTCAGATCCAAATTCATAACAAAAATTCGTTATTGTTATGAAAAGTTAACAAACCTAAAAGTTAAAAACCCAGGAAGTCAGCACAGCACAGGGATGGTGGGAACCCCTCATAATGATAAATTCATCATAACGAAAATTTGTAATTGTTACGAAAAGTTAACGAACCAAAAAGTTAAAACCCCAGGAAGTCAGCACCGGGATGGTGGGAACCCTATGGGAATTTCTATGCTTACAAATTTTATACGAAATACGAAATTTCGTTAACAAATTTCGGAATTTCGGATCCAAATTAACAGAATTGTGACTGGCGTTTTGTTCACCAATCAGAGGAAGTCAGCACAGCACAGGTATGGTGGGAACCCCTCATAATGGGCACAGCAGGTGTACAGACCTAGGAACTCAGCACAGGGATGGTGGGAGCCCCTCATAATGGGCACACAGCATGTGTAAAGACCTGGGAACTCAGCACAGGGATGGTGGGAACCCTATGGGAATTTCTATGCTTACGAATTTCATACGAAATACAAAATTTCGTTAACGAATTTTGGAATTTCGGATCCAAATTAACAGAAACATGACTGGTGTTTTGTTCACCGTTCAGAGGAAGTCAGCAAAGCACATGGATGGTGGGATCCCCTCTTAATGGGCATAGAGGGTGTACACTCAGACTGGGGAACTCAGCACATAATGATAAAGTCAACATAACGAATTCGTAATTGTTACGAAAAGTTAACAAACCTAAAAGTTAAAATCCCAGGAAGTCAGCACAGCACAGGGATGGTGGGAACCCCTCATAATGACAAATTTATCATAACAAACTTTCGTTATTTTAACGAAAAGTTTACGAATCTAACGAAAATTCATATTTCGTACGAATCCAAATTTCGTACACGAATTATGAAATACGATTTTTTTCGTACGAAACGAAAACAAAACAAAATGAAACAAATTTTTTTGAAGGAGCCCATGTCTATTACCTATACAGTATCTCACAAAAGTGAGTACACCCCTCACATTTTTGTAAATATTTTATTATATCTTTTCATGTGACAACACTGAAGAAATTACACTTTTCTACAATGTAAAGTAGTGAGTGTACAGCTTGTATAACAGTGTAAATTTGCTGTCCCCTCAAAATAACTAAACACAGCTATTAATGTCTAAACCACTGGCAACAAAAGTGAGTACAAAGTGAAAATGTCCAAATTGGACCCAATTAGACATTTTCCCTACTTGGTGCCATGTGACACGTTAGTGTTGCAGGGTCTCAAGAGTAAATGGGGAGCAGGTGTGTTAAATTTGGTGTTATCGCTCTCACTCTCTCATACTGGTCAATGGAAGTTCAAGATGACATCTCATGGCAAAGAACTCTCTGAGGATCTGAAAAAAAGAATTGTTGCTCTACATTAAAATGGCCTACGCTATAAGAAGATTGACAAGACCCTGAAACTGAGCTGCAGCATGGTGGTGGCCAAGACCATAAAGTGGTTTACCAGGACAGGTTCCACTCCTTGCCATGGTCGACCAAAGAAGTAGACTGCACTTGCTCAGCATGATATCCATAGGTTGTCTTCAGGAAATAGACGTATGAGTGCTGCCGGCATTGGGGTGGGAGGTCATCCTGTCAGTGCTCAGACCATACGCCGCACATTGCATCAAATTGGTCTGCATGGGTGTTGTCCCAGAAGGAAGCCTCTTCTAAAGATGATGCACAAGAAAGCCTGCAAACAGTTTGCTGAAGACAAGCAGACTAAGCACATGGATTACTGGAACCATATCCTGTGGTCTGATGAGACCATGATAAACGTATTTGGTTCAGATGGTTTCAAACGCATGTGGCGGCAACCAGGTGAGGAGTACAAAGACAAGTGTGTCTTGCCTACAATCATAAGTTACAAAATAAGGGAAGGGGAAAAGGGAAATGAGCAATTGATCGTACACCTAATTTGGTGTTGTTGCTGTAACCATATTGCATAAAGGGAAAAGGGAAGGGGGTACCCAATTATAGGATTACCGGGTAAGAGGTTACTTTTAGCAGCAAAAAATTAGATCAAACTAGAATTATCAAGATAGTACATATTGAATTTATTCCATTTACAAATATACATTTATTGTATCAAAAAGTTTTAATTAGAAATAATGCAAAATTGTAAAAGGTGATTAAATGCAATATGACAAAGAGTTAATTACCATAAACTTATCAACAAACAAGACAAACATATAACAATACAAAACAACACTGAAAACTGTCTGGACGTTTTTTGCACCAGCCAACGGTCGGTCAACCAATCGAATGACTAAAATATAGTTTAATGAAGTGGGGTCTTAAAAAATCCCCCTATACACAAATTTTTAATGACCGACAGTGGGCTAATACAATTAGAGAAAGGGTGGGATGTGGGAGGTGGGGTGCGGGCCAATGGGAGATATTGGCAGATCCTTTCATGCAAGAAAAACGTAATTGTCTTTAAGCAGCAAAAATGAAATTCTACATTAGTCCTTTTATCTAAAAAACATATAGGCGGTCTTATACTGAAAATGATTTGAAATACAGGCAGTCCTTAAAGTGCAAACATATTGTATCAAAAAAGGATCCAATCATTTGGAATGATTATTATAGTGCTGTCATTTTCAAAGTTCAGTTTTTTCCCATCATGTTTCAAAAGGAAGCATTTGACATATCACAATTTTCCATTGACATTCAAAAAACTCAATTCCCGGAGTTTTAGAAAGTTTAGAGAGGCACCTATCATCATAAAAATCTTACTCTGTCGGGGATGCTGCAGACATAAGGCAAGTATATATATCCGGGGATTTTTGGATGGTGAATGAAAACAGCAGGCGGTATTTGATAGTACTAACCATGTAAAAATTATCCATATGTTACCGCCCTGTTGTTAAATAGCTTGATCCAATTGTCCCTGTCGTTGGTATGGTGGCAGGTTTAAATCACGAGGTATAGACTGGGAGAGGGTTTTCACCAATTGTATTTCTGTGGCTAGACTCATCTACCTCATAACCCCGCCGACTCTAGTCTTTATGTCCTGCTATCGTTCTTACAGCCATTGCGCACTAGGATCGGCATCCAATCGTTCTCAGCATCAAAAAGGTTAAATTAGAAACAGTGCAAAATTTTAAAAGGTGATTAACGGCAATATGACAGAGTTAATTACCATAAACTTATCAACAAACAAGACAAACATATAACAATACAAAACAACACTGAACACTGTCCAGAAGTTTTTGCACCAGCCAACAGCCGGTCAACCAATCAAATGACTAAAATATAGTCATTTTATATAGTCATGGTGTTAGGGAGTGTCATGGTCTGGGGCTGCTTGAGTGCTGCTGACACTGGGGAGCTACATTTCATGAATACCAACATGTACTATGACATACTGAAGCAGAGCATGATTTCCCTCCCTTCAGAGACTGGGCCGCAGGGCAGTATTCCAACATGATAATGACCCCAAACACACCTCCAAGACGACCACTGCCTTGCTAAAGAAGCTGAGGGTAAAGGTGATAGACTGGCCAAGCATGTCTCCAGACCTAAACCCTATTGAGCATCTGTTGGGCATCCTGAAATGGAAGGTGGAGGAGCGCAAGGTCTCTAACATCCACCAGCTCTGTGATGTCATCATGGAGGAGTGGAAGAGGACTCCAGTGGCAACCTGTGAAGCTCTGGTGAACTTCATGTCCAAGAGTAACCCTATTTTTCAGGCAGTGCTGGAAAATAATTGTGGTCACACAAAATATTGACACTTTGGGCCCAATTTGGACATTTTTACTTAGGGGTGTACTCATATTTGTTGCCAGTGGTTAAGACATGCTAATGGCTGCGTGTTGAGTTATTTTGAGGTGGACAGCACATTTACACTGTTATACAAGCTGTACACTCACTACTTTACATTTCAGCAAAGTTTAATTTCTTCAGTGTTGTCACATGAAAAGATATCATAAAATATTTACAAAAATGTGAGGGATGTACTTACTTTTGTGAGATGCTGTATGTACTGTAAATATCTCCTAAATGTGCACCCGGGCCATTCCTTCAGAATCCTGTGCCGTAAATGACACCCCCACCCGCATTGGGTGGGAGTGACATCATCGCAGCTCCGGCTTGTCAAACAGCCGGAGTCTGCAGACCTGGAAGGAAGACGGTTGAAGACGATGAGATTGCATTGCTGGAATGCTTTGTTTTCGGGTAAGTTTCACATAATGTGCTAGTATGCAATGTATACTAGCAAATTATGCCTTTACCTTGCAGGTTAGAAAAAATAAAGCACCCAGCAGTTTACAACCGCTTTAAGCAATAGTCGACATGGTTTCACAAAAGATTGTAGTTGTCAAAGGAAATCTGTTTTCCTTCTATGAGGATGTAAACTTAGACAAAGGAGTGGCTGTGGGTACAGTAGACTTTCCAAAAACATTTGACACATTGGGCTCCATTCACAGAACCAGATCGCATGTAGGTGTCGGGACACATTTTCCCTAAATTCGTATGTGATTCTGTAACTGTAAATTCACTATACCATTTTGCGGAAAATACTGCTCAAAACTGTCAGTAAATACTGCATAAAAAAAGAGTAATGCCCCGTACACACGGTCGGAAATTCCGACCACAAAATCCATCGGATTTTTTCTGACGGATTTTGTCCAACTCTGGTGTTGCATACACACGATCGGACAAAGTTGACGGAAAATCCGATCATCCTGAACGTGGTGACGTTCGTTGCGTAAGACGGGACTACGTAGAGGCTAGTAGCCAATAGCTTTGGTCTTGTAATGTGATCTGAGCGTGGCACTTTGTCCGTCGGAATTCGCTACACACGATCGGAAAAAGTCCAATAGGACTTTGTTGTCGGAAAATTTGAGAGCAGGATCTCAAACTTTTTCCGTCTGAATTTCTGATGGAAAAAGTCCAATGGAGCCCACACACGGTCGGAATTTCCGACAACATGGTCCGATAGGACATTTTCCGTCGGAAAATCCGACCGTGTGTACGGGGCATTAAAGTCAATTCACAGAATGAAATAAATAATTAAATGCATGAAGTAGTTAAGTAGTGATCCAGGCAAGGGATATTTAAAGAATGTAAAAATATAAAAGCCAATTTTGAGTAGTCTCTGCCTTTTTGGATCAGTTCTCTCAATAGTAATGCATAGAAACCTAAATCTGGAAATATGGAAATCATTGGGGTATAACTACAGGGAAAACTTTTTTTTTTTTTAGTTTTGGATAGAGTGAAGACAGATTAGAACACCTGTCAGGTTTTATTGTTGTCTGTGCCCCCATTAGGAAAATGTACCCTCTTTATATCTGTCCTGTTAAGCATTATCATTGAAAGTAAAAGTAAAAGAAAATCCCAAATTTTGGGTTGTCCCCAGAAAAGTGATAGAGGGGAAATCTTCCAATGGGACACAGATGGCAAAAGAAAAAAAAACAGGGGTTAAAAATGTTCTCTTACTCTATCCAAACAAACAAAAATAAAAGTGCCTATAGTTCTACTTTAACCACGTCAGCCCCGGAAGAATTGGCCCCTCATTGACCAGAGCACATTTTACAATTTGGCACTGTGCTGCTTTAACTGATAATTGTGTGGTCATGCATAGCTGTACCCAAACAAAATTTGCGTCCTTTTTTCCCACAAATAGAGCTTTCTTTTGATGGTATTTGATTGCCTTTGCGATTTTTATTTTTTACGATATAAATGGAAAAAGACCGAAGAAAAATTATATTTTCTACTTTTTGTTATTTAAAAATATCCAATAAACTAAATTTTAGTCATACATTTAGGCCAACATGTATTCAGCCACATGTCTTTGGTAAAACAATGTCAATAAGTGTATATTTATTGGTTTGCGCAAAAGTTATAGCATCTACAAATGGAAAAGTAAATTTGGAAATAGACACCGCAAGGAAATTGCAGAGAGGCATGTTGAGCCCATTGAATATTACATTTGTCGGTCATTAAAAATTTGTGTATAGGGGGATTTTTTAAGACCCCACTTCATTAGTGATTGAAAAATGACAAAACAAATTAAAACTACACAAAGTTGTTACTAAATGATATATTGCTCATACATGCTATGGTTATATGTGGAACTACACCCCAAAATACATTCTGCTTCTTATCCAGAGTATGGGAATACCACATGTGTGAGACTTTTTGGGAGCCTAGCCACACAGGCCCCTGAAAACCAAGCCTCGTCTTCAGGCTTTCTACGGGCGTAAAATGGTGATTTCACTTCCTCACTACCTATAACAGTTTCGAAGGCCATAAAATGTCAAGATAGCACACCCCCCCCCCCCCCCAAAATGACCCAATTTTGGAAAGAAGACACTTCAAGCTATTTGCTAAGAGGCATGTTGAGTCCATGGAATATGTTACATTTTGCAATTAGTTTTGGGAAAATGCATTTGTTTGTCTTTATTTTAAATAATTTTAAAATAAATTATATATTGTTCAATCATGGCATGGTTATATGTGGAAATATACCCCAAAATAAATTTTGCTGCTTCTCCTGAGTACGGGGATACCACATGTGTGGGACTTTTTGGCAGTCTAAACACGTACAGGACCCCAAAAAACAATCACCGTCTTCAGGCTTTCTAAGGGCATACATTTTTGATTTCACTACTCACTGTCTATCACAGTTTTGGAGGCCATGAAATGCCAAGATAGCACAACCCCCCCAAATGACCCTATTTTGGAAAGTAGACACCCCAAGCTATTTGCTGAATGGCATGTTGAGTATTTTGCAGATCTTGCTTTTTGTCACAAAGTTTTGAAAATTGAAAAAAAATAATATTTTCTTTCTTCATTTTCAAAAACAAATGCAAGCTGTAAAATACTCACCATGCCTCTTAGCAAATACCTTGGGGGTGTCTACTTTCCAAAATAAGGTCATTTGGGGGGGGGGGGGGGGGGGCGTTTGTGCTATCTGGACATTTCAGGGCCTCCGAAACTGTGATAGGTAGTGAGGAAGTGATTGACAAATGACAAAACAAATTAAAACTACACAAAGTTGTTACTAAATGATATATTGCTCATACATGCTATGGTTATATGTGGAACTACACCCCAAAATACATTCTGCTTCTTATCCAGAGTATGGGAATACCACATGTGTGAGACTTTTTGGGAGCCTAGCCACACAGGCCCCTGAAAACCAAGCCTCGTCTTCAGGCTTTCTACGGGCGTAAAATGGTGATTTCACTTCCTCACTACCTATAACAGTTTCGAAGGCCATAAAATGTCAAGATAGCACAACCCCCCCCCAAAATGACCCAATTTTGGAAAGAAGACACTTCAAGCTATTTGCTAAGAGGCATGTTGAGTCCATGGAATATGTTACATTTTGCAATTAGTTTTGGGAAAATGCATTTGTTTGTCTTTATTTTAAATAATTTTAAAATAATTTATATATTGTTCAATCATGGCATGGTTATATGTGGAAATATACCCCAAAATACATTTTGCTGCTTCTCCTGAGTACGGGGATACCACATGTGTGGGACTTTTTGGCAGTCTAAACACGTACAGGACCCCAAAAAACAATCACCGTCTTCAGGCTTTCTAAGGGCATACATTTTTGATTTCACTACTCACTGTCTATCACAGTTTTGGAGGCCATGAAATGCCAAGATAGCACAACCCCCCCAAATGACCCTATTTTGGAAAGTAGACACCCCAAGCTATTTGCTGAATGGCATGTTGAGTATTTTGCAGATCTTGCTTTTTGTCACAAAGTTTTGAAAATTGAAAAAAAATAATATTTTCTTTCTTCATTTTCAAAAACAAATGCAAGCTGTAAAATACTCACCATGCCTCTTAGCAAATACCTTGGGGGTGTCTACTTTCCAAAATAAGGTCATTTGGGGGGGGGGGGGGGGGGCGTTTGTGCTATCTGGACATTTCAGGGCCTCCGAAACTGTGATAGGTAGTGAGGAAGTGATTGACAAATGACAAAACAAATTAAAACTACACAAAGTTGTTTCTAAATAATATATTGCTCATACATGCTATGGTTATATGTGGAACAACACCTCAAAATACATTCTGCTGCTTATCCAGAGTATGGGAATACCACATGTGTGAGACTTTTTGGGAGCCTAGCCACACAGGCCCCTGAAAACCAAGCCTCGTCTTCAGGCTTTCTACGGGCATAAAATGGTGATTTCACTCCCTCACTACCTATAACAGTTTCGAAGGCCATAAAATGTCAAGATAGCACAACCCCCCCCCCCCCCCCCCCCCAAAATGACCCCATTTTGGAAAGAAGACACTTCAAGCTATTTGCTAAAAGGCATGTTGAGTCCATGGAATATGTTACATTTTGCAATTAGTTTTGGGAAAATGCATTTGTTTTTCTTTATTTTAAATAATTTTAAAATAAATTATATATTGTTCAATCATGGCATGGTTATATGTGGAAATATACCCCAAAATACATTTTGCTGCTTCTCCTGAGTACGGGGATACCACATGTGTGGGACTTTTTGGCAATCTAAACACGTACAGGACCCCAAAAAACAATCACCGTCTTCAGGCTTTCTAAGGGCATACATTTTTGATTTCACTACTCACTGTCTATCACAGTTTTGGAGGCCATGAAATGCCAAGATAGCACAACCCCCCCAAATGACCCTATTTTGGAAAGTAGACACCCCAAGCTATTTGCTGAATGGCATGTTGAGTATTTTGCAGATCTTGCTTTTTGTCACAAAGTTTTGAAAATTGAAAAAAAAAATATTTTCTTTCTTCATTTTCAAAAACAAATGAAAGCTGTAAAATACTCACCAGGCCTCTTAGCAAATACCTTGGGGGTGTCTACTTTCCAAAATAAGGTCATTTGGGGGGGGGGGGGTGCATTTGTGCTATCTGGACATTTCAGGGCCTCCGAAACTGTGATAGGTAGTGAGGAAGTGAAATCACCATTTTACGCCCTTAGAAAGCCTGAAGGCGGTGATTGGTTTTTTGGGGTCCTGTACACGGCTAGGATCCCAAAAAGTCTCACACATGTGGTGTCCCTGTACTCAAGAGAAGCAGTAGGATGTGTTTTGGGGTGTAAATTCACATTTTGCCATGTCATGTTTGAGCAATTTATCATTTAGTGACAACTTTGTGCAAAAGGAAAAGAAAACTTGTGGCAAAATATAAAATATTCCATAGACTCAACATGCCTATCAGCAAATAGCTTGGGGTGTCTACTTTCCAAAAAGAGGTAATTTGGGGGGGGGGGGGGGGGGGGGGGTTTGAACTGTACTGGTTATGGACAGCATTAGAAGCTTAGGTCACACATCACCCACTCTTCTAACCACTTGAAGACAAAGCCCTTTCTGACACTTTTTGTTTACATGAAAACATTTTTTATTTTGCTAGAAAATGACTTTGAACCCCACAAACATTATATATATTTTTTAAAGCAAAGGCCCTACAGATCAAAATGGTGGGTGTTGCATTTTTTTTTTCACACATTATTTGAGCAGCAATTTTTCAAACGCAATTTTTTTAGGAAAAAAAAAATTTTTTTTTTTCATTTTAATGCACTAAAACACACTAAATTGCCCAAATGTTTGATGAAATAAAAAAATGATCTTAGGCCCAGTACATACCAAAGATACCAAATGTGACATGCTTTAAAATTGCGCACAAACGTGCAGTGGCGACAAACTACATTCCTTTTTTAAAAGCCTTTAAAATCCTTTACAGGTTACCACTTTATATTTACAGAGGAGGTGTACTGCTAAAATGACTGCCCTCGATCTGACCTTTGCGGTGATACCTCACATGCATGGTGCAATTGCTGTTTACATATGACACCAGACCTACGCTTGGGTTCGCCTTTGCGTGTGAGCTTCTTTTTTTTTATTATTTATTTTGCTTCTTTTTTTTTTTTAAACAGTTGCTTTCATTTTTTTTTTATCATTTTTATTGTTATCTCAGGGAATGTAAATATCCCCTATGATAGCAATAGATAGTGACAGGTACTATTTTGTGAAAAAAATGGGGTCTATTAGACCCTAGATCTCTCCTCTTCCCTAAAAGCATCTAATCCACCAAGATCAGTGTGATAAAATGCTTTCCCAATTTCCCAATGGTAGTGTTTATATCCGGCGAAACTTAAGTCATGAAATGCTCATAGCTTCTGGTTTCTTTGGCCATAGAGATGATTGGAGCCATTCTGGTCTCCGATCAGCTCTATGGTCAGCTGGTGGAACCAATGGCTGCATTCTTGGGTTCCCTGTTGGGGCAGGAGGACGCTCCCTCCCACTGCTTGTAAAAGCAGTCTAGAGGCTAATTAGCCACTAGGATTTCTTTTACATGAAAGCCAATTGCTGGCTAAAAAGAATGATACCAAGATGATACCTAAACCTGCAGGCATCATTCTGGTATAACCACTCAAGGTCCAGCAACATACCTGTATGTTGCTGGTCCTTGTTGGGCATGTATTGTAATGTTCTTTTTTCATGCAGCCTGTGGGCTGCATGAAAAAAAGAGATTGATCGGTGGGTATGCCCACCATTTGAATACCACCCTTCATCCACCCACTTTTTTTTAACTGTGGTGGTGAAATCACCTCCTACAGCACTGGAGTCACTGATTTACGTATCGTGAGAGCAAACGCTGTTGCTGTCAAGATAAATAAATCAGTGCTGCAGCTGAATGGCATACCTGAAAAGCAAATAATGGTAACGATAAAACATTAACTCAATAAAACAACTTGATTTTTTAAAGCAATCTGTGCCTAAAAAATATATGCCAAAGCATGGGGGAAATCTGCTCCTAATGTTAGGAGAAAATCGCTCCTCCACCCCTGCCCCCATGCTTTGGCTTATATGCTCTTTTTTTTTTAACTCTGGTGGTGAAATCACCTCCTACAGTGCTGGAGTCACGGCTTTACGTATCGTGGGAGCAAACGCTGTTGCTGTTAGAATAAATAAACCCGTGCTGCAGCTGAATGGCGTACCTGCTAAGCAAATAATGGTTAACAATAAAACAAAGTAACATTACAGTATAACAGTAATGCCTCGTACACACGTACGGACTTTTGCCGGCGGACCTAGTCCAGCGGACAATCCCGCGGGACTTTCCGGCTAGGTCCGCTGGACTTTCCGAGGGTGTGGACTTGCCCACACACGCACGGACTTGTCCAGCGGATAATCCGCCGGCCAAAAGTCCGCGGGACTTTTGAAAATGAACGGACTTGCCCACACACGGAGCAGTCCGTTCATTTCGAACGTAACTTCAGGTTACGTAGCTAGCGTAGGCAGTAAATGCCGCCGCGCTAGCTCCGTGACCTGGCATGGATTTAAAGGGAATCCCCACGCCAGGTCACAGGCATTCCGGGCAGAGACAGCGACGGGTCAACATCGGAAGAAGAAGAAGAACAAGAAGGACAAGAAGAAGGACAAGGCGCCGGCGGCGCGGAAGACGACGACCGCCGCAAGAACAGAAGAGAGACCCCGGAAGACCCCCGAAGGCGGATCGAGACCCCCAGACGACGGCGGCGACGACGAAGAAGGTAGCCGGACTCCTCCCCTCGTGAAAGAGCTAGGTAAAAGAGCAGAAGAGAGGGGAGGAGTCCGGCGAGAAGACCCCCAAGACGGAAGAAGACCCCCGAAGGCGGATCGAGACCCCCAGACGGCGGCGACGACGAAGAAGGTAGCCGGACTCCCCTCGCTCGGTAAAAGAGCTTGGTAAATGGCGGGGGAGTCCGGCGAGAAGACCCCCAAGACGGAAGAAGACCCCCGGAGCAGTGCAATAAACTATTTTTTCAAAAGTGTGGGTGTTTTTTTTTACTTTACATTTTACACCTTAGGTGAATGGGTAGGGGTACATCGTACCCCATACTCATTCACATAGGGTGGGGGGCCGGTATCTGGGGGCCCCCTTATTAAAGGGGGTTCCCAGATTCCGATAAGCCCCCGCCCGCAGACCCCGACAACCAACGGCCAGGGTTGTCGGGAAGAGGCCCTTGTCCTCATCAACATGGGGACAAGGTGCTTTGGGGTGGGGGGGCCGCACGGCCCCCCTTTCCCCAGGGCACCCCCCATGTTGAGGGCACGCGGCCTGGTACGGCTCAGGAGGGGGGGGGGGGCGCTCGTTCGTCCCCACCCCTTTCCTGGCCTGCCAGGCTGCGTGCTCGGATGAGGGTCTGACATGGATTTGGGGGGAACCCTCACGCCGTTTTTTCGGCGTGGGGATTCCCTTTAAATCCATGCCAGGTCACGGAGCTAGCGCAGCGGCAGTAACTGCCTACGCTAGCTACGTAACCTGAAGTCACGTGCTAAATGAACGGACTTGCCGATGAGCGGCAAGTCCGTTCATTTCACAAGTCCCGCGGACTTGCCCACTAACGGCGGGATTGTCCGCTGGACTTCCAAGTCCAGCGGATAATTTGAAAACAAAACCTGAAACTTTAGTCCGCCGTACTTTGGCGCCAAAAAGTCCGCCGGCGCCCACACACGAGGGGATTATCCGCTGGACTTCAGTCCAGAGGATAATCCCGCGGGATTGTCCCTTCGTGTGTACGCGGCCTTAGACATACCATACCTGTAAAGCAAATACAATAAAATATAGTAAAAAATAAAACATTACAGTTCTAAAATACAGTAAGAATAGAGAGAGAACAATAGATATATAACAATGGAGAGCGATCGGGCGGACAATAGAGAGTGAACCTAAGAGAGGGAACAATAGAAAGAGAGAAGAAAAATAAAACTATTTTTTGGTGTGTTTTATTTTATTTTTAATTTGTTTGCACTTTTATATAAACTGTAAACTGTAAACACAGGGTCTCTCAAAATGTGATGGCCATCTCATCTTTCGAGACCCTGTGTAAGTGTGCCCTAGGACTGTGCAATGCTGTACCTTACACTAATACTCCACTAGTGTATGGTAGCATTTGAAACAGTCACCGATGCAGAGACCAGGTTGGTCAGGACAGGAGGGACAATAAAAGCGGGTGTCAGGCCAATATCCACGCTTATTGCAGACACAGCATCTTCTTTGGGGTGTTCTTTGGGTAGGGGTACCAGGGAGGACATACAGAAAATGCCTCTCATGCAGCAAGCTCACTGCATTTGCATTGGGAAGGTGGGCCACAGCACCGTCTGGAAACAGAAGGGCTGTGATGATCTCTTCCTGGAATTTAAAGAAGGATCCTGTTCATCCTGAAGCTTTGTATAGCACATAAGAATTCAGCAGAGCCAATTGGAATAATTATACAGACACCTTTTTGTACCAGCTTCTGAAATTACAGGCAAATTGGTACGATGCCAACAACTGGTCGTTGAGGTCCACCCCTCCCATGTTAAGGTTGTATTTATGGACACAGAGGGGTTTCTCCACAACACCAGTCGCCATAGGAATTTGGACAGTCGTATCTGCGTGAAGGGAGGACAGAACAAAAACATTCCAATTATCCCTCCACTTCACTGCTAACAAATTATTACATTTCAAGCAGGCTCTCTCCCCCCATCTAAGTCAGGACTCTACAAGCCATTGGGGGATCGCAGGGTGCCACATGCGCCAATTCCGCAATCAAAAAGGTGACTAAAAAGTGTCACGCTTGTGTAATAATTGTCCACGTACAAGTTGTACCCCTTTGCGAATAAGGGTGACACCAATTCCCACACAATCTTACCAGTGCTCCCTATGTATTCTTGGTAGTTCTTTGGCTCCACGAGAGTATCGCTTCCCTAGTAAACCATAAAACTATATGTATAGCCTGTTGCCCTGTCATAGAGCTTGACCCCATATCTGGCACGGGAAGATACTGTTTCATAGACAAGCGGCCAGAAAACTTAAACAGGGACTCATCAACGCAGACAACTTGATCAGGAGTAAACAAGGCTGCAAACTGTTGGTTGAAGTGGTTTACGAGGGGCCAAATTTTGTGGAGCCGATCGTATCCAGGGTCACCCGGAGGACAACAGAGTTCATTGTCATTAAAATGCATGAACTGCAAGATCTGCTCGTATCATGTCATGGTCATAGAGGCAGAGAACACGGCATATGGTGAATTGGGTCAGTGGACCAATATGACTGCAAATCACTTTTTTTAACTATGCCCATGAGAAGGGATAGGCCCAGGAAGGTCTTAAATTTGGAATAGGTTTCCAATCTCTGGTAAGGATCAACTGGGGATTAGCGGCGATGAATTGACTAGCATACAAATTGCTTTGGTCCACAACAGATCTATAGAGATCTTCCGTGAAAAACAGCGAATAAAAATCAAGTGACATAAAATCAACTGTTTCCACCTGAATTCCGGGTTGGCTAGTGAATGGGGTAAGTATGGGTGCTGCAGAAGTGGTGGGCTCCCAATTCAGATTGGCAAATGCAGCAGGAAGGGCAATATGGGCTTGACGGGTCTGTGTTTGTCTTCTTGGTGGCTGCGGGATTCTACTCCTCACCAGCTCGAACTGCACTTATGGGACTCACCACGTCACCAAGTGTTACAGTACTGATGTACGACCAGGATGTACTAGGTCGCTGGTGCTTGCCAGTTCACCAGAAGGATGAGCGGCAATAGTACTGGCTATCTGCTCCATACGAGAGCCCTACGGTTCTTGCACCTCAACGACAGCAGAAGAATGTGGACCACTACTCGGTCGTCAGAGCTATCTGTCAGGGTGCCGCTGCTGTCTACAGGTTTGTATTCTCAGCCTGAATCTGACAGATGGGTGACTTCCTCTTCACTCTCATCTGTCAGGCTTAGAAATGTGTAGGCCTCTTCACTAGTGTATCTTCGATTGGACATTTTGGCCTTTACATTTACTGGTACAACTAGTGAAACTCACAGGAAAAAAGAGCATCTGACTGTCTGCGACTGCTTCAAACGCTACCAAAAAAACTGTTAGCATTCATAGGGATCAGACCTGACTCTGTGAATGCTGCAGTTATGTGTTTAGTGTTTCGTAAGTGACAGTGATCGATTGAAACTGCATTTGGGTGGGCTGGATGGAGGGGCTAGATGGAGGGGCTAAACGCAGGTGCTAGCAGGTATCTGGCTGATCCCGCTAACGCTGCATTTTTGGGAACCCTAAACTATTGGGGAGACTAATATAGTTCTGATCAGATCAAAGATATTGATCCGTTAGGACACTATACTACTAAGGGAGGTGTATGGTGCGTGCGTGAGTGTTAACTGATATCACCAGCCAGGTGATCAGGGGGTTAAACCTTTTATTAGGCAATATATGGCGTGCGCCCTGATGCTATAAAAAAATAACTAACTAACCAGCATCACCATGACACTAATACAGTGATCACTGGTGACAGGGGGTGATCAAGGGGTTAAACCTTTATGAGGGGAGTTTAGTGGGTGTCCCACTTTTTATTGTCACAAATGACACCAGTACAGTGATCAAAGAAAAATATGAACACTGCACTAGGTAACACTGTGAGGGGGAGTGAAGGGGTTAACTGAAGGGGGGGGTGATCGGGGGGTGACAAGTGTACCTATGTGTATTGGTGCTAGTGTAGTTTTGGTGCAACTTACTGTGAGATGTCTTCTCTCCTCTCTCTGGAACAGAAAAGAGTTCCACGAGGGGAGATGACATCACTTTCCCTGCCTGTGTTTACACTTACAGGCAGGGGAAGGATTTAATTTGCCAGAACCAATGACCAGGTCCAGGCCAGAAATCATTGGCCTGGGCATGGAGACTGATCGGTTCTGAAGTGAATCCGATCATCGCGGCCGCCCAGGGGGTGCCCGAGCGCACCCTCTAGGTGGCCATGTGCCAGACATACAGCTACGACACTTCGCCCAGCCGAGTCAACCTGCCGCAGTATAACTGTGGCAGCTGGTCCGGAACTGGTTAAGGCAAATAGACTGTGAAATTTGCAAGTTGCTCCAGAGCTTAGCTAAGCCTCAGTATAGCCGCTTCATTGCTCTGGGGCTTAGAAATACTCTCAGCTTTCTCTTTTCTTCTTCCCCACTAAGAGGGGGGCTAAGCGGGTTCTGATTGGTCGGCGCCACCCATGTGATGGCACCGACCAATTAGAATGCTCCAGGGATTTCTGTGTCTTTAGTAAATCAACCCTATTACATTTATTAAATACAGTAAACCCCCGCTATATCGCGGTTCAGTTTTTGCGGTCCCGGTATATCGCGGTATTTTAATTAGGACCTGTTATTCTGATATTGTGGTAATATTTCGCCATTTTCGCAGTTATGTACTCTATTTTTTACTGTACTGTACAGTATACTGTACTGTTAAGACAATATTTTTGTGTTTTAAAAATCCTCTTGATCTCTCTCTCTATCTTTAATGTGTTTCTATTGCATAAAAGTGTTTTTAAAGACCTTTAAATGCTATTAAAAAATTAACAAAACATGCCTAGGGTGTATTTAAATAGGGTCTTTCTATTTCGCGGTTTTTCACTTTTCGCGGGTGAGTCCGGAACATAACCCCAGCGATGGAGGGGGGTTTACTGTATTTCACTATTGCATGTAGTGAAATATATCTATTTTCTACAGTCATTTCGCCAGATTTTTGTAAACTTTTTTTGTCTATATACAAGCATATCCATCATTTGCTGCTAACCTCCCAATCACTCCAAACATAATACAATGTACATGCATATCACAATGGTCTAATCCCTTGTAAGAACATATGTCATATGTAGTGGGGATACTTTACTTATTCACAATAATTTTTAGAGATATATTTTGTTCAAGACAGAATGAGATTATGAATAGACAACTATTCTTATAAAAGGTGTGGAATTTGAGCTGTGTCATCAATTTGAAGGTTTGACAGATGGATACCAGAATGACACGTTCAAGAACATCAAAGAATGACAATGGCTATTCTCTAACAAGAAAAAACAGACCCATCCAAAGATATAGCAATATCACAGAAAAAAATATTTTAAAAGTGGGGTTTCTCAACTAGGATTCCTCAAGAGATTACAAGGGAAAAATAGTATCAAAAATTACATATATACAGCGGGTAAAATAAGTATTGAACACGTCACCATTTTTCTAGGCAAATATATTTCTAAAGGTGCTACTGAAATAACATTTTTACCACAATTTGGTAACAACCCATGCAAACCATACATACAAATAAACCAAAACAAATAAGTTTAGAAATTAGGGTATGTGTAATAAAATGGAATGACACAGGGAAAAAGTATTGAACACATGAAGAAAGGGAGGTGATAAAGACATGGAAAGCCAAGACACAAGCTGAAATCTATCAGTAATTAAAAATGCAATCCTGCCCCTTGTCAGTACAAGTTAATATCAGCTGGTTCAGTCTCAACTGATGGCCTATAAAAAGGTGTCTCATTACCAATGTGTCACACAAGAAACATCTCATGATCTCATGATGGGTAAAAGCAAAAAACTTTCTCAAGACCTTTGCAACCTTATTGTTGCAAAACATACTTATGGCATTGTTTACAGAAGGATTTCTAAACTTCTGAAAGTCCAAGTGAGCACTGTTGGAACCATATGCCTGAAAATGGAAAAAATATAATTTCACCATAAACCAGTCATGACCAGGTGCTCCTCGCAAGAAGAATGAAAAGAATTATCAGAAGAGTTGTTCCATAGACATGTGCATTTGTTTTCATCCGAATGCATTTTCGTCAGAATTTCGGGTATTTCAGAATCTGAAAACCGAAAACCGAAAGATGCGACATACACAAATGCTTTATTTTCGTTTTCGTTGCAACAGTTTGATATAGATAGGAGATTCGACATAACGATCTGTGTCCATCGAACCTTTGGTCAAATGTGCCTAACCTTAGCTCTATTAGTTCAAGATTATTCTACATAGAGAGAAAAGATTCGACAGAGAGAAAAGATTTGACATAGAGAGAAAAGATTTGACATAGAGAGAAAAGATTTGACATAGAGAGAAAAGATTTGACATAGAGAGAAAATATTCAACATTATAGAGACAATAGCAAAAAATGTCGAATGTGCCTAACCTAACTCTATTAGTCCAAGATTATTTGACATGAAGATTCGATGAAGCAGTCGCTGCAAGCATGACATTTATGGACAAATGCTCTGCCCATAGGCTATAGAAGAATTTTAATGTTGGTTGACTAGTAATAATTAATAAATATAATTGTCATACAGCATTAGAATTCTACTATAGCTTGTAAGCGGAATATTCGACCGGAAATGTACGATTGCGGCATCGTACAGTTTATCTGCTCCGTCGAATCTTCTTAGAACATTCGAAAGACACCATAAGCCTTCAATGACAGATTCGACCTTAATTATTTCGGATTTTCGGACGAATGCATTTTTTAACGAAACAAAATAAATAAAAACGAATTTCGGGAGTAACTAAATAAATTTATTTTTTGGTGAAGAAAACGAAATTCCGAAACAAAATATTTCAGTGTGCACATGTCTATTGTCCAAGAGCTAAAGACCACTTGTGGAACACTTCAGAAAGACCTGAAATTAGTAGGTACAATTGTTTCAAGAAAACAATAAGTAATGCACTCAACTGCTATGGCTTGTATGCACGCTCATCACGCAAGACTCCTCTGCTGTTTAAACAAGCATGTTGAAGCTTATTTAAAGTTTGTTGCACAAGCCTGTGAAATACTGGGAGAATATAGTCTGGTCAGATGAGATCAAAATTAAGCTCTTTTTTTTTTTTATAAATCTTTTTATTACATTTCTTAATTACAAACAAAACATACAAAGACACGACAAACCATCATACACTTTGGTCAAAAAAAAAAAATATATAATATTACACTTTTCCAAATCTGATATTTGAATTATTAATCCAAAAAGAAAATAAAGAAATAATAAAAAAAAACAGATTACAATAGACAATAATTCTCTCACCGATAGCTTCAAACATTTCTCACTTAGGAGCATGCATATTATACATCCTAGCCCCCATTGGCTTTCTATAATGTATACGGCTTATCCAGCCACTTTGCCCACACTTTGTCATACTTGCTAGGGCAACCCCTATTCATGCAGGTATCTCTATACAGTGGAAGATTATTATTTACCAATTGCTTCCAAAATGAGAGAGTGGTGGGACGAGGTTTCTTCCAATGCAATGCAATAGCTTTTCTTGCATAAAATAATGCTATAATAGTAAACACTTGCTCAGACACTATTGGAAAAATAGTCTCTACCAGACCCAATAGACAAACAGACATTGAAATCGGTAGAGGAGCGGAAGTGAGAGAGTTCAATAAATAAATGACACTGCACACCACCCAAAAAACACAATAACAACAGTGAAGTTTGGAGGTGGGAACATCATGGCGTTGGGCTGTTTTTCAGTATACAGTACTTGCAAACTTCATATCATTGAAGGGAGGATGAATGGAAAAATGTACTAAGACATTCTTGAAAAAAAATCTGCTGCCATCTAACAGGATGATGAAGATGAAACAAGGGTGGACATTTCAGCAAGACAATGATCCCAAACACAAAGCCAAGGAAACTCTAAAATAGTTTCAAAGAAAGAAAACAAAGCTGCTAAAATGGCCCAGCCAATCACCTGACTAGAATCCAATAAAACATCTATGGAAAAAAACAAAGATCAGAGTTCATAGAAGAGACCTGCGGAACCTTCAAGATTTAAAGATTTTTTGTGTGGAAGAATGGGCAAAAAAAAAACACCTGAGCAATGCATGCGACTAGTTTTTACATACAGGAGGGGTCTTGAAGCTGTCATTACCAACAAAGGATTATGTTCCAAGTATTAAATACATTTCAGTAAAGCCCCATACACACGCGCGGATTATCCGAGGACCAGGTCCGTCGGACCATGTCCGTCATACTTTGTCTGATGTTGGTTTTGCGTACACACGGTCGGACAAAGTTGTCGGAAAATCCGATCATTCTGAACGTGGTGACGTTTGTTGCCTACGACGGGACTACGTAGAGGCTAGTAGCCAATAGCTTTGGTCTTGTAATGTGATCTGAGCATGCGTAGCACTTTGTCCGGTCGGACAACCGTACACACGATCGGATTTGGTGTGATCGGACCGTGTTGTCGGCAAATCTATCCAGCAGGAGATAAGACTTTGTCCGTCGGACAATCCGACGTACACTGTCCGATGGTGCATACACACGGTCTGATTTTTCAACAACATTGTCCGATCGGACAGAATCCATGAAAAAATCCGACCGTGTGTATGGGGCTTCAGTGTGTTCAATACTTTTTTCCTGTCCCATTCCATTTTATCACACATAACTTAATTTCTGAACGTATTTATTTTGAGTTCTTTGTAAGTATGGATTGCATGGGTTGTTACTAACATGTGGTGAAAATGTCATGTCACTAGCACCCTTAGAAATATATTTACCTAGAAAAATGGTGACCTGCTCAATACTTATTTTACCCGCTGTATATAAATACCATTCTTCCACCAGTAAAAAAGACAATGTTGTATTTTTTATTGGTGGAAGAACGATATTTATATATGTGTGTATTGTTTTTATATAATTTTCATTCAATATTTGAAATTTTTAAAGATATTTTTTTATTACTGAATTGAACTTAGTTGTTTTTGATACACCACATGTGTCCTGTGAAATCATCTTTCCTTTGACTGGTATTCTGATCACCGTTTTTCTTTTGTAATAATACAGTATGCTGCAGGGACTTAGTGAGTTGGCATATTTCTACAGTTTAAACCATTTTACCTCTTGCTTAGCAATAAAAACTGACATAGCTTCTAATTCTCTCCACTGTGTCCATCCCACTGGATATCGCATGAGATAAAATACTGCATGGTTTCATGACATGAATAACACATATTTCAATAAAATACAGCATGCTGTATTTTAGTAGCATTTTTTTTGTGAATTGCTAAACTATTGCCTACTCAACCCAATGTCCCGCTAAGGCCAGAGATCATGTCCAATTGTGAGGGAGAGGCTGTACCAATCATATTTATGGGTCACAACGATCCAAGGAGCAACTGAGGAAACTGGTCAGCGGAGCCTGGACACTGATGTCATGGGCCGATCTACAGAAAATCACAGCTAAATTCTCAAAATCAAGTAGTTGTTTTTGCTGTTTTGATTTCCTTGCTTGCATACTGCTCCAAGTGTTTTGATTTTTACAAATTGGTACATTCCAAAAAGCGCCACATTCATGCGTCTGTCCAATCGAACGTACACAGCCTTGCATCGAACGTACTTGTGACGCACCTCTATCGTGGCGGCCACTATATAAGACGATGTTGTATTTATTTTGGGGGAAAGGAAGTTTGTTCTCTCTAGATAAGAGCATCCAGAATTTAAAGGCATTTATTCCATGAGATAAAATACTGCATGGTTTCATGACATGAATAACACATATTTCAATAAAATACAGCATGCTGTATTTTAGTAGCATTTTTTTTTTTGTGAATTGCTAAACTATTGTGAAAAACACTATGAGCTATTTTATTTTAAAGAGGAAAATACTGCTTTGTGAATGGAGCCCAGTACTTCCTATGCAGCTAATGTGTCAGGTAAAGTCTATAGGCTTGAAAATTCAGTTTGTGAATGGATAGAAAACGGGGACCCAGTTGGGACCCTTACTTTTTATTCTATTTAGAAATTATGTTATTGGGATAAAAAGATTTGCAGATGACACCAAGCTATTTAGTGGAATAGTGTCTTTACACGATATGAACGTAAAAACAGGCTTTAATACTGTTTAAGAGGGCAACAATGTGGCAAATTAGATTTAATATTGATGATTAGTGTACATTTATGCAACTGGGAATTAAATCATGCAAGATGTTTTTGTGCATAGGCACCCCTGTAGGCAGGGCAAGGCACCTCACATGTCTCACCTGCCCTTCACTGAAGCTAGTGGAGCACAAATGATGCTGTATTAGCTTTTTCCTTGGTTGCAAGAAACCAGAAGTGACATTTTAGAAATAGTTTTGGGGTTCATTCTTGCTAGGGGAGATCAGCGGCCCAGTAGCACCCACCATGTGGGTCTCAGGGCTGCGGTACTGTACAGAACTGTGCTGTGGGACAGCGTAGCCCAGGAAGCAAGAAAAACATCCTTTGTAATGCAGATCTGGAATAAACTACTTCTGAGTTTTCTTCTGGAGTTAGAATCTAGCTGTGGATCTTGTTGAATCATCAAGTTGCCAAACTTTCCACACACAGACGTGGTGTAATGAGTTATGTCTTTTGCATAAAGCAACGTTTGAGGCAGAACATACACTAATTTATTACTTACGTGATGCATATACACATAGGAGACAGCTAACACATAATTTGGACAGCTATTGGTGGAAGTTTACCAGCGGAGGCAATTCAGTAAAGCACTTGCAATAAAGTTATGGCAGTATAGGCAAATTAGAAAGGCCTGTGTCTAATTTATTAAAACCTTGGGATGGTCACAGTTACAACAAATGCAACAGATTCAGGTTCATGTTCACAATATGTCACTGTGGCTGTGACAAATTCAACAAGAATTACCAACAGTTCATAGACAAAGAAGACTTAAGGAAGTTCAAGCTAACTATAAGTTGGTTCTTAAAGTGGTTGTTAACCCACTACAATATAATCAAGCCATCTTTTCTGTTACATAATTCTATGTGTCCCTGTGTCTGTGTTATATAAAAAAAAATGCTGATTATACCATATATCAGAGCGGCTCTCGGCTCATGTAACTCCTTGGCTCTCTCCTCTCTCCTGTTGACAGCTATAGTGGGTGGGGCTGAGCACTGCAGCTGACATCAGCCGGGGAGAAGAGAGGAGAGAGATCCAAGGAGTTACGTTAGCACGGGGAGCCACTCTGATACATGGTATAATCTGCATCTTTTTTATACAGCACAGGCACAGGGGCGCATAGCATTATATAACAGAGGGGATGCCATGATTATAGCATAGATTTGATTGCACCAGGAGGGGAGGATCGTGGAGTGGACAGAGCTGACAGGCAGGGAGGGGGAGGACAGAGGAGGACACAGACACAGGAGAGCAGGGCTGCGGATGATGGAGGCATGTAAACTAACCATGGTGTCAGGGCTCAGCAGCCATGATATACCGTGGTCAGTTTACAGGGGGGAGGGCATAGCCAGGCAGGATTAGCCAGGTTTTTTAGGTGGTATGGGGGCCAAATTACACAGCATAAGCACTGTGGTCTATAACATGCTATAAGGGAACAGGATCTTTTTTTTTTTTAGGTTAACAAACACTTTAAGCACAGAGACAGGCCAGAGTGCTCAGCGTGGGTCCTCTTTGTAGTAAAAAGCAAGTCACGTTTGCTTGCACCACCCCCCTCACATGTAAATGGTTACTAATACACTGCTGGCTATTAACTGTACAGCTTCTTTGGTTGGTAGGCTGTGGACTGCCACCATCCTAGCAACCAGTGATGCAAGGCTGAACATTGACAGTGTGGAATGGCTGATGGACATGCTGAAAACGAGTTCCCTATCAGATCTGCCTCCACTGTGATTGACAGTGGTGGGCAGATTCCTTAGTGGCTATTGTGCTGTCTAGCAGCTGTGGATTCCACCCCCTCCATTCCAAGGGATGCAAACCTTATTGGAACTAGTCCCTCAGAATTTTTTATCAGGCTGTGCCCACTGTAAATCTCAGAGCAGGTGGAACTGATGGGAAAGCAGTGTTTCAACAGCATGCTCCATCCACACCACAGCTCAACTCCTTGGCCGCTGCCCCTCTCTGTGTGACAGGTGAAGTGGCTAAGCAGGGAGGTTAGCAATGCTGGGCCTCTCATTATATTGAGCTGCTCTGTGGATGACGACTCCAGCGTCAGTGCCAGCCTCCATGCATCAAATTTCTGACAGGTACATGAATCGGTCATACACACACACCTGCATTTTTAATCATAGACATTAGTTATGAATTCCAGGGAAAAATTTTGGACTGTAGGAATAATTAAAATTCACATAGCACATAGTAACTGGGAGCATAGAGGAATCATTTCTGCATTCACATTAAAGCTTTCTCTGCTGGCGTCATATTTATTGTCTTGATTATAACAATGCTAGTAGGACACAGTTTTTTTTTTTCTATGGTAAGTTCCACTGTTTTTCATATATTACCATATGTAATTGTAGTAAAGTTTTCATTGATTGTAAGACTTTAGAAGAAGGCTGTAAAGACATGAAAAGATATTGATGCACATTTATTTGTACTTAATACATATTGCTAATTTTAAAGCAACACGACATTGATTTTCCTTTGAATTGATGAATGTCTTTCTTTTCAATATAATTTCCATGATTTTGAGGCTAATAAAAGGTAATAAACCTTATAATGAGCACAGTCTTTCATACTGATTTTCATTTTGAACAGCTGGCCTCTAGAGATGTAAGCCTTAAAAACATATTGCAAAATTATATCAACTCATAACGATAGAAAATAATTTAATTAAATTACAATTCAAAGTCATTAAGGATTATTAAAACAGATAGACAAACAGTCTTGGTATTATTATCCCCTAATTAAAGATTCATATTGTGACACATCTAAACATGAAACATAGTGTAATATTTTTACTGTGGCAAATATAATACACATTGATTGCCATATTTGACACAATATTCTCCAATGTACTAATACTAATTGTAAATTTTCTTCGAATTCTGTTGCAAACATTTGCATATGATGAACATGTCTTCTGACAGTTTTATGCCTCGTACACACGGTCGGATTTTCAGAAGGAAAATGTTTGATGGGAGCCTTTTGTCGGAAATTCCGACCGTGTGTAGGTTCCATCAGACAGTTTCCATCGGAATTTCCATCGCACAAAATTTGAGATCTGGTACTCAAATTTTTCGACGACAAAATCCGTTTGCGCAAATTCCAGTCGTGTGTAGACAATTCTGACACACAAAGTGCCACGCATGCTCAGAATAAATTACGAGACGGAAGCGCTCGGTGTGGTAAAACTAGTGTTCGTAATGGAGATAGCACATTTGTCACGCTGCAATTTTTAAAATAGTTGAATGCAGCGCATTCTCTTCTTCTTTATAATGCTAGAAGGATGAAGTTGTTTTGGTGCTCATATTCACACAGAGTTCTCACAAACTGATTTCTTTATTATTTCTTGTGATCTCATGAATAATATTAATTTAGTTTTTCGTCAGATCTCCATAATAATGTTCTTTTTTTTTTATTCTTTTTTTTATCAAGATCTGCATTTTTTTTTTCTAGTGCTCTCCATAATACTATTTCTCGTTTTGTGTGTCAAGTTACCACAACACCATTATTATCTTGTATTTTTTAACCTCAAGGAGGTTGGTTGGGGTCCCTTGTTAATTTGACCTTTTTTTTCTGTACCTGCCTAGTCACAAACAAACTGTCCTTTTTTTAACTAAATCACATAGCCAAGTATTTGTGAAAATAAATAGCAATTTATTCTGGGTCATAACAAAATAAATAGGAAGGCAACTCTGGAGAAACTGGTGAAATTTGCAAAGCCTTTGTACCCCAGGGCACACATTAATTATTTTACAGTCAAAATTGGTGGCCTGAGGAGTCCTTATAATAGTGAGCACAATCTGGTTCAGGACTACAAGAGATCAGGAACAGCAGCAGATGACATATCTGTCCCCAGGCTGTGGTCATACAACAGCCTGCATCTTTTGCCAGACCAGACTGAACCCAGGCCATCACTATCTTGTCTTCCTTACATGCTTCCTTCCAGGCTGTGGCTCTGGTGTTGGAGTTGTGGCAGGAGGTGGAGGAGGAGGACCTGGAGGAGGAGGAGGAGGACCATGGTTCAACTCACAAACGTGGCTTTGGCTTGTGAGTTCACCCCTCAACCCCTTATTTAGGGCTTGTAACATAACTTCCTCACATAAGAGGCGTTGGCCCTCCTCCATTTCCAGCATTTTGCAGGCTGTCATGTAGGCATAGTCCTCTTGAACACTGGGGGGGTTTCTGAGGGCCGCAGTAGCCTTCAGAAATATGCCAATTGCTGCCTCCTTCAGGTTACTCCTCTTCCTGGCACTTTTTTGTGGAAGCCTGAGGGAAGGGTCCTGGGATTCGGGCAGGCTACTGGGCCCAGCCACCTCCTGGCTGCCAATTTCCACGGCCTGGCTGGGGCTTTCCTGTGTCTGAAAAAGGGATATAGTTTTAGTTTTTGGTTCATCAATCCCACACAATTTTCAGCCCATGACTGTTGAAAATTGAATGTTAATAAATAGAAAAGACTATCATTCTGACCCCAGCTTTTTTCCTTCTTATCCCAATCAATTTTGGGGTACGACGATCCAAGGATCAACTGAGGAAACAATGGTCAGACCTCAAATTGAGGGAGCAGGATCAGTACAGAAGAATAAAGAAAGTGCTGCAAAAAAGTAAGTATTTTGTTGTGTGTTCCAATTCTTCTTCTTAAAGCGGAAGTAAACTCATCGATTTAACAGTTTAAAAAAAAAATGCATGCCGTGAATGCTAACTGCATATTGGCTGTGCTCTCAACCAAACAGTCAAACCATCCAATGGCTGGTGTCATAACGGATCACATGTGCAGCACCATGGCAGTTGAAGATTAAACAGAGGCAAAGATGGCAGCTTCCTTGGCTGAAAACGATAGGAGGGTTTACTTCCACTTTAAGGTTCATGCTACTCCATGTGCTTTTCTTTACTGTGCATTTTAAAATGGCAACTTTCAGGTTCATGGGCACAGTAATCGGTCGTAGGAAACATTGTTCGTTCGTTCCCCCACTTATAAGATGTTTTTGGCAGATACAGGTTAACTACATTTGTTCATGCTTATTTGTAATAAAAGAAGCTTGTTGTCTAGATGGGTTTGTAACAAGAATGAAATGCAAACTTGATTCAGTGTAAGGAGAGGACACTCAGCAGCTGTTTACACATCTGGATGCAGGAGCACTAGTGTGGGACACAAAGGGTAAGTATTCCAGCTTTAGAAAGGAAATAAAATGTTCTTTAGCTTGGAACTGCCAAAACAGACAATTGTACGACACTTCCAAGCAATGTTTCATATTCCTATTTCTGTCCTCCAATATCTGTGTGCTAAGTATACCTATTTTTTATTCACATATGGGAGAAAAGACTCGGGATATCTGAGGACACCAGGGACCCCCCACCTCCTAAAGAAGGGGAAATCCCCACACCACAAGCAGAGGATGAGGAGGGAAAGGTTTATGAAGTGGGCAAAATTGTCACCACAACAGGTGAGTGTCTGAGACCACAGCTTCAGGTAAGAGATCTGTTCCTGCATATTTATAATACATGGTGTTTTTATTTTTATTTTAGGTGATGTGGATGTTGTGAAAGAAGAATCTCATTTCACCAGTGCAAGTGCCCAGACCCTCATCGGGGAGAGAATGGGGTGCAATTGTGATTTAGAAAATATAAAAAAACATCAATGATGTTCAAAAATAAATTAAGAACATCATTGATGTTTTAGGCAGAATCTAAAACACACAAAAATTGGACTGTTTTCTCGTGTATTTGTGATTAAAAAAAAAGTGTAAAAGCCAAATTTTGAAGATGCACACAGTGTGTCAACATATGCTATCTGCCATCACGGGATATCAATGTACGCTCAAACTCAATTACGCTCAAACTCAATTAGGTGAGAGGAAGGGGTTGCACCCCCAAAACACGTCCATTGATCCCCCATGATGGGAGCTAGCACATGTTGACATTAGGCATGGGATCAGGGGGGAAATCCCCAGTTTGAATCCCAATTTGTGTGCACCTTAAAAATTTGGCTTTTACAGGGGTGACATCACCCCATCTGATGAAGGCAATATCAACACAGTTTGGACATGCTCATGTCTGATATTGCCTTCACTTTGTCAAAGTAGAACTTTGTAAGTTCCTGAGTTGTGTATGTTATGCTTTTAAACATGTCTGTTTAACCAAACAACAGATATTTACAATGTGAAACAAAAAAAAGATGTTGGTTTGTTCAAAAACCCTTTTCTAACGTGAATGTGATTTGAGTAAATTGTTTTCTACTCAACAATGTACATGATCACCCTGTACTGAACTGCATGCTGGGTAGGCTATAAAAGAGCGGCCATTTTCTTTCTCTTCTGGACGCATGGCCTGCCTGCAAGGAGCTGTGGATGTATGCGGCCTACAGCACTGCGGCCTGCTCGGTGCGGAGCAACAATCTGAAGCCAGAGGAGGACTTCACACCACAGCATGCTGGGACAGCAGTGTGGTTGGATCGGGAAGGATCCAGAGGCAACCTGACAGAGGTAACTGAGGACTCCTGGTGACCTTGTGAAGTGGGGCAGCATGACGGTGTGGTCGCAGCAAATAGACTGAGACCAGCGGAGCTGTTTCATTCTTCAGACCCAGTTTGGTGAGAGGGCTGTTACCCACAGTTTCTTACACACTTGCATACATCTAGACTTTAACACAGTGTGGCAGGGACCGGTAGTCCCACGGAACAGAACTGAATAAAAAGACTGAGTTTAAGTAGGCATCAAGCCTACCCTTCACCTTACTATTAGCACTGTGTTATCCCAAAGAAATGACGGGTGTATCACACTACAGGAACGGTTCTAATATTCATCTCACGTTAACCCTTGTTGTTCCACTGTTGGATTACTGTTGGATTACAAATTGTCACAATACAAATAGCTAGCAGAAGAAAGAAGATCAAAGACTGCATCTTGTATTTCAAGGCCTTGCATCTTATTAAAGTAGGGGGAGCTCCCTAGGTAAAGTGTGTATTTCATTATTGACCCTGCATTTCAGTAGCAACCAGAGTGTGCTGGAAGTGGAAAGGTGCCCGGAGTAAGGCATAGTAATTCCGAGCACTAGTCCCAATTGGAGACACATTCTCAGGGATCACTTAAGGCAACTGTACATGTGCATACTGTTGTGTGTTCCTACTGTGCTGTCACATTATGTTGGTGTGACAGTGCAAATGTTGTAATTACTATTTTACACTAACCCCAGTAAATAGATGTTTCTGGTTAAGTACAATTGGTGTGGAGTGTTGTTCCTTTTCCTGCAGGTGGAACATCGGATACCCAGTTAATAACAAAGATATACTGTTATTATATTGTATATTGTGGGGTTATCCTTCACCATTAGCTTCACACCAACATTGCAGCACAGCTGTGTCAAGGGGACAGAGCCAAGTCAGTGGGGGTTCAGTAGCAGAGTACAGGCCCAAACAAATTCAGCAGCTCCTTCGGGGCTCAGTGCTACATATAGCCACCCGCCTTGTGACATCAGTGAAAGACGGGATCGCCCATTTACATCACCAAGTGGCCCCGCCCTCAGCTATATAAGAGCTGTCACCAAAAAGAAGCGCCACTCGGTGGGAGCCTCCCATGAAGGCGGAGCTGTTGTGTTTTTTTCTTTTTTCGGCTCATCGCCGTGTGATAGAAGAGGAATGGACCTCACGGGACATTTTTATTTTTTTATCTTTTAATAAAGGACTTGTCCCTAAGTGTCTCCTGTCTTTTTTACAGGTTCCGATAAGCCCCCCTGCCTGCATACCCCCACAACCATCGAGCAAGGGTTGTGGGGATGAGGACCTTGTCAACATCAACATGGGGACAAGGTGTTTTGGGGAGCTACTCCAAAGCACCCTCCCTATGTTGAGGGCATGTGGCCTGGTACGGTTCAGGAGGGGGCGCTCTCTCACCCTCCCTCTTTTCCTGTGGCCTGCCAAGTTGCGTGCTTGGATAAAGGTCTGGTATGGATTTTGGGGGACCCCTGCACCATTTTTTTAAATTTTGGCGCAGGGTTCCCCATAAAATCTATACCAGACCTGAAGGGTCTGGTATGGATTTTGGGGGGACCCCTATGAATTTTATTAACAAATTTGGTGCACGGTTCTTAATTTCCATACCAGACCTGAAGGGCCTGGTATGGATTTGGGGGGGGGACCCCCCACGCAATTTTTTTTTTACATTTTTGGTTCAGGGTTCCCCTTAATATTCATACCAGACCCAAAGGGCCTGGTAGTGGACTGGGGGGGGGGACCCATGCCGTTTTTTTTCAATGAGTTGTATCTATATTGCCCAGACCCAACAATTCATTACAGCCACAATCAATTTTAAATGACTTTTTTCCTTTAGAAATTTCATTTTGCTGTGGTACTGTTCTAAACATGGAAAAACTGCACAACTTTACAGGAATACTATAGACACCCCCAGGCACAATATTAGGGGACAAAGCCAAGTCAGTGGGGGTTCAGTAGCAAGAGTACATGCCCAAACAAATTCAGCAGCTCCTTCAGGGCTCAGTGCTACATATAGCTGAGGGCGGGGCCACCCGCCTTGTGACATCAGTGAAAGGCGGGATCGCCCATTTACATCACCAAGTGGCCCCGCCCTCAGCTATATAAGAGCTGTCACCAAGAAGAAGCGTCACTCAGTGGGAGCCTCCCATGAAGGTGGAGCTGTTGTGTTTTTTTCTTTTTTCGGCTCATCGCCGTGTGATAGAAGATGAATGGACCTCACGGGACATTTTAATTTTTTTATCTTTTAATAAAGGACTTGTCCCTAAGTGTCTCCTACACAAAGTGAGTGTTGTTATGCTATGTCAGTGTGTTACCAGTAGGATCATCTGGTGAAAATTAGACATGTGCACAACCAAAAAATTCGTTTATTTTCATTTCGTTTTTTTCGTTTCCGAAAAAAAATCGTTTTTTTTCGTTTCGTTTTTTTCGTTTCCGTTGATTCGTAACGATTCGTACATTCGTAAGTCGTCGTTGTTCGGATTCGTAACGATTCGTACATTCGTAAGAGTTGTTTTTTCGTTGATTCGTTTTTTCGTTAGTTTAATTTTCGGACACATTCGTATTTATTCGTACATTCGTAACATTCGCAGATTCGTAATCGGAGCATAATTCATAATTTGATGTAATGTGTATGCTATTATTACATTTTAATAATTTACGAATCAAAAAAAAAAGTTACGAATCGAAAAAAACAAAGTTACGAATCGAAAAAAAAGTTCCGAATGTACGAATTTTTTTGTTCAATAGAGACACGGAAAATTACAAATCGAAAAAAAAAAAAAAGTTACGAATCGAAAAAAAAAAGTTACGAATCGAAAAAAAAAAGTTACGAATGTACGAATTTTTTGGTTCAATAGAGACACGGAAAATTACGAATCGAAAAAAAAAAGTTACGAATCGAAAAAAAAAGTTACGAATCGAAAAAAAAGTTACGAATGTACGAATTTTTTGGTTCAATAGAGACACGGAAAATTACAAATCGAAAAAAAAAAAAAAAAAAGTTACGAATCGAAAAAAAAAAAGTTACGAATCGAAAAAAAAAGTTACGAATCGAAAAAAAAGTTACGAATGTACTAATTTTTTTGTTCAATCCATTCGAAGCACGTTTAGCAGCGCCATTGTAAGGGACACGGAAAATGACCAATTCAACAATTTTTTTGGATTTTCTTCATTAGTACATTCGTTGTTTCTAATTTGTTTTTTTCGGATTTTCGTTGTTTTTCGGATTCAAATGATTCGTTATTCGGATTCGTACGATTCGAACGATTCGTTGCGATTCGTTATTCGTATTCGTACGATTCGAATGATTCGTTCATTCGTACGAAAACGAACGAACGAAAATAACGAAAAAAAACGAAACGAATTGCACATGTCTAGTGAAAATAAGGTCAAAACCTTTAAGGCCAAACCTACATATTCATATATATATATATATATATATATATATATATATATATATATATATATATATATATATATATAAACATTTCTTAGAAGGCAATAACATTTAAAACTCAGCTATAATTACAATACTCATCCACTTCCTGTTAGGCCCAGCTATCAACAACACACCCCTTGAAGTTGCAGCATCACCCCAATTGTTGTTCACAGTACTGCTGCACAGAACAGGACTCACATGTAACTTCACGATGGATGCTCTGTGTAATAATAAAGACCAACTATTACCAGAGGAGAGGAGAGAAACCTGAAAAAAAAGTTATGCATACAATAATAAAAGTTATGCAGATGTTTAAAAAAACAAATACAGAAATGGGTAAGCTTTTGTAGGGATATGTTTCCATAACAGCTGTGCTGTGTTAAAGTATTTTGCTATAATAGTTGCCAGACTATTATGAGAACGTTAAATAGTTCCATGGCAGGGGTGTGGTTCAGGGAGATCCGTCTGTGTCGTCAGCTGGCCAGCCCCTGGTAAGTTTGCCATCAATGGGTTGATAAAATGTCTGGAGGTCATGTCAGCTGGAAGTGATTCCTGCTAGAGCCAAAGAGCTTGAATTGAGTAACATTAAAACATATTTTTTTTGGTACTGGGATACTCCAGTGGATGGTGTGTGAGTTCCTGGATGCTTAGATGTACCCAACAACTACAAGCTCAATGTGCTGTAGGAGCCCTTGAAGAGTTTGAGTAATTCACCTCCCCCTGTGCCCCTTTAGGTTTTTAAATATAGACTTTGGAACCAAATCTATAGGATTGGCATGCGTGCGTTTGAGCAAGAGCAAGTAAGTAAACTACTTGGGGACAAGATATTCCTAGAAGAGAATGCTTCTTGTAATTTTTAGGTAGACGCACTAAAGGAGTAAGAACATAGGAAAGTTACCCTACTCTCCATCATGGTGAAGGCATAAGATCTGTTAATTACTTAAGTGCTGTTGGAGAGTGGATGTACTGCCAGGAAAAGGGCAATTCAAACTCCAGGTCTTTCTTAAAAGTCTGAATTTTAGTCAGTTTTACAACATATTTTGAAAGGCTGCAAACAAAACAAACAAAATAAAACAGAGAAAAAATCCTCTCCATCCAGACAATAACTAAACAGGACACATTCCTCTATGACAGGTAAAAGGCTTCTCCCAGTTACCAACAAAATAAGTGTTTTTTCAAATAAACATAAAAAATTATTTTGCGCTCAATGTAATAATCTGTGCCAGGCGCTGCACCTAAAAACATCCAAATACTAGATGATAAACAATAGATGTGACAGATACTGCTGAGCTATTGACTTGGCTTATTTACAACACGCTGTATTGATCTCTGCCATATAAGGGATCAATACCATCTGGTAAGAGACGTTTGAGTACATCTTGCCCTTCATTATGTCAATATATATAAAAAAAAAAGAATTGTTGCACTACATAAAGATGACCTAGGCTATAAGACCCTGAAACTGAGCTGCAGCATGGTGGCCAAATCCATACAGCAGTTTAACAGGACAGGTTTCACTCAGAACAGGCCTCGCCATGGTTGACCAAAGAAGTTGAGTGCAGGTGCTCAGCATCATATCCAGACGTTGTCTTCAGGAAATATGAGTGCTGCCAGCATTGCTGCAGAGGTTGAAGGCGTGGGGGGTCATCCTGTCAGTGCTCAGACCATACGCCGCACACTGCATCAAATTGGTCTGCATGGCTGTCGTCTCAGAAGGAAGCCTCTTCTAAAGATGATGCACAAGAAAGCCCGCAAACTGCTGAAGATAAGAAGACTAAGGACATGGATTACTGGAACCATGTCCTGTGGTCTAATGAGACCAAGATAAACTTATCTGGTTCAGATGGTGTCAAGCGTGTGTGGCGGCAACCAGGTGAGGACTGGAGTACAAAGACAAGTGTGTCTTGCCTACAGTCAAGCATGGTGGTGGGAGTGTCATGGTTTGGGGCTGCATGAGTGCTGCCGGCACTGGAGAGCTACAGTTCATTGAGGGAACGATGAATGCCAACATGTACTGTGACATACTGAAGCAGAGCATGATCCCCTCCCTTCGGAGACTGGGCCGCAGGGCAGTATTCCAACATGATAATGACCCCAAACACACCTCCAAGACAACCACTGCCTTGTTAAAGAAGCTGAGGGTAAAGGCGATGGACTGGCCAAGCATGTCTCCAGACCTAAACCCTATTGAGCATCTGTGGGGCATCCTCAAATGGAAGGTGGAGGAGCGCAAGGTCTCTAACATCCGACAGCTCCATGATTTCATCATGGAGGAGTGGAAGAGGACTCCAATGGCAATCTGTGAAGCTCTGGTGAGCTCCATGCCCAAGTGGGTTAAGGCAGTGCTGGAAAATAATGATGGGCGCGCAAAATATTGACACTTTGGACCCAATTTGGACATTTTCACTTAGGATTGTACTCACTTATGTTGCTTAGACATTTATGGCTGTGTGTTGAGTTATTGTGAGGGGACAGCAAATGTACACTGTTATACAAGCTGTACACTCACTACTTTACATTGTAGCAAAGTGTAATTTATTCAGTGTTGTCACATAGAAAGATATAATAAAATATTTACAAAAATGTGATGGGGTGTACTCACTTTTGTGAGATACTGTATATACATATATATATATATATATATATATATATATATATATATATATATATATATATATATATATACATATGTATATATACACTGAGTAAAATTATAAACGCACAACACTTTTGTGTTTGCCCCTATTTATCATGAGCTGAACTCAAAGTTCTATGACTTTTTCTATGTACACAAAAGGCCTATTTCTCTCAAATATTGTTCACAAATCTGTCTAAATCTGTGTTAGTGAGCACTTCTCCTTTGCCGAGATAATCCATCCACCTCACAGCTGTGACATATCAATATGAATGATTATTGCACAGGTATGACTTAGTATCTGGTGTGACCACCATTTGCCTCACGCAGTGCAGCACATCTCCTTCGCATAGATTGATTGTGGCCTGTGGAATCAGCATCTTGATATGCCAGTCTAATCAGCATCTTGATATGCCACACCTGTAAGGTGGATGGATTATCTTGGCAAAGGAGAAGCGCTCACTAACACAGGAACAATATTTGAGAGAAATAGGCCTTTTGTGTACATAGAAAAAGTCGTGGATCTTTGAATTCAGCTCATGATAAATAAGGGCAAACACAAAAGTGTTGCGTTTATAATTTTGCTCAGTCTATATATATATATATATATATATATATATATATGTGTATATATATAGTCAGTATGTATGCTGATCTCCAGTACCCAGCCATCCTATGGGTTGAACCTAGAGACCTGAGTCAGACATCTGGGTAAAACATGCAGTTGGTCCTCGACAGCAAGTTTTGAAACAGTGATATTTTCCTGGGATGTGAAAAAATGGGTAAATGAGAATGGGCTTTCTGTGCACCCCTGAGCTATGGTGTATTCTTAAGCACCAGTGCTACCAGGCCTGGAAGAGCTTCAGAAAGAATGCTCATGAAATCTGCTGCCACACCAATGAGATGGACAGCATAAAGATCACACAACTGGCCCCAGTAAGCATCAGGAAGGAATATCCTTATGAAGCCATGTTTCTTCAACCAGAGCCTCCCTGTATGGAGAAACTGTCTGGAAACCCCCCTGGATATGGATGAGGAAAAGGAGATCAAAGGAAAGGATGACCTGGGAGAAGAGGAAGCCAAGTCACTCCAGGACAATGTCACAGGGGACTCCAGTGAGGGCTCTGAAAACACTATAAAAGTGGAGGATGGAGCAGGGATTACATATCACTGCACTAACCTCTAGGTTGCACTTGCCAGAACAAAGTTAAATAGTAATGGCACTAACACCGATGCTGTTTTTTTTTTTGTGACCATTTACACCAGAGCTGGACGTTAATATTACTTTCACTGAAACCAGTGATGGGGCTCAATTAACTCCCAATTTCTTTTAAGTGTACATCCAGACCCTATTTTGCAAAGTAAAGGGAAAGGTGTAACAATACAAGCCATAAGCCCTGCTGTGACACCCACTTGATAAACAAAACCTGATTTTTCCACACCCACAAGTGTTCAGATTGGGTGGGTAATACTAATTACCTGTACCTATTCTGTCACAAAAAGGCTCTGTGTATAACTAAGATTTTAGTATATCCTTATACCGGTTTGTCAAGACTAATTGTTTGTGTTTATGTGTGAAAAATTTAATTTGCAGAATATATACCGTATGTATATTTTTTTGTTTCACAAGATTCTATTGGATGAATAATAGAACATATTACATCATAGTACAAGAATGAACAACTGAACTTATTGACAATGTTAATTTAGTTAGAGTACATTTTACAGAAGAATATGGTATCCATATATGTATGAATAAAACATTTAGTTTGTGCATGTATTTAGAAAATATTTCACCATTTTTATACAAACATGCTGGTTGTTAAGGTGTGTATATATTCAATTTGGGTAATGAGGGGGGTAAGGGGTAAATAAAAAAGAAATAAAAAAAAGAAAAGGGGGTGGAAAAAGTGTGTGTGGGGGGATTGCATATATTTATGAGACTAGGACTCATAATGTAGTAATTTTTCCCAAGATTTGTGTGAGCTATTTTTCTTAGAAATTAGTTTTATTACTGCTTAATAATTGTTTTATAAGACTGAGAGTTTTTAAAGACTGTCCAATCATGCCATGTTGCAGAAAATGTTATAATTTTTACCTAAATTATACTTATAAGTTCTTCAATTTGTTCTATGTTATTTATTCTCTCCTGCACCACTCAGCTTTCGTTGGAATATTGTTTGAGCGCCAATGACAGGGGATACAATGTCACGCTGCATTTACCATCAACATAGGTAGTGACTTCAGGTATTGTTTTCTGGGGATGGAGTTGAAATGTAGAAGGTATTGTGCTGGATTAAAGATTAAGTGTTCTGAAGTGATTGAGTTAATGGTTTTGTGTACTGATTTCCAAAAGCTTTGAATTGATGGGCAAGACCACCATATATGAAGAATCGAGCCCTCTTCCTGTTTGCATCTCCAACATCTGTCAGAGATTTGGGGAGAAAATTTATGTATAATGGAAGGGGTTCTATACCACCTGAAGAATATATTTTAACTGGAATAGTTTGGATTCATAGCTGCAGTTCAGTGGATTAATTTTGCTAAAATAATGAAAGATTATTTCTTCTTGCTTGCTGTGGGTCATGGATCTTTGCACATTGATCTTTGAATATTAAAGGTCAGAGTAGGAGTTCTAATTACATGGATAGTTATCAACTTATCTAACAGGCCTGGAATCTAGCTGTATGTAATTAAAGCAACTTTGTCACTATTTTTAAAAGTTAAAATGCAGTGCTCCCTCAAAAAAAAATCAATTAATACTTACCTATCACTGTTCAAGGGGCTTCTAAAAATCCTATGCATAGACGGGACATGGCCCCAACCAAAGTAGTTAATTTTTTGGTATTTTGCACTTCAGCTATATATTGATTTCTAATTATTTTATTGTTTATTTTTTCTAATACAATGTCAACCTGATGTAACGCATGTTTATATATACTTGATTACAAAGTAAAAACTTTTTGAAAGTAAGGCCTCGTGCACACGTTTTTACAGCCGCTTTTTTGAGCGTTTTTTGCAGCTTAAAAATGCCTGTCCATGTTAGTCTATGGCTTCATGCCCACCTAGGCGTTTTTGAGCTGCAAATGGCATAGGCGTTTTTAAGCTGTGAAAAAAAACCAGGACCAGTGCGTTCTGAGGCTCCAGCATTAGAGCTGTAAAAACGTCAGATGCCGGTAAAAGGTGTTAAACGACAATTAACGAGGCTTAACGCTGTGTTAAGCCTTGTCCGGCATTTCTGTCTCTATTCAAAATCAATGGTTCCCTATGGGAGCCCATTGATTTGAATAGAAGTCGTACCAGAAGTCGGATCAAGATGATCCGACTTGCGGTGCGACTTGTGTGCTGAGGATCTTGAAGAGGAGCTCTGCAAAAATGTACAAAATGTTTTTGCGTGAGGTTCCCCCAAGACGATACCAGGCCCTTCGGTCTGGTATGGATCTTAACCTCCCTAGCGGTAACCCCGAGCCTGGCTCGGGTCCAGCTTTTTGTGCTGGGAGCGGTAACCCCGAGCCAGGCTCGGGCTTGCGTGCAGGATGCAGGGGGGAAGTTACTTACCTTTTCCCCTGGATCCTGCGATGTCTCCCCGCTGTGTGAGCGAGCCTTCCGCTCGCTCGATTCACACAGTGCCGGTCTCCGTTCCCTGCGACGTTACGACGCACGGGAGATCGGCGCCAAATTTAAAAAAGTTTAAAAACACAACACACATACAGTACTGTAATCTTACAGATTACAGTACTGTATACAAAAAATACACATCCCCTTTGTCTCTAGTGGTCTGCCCAGTGCCCTGCATGTCATTTTATATAATAAAAAGATTTTTTTTTTTGCCTGGAAACTGGAGATTGTCCATAGCAACCAAAAAGTGTCCCTTTATGTCAAAAGTGGTTTTAGACCAGCTAGAAAACACCGATAAAAAATTAGAATCACAATTTATCATCAAACAATACATTTAATGACAGCGACTATTCTGCAACTGAGCAAATTTCAGTGTTTTTGATTTGATTACATTATTGAATCATTTTTATATATATTTTTATTATATTATAATTTATTATTTTGTGTTTCAAACTTTATCATACCCGGGATGTCTACTAGACTCTGGTTCGGACAGATTTAAGTGAGTTATTCATAAGAATTGCATGCCAACAATATAAAAACGCCAAATTTCCATGCAAAATAATTGTACCGCTTTCAGCACCAAATTCCAGACAGAATCATACC
The DNA here is from genome assembly GCA_028564925.1 of Lithobates sylvaticus. Taxonomy (NCBI): domain Eukaryota; kingdom Metazoa; phylum Chordata; class Amphibia; order Anura; family Ranidae; genus Lithobates; species Lithobates sylvaticus. The sequence goes on along the minus strand of CM053027.1, from coordinate 440,012,552 downwards.
GCCAGGGAGGTTAAGGGGCACCCCACACCGAAAAAATGGCGTGGGGTTCCCCCAAAGATCCATACCAAACCCTTATCCAAGCACGCAGCACGGTAGGTAAGGAGAGGGGGCGAACACCACCCCCCTCCTGAACCGTACCAGGCCGCACGCCCTCAACATGGGGGGGTTGGTGCTTTGGGGCAGGGGGGGCCCCCACCCCAAAGCACCTTGTCCCCATGTTGACAAGGACAAGGGCCTCTTCCCGACAACCCTTGCCCGGTGGTTGTCGGGGTCTAAGGGCGGGAGCTTATCGGAATCTGGGAGCCCCCTTCAATAAGGGGGCCCCCAGATCCCGGCCCCCCACCCTATGTAAACGAGTAAGGGGTACATCGTACCCCTACCAATTCACCTGGGGGAAAAGTGTCAATTAAAAAAAACACAGTACACAGGTTTTCAAAGTAATTTATTAGGCTGCTCCGGTGGTCTTCGTCCGACTTCGGGGGGTCTCTCCGACTTCTCCGGTGTCTTCTCCCACTCTCCGGTGTCTTCTCCCACTCTCCGGTGTCTTCTCCCGCTCTCTGGTGTCTTCTCCCGCTCTTCGGTGTCTTCTCCCGCCCCCTGGTGCCTTCTGCCGGACTCCTCCGCTATCTTCTTTCAGCTCTTTTACTAACGGAGCAGCCCGGTCTTCTCCTCCTCCGCCGCCGCCGCCGTTCTCCTCTCTCTTCCGATATTGACACGATGCTCTCTCCCTCTGTAATGCGGTGTATGCGGTGCATTGTGACTTATATAGGCATGGGGGCGTGGTCACCGGATGATGTAACCCGGTGACCCCGCCCCCTTATCCCCTTATGACATCAGAATCCCATCATGCCCCGGGCTATAACGTCATAAGAGGGCAGGGTCACCGGGTGACATCATCCGGTGACCACGCCCCCATGCCTATATAAGTCGCAACGCACCGCGTACACCGCATTACAGCGGGAGAGAGCGTCGTGTCAACATTGGAAGAGAGAAGAGAACGGCGGCGGCAGAGGAGGAGAAGACCGGGCTGCTCCGTTAGTAAAAGAGCTGAAAGAAGATAGCGGAGGAGTCCGGCAGAAGGCCCCAGAGAGCGGGAGAAGACACCGGAGAGCGGGAGAAGAGGTTGGAGAGCGGGAGAAGAGGCCGGAGAAGTCGGAAGAGACCCCCCGAAGTCGGACGAAGACCACCGGAGCTGCCTAATAAATTACTTTGAAAACCTGTGTACTGTGTTTTTTTTTTAATTGACACTTTTCCCCAGGTGAATGGGTAGGGGTACGATGTACCCCTTACTCGTTCACATAGGGTGGAGGGCCGGGATCTGGGGCCCCCTTATTGAAGGGGGCTTCCAGATTCCGATAAGCCCCCGCCCGCAGACCCCGACAACCACCGGGCAAGGGTTGTCGGGAAGAGGCCCTTGTCCTCATCAACATGGGGACAAGGGACAAGCACCAACCCCCCCATGTTGAGGGCGTGTGGCCTGGTACGGTTCAGGAGGGGGGGGCGGTGTTCGCCCCCTTTCCTTACCTACTGGGCTGCGTGCTCGGATAAGGGTTTGGTATGGATCTTTGGGAGGACCCCACGCCATTTTTTCGGTGTGGGGTGCCCCTTAAGATCCATACCAGACCGAAGGGCCTGGTATCGTCTTGGGGGAACCTCACGCAAAAATGTTTTTTACATTTTTGCGGAGCTCCTCTTCAAGATCCTCAGCACACAAGTCGCACCGCAAGTCGGATCATCTTGATCCGACTTCTGGTACGACTTCAATTCAAATCAATGGGCTCCCATGGAAAACCATTGATTTTGAATAGAGACAGAGAAAAGCGGCTGAAAGCTAGCGCGGATTAACGTGCATTGAATTCAATGCAAAACGCGGAAAAAATCGTGTTTTTAACGCTGCTTTTTTCCTGGTGTCTGTACTAGCTTTACAGCCCATTTTTTTAAACGTCCGTGTGCATGAGGACTAATACTTACTTACTAACACTTCTGGATCGAAATTAAGCTTGCACCAAAGTATTCTGCGTTCAACCTGTAGTGCTACCCCAAAAGGAGCCACTGGAAATTGCCCAGTAGATTGCCAGGCACACATTCACAGTCTCTCTTCCTCAAAAACCAGTCTGGGGGTGTTCTTTTTGTTGTTTTTATTTTTGGAGTAACTGGGATAGGGTTGAGGGAATTAGTGGGATACTCCAAAAAGAGTGTACAGATTGAGCACAGTAAACTCCTTTCTGAAAAGCTGAAGCAGAAGTCCTTGCAATATTAAATTGTGGACTTGTAGTAGAGGCAGTTAAAAGCAGGATTCCTTCTGTAGAGCAACCAGAGCAAAGTCCCTCCACAAATAACTTTATAGACTAAGCTCTTCAGTACACCATCTGATGCCCCCTTTGGTCAAACACTCAACAATTACAGCCAGACTGATTACATTGAAATAAGCTAAATTTACCTAGGAACAGAAACACAGCTCCACTGTACACTGTGGTGGGGATTAACTAAAACTGGACAGTGCAAAATCTGGTGCAGCTCTGCAAAGAAACTAATCAGCTTCCAGTTTTTTTTTTTTTGCCAAAGCCTAGTTGAACAAGCTGAAGTTAGAAGCTGATTGGCTACCATGCATAACGGCATCAGATTCTGAGTATTCCAGTTTTAGAAAATGTCCCCCAGTGAGTTAGCAGTAAATCTATCTAATCCTAGCACCTATCTAGGAGGGTGCTACAAACTCTTCTGGGAATTTTAGATGTTTGAATCCCCAGCTGTTTGCTGTGGTTTCCACTGCTGGCTCCTGTGTACTGTAATTATATAGGGGCCGAGGAAACTGCCATGCACTGTGGGAGATCAGGAACCTACACAGAAATGTGCAAAAAACAGAAGGCCTTCAACACAGAAGAGTAAGATGGCATGAGTGGCGGAACAGGTAATTATTAATTACTTCCTTTTCTGTAAGGAACTGGCTTTAAGCTGTTTACCATTAGGGATGAGCCGAACACCCTCCGGTTCGGTTCGCACCAGAACATGCGAACAGACAAAAAATTGCGAGCTTTATTTTGATGGTATTTGATCACCTCTGCGTTTTTTAGTTTTTGCGCTATAAACAAAAAAAGGGTGACAATTTTGAAAAAAACACATTATTTTTTACTTTTTGCTATAATAAATATCCCCCAAAAATATATAAAAAACATATGTTTTCCTCAGTTTAGGCTGATACATATTCTTCTACATATTTTTGGTAAAAAAAATCGCAATAAGCGTTTATTCATTGGTTTGCACAAAAGTAATAGCGTTTTCAAAATAGGGGATAGTTTTATGGCATTTTTATTAATCATTTTTTTTTTACTAGTAATGGCGGCGATCAGTGATTTTTATCATGACGGCGACATTGTTGCGGACACATCGGATAATTTTGACACATTTTTGGGACCATTGGCATTTATACAGCTATCAATGCTTTAAAATTGCATTGGTTACTGTAAAAATGTCACTTGCAGTGAAGGGGTTAACCATTAGGGGGCGGGGGGGTTAAGTGTGTCCTGAGGGAGTGTTTCACACTGTCTGGGGGATGGGCTGTGTGTGACACCACACTGATCGCTGCTCCTAATGACAGGGAGCAGACGATCAGTGTCCTGTCACTAGGCAGAATGGGGAGATGCTGTTTACATCGGCATCTCCCCATTCTTCAGCTCCATGACACGATCGCAGGTATCCCAGTAGCAATCGAGTCAGCGGGTCCCGCGGGTATGGTCACGAAGCCCGCGGCAGGTGTACCCGGCAGGAAAGTACGGGTACGTTACTTTGCCCAGCCGTACCATTCTGACGACATATATATGCTGACAGCGGTCGGCAAGTGGTTAAACATTATGCATGGGGTCCCCTTAGTCTGCCTGTAAAGTAGCGCATCTTTACGATGTTTATTACAGTACCGGAGCAAAATGACATTTCTAAAGGAAAAAATTTAATTTAAAATTGCTTGTGGCTGTAATGTATTGTCGGCTCCCTGCAATACAGATAAAAAAAACATTAAAAAAATGGAGTGCAGTCCCCCCCCCCAGTCCATACCAGGCCCTTCAGGGCTGGTGTGGATATTAAGGAGAATTTTGGTGCAGGGTTCCCCTTAAAATCCATACCAGACCTGAAGGGCATATGTTCAAATTGAACATTGAGCTCATCCCAATTTTCATACTAAAAGAAATGCACACAGTATTGGAGTTGATTGGGGTTGGTTTTCTAAACAAATAGAGCCTCTTTGTACCAGCAACAGGAATGCTGTTCACCAAAATGTAAAAAGAAAAAACATTGTGCTTAGAGCAAAACATGTCAGAATACACATTTTTCCTGCTGGCATATTTTATAAAGGAATAATATTATTCTGTATCTTGGTGTGCAGCATTTATGTTACTGGTACAATTGATTGCTTCAGTGGAGACAAGCTGAGCGACTCCTTAAGATGCGATTGAGGAGTGTGGTGCCTGATCACACCCGCCTGGAGCAGTATGTGAAATATTTTAAAGAGAGCTTATGCATATGCGTAAGTAAATGCTTTTTAAAATGCAATAGGCCAATGTATGAATTTTACTTGGGATTGCCATCTTGTAATTACTTACACAATAACACACAGGCTGGAATAGGGAGGAGCCAATTAGGTGTGCTACAAAAATGTGCCAACAAGAATTATGTTGACAGGAGGAGAGCACAGAGTGATGACTGCTCCTTTACTTACCAAATACAGGCTATGGCACTTGGGTTATTTGACTATATTGCTTAACTACAGTAGAAAAATGTCAGATCACCACAGTACTGAACTGGATGGGTAGAAATGCAGATAAGATATCTTGCATGTAGGTATTTGAACTGTAATTTTAGTTGTGTGCCTAGAATTTAGAGTAGCGTACCCCGAAGGAGCCACAAGTAGAAAGGGATCCCCCACCCTGCACAGCCAGTCACAACCAGGCACACTGCATCTTCACAAGCACACTGCAGTCAGGAAACAGTCCAGTACTGTGTTTTATTTTGTTTTATTGAGGGGAACATGGAATAAGGAAATTATGGGATGCCCACTTGACTTGCCAAACTTCTTCAGGGACACTTACAGTAACTATACACAGTCTCTATGTACAATCTCTATACATACTAGTCTTCTGCCTTCTGCACAAAATTTGCTTGCAGAACAAATCACAGATCCAGCTGGCACACTGTTAAATTGGATATGACAGGACACTCTGTCAGATCTAGCAATTGCCCATTACAGACAGGGACTGCGGGCCCCTTTTTGGTGTGTAGAAAAGTCCCAGTTTCCAGCTATTTTTCTGTGGCTACTGATCCCAGCACCACCTCTTCAGGCTATGCCAGCCACCTGGCTGCAGCTGCCCCTTTCCCTATCCCTACTGGCTAATCTTCCCACAGTCACCCCAGACTGTCACACTCACCAGCTACCCAGCTGGCATCTCCCAGGAGATCTCTCGGATGTGCTCACTGTCTCCTGCTGTCCTCACACCTGCTCCCTTGCATCCAGGAACGATTCCTTTGTGTGTTGTGTGGTCCTTCCAGCACACAAGCTCCCAGACCTGAGGTCATCCACTCAGACTATGGGGGCTACTCTCAAGGGTCTCTGACAGCCTCCTAGCACTCCATCTCTAGCTTCCACCTGAACTATCCTGCCCTGCTGGGCTGACCCTGAGTATTTATAAGATGGCCTGCCCCCTGCCAACCCAATACTCCAGGCATCTCCTCCTAACCTCCCTTCCATTCTTTTGAAGTTTATCACCAGTTCCAGAAGTAGGGGGAGGTACCAGAGATGCTGCCTGCTGAGTCATACCAGCCTCCCTGGATCACTCACCCTGACCCAGATTCAAACACAGGCTTGGCTGCCAGCCAAGCCAATCATTTTACCTACACAAACAAAAAAACTTAACACTACCTACTCTAGCACACTAGAGAGTGCTACATTAGATACAGACTATGGGGGTTATTTACAAAAGACAAATCCACTTTGCACTACAAGTGCATAGTGCACATGAAATTGCACTGAAAGTGCACTTGGAAGTGAAGTCACTGTAGATCTGAGGGGGACATGCAAGGAAAATAAAAAACAGCATTTTAGCTTGCACATGATTGGATAATAAAATCAGCAGAGCTTCCCCTCATTTCAGATTTACTACTTTCTGTGCAATTTCATTTTGCACTTTTAGTTTGCACTTGTAGTACACAGTGGATTTGCCTTTCGTAAATAACCCCCTATGTTTACTTTGAATACCCAAAAATTGGCAAGGGCATTAGAAAAAAAATGATTGTTTACTTACACTGGATTGGACGGTTGAAATAAACACAGGTTCACATTATTCACCAATTATGCTAACATTCAGTTTGCAAAGAGAACCTACACTTAAGAATGAGAGCATTCACTTTGCTAAGTGAAGAGTCTTTGCTCTTTTAGTAAATCAACCCCTATGAGTGCTGGTTTGCCTTAGCCTCAGGAGACTCTGTTCCATACTGCTGGTGGATGTGCTAGTTTTTATGAGGAAAGCATGTTGGCCTCTTATATTCTATTACTTTGGAAGCAATTTCCTTCACATTTTAATGTCTCACTAGAGAATTATTTCCTATTTTGCAGCCAAACAGCTGTTTTTTTTCTGGAATATATATAGCACTTACAAAATGTTGTTTTGCCTATTTATTATTTTAATCGTTATCAGATGTTTATTACAATATAGTTTCCTTTACTAATTTTCTCTCGTTTCATATATTTTCTTTATTTTTGGAAATGCTTAATTGAATGGCATAAACTTGCAGTGTTGGTTACACTTTCAGCCTCACGATGTCTGTCTTCCCCAGCAATATTTCAGCCTCCAGAAGCTTGAAGTTAAGGATAAACAATTAACTGAGTGTGTTATGTGATTGCAATCATTTTTATTTTTTTGTAATAATGTTAACTGGTCAGAAGTAGCGTACAACGATGTACATGCAATATTTAACAACCATTTGTATTTGTTTTATCTGTCAATTTTTTACTTAGATCGAAGGGTCATAGAACACAGAATATTAACTTATTATATGAAGGACCATGGTAATTTAAAGTTTGACCCTTCTGTAGAGAATTCATCTCATATCTCTACTTCACTGTAAACTCTGCAGGTGCATTTTAGGAAATGTTTTTGCTTACCTGGTAAAATGAAGTAGCTGTTGGCTCTTTAGCTTTGTCACAAACACATTTTAAATGTCAACCTTCTAGGTATTAAATTCAACTGCAATTTTCCACCTAGTAAGAGTTTTAGGGGAAAAAAATAGGTGAAATACTGAACATTTATTGTCTACAGGGTTGTTGGCTAATTCACACAAACTTTGGACCACTTCACACATTTACATTGCTGGTCCAGAACAGATGTAACACATGAAAAGTTAAAATGATCCTAAAACCCAATTCAAGTTAAAAATGAGATATGCTCTGCCTTTCTTGTTAGGGCAGCTGTGCAAGTTGTTTACTTTTTAATGTGAACCCCAAAGGGCACGAGAGTGCAATTAATATTGTAACAGATCTGCTTAGACAAGCCCCCTCCCCTTTTCTGCAATATCATTTTCATGAGGACATTTTCGCTGCAGGATGCAGCTCTTTAGCTCAGCCAGCACTGCAGCATGGGAGCTGGAAGCAGCATTTTCTCTAAGAGAAAAAGGCAGTTCGTAGCAAAAACCATACCATGGTGATAAAGGACTGTAAAGAGATACAAAGGTATAGGGGCTTGTTTATATCTCTCTGGCATGCATTGTTGTGCATATAATTGTGCATGTGTCCTGCAATGACTTCATTGCTAGCTTTTTTCTTTTTTTTCTTGTTTAACTTTCACATTTTGTATTTATTTCTATACAAGGTATATAGGGGACAATGATTTTCTCTATATTCTTGCATTGCGCTTACTTTGATCAATGCAGCTTAATGCCCCTGGTTTGAACAAGTCCTATGACTTAATTTGACTTTGATATTTCCCAATATGCCACTGTACATATTAGGGATATAGAGACAAATGTGCAAAAAACACTTTTTCTATTTTTAACCCTTTCCTGTCACCGCCTCCCTGGATCAAAATGTTGGGAGGAGGAGGTGGGCATTTTGATCAGGTAAAAGTTGTAATTGGCAGTCACAGTGGTCACATGATTGGGAAGCTCCTGATCGCAAGTATGCATTAGGAGCTTTCCGGTACTTGTTCGTTACTGTGCTGGCAGCGTGCTCTCAGCACAGTAAAGTGTTTTTCTTAGGGCCGTATATATGCTGCCGCTTGGTATTAAAGCCCACCTGCCGAGAGACTGCATATATGCGTCTGGGCGACAGGAAGTGGTTAATTAATTTATATTTTCCTGAATACTGTAATTGCATCTGACTATTACAGTATTAAACAGATGCCACATTCAGACTGCACTGCCATCTGCAGGTTCGAGGTTTATTTTGTAAATAAAGCTTTCAGCCTGCATGTGCTTATTATGCTGTAGTTACCCACTTTTTGCTTTCAGATATTCAACGAGAGCTGTGAGCAAAAGCTGGGATTATGTTACCTTTACTGAAAATAATACTGGTTTCCAACAATACTGGATTTAGCCTTCTGGTTTCTGGCACATCTTGCTGTGCCCTAAAGAAAAACATTGCTAGTAAGCAAATTCAGCTCATTGCAGAGCAGGTGTCATTCAGTACCCTCAAGTGGTGACGCAGCTTGTTTCATGCTGTTGGAAGCTGTATTGTTGTTTAATAGGCTGCACTGACAATTGCAAATGTATTAATTTGGTAAAAGTTCTGTACTTTGAAGGGTAGTTTTTATCATTTCCAATGCAACCTCTGATATATTATATGTGTATTGGGGATATATCATGGAATGTTTAAACCGATAATAATATCCATGACAATATTAGTCATCATTAGCATCTATCAAAAAAATATTGACAACTCAATTTGTTTAGCATTTTTGACATCTGGGAAGCAATTTTCATTAACCACTTGCCGACCGCCCATGTAGATATACGTCGGCAGAATGGCACGTACAGGCAGAACCACGTACCTGTACGTGCCATTCTTTAGGCGGTTGGGGGGTCCGATCGGACCCCCCTCCGCCGGCGGGACGGTCGGCATCGCTTCAGGAGCGATCCGGGACGAGGGGACGGCCAGTGGTTTCTGGCCACCCCCTCGCGATCGCTCCTGGCCAATGAGAAACTTCCCCTTCCTGTCTATTGTATAGACAGGAAGGCGGAAGTGATGTCACGCTCGGTGCGCCGGTCTATGTGACCGGAGACGCCGAGCGGCGAACATGTTAAGGTTAGTGCACAACACTACACTGACACCAGTACAGTTAGGCACACAAAACACCCCCCTGTCACCCCCTGATCACCCCCCAGATCACCCCCTCCCCCCCCAGTCACAGTGTCACTAATTGCAGTGATCATTTATTTACTGATCACTGCATTTAGTGTCAGTGTGACTGTAATAACTGTCAGGGCAGTTAGTTTTAGGTCCTAGGTAGCCCCCTACCCCCCCCTAATAAAGGTTTAACCCCCTGATTGCCCCTAGTTAACCCTTTCACCCCCTTTTGCCAGTGTCACTAAGCGATCGTTTTTCTGATCGCTGCATTGTGTCGCTAGGTAACCATTTTTTTTTTATTTTAACCGCCATGTTTTATATAGGTTCATAAATAGTTTTATAGGTCAGGTACCCCCATATTACAACCTAAATAAAGGTTTTAACCCCTGATTGCCCCTAGAGTTAACCCTTTCACCAGTAATCACCGTATAACTGTCACTGGTGACGCTGGTTAGCCAGTTAGTTATTTCGTTATTTAGGTTCCCCGTCAGGTTTTTATATAGCGTCAGGTACCCCCATATATTACCTAATAAAGGTTTAACCCCCTGATTGCCCCTAGTTAACCCTTTCACCCCCTTTTGCCAGTGTCACTAAGCGATCGTTTTTCTGATCGCTGCATTAGTGTCGCTAGGTAACCAGTTTTTTTTTAGGTTAACCGCCATGTTTATATAGGTTCATAAATAGGTTTATAGGTCAGGTACCCCCATATTACAACCTAAATAAAGGTTTTAACCCCCTGATTGCCCCTAGAGTTAACCCTTTCACCAGTGATCACCGTATAAAATGTCACTGGTGACGCTGGTTAGCCAGTTAGTTATTTCGTTATTTAGGTCCCCGTCAGGTTTTTATATAGCGTCAGGTACCCCCATATATTACCTAATAAAGGTTTAACCCCCTGATTGCCCCTAGTTAACCCTTTCACCCCCTTTTGCCAGTGTCACTAAGCGATCGTTTTTCTGATCCCTGCATTAGTGTCGCTAGGTAACCAGTTTTTTTTTTGTATTACTGTTACGGGTGACGCTGGTTAGTTAGCTTGTTTTTTATACTGTCAGGGCACCCGCCATTTATTACCCAATAACGGTTTAACCCCCTGATCGCCCGGCGGGTGATATCATTAGGTTTTAGGGTCAAATAAGGTCTGCGTCGCCCCAGGTTAGTGCCAGTACCGCAAACACCCACGCGCAAAGCATACACCTCCCTTAGTGGTATAGTATCTGAACAGATCAATATCTGATCTGATCAGATCTATACTAGCGTCCCAGCAGTTTAGGGTTCCAAAAAAACGCATTGTTAGCGGGATCAGCCCAGATACCTGCTAGCACCTGCGTTTTTCCCCCTCCGCCCAGCCCAGCCCACCCAAGTGCAGTATCGATCGATCACTGTCACTTACAAAACACTAAGCACACATAACTGCAGTGTTCGCAGAGTCAGGCCTGATCCCTGCGATCGCTAACATTTTTTTTGTGGTAGCGTTTTGATTCAGTCGCTAACAGTCAGGAGCTTTTTTACCTGTGAATCTCAAAAAAATAAAAAAAACAAAAATAGTTGTCGTTTTATTGTTCTCTCTCTCTCTCTATTGTTGCTCTTTTTTTACTCCATTCTATTCTGCAATGTTTTATTATGTTTTATCATGTTTTATCATGCTTGCTTTTCAGGTATGTAATTTTGTTTACTGTGTTTTAGTGTTAAGCATTTTTTTGTTTTCAGGTGCGCCATTCAGTTGCAGCGCGGATTTATTTATCTTGACAGCAACAGCGTTTGCTCCCACGATACATAAAGCCGCGACTCCAACGCTGTAGGAGGTGATTTCACCACCACAGTTAAAAAAAAGAGCATATGTGCCGAAGCATGGGGGCAGCAGGGGGGGCGGAGGAGCGATTGGCTCCTAATGCCACGTACATACGGTCGAAATTCCGACCGTGTGTACACGGCATAACTTTTGCGGGAGGATGCCCCCATGCATCGGCATATATAAATGGTGCATGTATGCCCATCATTAGAAGTGGGTGGATGAAGGGAGGTATTCTAATGGTGGGCATACCCACCAATCAATCTCTTTTTTTCGTTCAGCCAAGAGGCTGCATGAAAAAAAAAAAGATTACAATATATGTCCAGTATGTTGCTGGACTTTGAATGGTTATACCAGAATGATGCCTGCAGGTTTAGGTATCATCTTGGTATCATTCTTTTCAGCCAGTGATCGGCTTTCATGTAAAAGCAATTCTAGCGGGTAATTAGCCTCTAGACTGCTTTTACACGCAGTGGGAGGGAATGTCCCCCCTCCCGGATATAAACCGCGCCATTGGGAAATTGGGAAAGCATTTTATCACACCAATCTTGGTGTGGTCAGATGCTTTGAGGGCAGAGGAAAGATCTAGGGTCTAATAGACCCCAATTTTTTCAAAAAAAAGAGTACCTGTCACTGCCTATTGCTATCATAGGGGATATTTACATTCCCTGAGATAACAATAAAAATCATAACAAAGAAAAAAAAATGGAAGGAACAGTTTAAAAATAGAAAAAAAAAGCTAAATAAATAAAAAAAAAAACTAAAAAAAAAAAAAAAAAAGCACCCCTGCCCCCCCTTCTCTTGCGCAAAGGCGTACACAAGCGTTGGTCTGGCGTCATATGTAAACAGCAATTGCAGCATGCATGTGAGGTATCACCGCGAAGGTCAGATCGAGGGCAGTAATTTTAGCAGTAGACCTCCTCCGTGAATCTAATGTGGTATCATGTAAAGGCTTTTAAAGGCTTTTAAAAATGTATGTAGTTTGTCGCCACTGCGTGTTTGTGCGCAATTTTAAAGCATGTCGTGTTTGGTATCCATGTACTCGGCCTAAGATCATATTTTTTATTTCATCAAAAATTTGAGCAATATAGTGTGTTTTAGTGCATTAAAATAAAAAAAAGTGTATTTTTTCCAAAAAAATGCGTTTGAAAAATCGCTGCGCAAATACTGTGTGGAAAAAAAAAAATGCAACACCCACCATTTTAATCTGTAGGGCCTTTGCTTTAACAATATATATAGTGTTTGGGGGTTCAACGTAATTTTCTTGCAAAAAAAAAATATGTTTTCATGTAAACAAAAAGTGTCAGAAAGGGCTTTGTCTTCAAGTGGTTAGAAGAGTGGGTGACGTGTGACATAGGCTTCTAAATGTTGTGCATAAAATGCCAGGACAGTTCAAACCCCCCCCAAATGACCCCATTTTGGAAAGTAGACACCCCAAGCTATTTGCTGAGAGCAATGTTGAGCCCATTAAATATTTTTTTTTTTTGTCCCAAGAGATTGAATAATGAAAAAAAAAAAAATATATATATTTTTTTTTACAAAAAGTTGTCACTAAATGATATATTGCTCAAACATGTCATGGGCATATGTGGAAATACACCCCAAAATACATTCTGTTGCTTCTCCTGAGTACGGGGATACCACATGTGTGGGACTTTTTGGGAGCCTAGCTGCATACGGAACCCCAAAAACCAAGCACCGCCTTCAGGCTTTCTAAGGGAGTAATTTTTTTATTTCACTTCTCACTGCCAATCACAGTTTCGGAGGCCATGGAATGCCCAGATGGCATAAAACCCCCCAAAATGACCCCATTTTGGAAAGTAGACACCCCAAGCTATTTGCTGAGAGGTATTGTGAGTATTTTGCAGATGTCGCTTTTTGTCACAAAGTTTTGAAAATTGAAAAAAGAAAAAAAAAAATTTTTTTTCTTTACTTTCTTCATTTTCAAAAACAAATGAGAGCTGTAAAATACTCACCATGCCTCTCAACAAATAGCTTGGGGTGTCTACTTTCCAAAATGGGGTCATTTGGGGGGGTTTTGTGCTATTTTGGCATTTTATGGCCTTCGAAACTGTGATAGGTAGTGAGGAGTGAAATCAAAAATTTGCACCCTTAGAAATCCTGAAGGCGGTGCTTGGGTTTCGGGGCCCCGTACGCGGCTAGGCTCCCAAAAAGTCCCACACATGTGGTATCCCCATACTCAGGAGAAGCAGCAAAATGTATTTTGGGGTGCAATTCCACATATAACTATGGCATGTGTGAGCAATATATAATTTAGTGACAACTTTTTGAAGAAAAAAAAAATTATTTTTTATTTTTGTCTTTATTCAATCACTTGGGACTAAAAAAAAAAATATTCAATGGGCTCAACATGCCTCTCAGCAAATAGCTTGGGGTGTCTACTTTCCAAAATGGGGTCATTTGGGGGGGTTTTGTACTTCTCTGCCATTTTAGCACCTCAAGAAATGAAATAGGCAGTCATAAATTAAAAGCGGTGTAAATTCCAGAAAATGTACTCTAGTTTGTAGACGCTATAACTTTTGCGCAAACCAATAAATATACGCTTATTGGCATTTTTTTTACTAAAGACATGTGGCTGAATACATTTTGGCCCAAATGTTTGACTAAAATTGAGTTTATTAGATTTTTTTTATAACAAAAAGTAGAAAAATCTCTTTTTTTTTCAAAATTTTCGCTCTTTTTCCGTTTATATCGCAAAAAATAAAAATCACAGAGGCAATCAAATACCATCAAAAGAAAGCTCTATTTGTGGGAAGAAAAGGACGCAAATTTCGTTTCGTTACAAAATTGCATGACCGCACAATTACCAGTTAAAGTAGTGCAGTGCGAAATTGAAAAAAGACCTCTGGTCCTTAAGCTGACAATTGGTCCGGGGCTGAAGTGGTTAAAATGTGTATGGTAACTATGCTGCAGGGTGTCTACTTTAACTTTTATTATTTTTCATGGATTTTTTGTACAGATGGTTTCAATTTAATTGGGCCTGTACATCTCTTTTGGATTTTAAGTTGAACTTTGCTCATGTATTGTGCACATATGTTCTTTACTTATGACAAAAAAGCCATGGGGATATGGCTGGAATATGCATTTATTCTTCAACACTTTCTAAATTCTAATAATGAACCCATCTGGAATAGCAACCCCTTGATATGTCAGCACAATGCAGCACTGAATTGTTCCTATGCTATTGGCAGTGCTATTGACCTCAAATAACTTATTGAACAGCTGTGGAAGGTTATAAAATTTATTATGCAATCCATCTTTCGTGCTGCACTTTTAGAAACTTTTCACAGGAAGAGTTTATTATTTAAAAAAAAAAAAAAATCTTAACAGACTAGTCCAGATGTACCAGAAACTCAGATTTAAAGTGTATTTGTATTTAGGATTATTCCCTTACGCTCTCCAAGCAAATGTTATAAAATAATACTCCAAATATATACAAACAATTCTGATGATTTTTTACTAAAAAGAGCAATCAGGTGTACATTGATTTTTTTTTATTACATGTATGCAATATTTTGGCAGGCACTTTTACTGCTTACAAGAAAAAAAAATTCTGTTTCATTTAAAAGTCTGTGCGGTGTGTACCTGTCACTGTATAATAATGTTCAGGCATAGTAAGAAATAAGGGCACTTATTTCCTTCCACTCAATATTCACATCAGGTTTCTATGGAATACACAGTGGCAGGGGAGCTCCTAGCAGGTGGTCAGCTGATCTCTACAAACAAATACTGTATGGGCTCGATTCAGTTTACAGTGGGTGTTAGCAAATGGTAGTCAAAATCAGTTTTCAACAGTTGAATAAAGAACATATTCATTTATTTTCTAGTTGGATTCAGAGACGACTACTATGACCATTGGGTCCACGTTCTGTTTTAGCTGAGGTAAGCTTGAAATATAGAGTAAAACATTTTTTATAGGATTTTTTTTCACTCATGCTATTACTAAATAAAGGTTTCTAAGCCCCAAAATATAAGAAAGTGGTGTTGGCAGAGGCACCCAAATGTGAAGGAGAAGCTGAGAAATTGATTATTTGATTATTTATTGAATCAATATGTATTGCTTACAGAATAGTATAAAGCACATTTTGTGGCATTACACTGGTCACTTCCTCAGGATGGTGCATAAAAAAATGATAAACAGAAAAATATATGTAGGTAAAAAGAAGTATGTAAATATATATATATATATATATATATACACAGTATCTCACAAAAGTGAGTACACACCTCACATTTTTGTCAAGGAAGCCTCTTCTAAAGATGATGCACAAGAAAGCCCGCAAACAGTTTGCTGAGGACAAGCAGACTAAGGAAATGGATTACTGGAACCATGTCCTGTGGTCTGATGACCGAGATAAACTTTTTTGGTTCAGATGGTCTCAATAGTGTGTGGCAGCAATCAGGTGAGGAGTACAAAGACAAGTGTGTCTTGCCTACAGTCAAGCATGGTGGTGGGAGTGTCATGGTCTGGGGCTGCGTGCCTGGACTAGTGGACTTAATTGAGGGAACCATGAATGCCATCATGTACTGTGACATACTGAAGCAGAGCATGACCCCAAACACACCTCCAAGACGACCACTGCATTACTAAAGAAGCTGATGGTAAAGGTGATGGACTGGCCAAGCATGTCTCCAGACCTAAGCCCTATTGAGCATCTGTGGGGTATCCTCAAATGGAAGGTGGAGGAGTGCAAGGTCTCTAACATCCACCAACTGTGATGTCATCATGGAGGAGTGGAAGAGGACTCCAGTGGCAACCTTTGAAGCTCTGGTGAACTCCATAACCAAGAGGGTTAACCACTTAAGCCCCGGATCAATTTGCAGCCAAAGGACCAGGCCCCTTTTTGCGATTCGGCACTGCGTTGCTTTAACTGACAATTGCACGGTCGTGTGACATGGCTCCCAAACAAAATTGGCGTCCTTTTTTTCCCACAAATAGAGATTTCTTTGGGTGGTATTTGATCGCCTCTGCGGTTTTTATGTTTTGCACTTTAAACAAAAATAGAGCGACAATTTTGAAAAAAATGCAATGTTTTTTACTTTTTGCTATAATAAATATCCCCAAAAAAATATATAAAAATTTTTTTTCCTCAGTTTAAGCCGATACGTATTCTTCCACATATTTTTGGTAAAAAAAATCGCAATTAGCGATTATTGATTGGTTTGCGCAAAAGTTATAGCGTTTACAAAATAGGGGATAGTTTTATAGTATATTTATTGATATTTTTTTTTTACTAGTAATGGCGGTGATCAGATTTTATTGTGACTGCGACATTATCACGGACACATCGGACATTTTTGCCCAATTTTTGGGACCATTGTCATTTATACAGAAATCAGTGCTATTTAAATGCACTGATTCCTATGTAAATGACAGTGGCAGTGAAGGAGTTAACCACTAGGGGGCGGGGAGGGGTTAGTGTGATGTGTGTGTGTTTTTCTTACAGTAGGGTGTGTGGCTTTACCTCTGACGTCACTAATCGGCTTTTCCGATGACAGGGAACAGCCGATCAGTGACAGGCAGTGTAGGAATGCACGGGGAGAGGTTTGTTTACACAGACCTCTCCCCGTTCTTCAGCTCTGTGAACCGATCGCGGGACACCAGCGGCGATCAGGTCCGCTGGTCCCGCAGCCACGGTCACGGCGGCACGCACGTGACCCACGGCTGGGCAATTAAAGGGCCACATACAGGTACGTGGTTTTGCCCAGCCGTGCCATTCTGCCGACGTATATGTGCAGGAGGCGGTCCTGAAGTGGTTAACCTCCTTGGCGGTAACCCCGAGTCTGGCTCGGGGTCAGCTTTTTGTGCTGGGAGCGGTAACCCCGAGCCAGACTCGGGCTTGCGTTGCGAGCTGCAGGGGGGAAGTTACTTACCTTTTCCCCTGGATCCTGCGATGTCTCCCCGCTGTGTGAGCGAGCCGTCCGCTCGCTCGATTCACACAGTGCCGGGTGCCGCCGATCTCCGTTCCCTGTGACGTTACGACGCACGGGAGCGGAGATCGGCGCCAAATTCAAAAACGTTTAAAAACACAACACATATACAATACTGTAATCTTACAGATTACAGTACTGTATACAAAAAATACACACCCCCTTTGTCCCTAGTGGTCTGCCCAGTGCCCTGCATGTCATTTTATATAATAAAAAGAGTTTTTTTCTGCCTGGAAACTGGAGATTGTCCATAGCAACCAAAAAGTGTCCCTTTATGTCAAAATGGTTTTAGACCAGCTAGAAAACACCGATAAAAAAATAAAATCACAATTTATCATCAAACAATAAATTTAATGACAGCGACTATTCTGCAACTGGGCAAATTTCAGTGTTTTTGATTTGATTACATTATTGAATCACTTTTATATATATTTATTATAATTTTTATTTTGTGTTTCAAACTTTATCATACCCGGGATGTCTACTAGACTCTGGTTCGGACAGATTTAATGAGTTATTCATAAGAATTGCAGGCCTACAATATAAAACGCCAAATTTCCATGCAAAATAATTGTACCGCTTTCAGCACTAAATTCCTGCCAGAATCATACCGCCAGGGAGGTTAAGGCAGTACTGGAAAAAATGGTGGCCACACAAAATATTGACACTTTGGGCCCAATTTGGACATTTTCACTTAGGTATATACTCACTTTTGTTGCCAGCGGTTTGACATTAATGGCTGTGTATTGAGTTATTTACACTGCTATACAAGCTGTACTACTTTACATTGTAGCAAAGTGTAATTTCTAGTGTTGTCACATGAAAAGATATAATACAATATTTGAGAGGTGTACTCACTTTTGTGAGCTACTGTGTGTGTGTGTGTGTGTGTATATATATATATATATATATATATATATTGCAAAGTGGATTTGCCTTTAGTAAATAACCCACATTGTCACTGTAACTACACCAACTTAACAAATAAACTGGTATTGAGCATTGAAATAAGAAGCAACACATTGTTGAGTATAAAACATTTTACTCCAAGCACTTTCACATGTTCGTTTTAAACGGTTTTGGAACAGACCAACATCTTGGTGTATAACATGTATGTTTGACATAAATTTGCCTTTTTTGGGACTAAACAGGCATGTTTACAAACATAACATACATATCCCCAACTCAGGAACTTACAAAGTTCGACTTTGCTAAAGTGAAGGCCTTATGAGACATTGGGGGTTATTTACTAAAGGTAAATCCACTTTGCACTACAAGTGCACTTAGAAGTGCACTGCAAGTGTGTACACACCTTTGTTGGCGGAAAATTTGAGAACATGCTAGCCAACATTTGTTGGCGGAAAGTCCGACAACAAATGTCCGATAGAGCATACACACAGTCGGACTTACCGCCAACAGGCTCACATCCAACATTTCCCGTTGGAAAATCCGATCGTGTGTAGGCGGCATAACAGTTGCTTCAAGTAGATACAATCAACAGCTAGTCAGGCCAAGGATTTGGGAGTGGTGTAAAGCTTTCATGACCAAAACAATAAATGCCTTAAGGAAAATGGAGGACAATGATCCTGTTAATAAAGCCAAAGTACGTGTCATTTTCAAATTTCACAACTGGTATTGAGAGCATGTGCTCTTTTCAGGCGATCTAATGAATCCCTTCTCTAAATTCTCATTAATCCATTCCCTGAGAACCTTTAATTCAGGTTCTGAAAGATTGAAAAGGAGACCAAAAGGTATTTCAGCCCCTGGGAGGAGTCCAATGGGACAATTATATGGGCGATGAGGAGGTAACTAATCAACATTCTTCTTATCACAGACATCCCGGAACTCATGATATTGTGGAGGCAGGGCATAGTAACAAGATAGACGGCGCCCTCTAAGTGCAGCATGTATTAAAATAAATTTATTACAGATGGATTAAAAAAAACTCACAATTGAGCTGTTAAATTCAGGCATATTTAGCAATAGGCCGGTTCATCGGCTTTCTCCCAGGTGATGTGGGTCTCACAAGCTGGTGGAGGGGATCCTGTGTCCTTCGTCCAGTAGCTCTCCGGTGGTGCTGTGGGTGCCCAGCGCTTCCGGGTGGCTGGGACGCAGACGGTGGATGCTCAGTGATGCTCCGCTGTGTTGTGCTGTATTCACTTCTGGGAACGGGGTCAGGTGGACAAAGACCAGAACACTTTTTGCGATTTGGCACTGCGCCACTTTAACTGACAATTGCGTGGTCGTGGCTATAAAATTGCATTGATTACTGTAAAAATTTCACTGGCAGTGAAGGGGTTAACCACTATGGGGCAGGGTTAAGTGTGTCCTGGGGAGTGATTCTAACGGTGGGGGGGATGGGCTAGCAGTGACATGACACTTATCGCTGCTCCCGATGACAGGGAGCAGATGATCAGTGTCCTGTCACTAGGCAGAACGGGGAGATGCTGTGTTTATATCGGCATCTCCCCGTTCTTCAGCTTCGTGACATGATCAAGGGCACCTGGCGGACATCGAGTCCCGTGGGCACGGTCACAGAGCTTGCAGCAGGCACGCGGGCACCGCCGACGGCGCACGCACACCTGGAAATTCAAAGTAACGCCCGGGTATCTTACTTTGCCCAGCCATGCCATTCTGCCAATGTATATCTACAGGAGCCGGTCGGCAAGCGGTTAACAATGACCTAAAAAAATTTGGTTGAATGTTGGCATATAGACTTGCGACTGTTGTCACATTCTTAGTTCACACAGACCAAACATGTTTCATCCCATGTAGACAAATTATAGATAACATTATGTTGGTTACTGACCCTAATCTACACTCCCGCCCAGTTTGTTTACTTAGGATTGACATTCACAAAGCTTTTATAAGCTTTTATAAGCTACCTTAATAATTTTCTCCCCAAATTTGGCATTTTTGACAAATTTGTTCACAGATTTAATGCTCTCTATCATACCCCCCAAACAAGAATTCAAATACCAGGCAGCAATTCAGAATTTTTTCCTTTGAAGAGAGGCACCAGACAGGGATGTCCTATATCCCCACTATTAATCGCATTGGCGATCGAACCCCTTGCATATGCGATTAGAAATAACACTAATATTAAAGGATACACTAAAGGCCCTAATGGGGTTGTATGTGGATGATGTTCTTTTATTTATATCGGACACACTCATTTCTCTACCCAACCTTATAACAGAACTCAACATTTTCCATAATCTCTTAGGTTTGGGAATTAACTAAATAACTAAATGTTCACCATCAACTTCTCCCCTATTAAGACAGCCTCTTTACAATAAAAAATGTCATTCATTTGGTTCTCCTATTCATTTAGATATTTAGGTAAACATATCACACCCTATAAATTACTATCCCAAACGAATTACCCCCCACTCTTCACGCATATAGGTTCTCTAATAAAATTATGGTCATCATACCAAATATCTTTTCTTGGCAGAAAAAGCGCTGTTAAGTTGATAATTCTCCCAAAGCTACTCTATTGTTTCCATGCTCTCCCAATCAATATCCCTAAAACTAAATTAAAATATCTACAGAGAGAAATTAACAAATTTATTTGGTCGGGCAAAAAAACAAGATGAAGTTATTCTCTCATGCACAGACCACAACCTCAGGGTGGATTGGGCCTTCCTAACATAGGGCTCTTTTTCCCTGCGGCCAGATTTACACAACTGGCTGAATGGTTTGCTTCAGACAACAATATTCCATTGATCTCCTTTGAGTCAATCTCAGTACTTCCTTTTTACATACAAGGCCTACTTTGGTCCGGCATAATCTCCCCCTGGGAAATCCATATTAATAATACAATAGTTGCATACTCATACCAACTATGGCTTTGACATAAAGACACCTTTAAACTATCCTCTATGGTACCACCTCTGGCCTCTTTTTTCGGTGACCCTAGATTTACACCAGCTTATGATGGGCACTGGTGAGGCTGCTTTGATGGTCACTGGTAAGGTTGTATTGATGGTGACTGGGGAGGTTGCATTGATGGTGACTGATGAGGCTGCATTGATGGGCACTGGTGAGGCTGCATTGAGGGGCACTGGTCAGGCTGCATTGATGGACACTGGTGAGGCTGAATTGATGGGCATTGATGGGCACTGATCAGGCTGCATTGATGGGCACTTGTGAGGCTGCATTGATGG
The DNA here is from genome assembly GCA_028564925.1 of Lithobates sylvaticus. Taxonomy (NCBI): domain Eukaryota; kingdom Metazoa; phylum Chordata; class Amphibia; order Anura; family Ranidae; genus Lithobates; species Lithobates sylvaticus. Next base: position 439,991,320 of record CM053027.1, on the reverse strand, counting down.
GCATTGATGGGCACTGATCAGGCTGCATTGATGGGCATTGATCAGGCAGGGCTGATGGGCACTGGTGAGGCTGCATTGATGCATTATTTTTGTTAAACCTCCTTTGTTGCTATTAACATTAAATTATGTTACCACATTGTATCAAATTTGTTTTGCTTCATAACATCAATATCTGTTATAAAACCAGGTAGGCATGGATGGCGAGCTGATTCCGTGGTTCGAAGGGCCACTTGACTGGACTTGCCCCCAAGGCTTAAGGCTGCCAGTCCTCCCCTGGTCAGCATAGAATATAACAGAGACAGGGAGTGTCCTAAAGGGCTTTGTTTAGACATAGGCACTCAAAATCAGTGCAAGGTGCAATGTGTGGGTGCATGATCGGAGATGGTAAAAGAGTGGATCGATGCAGAAGATAGGTAGGGGAGAGTAGCTTGTGCAATGAAAATATAATCAATGCTAGAGTAAGTGTTGTGAGTGTTAAAATAGAATGTGTAAACTCTATCCTGAACATGGGATGTTCTCCAAGACAGTGATCATGGAGAGTTTTTTTCCCTCTCCTTAGGGCTGAGAAGGAAAGGTGGGAAGAGTGGTAGAAGGCACCAAAAGCTATGTTGCAGTCACAACCACTTATGAGCATGCCCTGTTGATTTTGGTAAGTTTGAGCTAGGTATGCCTCTGGGGTAGAAATCTGGTTATCATTTGCAACATTTCAAGTTACTTGCAGTACTGTGATAGACTGTTGGAAACCTGGGACTATAAAGCCTAGGAATTTTGTTAGGAGTATGCCAATAGGAGATTTGAAAGATGCAGCCAGGGGAACAACAACCTACACTTAGGTAGGAAGCCCCTGATAAAGTTGATATCACTGCAAATAAGGAGTGATATACCCAAAAAAGGTAAAAAAGTTACACATGGTAAAGTAAGAACAAATATTTTGCTGTGTGAATCCAAGCTTAACCAACAAGAACATGGCTACGAAAGAAGCTAAGTAGTTCCATAGTTAATCTGGTTGAAAAAAGACACAAGTCCAACCATTTCAACCACCATAGAAAAAGGACAAAAAAAAAACACACACAAATAGAAAACCTCCATATATACAATCCTATCCCCACAGTTGATCCAGGGGAAGGAAAAAAAACCTCAATAAAGCATGATCCAATTTGCTCCAGTGGGGGAATAAAATTCCTTTCTGATTCCTGGTACTTTTAATCCCAACACTGAACCTTGGGGTACACCACTAACAACCCTAGTACATTCAGAGTATGAATCATTAACCACTACTCTCTGAATACGGTCTTTTAGCCATTTTTTCTATTGTTTTACAAAATTATTTTTCCATGCCTGTAGCCTTTACCTTACACATTACCTGTGTCTGTGTCAAACACTTTTGCTAAATCCAAGTATACCATGTCCACAGCCACCCCTCTGTCTAAGGTTTTGCTCACATAAAAAAAATCTGATTTGTCTGACTTTTGATAAAAATATTATTTTTCTCTAGCAAAAACTCATCTGTGTGGTCTTCCCAATTAGAGAAGTTAAACTAACAGGTCTATAGTTACTTGGTAAAGACTTTGATCCTTTTTTTAAATATGGGTACCACGCTGCCCTTACACCAATCCAGTGATACAATGCCAGTCATTAAAGTGTCCCTAAAAATTAGAAACAGACAAAATGACAGAGCTCAATTCTTTTAGGATCCATGGGTGTATGTCATCTGGTCCAGGTCCCTTATTCACCTTTAGTCTGTCTAAATATTTATAGACCATATACATTTTTTAGCCATAGTGGATCGTTTGGGGGTCTGTCAATAACATCTCTACTATGGATGTGAGCTCATGTATACACCAAGCTGAAGAGGGTATTTAATACATTTGCCTTCTCTTGGTTCCATTCACCCACTCTAGATTATTTTGTAAAAGGCCTACATGTTCAGACCTGACCTTTTTACTATTGATATACAGTATTTTCTTTCTTTGGGCTTGTCTTACTCTCTTTTGCAATCTGACATTTGTTTTGATTTTTTTACATATTCTGTTACAGGCATGTTCCTTGTAACATTTAAATTATGATAGTGTTACCTAATTTTTATATATTTTTAAAAGCTCTTTTCATTTATAGCTTTTTTCAACTTGGGCCTTGAGCCATATAGGTTTTATTTTTAGCCTTCTAAGGGTGTTTTTGTTGCCCATGAGAAAACATTTTGCAGTGTGTTCACATACAGTAGTTTTGAAGAATTCCCATTTCTGTCTTGTGTTCATTGATGCCATTATTCCCTCCCAGTCTAAGACTTGGAGGGCAGCCTTGGAAAATTTGCTCTCTTAAAGTTTTTTAACTTTCCAGTATGTGCTTGTTGTTTACAGCTAACATTAAATTACATCATGTTATGGTCACTGTTACCCAGATGTTCTTTTCTATGAAGGGCAGAAAAGTGGTGTAGTGGTTAGCTCTTTCACCTAGCAGCAATAGGGTCGCTGGTTCAAATCCCAACCACGACACCCTCTGCCTGGAGTTTGCATGTTCTCCCTGTGTCTGTGTGGGTTTCCTCCGAGTACTCCGGTTTCCTCCCACACTCCAAAGACATGCTGGTAGGTTAATTAGATCCTGTCGATAAAATTGGCCAAATATGTGTATGTGTTTGTAAGTGTGTCGGGACCTCACAGGGCAAGGACCGCACTATACCACAGATGGACACCAGTGGAAAAGATCACCCTGAGGCGATTCAGTTCGCATAGGTAGCGCTATATAAGTCATTCATTCATTCAACATTAGTATTAAGCTCTGCATGGTTTGAGACTACCAGGTCCAGCAGAGCATCATTTCTAGTTGGGGCCTCTAGTTGAACTGTACCATAAAATTGTCTTTTAATAGGTTTATACATTTTTGCCCTTTAAGTGTTCCTGCAGTGCCATTACTCCAGTCAATCTCCGGGTAGTTCAAATCCCCCATTATTATCACTTTCCCAGCCCTTGCAGCTCTTCCTATCTGTGCAAGGAGCTGAGTCTCTATATCTTCATTAACAATGGGTGGCCTGTAACAAACTCTAATGATTAACTTTGTAGTGCGCACACCCATATGCAATTCCACCCATAATACTTCAGCCTCATCACACTCTCCATCAACTATGTTCTCTTTTACACTCACTTTGAGATCAGTTCTCACATAGAGACAGACACCACTACCTTTCCGTTTTACCCTGTCTCTCTGAAAGAAATCATAGCCAGGAATTTTAATAGCCCAGTCATGTGAAGAATGAAGCCAAGATTCAGCAATACCAATTAAATCATAGTTCTCATCATGCACCAAAGCTTCCAACTCATGTATTTTGCTTGGCACACTTCTGGCATCGGTGAACAAGTACAGGTACCATACAATATAAATAGTAGCATTTTCAATGGTTGTTCGCAACATGGGAACCCTCTTATCACCTGCCATAGCCCTCCACAAATCTTTCCCCTTTCCATCCACCAATAGGGACTGGCCCCTGTTTGACCCATTATAATCTAATTTACTCTCCCCCTCAATCCTAGTTTAAATACTCCTCCAGCCTTCCCATAAACCTCTCCCCCGTCACAGCAGACGGCCTTCCATTTAGGTGCAAAACATTTTTTTTCATACCTCAACGTTCGTTCCGTGGGTCGATCAGTCAATCGGTCAAACCCCCATCGCTCAGTCGATCACCAGTCTGTCCACCCACCAGCCCCACACTTATCCCATCCAGGCTGCGGGCAGCTTTGGCGAGTTCCCCCAGTTCTGCTCCTTGGAGCCTCCCCCATGCTCCTGGTCAATACGGCCGCTTCTCCTCTTGGGCAATCGGGTCATAAGAACCACTTCTTGATTGGCCAGGAGGAGAAGCAGGAAGACAATAGCTAATTTTTATTAATTTGCTAATGTCACACCACTGGGTGGGCCCCAGAGCGCAGTGCTCTGTGCCCTAAGCCCACCCTATTTTGAAGCCAATTAGAGCCTCAGGCTCTAATCACATGCTTCAAAAAAATAAATCCATTGAAATCCGTGCGTCCGGCTCCTTGCATGTAGATTAGGGGCCGGGTGCATGGATTAGGGGGGCATTGCCCCTGCACCCCTAATGGAGCGGGCACCACTGTACTCCAATAAAAAAAGTCAGCTCAGTGCTCTGTAAACCCAAATCCTTTCCTCTTACCCCAGGTCGTTAGCCTTGCTTTCAGTTCTCTAATATCTTCCTGTCTTTCCAGTGTTGCGCATGGCAGAGGCAATATTTCAGAGAATATCGCCTTGGAGGTCATTTACTTCAACTTGCAGCCTGGTTCTTTAAATTTATTGTTAAGGAGCCTTCACCTTTTATGTATTCTGTCATTGGTTTCAACATGAGTCATGCCCAGCCCCTAATCAACCCGGTCCACCTCATGCCAAACCTTGGCACCAGGGAGACAGCAAATAATTCAGTTGAGGTGATCCTGGTGACAAATTATTCTATTAGTCCTTCTAAATGATAGAATCCCCTATTACCACCAACTGTCTAGGCTTTCCTGCACTACCCTCACCACCCCTACTAGATGGGCTGCTCTACCAGCTGTTAGGGGTAACAGTGACATCTAGAGCTGCCACCTCTGAGTTTGCCACCCCCACATCTTCACCCAACTTGGCAAATCTGTTTGGATGCTCAAACTTAGGGCTGGCCTTCCTTTTCTGTGAGCCCCTATCACCCTCTTTCACTAGAGTAACCCATCTTCTTACCTGATAATCCTGACTTACCTCTCCACTCTCCACATCAATCCCATTAACCACCTTTCAAGGTTGTCAGTTCTGCCTAGTGTAGCAAGCTCAGATGTAATACCAGTAGCACCTGTGAACAGTTAACCACTCCCCTTGATTGGCAGACTGAAGGAAGGAAAGAAAAAAAAGCTTTTTTAAAATTGACAGAAAAGGTGTTTTAAAAAAGATGCTAGCAAAGATCCCAAAGAAGAAACTAAAACAATTGCAACCACCAAGTTATCATCAGCAGTCAAAAGCACAACTGCTTTTCATGCTCAAACTTCCAAATTTTCCCAATTCACAATTTTCAGGTACCAGCCAGCAAAATATTGTGGCCTGTGTGGAGAGCACCCTCAGCACGCTGCCTGAACAGCTAGGAGGTGTGATACAATGTCATCCAACAAAGAAGATCCCACTGCAGGGGCATTCAAAGGGTGAGTTAGGCACCACCCTATGTGGGTAGACCAAAAGTTATGAAAAGTGGGCCAAACAAACCTAAATAATTTAATAATAACCATGTGGGAAAGGCTCCCCCTCATACTAAAGGAATGGGTACCCAAAAGCAACCCCCCCCCCCCCCCCAGGCAGGTTGGTAGCCACCTGTATACTCTCCAACTGAGAGGAAATAAGACCATAAGGGACAAATTTATCATAATTAACCAGAAACTGACCAGGCCCTAGGTTATGCAACGCTACAGCAAATTTCAAACTATAGGCATTACATTTAAGGACAGCAGTAGGAGTTTCTGGTATTCAGAAGAAGCCCCTGGCTCCTGGCCACTGAGGCATAGCCACTCCAAACCCGGTGGCCCTCACAGAGAGCCTAAAAGAAATGTTTTACAGTGAAGACAAAACTAAACATGAGGTCAACAGTTCCCAGACAGCCCCATACCCCAGAGTTGGCTGGAATCTTCTCTTCCAGGTGTGATGAGAGGTGACTGGTCACCCAGGGAATTATTATTATTATTATTATAATACAGAATTTATAGAGTGCCAACAGTTTGTGCAGCACTTTACAATATAAAGGGAGACAATACAGCAACAATACAATTCAAAACAAGAGGGTTAGGAGGGCCCTGCTCCTGGGAGCTTACATGATATGCTAAGCATGGAAAAACATCCAGTGGTTGACCCCTGAGAGTGTATGGGAGGTTAATGCATAACAACACACAGATGGTTCAGAGATTCATAGGCTTGAAGCTGTGTTGTTATCTGCTAGTACAGGGCTGGAGTGCTGAGCCCCACACCCCACCAGCCTCATGTGACATAATTTGCCAGACAAGTTAGCTCAGTGTTCTGGCCCAACAAAGAAGCTTTCAAGGGTGAACACAGACCAGTGGTTGAGACATAGCAACAGATGGAAAAGATTAGGGCTCATTGGTGTTTGGAGTCTGCCTCAAGACAGTGCTGAGCCATCCTCTAGATCTAGCTGGGCACTAGCATTGAGGTCTCGGGGTGTTCTCAGATGATGGCATCTGGTCTCCAAAGAAATACAGCCAGTTTGGGAGCTGTAGTTCCACACACTCAAGGACGGTGTAGGGAGCTGATATTTGTGACAGAGACTGAAGAGTAAAGGTTTGGTCCTCTTTGCGAATTGTCAGGGCAAAATGGCAGCCCCACGTATAGGAAAGCCCCAAGGATTGCATTTTTTTCCAAAGCAGTTTTAATAGCATTTTCCAGTCTGGCAATATTTGAACAGAGGCTCCATCAAAATCTATATTCCCTTTTTTCCATACTTGGCAGAGTATCTACTCCATCTTGTAAAAAGGCACCCTACAGAGTACTACTGTCAGCTGTGATGGATTAGGGTGACTTGAGCCCTGTACTCCATTTACTTTGTCAAGCTCAATGGGGTCTGTTGTGGAATTTCCCAATGTGGCATTCAATATGGCCAGTATTGGATTCTGGGATACCTTGTAATGGATTCTGGGATACCTTGTAATTGACACCTAAATGTCCTCAAGCTAACACAGCTGTTCTGAAACTTGCTGGGTGGAAGTTTCTAGAGTAGTCACTGTGTGTTCAGTACTGGCTTGTTTTGTAGTAATGTCCATCAGTTCACTCCTTAAGGCTGTGATGCTGCTGGCTAGAGATGGAAGTCAGCTTTCGTCAGTAGAGCCTGGAGGAGAGAACCAATGCTTTTCTCCTCAGACATGATGCTGAGGGAAGGGCTGGCTGTTAAATCGGCTGCAGCCGATGAGGTCTGAGGCCAAGTTGAACAACCAAGGAGTCAGTATGAGAGAAGCTGTAGGGTCGGAAACAGCCTCTGCTGTCATTGCACTGCCTGCAGTCCAGAGTGAGGCATCAGAGCCTCCTGCAGATAGAGGTTAAGTAACTGGAAGACAGGCAGGTTCCATGTTGAAATCCCTGCATGGTTTATGAGCTCAGTTTGTAGAAATATACTTTGTGGGAAGCATGTTAGCTGGTGTTCTAGAGAAGGGGTCTCCAAACTGCAGCCCGGGGGCCAAATGCAGCCCTTTTCTTGCCTTTATCCGGACTTTAGGGCACTATTCTTCTGCCTGACACTAACAATGGGGTACTATTCCTCCCACTGACTCTAATGGGGCACTATTTCTCCCACTGACTCTAATGGGGCACTATTCCTCCCCCTAATACTAAAGATGTGGCATTGCTTATCCCCACTATTGCCAGGACATGTCTACTTACACTGGCTACAATCCAGCCCCCCTAAAGTCTGAAGAACAGTAAATTGGCCCTTTGTTTAAAAAGTTTGGAGATCCCTGTTCTAGAGGAACTGGAAAGTCTCTTGCTTCTTTTCATGGATTAGAGAAGTGGAGAGATAGGGCTTTATTGGTATAAAGTCACTCCTGGGGTGCAGAGTTCACAGGGTATGCTGCCTTATGCTGCCATGGCCAAACCATGCCCTCTACACTTTTTTTAAAGAAGCCAGCATTAACATTTTATTTGCCAGCATTTTTTTCTTAGTAAATGCCACTTTTGATGTAGCAAATCCTATGACAAGAATGACAAAAATGCATAGCGTTACCCCCAAAATTCATACTAGGCCACTTGAATATGGTATTGATTTTGGGAGGGGTCTTCATGCAAAAAATAAAAATGGCTGATGGCGTAAATAAGTAAGGGGTACATAGTATTAGTAACCTAGAAATAAAGACACCCAAAAGTTTGACAAATCCTTTATTAAAAAAAGGCCCTCAGTGTAATTTCATTGTCAATCATGATGCCTGTTGACTTGCTGAAATTGAAATTGAAAACCAGATGGGCCTAGTGCACACAACTGACCCATACTGTTTCCTGAGTGACAGATCCCCAGTGGTCGTCAGCTATATAAAAGAGACAAATTCTATAAATCTAAGTGGGGCAGTGCTAAAACTAAATGTACAATAACTAATTAGTAATTAAAACTAAACATCCAAAAAAAGCGCAACAATGTCCATCAGTGCTGATGTATTAACGTGCCACTTCTTCACCACCTCTATTGGTCAACACAGTGTGTCCCAAGGGTGTCCATAAGAAATGCTCACTCATTGGATCCTATTGATCCCATATGCAACATAAGTGGATCTAAATATACTTATGTAAGAAAGCTTCATTGGTAGATCGATCTAAAAGCACTTGGCTGCTTATCTGTTAATAGATCACTCTCCAAAGGGTCACAGAAATAAATATGCTCAACACATACTCAAATAATGCTCAAAGAAGGAAACAAAGCAGGGGAGACATCATAGTGCAACATATAGTTATTAAAAATAATTGAAAAACCAGGGTGAACAATAACTGCGCTAATAAAAAAACAACAAACAATAAGCAGCCAACATAGTTTGTGATCAGCAAACAAAAATAATATATAAAACCAAAATGTGGCGCTGTGATAGTGAAACTTAATACAAAAAAGTCTATAAGTGTGAAGGCAATGATCCAGAAATAATGGTGACAGTCCATCAATCAGACATAAATGGTGCTGTGTGAAGAAAGTAATCTTCTACCAAAACAATGGTGCATATATATATATATCCCTCTTGAAATGAACAAGTAGTGCAAAAATCCCGCTTAAGGTGATAGTAATCTGCTTACCAGATAGAAGCAGAAAGAAGGCAATATTAATCACGTGGTGCCATGAAGAAGGTGGATAGAAGTCTGATGAACCCAAAGGTATGATTAAATCCGAAAAATCTTGATGGAATGTTGGTGACCAAGTCCACTCAGCCAAATCTGGTGTAAGCTAGAAAAAAACTCTCCCACGGGTTGAAGGAAGAGAGTAATGACAATAGTGAAGCCCGCAAGGTGAAGTTTAACAGTTTTATTGCTGGTATTCTACTTACATCAAAGTAAAAACATCAGGGCATGGATAAAAAGACAATTCCGCATACTTGCATCAGCCCGCCTGACATGTTTCCTCCTAGATTGGATATCATCTGATGATATCCAATCTAGGATGAAACATGTCAGGCGGGCTGATGCAAGTATGCGGAATTGTCTTTTTATCCATGCCCTGATGTTTTTACTTTGATGTAAGTAGAATACCAGCAATAAAACTGTTAAACTTCACCTTGCGGGCTTCACTATTGTCATTACTCTCTTCCTTCAACCCGTGGGAGAGTTTTTTTCTAGCTTACACCAGATTTGGCTGAGTGGACTTGGTCACCAACATTCCATCAAGATTTTTCGGATTTAATCATACCTTTGGGTTCATCAGACTTCTATCCACCTTCTTCATGGCACCACATGATTAATATCACCTTCTTTCTGCTTCTATCTGGTAAGCAGATTACTATCACCTTAAGCGGGATTTTTGCACTACTTGTTCATTTCAAGAGGGATATATATATATATATGCACCATTGTTTTGGTAGAAGATTACTTTCTTCACACAGCACCATTTATGTCTGATTGATGGACTGTCACCATTATTTCTGGATCATTGCCTTCACACTTATAGACTTTTTTGTATTAAGTTTCACTATTAAAAATAATTGCCTATACATTAAAGTATAGGACCCTGTATTCACTATATCCGGTCTCCCACAGTAAACAGAACATGGACATGCAATTATTTTAGTAAATATAAACTGTTAAACACCTATTCTCATCAGCAGTATATAGTAGTCTTGTGACTCCTATCAATGCCTGGTTAAAGCTTGTAGGAGGAGTTTTCATTCTCTCCTGACTGTTCCATGAGGCTGCAGGACCCCTGACCCTCTGTCTGGACAGTGCTGATTGGCCTGTGCTGATCACATTCACCCCCGAAGAAAAAAAAACCTCTAGCAATACACACCTAACTGAGCATGTGCAGAGTGACTCCAAAGGCTCTATCTTATCACAAGATGGATTGGGGACAGTGGAAGAAGGGGAGGATCAGAAAATATCAAATAGCCTTTTTACACAATGCAGAGGATTAACCCCTTTCACATTGAGTATAACAAGCATGCTTTACTGCATATACAGACTGATTTTACTGTTGTGGGTTTAAAAATAGGGATGGGCCGAACACCCCATGGTTCGGTCCGCACCAGAACATACCGAACAGGCAAATAATTTGGCAGAACACACGAACACCGTTAAAGTCTATGGGATACGAACATGAATAATCAAAAGTGCTAATTTTAAAGGCTGATATGCAAGTTATTGTCATAAAAATTTTTTGGAGACCCGGGTCCTGCCCCAGGGGACATGTATCAATGCAAAAAAAGTTTTAAAAAATATATTTTTTTCAGGAGCAGTGATTTTAATGCTTAAAGTGAAACAATAAAAGTTTAAATGTCGTACCTGGGGGGGGGGGGGTCTCTATAGTATGCCTGTAAAGTGGCGCATGCTTAGAACAGTGTATTACCATGCTTAGAACAGTCCCTGCACAAAATGACATTTCTAAAGGAAAAAAAAGTCATTAAAAAGTACTCGCGGCTATAATGAATTGTCGGTCCCAGCAATACAGATAAAAGTCATTAAAAAAAATTGAATGGGATTCCCCCCAGTCCATTACCAGCCTTTGGGTCTGGTATGAATATTAAGGGGAACCTCGAACCAAAAAATAAAATAAAAATAAAAAAATAAATTTGGTCCCCCCAAATTCCATACCAGGCCCTTCAGGTCTGGTATGGATATTAATGGGAACCCTGCGGCAAATTTGTTTAAAAAATTGGCGTGGGGCTCCCCCTCAAAATCCATACCAGACCCTTCAGGTCTGGTATGGATTTTAAGGGGAACCCCGCACCAAAATTTAAAAAAAAATCTATACCAGACCCTTAGCTGAGCACGCAACCTGGCCGACTGCAGGAAAAGAGGGGGGACAAAGGAGCTCTCCCCCTCCTGAACTGTACCAGGCCACATGCCCTCAACATTGGGAGAATGCTTTGGGGTAGCCCCCCAAAGCACCTTGTCCCCATGTCCCCCCCTTGGCCCAGATTCTGCCCCCAAAGACATTTCAAAGCAACTGGCAAGGCTTGTCACTTTTACAACACCCATCTGGAAGAAGACATTCCTGTGCTGTATCCACCCCCCCCCCCCATTTAAGAGGCTCCACATTTTCAGTCTCTGTCAGAAGAAAAGAAAGAGTCAGCCCCCATAAAGTGAGGTATGCTGATGCACATTTGTCCTAGTGGCAGAGTTTAAGATCTACAACAGAATATTCTAGACCAATGGCCAAAAGTACACAGTTTGAGAGCATGGTGGAGGCTGATTCCACAGCTGGAGTGCAGAGATCAGTCTTAACATTAGGTTACCAAAGGAACTGGCCTATAGATACCATACCATGTACCATATACCATACAATATACCATAACAGATACCATAAACACACACAGCTTGGCCCCTCCCTCCTGCTCTCTTCTCACTGGATTTGGTTGACAAAAAGAGTTGTCAATGTTTCCCTCTGCTCTCAGCAAAGCCTGTGAGACCAGGAAGAGAGAGAGAGAAGACCTACAGTTGGGCAAAGCGCTGGATCAATACAGGAGGCAAGTAACTGTTAGGGAGGGGGAGGGGAGACAGTAGAAGTTTTTTTTACCTAAATAAATATAAAAAAATATATATATATATATACTATTTATCAACCAATTAACAGTATATTGAAAGATATGTAAGGTATATGATGGAGTATAATGTCATAGCTTCGTGTCTATTTATTAATGGAGAGGTGAATCTTTTATGGAAATCGCATTGACAGAGGACTCTTCTAGTATTTTATATCTGGCTCTTTTACTGCCACATGTCACCATAATATTTTTTACTTTCAATAGATTTTTTATGAAAAAATTTGAGGTGCAAAGCATAGCTTAGACATCAAGAACATAGCTACTGAGAATGTAAAAAACATCTAACAGTATAAATAGCATATTAATAAACAAAACTTACCTGTCGGTAAGTTACAGTAGGTATCAATGAGCAGATAATTTTGCAGCAGACAGCCCAAAAAAATCCGCGAAAGCAGATCAGGATGTCAAGTCTGAATAAACAACATGATCTGCAACAAGGAAATAAGAAATAAGGAAAGAGGAATGGAAGGATGTCCACAAAAATGCCACACACACGACCAGACTTTTCGACGGACTAGATCCGACGGTCTTCCCGACGGACTTTCTGCGGAGTTCTGATGGGCTTTCCAAATGAACAGACTTGGCCACACACAATTGCACCAAAGTCTGACGGATTTGAATGTGATGACGTACGACCGGACTAGAATAAGGAAGTTCATAGCCAGTAGCCAATAGCTGCCCTAGCGTCGCTTTTTGTCCGTCGGACTAGCATACACACCAACGGATTTCTCGCTAGGAACTGGGTCCGGCGGTGTTCTGGTCGAAAAATTTGAAACATGTTCTATTTCTAAAGTCCGTCAGATTTTTGTACAGCAAAGGTCCGATGGAGCCCACACACGATCAAATTGTCAGACGGATTTGTTTCGTCTGACCTTTGCTGTCAAAGTCCAGTCGTGTGTATGCAGCATAAGAAGGTGGGAAAGAGAGGTGGGGTAAGGGGAGGAGTGAGCACCGATAATACCAAAAAGCAGGACTGCTATAATAAGGTGTAGCTCTCCATGGACAATGACGTATTGGCATATTGTATCCGCAGGGTCTATATCTCAAATATTAAAATACATTTACTTATTTTAAATAAACACATACTGTAGCTGGATTATTTTTTAATATTTGTCTGGCGTTTAGCTTTAAAATATGTAGCTGTAAGCAAAACATACACATTAGGTTTAGTGGAAGCCTAACTTTTTGATTTAATAATAGTTACAGGAATTTTTTTTCAACTTACACAATACTGTAAATAAATAAATATACTGGACTTTCAACATTTTATATATAAATCAATCAAAGATTCATATCAGATAAAATATTGCACAGAAAACGACTGTACAGTAACAGCATTTTATACTTTCAGAGACATAATATGTATATTTATCGTGTGAAGTATACAGTCACCATAAACAAGAACCTGGCTGACATGTCTGAATTCTGAAAAGGTTATATAAAGGATGTGAGTCTAGCAGGGCAGACTCCTATGATGACTGTTATTTTGTTTTATTGTACTGGAAGAACCTTGTCTTCAGTTATGACAGCATTCACAAAAAAAGAAGACAGTAGCGGATAGGAAGAATTATAGCTGAAAAGCTAAGTGGAGTGAAAGAGACTGGCAGACATTGAAAAGGATTATGCCAGTTTCCTGAAAAAACTACATATCAGGCAACTCAGATAACTTTAGAATCCAGCATTAATCTGATTGTCATCAGCAGAAAAAAAAACGCAAAAAAAAAAAACAAACAAAAGTAAAAAGCTCAATAAGAATTTTCTGAAAGCTGTTAAAAAAGGAAAGACATCCTTTTTTCTATGGTTTTATCTTGTACAGCATATACTCAAATCAGCATCACAAATTAGTAAAATGTCCATTGTATGTATGTCCAAGATTGTCATGTAATATTTTATGTTCAAATGTATGATGTGTCTCACAGAGGCTCCTGACATCCTGCAGCATTATCCTGTCCATAGGGAGCTATCTACTGCCATCCTGCTCAGCAAACTGTTTCATTCTGCCTGGGGATCTCCTCCTGTATTTGCCCATGTGAGGGAGGAAGTCAGCCGGGAAGAAACAGAACGCCGGAGGGCATCGGGGCTCCCCGCCAGTCACACGCGCGATGGCCATCTTGCCACCTCCTGCACAGCGCCGATCCACTGTAGCGGTACAGACAGAGGAGCGGAGTGGGGGGATCATGGAGCTGCAGATTTGTCAGGGGATCTGGCGACAGCAGCTATTCTTATGGCCATAGAGGCAAGTAAAACCTCCCTCATGACCAGAATAGATAATTTAGCACTGGAATGCGGTCTCATGAGGCAGGACCTGGACAAAGTCTATGGTCGCCTGGGCAGTGCTGAAACCCACATATCTGATGTGGCGGATACTGCTGCTACCCATAATAGAACCTTCACGGATCTGCAGTGCCAAGTGAAGATCCTGATGACGCGATCTGACGACGCAGAAAATAGGCTGCACAGAAATAATGTGCGTGTAGTTGGGTTGCCGGAGGGCGCAGAGGGAGATAATCCTGCCACCTTTGCAGAATCTCTCTTCAAGCAAGTATTGAACCTGCAGAGGGTCTCGCCTGTCTATCAAGTTGAAAGGGCGCATAGAGTCCGGACTGGTGCTAGAATCCCTGGCACGCCTGCTCGTGTTCCTTGTTAGCTTCCTTAAATTTTGGGACAGATTTCTCATCCTGGCTGAGGCGCGGAGACAACAAACCATCCGGTATGACAACGCAGTGCTGCACCTCTTCCCCAATTTGTCACTGGAACAGGGCCTCAAGTACAGTATGTTGTATCCCCGCAAGATGAGAGTCCAAAATAATGGGTCCACTCAATACTTTGAAACACCTGTCGCGGCCATGGACTGGCTGGAGTCCCTTCCTTGATCCCGGGGATGCTGCATTCCCAGAAAATGGATGCCGGTGATGTTTCCTCAGGTTTGGTGAGCTCTACTCCCGATGCATCATCCCTATTCACCACCTTCTTACTCTGGGGACACCTGCACTGTTGTTTAAAAAACCTGTTTTGAGCAATAGCTCTGATTATTTCAAGTTTTGGGTGATAAAACTTCTCTGACTCTGTTGACTGGTTACTGTTTGTTGGTCAGGAAGCAGGGATGTTTTTTCTTCAAGGGTCTGTTTCTGAAATTTTTATTTTTCCCCTTTTTTTGTTTCAAAGTGCAATTTTTTCCTACGCCACTTGGTGGGGCTTAAGTCTCAGTCTTCATTGCCTGTGCTGCTGTCTCTGGATCACATGACTTCCTCGATATGCCTCACTCCTTTGTCATCCTGAACTACCCCTGCATTGCAATATGACCAATAAATTACGCATTATCTCCTGGAATGTCAAGGGATTAAATTCAAAGTTTAAAAGATCCACAGTTCTACAATATATAAAGACCCACAATCCACACGTGGTGCTGTTGCAGGAGACCCATCTATAGGGAAATAGGATTTTATCTTTGAGAAGGAACTGGATTCAAAGTGCCTTCCACTCCACCTTTTCCACGGATGCTAGGGGGGTCTCTATTATTCTGCACAAAAGCTTGAATTGTACTGTAAGCCGAGTATTGTCTGATCCTCCTGGGAGATATATAGCTGTGGTTCTAGAAATAGATTCCTTGAAATTCGCATTGGTCAATGTATATGTGCCGCCACCTTTTCAGGCTGCTGTGCTCTACTTCATAATTGACAAGCTTGCTTCCCTTTTGCCTCAGAACATTTTTATTATGGGGGATTTTAATATTGTACTTGACTATTCACTGGACACGTCTAACCCACCCAGGGCACATAATCCTGATCTTGCAGTCTGGGCAGAGGCAGCTGGGCTTTAAATTATGGTGATGGAAAAATCCGGCTATTCAGCAGTATTCGTACTTGTCTCATGTATTTCATTCCTCTTCCAGACTAGATATGACCTTTGCTAACCCTAACCTGCTGTCCCTGGTATCGGATGTTAAATATATAGCTGGGAGAATCTCAGACCATACCCCGCTGCACGTCACTTTGAGCCTACCTTCCACTGTGGGTGCCTGTTCTTGGCGGTTGCAACAAGGCTGGGTGGTGGAGCCCACGGCGGAACCAATGATAACTACACAATTTGCCACCTTTTGGCCAGCCAATATAGACTCCTCCACCCCTCAGATGGTGTGGGATTCTTTTAAGGCAGTCATTAGGGGTGAATATATTTCAGCCATAAAGGCAGCCAGAATGTCGCAAAATAGTGACACGCAGAGGTTGCAGGATGTGGAACTTTCTTGTGCAGCTGACCATCCGACTGCTCCTACTTTGCGAACACTCCAGCAAGTAAGAAGGGAGTTAAACTTCCATTATTGCAACCAAACAAAATGTATGGCTCGTAAGCAGGCTGAAACCCTATTTGATGCTGGGGATAAGAATGGAAAATTGCTGGCAATGTTGACTGCTAACACCTATATGCCAACTGTAGTGCCCTGTGTATATGATGTGGGTGGTTTGAGATCCTCGGCAGAGGAAGTGCTTCAGACATTTATTGATTTTTATAAGTCACTTTAATCACCCATACTGCCATATGATAACATGGAATTGTTTGGATTTTGGGGGGGGGGGGGGGGTTGAAACTGGCTGTCCTACCTGATGATGATAGGTTATTGCTAGATGTGCCTTTCACTGGGGAGGAGGTTGCTTCTGCTATTGGCTCCTTTCCCAATGAAAAGTCTCCTGGCCCTGATGGGATTCCTGTGGAATGGTACCAGCACTATGCAGAGCAATTGTCGCTGCATCTGCTAACCTTATACAATAAATGTCTTAGTACAAATTCCTTTCCCCCGTCTCTCTATGAAACCAATGTAGTGCTACTCGCTAAACTGGGCAAAGATCCTCTTCTATGTGCTTCTTATAGGCCCATAGCTCTATTGAATATGGATTTAAAAATTCTTACTAAAATGCTAGTTTCCAGACTCACTAAAGTGCTCCATTATTTAGTTTCTCCTGACCAGACCAGATTTATGCCCCATAAGGCCACTGATATAAATCTGGACAAATGAGTGTTGGTTTTCCTAGATTTAAAAAAGGCATTCGATTCAGTCGATTGGCAATACATGCAGGCAGTTTTACAGCACATGGGCTGTGGTGAGGTGTTTTTACACTGGGTCAAGTTATTATATGATCATCCTATGGCTGCTATCAAACTGAATGGTAGGTTGTCAGAGTCTTTCCCGGTTGGCCGTGGGACTAGGCAGGGTATCCCACTTTCACCTGGGCTGTTTGCCCTAATGATGGAGCCTATTGCGTGCCTCCTCTCTAGTGAAAGGTATTACAGTGGGCAATTTAGTGGAGAAGACGGCTCTATACGCCAACGATGTGGTTCTATTTTTAGATGACCCCGCCACATTTCTGCCCCAGGCCTTGTCCATTTTAGATCATGTCCCTACCTTCTCTACCTCTCTGGGCTGCGTGTAAATTGGCACAAATCCACAATTCTCCCCCTGGGCAAGGATGTATGCCAAGCTGCCTTCGCCTCCACACCTCTTCAGAAGGTTTCTAGGGTCAAGTATTTGGGACTTACCATACCTAACTCATTTTCTGACTATTTCAATAAGGTCAGTTCTCTGTGCCTAGATAGTTGCTCAGAGTGAAGAATTCAGAGGCCCCTTTGCGCCTTCACCTCATGCCCCTCTGTGGAGGAATCCCAATCTGCCTCAATTTTTTTGCTTTTGGAGATCCAGTGGTCTGGACCAAATTTGGAAATAAAAAGCTTGGTGATGTCTCCACAGTTGAACAACTGAAAACCTTTGACGAACTGAAATCTCACTATCACTTTCCAAACACCCATTTCTTCCATTATATACAGTTAAGACATGCATATCAGAAGCAATTTAAACATGTCACTGCTCCATTTTCGGAGTCTGAAATTGAATCCATGTTGAGGGACGATGACCTTCCAAAACCCTTATCTAACATACATAAATTCCTCTTCCCTGAGACTAATCGCTTGGTAAATGTGTGTAAATCTAAGTGGGAGTTGGTGGTTACTGATATGAAAACTGGGAGGATGTCTGGGATGCAGCCTTTACCGGGCTAATCTCAGCCCACGAGAAATTTCTGTATCAGGAATACCTAACCCCAGCAAAGGTAGACAGAATTTTTAATTCAGTCGCCTCTGCTTGCTGGCGATGTTCCGCAAATGGAGCTATCTTCATGCATATCTTCTGGGATTGTCCGGGTATACAGAACTATTGGAGGGCAGTTTTGCAGTATGTGCAGGAGGTGACCACTATCCCTTTAAATCCCTCTGTAAAACACTGTCTGCTCGGGTTGGTAGATGACCTGGCCCCTACTACAGCTATACCAACCCTACTCACTCTATTATTTTTTTATACTAGGAAACGCATAGTTTTGTCTTGGAAGAGCACTACGCCCCCATCCGTAGAGTCCTGGAAGGCTTCAGTGAATAAGAATCTGCCCTTTTACAAAGCCACATATTTGAACAGGGGGGCGCTTCTTAAATTTGATAAGATCTGGGGGGGGGGGGGGGTGGATGGCCTCACCTCTCACTGTAACAGATTAAATTTCACCATTGTTTGAAGTTATTCTTTTTCTCTCATTTGCGGTTACGATAAGCATCTCATTACCTCTGAAGGAGCACACAGAAGGTACACAGTCCTTCTGTAATAAAAGTATGGTGGGTTTCATATCTTATATCCTCTTGACAAAGCGGGTGTTTTTTTCACATGAATCCTGATATTTTGGTATGTAATGAGGGGTTGAAGGAGTGGTGTAAGTTGAGTTGACAAGCTTGGCGGGCAATGTTCATACTGGTGTCTGTAATGCACTTTTTTTTCTTTTTCTTTTTGGACGGCTTACCGTACTGTGGTGAGTGGTCCTTACTGTTTGTTGTATATTCAAAGTGCTTTTTCAAAAACAATAAAAACATAATTAAAAAAAAAAAAATGTATGAATGTACAGTATGTATACACTATTTTGGTACCTATATATATATATATATAAAGTTAAAAAGGAACTTATACACAGAGTTAGTGTGATATGTATTTGACCATTACAATATAAGCATGCTCATGTAGGAGCTATTCATAAGCAAGAAACAGATTCACATGCAGTAACCATGGTGGGTTTGTCTGATGGGCCAGTGTTTAGAACCGCATCTATAATGAGGACGGAGAACAAGAAGTAAGGAAGACATTTTTTCTGTATAAACATACAAAAAGGATTTATACAATTGATCTCGTCAAAAAGTGCTGCAAATAGAAGAGTCAAAACTTGCTATTCGATCCTTCAATGTGAATTCATGATTACACCCAATATGCAAGTGAACCACTAAACACTCAGCAGAAAGACATGACCACTTTAGCTCCATGCACTGTTTTTCTTATTCCAGGGTTGACCTAGGCTTTTAAATGATTAATAATGTACACCAGCTCCAACTCACTTCAATTGCTCACAAACACCATCATATTTTATATAGAGAACAGAAAAGAAAAATTGCCCATAGTGCAGTATTTATTAAATATAAAGAATAGAGGTAAACAATAGGTATTGTTCTTACTTTAAAAGTTCTCCATCTTGGCACCAAAGTGAGTTGGAGCTGGTGTACACTGTTAACCATGTAAAGGCCTGGGTTACCCTGGAAAAATAAAAAAAAAGAGAAAGGAAGGTAAAAGGACCAAAGCGGACCACTGATACCATTTGGGAGGGTCACAGAGAGTTACCAAAAGGGTAGGGGCCTACCCGAGAATTAAAGTTGGGTAAGTCGTGCGAGGGAGGGGTGTAATCAAGCCAGAGCTGCCAGATTGAAACAAATTTATTATTGGTATCCTCCAAGATAGCAATCAGCTTTTCACTGTGATTGACCTCCTCAAACTTAAGGATGGAGATTTCCATGCATGTTTAATGGTTTGTTTGGTGGCTACAAAGATGTACTTGATAAGAACTTGGTTGCACCAAGAAAGACCCAAGGGTCCTTGTGAATGTTGATCAGTAACACTGATTTATTTATTGTATAGACCCTTATACAGTATGTATAGTGCAGTTTCTTCAGAGGCTAGTAAATGAGATGAAGCTCCACTTTGCAAAGAATATCCAATCTCATGCAAGAATAAAAACAAAAAAAATGCATTTTTGCTTGCACTTGGTTGGATGAAGGAAGTCAGCAGAGTTTTACCACGCTTTACTAAGCTCTTGAGCAACTGCACTTGAAGAGTGCAACTGCACTTGCAAAGTGGTGCACAGTCTATTTTTCTTTAGTAAATCCACCCCTTTGTGGATAAGTAGTTGTTATTAACAAGAACTCCACTAGGTGTCTCATTTGCAATTAGCTGAGATTTTCAGATCTGCATAACTGTGCAAATCCCACTATCGGTCAATAAGGATGAGCCCGGTGTTCGATTCGAACCCATGTTCGAATCGAGCACCGGGTGTTCGCTCGCTCGGCGAGCCCAGAACTATTGGGGCCGCTCGCATCAAATTCGTGTGATGCGAGCGGCCCCGCAATGCATTGCGGCCCGCGCAGTGCAATGCTGGCTGATGATTGGCCAAGCATGCACTGTGACCCCGCATGCTTGGCCAATCACAGCGCCGGCAGCGAGGAGAGCCATAATTGGCTACAGGCAGGATGCCTGTAGCCAATTATAGCTCAGGGGCTTTAGTACACGCCCCACGGTATAAGAGGCCGCCGCGCCGGCGGCCTCGCATATTATGTTTCAGACAGTGTCAGCGTGTCAGTGTGCTGCTGACTGCTGACAACAATATGTGCTTTATTTCTGGGGATATGTGTGTGCATGCTGTTAGAACAGCATTGCAGTATCACATCTGGGGGGTGTCTATAGGTGGCCTGTGAAGGAGGGCAGGTTTCCTGTGCTTAGAACTTTCCCTGCAAAAAAGTGTCATTTTTGCAGGAAGAAAGCTATTTAAATCACTCGCGGCTAATGAATTGATGGCTCCTGTAACACAGAGAGCTGTCATTCATTAATAAAAAACAAAAAAAAAAGCGTAGGGGTCCCCCCAAATTCAATAACCAGGCCCTTCAGGTCTGGGATGGATATTAAGGGGAACCCCAGCCAAAAAAAAAAAAAAATGGCGTAGGGTCCCCCTCAAAATCCATACCAGACCCTTGAGGTCTGGTATGGATTTTAAGGGGAACCCTAGCCAAAAAAAATGGCGTGGGGTCCCCCTCAAAATCCATACCAGACCCTTATCCGAGCACGCAACCTGGCAGGCCGCAGGAAAAGAGGGGGGGACGAGAGCGGCCCCCCCTCTCGCCTGAACCGTACCAGGCCACATGCCCTCAACATTGGGAGGATGCTTTGGGGGTCTAAGACCCCTAAAGCACCTTGTCCCCATGTTGATGAGGACAAGGGCCTCTTCCCCACAACCCTGGCCGGTGGTTGTGGGGGTCTGCGGGCGGGGGGCTTATCGGAATCTGGAAGCCCCCTTTAACAAGGGGACCCCCAGATCCCGCCCCCCCCCTGTGTGAAATGGTAAGGGGGTACAAAAGTACCCCTACCATTTCACCAAAAAAGTGGCAAAAATGGTAAAAATGACAGGAGACAGTCTTTGACAATTCCTTTATTAAAATCTTCTTTCTTCTTTCTTCATCCTTCGGTTTCTTCATCTTCTCCTTCCTTCATCTTCTTCCATCTTCTTCTTCCATTTTCTTCTTCCTCCGATCCGCTTCTTCTTGCGCTGGTCTTCTCGTCCTTCTCGTCCGGCATCTTCTTCCGTCGGCGTCGGCGTCGGTGTCGGTGTCTCTGTCTCTTCTTGGGCCGCTCCGCGCAATGGGAGGCTCCCGCTGTGTGAGGCTCCGCTCCGTCTGACAGGTCTTTTATAATGGAGGGCACCTGGTGACCCCGCCCCCTCTGACGCACAGGGACGTCATGGGGAATTCCATGATGGCTTTCCCCATGACGTCAGAGGGGGGCGGGGTCACCAGGTGCCCTCCGTTTTAAAAGACCTGTCAGATGGAGCGGAGCCTCACACAGCGGGAGCCTCCCATTGCGCGGAGCGGCCCAAGAAGACACCGACACCGACACCGATGCCGACGGAAGAAGATGCCGGACGAGAAGGACGAGAAGACCAGCGCAAGAAGAAGCGGATCGGAGGAAGAAGAAAATGGAAGAAGAAGATGGAAGAAGATGAAGGAAGGAGAAGATGAAGAATCCGAAGGATGAAGAAAGAAGATTTTAATAAAGGAATTGTCAAAGACTGTCTCCTGTCATTTTTACCATTTTTGCCACTTTTTTGGTGAAATGGTAGGGGTACTTTTGTACCCCCTTACCATTTCACACAGGGGGGGGGCGGGATCTGGGGGTCCCCTTGTTAAAGGGGGCTTCCAGATTCCGATAAGCCCCCCGCCCGCAGACCCCCACAACCACCGGCCAGGGTTGTGGGGTTGTGGGGAAGAGGCCCTTGTCCTCATCAACATGGGGACAAGGTGCTTTAGGGGTCTTAGACCCCCAAAGCATCCTCCCAATGTTGAGGGCATGTGGCCTGGTACGGTTCAGGCGAGAGGGGGGGCCGCTCTCGTCCCCCCCTCTTTTCCTGCGGCCTGCCAGGTTGCGTGCTCGGATAAGGGTCTGGTATGGATTTTGAGGGGGACCTCACGCCATTTTTTTTGGCTAGGGTTCCCCTTAAAATCCATACCAGACCTCAAGGGTCTGGTATGGATTTTGAGGGGGACCCTACGCCATTTTTTTTTTTTTTTTTTGGCTGGGGTCCCCCTTAATTATCCATCCCAGACCTGAAGGGCCTGGTTATTGAATTTGGGGGGACCCCTACGCTTTTTTTTTTTAAATTTTTTTTTTTTTTTTTTTTTTTATTAATGACTTTTTTTTATGAATGAGTTTCAATGAATCACTGTTCTCTGTGTTACGGGAGCCGTGAATTAACATTAGCCGCGAGTGATTTTAAATAGCTTTTTTACTTTCAAAAATGACACTTTGCGCAGAAATGACAGTTCTAAACACGGGAAACATGCGCCCCTTTACAGGCATACTATAGACACCCCCCAGGTACGAAATTTAAAGGAATATTACACTTTTATTGTTTCAATTTAAGCATTATTAAAATCACTGCTCCTGAAAAAAACGGCCGTTTTTAAAAAAAAAATTTGCATTGATACATGTCCCCTGGGGCAGGACCCAGGTCCCCAAACACTTTTTATGACATTAACATGCATATTAGCCTTTAAAATTAGCACTTTTAATTTCGAACGTTCGCATCCATTATAACTAATAGGGTTCTAAAGCTCGCACGGACTTTAGGTCCGTTCGCGGGTTCTGGTGCGAGCCGAACGGGGGGGTGTTCGGCTCATCCCTATCGGTCAACATAGAATAGACCGTGGTGAATCCACAAGAGATCCATCACCTTAAGTAAGATACATTTTCAATTCCAGGGGGAAACAAAGGGAAATTGAAGAGAAAGTAGAAAGAGATATTTAAGTAAAGGAAGGGGAGGTGGTATTAATTTCACTGAATATTTTATCAAATCCAAACGGATAGAGTATGAGCTATGATCAGGTTGGTAGACATAGGATTCAGGGATGGTGGGATCCAGCTAAGAGAGGCCAGTGGGATTGGTCAGTGTTTACAATGTCTATTAGTGCCCATAATGAAAAGTCTAATGTATTTGAGCCAGGGGTATGATCTGAGGCTCTTTGTAGCAGTAATTTATGTTGGGTACACTCAGGCATCCACAGATGTTAGGTTGAACATGAATGTTTTAAAAAAACCTAAGTCGGCATACAATCGGTGATTCATAAGGACCAATCGGGATTTATACCGACCAGATCAACTGCCCTGAATTTACGCAGATTATTCCTCAATATGCAGATTCCCATTGACAATCCAGGAAACAGAGCCATTCTCTCCCTAGACGCTGCCAAAGCATTTGACAGTGTTTGGGAAACACTAACTAGATTTGGGGTCGGCCCTACCTTCCTGAAATGGGTTCAATTACTATATAGCTCCCCCTCGGCTAGAATGAGAATAAATGGAGAAGTGTCCGAACCCTTTAGTCTCTTCAGAGGCACGCGGCAGGGGTGCCCTCTGTCACCCCTGCTGTTCGCCCTGGCGCTGGAACCCCTGGCTATTCACGTCAGGGCAACTCAGGACATTGTAGGTTTCCGCAGAGGTCTTAGACAAGATGTAATCTCACTATATGCAGATGATACATTAATTTACCTCGGGGATACAGATGTCTCGCTAGGTAACGTGATGCATCTAATAGCTCAGTTTGGTGAGCTGTCAGGATTTAGTATAAATTGGAACAAATCAGTATTATTGCCACTAGACCCCCTAACTAATCCCCTGCCAACTTGCGCAAAAGACATACTTATAGTGGAAGAATTCAGATATCTCGGCATACAAGTGTCGCCGGACCCAGCGCGTTACCTCACACTAAATCTAACTCCCCTACTTAATAAATTCAGGACGAAATGCACATCATGGGTGAAATTACCATTATCTGTCACGGGGCGGGCAAACCTAATTAAAATGGTATGGGCCCCACAATTACTATACGTGTTCCACAACGCCCCAGTGTGGATTTCACACAAATGGTTCGCCCTCATAGACTCCCAATTCAGGGACTTGATATGGGGGAAGAGATCCGCAAGGATTAGCCTACACGCCCTGCAACTAGCAAAGGATCAGGGGGGGCTCGCAGTCCCTCATGCCAGATCATACTATATAGCATCCCAGACTCAGCACTTAGGCGACTGGGGGAATCTGGAGACGGACGACCCCATTAGACTGGTGCTTTTTCCTACTGACTCTGCATTACCAGCAATAGCTCACTTAGAAGCAGGACTTACTCATTTACCACAGACACTTCCAACAGTAGTGTTACTGAACACTCTGTGGAAATACATTAGAACACATATGAAAGTCAGAGGGGTGTGTTCCTTCACCCCTATATGGAGAAACAAATATTTCAAGGAATTATATAAACTTGTAAACTTCCAACAATGGGAAAGGTTGGGGATACTGTACATACCTCAGTTGTTCAGTGGTGCCACGTTCAAGTCATTCACAAATCTCCAAGATGAATTTGCAATCCCTAGGACCCAATTTTACCAATATCTACAGCTCAGGCACGCGGTGAACAGTGAACTCAGATTATCCTCTCTCTCGACAGTGTCACATCCCTTCCCTTGCAGTCTGATGTGGCGATGGCGAAAGACAGAAAGGGCATGATCTCCAAAATATATGCCAAACTAATTCAAAGATCGCATGATGCCTCCACACTACCCTGTAGGAAAGGCTGGGAGAAGGACCTAGGGCCTATTGACGGAGAACAATGGGAACTTTGTCTGACATCCGCACCGTTGGTCTCAGTATCGATGTCACATAGGTTGTCACATCTTCTATTATTACACAGGGCATACAGAACCCCGTCTAGACTGCATAGATGGGGTATCCGTGACTCTCCTTTATGCCCTAAATGCAATGGGGAAACTGGAGACTTGCTACATATGATGTGGAAATGCCCGAAGTTGTTCAGGTATTGGAAATATGTTCTGACGACTATTTCCCAAGTATTTCAGATACCAGTTCTGCGTGACCCGGTGGTTTCCCTCCTTGGTGCTCTGGAGTTACCCTCGCTCTCGCCAAATGGACACACTGCAATTCTACGCCTCCTATACCTAGCTAGAAAAGCGATTGCGAGGTTCTGGATAACCCCCAGAGTACCAACGGGGAAAGGCTGGGTGGAAATGGTGAACAGTATGCTGATTAGAGAAAAACTCACTTACCAACATAGGAATGTCCAAAAGAAGTTCTTTGCACTTTGGCAACCATGGCTAGATACTCCGGGGTTGGCGCCAACCCAACTGATTAGAGACAGACTACTCCAAATGTAACCTATTAAACGGGGATAGTTGATAATAGCTATTACCTTGGGGAATTGTACGGATGTGATGATAAAAAAGAGGCATGGTGCATACGAACTGTTAATGATTATGGTATACAGAGTGAAGGGAAGCTGCAGTTGTTTTTCTTTTTTTTTTTCTCTTTTTCCTTCTTTTTTGTTTCTACAACTCCTTAATATCCGGACACATTTTGAATACCATCCGTGAGTGCCGGTAGGTACTCCTTGGACTAATTTGGTTACTACATGGACTTCTGGCTTTAGTGGTATAATCCACAATCTTACAGGGGTTCTTTGATACAATAGGCCCTGTTTATGTGTTCATGTACATAGACACCGTGTGAAGACTTTCCTTTTTCTAACGATTGTAGTGATACAATACACAGTATACAGTTGTATGTGGTAGCTGTCACAATCTATGCCTGACAGTGATTGTAACCGCCTGAATGTATCAATGTTTTGTTTTTGTTCAATAAAACCTTTTTCTGATTTAAAAAAAAAAAACCTAAGTCTAGCTGGGTCCCAAGTGAATTTTAAGATTTGAGATTGTAACAGGTGCAAGATATTTTGGGGAATCTGAATTGGCAAAATGAAAAATGAGTAAAGCAGTTTCAGCAAATATGCCATCTTTACTGTATGGATATGGCTGAGCTAAAATATATGCATATGGTCCTATGAAGAAAGTGATTCCCTAAAGCATTAAAGGTGGGGTGGAATATTTGCTCTGTGCAATGAATCCATAAAAACAGCTCAAAAAACAATTCAGCAGACATGTTTCACACACCTGTGCTTAGTCATTGCAGAGTTATAGTCAATGCATTAGATGGGTTTACATGTAGCCCAGCTAAAGCAGCATACTTGGAAAGAAGTGCAAGCAGATTTAGGAGAGAGGTATGTGGAGAAGTTATGCATAACAAAATATCTTGTGTGAATAAAGCTGCCCATTAATGATTGACCGGTGGCATCCGGGTTCGGGGACATAGTGAGAGTAACTAATGTTGTTCCTTTCACTGTGTCACTTTCGGTTTCGTTTTTTTTTTTTGTTTACCTGGCCAGGAAAGCATATGATCCGACTGATCTGTGTCTGATCGGCTGCATTGGAGGTCAGAGTAGAGGTCTGGGATCTAATAGACCCCAGATTTCTCCATAAAAAGTACCTGTCATGGCCCATGCTGTCACAAGGGATGTTGTTCATCCCTTGTG
Organism: Lithobates sylvaticus; assembly: GCA_028564925.1. Classification (NCBI taxonomy): domain Eukaryota; kingdom Metazoa; phylum Chordata; class Amphibia; order Anura; family Ranidae; genus Lithobates; species Lithobates sylvaticus. The sequence goes on along the minus strand of CM053027.1, from coordinate 439,964,532 downwards.
ATAGCAATAACATTAATAAAAAAATGAAAAAAGGCCTCTTGCAGACTGCAGCTTGAAAAAGCTCAGTACAGCTTTTTATTTTTTTTATTTTTTACTGAGCTAAAATACAGCCCATTAATTGTAACAAGCGCAGTGCATTCAGTAAAAAAATCAACATTTGTGATCAGTAATTTACACCTGATGCACGCAAATGCACGCAAATACCAGCAAGTACGCGCAAATGCAGGCAAATGTCCATTTGCATATTGTGCAGAATGAGAACTTGAGCATAAATTTGCGCAAAAAAATGTGCAAGTGCGCACAAAAATGGATATGCATGAAAATGAGTGAAAATATGCACAAATATGTACAAAAATAACACCTGAAATTACGTCTGAAAAAGTAGATGCTTAAACAGGAGTATCATGTGCAAAAGGCCAAACAGTGTAAAAATGTTTTTGGATAAAATAAATAATTTTTTTTTTTAAAGCATCTCATCCATCCGTGCTCATGGACAAATGCGAACACGTGCTCTGGTCCCGCATGCATATGTAAACGGTGAAAAATATTCAACACCCACCATTTCATTTTCTAGGGCTTCTGGTTAAAAAAAAAAACGATATAGTGTTTGGGGATTCTAAGTAGTGTTCTCCCAAACAATTATGTTTTATACGTGTAGGAGAAGAATGTCAGAATTGGCTTGGACCTGAAAAAGTGCTTCCTGTATTTTGGGCCCCTCTGTGTAGCTAGGCTTTAAAAAAGTCTGACATGTGGTATCCCCTTACTCAGGAGGAGTAGCAGAATGTGTTTGGGGTGCAATTTGAAGTATGCCCATGCTGTGTATAAGAACTATCTTATTAAATTGATAACTTGTGTGAAAAAAAAAAATATTTTCTTTCGGCATTTCCCAAAATCTTGTGACAAAAAAAGTCTTTAAATCCCAGGCCTCTTAAAAATGCTTGTGTTTACCCTCCAAAATGGGGTAATTTTGTGAGTGTTTCTACTGTCCTTGTACTCCAGGGCCTCCAAAAATGTGATAGGTAGTAAGGAAATTAGATGCCTAATTAATGCCCCTACAAAGCCTAAAGGTGTTCAATGGATTTTGGGCCCCTGTGTGGATAGGCTGTGAAAAAGTGTAACACACGGTATTTCCACACTTGGGAAAAGTAGCAGAATGTGTTTTGTGGTGTATTGCCAAGTATGTCCATACTGTTTGTTAGAAATATCTTATTAATTGACAACTTTGTGTAAAAAAAAGTTGTCAACTTTGTGTAAAAAAAAGTTGTCAACTTTGTGTAAAAAAAAGTTGTCAACTTTGTGTAAAAAAAAGTTTTATACATTTTCCAGAAACTTGTGGCAAAATAATTACATTTCAAAAGACTCATTATACCTTTCATAAAATACCTTGGAGTGTTTACTTTCCAAAATGGGGTCATGTTGTGGGTGTTTGCACTGTCCCAGTGCTCATTTTCTTTCTGCATTTTCCAAAATCTTGTGACAAAAAAGTCTTCAAAAAGACAGCCCATGCCTCTTAAAAATACCTGTGTTTACTTGCCAAAATAGGATCATGTTGTGGGTGTTTCTACTGTCCTAGTGCTCCAGGGCCTCCAAAAATGTGATAGGTAGTCAGGAAATTAGATGCGTAATTTATGTCCCTGGAATGACTGAAGTTGGTCCTTGGATTTTGAACTCTTCTATGCATCTAGAGTGTGATAAAGTCTCAGACATATGGTATCCCCATACTCAGGAGGCATAGCAGAATGTGTTTTGGGGTGTAAATACAAGTATGCCTATGATGCATGTGAGAAAATGACAAACATAGTTTATTTAATTTCTTTATTTTCCAAAAAACTGTGCCAAAAAAAATTGCAATTTCTAAAATAGGCAGAACAAAAACTTTGTGTTTTTTTGTTCCCCAAAATGTTCACTATGTTTTCATTTCTATAATAAAAAATAAAAGAAAGCTCTATCTCTCTCACAAAATGTGATACAAATTGCATTTTTGTACAGTGTTGCATGCCTGAGTAAAAGCTAAAAATTGGCCTGGACTGAAGCGGTGAAAGTGTCCAGACTTGAGGTGGATAATATATATATATATATATATATATATATATATATATATATATATATATAATGGTTGGGGGTTCTAAGTAATTTTCTAGCAAAAAAATGCTGATTTTTACATGTATGACAAAAATGTCAGAATTGGCCCCGGACTGGAACTGATTAAACAAAGGTGGCCTTCTTGTTTGAGCTGTATAAACAATTTAGTGTGATAGGGTGCTCTAACATCTCCAAGTTTCTTATAAAACAGTACCGAGAAGCCATCTTGTGTCAGAACGTTTGTGTGTTTTAAGTTCTCTAATAGTATTAGGTATTTTTCCACAGTGATATCAGCACCCATTATCTCTCATTGGTTGTCAAAAATAGTTGTCAGGGGGATATATTGCTTAGAAAAGTGAATATATCATGGGGGGGGGGGGGGGCTCATGTGACTTTGCATACGGCTTTGTAAGATGGTGGCTGAATTCCTCCAAAATGTATACAGGATTAGATGTGGATTAGATATGCAACGGAATCTAGTTTCTAATGAAAGAGTGGGTTGTGTAGGAGCAAATGAGTGAAGCTTGTTAGCCAACATTGTACCAATCCTGTTGCTGTTAGCATAAAAATGTTTATGTGCCCAACACATGTTTATGTATATATTATTTTATGCAATATTATCATGTAGTATTAAGACATGGTGTAAGGAGGTCATACTAAATGTGGTTATAGAGCTTAAAGTACAAGTCCAGCACAGGAAAACAAACATTGTTCACCGTACTTTGGCTTTGTTCTCTGCAGACTCATCTGCCAACAGATCCTACATTGAACTGCTAACTGATGGAGGAAGATGAGGGTAAAGAGAACCTGTGACATCAAAATACCTGACAAAGAAACCTGGAAAAAAGTAAATATACAAGTGTTTTTTTTTTTTTTTTTGCATTGCATGCTTCAATGGTTGGAATGTGCAAACAGGGAATTTGACATTTACTTATATGATTTACTACTCACTGAGTATATTAGTAGAATAACTAGGTGTATATACTGTAGACCAGTGTTTCTTAACTCCAGTCCTCAAGGTGCCCCAACAGGTCATGTTTTCAAGCTTTTCATTATTTTGCACAGGTGAATGGATCAGTTTCACTTCCTTAGTAATTTGAGGAAAATCCTGAAAACATGACCTGTTGGGGTTGAGGATTGGAGTTGAGAAACACTGCTGTAGACTATATTAATTAGTTATTAGTTATTTGTAGTAAGTGATACACTAAATCATTGCATAGAGTTTAAAATTATAGTAATTATCAGCAAACATATATGCCATTCTTTTGTATAAATAATAATGTTTAGAGGAATCCAGTAACTTTCAGTTCAAAAGGATAGCTTCCTGTGTCATTTAGTGGGTATAATGAATAGTTAAACAAATTTGCATGCAACCCTAGAAGCATTAAAACCAGAAAGTTTAATGCATGTGAAAAAGTGGATTTTTATTTGTGCTCTAGCAATGGCTTGCTGTTTCCTCAACCAAGATAGAATTGCATTGCTCAAGATTCCACAGTGGCCAGTAAAAGGTTGAATGGAATTTAGTTCTCCTTTGTGAGCAATGTGAAGAGAAAGAAAGGACACAGTAAAGCTTTCATTGACCCAAATCTAAATCCAGTGTGTCTAACTAGGAAATTGCTCATTCACATGAAAGCCAAAAAAGCAGCTAGGCCTCAATAAGGCTGACACAGCAAAATCAATTCAGAAAACAACAGCTCAGTTTCGGAAGTGTTCTGTACATGAAAGGAGGGATGAATCAATAAAATCTGAGAACAATTTGCTGGTGTTGTTCACTTTCTGAAGCAATACCCAGGCTTTGTGCTATGCATTGTGATTAAAGTGCACACATATCAATCTTTAGTAATCAGTTAACTTTTTTATTTTGACCTATATTGTCAGAAATAAAATGCAGTCAAAACTGAGTGGCAAATGTAACTCTTTCACAGTTCGTTGACAAGAGGATTATGGCTTTAAGCTCATTATGTTTCCTGCTTTGTAAGAATCCTTTTTTCATCCAAAAATTGCATGTTTTATAAAATGTCTTATGTACAGGTTCCTTTTTCCACTTTTTCTTTTATTAACATTTAAAGCCAAGCCTACATTTTATATTGTGAAACACAGAAGTAAAATGATTTGTTTTGTAAAGAGCACTTGCAACGTTCCTGTTCCTAGTCTAGAGGATTGAGAAGCACCTACTCTGTCCAATTAAAGTTGTACAAAGTTCAGAACAGAGAACAGGTACTATGAAAGGGAGATCTTCTGTCTGGGGTCTAAAACACAGAGATGAATCCAAATAGTGACTTAGAGCAGCAGGTTCCACTTATAGCTGAAATAGCAAGATGGCTAAAAGGACCCTGTTCATGATAGCCTACAATTTAATAGAGAGGGGCAAATGATGCAAAAGGTAATAACTCTGTGGGGATGAGCTGAGGGAGAAAATAAAAGCTCAGTTGTTAGGTAGAGTACGGTACCATTGAGAAAGTAATTTATATTAAGATTCTTGGTATTGATTACTTATAGATGAGTGAGTAGATAATGCTCCAAAGGCTCTAGGGAGGGATATGGGAAAAAGAGAATGTTCCATGGAAACCCATTGTTTAATATCAGAATGTCAACAACGATCTATTGCCCTAGTGAAATGAACGGCCAAATAATAGAGTTTATTATCAGGAAGTCCCAGGCCTCCTAGGGTTTTTGGTCTGCAAAGAATAGTATGTTTAAGCCTGACTGTGTTATGTACCTGGTGGTGAGCCTGACTTGGCAGGAGAAGACCTCTGTTACGGCTCTGGTTCCGGGCCCACTGGAGTGGAAACAGTGGTCCCGTGAGCACATCGGGGTAGGAGTGTCTGTTCAGGTTTGCGGCAACTGGTGTGGAGTGAGATGGTGGTTCTCCGGATGGCTGGAACTGCAGGAGATGATACAGCAGACAGAGGATCAGCAACCAGAGATCGGCAGACACCGGGACAGTAGCAGAAGGACCTGGATGGAGCACGGCACACTAGAGCAACAGAGGGGTAGTCAGACAGGCCGGGTCACAACGGAAAAGCAGGTAGGCAGATACAGTAGGCAGAAGCAAGGTCAAGGGCAAGCAGAGGGTTCAGCAGCAGGAATCAAGCAAAGTCCATAAACAGGGTCAGGCAGGCTGGAATCGGGGTTGGAGAGATCAGCAGGGTCAGACAAAGCCGGGTCAGGAATCGATAGTCAAACAGGCAGGTATCAGGAAACTCAGGTTCAGAGCTGCAAACAAACAGCGCCGCAGGATTGCGGCTGTCATCCCTAAATAGGGCCACTGGCGCCAAACGGCGCTAACGCGCACCTGCGTGCGCACGGGTGCGTGCGCATGCACTAGTTGCGCACGGGCGCGCGCCCACGCACTAATCCCAAATAGCCCAAATACATTTGTTAAATATAGATTGCAATGATTTAAAGAAGCCAGCAGGTATATTTGTCGGAATCGTTTGAAAGAGGTAAAGAATCCTGGGGAGGACATTTTGTTTCAAAATATTACACTTGCCTGTCCAGGAAAAATTACAGGAAGACCAGGAAGACAGTTCAGAGCAAAATTTGGACAGCAGTGGGTAAATATTAAGTGTGCATACCGTAGATAGGTTTGTAGGTAGTAAAATACCTATATATTTAAAGTTTTAAATTTGAATGGGATTGATTGGGCTTTCACATACAGTTCACAGGAAGGGTTCCAATGATAGTATGAATATAAGTGGAGATCGTAGGCAACCCTGATGAGTTCCATTTGTTATTGAAAAAGAGGAGAGTACGCGTCCACACAAACTCGTGCAGAAGGAAATGAGTAGAGGGCTCAATTAAGGACCTAATACAAGGACCTAATCCTATAGTTTCTAAAGAGAGACGTATGAAGGTCCAATGAACCATATCGAAAACTTGTTCTGTGTCTGTAGATCAGTCTTCGAGAGTGTCGAGTGGATATTGTTGATTGCACGAATCGTCCCATCCCTAGCTTCTCTAGTTGGCATAAAGCCAACTTGGTTGAAGTAAAAGAGTTGGAGGTGGGGTATAAGTCTTAATGCTTTTATCTTGGCAAATAGCTTAATGCATTTGTATACAAATTAATGTACTAGATGTTACAAAGCCGTGCCACAGGGCTATCATTTTACAGCTTATAAGAGTCTCCACTGAGAAAGCAACCTGTTGATCTGCATTTGACTGCCTTCTAAACTGCTTCAAACTGCTTCTTGCTGCTTTGTCATCTTAATTGACCTGTATTAGTCGAAAAATCTTTTGACTCACACCTTCGTAATTAAACTTTAAATGTGCGAGTGTTTAACCTGTGGCTATATAAAGCATATATAGAAGAATTGTAAGGACCTACACTGAGAAAGAGACTAATGTTTGAAAGATAATTGCACATTTTGTATAGATTACATTTTTCTGCACCTCCTTTTGTAAGAGATCTTACCTGTAATGCAGCTCTTCTAAGATCTTTATTTTGTGACTTGCCTAGCACCAGAGTCTGTCTCAACTTTTCCTCTTAAGCCTCGTACACATGATCGGACTTTCAGATGGGAAATGTGTAATGACAGGCTGTTGGCAGAAAATAAGCGGAAAATCCGACCGTGTGTATGCTCCATCGGACAATTGTTGTCGGATTTTCTGAGCATGTGTACACAAGTCTGTCGGACAAAAGTCCAAAGTACAAACACTCATGCTCGGAAGCAAGGATGAGCCAGAAGCAGCCCGTCTTGTAAACTAGCGTTCGTAATGGAGAATTAACATTCGTGACGTGGCAAATTATGAAATCTCAAAATGCAGCGCACATTCTCTTCTTCCTTAATGGGATAAAAATGAAGCTGCTTTGCTGGTGATACTGATGGAGTTATTGCAAAGGAATTATCAAAGGCTTTTTTTTTCTAGTGATATCAAGAATAATATTATTATACTTTTTTTATTTTTGGGCAAGTTACCACAACACCATTATCCCGTAGTTTTTAAGATCAAAGATACAACTATGTTGGTGTCCCTTGTTAATTTTACATTGTATTTTTTTAAATGTAACTGCCTACTCCCAAACTGTCATTTGAAGTAAAACATATAGCCATGCATTATTCTACACAATTTTTTTATTGTGCATTTAAAAAAAAAAAACAAGGGTGGGCCAACTCAATATTGAACCCTATGGACTAAAACTGGGATGCCATTAAAGTTCAGATGCGTGTAAAGGCTGACGTCCCAATACTTTTGGTAATATAGTGTATGTGAGAAGTAATAACCACCTGTACATGTTACATGCATGCACATAAGTTAAAATATATCTGATACTAGTTCCATTTTAATACTGTACATTTATTTATATTGAAGGACTCTTTTATTTGTCTGGAAAAATATGGGAGCTGTCATTTAATAAACAATAAAAATATTTTACATAAACAGTGTGACTGATTTATTTTTGGGGGGAATTGCGGTGGATTCATATTTAGTTTTTGCCTGGCCAGCAAGCAACGTGGTGTGGTTCCAGTTTGGGTTTAACCTGGAACAAGTGTATATGCATTCTGTGTCTGGACACCTGACATGCTCAAACTTGTCACTTTAAAAATGGTGAATTTAGTGCATTAACTTATCTAAGCTAAAAACTACCTTGATAACTAATATGATTTCAGCTGTCCTTCTTTCATTGCATGTTTTCAAAACAGACATTTTCCTTTCAGATATTTTGATAAATAATAATCTGAATTGTCAGGAGGTGCATGATCCATGGTCTACTATTAATATTACCGTAAATGGAATGACCATTTATTTAGTAATGTATTTTCTTCAGAAATCCAAACATACCCTATTCACTAAGCACTAAATTAAAAGCACATAGACAGGGCCAAGAAGACATCTTAATTAATCAGAAATAGAATAATTATTGTGGAAATAATGTGACCTGACAGTGTGGGGTTTATTTAGCATTTCACAGAGATTACTAACAATTTTGACTTGAACAGACAGGGTCCATGAGAGTCACTCCAGTTTTGAAATACATTTAAATAGCTAGTGTGTACAAGTTACACAATCTCATTGTTTCTGCTAATGCGTTCATTTCAGTAGCAGCCAGTGCGGGATGCTTTTAACTTCCGCGAAACCATATAATATCATGCTGTCCTGATCATTACTGAAGCAACAGAGATTACACAACATCAAACTACAAGCTTTTATCCCATGCGCTGTGTGTGTAAAACAGAAAGTCAACTATCCTTTGAAGTACTAATTGACTGTCACTGCTTAATCCTTTTCTCTACAGTAACTGAGCTTGGCTTCATTGGTCAGTGAGGTAATGTATAATATTAAAATGACTAACTCTAAGCGGAGCATATCTAAAATTGTATCATTTATGTGCATTTCAATGTGCATTTCAGTTTTTGCAGCTGGAATTTGTCTTTAAAAATAATAGATATATTTATCATTATAGATTATCCAATTTTAGGCTTAAGTCTTCATTTTCAATGTTTTTGTATTATTATATGTTGATAAAAATAATTTCAGATGCTATTATGAAGTATTAGAAGCAATGGAAACTTATTAGGAATTTACTTAAATATAAAGTACAGTGTTAAAGCTACAACATTTTTACTCCATCACCTCAAGAGACTGCCAACTGCCCTACACCCACATACTTATTTTAAAAGCTTGTCAGGAGCTTATACACCAGCTGGTGAACTGGTTCCCAGGCTTGAATGGTGTAGTTCCATCATCAGGTGTCCTTCTGCTGCCTCAAGGTCCCAGGAATTAGTCCCCCAATGTTGCTGGCTGCTGGGAAACGAATGAACCCAACTACAGAAGGCACAAAGTCCCTGTTTTTTTTTTTTTTTTGCTAATTATTTATTTAAGACTTTGGCTAAATGTGCACAAGTAGTTCAATAGAATAGAATGTATAATGGCATGCAAAGTAACAATCTAGGAAATGTTGTATGTGGTTTCATGTCTAGATTCAAATAAAGCTAGATGTCTGTTTTATTGTGATCCCTTCTAGCCTTGCTCATCAGAAATCTTAGGTTTTCTTAATATAAAACAGAAATACAGGTGATAGAGGGAATTTTTTGAGGAATATGGATTTTCCCTGAACCCTCCAGGACATCACACAAAAGATTTTTTTTTAAAAGATAATTTTTTTTATTACAAATGGACATATTTAAATAGATCCAACAATTAATTATTAGATAATTCATAAAACCATTAACAGTGCTCCCAATTTATTATTAAACATGATTTATATAGCGCCAACAGTTTACAACATAAGGGCAGACAATACAATTACAATACAGTTTGACCTGGTAGGAATCAGAGTACCCTGCTTACAATCTAAGAGGGGGGTCAAGAGATACAAAAGGTAATAACTGTGGGGCAGTGGTGGCTGTTTTTTTTGGGGGGGCAGTAAACAATTCACCCGCCACCTCCCCCCCTGGGGGTCACAGGTGGCAACTCCCAGTTGGGGAGTCAGTCGGGGCCCCGCACTTACCCCATACCACAGGCAGCGTGGCGGGCAGCGTGGCGGGCAGCATGGTGGGCAGGCGGTGGTGGCTTTTCATCGGGCTGCGGGCTGCTTGGTTCCCCTGCGTGCATCTTCTCCCTCATCTACTTCGTGCACCATGTGTCTCCTGCTAGCCAATCCAAACGGATCTCCTTTCGGCCAATCTGGCGATGGGGTATCATGACCCGCTTCCTGATTGGCTGATAGGAGATTCAGTGTTACAATATCGAATGTTCATTCGCTATTGTAACACAACTGAGTGGGCTCAGAGCACAGTGCTCTGCACCCTGAGACCACCCTTTTTTGAAGCCTATTAGAGCCTCTTGCTCTTATAGGGACATCCTTTCACCCCTAGTGTATGGGCCGCCACTATTGTAGGGGATGGGCTAAAGGAGAAAATAAATGTACAGTTGTTAGGTGGGAGCCAAATAGGCCTCTCAGGTATCGTCTGAAAGTGGATAGAATACTAGATAGTCTGACAGATGGGGGTAGGGAGTTCCAGAGGATGGCAGAGGCTCTGGAGAAGTCCTGGAGGTGAGCATGGAAGGTAATGACAAGCTAGAGAGCAGGAGGTCTTGGGAGGAATGAAGAGAATGATTTGCTTAGTATTTTAAGACTAGGCTAGTGTAGCTGGTGGTTGAGTTGTGGATGGATTTGTAAGTTGTTAATATCTTGAATTTAAGCTGAAATTTTAGCTAAAACATAGTTCCCATGTCCGCATATCACAAATTGCACACTTAAACAGTCTTCACAATCATAGTGCAAGGGTATATATATAGCTGGACTTGTCTACATGTTTTGTGGTTATACGCTGATTCTTTAGGAGACACAGGAGCAATGGATATCTACAACAAAAAATAGCAAAAAAATCTAAGAAAACAATAACTGGCATTATAAAAAGACATCTGAGCAAAAATAGGTCTGGGATCAACAATGAGGCCCCTGAAACGTATTCGAGGGCGAGGGCACCTACCAAGCCAGGAATACAGACCATGAGGAGGACCCAAACCTCCCTGTGGTGGATGTGGGAGCAGTAAAAGCCCAGGAAGTTTAACAGGTAGTATCTGTATATTAGCACAAAAAGCAGCCAAATCTAATACTATACCAATTTTTTTTTTTTTTAAATCATATACATCACATGACATTACTAAAGGAAAAATTGTCATTTAAAACTGATCGTGGCTGTAATGAATTGTCGGGTCTTGGCAATATGGATAAAACTCATTGAAAAAAAGAGCATGGGTCCCCCCCAGTCCATTACCAGGGTCTGGTATGAATATTAAGGGGAACCCCCCCCCCTACCAGGCCCGAACCCTGCACCAGATTTTTTTTTAAAAATGGGGTAGGGGTCCCCCAAAATCCATACCAGACCCTTATCTGAGCATGCAACCTGGCAGGCCACAGGAAAAGAGGGCGATGAGAGAGCGACATCCCGCAAGTGGAAGGAGGAACACCACCCATAAAAACTCACAGCCTTTTTCCTCAGGCTGGCGCCGCCAAGTGAGCAGGCTCAAGATGGTGTCGGCGAGCCCAGCAATCGCTCTCCCTCAGCCTCCTACACTGATCTGCCAGATGCAGATCTGGAACAACCTCACAGAAGGACAGACATCCCCACTCCCAAATGAATCCACTCCCAACAGACCTACTTCAGGAAGCCCTGCCAAAGCAAGGATGAGGATAGATTCACCTCACCATCCGGCTCCAGGGGTGAGTACAGACATCCTCCCACTACATAGTGACCAGGCTCTGGAATCATCAATTGCCTCATTCCCCATCACTGGGCAACCTGTTATGGTATTCTCAATGAAGGACACGCTCCTCTCACTCCAATCCTCCCTCATGTCTAACCTCTACTCCCTCATCCACAAATTCTCTATAGATATACAGCACATAGGGGATAGAGTACAATATATAGAAAACAAAATGGAGGAGTGCACTACCACGCTTAATGACCTGGTTGACTCCAAAGAAGGTGCTCTATGAATGAAAGCAAAATTAGCAGATCTAGAGGACCGCTCGTGACGCAATAACGTGTCCCAGAATCAAACCCTGCAATCTTATTTCCACCATGCTACCCAATTTAGTAGAAATTACTATAGACCGCATCCACCGTATCCCCAAACCCCAACACCTAGCTGACACTATCCCCATGGATGTTCCTTATGAAAATACATTTCTGCCCAGTGAAAGAACAATTGCTATTTAAAGCAAGACAACTTCCCAATCTCCCAGCTCCTTAAGAGGGATTGCAGATATATGCTGACCTATCACAGTACACTCTCAAAATGAGGAGACAACTAAAAACCGTTAACCAAGGTGCTCAACAACCACAAGATTACATACAAGTGGCCTATAATGGAAAATTCTCACACAATTTCAAACCTGAGCAAGGGCATGAAGTTGCTCCACACCTGGGGAACCATAATTGACCAACCACAAGACACCCACAGCCTACCTGCAACACACATACAAACACAGAACGTTCTCTTTAATTCCAAGAAGAGCGACTCCAACTTCAAATAATTTCAAATGACTATCCTAATGGCACCACTAAACATTGCCTTTAATCCGGTCCAATACGCGGCTCACAAAATTTTGCTCAAAAACTTTCACCCCCAGTGTTTCTCAGCAGCTCAACCTTTATTCAGCTGCCCAGTTGATTTACTTTGTTTCTGTTATTATTCTTTACCTCCTTTTGTTAAGTCTCACACTCCAGTCTTTATACCATAAAGACCTACCTAATCTATCTGAAAGTGTATTACAATAACTAACCAATTAAATTATTTCCAGGTACAAAACGCCACAGAACTACCGCCTCACCTACTTCGCAACTACAACCTACAGACCCCCTGACTACCATGATCCTACAAGTAACTGAAACCTATAACAGTCAAGACCACTAACTGTAAGTTCGCATTTAAACCTTGCACACACTATTGTTCAAACAATGTCCCTCACAGTCCTATCCCTAAATGCCAAAGGCCTAAATCATCTGGCCAAAAGGGCTTCGCTATGGAATATGACATTAGCCCACAACAGTGATATGCTCTGTGTACAGGAGACACATTTCACATCAGATGGACCTCCAAAAGTCCAACAGAGACACTTCCCGCACCTGTTCAAAGCAAGCTTCACAAAAAAGAAACCAGGAGTAATGGTCGCTATAAAGGCCCGTACACACGATCAGACTTTTTTACAACCAACATGCAAATTAGCTGTTTTGGACCAACATCCGACCGTGTGTACGCTCCATCGGACCAACTTTTTCCAGGTTTCATCTGACTTTTGTTGGCTGTGCGAACGGACCAACTTTCTGCCAACAAAAGTCCGATGGACCAAAGTCCGACCGTGTGTACACAAAACCAACGGACTTTTGTACAAACCAATGCAGAACCAATGCAAAAGATCAGACAACAATACAGAAGTTGACCAAAGGTGGCGGTAAAGAGCAGAAAAACCAAGTGATTTGGTGAAAGTTGGCTGAAAGAGTCCTGCCATGTGTATGCAATACCAACTTGGGGCCAACGCCCTTTGGACAAAAATCCACAGGAAAGTTGGTCCACGGTCCGATCGTGTATAAGAGGCTTTAGAGACACAGTGTCATTCCAACTGCACCAAAGCATCCTCGATCAAAACAGTCGATACATAGTCCTAATTTGCTCTATCAACGCAACCCGCTATACCTTGGTAAACATTTATGCTCCCAACCAATTTCAAATCTCTTTCCTCACCAAGACTCTTAAAAAATAAAACTGATCCAACAGGGCAACTTGCTCCTATGCGGAGACTTCAATCTAGTTCCTGACCTCCACCTCACCAAGAACGATCATCTTGTATACGGGTAAGGGTTTTGTTGACCATGTAGGGATGTCGATGGTCAGAGGTACTTCCTGCTTTCCGATGCGATCTTTATTACAAAGAGTATCCAGGCTCCTTACATTAGCAAGGGCAAAGTTCCTACAAGTAACACCACTGTCTTTGATAAGATTGAATAATAAAGTTGAGTTCATTATCCTTGGCCATTCTCCTCGTTTGATTTCTTGAAGCCCTAGGCTCAGATGCTCACTCAGCAAGTTTCCTATAATACCACAAACTATAGACTTGGATACATTATTCGTTTGAATGGTTTTATTCAATGCATTCACCGACATTTGAACGTTCTGCAAATCTGCAGCAATGGTGTGAATGTTCTGAATATCTATTTTCATTTCAGCTAGAGCGTTTAAATCCACTCTTCCCCCTTTAAGCAGTATCTGCTGTAATCCACCCACAAAATTTTGTTCTCTCATATTTAGACTCTCTATATCAACCCTATTCCAAATCGAACTACCCAAACTGAGGCCTGATATGATATCAGTACCCAGATCCCTCTTTGAAACTTTCTTAAAATTAAGCCCTTGTGTAGCATCCCAAAAATAAGTTTATATGTGTTTGAAAGACTGTTTTAAACCATAACCCCATTGATTTTGGGCAACTTTCTGGAATGTTAAATGATGTAAAATTCAACAATAATGGTAATGATAAGTATGAAACATCGCTATACACTAAATTTTGAGTCCGCTCAAGGAAAAGTCCATGTTCTGGCCACTGTAAAATTGTAGGACAGTCTCTAGAATTTGTGACCATTATCTTTAGGATTTTTGCATAGACTCCATCCTTCACATCATGAGGGCTACAGGATATAATACCCTCCTTAAATATTGTAAAGTTCCTTTCTAAAGTCATTTGCATTTGTGGTCCATTCTTTGTCTCCACTAATATTATATCTGTACTCCTGTGACGATCGCTTCCTTCTGGGTAAGTCCAAACAGCAGATTCCATCAAGTAATCAGATTTCGGCATCATGATCTCACATCTAACGACTATCCACCCCCCAACTATGCCCTTTACAGTATCCCCATGTATCTGGATGCCTTCCGAGTCCTCTAAAACAGTAAGTTCTGTAGTATGATCCATTACACTTCTTTTATTTCGATCAGATTTCCCCACTGGGAAGCATTTTGATTCCTCAACTTGGCACTCTTTCACTCTGATGTTTGTGATGCAAAGAAGTAAAGTGATTGACGCTGTTATCAACACATATGTTAATAGAGAAGGCTTGTATTTGTCCAGGGGGGATGTCTTCATTATGGTGTAGTCTTCTGGTATTCGCCTCACTCCTGGGACCTGAAAGACAATCTCAGCAAGAAAATTAGACAATGCTCACATCCATCAAATCCATTTTTCCCTTAAATGCTTTGATCTGACATGCATGACTCCATCTTGACTTGTCCTCTCCCAAGTCTAGTAAGTAAAACAGAGGGTCCAATTTTATCTATTACTGCATAAGGGCCCTTCCACTTTGCTCTAGGAAATGGGTGAAACCCAGAAAAATCCTGTAACATTACTCTAGACCCAATTTGGTATTCACTAGTGTCACCCATTGCATTAAACCACTGTTGTGAGCTTTTATGGGTACATTCATCAGTGGCACATACAGCCTTATGTACTGTAATCACATGATCCTTTAAGATCTCTACCCATGATTCGGATAATGACAAAAGTTTCCTTTAACGCTTCAATAGCTTGTGTGTGCTCTGATTTCCATATCCATTCATCTTGCTTCAGCAGATCATACAAACACTCTGTTAATGATGCATAATGAGGCACAAACTCCCTGCAGAAACCTGTCATGCCTAAGATCTGTCTCAGACTTTTTTCATCAGTGGGCAAAGGTAGTTTAGCTATCAGCTCAACCCTTTGTTCATTGATACTCCGCCCTGACTGTGCTACAGTAACACCCAGAAATTGGACTTCCTGCTTCCCCAATTGTATTTTCTTTGGATTAACTTTCAAACCTGCTTCTCTCAAAAGCAATAACATTTCACTCACATCGTTCTTGTGCTCCTCCATAGAGGCTGACCCAATCAAAATGTCATCAACATATGAAATTACTCTTTCAGGTTTTGAAAACTTATCAATCACTTCTTTCATATGTGAGTGAAATATTGCCGCACTGTCTTTGTAGCCTTGTGGAAGAACTGTCCAATAATATTGAAGGCCCGCCCAGCTGAAGGCTGTTTTGTATTGACATGTTGGGTCAAGGGGTAAATTCCAATAACTGTTACTGATATCAATGACCGTAAACCATTTCATTTCTGGTGTCAACTTGGCAATCATTTCAGGGTAAGCTGCCACCACAGGTGCCATACTTTTAGCATATTTGTTTAAGGCACGGTAATCTATCGTCAGCCTGAACGACCCATCGGGCTTGATGACTGGCCAGGCTGGCGAATTGCAAACTGATGCACCCCTTTTTAATGTACCTTGCGCCTCCAATTGTTTTATAGCTTCTGTTATAGGTTTAATGGCCTCTTTCGGAACTGGGTATTGCTTAACAGGTGCAGGATCAAATCCTTCCAATAAAATCATTGTATTCATCCTACCACAATCTTGTTTATGTTTAGCCATTATGTCTTCAAATTCACCCATCAGACTATCCCAACAGGGATCCCAATCTCCATGTAACACACCAACGGGCTTCACTGCTGCTGTTACTAATTCCATGGGAGGATGCCACACATGACCCAATCCGTCATTTTCCGACATTATCCACAACTTCATGTTTGCAAGATCAATCACCAAACCCCGCTGTACACAGACATCAGCACCAATTATGTCCTGATTTTCACAAACAACGTCACACTCCCACTTCTCTCCCCCTATTTGCATCTCAACACCACGCACAAAAGGAGCTTCAATGGAATGTCCAGTGACACCTGTTATTTTAATTTTCTCATTTCCAGGGACAACTGATTTACTAAAACTAATAGCTGCCCCACTATCTAACAGCGCATTTACACGAGTTCCCCCTAATGTTACATCAACAGTGGGCCGCCCCCAGGAATCTAATGTTAAATCGGTTAAGAATCGGCAAGAAGGGGCGTGGGGGGCTCGGAACCCCTAACAATGACTGGTAGAGGGGGACACAGCACTTTCCTTTCCTACTGCTGCTACTTTGACCCCTCCTGCTTTTATTCTTTTAATTTCCTCCTGTATTTTATATAGCTCCTCCTGTAAACGATCTCTTTCACTTCTCATTTCACTAAACGGCACCCAAGGCTGTTTACTAGGTTTTTCTCTGGATTCTGGCCTCCTGTAACTACCTGAATTGTTATAAGATCTTCCTCTCCATGGTCCTAAATCATCTCTATTTTGCTGCCCCTCGACTCTAAAAATTCTAGCTGCATCAACCGCAAGACTGTCTTCTCTACACTTTCTCCTCCACAAATTATCCGCTCTTACCAAGATATCACTATAATCACTAGGATCAGGTGTAACAGATAAAATGCCTTCCCTGACATCACCATCCAATGCTTCTAATAACATTGACCTATGAACCAAACCACCACGTTCAAAACCAGGATTCCCAGTCATGACATTTTCCATCACACTGCTAATCCTATCTGCAAGTTCATATGGGCATTCATTCTTCATTTGCTTAATTTTTCCTGACAAGCACACATATGTCGTCGCACCATACAATGCTTTCAATAATTCCTTTAAAACATCCTTAGTTTTATGACGCTGGCCACAATTTTGCAAAACCCGTGCCCATAATCCATTGCCTATACTTTTCTGCAAAATTCTAGCTAGGTCCTCAATATTCAAGTTGTATGTGTCTCTGACTCTCTGCAAATCACAAAACCATTTCATGAACCTATTTACATCATAGCGGGGTACCTGACCTATCTCTCTTATAATAGCTTCCATCTCCTGTGGCTTTAGTTGTTTTGTGATCAATTTAATTTCACTTGAATCGTCAGTGTTCAATACAGTTGTTGTAGTGGTAGGAGCTGCTGGTATGCATGGGGCTGCATTTAAATCACCCCAGGGATATATTGGCTTATAATCTTTGGTATCAAGCTTTATAGAGGTATCATTTTGATCTGGGTAACTTGATTTTTCTGCCAATTTATCAAAAGCAATGTTAGCAGCATGTTTACATTCCTCCAACTGTTTCTCAACAATTTGTATTTTTACTGACAATTCCTCATTGACCCGCCTTAAATCATCACATAATTTAGCCTTTTCAATCAGTGCCTCCCCAGTAGTGATAGCATGTAACCTGAGATCTGATATCCTCTCATTCAACCCTTTCTCCTTCTCCTCATATCTCTGAGTCTGTTCCAGAATTTTCTGCTTTTTTTCTTCTATGGATACCACATCCACCTCCAAAAGGACCACCCCTTCATTTAACTCTTTTGTACATGACCTGTACAATGCGTGGCGATGTGGCCACGCCACTGGACGAGATTACACATACCTGTCACCAAGACACAACTCATATTCTCGTATAGTTCTATTCTTAATGGACAAATGGTTACTTCAAAATGTACAATCATGACACATCCACACCACCACCTGGTCCGACCATGCACCAACCAGTATTACCCTTCTGGGGAAAAAGTCACAGCCTAATTCATTTATTTGGCACACTAATAACTATCTCCTGGAACATCCCTTGTTATGCTAAAATCATATCAAACTGTCTAGAAGAGTTCTTCTTCAACAACTCAGGCTCAGTGGTGGATCCGATGGTGGTGTGGAATACGCACAAAGCATATATGAGAGGCGTGCTTATTCAAGTAGGCTCACGAGCCAAGAAGGAGAAGACGCAGCATTTAGATGCCCTCATGGCAGACAAAAAATTGATAACCAAAATAAATCCAACCCATTTCCACAGCTCACCTCCAAACTGTTTAACCTACGCCAAGAATTGCGCTCCCTGCTTTTACACACCTTTGAGAAATCCCAACCCAAACTAAAAGCTAACACTTATAACATGGGTAACAAAGCAGGGAAAGCAATGGCTAGACTAATCAAAGGACAGAGGGCAAAAATCCAGTACTTTTATCACCCAACAACAAACTAAAAATGTATTAACCCCCAAGCAATTGCAGACACATTCTGTGTATATTATAGCAACCTTTACAACATACAAGAGGAAAAAACTACACAACCCTCCCAAGAGGAGATAGACTCCTTCCTGGCTCACATTTCACTGCCCAAGCTGAACGTCAGTCAGCTAGTGAACCTCAACAAACCCTTCCACATTGAATAAATTAGGAACATTATTGAGGATCTGCCCAACTGCAAATTCCCATGGACCAGACGGTGTAATGGGATTATACTATACATCCTAATCACATATTAATTCCCCACATGTATTCTATATTCAATAATGCTGCCTTCTTTTTCATAATTTCCTTCCGAAATGTTAAATGCAACTGTGATCACAATACCTAAGCCAGGAAAGGAGTCGCACTCTCCAAAATGCTTCCGACCATTATCGCTCCTTAACCTAGACATCAAAATTTACACCAAACGCATAGCCAACAGATTAGTAGACATTCTCCCATTCCTAATACACAATGATCAATCTGGCTTTACAAAGGGCTGACAAACTTCAGACGCCACAAGAAGATTGCTTAACATCATCCACCTTGCTGAAACCACAGGAACGCCTTCTCTGCTGCTGTCTTTGGATGCAGAGAAGGCGTTCAACAGAGTACATTGGAAATACCTACACTCAGTATTAACCTGATTTGGTTTTCAAGGCACAATCCTCAAAGCAATAATGGCACTTTATACTTCCCCTTCTGCCCAAGTCTTTACCTCAGACATCATGTCAACTCCCTTTAAAATAAAAAATGGCACAAGACAGGGATGCCCCCTCTCTCCTCTAATTTTTAATCTTGTGATAGAGCCATTAGCTGAACACATTAGAACTAATCACAACATTTCCAAACTTACTATTGATTCCCAGGAGCATAAGATCAGCTTATTTGCTGACAATATAATCCTAATACTAACAGACCCGACTTGTTCCCTGGCTGAGGTTCAGAGTACCCTATCCCAATTCAGCAAAGTATCTTACTACAAGGTCAACAAAACAAAATATTCTATGTTGGGGATAAAAATAGATGGTGTAGTAAGCAATCTACTTTAACAAACATTCCCATATACCTGGGCGGAACACAGTATTGCTTATTTGAGTACCCACCTAACTAACTCAGTCAGAAATCTTTTCTAAGCCAACTACATAGCCTTCAGCACCAAAGTACAAAATTACCTGACCAACCTAGCCAAGTATGAGTTCTCCTAGACAGGGAGACTGGCAGCATTCAAAATGATGCACCCTCCCCAACTACTCTACCTATTTAGAACAATCCCTATCCCCATTCCTCCCAAATATTTAAAATCACTGCAAACCATCCTGGCCACCTTCAAATGGAAAGCAAAAAAATCTAGATGTGCCCATAGCAAATTAATAAAGCACCACTCTGCAGGTGGAATTATGTACACTGATTTTCACGACTACTACCTAGCCACCGTTCTAACCCAGCTTAAAGAATGGTTTATGCCCCTCCCCCATACACTCTGGGGATAAATTGAATCCTCTTTCACCACAAAAATCCCTCTTAGCATGGTTACATGGAAATCAATTAGGATCCCCTACCCCCTTCTTTATCTCTCAGACATGGCAGCATTAATTCAGGCCTGGCGAACATTAAATAACCTAAGCCCCAACTCTGATGAACTCATGCATGTTAAAATCCCAATATCTCATAGACAACTCCTCCTTCACTAATTGGCATACAGTAGGTATCCAACACTTAAATGATCTATACATAGCTAACACCCCCAAATCCTTTCCACAACTCCAAACTGAGTTTCACGTTCCAAAGAAAGATTTCTACCTCTACACTCGCACCATCCACTGTATATCTCAATTACCCAACTCATCATCGAATATCCCCCATCGAGCATGGGCATATTACCACTCACCTCTGTCATCTAGAAAAGGTATATCCTTTTTTAGAAAACTGACTTCACAAAAAACGATGCTATCAACCATTGGGAAAAAGATCTAGGACATATCTATTCAACCTCTCAATGGAAAAAGGCATATAGAGCAACTTATGAAGCTACACGCTGTTCCAAATTATGGGACCTCTCCCAAAAACTCCTATTCAGATGGTACTTAACTCCAGATATCACAGCACTCAGGAAAAAACAATACATAAACTGTATGACAAAATAATGGTGCTGGAATTAACTCCAGTATAGACCAAATACTATAGTCCATAAAGTGATAACATTAGAGAGTAAGTCCTTCTGGTCAACTCAATGAAAGCAGATTGGAATATATGCTTGACTGATGTCAGAATAAGGCGTAGGTACGCTTACCGGAAATGTTGGATGTGGGTACCATACGGCATACACATCAGACAGGCTTAAAGATGGAAGGTCTTGCATCTATGGAAAACCGCCGCGGACTGGAACTCCAACGATTTCCGGAACTGTATACTGGATCGGTCAGCAGGGTAGGTATGCTCGACATACAATCATCCGATGGTCACAGGAATGATGATGGAGACCGGGGAAGGGAATAAAAAATGGAGACCACTCCGATGGTGCAGGTCAAAAAAAGCAACGATTTATTCACATGTGCATGTGAAAATAAAAGAATAAAAATCTCGAGACAATATAAATGAAAATTTCGGCAATATGAGGGGCGTAGGATAGCTGGCCCGACGCGTTTCGACTAAAGTCTTCCACAGGGGCATATCTCTCGGGACTGAGATATGCCCCTGTGGAAGACTTTAGTCGAAACGCGTCGGGCCAGCTATCCTACGCCCCTCATATTGCCGAAATTTTCATTTATATTGTCTCGAGATTTTTATTCTTTTATTTTCACATGCACATGTGAATAAATCGTTGCTTTTTTTGACCTGCACCATCGGAGTGGTCTCCATTTTTTATTCCCTTCCCCGGTCTCCATCATCATTCCTGTGACCATCGGATGATTGTATGTCGAGCATACCTACCCTGCTGACCGATCCAGTATACAGTTCCGGAAATCGTTGGAGTTCCAGTCCGCGGCGGTTTTCCATAGATGCAAGACCTTCCATCTTTAAGCCTGTCTGATGTGTATGCCGTATGGTACCCACATCCAACATTTCCGGTAAGCGTACCTACACCTTATTCTGACATCAGTCAAGCATATATTCCAATCTGCTTTCATTGAGTTGACCAGAAGGACTTACTCTCTAATGTTATCACTTTATGGACTATAGTATTTGGTCTATACTGGAGTTAATTCCAGCACCATTATTTTGTCATACAGTTTATGTATTGTTTTTTCCTGAGTGCTGTGATACACATACACTCTTGCCCATGTACTAGCGCTACATTTTTGGATCCACACGTATTTTGACTTTGTTTGTTTTGTTTGTTGGCAGCTTTTGCATGGTCCTAATTGATTAGCGCGGTTTTTTCCCCAATTCATTCTTAACTCCAGATAGACTTTCCCATTTTAAAGGGAACCCTTCCAATAAATGCTGGTTAAACTGTGATCAAAAAGGAGACATACATCACATACTCTGGAGATGCCCCAAACTCAATCTTTTTTGGCATGACATTACGACCCTACTATCTATAATATCTCAAACCCAAATTACCATCACTCCGGGTTTGGCACTACTAAATATAGGCATACAATCTTTACCACACAACACACAGCACGTAATCATACACCTGCTCCTAGCTGCAAGACTCACTATAGCAAGGTATTGGAAATCATCCACACATCCCACCTTACTAGAGACCATAGAATTGACTAACACTCACCACTCTTATGAACTCATGATGGCTGCCAGCAGTGGGAAATTACAACAAACATTGAATAAATGGTATCTGTGGGAATCCTCAAAACTAGACAAGAATTAACCAACCTAAAAACCTGGTTTGTTCAAAAGTTTACTGATCTAGAAATGATTGATTTTAACCCTGTGCATTACTAATCTTATTGTAAGTTCCAATACCTCTCTACACCATGTATAACCTTTTCTATTGATATCAGTTAAGGCATCAATTATAGAGTATAACAAACTTAGATAAGTTGGGATGGGGCTTCTCCTCCAAGACACGCAAGTTCCCTAGCAAGGGGTCCGGGAGTGAGGACCAACATCCCTCTTGACTAAAGCCTTACATCCATTAAAATTCCAAAGGTCTTTAAAGGTTACTGTTTATCTGTTTGTTCTTACCCCTATATCCTTGATAAGTTATCTACACCTAGCCAATGTATTTTACCTATTGCAACTTAATGTACAACAAAAAATGTACGCAAAACTATTGAAACAAAATTCCTTACTATTGTGAATTGGAAATTTCCATACATCCAAATCTCTGAAAAACGAAGATTTAATCCAAAGTTTGATTCGTAATGAAAATAATTGCACAGGTCTACTCCTTACTCATTCCCATAGAGAAAACACTAGGATTGAAGAAAGTCTGGATGTCTCTTGTGCAATAAATACTTCTTATCTGCCTGCTAGCAATGATTTTATGAATGTCTGAAATATATACTGTATCTACAGTGCCTTGAAAAAGTATTCATACCCCTTGAGATTTTCCACATTTTGTCATGTTACCACCAAAAACATAAATTTATTTTATTGGGAATTTATGTGATAAACCAATACAAAGTAGCACATAATTGTGAAGTGGAAGGAAAATGATAAATGTTTTTTAACATTTTCTACAAATAAATATGTGAAAAGTGTGGCATGCATTTGTATTCAGCCCCCTTGAATCTGATTCCCCTAACTAGAATCTAGTGGAACCAATTGCCTAGAGAAGTCACCTAATTAGTAAATAGAGTCCACCTATGTGTAATTTAATCTCAGTACAAATACAGCTGTTCTGTGAAGCCCTCAGAGGTTTGTTAGAGAACCTTAGTGAACAAACAGCATCATGAAGGCTGAGGAACACACCAGACAGGTTACGGATAAAGTTGTGGAGAAGTTTAAAGCAAGGTTAAGTAAAATGAACATCTTAAAGGGCACTGTTAAATCCATCATCTGAAAATGGAAAGAGTATGGCACAACTGCAAACCTACCAAGACATGGGCATCCACCTAAACTGACAGGCCGGGCAAGGAGAGCATTAATCAGAGAAGAAGCCAAGAAGCCTTACATCCATTAAAATTCCAAAGGTCTTTAAAGGTTACTGTTTATCTATTTGTTCTTACCCCTATATCCTTGATAAGTTATCTACACCTAGCCAATGTATTTTACCTATTGCAACTTAATGTACAACGAAAAATGTACGCAAAACTATTGAAACAAAATTCCTTACTATTGTGAATTGGAAATTTCCATACATCCAAATCTCTGAAAAACGAAGATTTAATCCAAATTTTGATTCGTAATGAAAATAATCGCACAGGTCTACTCCTTACTCATTCCCATAGAGAAAACACTAGGATTGAAGAAAGTCTGGATGTCTCTTGTGCAATAAATACTTCTTATCTGCCTGCTAGCAATGATTTCATGAATGTCTGAAATATATACTGTATCTACAGTGCCTTGAAAAAGTATTCATACCCCTTGAGATTTTCCACATTTTGTCATGTTACCACCAAAAACATAAATTTATTTTATTGGGAATTTATGTGATAAACCAATACAAAGTAGCACATAATTGTGAAGTGGAAGGAAAATGATAAATGTTTTTTAACATTTTCTACAAATAAATATGTGAAAAGTGTGGCATGCATTTGTATTCAGCCCCCTTGAATCTGATTCCCCTAACTAGAATCTAGTGGAACCAATTGCCTAGAGAAGTCACCTAATTAGTAAATAGAGTCCACCTATGTGTAATTTAATCTTAGTACAAATACAGCTGTTCTGTGAAGCCCTCAGCGGTTTGTTAGAGAACCTTAGTGAACAAACAGCATCATGAAGGCTGAGGAACACACCAGACAGGTTACGGATAAAGTTGTGGAGAAGTTTAAAGCAAGGTTAAGTAAAATGAACATCTCAGAGGGCACTGTTCAATCCATCATCTGAAAATGGAAAGAGTATGGCACAACTGCAAACCTACCAAGACATGGGCATCCACCTAAACTGACAGGCCGGGCAAGGAGAGCATTAATCAGAGAAGAAGCCAAGAGGCCCAATGTAACTCTGCACAGATCCACAGCTCAGGTTGGAGAATCTGTCCACAGGACAACTATTAGTCATGCACTCCACAAACCTGGCCTTTATGGAAGAGTCGCAAGAATAAAGCCGTTGTTGAAACCCTTAAAAAGTCCTGTTTTCAGTTTGCGAAAAGCTATGTGGGAGACACAGCAAACATGCAGAAGGTGCTCTGGTCAGATGGGACCAAAATTGAACTTTTTGTCCTAAAAGCAAAATGCGATGTGTGGCTGAAAACTAGTACTGCACATCACCCCGAACACACCATCCCCACCGTGAAACATGGTGGTGGCAACATCATGTTGTGGGTATGGTTTACTTAAGCAGGTACAGGGAAGCTGGTCAGAGTTGATGGGAAGATGGATGGAACCAAATACAGGGCAATCTTTAAAAAAAAAAAACTGTTAGAGTCTGCAAAAGACTTGAGACTTGGGCGGGGGTTCACCTTCCAGCAGGACAATGACCCTAAGCATACAGCCAGAGCTACAATGGAATTGTTTAGATCAAAGCATTTTCATGTGTTAGAATGGCCAGGCAAAGGTCAGACCTAAATCAAATTGAGAGTCTGTGGCAAGACTGGATGGAAATAGCAGTTCACAGACACTCTTCATGCAATCTGACAAAGCTTGAACTATTTTGCAAAGAAAAATGGGCAAACATTTCACTCTCTAGATGTGCAAAGCTGGTAGAGACATACCCAAAAAGACTTGCAGCTGTAATTGCAGTGAAAATTGATTCTACAAAGTATTGACTATTGACAAAGTATTCTACAATATATTGAGGGGGGCTGAATACAAATGCACACCACACTTTTCACATATTTATTTGTAAAAGAAATTGAAAACCATTTATTATTTTCCTTCCACGTGACAATTATGTACCACTTTGTGTTGGTCTATCACATAAAATCTCAAAAAAAAAATCTTTTTTGGTTGTAACCTGACAAAATGGGAAAAATGTCAAAGGGTGTGAATACTTTTTCAAGGCACTGTATATAGTCTAGGTGGCCAAATGCATTATGGTGGCCAAGCTGGGATATCTTTACAGTCATGAATGAAGACGAGTAAACCTATGAGTAAATGTTTCTTTGCAGGTTTAAAGTCAAATTTTCACAATATTTTGTATGTAAAAGTTGACCAAAATAAAACTTTTCTTTTTCATCTCTCATCTTCAATATTGACAGATTATTCATTCCTTTAAATGTTCTTATAAAACATAAAGATTGTAGTACTTTTGTTAAAAGTAATGGGCCTCTCTGCTGTCATTTTTACCACGCTGTAGCAAATAAGTCAATTAGCATGGGAATACATCTAATTAATAATTAGGTTTGTAATTTCTTCAAACATCACTTTGATGAATCAGCCAGTTTCATAAATGATTCATGCCAGAGGGAAAACAAATTTGCATTGTGATTAGCATACAGCTAATATGAGTTGATGCCAGTATTTGTGTTTCTCGTTATCTCAGACACTTCACACTGTGATGACTGATGCTGAGATGTGTTATAAGCTCCAACTATTATGCAAGATATGTGATACCAGCACAGTTTTATGGGAGAGCTTGTATGTAAGGAACAGCAATTATGGTAACTGATAAGCTACATGCTTAGTTTTCACACTGCATATCATTTTATCAAAACATATACAGTGTTATTATTAATGTTCAGTAGAAAGCCACAAAAGGTCCAACACAATAACTTCTTCTACTGCAAAATGAACTGCACATCTCTTGTCTTGCAGGATTGGCTGCCAATGGAAACTTTTGAATGCATAACCATACTTTGGCTAAAGTATACAGTATCTAACAAAAGTGAGTACACCCCTCACATCTTTGTAAATATTTTATTCTATCTTTTCACGTGACAACACTGAAGAAATTACACTTTGCTACAATGTAAAGTAGTGAGTGTACAGCCTGTATAACAGTGTAAATTTGCTGTCCCCTAAAAATAACTCAACACAAAGCCAATAATGTCTAAACTGCTGGCAACCAAAGTGAGTACACCCCTAAGTAAAAAATCTCCAAATTGGGACAATTAGCCATTTTCCCTCCCCGGTGTCATGTGACTCGTTAGTGTTACAAGGTCTCAGGTGTGAATGGGGAGCAGGTGTGCTAAATTTGGTTTTATCACTCTCACCTTCTCATACTGGTCACTGGAATTTCAACATGGCACCTCATGGCAAAGAACTCTCTGAGGATCTGAAAAAAAGAATTGTTACTCTACATAAAGATGGCCTAGGCTATAAGAAGTTTGCCAAGACCATGAAACTGAGCTGTAGCACTGTGGCCAAGACCATACAGCGGTTTGACAGGACAGGTTCCACTCAGAACAGGACTCACCATAGTAAACCAAAGAAGTTGAGTGCACATGCTCAGCATCATATCCAGAGGTTGTCTTTGGGAAATAGATGTATGAGTGCTGCCAGCATTGCTACAGAGGTTGAAGGGGTGCGAGGTCAGCCTGTCAGTGCTCAGATCATACGCCGCACACTGCATCAAATTGGTTTGCATGGCTGTCGTCCCAGAAGAAAGCCTCTTCTAAAGATAATGCACAAGAAAGCCTGCAAACAGTTTGATCATACGCCGCACACTGCATCAAATTTCTGTTATGTTTGAAAAACCCAATAAATATTTTTCAAAAAAAAAAAAAAAGAAGTTGAGTGCACATGCTCAGCATCATATCCAGAGGTTGTCTTTGGGAAATAGACGTATGAGTGCTGCCAGCATTGCTACAGAGGTTGAAGGGGTGGGAGGTCAGCCTGTCAGTGCTCAGATCATACGCCGCACACTGCATTAAATTGGTTTACATGGCTGTCGTCCCAGAAGAAAGCCTCTTCTAAAGATAATGCACAAGAAAGCCCACAAACAGTTTGCTAAAGACAAGCAGACTAAGGCCATAGATTACTGGAACCATAATCTGTGGTCTGATGAGACCAAGATAAACTTATTTGGTTCAGATGGTGTCAAGCATGTGTGGCAGAAACCAGGTGAGGAGTACAAAGACAAGTGTGTCTTGCTTACAGTGAAGCATGGTGGTGGGAGTGTCATGGTCTGGGGCTGCATGAGTGGCAGGTACTCAATTTGAAAATTTTGAAAAATATAAAACTTTAACCACTTACCGACTGGCTCATTCCGATATACGTTGGCAGAATGCTGGTGGTACGTGCCGCAGGAGAGTTCCCACCACATGCCGTGGAATCGTTGTTCGCCGGCGGCCCACAAACGCGGCGAGGAGAAGCAGAACAGGGAACTGCCTATGTAAACAAGGCATTTCCCCTTACTGCCTAGTGACATGACGGGAATCTACTGCTCCCAGTGATCTCTGTCATGTTCCAGTAAGCCCATCCCCCTACAGTTAGAACACGCTGAGGGAACACACTTAACCCCCTGATAGCCCCCTAGTGTTAACCCCTGGCCTGCCAGTGTAATTTTTACATTGATCAGTGCATTTTTTTTTAGCACTGATCAATGTAATAATGTCACTGGTCCCCAAAAAGTGTAATTTCGGGTCAGATATGTCCACTGCAATGTCGCAGTCTGGCTAAAAATCACTGATCACTGTCATTACCAGTAAAAACAATAAAAAAAATAAAAGTCCCTAAATCGATCCCGTAGTTTGTAGACGCAATGACTTTTGCGTAAACCACTCAATATACGCCTATTGTGATTTTTTTTACCAAAAATATGTAGAAGAATATATATTGGCCTAAACTGATCAATACATTTGTTTTTTTTATATATTTTTTTAGATATGTATTATAGCAGAAAGTAAAAAAATATTTTTTTTTCAAAATTTTAACAATTTTTTTGTTTATAGCGCAAAAAATAAAAACCACAGAGGTGATCAAATACCACTAAAAGAAAGCCCTATTTGTGGGAAAAAAAGGACGTAAATTGTGTTTGGGTACAGCATCACACGACTGCGCAATTGTCAGTTAAAGCGACGCAGTGGCGTATCATAAAAAAAAATGGTCATTAAGGGGGTAAAACCATTCTGGGGCTGAAGTGGTTAAAGTGTTCCTTTGTGCAAGCATAGTAAAGATGGTCTCATTCAAAGACTCTATATCCATGTATATGGGAAAACATGTCAATGCTACCCATAATAAACATCGATGATACATAATTACTCAGTGCCACCAATGCCAACTATTATGTAAATCTGTAAGTTTAGCTAGATGAGATAACATGTGAGGTGTCTATAGGGTAGTAGCAGTAGTAGTATAAATCACAACGGCTGATACAGTTGCACCTGGGTTGATGCTTTTGGTAGCATATGTAGTGTCTTATAACACTAGGAACATTATCAGAACATTGCAATAGAACAAATAACTCTTGCCAGTGGCTAATTCACACACCTTGTGAACTTTTTTCTTGTTGCATCCCCTAGAAGCATGCAGGGTTTGAGCAGACCCAAGGTCTTTGGGTATTGCATGCATTTTGCAACAGTGCTGGTTATAGGTAGCTTTAGATCTCCCTCTTGCTATGACAATCCATGTAATGTCAAGACATTCTCTTTCATGTATTTGAAAAAATCTAATGTCTTCATAAATTTAGGCTAATATGTATTCTGCTACATGTTTTTGGTAAAAAAAATCCAATGAAGCATATATGGATTGGTTAACATGAATATTCATGTAAACATATATATATATATATATATACACCCCCTGTCAGAACGGAAGTCTGCCTTGTTTACATAGGCAGAGCTCTGTTCTGAGTCTCTGCCCGATGATTGGCAAGTGCCGGCGGACATTGAGTGTCTTGCACCTGCATATTGGCTTCTGCTGTGAATAATGAAAGCAGAAGCGTTGCACCACCTGCAGGCAAAAGTGCACAGATGCCGATCTGTAGCAGTAAAAGTGCTCTACTGTGGTCTGCGAGTGGTTAAATACCGTTTCTACCTCTCTACTTCAGCCAATACTTTCTGTTTTTTTTTTTCTGTATTTCAGCCTCTCCTAATTGTATATGGGTCTTAAAAGGTGAATTTTCACAAAGGCTAGCTCCTTAAAGGGAAGAATCGGGGTAGTTAAATGTTTTTGAATGTAAAAAAACGTAGGCCCAATCTTAAAGAACAACTCTAGGCAGAACAAAAATATTTATGTTACTAATGGTATTAATCCAGTTATTCATCGTATTGTGTTGTTATATAATCCAATTTTTCCTTTTAGAAGAAATCATTGTATGGTCTCTTTAAGCCTTATAACATTCACAGTTAAAGATGTTTCCATGAGAAAGAGTATTGTCCAATCCTGAACTTTTAATGTTACTTTACTAGAATTATGTTTAGTGGTACACATACCTGCAAACCCCTAAATATTTATTATGCATTATGATATGCATTCTTTGTATTATAATAGCAGAATTGTATAAAATCTGTGGCATACTTCATAGTGTTAGGTTTATCACATTTGAAGGTTCACTTTAGGTTTAACACCATGTCGGTGGCTTAGTTCCTCAAAATAAATTACTTTGTTATTGCCAAAATAAATTGTTTAATGTGGGAATGCACCATAAAATGTAAAGAGTGTTTTAAACTGAATAGAATAAAAATGAAAGCTGAAAAATTACAGAAAATATTATTGGACTTTTAGATTTGCATTTAGAAGCATTGGGCGTTACAATGTACTTTGCTTCTGTAGATGCAAGAGTTAGAACTCTATTAGGAATATAAATAACAATGCAATATAATTGTTATGTACTCAGCTTTTTCTTTTACTTTCTTCCTAAAAAGTTAGAGGGACCTCTAGTGGACAGATTGTAAGTATGCAAATTAAGACTAGAAAACATTTTGGAATAAGAAAAATCAAAGCAATAAAATAAATGTAAAAGTTGTTAATTTTAGCCATAAATAATTTTGTCAGATTAAGTAATGGTTATTGGTTCGATAGCATTTCATTATAAAATAATTTGTTTCCCCATGTTCACAAATGAAAAAATCTCACTTATTTTTAATGAAAGTAATAAGTATTCAGTGCCTTGTTTAATTTTTAATAAAGCCCCACTAACATCATAAAAGATCCTAGCTCCAGCACACTAAAGTTGCTTACCTATAGCTTAGAGTCTATTTCTAGACAGAAAGTTTTGGGAAGTTTCTGTTAGTTTTGGGAAAGGGTTAGACCCTGTGTCAAGTTTTAGTTGCTGTCTTTGTCACCATTGGGGGCATCAACCATACTGTTAGCCCTGGTGCCATTGCCACTGAGAAAAAACATGAGGACAAAGTCAACATTTTAGAGTTGTCCCCAGAACAAGAGGTGAAGGGAAATATTTTAAGGGGACACCTGCTCCAAAGGGTGTAGAGAACTCTGAGAAGGAATTTCCCTCACATTGAGAGATTACATCTAACGTCCTGTTACATTATGGAAATGGAAAGTGAAGGGAAATTTCCACAATGGTACGTAGGTAGCACAAAATAAACTGGCAGGGGTTTTAACATTTCCTCACTCTATCCAAAATAAGTAAAAATACACTTTAAAGAAATAGCAAATGCTAAATATGGGTACTAAGTGTGTTCAAACTGACTATACCATAGCCATTGTTGCAATTATATCACATGTTATACATTTCCATACTGGTGCTTCTAAAGTGAGCCAGTAATTATTTTTGAACTTTTAGGCGAGACAAAAAATCAGGGAACCTTCTTTGTTGACTTCTATGTCCACCTAAAAATTCTGACACCCCTAGCATACCTGCTATCATATTTTTTTACCAAAAAGGAATCTTTTGAGTGTCTTTTTCATTTAGTTTTGCTGTGTTACTGGGAACTTATCTATCAACTGTCCTTTCACTCTGCAGTGGAAATGTGCATATTTCTTGTAAGCATTCATAATTTTTTTCTAGATGTCCTCCATGCAGTTATGTGACAAATGCTGTCAGTCTTCCTCCTCTGGTGCGTGGTCTTTAATTCTGCATAGAATGACACTCATGTTATGGGGTATAAGTGTTTCCTATGCTGCAACTGTGAGCCCAGGATGAATGATTTGTTTATGACAGCCTTGGCTCATGGAAAGGAAATGGGTGACCATCGGGCATCTGTTAACTCTAAAGTTGGGAGATTACTGGCAAAGGAGGATGCAGATGACAGTTCTGGAACATTGAAAGAGTGAAAAGTGCATCAAAAACTTTTACAGGAGGATAAAATAGTATTAAAAATAAATAAAACGTATAAAATATCATGTACCTCCATTTAATTTGGGAGGGGGGGGGGGGGACCTTCGGCAACTAATGTGTTGAAATATTACTATGCAGCTCAACTTTCAGTAACTAACAGCAGTAAGATCACACCACAGAGCACCCCTTCAGGAAGTACAGTTCCCTTACCATAGACACTACACAAAGATTTGCAAATTATTCCTTGCTAATCTATCTATATTTATTTTTGATTATCTGTTTTGTTTTAGAGAATGATCACAGTAGAGAAAAATGCCTGTATATGGTAATATTGTTTAGTTGTTTCTAAATTCTCTGTTTTCATTTTTTTTATTGAAGTTTAAAATAAAAGTATAAGTATCAGGATCAACAGTCAGGATTGGACTGTATCAACCACATTAACCAATGATTAACAGGTAATTGATTCAAATATAAGCAAAAGGACCAGCATGATATCTTAGTCACTATCGTTTTCAGAAGTTCTCTTCTTCTTTAGATCATCATGTCAGCACCACTTTCTGCATATTTACACTGTGATTGCAGGGTGCTGACACCCCAAAAGGCGTGTGTCTATAATGCACTGCTTCGGATCTTTCATGTTGAATGTCGCAGGGCATCATTTAAGTCAGAAGACTGATGGCAACCAAAGACTTTGGGTTCCCAGAGGAGTACTGTATGTTGCAAAGCTGAAACATAAAGGAGAACAGAAGGGCACCACCAGGAGTAAAGTCTGCAGCTTAATTTGATCCAACGTGGGAAACCTCACCAGGCCCAGAGATGCGAAGGAATGACAGATTAAATTCTCTTTTTTAAATTTTGTGGGTGTTGGTACATGGCTGTTCTAAGTTGGTGGAGCCATTTATGTGGCTAATTCTGATAACAAACAAGACTCTTCCATGCTAACTAGTCACTCGACCTCTGGAAGATCTTCTGCACCCTTCTCCCAAGAAGGAGAGGAAGAAGGAGCTGGTACAGAGCCCCAACTCATACTTCATGAAAGTAAGGCATCCAGGATGCTACAAAATCAGCACTGTGTTCAGCCATGCACAGACTGTAGTGTTGTAAGTCAGCTGTTCCACCATCCACTGCCAGCTCACGGCAGCAAGGCCCAACTGACAAAGGGTTGCTCTTTTCAGAAGAATCAGCACTAACTATGCCTAAGCCAGAGACATATTATGGTGTTCGCTGTGCGTGGAGATGTGAATTCATGTATTAAAGGACACGGTGGATAGTGGATGGTGTGCTTTGCTCATCATCTGAGACACTGTAGCTTCATCCCATTTGCTCAATAAATTTTGGATAAAAAGAAAAAAAAAAGATCCACAGGGTCCACCTTTTTCTAAAAACTTCATACCTATTGTGGTGTTGGGCTGCCATTTCTTCCATCCTCATCAAGTAGCACATCTCTTTGGCCCACTCCCCAATCACAGGGGTTTTTGTAGAAGACCAGCATCTGGGAAGCAAGTCTGTAGCTGCACTAAGAAAAAAGCCTGAGTAATGACTTCTTAATTGAAGAAATATATCCTGGCATTTTTGAGATCAAGGTGATCTCAGGTGTCCACTCCAGTTTTATTAATGTTATTTATTAATAGCATTTTGTTTATCTGTGCTATTCCATCCTAAAACAGTTTAACCACATTAGAACTGCCCCCATAGGAGATTTACTGCTAGATTTACAGGCTCTCCTGTGCAGAATCCCATTCAATATATATATATATATATATATATATATATATATATATAATATATATATATATATATAAATACATGTGATTCTGCACTTCCGCCAGCAGGGGATGCGTACTACTTTTGCTGTGATTAATCACAGCAGAAGCCAATCTACGAGTGACGGGAACTGGATGTCCCCCAGGACCCGCCAATCGTCAGTAAAACACACAGAACAGAGATCTAAACAAGACAGATGTCTGTTCTGACAGGGGGGAAGGGAATAAAATCATCACTTCCCCTGGTAAAAGCACCTAACATAGTACACAAAAACACTGGCTAGACACACAATAATCCTTTGGTAGCCCTTCCCAGCCAGTGCCATTAGTACAGTGACAGTGCATATTTTTAGCATGGGACTGACTAGAGAGATGACAGATCATTGTTACAAACTAGTAAACTAGGAACTCACGATCTGCCTCTCCTCTCCTCACAGAACGTCCCTGTTCCAGCTCTCGTGCCCGCGCTCGCGTGTGGTCGGCGGTCATCGCGACTGTCGGCCACACGCATTGGCAAGGGAGCCGATGTAAAGCTACGAAGGTTCGTGGGATTGTGCCGACCTGCCACAGTATAATGACGGCGGCTGGTCGGCAAGTGGTTAAGTAAAAAAATTACCGCGCTACCAATGCTAAGAGTATGCTGCCACCACCACAATAGGACTAATTGTATGTGAAAGTGAATAAGAAATGTGCAGAGCTAAAAATACTTGTGTGTCCCAGGTGTAAACCTAGATAAAAATAAATGTAAACACCTGGATGTGTGCTAGAATAGACAAAGTGTGTGAATCGAATAATGTGAGTACATATATATATATATATATATAAATATATATATATATAAATCAAAAAATAAATAAATGTGTACTCAACAATAAATAAACCAAAAACAATGATGACACAGCTCAGGTGACACCATAATAGCAAAATAATAAACAGTAGGCACATATAACAGTATACCAAGTGCATGTGCTATAACATCAAATGAATTTAAACATATAATAACACAATGTATAGTCCATCAGTAATAAATGTCATGGTGTATCCGCTGAAAGAGCCCTTCATAAGTATAAACAGTAAGTGGATCCTGTGAACATAAATGGTAATGTTTCAGTGTTCAAACACCCAGGACCGTGCTTCCGTCACCCAGGGAGGCGGGTAGGTACTCTCACCATGAGATGTGGACACACTTGCTAGCGGCAGTGAGTCATAAAGGCATGGATTTAAACCTGGATCACAATCGACGATCTCTTGAAGTTGGGAAGATAGGGACACACACCAGCAATGATGTAGCGAACCAGCGATACCAGAAACAGGAACCACGATCCCCAGATTTATACAATATCGATAAAACTCTCATCCATTGTTGATGAAGTGGTGTTCATAAAAGAAAAAAGAAGGCTTCCACATGGCATAGATCAAACAATGTATGGATTTGTGTAAAAAAAGTACAAACATCACTCAAGATGTGTGCAATAAATGTGATCACAAAGTTTAAAAGAAAACAGGTGCAGTGTGTGGAGCTTAGCAGGCAATAACCAGCGCGTTTCGTCCTACAGGACTTCAACTGGGGTGTAAGCCTGCTCTCTCACACTGTGCTATATATACAGTCAGGTCCATAAATATTGGGACATCAACACAATTCTAATCTTTTTGGCTCCATACACCAACACAATGGATTTGAAATGAAACAAACAAGATGTGCTTTAACTGCAGACTTTCAGCTTTAATTTGAGGGTATTTACATCCAAATCAGGTGAACGGTGTAGGAATTACAACAGTTTGTATATGTGCCTCCCACTTTTTAAGTGACCAAAAGTAATGTGACAATTGGCTGCTCAGCTGTTCCATGGCTAGGTGTGTGTTATTCCCTCATTATCCCATTTACAAGGAGCATATAAAAGGTCCAGAGTTAATTTCAAGTGTGCTATTTGCATTTGGAATCTGTTGCTGTCAACTCTCAATATGAGATCCAAAGAGCTGTCACTATCAATGGAGCAAGCCATCATTAGGTTGAAAAAATAAAACAAACCCATCAAAGAGATAGCAAAAACATTAGGTGTGGCCAAATCAACTGTTTGGAACATTCTTAAAAAAAAAGAATGCACCGGTGAGCTCAGCAACACCAAAAGACCCGGAAGACCACAGAAAACCACTGTGGTGGATGACCAAATAATTCTTTCACTGGTGAAGAAAACACCCTTCACAACAGTTGGCCAGATCAAGAACACTCTCCAGGAGGTAGGTGTATGTGTGTCAAAGTCAACAATCAAGAGAAGACTTCACCAGAGTGAATACAGAGGGTTCACCACAAGATGTAAACCATTGGTGAGCCTCAAAAACAGGAAGGCCATATTACAGTTTGCCAAACAACATCTAAACAACCCTTCACAGTTCTATGGACAGATGAGACCAAGATCAACTTGTACCAGAGTGATGGGAAGAGAAGTGTATGGAGAAGGAAAGGAACTGCTCATGATCCAAAGCATACCACCTCATCAGTGAAGCATGGTGGTGGTAGTGTCATGGCGTGGGCATGTATGGCTGCCAATGGAACTGGTTGTCTTGTATTTATTGATGGTGTGACTGCTGACAAAAGCAGCAGGATGAATTCTGACGTGTTTTGGGCAATATTATCTGCTCATATTTAGCAAAATGCTTCAGAACTCATTGGACGGCGCTTCACAGTGCATATGGACAATGACCCGAAGCACACTGCGAAAGCAACCATAGCGTTTTTTAAGGGAAAGAAGTGGAATGTTATGCAATGGCCAAGTCAATCACCTGAACTGAATCCGATGAGTATGCATTTCACTTGATGAAGACAAAACTGAAGGGAAAATGCCCCAAGAAGAAGCAGGAACTGAAGACAGTTGCAGTAGAGGCCTGGAAGAGCATCAACAGAGATGAAACCCAGCATCTGGCGATGTCTATGCGTTCCAGACTTCAGGCTATAATTGACTGCAAAGGATTTGCAACCAAGTATTAAAAAGTGAAAGTTTGATGGATGATTGTTAATCTATCTATCCATTAATTCCTACACTGTGTAAATACCCTCAAATTAAAGCTTAAAGTCTGCAGTTAAAGCACATCTTGTTCATTTCATTTCAAATCCATTGTGGTGGTGTATAGAGCCAAAACGATTGGAATTGTGTCAATGTCCCAATATTTATGGACCTGACTGTATAAACAAACATACAAATTAATATAACAATAATTGGACAGGGCTTGATTGAAATCCATCGTGCACTTCACCCCTCGCAATCACTCACCAATAATGAGTGTATTGCGTTGGGGCCTCGTGGTCGACATCATAGGATCATGTGATGAGCGCTGTTACCTTTGCCATGTTGTGGCGAACATCCAAGCCTGGCCATCTTTATGGTCACAGGATCTCTAACAAGCCAAACCCACACAGCGAGGTGTGGCATGAACCTACTGTTCACTGCGTCACACAATGACATAGTCCTGCCCATCAATGTCCGGAACATAAGACAGGACTGGCGCAATGGGAGGACAATGTCAATATTGCGATCCCCAGTGCCCACCCCTCTATTGCAGCAAGTATTTGGCATCTGAAAAGCTACCTGTTCCACAACTGGTCTTTCACCACAAGATCCGGAACATGTAGCCCTGCATCTCATCCAGTATTAAACAGTTACACAGTAACCATTCCCAGAAATCTATCGGACTGTAGAATAGGTTGTCACTGAAACGATACCCCCCCCAGTTAAGAGGGCCGCAAGTTTGTTTTGGGTCCCTGAGTACAGCTCCACCAACCCCCCGGCAATTTGCTCTACCCGCTCTGGCACAGTTAGTAAAGGGGTATGTATCTATGCACATATAAATATCACTTATACTCTAAGTGTAATGGACTCAAACTCACAAGCAGACTGCTGAGATAAGAATAACTGTCTTTACTTTGGCAGTAAGAAAGAAATAGTAACATGCATCAAACATTTGACTTACAACACATTAGCAGGTCCCTGCAATATGCACTTTAACATGTACACATATATGTATCAAAATAGCAATGGGGAACGGAGCGCCACGTGTGCGACCGTCTACTATGCACCTCTGAGGTGCAACAAATCTAACTGCGACTATCTAATGGATCAGGCCTGATCCCTAGCAATAGAGCTCAGTCCTTGAGAAAATACAGTATTCTTCACCGGCAAGAGAACTGTAGAGGTGGTGCACATGTAGCTTTAAATGGTGTGTTTGTAATCCACAGAAAGAACAATCTGCTGCTCTGAGGTAATTGTGCCTTGGCAGTAGATATATATAATAGGCATAGAGTGAAAGGGACAATGTATGATGAGCCTTTCAGCTCGCTCACCACTCCAGGGTACCGTCCTCAGCTCCGGGACCTCCACTGGCGGCGTCCGGCCTCCTCCGTCACAGCCCCTGCGCTCCGGTCCTCTCTCCGTCCGACCGTGTGTAGGCAAAAGTCTCCGCTCTGCTGCTGCTGACAGTGAGGGGTGAGAGTCTCTCTCCGTCTGCTGCAAGGCCCAGGCTTCAGGCCTTCAGCAGTCCCGGTGCGCACAGGTGTCTCCTCACTCAGAAGTGTCTGCGTCACCAGCCCATTCAGAAGAGGAAGAGGCGGTCTCTCCTCTTCCCTTTTATCTCCTCCCCCAGCAGCCTCTCGGGCGGAAACAAACAGCCTCCCGGGAGCCTGGGGAATTATGGGGAATGTAGTCTTCTCCCTTAAAAGGGGAACGACCCCGCTACACACTCCCCCCATTTTGAATCTTTGGTCCCCAAAGACATTGTTCAATCTACAAGCTTTCTTTGAGACAACACATTCACATAATTCAGACAGAGGAGCCTCCCACCAATTAGCATAGGATGGGGAGCTGTCCTGTCTACAGGTCACTTCAGTGCGGGCGACCTGTCTAACTGTGCCAGAGAGTGAGCTGGGGTTGCCCTCCACCAAATAAACAGTGGATGGGTCAGGGCGTTCAGCACTTCTCCTTGCTGTGGTAACAGAGTCCTCCGAACTTTTTCCCATCTTGGGGTAAGTTAACTTCTTGGAAGGCCTCACAACTCTGCGAGATCTCTGTTCTCTTGAGACTTCTTCAGGAACACATTCTGGCAACATCTCTGGTTCTGGAACATCTACTTCTTCTTCCTCTGAGTAGAGACCAGGGATGTCTTCCCAGCACTCAGGCACAACACTGAATGGAACAAACTCTGTAGCTTCTGGGTTCAATGTTTTATCTTCCACCTCTTCAGTAGGTGGAAGATCTATGGCGGAATTTCCTGGAGTTGAGGAAGGCCATAGCCATTCAAGTTCTCCTCTTTCTTCTTCTGCTGATTGGGGGTCCTGTCCACCTCTAACTCGGGATGTCTGAGACCGAGTGTTAGGCCTGGGGGTATCCAGAATGGAAACAGATTCAGGTACGTCTCTTGCTGGAGGTATTCTGACTGCTTCAGTGAGTGGGAGCAAGTGATTCCTATGCCAGGTCTTCAAAGGCCCCACTCTTCCTTCTGGCTTCAACTTATAGACAGGCAATCCAGGTAGCTTTCTACAGATGATATATGGCTCTGATCTCCATCTATCAGCAAGCTTGTGCTTTCCAGGGATCCCTAGATTGCGTAACAGTACACGGTCCCCAGGCTGTAGGTCCTGTACTCGAACCTTCAAGTCAAAGTTCCTCTTGTTTCGGGCCCCCCTCTGGTCAGAGGCCGCCTGAGCTTTTTCATAAGCTATCTTCAAACTGTGCCTCAATCTGTCCACATATCCTTTGTGGGAGGCAGCAGAGGCATGGTCTAAGGAAATGCCAAAGGCCAGATCCACTGGCAATCTTGCTTCTCTCCCAAACATAAGTCGGTAAGGGGAGAAACCCGTCACATCACTTGTGGTGCAGTTGTAGGCATGCACCAGAGCTGATATGTGTTGGCTCCAATGTTGCTTCTTCTCTGTTTCCAAAGTTCCCAACATGTTCAATAGGGTCCTGTAGACCTTTCAGGCTGGGCATCACCTTGAGGGTGATATGGGGTAGTTCTAGTCTTCTCTACTCCCAGAGAATCTAGTAGCTTCCTGATCAGGCGACTCTCAAAGTCCCTTCCTTGATCTGAATGGATCCTTTGTGGTAGTCCATAATGAACAAAGTACTTCTCCAAAAGTACCTTGGCTACTGTAGAGGCCTTCTTGTCCTTGGTTGGGAATGCCTGGGCATAACGGTTGAAATGGTCGGTTATCACCAGAACATTTCCCAATCCACTCAAATCGGGTTCAAGGCAGAGAAAATCAATGCATACCAGATCCATTGGGCCTTGACTCTGTAGATGGCCCATTTGGGCAGCTTGATGGGGTAAGGTCTTCCTCTGAATGCATCTTGCACAGGAATGGCAATACTCCTCCACTTCAGCCCTCATGCAGGGCCAATAAAACCGGTCTCTGACGAGTTGGAAGGTTCTCTCTGCTCCCAAGTGACCATGCTGGTCATGTAAGGCAATCAGCACAGTCTCCCGATGCTTCTCGGGGAGAAACAACTGCCACTTATCTTCTGAGCTATCAGAGGGGCCCCTTCGGTAGACCACTCCCTGATGCACCTGTAATTTGTCCAACTCCCTCCTTAGTAAGCGAGCTTCTTTGGAAGGGTGAAGTCGAAGTCCCTCTGGACTCTTGTCTTCCAGTGCCTCCAGGACCAATTTCCCCATGGGGTCTTCCAATTGGTCACACCTTAACTCTTTCTTGGACAACTTCGGCAGGCACTCTTCTGCTAGTTGAGTTACCCCACAGTAACACTTTGGGACTCCCACTGTGGTAACTCCTATCTCTTCCGCTCTGGATCCTCCTCTGGCTTGGAGTTCAGCCCCCTGACAAAGGGCTCGCACTCCTTCTGGTGCCACTTGAGTCCAGTCTTCCCAGTCATCGACCATGACAAGGGATCTTCGGGACAGGGCATCTGCATCCCTATTTCCAGCCCCTGGCCTGTACTTGAGGCTGAAATTGAATCCAGACAACGCCGCCAACCATCTGTGTCCAGTTGCATCCAGCTTGGCGGTGGTGAATAGGTAGGTCAGGGGGTTATTATCTGTTTTTACAGTAAATTCTGCCCCATAAAGATAGTCCTTCAGTTTGTCGACTACTGCCCATTTGAGGGCTAAGAACTCCAACTTGTGGGTGGGGTAGTTCTTCTCGGAGGGGGTCAGGCTCCGGCTCACATAGGCCACTGGTTGTAGCTGGTCTTCATACTCCTGATAGAGTACTCCACCTAGGCCCTCATGGCTGGCATCAACATGTAGCTCATATGGTCTAGTGGGGTCAGCATAGGCCAAAACTGGGGCTGTGGTGAGACTCCTCTTCAAGGTTCTGAAAGCCTCTTCACACCTTGAGTTCCATTGGTCTTGAACCGACTCACCAGGTCTCCTAGGCCCCAATCCATCTTCCTCTCCTTCTGTCTTGAGCAGTTCGTTTAGGGGTTTTGCAATGCGGGCAAACCCATCCACAAACCTGCGGTAATAGGAGCAGAACCCCAAGAAAGACCTAAGTTCTGTAACTGTTGTGGGTCTTGGCCACGAAGTAACTGCCTCCAACTTCTCAGGGTCTGTAGCCACTCCTTTTTCAGACACTATGTGTCCCAGATAGTTCACAGAAGACTGATAGAACCGACACTTCTCGGGGGAAAGTTTGAGCCCCTCTTCACTGAGCCTCTTCAGTACTTTCTCCAATCTGGCTTCATGTTCTTCCAAAGTCTTTCCAAAGACAATGACATCGTCCAGGTACACAAGGACTTCTATGAGGTTCATGTCTCCAACCGTCCTTTCCATAAGGTGTTGAAATGTAGCAGGAGCTCCAGATAGGCCCTGAGGCATCCTGTTGAACTCAAAGAACCCTACTGGGGTTATGAAGGCAGTCTTTTCTCTATCTTCTGGATGCATTGGGATTTGATAGTACCCACTCTTGAGGTCCATCACACTGAACCACTTAGCTCCAGATAAACTCTGTAAGGCATCCTCTATCCTTGGCGTGGTGTACTGGTCAGGAATGGTCCTCCTGTTGAGAGTTCTGTAGTCAATGCAGAGCCTCAATGACCCATTCTTTTTTCTGACTACCACTATTGGGGAAGCATAGGGGCTTCTGGACTCCCTAATCACTTCCGTCTTCTTCAGTTCCGCAAGCTGCTCCCTCAGATCCTCCAGATCTGCTAGCGGGACCCGCCTGACTCTCTCTCTGAACGGCTTGTCCTCTTGCATGCGGATTCGGTGGGTGGCACTCCTCGCACACCCCACATCAAACTCATCTTTAGAGAAAATCTTCTCCCATCTGGTCAGCTGGGCCTTGGCTCTCTCTTTCCAAGCTCCAGGTAGGTTTGGGTTTTCCATGGAGAGTTTCTTCCAAACATCTTCTCCTTCACCCGTCCCCTTCACTTCTGACCAGCCAACTGGGACAGCAGGACTCACCTGTCCCAGAAGCATCCTGGCAGGGATCTCCACGGGCCGCTCCGTGGGGTTCCTCACACTGACAGGGACTCTTCCTCTGGCCTTCTTCAGGTCCTTCAATGAGATTACTTCTGGTATCACTTCCAGACCTGAGTGACCCTCCATTGGGTCGGGTTCTAACATTACAAAGGGGCCAGGCTGTTCCCAATTAAGTTTCACCGTGGCTCTCAGGCAGGTCACCTCTCCAGGCTGCAACACCGCTCCTTCTCTTCCAAGCCTCCATACCCTTCCTATCCCCTCACTTGGGGTCTTCTGCTCTAGGACCAACCGCTGGTAGGCCGCCTTCAGCATGGGATGGATCTTGGGAGCTGAAAGATTCTGCTTCTGTACAAGGGGGGACAGGAGCCTTCTGACCAGATCCGTGTTCATCCCTATGATCAGGGAGGTCTTGCTGGTTCCTGGCGGGCGAGGGCACACCACTGCTAGGGTGTCAAACACTTCAGTCTTCCTAGCTACGGATGGGTCAAAGGTCAACCGTATGGGTAGGTATCCATCATAGGGGAAACTCTGAGTCCCCCTTCCCCTTATCTCCAACTCTTCTATCTTCTGTATGGGCAGATGACTCAGGTATCTGTCATAGAAGTCCCTGTACAATAGGGTCACTTGTGCTCCAGTGTCTAGGAGGGCCTGTGTGTACACTCCTTCCACTTGGATAGGTACAGTAGGGGATGGACCAACCAACTCTTCTGGGTAGGGCCAAGTTGATGCTGTCCTCTTCTTTGGACTGTTTTCTTTACCAGCACTGGATTTGCGCTTGATTCTTTCCTGAGCCTGGTATGCATTAATTTTCTCCCTCTTAGTGGGAGTGTGAACCCGTTGAGGGACATTGTTATCTCTCACTTTTAAGGGTTCTCGCTTGGGAGTGCTGTGTCTCTTCGGAGGGGTCTTGCCCCCTTTCTCTGGGGTGTACCTTGGTTGAGGACCCCTGGGTTCCTTCCGAGCGGTTTGATCTCCTCGCTTTCTTTTCCCGTTATACTTCTT
Organism: Lithobates sylvaticus; assembly: GCA_028564925.1. Lineage (NCBI taxonomy): Eukaryota > Metazoa > Chordata > Amphibia > Anura > Ranidae > Lithobates > Lithobates sylvaticus. The sequence goes on along the minus strand of CM053027.1, from coordinate 439,921,660 downwards.
GGAGCTCACTGAAGGTGATGGGCACCCGGTTGACTCCTTCACCGGGGCCCTTTGGCGTTTCCCGCCGGCTGGCGGCTATCTGTTTTCTTCCTCTTGGGACTGGCACATACAGCTGCAATATGGCCCACTCCCCCGCAGTTAAAACAGATCATCTCTCTTTGGTCAGGTGGGGATGCTGGTGCTGAAACAGCTGGAAATAATTCCCTCCTGCTTGTTTCTTTCTTGGGATTGGGCGTCTCTTTCGCCACCAGAGACGTCAGTATCTCCATCATCTGGGACATCTGCAACTTCAGGGCATCTACCTCTGTCCCTCTTTCAGGGGTTAAGGCCGACCTGACCGTGGCCACTGGAAGTTTTGTAGACCCCATCACTTGCTTTTCCCGTTTCTCTTCCAACATAGCCTCTTCTTCTCTGACCATTCGAATGAGATCAGGGTAGTCCAGGCTCTTCCCATCCTGCCGGGTGCGTAGTATTAGTGCGACAGGGTCCAGGGGTTGGGCTCCCCTCATCACCTGCTGGGCACGGGCTTCATCTACCTTCCCCGGATCTATCCCCTTCTTCAGGATAATCCTATGCAGGATCTTGTCTATACATCCCATATACTCCGACAGCTTCTCCCCTGTCTTCTGGTAACAGTGTTCCAGTTGATAGGTAAGTTCTGTGACTTTTTCTGCCCCACCAAACACACTTTCCAGGATGTCTATGTAATCCTGTGCAGTGCAATCCTTCTTACTCGTCTTCAGATTGCGTATGGCCTCTAAGGCAGGCCCTTTTAGGCTCTCAACAATCCTTTGCTTCTTTCTACCTTCTGGGACCTCCCATTCTTCTAAGGCCTGCGTGGCACCATCTAGCCACTCTTCAAATCCCTCTTCCCCCGAGGGTACAGGTTTTCTCCCAGAGAACATCCGGAGTTTTCTGTATCCCGACATCGGGTAGTCCCCGGGGTCTCTTCTGCACTGAGTCACAATCTCCCCTAGGACAGCGCACAGTTCTGCACTAAGAGTGGTCTGTGCAGGTGCGGGACTTTCCGTGCCCTTCTGCTCTTCCTTCTTTGGGGATAGCATAGTTTTCACTGGAGAACAGTCTCCCTTGCGCGGCAGCGCATGCAGCAATTGATAGGTCTGACCATCCAATGCTCGTATGCTTTGGCTCCTGAACTGCTCTGGGGTCTCACTTCTCCATTCCACTAGGGCGTATGTATACCCGGCATCATTTCTCATATCCATTATCCGTGACTTGTGGCCTGGGGATAATGACATTATGAGCTGCTTGACTGCCTCTTCCTGCCATATCCCTGGCAGTTCAATGACTGCTGCTGCGGCTGGATCAGTGCCCCATATCGCGTACCACCGTCCCACTTCTATCGGGTCCATGCCGGTACCTTCTGGCGGGTTTTCCCGCTGTCTCAGGATCCCGGATTACGAGCCCCCACGTGGGGCGATACCCCCAATTAAGAGGGCCGCAAGTTTGTTTTGGGTCCCTGAGTACAGCTCCACCAACCCCCCGGCAATTTGCTCTACCCGCTCTGGCACAGTTAGTAAAGGGGTATGTATCTATGCACATATGAATATCACTTATACTTTAACTGTAATGGACTCAAACTCACAAGCAGACTGCTGAGATGAGAATAACTGTCTTTACTTTGGCAGTAAGAAAAGAAATAGTAACATGCATCAAACATTTGACTTACAACACATTAGCAGGTCCCTGCAATATGCACTTTAACATGTACACATATATGTATCAAAATAGCAATGGGGAACGGAGCGCCACGTGTGCGACCGTCTACTATGCACCTCTGAGGTGCAACAAATCTAACTGCGACTATCTAATGGATCAGGCCTGATCCCTAGCAATAGAGCTCAGTCCTTGAGAAAATACAGTATTCTTCACCGGCAAGATAACTGTAGAGGTGGTGCACATGTAGCTTTAAATGGTGTGTTTGTAATCCACAGAAAGAACAATCTGCTGCTCTGAGGTAATTGTGCCTTGGCAGTTCAATAGGCATAGAAGTGAAAGTGACAATGTATGATGAGCCTTTCAGCTCGCTCACCACTCCAGGGTACCGTCCTCAGCTCCGGGACCTCCACTGGCGTCGTCCGGCCTCCTCCGTCACAGCCCCTGCGCTCCGGTTCTCTCTCCGACCGACCGTTTGTAGGCACAAGTCTCCGCTCTGCTGCTGCTGACAATGAGGGGTGAGAGTCTCTCTCCGTCTGCTGCAAGGCCCAGGCTTCAGGCCTTCAGCAGTCCCGGTGCGCACAGGTGTCTCCTCACTCAGAAGTGTCTGCGTCACCAGCCCAGTCAGAAGAGGAAGAGGCGGTCTCTCCTCTTCCCTTTTATCTCCTCCCCCAGCAGCCTCTCAGGCGGAAACAAACAGCCTCCCGGGAGCCTGGGGAATTATGGGGAATGTAGTCTTCTCCCCTAAAAGGGGAACGACCCAAAAAAAGTAAACAAATGATATAACTGATTATGGCTAGCTGTCTCACCAGAAAAAATGCCTAATCTGTAAATATTGTTACTAAGCTCCTCCTAGTGGAGTTGTAAGATAGAATAACTGACCTAATGTTTGTAGGTTCCTGGCATGAATACATTGGGGTTAATTTACTAAAGGCAAAAAGACCATGCACTCTATGCAGTTGCTCCATAGCTCAGTAAATGAAAGGGAAGGGAAGGGAAGTTTAACAATATTTACTAAGCTCTAGAGCAACTGCATTTGCACAGTCTATTTACCTTTAGTAAATCAGTCCTATAGAGTCATGTAAATAGACCCAGAGGTCCACCAGCTTAAAAATGGCATAGGTCCACATCCTTGTGAATAAGCACAAGTTATTCCTGTGAAACCGGTCTACCAATGTTCCTGTAATGTCATGCCTATGTCCTTTGGCACTTTGACAATAAAGTACCTATTCTACAGAAGTTCTTCCTTCCATGGTGTGCAACCAATCTTCCTTTTCCTCAAAAGGTCCACATGCTGATAGGTGTTAATGGGCCAATAATTATAGAGAGGCAAAAATATTGCTTAACATCGGTTTCCATGATTTCAAAACTATGGAAGTAAAGAATGACAAGGTGCAATATGAGGACCATTACTTAGATGTTAAAGTGATAGTAAAGCTTTGTTTTAAAAATGAATAAAATAACAAACATTTTTTTGGGCAGTGGTTTTGACCATAGCAGCCCTGATCCTCCTCTTCTCAAGTCCTCCGCTGGCACCCCTGGATCCTCCTCTTTGGTGAGTGTCCCAATAGAACCCTGCTTTCTATGGGGACAGTTGTGTGGGCTCGCTCTTGAGCTGTCCTGTCAGCATCTATTGACACAGTCAGGGTGGCTCACCCCAGCCCCTGCTCCCCCGTTACAGGATTTGATTGACAGCAGCAGGAGCCAATGGCTCCTGCTGCTAACAATCTGCCCTGTGAGGTGAACGAGAGCAGAGAGAGTCGCTGCTCTTATACACAGCACTGGATCGGGAATGGGCTCAGGTAAGTATAAGGAGATTGAGGATAAGAGCAACCACTAACAATGGTTATTCCAGCCCCGCGCTTGGGAGATAATTAATTAAAGCCTATCAGCTATGTGAATTAACCCTAGTGTTTAGTTCACAGTAATTATAAAATTTATGAAAAAAGACCTGTGAAAAAAATCTACAAGGATTGTAAAAAATCTTTAACAATATCTATTGAGCTACTCCCTCTAAAAATCGCTGGGATTTGTAGTAATGGTTGTTTAGTGTATGAGGGGCGCTAGTGGTTACATGAATATATCCGATTATACATTCATATTAGTGCATATTGAATAGTTGCCCTCTGCTGAGATATTTAAAGTGATCTACCTAAAGGTGAGTGTAAAAATAAAAAAGGATACTAATATGAACTATAATCGCCTTAAACACTGAATTACATATACTTAATGACATAATAAACAAATTGTGATTGATACCTAGCAACAATTGTTGATACTTCCAATAAAAGACGAGTATTAATCAAATGCTGGACACCCCTGTGTTACCACTGGAGATGTTCCTAACCATCACCACCGTGATCATATAAATGTGTTTAATGTGTGTGGTAGCAGAACCCTATATACTGTATACATATAGAGCAGGCCTTTGCCTTATACACTGCTAACTAAACCAAATAATGTGCATATATCAATTAAAAAACACAAAAGCACAAGCACAGTCTTATAAAAACGGTGCCTCTAATCAAACATTAATGTGATACCAGATGAATTGTTACATCTATAGTGAATAATGTCCCAAAACAATTAATACAAATAAGTGAAATCACTTGTGAAAAAGAAGAGGTAAGGGAAAAAAACAAAGTTCATTTAGTAATCCTTGCTGGAAAAAAGGACGTATTCACTCCTGTTGGAATCGCTTGTCAACCATCACCATACAGTTCTTGAAACACCCAAAGTGAGAACCAGGAATATTGAATGGCCGCTTACCAAATGGAGTTGATTACTTTACTTAAAAAGCAATCAGAAGCGCTTGTACAGGATTGTGCCTGTTCACAAAATGATACACCCACACTCAAGGCAGCTCTTCCTTCTCATAGATCAGCTCAGGTAGAATGGATGACATAAGTGGGAATAGAAAGAGGCACACCTCATAGCGTAATCTCGTTTTATTAAAAATGATGAATAAAATATACAGCAGCCAAAAGCCTACTTACATTGTCCAGTGCCTACCCGGCACTGAGGCTGCTCGCAAGTGTATACAAATAGATAAAACAACGGATCCTTCCCTCGTGGCTTCCTAACTGTGTTCCGGCGTGCGTTCCACTCGCCAGTACCTCAGGGCCAGTCAAACAGGAAATCCGGAAGCAGTACGTACAGAGAGTGAAAGTGATCAGGTACCGCCTACCGACGTACGTTTCGTGTTGTCACGTCTTTAAACATAAAGCAGTTGAATGTATTTTAGCACAATGAATTAAAGATATAGTCCTCTTGGTGTTATCCTTAGCACCTCTACCAGGAACGAATCTTACTTCCAAATGCTTATCTCTGTTATTTTTTATTCAGTACACGCATTTTCGTATCCTGTCAATCAATATGCGGTTAATTAAACAGTGAGGAAATTCTGTTTAATAGGCAGACTGAGTCATTTTCAGATACAAGTGGCAACTAGAGCAACCAATAATATATTCAGCATAGGGCAGATGTCTTCTTTATCCTTTTTAAAAGTATTACATTTCTGTACAGAAGTGTTTCACAACTGTTTTTATTTTCTGTACTTTGGCCTTACTATATTGTATTTAAATACTGAGGTGGTAAAATATTTATATAACTGTTGGCGAAGCCCTCAATTCGGTTTCTGCCTCAGGCAGCTGAATATTTATGCTTCCCCTGCAAGTACTTTTTACCAATTTTTGCCATTCAAGCATAAGTGCAAGAAGTTTAACTTGAATATATTTTAGCTTTTTATTATTTATTTCTTTAGTTAGTTTAAATATTATTCTTCCCAAAGTTACATAAAACGATAAAGCAAATGCAAAATAAGAAACCTAACAAGAATAGAAAGCTGTAATTATAGTATGTTTTGCTTTATTGCACATCCTTGGCCTAAGTGCCAAAGTAGCACTTGCATATAAAGAGAGAGACATTTTTGGAGAACTGTTAAAAGAGAACTGATCGTGAAGTGTAAAGTTTCTAAATACATTAATGTAAGCTATTTTCATAAAGGAAATGGTCCTGGTTTTCTAAAGAAATGCTCTTTATATTGCAAATCTATGTTCATTTTAAGCAACAAAGTGGGTAGTGCTTCTAACAGAAATGTCCCTTTAGTCAGACTGGGATTTTTATATGTGCACAGGTTAACTGGCCTTGGAAATAACTACACCACTCTACAAAAGAAATTTATTGGGAATACAATTTTTTTTTGTAGCAATGTCATGTGGTAGGTTACTCCTCAGTTTAATCATACTTAGCATAAAGAACAATTATATGCAATTAAATGCCTCTCACAAAGTGCTTAAAGCAAATCTGACCTTGTCACTTAAAGAGATTCAAAAGTGACTCAAAAAAGCTAGTAGGTTAATTATAAGCAACTCAACAGAAAGAAAAAAGCAACTCAAAAGTCGAAGCAGCACACATCATACTTGTTTTGACATGTGCATGAATCCTTTTATGGGAGAATATTATACTTTCATTAGATATTTTATCTCTCTATATACATTTTCTTGCCTCCACCTTTCACTTGCCCTCCAATGTTGCAGCTTAGCTAAACTATTCCTAAACCCTCCTTAGGTATTGTTTTCTCTGACCTTAATCCATTTATTACAAATGCTCTAACCACAGCCTAATGCAAAACCTTAAATGTATTAACATAAAATGTCACCTATGCTTTAACTGTTAATATTTCTATTTGATTCAAATCCTTGAGTATTGTGCTTCTAGCCTGATGAGTTTTAATAATTCTGGTGGTGACCTTACCACCACCACTTAACTGGTGGTGACCTAACCAGTCTAAACAACTTTAGACCCATCTCTTTGCTCACATTTATGTTAAAAGCTGCTATCTCACTGATAAAAAAAAACATTATTGAACCCTTGCAGTCTGGCTTTCACTCACAGAACAGAAACTGCCCTTCTAAAACTCACAAACAACTTATTAACTACTGAAATCAATACTCTTACTATGACACCTCTCAGCTACCTTTGACAGAGTTAACCACCGGTTAAGGAAATTACTTGGAATGGGATTGTCTCATGGTGAAGAGCCCCTATGGCCATGATCAATAGAGCAGTTTCATGAGCAGGCTGTAGAGGTCTCCCATCAATAGCCTCAATAGCATGTGGAGTGGCACGAAGCTGCAGCGGAATTCAGTGCTTAGACACTTCTATGAACAGACCTGCAGCCCCAGAGACGATTAGAGCCTGTATCTCGATGGACAACTCAGACCAAGAAAGGGTACCCGGAACCAGGAGCTTATCCTTCTGTATAACTGGGACGTAACAACGCCACCTAAGATCTGTCCCCTACATGACCTCACGTGCAAGAGTCTCCCTGGACGGGTAGGACAAGACTTAAAAAAGTGACCTTCTTGGCCACAATAAAGGCACAATCTCGCCCTCCTCCTAAAGGCCCTCTCATCCGCACAGAGACGTGTAAAGCTCAACTGCATGGGTTCTACCTCACTGACAGACTCGGTACAGGGAGGTATGTGAGGTGAGGGAGGCAAGGGTGGGACTACAAAGCTTGGAGACAAATATACAGGAAGAAAGAAATTAAAGGAAGATCTCTCTCAGAGTCTGGAGTCAATGAGAATAGCAAACGTGATCAACTTCTCCAGCACAGTGGGTATGTATTAGGCTGCTATCTCATCTTTGATGTTATCCGAGAGACCATGAGAAAAAGCAGCCATGAGGGCCTCATTTTTCCAAGCAACCTCTGCTGCCAGAGCATGTAATTCAATGGCATAATCAGCAATAGTTCTCGTACTCTGTTTTATAGACATGAGGCTCTTGGCATCAGAAGTGGAGCATGCAGGCATGTCAAATGCCCTTTTAAAAGAAGCCACAAACTCTAGGTAACTCAGGACAACAGTTTTTTGCATCTCCCATAGATAATAAGAAGCGTTCGTAACGCTATGGCAAACTGATCCATGCAGTGATCCTGCTCATCCAACCTGGAAAAAATATTACCAGCAAGTGGATTGCCTGCATCTTCTGAATTCATGGCCTTCGTCTACTGTCAGGAACCATGAATCAGAGGGAGACAGAAAATGCAGTAAAAATCACACCATTTAATATAGTGGTGAAAATGGTACACATAGTAAATGTAGTCAAAACCTAGCCAGGGTTCGGCAACCAAACTGGGTAGTCAGAACAAGCTATGAAATCAGGGAGCCAAAGATCAGCGTAGTCAGAGCAGCAGACTGGATCAGGGACCAGCAGGGATGTCAGCCAGGCAAGAGACAGCAGAGAGTCTCTAGATATGTTGACCAAGGCAAAGACACAGGAAATATAGTTCAGGTAGCTTAAATAGTCAGCAGGTCTTCTTAACGAGCAGGATGTGATCACCAGGTGAGTCACTGTAGAATGATGTGTACTGGCAATTAACAGCTGAGCAGTCTGAGCTCTGAGAAGCGAGGGCTGAGCCCAGTCCTGACACTTTTCTATTGAAATTAATAGCACAAATATCCTCACCTCCCCTCATACCAGTGTGCTAGGTGTACTCCTGGATTCCAATCTCGCCTTTTAGCCCTAATCTAATGACCGTTCAAATATTGCTGCCTGAACCTCTGTATTTACAAAATATGCCCCTTCTTAATAAATAACAGCACCAAGCTACTAAATTATTCACTTTTTTTTTTTTGCCTTCACTACTGCAACTCCTCTTTGGCCTACTTCTACATAGGCTTAACCCTCCCTCTTAGTCTTTTAGTGGCATCACACAGAGCTCCTCTATTTTCTACCCATAGGACTTCTAGTGTGTTAGTGCATCACACAGAGCTCCTATATTTTCTTCTGTCTTTGCGTGCAGAGCAAGAACACAGGGCAGGCAGGCTCTGTTTCTAGTGGACGTGGCCGTGGACGTGGACGTGGTCGTGCATCGTCATCAGCACGTGGCCATGGGACACGCGCGTCTTTGTTTTCGGCAGCTGGACACATGTGGAGCCGCATCATGCTGAAGGCTTGGTAGAATGGATGACCAAGCCCTCCTCATCCTCCTCATCCTCTCTCACCAGGCTCACTTTACCAACCACTCAGGCAAATTTCCCTGCCCCAGCTGCTGGACCGTAGAAAGAAGTACACTCCCAGCCATCCACATGCCCAGCGGTTGAATGCTAGCCTTGCTAAATTGCTAGCACTTCAACTGCTGCCTTTTCAGTTGGTAGACTCGGCCCCCTTCCGTGAGTTTGTTCAATGTGCGGTTCCTCAGTGGCAGGTTCCCAAACGCCACTTTTTCTCGCGGAAGGCGATTCCGTCTCTCTACCGGCATGTGGAGGGCAATGTCCATGCCTCGCTGGACAGGGCGGTCAGCGGTAAGGTGCATATTACCGCTGACTCATGGTCCAGTTATAATTATTATTTCAGGCATGGACAGGGAACGGTACCTTTCTTTCACGGCCCATGTAAGGGTCACTCTATTGGCAGCTGGGAGGGATGCAGGACAAGGTGCAGTAGTGTTGGAGGTTGTTCCGCCACCACGCCTCCAAAACGCGACTACTGCTACTGGTTGTGACACACCTCTCTCCTCCACCCCCTCCTCTTCTTCTTCCTCCAGTGCTCTGTCCTTGGAACCAGCGGTGCTCCGTAGGCGTACAAGGGGCTACGCAAGTACGCAGGCAAAAAAGATTTGCCATGCCGTGCTTGCGCTGGTGTGTTTGGGGGACAGGAGCCACACTGGGCCAGAGGTTCTGGCAGCTCTGCAGGGGCAGGCCGAGAGGTGGTTGACGCCACGTCAGCTTAAGCCAGGAATGGTCGTTTCTGACAATGGCACCAACCTCCTCTCCGCCCTGCGACAGGGGCAGCTCACCCATGTGCCTGCATGGCTCACGTCCTCAACCTGGTGGTGCAGCGGTTCTTGGGCAGGTTCCCAGGCTTACAGGATGTCCTGAGGGCAGGCCAGGAAAGTCTGTGTGCATTTCCGCCGATCTTATAATGCCAGTGCTCGGCTGACTGAGCTGCAAAAGGAGCTGAACCTGCCCAAGAACCGCCTAATATCTGACATGCCCACCAGGTGGAACTCAACGTTTGGCCATGCTGCAGCGACTGCACACGCAGCAGAGGGCCATCAATGAGTACCTTTGCGACTAACGGCACCAGGACAGGGTCAGGGGAGCTTGGTTTTTTTTTCCCCACGTCAGTGGAGCATGATCAGGGATGCATGCACTGTCCTCTCACCATTTGAGGAGGCCACGAGGATGGTGAGCAGTGACAGTGCATGCATCACGTGACACTGTCCCTCTTGTCCACCTGTTGGAGCATACGCTGCGTGGGATAATGGACAGGGCACTTGAGGCAGAACAGAGGCAGGAAGAGGAAGAGGAGGACTTCCTTGCCTCTTAACCCTCCCCCTTAGTCTTTTAGAAATGTCTTTGCTAGAATCCACTTTACCAACCACTCAGTGTCCCCACCCCAATTTTCTAATTCCTGCACTGGCTTCAGATCACTCAACAACAGAATATAGCCACTTTATAAGAAGACCTAGTCAGAATAAAGGTTTGAGCAACTATATTCACTATGAGATTTAATAGTGAAAAATGTAAATGCCCTCAGCGGCTAAAAACATGAATGCAAGTTACTTACTAGGGGAAGAAGCTCTGTGGAAATCGAGGAAGGAAATGGTTCTGGGGGTCCTAGTAGATGACAGACTCAGCATTAGCATCTAATGCTGCAGAAAGCAAAGCTAGCGGACTCTTATGCCCCATACACACGGTCAGATTTTCCGATGGAAAATGTCCTATCGGACAATGTTGACGGAAATTCCAACCGTGTGTAGGCTCCATCGGACATTTTCCGTCGGATTTTCTGACGGACAAAGTTTTATCTCCTGCTCTCAAATTTTCCAACAACAAATAAAACATAAAACTTTCATTCTACCACGTTACAAAATTCTGGTTTCTATCACATCTTGAGTATGCTGTCCAGTTTTGGTGGCCAATCCTTAGGGAGAATGTGCTTGAACTGGAGAGAGTCCAGAGAAATACAACAAAGTTAACAGGGGGACCTTTTCTCACTGGAGAATAGACACCTAAGAGGGGATATGATTGCAATATGCAAATCTTTGAATGGTGACTCTAGCACTGGGAGGAAACTATTCAACCTAAGGCCTTTAAGAAAGACATGTAACCATACAATAAGATTTGGACAAGAAGTGCTTAATCCCAAACTGCCTAATGGGTTCTTTACTGTAAGAATGGTGAGGATGTTGAACTCCCTTCCACAGTTGGTCGTGTTAGGGGCTGTCGATAAATGTAAAAAACTTTTATGCCGTGTACACATGATCGGAAATTCGGCCAGCAAAAGACCAATCAGAGCTTTTCATCGAAAAATGCGACCATGTGTAGGCCAGCAAAAGATTGAGAGCACGTTCTCAATTTTTCAGATGGAAAAAAATTCTATCGGTCGTCTGTGGCAATTCCAACGTGCAAAATTCTGACGCAGGCTTGGAAGCATTGAACTTAATTTTCACGGCTCTTCGTAGTGTTGTACATCACCGTGTTCTTGATGGTCGGAATTTGGTGTGACCGTGTGTAGGCAACACAAGCTGGAGCGGAATTCCGTCAGAAAAACCATCCAAGGCTTTTCCGACGAGAATTCTGATCGTGTGTACGCGACATTAGATGTGTTTCTTAGCTAGCGTAATGTACAGGGATATGGAAAATAGTTGTCACACACACACTCTCAGGCTGAACTGAATGGACTGGTGTCTTTATTCACCCTTAACAACCATGTAAATATATAACTATGAATAAAATAGAAAATAATAACAAAATGCAGAGTCATCAACAACTCTGCCCCCAGCTATATCATCTCAAAATATCAACAAAACGGTCCACTTCACTCTTCCCGAGACCTCCTGCTTTTTAACTCCTTCGTCATCTTTTCCCAAGCTCGCATCCAGGACTTCTCCAGAGCCTTTGCCATCTTGTGGAATTGGCAAATCCAAACTTTAAAGCCATTTTCCACTCTGTCTTCCAATAGGTGATCCCTCCAGCTAGCAACTTACTTTCTGGATCTTACTTTCTCAAACAACCCATCCCCTCACAGCTACTAACTTTTGTATCACTTCCCCTTTCCTGTCCTAAACAAGCAGGCATTCCTTAACCCTCTTGTCTTGAATTGTATTGTAAGTATAAGTCTCTAATTTGTAAAATGCTGAGCAAGCTGTTAGCACTATATAAATCCTGTAGTAAAATAATAATTCTACAGAACTTTGTGCCACCAGCAAAACGGCAGCAATACTAGCACTTCCATTACTGGATCAGTAAAAAAAGATTTAAATGCATTTTGTTTAACACTGATACTTGAATTATACCAATTCTGATTTTATTCATTTGACTATGTTCCATGCACATATTTTCTTCTTTGTACGTGCATCCTTAACCACCTCTCACCCGCTGTATAGTCAAATGATGGCGAGCAGGATCCCCAATCATTCTGGGATGACGTTGTATGACGTCTCCCCGGTCTCAATACTCTTGCACACTTGCAATCCCAATCTTGGTAAAGAGTCGATGATACGGCTCCTTACCCATGTGATCGGCTGTGTCCAATCACAGCCAATTACATGTAAACACAGAAGTGCTGGTAATCGGCTCTCCTCGCCTCACACTGACAGAGTGTGTGAGATGAGAGCCATTCAACGGCATCTCCTTGCAGGGGACACCTGTACAGGTAATCAAACCACTAATCATTAGTGCCCTAATTATCAGTTCAGTCCCAACAGTGCCTAGCAGTGATGCCAAACTGTGCCTATCAGTGACACCAATCTGTGCCCATCAGTGATGCCAATTTGTGCCCAACAGTGATGACAATCTGTGCCAAACAGTGATGCCAGTCAGTGCTGTCTTTCGGTGCCCATTAGTCCCCACATTAATTCCCTACTATACCTTCCATAATTTATACACAACAGAAATCACTCTAACTTAAAAAGTGTCACTAAACCCACATCATAAAAAACTATCAATAAATGCTTTATTACATGCTGTTCATACTCACTCAGTCACTATGAGATTCTTTTTCCGTATTCTGCAAAAAAACTGGTTGATTTTGCTGTTCTCTATCTCCCCCTTCTGTTCAAATCCCCAATTCAGCTAGCTATTTTGCAGAGCAGTGTTGGCAGCTCTGCATATGCTCAGTTTTTAGTAAGTTTCTTTGCTGAGTATTTCTTCCCTATCACATCTGAGCAGCCCATATGTGGTATATGACAGCCCACTCCCTTCCTTCTCCGCCCTGCTCACTAACCAGCTAAACACAATGGGGGCAGGAGATTACATGTAGATTGATGGAGGCTTCACCTCTCTCTTATTATATGACACAGGCTAGAGGGAAGTGACACAACCCGGTCTGTGATTGTCAGAAATTTGAAAGATTTTATTTGAAATATATACAGTGTATATACAAATTCTACACACCCCTGTTAAAATGTCAGGTTTCTGTGAAGTAAAAATTAGACAAAGATAAATAATTTCAGAACATTTTCCATCTTTAATGTGACCTATAAACTACAACTCAGTTGAACAACAAACTGAAATCTTTAATGTGGAGGGAAATAAAAATATAAACTAAAATAATATGGTTGCATAAGTGCGCACACCCTTAAACTAATACTTTGTTGAAGCACCTTTTGATTTTATTACAACACTCAGTCTTTTAGGGTATGAGTATCAGCATTGCACATCTTGACTTACAGTAGCTATATTTGCCCACTCTTCTTAGCAAAAGCACTCCAAATCTATCAGGTTGTGGGGGCATCTCCTGTGCATAGCTCTCTTCAGACCACCCCACAGATTTGCAATCTGATTCATGTTTGGGCTCTGGCTGGGCCATTCCGAAACCTTAATCTTCTTCTGGTGAAGCCATTTCTTTGCTGCTTTGGATGTATGCTTTGTGTCATTGTCATGCTTAAAGATGAAGTTCCTCTTCATGTTCAGCTTTCTAGCAGAAACCTGAAGGTTTTGTGCCAATATTGACTGGCATTTGGAACTGTTCATAATTCCCTCTATCTTGACTAAGGTCTCTGTTCCAGCTGAAGACTCTCTACTACATAGCCCAAACATATGAAGAATACGGGAGATTGTTGTCACATGTACCACACAGTCAGTACTTGCCAGATCCTGCAGCTGTAGGCCTCTTGGCAACCTCACTGACCAGTTTTCTTCTTGTCTTTTCATCTATTTTGGAGAGCCGTCCAGTTCTTGTTAATGTCACTGTTGTGCCATATTTTCTCCACTTGATGATGACTGTCTTCATTGTGTCCCATGGTATATCTAATGCCTTGGAAATTCTTTTGCACCCTTCTCCTGACTGATACCTTTGAACAGTGAGATCGCTCTGATGCTTTGGAAGCTCTCTGCGGACAATGGCTTTTGCTGTAGGATGCGACTAAGAAAATGTCAGGAAAGACCTACTAGAACAGCTGAACTTTATTTAGGCTTAAGCAGAGGTAAAAATAGGCAGAAAAACTGAGGCAACTGTGGACTTTCATGGTACGGATAAGGACTCACATAACGATGTGTATAGAAAAATATATAGAGGTTTATTACAACAATATAATAGAAAACAAAATTCGAGTCATATAATAAATGAAACAAAGGAAGAATTTAAAAACAAGAGACAATATTGAGATAATACAATACAGAATCTTTCCTTTGAATGAACAGTGCCGCACTGAGTTATTGGTCCCTGATAATGGAAGCAATGTAGTGATATTCGAACTGTCACAGGATGGCACTCAACATGTTTCGCGGACTAGCCGCTTCTTCAGGAGTATGTATTAAGAAAGAGTATATCTGTAGAGTTGTCTCTAGAAGGGGGGAAAAATTGGAGGGGGGTTAATATCATATAAGTATGAGAGAGTAGAGTAGATGATGAACAAGGCACCTGGAGACAACCTAGGGAGCGCCGACCTGAATCTGCCATCAGGCAAGACGGCGATATCCCAGCTCACAGGAGATGCATGTCAGAAAGCATAATTAAATAAAGTGGAGAGGAGTTATATTGCAACCATTTTGTGCACATGTGTATAAAAGAACATATTGCGACTTACCATTGAAGGGTGCAAACGAGCAAGTGAGGCTGCAAGCCCCTAAGGATAGGGGCAGGTTCCCGGGCTGATATGGGAGCCAGAGTAGGGTAAAATAGGTACTTATAGATATATAGTAATGCTGTCAACAAGAGAGACATAAATTAGATACATAGTTGGAATGATAAGAGCATTTGTATCAATATAGGGCATCTATGAGATACCATGGGGTGCAGAAAACTAGGCAGTGTGTATAGCATAATAGACGGGCCAAAATACTGGCCTGTCTAGATCATGGAGGATAAGCCGAAGATATAAGATACATACCGAGAATACAAGATTCAGTCACATCAGATGACCTAGGATGCGCAGGATTCTCAACTCGACAGAAGGGGTTTTTTTATGAGAGGCGGGCCGGCTGGAAGAAATTGTATATACATACACATGGGCATATATAGATATGCGCATGTATATGCATACATGGCAGAGTTCAATATAAGAAAAAATATAAAGTAACAGTATCTTAAACAAAGGTAGGCTAACTCAGCCACCACACCTGGATTAATGCGATAACCAGCAAACAGATAGTTAACTCACCAAGATAGTGCTATATGTCAGAAAGAAGCATCACCAAAAAATCAGTTGTTTCAGAGAAAATCAGCTGGATTGCTAGAACCTGTAGGTAGACAGGTTTATTTTAGGACAAGGCACATAATTTAAGCACCAGGATAGAAAGGAATATGTCAATATTTAGAGATTAGAGAACAGATGATCGAATACATAGAGAGCTATGAGAGATCAAATACACAGTCATATAATGACAATGCAAACCTGCAGAGTAGATATCTGGGTCTGGAGCAATCGTCAAGAAAGCATGGGTAATAGAATCAACCAGTCAGTAGCTGAAATCCATAAAAGTATAAATATATAAGGGAGGATTTCTCTGGAGGATCAAAATGGGTAGGTATGGATGACAGGAGCAGGCACATACCTGAAGACAGCCAAAGATAGATGAAGAAACCACCAGCCAGCACCGCCAAAACCTCAAGGGCCCCCAACACACCTAGAAGCTATGGACGAGAGGTTAATCAGAGGTAATTTAAATGATGACAGGTGTGTTCTGACTCCTATTTAACATGAGTTTGAATGTGATTGCTTAATTCTGAACACAGCTACATCCTCAGTTATGAGAGGGTGTGCACACTTATGCAACCACATTATTTTTATTTTTTATTTTTAATCCTCCCCCCCTAAAAGCATTCCGTTTGTTTTTCAACTGAGTTATACAGTTTACAGGTCACATTAAAGGTGGAAAAAAGTTCTAAAATGATTTATCTTTGTCTCATTTTTTTACATCACAAAAACCTGACATTTTAACAGGGGTGTGTAGACTTTTTATATCCACTGTATTTGTATGACAATTTAAGACAGTTTCTTGATATTCATTTTTAATTTTACTCTGCATTCCAAAGGCTGTTTTTTTTATTTTGAACATGTGACCAGCAGCAGAGGACTAGAAGCGCCTCCTGCTTATGTTTCCCTGCAGAAAGGCTAGAAAAGAGCTGGGTCATGTGACAGCTGTATATCAATTAGAAAAGGGTACTTAGATTTTTTTTTTATTATTAAAATAATCACAGTGCCATCATCCATATACAGAAATAAAAGTGACAATGTAAATTAAACAGTGAGTGTTTTGTATCACTTTAAGATGTATCTATACCTAAAACTTTGTTTGTTATTTTTGGATAGAATATGGAAAGAATAGAACTCCTGATTTTACTTCTATCAGGGGCAACAACGGAGAGACTTTCCCTCATTTTCAGTTCTGGGGACAACATTTTATCAGACAGGAACTGAGGAAAAAAATACAACAACAAATAGCTCACAGTGGTCCTAGCCCCCCCCCCTACTTAACTTAAAAAAAAAAACAACAACAAACATTTGCTTATTTAATTGTTGCTGTTAAAGAGATTTCTCCTCACTTCCTGTCCTAGGGACAATTTCTTTAACCAGTCAGCAAGTGAAGACCTTTCTCCAATGGTGGTAAAACCTGAAAGAAACTCTAATCAATTCTCACTCAATCCAAAACAAAAACAAATGTTTTGAGTATTAATTCACTTTAACAGACTCTGGACCGCCCACCACATATATACTGCGGCAGGGTGGCCCGGCTGCGAGAAATCATGTACCTGTACATGATTTTGTACACGAGGTCTGGGGTCCAGCAGCCACGATGGGCGCCGGCCACCCGCGATTGTCCAGTGGAAAGGCAGAACGACGGTCTGCCTATGTAAACAAGGCAAACCGTCATTCTGTGAGGGAGGAAAATGGAGATATTGTGTGATTACAAGGATCTCTGTCTTCCTCCAGTCACATCATTTCCCCCACAGTTAGAAAGCACTTCCTAGGAGCACACGTAACCCTTTGATGGTCCCTGATGTTAACCCCTTCCCTGCCAGTGTCAGTTATACAGTGACAGTGCATTTTTTTACCACTGATCACTGTATTGGTGTCACTGGTCCCCAAAAAGTGTCACTTAGTGTCAGAGTCCGCAATGTCTTAGTCCCGCTAAAAATTACTGATCGCCACCATTACTAGTAACAACAATGAAAAAAATAAAAAGTTCATAAAAATATCCCATAGTTTGTACACACTATAACTTTTGTACACACCAATCTATATACGCCTATTGGGATTTTTTTTTACTAAAAATATGTAACAGAATACATATTGGCTGAAATTGATGAAGAAATTCAATTTTTTACATTGTTTTATTGGGTATGTTTTATAGCAGAAAGTAAAAATATTGTTTTTTTTTTTTCAAAATTGTCAGTCTTTTTTGGTTTATAGCATAAAAAATAAAAACCGCAGAGGTGATCAAATACCACTAAAAGAAAGCACTATTCATGGAAAAAAAAGGACATCAATTTTATTTGGGTACATCGTTGCACAACTGCGCAATTGTCAGTTGAAACAATGCAGTGCCGTATAGCAAAAAATAGCCTGGTCAGGAAGGTGGTCAAACCTTCCGAGGCTGAATTTCTTAAGGCTTATTATTTATAGTTTCACAGTTTAATTTTACAAATAATTTAAATGTAAATAGGATGTAGAGACTTATAAAATACTGAACTTAATTTATTTGCACTGAGATGAATACCATCTGGACCATGTGATTTATCTAGCTTCAGTTTGCTTTGGCATAACTGCCCTTCTTGCCTATTGAGAAGCGACCCTTGCCTAGGAAAAACTTCTGTTACTGCATAAGGAAACTCTCTTTGCTGAAAGCACAATCAAAACTCCCTACAACCCTGCAGCCTCTTTAATTTGTGATTTATAGCTTGTTCCACAGGTCAGAGCACACCTCAAAACTACTTCCAGCCCCAGTCATTATGGTAAATGCAACACTACCTGAATGTGTCTGATCTTGATGTTGCCTTTTCCCACAACACGCATACATATTATTTTACTGCCAGGTTATGAACATGGGCTGAACAATTCACATAAAAGCTATTCTTGCTAAATAGGATTTACAATGCTGTGTGATGAATAGACAGCATATCTTTGTGGTGAGAGATACAATCTCTTTCATAGAGAACACTCAATCTGAAATGCCTAGACTTCTAAAAAAACATCAGTTACAGCTCATAACTTTATTTTCATTAATGCACATTGATGAAAACTAAAATAGGCTCAGCAACACAGGTGCCACGATACAACCAAAGAGATAATAATATTGATAATGGATAATATTTTTGCTAATCGTCATAACCATTTTTAATCATCAGTCTTGATTTGGCCAGAGAAACGTTAACTCAGACATCCTAATAGTGTGAATGAATGAATGAATGACTTGTATAGCGCTACCTATGCAAACTGAATCGCCTCAGGGTGCTTTTTGACGCTGGTGTCAATCTGCGGCATAGCGCGGTCCTTTACCCTGTAGGGTCCTGACGCACTTACAAACACATACACATATTATGGCCAATTTTTAGGCAGGGTCAACTAACCTACCAGCATGTCTTTGGAGTGTTGGAGGAAAACGGAGTACACGTTTAACACAGTACAGGGGGTCCCCTACTTACAAACATCCGACTTACAAACGACTCCTACTAACAGAGGGAGACAACAGGAAGTGAGAGGAAATCCACCCCTAGGAAGGGAAATTCACTCCTGTAAAGCCCCATACACACGGTCAGACTTTTTCATGGATTCTGTCCGATCGGACAAGGTTGTTGAAAAATCAGACCGTGTGTATGCACCATCGGACAGTGTTCGTCGGTTTGTCCGACGGACAAAGTCTTATCTCCTGCTGGAAATCTTTGCCGTCAACACGGTCCGATCACACCAAATCCGAGCGTGTGTACGCTTGTCCGACGGACAAAGTGCTACGCATGCTCAGAAGCAATTCTGTGACGGAAGCGCTCGGTCAGGTAAAACTACCTTTCCTAATCGACACAGCACATTCGTCACGCTGCAATGTTAAAATGTCTTTAATGCAGCGCATTCTCTTTTTCTTTACAATGCAACAAGAATGACATGTTTTAGCTGCTCCTATTCACCCGCACTTCTCACAAACTTACTTCTTTATTACTTTGCAGCATTTATACACTACATGTTTATTTTTACTCAGATCGTAATACAATCTTTGTTATTTTTTTACCATGATTTTTTTTTTTTTTGGGGAATACATATTTGAAGGAGAATTTTTGGGTTTTTTGGAGGGGGTTTGTATGTCTCAACTTAGCAAAACCACATTATTAACATTTGTATTTCTTGCTTAAATTTACTAGGAGTTTGTTGGTTGTTGGTGCCCCTTGTTAATTCTACTTTAGGATTAGTGAAATGTACCTGCCTACTCAAAGAAAAACTGTCATTGTAGAAAAGTAAAACACAATAGTCAATGATTATTTCAAATCAAAAAAACCTTTATTTAGGTCTCAGCAACAAACCAAAGAGGAACGCAGCCATGGTGAAACTTGGGGAATTTGCAAAGCCTTGGACACCCATGGCAACCATCATTTTACAGACTTAAACAATTGGGGGCATGAAGAGTACCTATCTAAATAATAAGGGAGCGCAATCTGGTCCTGAAGTCCAAAACATCCGGAACTGCAGCAGATGCCATCTAGGTCCCCAGGCTCTGGTCCTACGAGAGGCTCCATCTTCTCTCAGACCAGACTGAGTCCAGGTCGTCACTCTCTTGTCTTCCTTGTACGCTTCCTTCCACGCCGTGGTGCTGGTGCTGGTGGGGTGGCAGAAGGAGGAGGCGGAGCAAGGTCACTCTCGCAAACATGTGTGAGGGGAGTCATCTCCCCAGCCATCCCCTCATTTAGTATTTTGAGGATGACCTCCTCACACATGCTGCGTTGCCCCGCCTCCATACCCGTAAATTTACTGGTAACCAAGGAGGCAAAGGCCTCCTCGTAGGTGGGTGTGGCATAGAGGGAGGCTGAGGCATCTTTTATCAGCTGGAGCGCTGACTCTCCCACCTCCCCCATGTTTTTCGCCCTTCTGTAGGGAAGGCGGAGGGGAGGGACTTGGGAGACAGTCAGGCTCCTACGCCTACCCCCCTCTTGGCTGCCACTACCCCCTGCCTCCTCCTGACTGCCACCTTCCACAGCCACCTCCTGGCTGAGGTCTTCCTGTGTATGAAAAAGGGACATAGTTTCAGTTATTTGTTCATCAAACACACACAATTCTCATCTAGTGACTGTTGCAAAATGTTTTCAAATACAAAACCATACAATTCTCAGCCCTGCAGTTTAGATTCTTCCCAAAAATGTCTCCCACACCACTGTCTGTTGATATGTCAATCACGTTAGGAAATAAGCAATTGGGGATCCTGAATTAACTGAACATCATTCATTATTCCCCAAACTGGTTACAAAACTACTATACCTGGAACAAGCTGGGCACCTGCACATCTTCCATACTGGAAGGCCCAGGTTGGTCCTCGGAAGCCTCATCAAGGGTGGCGTGCGCGGAAGGACGCGTGCAAGGAAAAGTCGAGAGTGACTTCCTGACAGTAGCCTGGTCTTTGAGAAAGTGGAGCCTGTCATAGTACCAGAGCGTGGGGACATGGACATCAGCTGCTGCAGCTCCAGATGCTTGTGACTTCAGGACCTTATTGCGCTCCCGGAAATAGGTACTCTTCATGTTGTTGATCTTCACTTTTAAGTTTGCCACGGTTGCCATGGGCAGGGTAGGCTTTACAAATGCCACAAGTTTCAGCAGGGCTGCGTACCTCTTTGGTCTGTTGCTATAATCCCTGTGTTTCGCCTGCCATAAGAGGGGGAATTGCCGGTATTTATCAATGAAGATGGGTAGAAAGCTCACGTTGTAGAAGGCCTCCATCACCTCTGCAAGACACAACGCCACACCAAACAATATAAATAATGTCAGCCTAAACTCTCCTAATCTTCTCCATAAAGAAGCCTCAAGTTCTAATCAGTCTAGGCTAGTTATGTACCAACGTCAAATTGTACCTTCGTTTGTAGCGATCGTCTCGTGCGTGAGCTTTCTCTCCCCTCGTCTCCCAGATCGTGGCTACGACACAGGCGTGTGACGTTTTATATACAGTGCGCATGCGTCAAACTCCGCCGGCCCCTGACGATCTTTCTCGTCTATTCCCCACCCCTTCTCTTTACGGCGCAGTGGGGAGAGCACATGGCGGGGACACAGCAGGTGCGCCCCAAATATCCCCCCAACGAGGAGGTGGATGAGGAAAGTCCGGAGGCACAAACGTCCCGATCCCGGAGCCTGAAATTCAAGGCCTCAAATATGTCATTTGGAGAAATGTTGGAGATGGTGGACATATTAAAGAGGAGCGACTATGATGGGAAGTATGGGCCTTACCTCAACCCCAATGTCCGCAAGGCCAAGATCATGTCTAAAGTTGTGAGAAGGCTGTACAATCATTTTGGGGTACAACGATCCAAGGAGCAACTGAGGAAACGCTGGTCAGACCTGAAACTGAGGGAGGCCGATCAGTACAGAAAGATCAAGCGAATTCTTCAAAAAAGTAAGTAGTTGTGTTTTGTGATTGATTTCTTGCTTGCATACTGCTCCATGTGGTTTGATTTTTACAAAGTTGTACATTCCAAAATGGCCACTTTCATGTTCGTCTGTGCATTCGATCGTACTCAGCCTCGATCTTTCTGCCACTGTCATGGTCGTGTGTGTGTCCATTCGATCGTACGCAACCTCGAACGTTCGGCCACTTATAATACGTGGTTTGGTGTTTTTTTTGGGGAAAGGAAGTTTGTTCTCACTAGAAATGTCATCAAGAATGTCAAGCCAATTTATTCAATGTAAAGGAGAGGTCACCCAGTAGCTGTTTACCCATCTGGACTCTAGAGCACTAGTGCTGGGACACCCAAACCCCCTTTTTATTAGGCTTTTCCACACATGTGCTCCAGTGGATACTAGAGGGGGGTCTCCATCACACAAACTTCTACCAAAAAGCTAGTCAGTTTAGCACCTTTACAAAGTGACTACATTCATGTAGTTGACATTTGTAACTGGCCAAACTAAAATAGTGTCCGTCACTTTCAAGCAATGTTTGTCATTTCCTATTTCTGCCCTCAATAGATTGTGTTGCTAAATCTTCCTTTTGTACATTCTCATAGGGGAGCGAAAACTTGGGCCGTCTGAGGAAACCCCCAAACCAACACCTCCCAAAAAAGGGGAAAGAGCAGAAGCAGAGGAGGAGGAGGAGGAAGGAGAGATCATCGAACTTGGAGAACTTGTCACCACAACAGGTGAGTGTGGGAGAACACAGCTACTGGTAAGCTAATCCATGTATGGCTGCCTCATTTCCAACACCCCATTTTTGTTTGTTTGTGGTTTTTAGGTGACGTGGATGTTGTGGAAGAAAAATCGCACTTTACCACAGAGAGTGCCCACGTACTCATCGGAGAGATAATGGTCTGCAATAGAGATCTAGATTACATAAAGCAAAACATCAATGATGTTCAACAAAAATTGAAGAACATCATTGATGTTTTAGGAAAAATATGAAAACGCACCAAGTAATTAACACACATTTGTGCCAGCTTCTGAACACATTTGCAACTTAAAAACTGTGTGAAATTTGGAACATGCACACATTGTGTCCACATGTGCTAGCTCCCATCATGGTGGATGAATGCCAACGTTTTTTTGGGGGTGCAAACACTTTACGAACTACAAAAGTGGTTGTGGTGAAGGGGTTGCACCCCCAAAAAACGTCCATTCATCCCCATGATGGAAAATGGCACTTTTGAAGCTTCAAGGCATGTGTTTTACCATCTAATGACCATTTTCAGACCCAAATTGTGTGCATGTTCTAAATTTCCACTTTCCGGGGGTGACCCCCCCATGTGATGAAGGCAAGATCAAACACACTTTGAACATATAGTCATGTCTGATCTTGTCTTCACTTTACAAAGTTGAACTTTCCTAGTTCATAGGTTCTGTTTTGCTCCATGCCTGGTTTTACCAATTGCGGAATGTTTGTAAACAATGTTGTAAATAACCAAGATGTTGTCAGTTTTGGCGTGAAGATTGTAAACGCACTTGTGAAGGTTTTCCTAGTAAACTTTTTTATTTTTCTAAATGTGTGGCTTCCTTATTTAAAAAACACAATGCATTATGTATGTAAAATGTAAAGGATATGGGGGGCAATGGGTGTTATTTACTAAAGGCAAATCCACTTTGCACTGCAATTGTCTTGCCCAGGGAACTTTTTCAATGCACTTGTAGAGCATAGCGGATTTGACTTATGTAAATGACACCCACAGTGCTTTGTACGAAAACACGGAGCCCAGCATTTTTCAGAATACACACATGTCAGACCTGGTGATGAAAAGGAGTATTTTGGGTGTCAGTTATGCAGGACAAACCTTCTCTAGACCAAAGATTAGGTAGCAAACACACAACATGAGAATAATCTTTTTGGGAAGAACAGACTGTTACCTCCTTTTGCCCAGAAAGTGCATTCCCACTGTCGAAGGCAAAGGGAAAAAATGTCAAGGTAAAATAAGCTAAAAACAAGACTGAAATGACAAGAAATCATAGGTTGGTTCAAATATCAGATTTATTAAAAAATGCCTCTCACACATCGTCAGGCAGAGCAATGGCCCCCCTACCCACAAAGTACTCCATATATTGGTCGCGGACCACGCAGGCATTTAGAGGGGGCAAGCCTGGACGTGCCACTCGAAGGGCTGTGAGGTCCGCATTTGGAGGGCCCTCCACATCTGGGCCAACGGGCACCACATAGTTCCTGTTATGTCTTTTGAGGAAGTTGTGCAATATGCAACAGGCAAGAACTATGTGGTTCAGTTTGTATTCCGCCAAGTTAAATGCCGTCAGGAACAGGCGGAAGCGGCTGGCCAGGATGCCAAAAGTGTTCTCCACCACTCTTCTGGCTCTGGACAGCCTGTAGTTGAAGACCCTCTGGTCCGGGGTGAGGGTCCTCATCGGGAACGGCCTCATCACATGGGGAGTCAACGCAAACGCTTCATCTGCGACAAAGACGAAGGGGAGTCCTTCGGCATTCTCCTCTGGAGGTGGCAAGCACAGACTGCCACTTTGGAGACGCCAGTAGAACTCCGTGTGCGTAATGGCACCACCATCCGATATCCGGCCGTTCATCCCCACGTCCACATACATAAATTCATATGTTGCCGACACCACCGCCAACATCACTACACTATTAAACCCTTTATAATTATAATAGTAGGACCCCGAGTTGGGCGGTGGGACGATGCGGACGTGTTTCCCATCAATTGCCCCTCCGCAGTTAGGAAAGTCCCAACGGCTGGCAAAGTGGGAGGCCACAGTCTGCCATTCCTGTGGCGTGGAAGGGAACTGTGGAGTGAAACAAGAAAAAATAATTAGTCACTTTGCACCTAAACATTGCAAGCAGATTAGACAATCAACATCTTGGAACAAGAGCATTGTATACAATTGGAGGCTGGAAAGTATTTGCACAGAAAAGTAGAGGCTCCCCTTCACAGATGACTCACCCCCCATCAATCCCCACACTTCTGATGGGCCATTGGCAATAACTAGGGTTTTGGGGGGGGGGGGACAGGTAACCCTCTGCACTTCATTGATTGGCAAATGGCTCAATAATGTGTGCTAGTTTGGCCAGACTCTCTGTACTTAACACTATTGGCAGCCCCCAGGAAAGATAAAATAACATTTCAACCCCCCCCACCCCTAAAAAAGGCAGGCACATTGTGACATTCTGAAATTACCAAGCAAGCTAATAGGAGGGAAAGAAGACAAAAAATTAGGAAATGGAATGTATGGAGGCAGCCCCTTGCACTACATGCTTTGCTGAATTCATCCCTAAAGATGCCCACTATAAAGAGGTAGGTATATAGTGTGTATGGACCTTGGGAAAGCCAGCAGATAAAGGATTGGTACCATCTGACAGAGCAGTTGGGGGAGGGGGTTCCTAATGAGTTTGCCACCCCCCCCCCCCCCCAAAAAAAAAAAAAAAATTCTAAAGGGGCTCTACATGAAGTAAACCACACAGCAAACGTTTGTGCATATTTTAGGGGGTGTTTGGGGACAAACAATACTATGCAGCAGACAAAAGACATTGATTAAGTGACTAGGCCATAGGTGTCTATTGGGGCAGAAGAGCATGCTGGTGAGGTAAGTGAAGGGAAAAATGCATGAAGGAGAAAAGGGGCACAGCATATTAGAACATATTGCAATCATGGTAATTAGGGAAGGAGGTCAAAAATACAAGACATTAGCAAACAGAGCATACATAGAAGGGAATAGTCAAGTATAAATGTTACCTTAATATAGTCCTCCTGCAGGACCTGAATGATGGCAGAACAGGTCTCTGGAATAATGATTCCCAGGGCCTGGGGAGAGATACCTGAAGAGAACTTCAAATCCTGAAGACTTCTCCCTGTCGCCAAGTACCTCAACGTGGCAACAAGCCTCTGCTCCGGAGTAATGGCTTGTCTCATGCAGGTATCCTGCCGGCTGATAAAGGGGGTCAGCAAAGCCAAAAGACGGTGAAAATCGGGGTCCGTCATCCTGAGAAAGTTCCTGAAATCATCAGGATTATTCTCCCGGATCTCACGAAGCAAAGGCATGTGCGAGAACTGGTCACGCTGAAGCAACCAATTCTTGGTCCACATACTCCTCGTCACTCTGTTCATGGACGGGTCTTGGGTCAAAGCTAAAAGCCTGACACCAATTCCGCGTACAGCACGAACTCGGCGACGAGTACGCACGGGAAACATCGCTCAGAAGGTCACAAAAGGTCGGCTGGTCAGAACGGACAAACAGAAAGCACCGATAAACAGCAAGGCCTGAAAGAACGAACTGAATACGAGCAACGAGCAGACAATAAGCAGTGCAAATCAAAGCGTCCTATATCAAGATATAGGCCGCAATGACCAACAAATGCGAACTGACTACACGCACTAATAAACAGATACGCACGACAAGCACAAACTGAAGAGCAGTAACGATCTGAGTCAGAAAACTGAGAAGCGCGAATCTTAAGTCACCAAACTTCCACTAACTCTCGATAAACACGGGATCAGCAGAAGGAGCCCAACGGGTGCCTGACGTGGTGCTGAACTTCCCTTTTGTAATCTCGTGGACGACGACTTACGTCACGACGTTCTTCCGGACCGGATATTCCGACAACGTAGTCCGACCGTGTGTACGCAACACCAACATCGGACAAAGTACGTCGGACAGAATCCGACCGACCTGGTCCGCGGATTGTCCGAGCGTGTGTATGGGGCTTAAGAGTTAATATGGGAAAAGGGTGTCTCCACTGATGCTTTATCACCAGTCCATGCTTCCCTAACAACCCAAAATTTTCAAAATCCAATTGTCATTGGGACAGAAGGTGAGGTTAAATCTTCTGAACGGGGGCACAGACAGCAAAACAAATGTTACAGGGGTGATAACCCTTCTCTATGTTATCAAAAAAACTTAAAAATAGATTTTTTGGCTGGAGCTACACTTAAAAAATGTACCTGTTCCGACTTACAAACAGATTCAACTTAAGAACAAACCTACAGTCCCTATCTTGTTTGTAATCCCCTGTATTATGTTTATAGGATCTTTAATGTAATGTTTTCATTTCTTTAAATTTTTTACATCTTTTGTAAACAATGTTAACTTCATCGTAACTTTCTTTCAAGATCAAATCAATATTTGCTAATATTGGAAATCTAGTAGTGAGAGTTGCATTTGCCTGTGAGTGTTAAGCCAGATTTTGGGTGAGTGTACTAATCCTGGAAGTAATATTGCCTGGCTTAGCTAGCCTGTATTGCTAGTGAGAACAGTGTTTGTGATATTTGAAGTCTGTATGCTAGTCTGATAAAGTGCAGAGTGTACTGACCCAAGACTTCAGGAGCACAGTTTCATGCAAACCTCTTATTTATGGGTGGTGACATCTATGTTATGTTGTTGCTTACGGGTGTTACCTGTGCCTGGATTTGGGGAACTTGGGGTTCTTGCAATATTTTTTCAGCTTGCTGGTTTATTTCCAAGGATACCCAATGGATGGTGATACTTTGCGTGTCGATCAGCCTCCCTTGTCTCTGTACCTTTTGTACTTCTGTTCATTATAAAACGTATCAGGATTTTCCCCGGGGCCACTGTTAGGTTTGCATTGATAATAATAGAATCCCTAGATATTTAGTTATATACTGGATGACCTCCAAAGTCTAATAGAGGTTTACATTTAGCATTGATCACACTTTCTAAATTTAACCCTGTCTTGATGGCTGTTGGTGTCCCTTTAAACAGGCTTTAATGCCGGGAGGCAGAGCAGCTTCATAATCACGTGATTGGTTCTCACAGTATTCACATGATCAGGAGTCCAGTGGCTCCCAATCAGAAGCTGCAAGCAACAGCTCGGTCAGTGTGCTGGGAGCTCACAGTGAATGCGCTCTCAGCACACAACTTTAGACCACCGTGCACCGAACTGGAGTTAAAGCCCATTTTTTCCTGCTGCTGCCTATATGCATTAAGCTATTGGTAAGAGATTAACCTTACACTATCTCTTCTGTCAAGAGGCCCACTTAAAGGATAACCTCTAATTTATGGAACTGGACATTACATTGGTAGAGTTATTTGTATCTTGCAATTAAGCTGCGATGGTGGATTCCCCATTTGTGGCAAGATAGCAATAATCATCTGATACACGTTTAACCCTTCCCCACTCCATCAAAATCCATAAAAATATGGCTGCAGTTGTAATTTAATAATTCATCATAACAAATAATATGGTATTAATGTTCTACTAGTATTATATGCATTTTCCTTGTGGGATGATAACTGCTGGAGAGGTAGAATTAGGGATTCTCAACTGTTTATTTATCTTAAAAATCTACACAGAAGGGAAACCCTGTCCTCCACTACTGCTGAACTTCCTGTGCTGAGGGAGTTAATAGCTTCATGGCTCCTGGCTTAGCTGCACTAAAGATGACCCAATGGGGGTATGCCTCCTCTTTACTCCTCCATTGAAAAAATATATTTTACTGATTACACTGCTTGTAACAATCTGTGAATGGGAGAGAGTCTAAACAGTCACAAGATATTCTCCCCCATTCACAGCCTGTGTCATAGGCAGTGTAATCAGATTGACATATATTTTAACTAGTCACATCAACCATATGAGGTGTGTAAAAGATCATATATCCCAGTAATATACCTTTGCTAACTGTATAAGTAAAACATTGAGTTTGTTTGCATTATATGTTTTAGGAGTGGTTCACAGAACAAAATAAATAATAAATATTTTAATGGAATTACAATACTTTGCCATGTAGCTCAATTCAATGGCTGTTTTTCAGCAAACATAAGTACAAATATCATGGTTTGCAAGATTTTATAACTGTTAATCCTAGGAAAATGTAAAAAGTACCTTTATAAAACAGAAGCTGACATTCAACTTTTTTGCTGCTTTCCTTTTCATCAATGTAATTTAATTGCAAAATATTTCTTACTTTGAAAGCTATGCTATTCTTCATATCGCCTATAAAATATACATCAAAAATTGGCTTTTTATTGAAATTCAATACTTAGTTATTTAGATGTGCTTGTTAGAAAGTCAAACAATCTAAATCCAATATAGAAAATAAAGTCTAGCCTTCATTTTGATTGTACCATCAGGGTATTGGTATGCATTTTAGTATCCTTTCATCTTAAACCAGAAGGGTTCTAAGGTGTTTCCAAATCTAAAATCTGTTGTTTTTTTTTTTTTTTTGTTTGTTTGTTTTAAAACAGGAAAGAGCTTTTTTATTGCTGATTTTGCCCATATTCACTCTCTTAGCGACCACTTTCACCATTCAGAAAGTGATTAGAAATCCAAAATGTTACAGCCTTCTCCCAAAACAGGAGGTGATGGAAAATATTTTCATTAAGGCAAATCGTCTAGTGACAACTGTTAAGAAGTCGTTTCCCTCACTTTGGAGACATTTTTACTTCTTCTTGATGTGTCTGCAGGACAGGAAAAAAAAAGTATCTGAGAAAAACACTCAACAGTTCTAAACATTTGCTACTTTTATGCTCTATACATATTTACATCTAGTTTAAATCAGTTCACTTATGTGAATTAGTTGGGTTTAAAGGTATTTTGTTGCATCCTATTAAAAGTAAAACTAGATGAAAACGTATAGGGTCAGTATACGATTTATAAACATGTATGATTTTGCAGTTTACATTTTTAAATGCAATCATTCATTTCCTATAAAAAAGGACTAGTAATCTATCCAACGCTTTCTTGCAAGCTAAGATTTTATTTGGGATATATTTGGACTACTTTGCACATTTTGTTAGAGGGAAAATTGCTTTTGTTGGAAATTAGTACTTGGCAGTATATGATGACTAGTAATTGGCCTGTAATGTTCCCATTGAGTTGTGTGCAGGAACATAAGGTCATTTAAGAACTTGAAAAAATTGGAATTGCTGTGTTTATGGTTCCTTTGCGACACCATATTTCTGTTTTGTAATTATTGCCATTATGTAGAGAGTGTGCATTTCTGAAGGTATTCTAATTTTGGGAGATGTCCACTGTGAATTTGGAGACATCTTGGATGTTAGCATAATAAGACCACAGTTGTCAGAAGGATGGCTAGATGTGTACAACATAATAAACAGCCTATGATGTCTAAACAACAGAACCTATTATAAAGTGCTTTTTTGTATCCTGTTTATGCGCAACAACATTTCTCTTTTTTGGAAGTGATTGGTTCTTGTGAAAAGACTGTTTCAGTTCTATCTATGTGAATTACAGTGGGGGTGGGGGCAGCTTGCAGTGGGTACTGTAACTTGCCCCTGTGGCCACCTCTATAGTTTTTTCACCTTTGCCATGATACCTGGCACTCCTGATATCATTTGGGTGGGAGAGAAAGATGAATGTCTCTCAATGGGCAGTGCACCTGTAATTGCTGCTTGACATACTGGACACAGGTTAGGACAACTGCTCACATGTTCTGCCTATTTCACTCCCACCTAAGGATGACTTTTACTACCACAGACATTATTTCCATCCTCACTGCTCATTTAGTGTCATCAAAACCTTGCAGCATGTGTTCTAAATGGTCATTTTGTTTGTAGCGCTACATTACAAGTGGTTCAGTGTCCTGGATGCAGACGGACATTCACCTCTGCAATTAAACCTTTAACTTTATTTTTTACCAACATGATTATACATAAAACATTTAGACAAATTGAATCTTCTGTGCCTCAAATGTTGTTCTTTCCATTATTAGTAATCATTTAATTAAATAAGTACTACTGAATATAATTATTATGTATAGTGGAACTCATCAACTTATAACTCTCCATTCATGAAGATTCCTGGACACCTTATGCTTTGAAACTTGGAAGTAACAAGAAATAATTCCTCTTTAAGAGTAGCCATTTTGAAAGCCATGGCAACCATTCTAAAAACTCTGGTAACCAGCAATTTAGACCAGTAGCCATTTTTGGAACTGGTAATTATGTTGTGTTGATTTTTACCTTATATTCACTTGTGTTCTCTTACATATTGATTTATTGAGTATTAATGTCAAGGACTTACCAGGCATTTCCGGGCTTTCCGTGCACACATAGGTGCGCGGCGGGCGCGCGCGCGCGCACGTTAGCGTGCGCGTGCGCGTTAGTGTGCGCGTGCGCGTTAGCGCGCGCAGCGGCGTGCGCGTGCATGTGCGCATGCGCGGGAACGCAATTGGCGCCAAAACGGGCTTTAAAAGCCCAGCAGTGACACTCAGCCAGTGCTGTGTTGTCTTAAAGCTTCCTGCTTGTCAGCCACCCGAAAACCTGATCTGAAACTTGAACCTGTGATCTCCCGTTACCGACCCGGCTCTGTTTGGACTACTCTACCTTCTCCTACCCGACCCGGCCTGCCTGACCTTGTTGCATCTGCCTTTTGGTTACCGACTTCTGCCTGCCTACCGACTCTGCCATTGCCTGCTCCTATCATCTGATTGATCTGCTGTTGCCAACCGGACTGTCTGACCTTGCTCTGCTGATTCCCACTTGTTTGATCCGCCTGCTGCCTGGTTCTTTTGTATCCTGCTTTAACCACCTACAGCTGCAGTCTTACATCCTGCCATCCGCATACGGACATTACTGGAGGACCTCCCTGTTGGTTGCAACACCTTCCTCTACAACCAGGCACTCCTACCCCACTGTGCTCACGTGACCACTGTCCCCATCTCCAGTGGCACGTGAACCAGCGCTGTATGAGAGGTCTCCTCCTACAAGTCAGGCTCTACGTCCAGGTACGTAACAATTTTACAGTTGATAATTATTCTCTCGAATCAGTAACCGCTTTGTAGATTTTTCTCTAAAGATTCAATTGTCAATATTTTTCATTTGCATAGTCTCCATTTCATTGACATAACAAACGTCTAATTTTATTTCACGTTGTTAACCACTTACTTACCTGCAGTATAGTAACGGTTGAAATTGTGAAAAACAGACGTTCTGTCTTATTGTCATTTTTACAGGTTATTGATTCTACAGGGAAGTTTGTCATTGCTGTGTCATTTCAAAGGGGGTTTGGGTGTCCCAGCACTAGTGCTCTCGAGTCCAGATGGGTAAACAGCCACTCTTACGAAGGCAGGTGAGGTTTGAATGAGGTGCCCACTCTTAATTGTGTGTGTTTTTTTATGTAGCAATATATATATATACATATATATATAAACAATTTTGTATGATTACATGTCTGGTGAATAAATTTTAATTTTATATAACGTTTGTTTTTGTTAATCAATATATATATATACATATATATATATAAACAATTTTGTATGATTACATGTCTGGTGAATAAATTTCATATTCATGGAGTACAATTTCAGACCATTCATTTCAAATGGGCTGAAATCACACCACACCAAAAGTAAGGCATGCCCTACTTTTGGAAATGCATTACAACTGGATCGCATGGTACTTCTGTACCATGCAATCCAGTTGGGGCAAATGTACTACAGTTGCAACCTGCATTTGGCCTGTCCTGCGTCTTGGAATGCAGTGTGGTAAACATGCAGGGAATGTGGGTTTCCCAGACCATGTACCAATGAACAGGCCATGAGTGAGTTCCACTGCTCCACTACCCTGGGCTGCATAGGACTGCTAAACAGATATAGGCCTCATGTACACTGCTGCTGGTAAACGGATGTTTAGGAGCAGTTGGGAGTTTTTTTCAGCTGCCCCTCTATGTTATGTTATCTGTCCATGTACACAGGGTCGTTTACAGTCGTTTCTAGGCAGTTGAGTTTAGAGGCATTTTTTGAAGGAAAAAAATGTGTTCAGAAGCTGAGTTTACAGACATTTCAGGCACCAAACTCTCCTAAATGCGGCAAAACGCGTTAACTCGCGTTTATCCGCATTTTGTTTACAGGTGTTTTTCATTTTTGGCTAGTTAAAAAAAAACGTGGCTAAACGCGCCAAAATGGACATTTTAAACGTGGGTTACAATCTGTCAAGTTAAATTGTTCAGGAGAGGTTGTAAAAACGTCCGTTGTAAATGAAGCCTTAGGGTCCTTCACAATAGAATGTGGTGAGGGAAAGCCATGTTCCTGTGTGGCTTCCCGCACTGCATTCCAGTTGCACTGCCCTTGCGATCTGTTGTAGGTGTCAGTGCAAAGTTAACAAAAACCCCAAACGCAGGTTGCAAAAATTATTGGAGGGGGGGTGACACCACCGTGCCAGGTGACACCAACCCTAATGATGCCACTGTACATAGTGACTGACAGTCACCGCTCTCTGCTCAGAGCGGACTCGAGAACCAAGCAATCAGTAGTCTTTGATCTCTCAGTTATCGGTGTAGAGGCGTGGTGGACAAC
This sequence comes from Lithobates sylvaticus, assembly GCA_028564925.1. Lineage (NCBI taxonomy): Eukaryota > Metazoa > Chordata > Amphibia > Anura > Ranidae > Lithobates > Lithobates sylvaticus. The sequence continues at coordinate 439,888,630 of CM053027.1, read as the reverse complement.
TGAAGCTCGGAACAATTCTGCAGCTACCTAGGTGAGTATAGATGTTTGTCGTTTTTTTATTTACGCACCTCTCTTTCAATGTACATACATTTTAGTTGTTTAGAGCATTAGTTCCACATAATTTAGGAATTGTTTTGGGAAAGAAAAAAAAAGGAATTGTCAAAGTGACAAATCCTCAAGGGAGTTTTGTTTTTTTGATAGATTTCTAATTCCATGAAAAGATATGCTGCTTAAAAATAATAAAAGCTTCTCTAATACAAAATATTGTGTGTCTTTGTGTGGTGCAACTAGTTTTGAAGGGCAAGTGGTACTGGCAGGCAAACAGATGGTGTCATATGGTTTGGGCCCACATGTTCTCAGCCCTCAAGACATAAGAATATCAACCCATATGGTGGTGTGCTGAGCTGGTAATGTTGTTCCAGTGGCTGGCCTGCACATCTTCAACATTTCTGCTGTAATTGTTTAAACACGATTAAGATAAAGATAAAATGCAAAAAAAAAAAAAAAAACATTTAATTGTATATTGTAACTGTACTCTCTGCCCTCATATTGTAAAGCACGGTGCAAACTGTTGGCACTATAAAAATCCTGTATAATAATAATAATAACAATAATAAATACTAATAATATGGCAGGTTACATACAAGCAGGTTTACTTGTGGGAGAAGGCAAATCTCCACAAGACTAGATACGTAGTTACCCATTCATTTTTAATCACTACCACATTTCTGTAGCAAAGTTATTGACAGTAAATTATTAGATATAAAAGGCTGCGATATATTAAGTGGGAAATCTCACAAAGTAAAGTCCTACTGGAAAATTGTTTACAAACTGTTTTAAATTGTTCTAGCCACTTAAGGACCAAGCCTGTTTTTCAGACTCAGTGTTTTCATGTTTAAAACAGTTTTTTTTTGCTAGAAAATTACTTAGAACCCCCAAGCATTATATATTGTTTTTTTCTAACACCCTAGAGAATAAAATGGCAGTCATTGCAATCCTTTTTTTCACACCGTATTTGCGCAGCGGTCTTACAAGCGCATTTTTTTGGGAAAACAATCACTTTTTTGAATAAAAAAATAAGACAACAGTAAAATTACCCCAATTTTTTTATATTGTGAAAGATAATGTTACGCCGAGTAAATTGATACCCAACATGTCATGCTTCAAAATTGCGCCCGCTCGTGGAATGGCGTCAAACCTTTACCCTCAAAAATCTCCATAAGCGACATTTTAAAAATTCTACAGGTTGCATCTTTTGAGTTACAGAGGAGGTCTATAGCTAGAATTATTGTTCTCACTCTACCAATCGCGGCGATACCTCACATGTGTGGTTTGACTACCATTTTCACGTATGCGTTCGCTTCTGCGCGTGAGCTCGTCGGGATGGGGGGTTTTAAAAATTATTATTTTTTTTTTCTTATTTATTTTACTTGAATTTATTAATTTTTACACTGTTTTAAAAAAAATCTGAATGTAAACATCCCTTGTAATAGAAAAAAGCATGACAGGTCCTCTTAAATATGAGATCTGGGGTCAAAAAGTCCTCAGATGTCATATTTGGACTTAAATGGAATAAAAAAAAAAAAAGTCATTTAAAAAAATTACATTGAAAAAAATGTTCCTTTAAGACGTATGGGCGGAAGTGACGTTTTGACATCGCTTCCGCCATCCTATGGTATAGAGACAAGTGGGGGCCATCTTAGCCTCACTCGTCTCCATACCCTTCAGAGTGCAGGACCCGATCGCCTCCGCCGCCACTGACGGCTCTGGTAAGCGGCGGAAGGTGCGGGAGAGCGGTGGGAGTGGGGGTGGCACTTCTCCCGCCGCCGATAATGGTGATCTTGCGGCAAAACCGCTGCAGAGACCACCATTATTGTAAACAGGACCGCCTCCTGTAAAGATGGATATCTCGGTTGTGGCAGTAGCTGCTGCCGATACCGAGATATGCCTCTTCAAAGTCAGGACGTATATATACAGTTAGCGGTCCTTAAGTGGTTAAAGGCCTATAAACCAATAATGGTAAATCGTTTTTTTTTAATCCTTTACTGAAGCATGCTCTAGTCAAAACTGACAATAAGGCCCCTTTCACACGGGCACCTCCGTGTAGCGGATTCTACTTGCTCAGCTGGGGGATCACTCTGCTGATCCCTGCTGAGCAGGTGGATGACAGGTCCGTGTCTGCTCCACTGTGCAGAGTGGACACAGTCCCGCTCGCCTCTATGGGAAATCAAATGGAAACGGACCGCATGTCCATTTCCATCCAATCTGCAGGTTTGGATGGAAAATATAGCCACCATCCATCTGTTTTTTTTTTTTCAGGCAGGATCAAATCAGAAGGCAGATGTCAGCGGACATACACCGCTCCATAGGGGAGACTGAAAGGGCCGATCAGATCCGCCTGAAAAACTGACAGGTGGACCTGATCAGACAGCCCATGTGAAAGGACCCTTAAAGTGTATCTAAACCCAGGAACAAACATTTAATTTATTGTAGCTTACCAGTCCTTAGAAGTGGTGGCTGCATTCAGTTTCTTTTTTAGGATTTTATCCCTTTATTTTCACCTTGGGATACTGCCAGGAGCACACTTAGACCCCCATACACACTATTAGATTTTCTGAAGATTTTTGTCTTTAGATTTCCCAAAACCATGTAGTGCAAGGGCCTGCTTGATTGCATACAAATTGAAACTCTTATTGCGCATATACACGATCAGTCTTTTCGACGGACTAGGTCCGGCGGACCGGAATTCGTCAGACAATTTGATCGTGTGTGGGCTCCAGCAGACTGTTCTTTCCCAAAAGTCAGACGGACCTAGAAATAAAACATGTTTCAAATCTTTCCAGTCGAAAAATCTGGTCGTCTGTGTGCTAGTCCGACGGACGAAAACCGACGCTAGGGCAGCTACTGGCTATGAACTTCCTTATTCTAGTCCGGTCGTACGCCATCACGGTCAAATCCGTCTGACTTTTGGAGTGACCATGTGTGTGCAAGTCAGTTTGCTTGAAAGTCCGGCGGACCTCCACTGCAAAGTCTGTCGGGTTGTCCGCCAGACCAAGTCCATCGAAAAGTCTGCTCGTGTGTACGTGGCATTAAGGTTTGATCTCATATTATATGTTATTGGTAAATCTGAAGACAAAAATCTGCAGAAAATCTAATAGTGTGTATGGGGTCTATGAGTGGCATTGGCTACACTCAATGCTTCACTGTATTTCTGGTGGAGCAGTTTAGCCACTCTAAAGCCTCGTACACATGGTACAACTGTCGGACGACCAAGTGTCTGATTTTTGGCAAAAGGGCGTGTGCCAGGATCTTGTCTTGAATACTAATATTACGCAAATTGTAGTGACGTACTACGAGACTATAAAGAGGAAGTTCACTTCTCGAGCACCACCCTTTGGGCTCCTTCTACTAATTTCGTGTTAGTAGAAGTTTGGTGAGTGTTGTATTTGTGCTTTTCAGTTCATGCTTTTCAGTTTGTTTCTGAGCGGCCATTTGTCAACCAGCCATGTTGCGTAATTGGAGGAGAGAACCTGCGATTATTGGGCCAGGAGTTATTACTTTGACCCAAGTCCAGTCCAGGAACAGGAGGAGGAGGATTTATTGGACCAAAAATTATGTTATATGCCATTTCTGTGGGAGCTCCAGGAGAATAATCCGTAGGCTTTTTGGAATTATCTCCGGATGATGAAACCCTGCTTTCACCACCTCTTGGCATTGGTGACCCCCATTGGCATTGGGGGTCACCAATGCCAAGAGGTGTTGATAGCAGGGGACCATCATCTGGAGATAATTAAGAAGCAAGACACATGTATGAGGCTTTCCATCACTCCAGAGCAAAGGCTCATAGCCACCTTGCTGTACTTGGTGACTGGGAACCTCAAGTTTACTACTGGGATCTCCCCCCCAGGCTCTGGGAGTCATTATTCCAGAGACCTGCTCATCCATCATTCAAGTCCTGCAGGAGGACTATATTAGGGTAAGTTTTTTCCTTTAATATCACATTCTATGTAGTTATGTTTGCTAATGTATTTTATCAATTTGTTGATTACATAATTATCAATATTGTAATATGCTGTGAATGTCCTCTTTGTCCTATTGCATGCTGTAAGCTTTTCCTACTCCTTGTTTGACTACATGCATATTTTCCTTCAATATCCTCCCCAGTATGCTATCCTGGGCCCATACACACCTAGCCTGGTAACTTAACAATGTTTTTTGTCAGCTACATTTTGGGGCTTACCCTAAACAACCCCTAAAATGTGTACAGATGTTATTGGTGCCCTCAAATTCAGGCAGAGTGCAAGAGGCCATTTTTTTGTCCCAAACTCATTTGGAACCCTCCCCCCTCAAAAATGCTAAGTCAAAAGATCCAAATATTCTATCTGCTGACTTGGAAGAACCCATACACACTATCCCTCTTTTGTGTTCAAATTTCTGTATAAATTCCCCACACCATGTAGTGCAAGGGCCTGCCTGATTATCTACAAATTGAAACTTCTTAAGTTTTTGTCTCATATTATATCGATTAGTTAAGTCATAATGTCAAAATGTGCTGCAATTTGGACAGTGTGTATCCAGCTTTTTAGATTATGACATTTCTTACCTGTCCACTGGGCTGCCAATAGTGTAAGTAAGGAGGGACTGGTCAAAGTATCACTGATTATGTATGCAAACATCTCTCATGAAAGTGGAGAGGGTTACCTGTCCAAAACATCCACCCATTACCCCCCTAAAAGTTGTATAATGGGCCACCAGAAGGGGGGGATCAGATAAGTTGACCTTCCACTTTTGTCTTTAAATACTCATTTAAGTGTATCCTTATGTTGGCTAAGCATGCTTGTGTCAAATCTGTTTGCAATGTTATGTGCAGAAGTAGTAATTACTTTTTTCTTTTTTTTAATCCACAGTTTCCTTCCAACCCAGAGCAATAGCAGAATGTTGCAGCCCAGTTCCATCAGCAGTGGGATTTTCCAAACTGTGGTGGTGCTATTGATGGCAAGCATGTCCAGATTGTACCACCAACCAACTCTGGCTCCTATTATTTTAACTATAAGGGCTTTTGCAGCATAGTCATGCTAGCTGTAGTGTCTTCCAACTACGAGTTCTTGTATTTGGATGTTGGGAAGAACGGCCGCAACTCTGACGGAGGAGTGATTGTGCAGAGTTATACAAGCAGCTCCAGAATGGCACCTTAAACTTATCACCTGATGAGGAGAATGTTGAGGGCCTCAATTTTGTTTTCATGGCAGAGGAGGCCTTTGCTCTGGAGGAACATCTGATGAAGCTGTTTCCTATGAGGAACCTCACCCAAGAGTAGAGAAATTCTTAATTACAGGCTCTTTTGTGCCAGAAGGGTGGTCCAAAACACCTTTGGCATCCTATCGAGTCGTTTCAGGCTGTTTTTGACTCCAATTAACCTGGCACTCTACAAGATAAACCATGTGGTCCTGTGCTGCTGTATCCTACATAATTTTTTAAGGAGGAATATTACCAGCTACCTAGCCTCACTGCCCAGTGATGTGGAGTGGCAGGCCCAGCTGAAGAAGCTGCAGCTCATCCATCTGTGGGCGTGCTGATGGCTATTGAAAATGCCTGTGCTGGATTGCCCTCCCAAATTGCCTGAGATTTACGGCAGAAATACCTTGAATATTTTGTGGGTAGAGGGGCAGTGGCTTGGCAGCAAATTGTAGCTGATCATGTCTAATCTTTTTTTGAGATCATAAACTCATATTTCGTTTGAACTACTGTTGTCTGTGTTTCTTATATGTCTAATATGTTCCCAAATGGGCTTTATTTTGGAGACTTGTTCCAATAGTGCAAATGTACCTTAATTGCTACATGAGGTGACAATATCTTCTTCAGCTAACTATTATGGTGTGCTGTGAGTCTGCTACACACACACAATGTTTTTGTTCTTATTGGATCTAATGCATGAAGTTCAAAAACATTATGCCTTTTGTCAGTAACTACAACAACTTACGAAATACACTGGTATTGAGCAATGAAATAATAAGCCACACAAAAACATTTTACTCAAAGCACATTCACATGTGCGTTTTAGGGTTTTAAAACAAACCAACTTCTTGGTGTATAACATGTATGTTTGGCACTTTTTCTTCTTTTTTGTGGCTAAACAGGCATGTTCTAAACCATTAGATACAAATCCAAAACTCAGTAACTTACAAAGTTCGAGTTTGGTAAAGTGAAGGGCAACTGAGATATTGGACATTTAATTGGTAGGCCTCTACATGTACGTGGCTTCAAATTTTGGCTTTTAGAGGGGTGAGATCACCCCATCTGAGGAAGGCAACATTCACACAGTCTTGGGATTAGTATCCCAAGACTGTGTGGATGTTGCCTTCCTCAGATAGGGTTATCTCACCTCTCTAAAAGCCAAAATTTGAAGCCACGTACATGTAGAGGCCTACCAATTGAATGTCCCCTATGATCCCATGCCTAAAATGTGTGTAGTTACAAACATCTATTTTTTAAAAAGCCCCAAAACACACAGTGTGTCAACAGTGTGGCACAGTGTGTCAACATGTGCCATCTCCCATCATGGGGTATCAATAGACACGTTTCACATGTGCAACCCCTTCCTCAGAGCTACTTTAGTTATGAGCAAGGGGTTGCACCCCCTAAACGCATCCATTGATACCCCGTGGTGTTTTCTTGATTTCTTGAATATTGCACAGGTGATGTTGTCATTTTCAGTGTTAGTACTTTGCACAGTCATTTATAGACTGAGGAAAATCTAGAAAGCAGGACCTGGTGGTGCACCTAGAGGAGTGGAGTGGAGAAACACTGAGTTCTGTCCCTAAACTTTCACATTTTAAAGTATTAAAAACATGGTAATTAGTAAGGGCAAGCAGGAGCCAACAAGTGGAACAATAAACTTCAGACCAGGCAAAGGGAAATTAGAATTTGGCACGCATGTCCACAAAATATCTGATTCTTCGCTGTAAAGCAGTGGCAGCCTCCTTGATTTGCTCCAGTTCCTTCAAACACTGCAACATATCTGCACTCATTCTGCCAATAGTACATCGTGGAAGATCATGACCTAGTAAGAAGAGTAAAAAGTATTAAGAGAACGATGGTCAAGTGGCTGAGGCCCTACATAGTGAGTTATGGTCAAGTTACTAGCCAAATTAAGGAAACACTTACCTACCCAGTCTATTGTTGCTTGCAACCTGCTTGCCCTTCAGACATCTACACTACTAGGAATTTACACAATACTCTATAATCTTGGCTCTGGTGCCTGGGTCTCCCAAACTCGGGTACCTAGCAACATTGCCAGCTCCTTCCACCACTTCCTTCTCCATGCTAATGTTAAGGCACCACATACTTTGTTAATGTGTGGAATGGGTGTTTGGTTTAGACATCTAAACACTCGACATGTATACACATTTGAAGCAAGATTCCAAGAATACTTACTTGTGCAAACAAGAGGCTCCCGGAAACTTTCTTCCTCTTCTGGTTCACTTTGGCCCTCACTGTAACTCGCGTCAGGGGATTTAACGTCCACAATGACATTGTCTGTGCTGGGTCCAAGAGGCAGATCCCATGGCTCCAAAGAAACATCCTGGGTGAGCTGACCACACTCACTTTCCTCTAAAAAGAAACAATACAACATTCATTAAGCCACCCCAGGTCCCATGTAATTCTAGCATCCATTTTGCTACATTAGTTGACCAACCTTGCACTTGGTCTGATGTCAATGTTTACTCCCGACTAGTGGACTGCACCATGCTGCACTCTGGATGTTTTTCTGTAAAAAATGCATAAAAAAGGGAAGGTGATGGCATTTTCCAGAGGGCAAACACTTGACAAGTGCCAGGGATACGGGATATATGATGACCATCCTAGCGAGCGGGACACTGTGTGACTGGGAGCTAGACATGTGCAATTTGTTTAGTTCCGAATTAGTTTTTAACAAATTTTGACAAATTAATTCATTCCGAAATTTCTGAATTTTTCAATTTCCAAATTTCGTATTTCCGATTTTCCGAATTTTGAATCTCCGAATTTTCGAATTTCTGAATTTTCGAATTTCCGATTTCCGAACTTTAGAATGTCTGAATTTCCATATTTCGAATTTCTGAAATATGAATTTCCGAATTTCGAATTTCTGAATTTTAGAATTTCAGAATTTCAGAATTTTAGAATTTCGAATTTCAGAATTTTTGGATTTTCGAAATTCGGAAATTCAAAAATTCGAAAATCCCAAAATTCGAAAATCTGAAAAAAAAAGAAAATCAGTAAAATTCGAACTACTAACTAACTGTTAAATTATAGGTATTGGAATTTCCTTTCAAATTTGGCTGTTTGTGAATGTAACCAGTACGAATTTATCCGAAGTTATGAAGTATCTGAAATAATTAATGCTGCATCTAAACGAATGGAACGTAATGATCTAATAATAATAAATAATAATAATAAAACCTTTTTATTATTATTATTATTTATTATTAATTTGTTACATTCTATTTGTTTAGATGCGGCATGCTTTATTTCGGATAATTCGTAACTTCAGATAAATTTGTATTTGTTACGTTCACAAACAGCCAAATTTGAAAGGAAATTCCAATACTTATAATTTAATAGTTAGTTATTAGTTTGAATTTTACTGATTTTCTTTTTTTTTCAGATTTTCGAATTTTGGGATTGTCGAATTTTTGAATTTCCGAATTTCGAAAATCCAAAAATTCTGAAATTCGAAATTCGAAAATTCTGAAATTCTAAATTCTAAAATTCGGAAATTCGGAAATTCTAAAATTCTGAAATTCGAAATTCGGTATGAGGTATAAAAACTAGAAGATAGTGCATAAGAATTGTTGAGGTCACATGCCAGAATAAAGTGCAAATGCGTAAATATGATGTGCCAGTGGTGGATCCTCGCGAAGGTACCCCAGTATTAAACACAGATAGTAAGAATCACAGATACAGTGATAACTGGCAAGAGGTAGTCATATAATAGATTATAATAGATTAAAGTGATAAGTGGTAGGATATAAGTGATAAGTGCCAGTGCGTAAATAATTACAATCTAATATATATATTTACTGAAAAAAATATAAATAAAAATTTATAATAAATGTTGACTAGGAAGTAGTGTAAAATACAGCAAAATATTGAAGTGAATAAGTCCGAGCACAAACATAAAAAATGTGAATAAAAAAATATAAAATATAAGCGAAAGCAAAAATAAAAATATATATGTGTGCAGTCTAACACCATTCAGTCTGTGATCAGACACAAATCAGTGAGAAAATTCAGGATTAGATGAGACCAAGGGTGATGATCCAGTGCTCCCCTCCTTCAGACACTTCCCCTCATGTGGTTGCACTCACCAGAGCACCTTACCCCTGCAGGGGTAATAGGCATAGTATTAGTGATCCCAAAACGGCCTCGCTCCTCTCGGTAGGGGATGTCCTTTTCTCCAGGAGACTGCCAGCATCCGACCGCTTGTATATGACTCATCCAGGGTGTTCTCATAAGCATGTGTAGGAAAGTATAGTCTCATTGGGTGAATCCGTGCAAATAGTTTATTTAAAATAAGGGTATCAGACTACAAACAGGCTGTGGTAAAATAGCTGGGGCTAGCAAGCCCATAAAAACATAAGAGCAGGCGTGACAAAAGCCTTCAAAGAAGCAACCCAAAGCTAAGCAACAGTCCAGGGCACAGGCTGCAACCCCACCCACACGCGGGGACTCCACCTTACTCCAAAAACGACAGGCCTTGTTGGTAGACATGGAGGACAGCTCCCCCGCTGATATCCCTGTGCCCCCTTCATCCCAATCCCCCACAGGTGACACTACCATGATCTTAGCAGCGATTGAAAGCAGCAGGACATCTCTATTGGTATGGATTGATCATCTGGCAGAGGAATGCAATCTTATCCGTAATGATCTGGACAAAATGCGGGGGCACCTCTCCGAGTCCGAAAACCGGATCTCAGAGGTGGAGGGTCGAACGGGACAACATGCCCACCAGCTCACTGACACGCAAAACACAATTAAAGCTCTAGTGGCGAAGTTCGATGATGCCGAAAACCGAATGAGACATAACAATGTTAGGGTGCTGGGCCTTCCCGAGGGCTCGGAGGGAGATCACCTGGCAGACTTTACAGAAGCCTTCTTCAAAGATTTACTGGGACTGGCAGATGTCCCCCCTACATATGTGGCAGAACGTGCGTACCATGTTCCGATGTGTTGATCTATCCCGGGAGCACCCCCGCGTCCCTTCCTGGTACGTTTCCTAAACTACAGATATCGGGATAGTATACTCTCAGAGGCTAGGAAGCACCCGAATCTGAAATATGGTAATGCACATATCATGCTGTTCCCCGATTTCTCTCCGGAACTCCAAAAAAAAACAGCAGACCTTCACTGATGTTTGGCGCAGACTACGAGACCGCAACATTAAATATGGAATGCTCTATACTAGTCGCCTGCGAGTTCAGCATGAGGGTACTATCAAATTTTTTGACACACCTGCTGGGGCGGACATCTGGCTTACTGGGCTGTGTTGAAGACACATGTTCTACTCTACCGTATGGGCCTCAGGGGCCGCTGAGGCTCACAGGGGAAAAAAGGGGGAAAAAAAAACAACCAAAAAAACAAAACTCCCATGTTATTACAGCCTAAGTACTAGCTTATCATCCTTTCATGTCTGAAAGATCCTACGTTAAGTGAGCTATTCACACGGAACTCTACAAGATAAGTTTGTTGTACCATCCCTTTGATGTTTGTCTTCTATTGTTCGAATGAATTTGAGATTCAGTATATCGAATCGTAACGAATATCGACACTCTACAAATAATAACGAATTATCCGAAAACGTATTAACGTTACATGACACATAAGTCTATTTTCTATTGTTCACCATATAATTTCGGATTTCGTACTTCCTCTGAGTGATTGGTGAACAATAGACATTTATAGACTTGTGTTATGTAACGTTAATACGTTTTCGGATAATTCATTATTATTCGTAGAGTGTCGATATTTGTAACGATTCGTAATTCGTGTACGAAATTTCATTCGGATTCGTACGAAATACGAATTTCGTACGAATCCGAATGAAATTTCGTACACGAATTACGAATTTTTTTTTTTATACGGAACGAAACTAAACAAATTTTTTGAAAGGCTCCGGTGTCTACCAGGGGGGTCTCGGTGCTGATTAGCAAATCCTTTACCTGTGTAGTGGAACAGAATCACGCCTACCCTCAAGGCAAATATGTGATAGTAGTTTTTACAGTTTGGGGCACAAGATATATTGTGGTAAATATATACATCCCTCCTCCCTTCTCAACATCCACCTTATACACTATCCTGGAAAGGGTTACCCCATACTGCCCCGCTCGGCTGTTACTTATGGGCGATTTTAACGCCATCCTAGCTCTGGACTTAGACAGGCCAGTACCCCCCAAACAATGCTCCTCAGACTTATCCATTTGGGCACAAGCAATGGGGGTGACGGAGGTCTGGAGGTGGAAACACCCCTCGACTAGGGCCTACTCCTGCTTTTCCGCCACATATAAAATGTCCTCATGAATTGACTTAGCTTTTGCCAATCTGGCCATGATGTCAGACGTGCTGGACACCACATACCTACCTAGCGGGCTGTCAGACCACTGCCCTCTCATTCTCAACATCTGCTCCCCCGCTTCCCGAACCTCTGCCCTTTGGCGTCTGGGAACCCATTGGCTCTCCCACACCGACTTAACCAACACTATCCCACCTCGCCTTACCGAATACTGGGAGCTTAATACAGGGTCCTCCTCCCCAGAGGTCACTTGGGATGCCTTCAAGGCCTTCACTAGGGGACAATACATCTCCTCAATAGCTGGGATCCATAGAGAACAAGCCGCTACCACAACTGAGCTACAGAACAATGTAGATACCCGGACTGCGGCCTACGCGGCCGACCCCACCGACTCTGGCTTTGATGTCCTCAACGCAGCGAAACAGGAACTACACCTCCATCTAACAGCACTTACCAGACTAGATCTCTACCATAATAAGCAAAGATTTTTCTGGAACGGTCGCCTCCTGGTAACGTTAGCACAACATGATCTGCCCCTGATGGTGATACCCAACATAGTGTCTCCTTCGCGTGAATCGGTCTCTTCTCTCCCGGACATATTAGACGTATTTCGGCAATACTATAGCTCCCTTTACACCTCCGTGCTGCCCTCGGATTTCAGGCCACAGGACCTGGCACCTTGGCTGGACCCCCTGGCACTCGGCTGGCTCTTTGATGCCTAGAGAGAAAATTTGGTGAGACCCATTACCCCGGAGGAGGTTTTGAAGGCCATCGGCTCCTTTCCCGCTGGCAAATCCCCAGGCCCAGATGGTCTCCCTATAGAGTTCTACTAAACCCACAGGGACCTGCTTGCCCCCAAACTGGCCCAGCTCTGTTTGACGGAGGATGCCCTCCTTACCTCCATGAGTCATGCGCATATAATACTAATCCACAAAGCCCCTAAGAACCCCACATCCTGTGCCTCATATAGACCTATCGCCCTACTCAACACAGACTTCAAAATTTTTACCAAACTGCTTGCTATGAGGCTACAGCCCCTACTGCCGTCTGTGATAGAGACTGACCTAACTGGTTTTATGGCTAACAGAGCCACTGATGTCAACCTACGACGCTTATTTACCAACATACATGCACAACACCTCAATGAGGGTTCCCGGGTGGTGGCCTCCTTAGACATAGAGAAGGCCTTTGACACTGTGGAATGGCCTTTTCTATGGGAGGTCCTCCATAGAATGGGATTCCCCCTGGTATTTATTACATGGTTACAGACACTCTACAAGCACTCTACAAGCACCCCATGTCAGCCATCAAGTTGGGTGAGGGGTCTGTTACAGCCCTTCCCTCTGTCCAGAGGCATGCGGCAGGGCTGCCCTCTCTCTCCCGCCCTTTTCGCCATCGCAATGGAACCACTAGGGGAGGCCCTATGCACCTCCCTGCACACTTGGCTGGTTGGAGGAGAGGGTCGCCCTGTATGTGGACAACCTCCTTCTCTTCCTTAATGATGCAGACTCCTCGCTCAAAGGAGCACTGCAGATTCTTAACTCATTCTCCATGGTCACAGGCCTCAAGGTTAACTGGTCAAAGTCTCTTTTGTTCCCTATAGACCCTGCAGCTCGTACCACCCACGCTTGGACTAAATTCAACATTAAAACAGTGGACCAAGTAATCTCCAATCAATCTCTAGCTCCACTCCCCAAATTGATCTCTGATTTCAACATCCCACAGAGCTATTTTTTTTGATATCTACAACTCTCCCATGCCTTCAGTCGCCAATTCTCAAGTTCTCCCCTCCAGATCTTCCAGTCCACATTAGAGGACCTCTTCAAGTCCGGATGTTCAAATTAGCCCACCTTGAGACTTTACTTGTATTTGATAATGACCTCCCTCCCTACTATGGAAAAACTCAGAAACAAATGGCTACACGACATTCCTAACTTTGACAATGACGATTGGGATGACATATGGGACTTCCCTTTCAGTTCCCTGGTCTCCCTGAGAGATCGACTAATCAAGATGGTCCATTGTGCATATTTTACCCCACACAGACTACACAAAATAAACCCTGCCTCCCCCCAGGATGCTGGCGCTGTGGAACAATACCTGGTTACTTTACTCATATTTTTTTAACCTGCCCAGCCATTGTCGACTATTGGAAGGAGATATTAAAGGTCATAACACAGGTAACCACCATATCGCTCCAACCCTCCATAGAAATTTGTATATTGGGCCTGATAGAGCAAATAATTCCTACTGTGGCATGCCGCACTCTGGTCGGGCTACTTCTCTTTTACGCCCTCAAAGCCATAGCCCTCAGCTGGCGTAAGCCTACTCCTCCTCCTCTCTCCCTGTGGAAACAATTGGTCAACAACAGCCTGCCTCTTTACAGAGATTGTTATGCTAATAGGGGTTGCCAGCAAAAATATGACAAGGTTTGGTCCAAATGGCTAGTGGATACTAACCACAGCCTCAGATTCACACCCTACTTAACCCATTATCTTCTGCTAATGAATAGGAATCTGCAATTGTGAATGTAACATATATTTCTGAGATGCATGTTTTAGCCCTACGCTGTCCTCCTACCCATGGAACCAGCCTGCTGAGACCACCGTGATGCCCCTAAATTCTCTGGCGCGTTTCATGTAACTGTTTGCCTTATACCATAATTCTGTATGTACCAAAAAGTTAACACTAGTCATGACCAATGTATGTTGTTTTTCTGTTAAGTGTTTTAAAACTCAATAAACAGATTTTCAAAAAATAAATAAAAGATTGTCTAGGAAACCGGACAAATTTAACATGCACAAGAACTCCTCTTCGGAGGACAGATCCATCTTACACTCAGCAGAAAATGTGACGGGCAGAGCTTAGCTTGCCCGCTGAATAGGCTGAGACCTTCTCGCCGACACGTCACCTGAAAATTGACCCTTCTATAACTTCAGTTGCATCAAAATTCTATTGTGTTTGTTTGTCATTTATGTTCTCATACCCTTCTTATGTGAAAAACAAAAAAGAAATGACTGGTGTATTACTTGAAGCCACCACCTTTGGCAAATGTTTTTTGAAATGTATCACCCTGTCTTTCATAAATAAAGATTATTAAAAAAAAAAGGGAACTGAACAAGGTCCTGGACTTTGAGAGATCTGGAGCAGCAGCGGATGACCTATATGTCCCCAGGCTGTGGTATTACAACCGTCTGCGGTTTTTGACAGACCATACTGAACCCAGGCCATCGCTGTCTATGCTCTCTTCTATGTCTGCTGAGGCTACAGCTCCTGAGGTCCACACAGCTCCTGAGGTCTGCACAGGTTGAAGATGTGGAGGAGCCCAGCTTGACCCAGGTATAGCATTGTTGAACATATTTGTATCCAAAAATACAATGATGATAACTAGACGTTATTGGGAAAAGATTTCTGCCTTAACAAAGTGGTTTCCATATCAATAGACAGTAAGGACAAAAATGATTTGTACAAGAATAAAAGATTCTGGGGTCAGAATGATAGTCTTTTCTATTTCTCCACATTCAAATTGCTACAGTTAGAAGATCAAAATTATGTGTGATTGATGACCAAACCAATAAATAGATTCTAATTATGTCCCATTTTCATACCCAGGAAAGTGTCAGTCTGGAGGAGCCAGCGACCAGCAGGTGGAGTCCCAGATCCCTTCCCTACGCCCTCCTGCTAAAAGGGCCTGGAAGAGCAGGAATCTGGAGGAGACCACAGCTGCCTTCCTCAGCCAGGCTATTACTGCCATCCGGACAGACCCAGATGAGTGCGAAGGATTTGGCGTGGTGATGGCCAATAGGTTAAGGGGGATGGCCGGTGACCAGAGGAGAAGGTGCGAGGATCACATCCTGCAGGATCTCATCCTCAACAGGGGGGCAACGGGCGATATATCTATGCCACAACCCACCTCTGTGTTTTTGTGGGCCCACATACACCACCTCCACAGCCAACCCACCCACCACAGCCAACCACCAACCCACCACAGCCACCCCACCCACCACAGCAGCATGGCAGTCAGTGGCAATACCAGCCACAAAAACCCAGAGCATGGAGTGCTCTTTGTATGTGGATGGCAGATAGCATCCCTAATTTAATTTGTGTTATTTTTTTTTCTGCACAATAAAAAAATTGTGTAGAATAATACTTGACTATGTGATTTACTTCAAATGACAGTTTGGGAGTAGGCAGTTACATAAAAAAATACAATGTAAAATGAACAAGGGACACCAACATAGTTGTATCTTTGATCTTAAAAACTAGGGGATAATGGTGTTGTGGTAACTTTCCCAAAAAAAAAAATCAAACAAGCATAATAATAATAATTTTGATATCACTAGAAAAAAAATGCCTTTTAAAATATGTTTGGCATAACTCCATCAGTATCACCAGCAAAGCAGCTTCATTATTATCCCATTAAAGTAGAAGAGAATGTGCGCTGCATTTCGACATTTCATAATTTGCCACGCCCAGGATGTTAATTCTCGATTACGAACGCTAGTTTACAAGACCGACCGCTTCCAGCTCCTTCCTTGGTTCCGATCATGCGCGTTTGTACTTTCGATATTTGTGTGATGGATTTGTGTACTGACCATCCGAAAATCAGACGTGGGGCCGTCGTTCACCAAAAATTTACTAGAATGTCATCCAACATTTGCTGTCCGAAAATTGGAAAACAATTGTCAAAAGGAGAATACTAACGGTAAGAATTTCGGACAACAGCCTGTCAAACGACAATCCCCTTCCAGATTTTGCATCATGTGTACGAGGCTTTAGACAACAGCATTGTCAGCCTGTGGAAAAGGTAATGTTAGATGAAGTAATGCATTACCCATATGAATGGGTGCTGATTATTGTACCATTGTCAGGTGAAATGGTTTGTCTCAACTCTAGCTGCCATTTTTTTTCTGGATAGCTTGGCCTGCTAAAGGAAGTTTAAAAATAACAGTTCTATTGTCAGGATCATTTTGTAATACTTCTATGATTGCGGGGAAAGATGGGAAGTACAACACAGATATACTAGTGGTAGACTAAAGTGTTGTGCTAATACTAGTGGTAGACTGCATTACATACTTTTTTTTTTCAAGTATAGCTGTACTGCAACAGGTTACCACAACGATTTCCTCATTCATGCAAAATTTAAAATGTCATCAATCCCAGACTATGAAAAACTTGTATTACTTACTAAATAATAGAGTGTTCATACTCACAAATCCACTAAAGCATTTGTTTTGTGTAGAGTGAAATATGCGTGGTTGATCCTGCCTTCAGCTTTCCCTCCCAACTTCTATGTCCCCATTGCAGGTTGATTTTGTGTAGACCAGCTGGTATCCCCTACAGATCATACTCCAATTTTAGTTCCCTTCTAAGCTTTTAATTTCCTCCTTTATCTTATCTGTTCAGCCCACAGGACTATAGAGTCACATACAGTATATGGATGTATACACAGTAGTGAATGACATTCCCCTCCCTTCCTCCTCCTCCACATCCTCCTATTGTTAAACACTATAGGGATGGGATATAGTAAGCTGATTGATTACATTCACTAAGATATACACTCACAAAAAAAGCATAATTTTAATATAAAACAGTATTAAATATATCATACTGTATGTATTGAATGCAGATGGCATGTGAATAAATTAAAAGCTAGTGTCAATCATTTTGAGTCTCATGTACACAGGCCATTTTTGCAATACGGCACTGTGTACCTTTAACTGACAATTGCACGGTCGTGCGACGCTGTACCCAAATAAAATGTATGTCCTTTTTTCCCCACAAATAGAGCTTTCTTTTGGTATAATTTGATCATCTCTGTGGTTTTAATTTCTAAACAAAAAAAGACAATATTTTTTACTTTCTGCTATAAAACATGTCCAATTAAAAAATCGAATTTCTTCATCAGTTTAGGTTATTATGGTGAAAAAAATCCCAATAGGCGTATATTGATTGGTTTGCACAAAAGTTATAGCGTCTACAAACTATGGGATATTTTTATGGAATTTTTATCTATTTTTATTTTTTTACTAGTAATGGTGGCAATCAGCAATTTTTAGTGGTACTGCGACATTGCGTCAGACAGATCAGCCCCCAACTGACACTTTTGACACTTTTTGGGGACCATTGACACTAATACAGTGATCAGTGCTAAAAAAAATGCACTGGTGTTTTTCTTTTGGGGGGGGCGACAAACAACCACCCCCTGGTCAGCCGACACCCCTACCACCCCCATGCAGTCGGTTGGTCAGTCATCCAGCCCCGCACTTACCCCATCTAGGTTGTGGGCGGGCAGCGCTCCTACAGATGGCAACTTCAATTGTGTCTCCTCCTCCTCTGCATCACGGCGGCTTCTGCTGTGCGTCTCCTCCACCTAGGCGTCCAATAGGATCGCCTGTCCTTTCAGCCAATTGGGTGACGGGTCTCAGGACCTGCTTCCTGATGGGCCGGGAGGAGAATCAGTGTGACAATAGCAAATGTTCATTCGCTATTGTTACACAAGTAGGTGTGCTCTGCAGTTAATTTTGCTCTTCTGGGGTCCCTTAGCAGCACTGGTAGCTCCTGTCCGCAACCGGTGTCCATGTGCGAGGAGCGCTCTCCTTGTGGACACCCTTGCGGGCACACTCCCGGGCCCACTGCGTGTATTCCCACAGGAAGTGGGAATCAGCCCCGCTCTCCCGGCGCCCGCGTCATTGGATTTGATTGACAGCAGTGGGAGCCAATGGCTACGCTGCTATCAATCTATCCAATCAAGAGCTGAGACAATGGGCAGAGAGGAAGAATGCATCTCCATTGAGGGAACAAATGGGCTCAGGTGAATAAAAGGGGGGGGGGGGCTGGGGGTCTGGACAGTGTCAGAAGTTTTTTCACCTTAATGCATAGGATGCATTAAGGTGAAAAAACACAAGGGTTTACAATCCCTTTAACTCTGCCTACACCATATTAATGCACACAAGCTGTTTTTGTTTAGTAATGTGACCAGCACAGCACCAATCAGGCTGGTCAGACACAGACTCACACTGTAGAGAGCACACAATACATTGGCAGAATAATAGAAAGCCCCTCCCAAAGATTTTTACCTGCAAATGCCAAAGATCAGGGTAATATTGTATGACCACACAACATCACTCCAGGAATAAGGTACTTAAAGGGGTTATAATTTTTTTTTTTTTAAATAACAAACATGTTTTACTTACATCCTCTGTGCAACATGTGACATGTCCCTGAAGAGGGCACTCGTGATAGGTAGGCGTTTGCCACTGACTACTGGGGTGGTGCTTCTGTATGCCCTGTAGGAGGGACTTGACTGCTTGGGCCGAAAATACTGATGGTTTACTGGGGTGCTGTAAGTACAGGAAATACTGGACCTTGGCTAGGTATAGCCTGATAGTATTGTGAGAGAGGGCCAGCTGTGTGTGGCAATAAGATATGAAGGCTAGGATGTGTCTAACATAGGCCTTCAGTGTGTTGCGTGCCAAGGAGTGGTTAATAAGCTGGGTTGCGTTGGCGAGATGTGACTTCAGTCCATCGTCAGCAATGACCACTGTGGAACAGTAGTAGGGTCAGCTCCAGGCTCCTGCTGGAAAAACAAAGTAAGGTTGAAACGGGCCAGCACATCAGCTGCGATTTTGCATTTGCCTGGAATATGTCTACAGAAGATATTAAACTGGTGATGGAGTGACAGCTGTACGAGCCTGCGGAAGGACATGATGAGGAGTGACTTGAATCTACATTTATTGATGATGTCAGCCATGGCCTGATTGTCCGTGGTGAAGAGCACCATCTGTCCTGTCCAAATGTGGCCCCAGACCTGGGCAGCTGCCACGATGGTATACAGCTCAAAGAGTGATGAAGACTGGGTGAAAGCAGAAATTTAAGAATATTTCTGGGGGCAAGGTTCGGCGAACCAGTGTGGCCGAAAAATGACCGGGAAGCCCGTGGAGGCTGTGGCATCGGTGACCACCTGTGGTGGCTCGCCTGACACTGCCGGGATGAACATTGAAATGCCCTTCTAGCTGGTGAGGAACTTGTCCCACATAGCTAAGTCTGCTACTGCTGCTTGGTCTAGTTTGAGAACTTGGTCTGGATCTTGCACTGGTGTAAGAAAGACTAAAAGCTGTGTTATAAAGGACTGTCTTTGAGAAATAATCCTCAAAGTGAAGTTCAGCATCCCTAGTAAGGATTGCAACTGCCTCATGGTGCACCTTTGTGACTGGGTAAAGTCTTGGATAACTGTCCTGGTATGGGCTAGTTTGTCGGGGGGCGGGCTATGGCACACATGTCCAGAGTGACACTTAGGAAGGTGATAGAGTGTGCCAGGCCTTCCACTCTATGCTCGGCCATCGCATTTTGACATTGCTGAACACAACAACTCTCAATCTGTCTAGATCCGCTGGTGGCGTGCCTGGTTGTTCGGTGAGCAGGAAGTCATCGAGGTGGTGGATGACGGTGGGCCTGGTTTGACTTTACCTGAAAAGAGCTGGCTCACCTCTGTCATTCGACTGGCCCTGGTGAAGATGCGAACTGTACTTTTTTCCACTTCTATTTTTTATTTTGTTTTTATCTGTGGAGATAAAGTCCAACATGGTCCCGAATGGAAACCTGAACTAACCTCAGGGAGAAAGACAGATAAAAGATGAGTGGCCCGTGTGCCACTGGAGATGAAATGGCCAACTGGGCGCCACTGCGTGTTTGTGTGGCTGATTTTTTGCCACTGAGGTGTGTTTGCAAGTTAGTTTGTATGCGGGTTTGCATGTAGGTGCGTGCCGCAAAGTGTTTTATACTACTGGAGACGATATTGTGTTGTTGCAAGGGTGTCAGTGAGTGTCAGGTTGCTGGGATGATATTGTGTGGTTGCAGGGGTCTCGATGAGTATGAAGGTTTGTTTTTGAGACGACATTGCGTGGTTGCAAGGGTTTCAGTCTGGTTTGCTTAGACGATATTGCATGGTTGTAAGGGTCTCAGTCAGGTTGCTGAGATGGTATTGCGTGGTTGCAAGGGTCTTGATGAGTGAGGGGTTGCTGCTGAGACACTTTGCAGGCTGCTGAGACGATTTGCATGGTTGCAAGGGTACTAACAGGTTACCAAAGACATGCAGCAGAATGCATTCTGGTCTAAATGTATGATGGGATTTGATTTTATTGGATATGTTTTAGGAAATTAGAAAATATAATTAAACATTTTTTAGTTTAATTTACAATGCAAACAATAAGAAAAATGGATGATGATCAAATAGCAACCAAAAGAAAGCTCTATTTGTGTGAAAAAATTATAACATTTTCATTTGCGTATAGTATTGCATGGCCACCCAATTGCCAATTAAAATAGCACAGTACTGAATAGCAAAAAATGCCCTAGTCATGAATGGGGTAAAAACGTCTGACGCTTAAGTGGGTAATCCATTCCATCTTTAATTACTTCCCACCCGGCCACTGTACATATACGGCCGGGTGGGAGCTGTCTACTTCTGATAGGACTTTCCGGAACGTCCTTCAGAAGTAGAGGGATCGCGCGCGCGCGTGCCCGCGCAGCGGCGCGATCCCGATGCGGCCTTGTCACCCGGACACGGCGCATCTCGAATCGGCAGGAGGGCTCGGTGATTGGCCCTCCTGATCACATGACGGCCGTGTCGAATCACAGCCGTCATGTGATGTAAGCAAACAGCCGGTTGCTAGGCAATCGACTCTCCTCTCCTCACACGGAAGTCGTCGGTGAGGAGAGGAGAGCGGATCGCTGCAGCCGGCTGGTGATCAGTGAGTATTAGCTGTTTTTTTACAGCTTTTTACTCACTGATCACCAGTCTAGTGTCCCCACAGTGTAAACACACATGTCCCACACATGTCCCCAAAACACACATGTCCCCAAAACACACATGTCCTTAAATAATAAAAACACATGTCCCCAAATAAAAACACATGTCCCCAAATAATAAAAACACATGTCCCTCACATGTGTCCCAGTAAAATAACATGTGCCAATGATTATCTGCACACATATGTCCGTGATCACCTGCACACATCTGTACATGATCATTTGCGTACATATGTCCGTGATCATGCGAACCAATTATTATACACTTAACAGAATTTTTTTTACTAAAAACATGTAGCAGAATACATTTTGGCTTAAATTTATGACAAAATTCGATTTTATTGGATTTCTTTTAAAAAAGAAAGGAGAAAATATTGTTTTTTTTCAAAATTTCCACTATGTTTTCACTTATATCGCAAAAAATAAAAAACGGAGTCGCGAATAAATACCACCAAACTAAAGCTCTATTTGTGCGAACAAAATGATAAAAAATTCATTGCATGACAATACAATTGTCACTGAAAGTGTGAGAGCGCTGAAAGCTGAAAATTGGTCTGGGAAGGAAGGGGGCGAAAGTGCACAGTATTGTAGTGGTTAAAATCCTGGCCACTTTGTCTACTCTTGACAGGGGTGAAGCAAAAACATCATTGTGAACGTGTCTGATTCTAAGAAAAAAAAAAGCCATGCATCTGAGCACTCCATCATAGAGATAATTGAAAAGCATGTTTAAAATATTTTTTTGCCTTAGGGTATACACTCCAGTGATTGCATGTACACATGCTAAACGGTGGTGTACCTAGAATGAAATTGTGATTTTCTTTAATGTCTATCCAGCTGAAGTTAGCAATTTTAAATGCACATCTCATGCAGGAACACAACTGCCTGAAATACACAATGATAGTAGTAAAGGCAACTGTTGAAGTTCAACTCCAAGCAGATATAAAAATGTGATTAATGCAGCTCTGTACTCATTATTACATAATTTAATGTATCCCACTTTAAGACCAGGCCTTTTTTGGAACTTTCTGCTTACAAGTTTAAATTAGTATTTTTTTGCTAGAAAATGACTTAGAACTCCTAAACATTATATATTTTTTTTTAGCAGAGACCCTAGAGAATAACATGCTGATCATTGCAATATTTTATGCCACACCTTATTAGCGCAGCGGTCTTACAAACGCATTTTTTTCTCAAAAAAATACACTTTTTTTTAATAAAAAAAAAACAAAACAGTAAAGTTAGCCCAATTATTTTGTATAATGTGAAAGATGATGTTACACTGAGTAAATAGATACCTAACATGTTATGCTTTAAAATTGCGCACACTCGTGGAATGGTGACAAACTACGGTACTTAAAAATATCCATAGGCGACGCTTTACAATGTTTTTCAGGTTCCCTGCTTAGAGTTACAGAGAAGGTCTAGTGCTATCATTATCGATATTGCTCTCACTCTCATGATCGCAAAGATATCTCAAATGTGTGGCTTGAACACCATTTTCATATATGGGCATGACTTACGTATGTGTTCATTTCTGCGTGCAAGCTCAAAAGGATGGGGCAATTTAATTTATTTAACTCTTTATTTAATTTTTTTGATCACTTTTATCCCTAATACAAGGAATGTAAACATCACTTGAGCATGACATGTCCTCTTTATGGAGAGATCTGTTGTTTTTTTTTAATGCTTTTACACTTAAAAGCATAAAAAAAAAGTAATTTTACCTTTAAGAGATGAAGAAAACATCCCTTTAAGCCTGGAAGGCAGATGTGACATCGGACGTCGGGCCATCTTGCACTCACTCGGTTTCCTGCCCAGCCACTGAAAGGATCATATCGGCTCTGGGCTAACTGACAGGGACGGTAAGCCCAGAGACGACCAGGAAGTGGTGGGGGGGGGGTCAACTCTCCCGCCGCCTAGAAAAGTTATCAAATGGCGAACCACTGCTGGGACTGCTTTTATTAGATGCAGAATTGTCCGCAGTACAAGAAAATAGCTAGTTGTGAATCAGGTCCAAATTTTTGCATGAATTTGCACCTGAACCAGAACCAAACACACACAGGACCTTTTTGGAATGCGGACTGGGGCTGCCCAGGACCTGTGTGAACCGGCTCCATTGAGAGCTGGTCACACTCACATGTCATGCAAATTGGATGCGGGGAACCCCCATCCAATTCGCACATATGTGAACCTGGCCTAAGTTGCCAATCGGTTGTGCTGCAGTGTTCATGTGCTAACAGTATGCAAACTGATAGGAAGAGGGAGCAGAGTAACAGTGATAGGAGAGATCAGTCTCCTGCTTGCCATTTTCTGTCCAGCCAAAGGCTGGGGGAGGTACAGGACCTGTATGTGTTACTGATCTGCACCAGATAAAAAAACAATGTCTCTGTGTAAATCTTGGAAATGGATAGACAGAAATACAAATCCTTTTGCAGGTAAAGCTGCTTGCATATATGGCTTCCATCTGTGTGTGTTACTCTGTGTCTGGATGTAAAAAAAAAAAACACTAAAAGACAAAAAGTACATATACAAAGTGGGCATATGCACAGATATGCCCACTTTGACATCAGAAAAGGCACATATGTGATTTCATTTTCTACTTCTTGGAATAAAAATTCCAAATACCTGTACATATGCTGCTTTTTGCCTACAACAACACGAGCCGACCAGCCGCAACAGTTATACTGCGGCAAGTTGGCTCGGCTGGGCAAATCGCCGTAGCTGTACGTCGCTCCTTTAAGATGACACAGTAGGCGCGATGACCACAGGGCACCTGTGATCGCTCGTGACAGAGCGAGAACCGGGAACTGTTTGTATAAACACACAAATCTCGGTTATCTCAGGGGAGAGGAGACAGATCGTGTGTTAATACTAAGTAAGAACACTGATCTTTCTCCTCCCCTAGTCAGTCCCATCCCCCCTACAGTTAGAACACACCTAGGGAACACAGTTAACCCCTTGACCTCCCCCTTCCCCTTCCCTGGCAGTGTCATTTATACAGTAAACAATGGCTAATTTTAGCTCTGATTGCTGTATAAATATCAATGGTCCCAAAATAGTGTCAAAAGTGTCCGATCTCCTATTTTGTAGACGCTATAACTTTTGCACAAACCAATTAATATACGCTTATTGCGATTTTTTTAACCAAAAATATGTAGAAGAATACATATTGGCCTAGTGCCATATTTCACAAAAAATGGCCTGGTCAGGAAAGGGGCAAATCCTTCTGGGGCTGAAGTGCCACTTAAGCCCCAGAAGAATTTACCATCTTCCTGACCGGATCATTTTTTGTGATACGGCACTATGTCGCTTTAACTGACAATTGCGTGGTCGTACATTGCTGTATCCAAACAAAATGTATGCCCCTTTTTTCCCACAAATAGAGCGTTCTTTTGGTGGTATTTGATCACCTCTGTGGTTTTCATTTTTTGCGTTATAAACAAAAAAATACTGACAATTTTGAAAAGAACGCATCCTTTTTTACTTTTTGCTATAATAAATATCCCCCAAAAATATATAAAAAAACAAATTTTTTCCACAGTTTAGGCCGATATGTATTCTTCTACATATTTTTGGTAAAAAAATAGCAATAAGCATATATATTGATTTGTTTGCGCAAAAGTTATAGCGTCTACAAAATAGAGGATAGTTTTATGGCATTTTAATTTATTTATTTTTACTAGTAATGGCCTCAATCTGCGATTTTCTTTGGGATTGCGACATTGCAACAGACAAGTTGGACACTTTTGACACTTTTTTGGAACCATTGACAATTATAGAGTGAGCAGAGCTAAAAATAGCCACTGATTACTGTATAAATGTCACTGGCAGGGAAGGGGTTAACACTAGGGGGCAATCAAGGAGTTAAATGTGTTCCCTCAGGGTGTTCAAACTGTAAGGGGGATGGGACTGCCTGGGGGAGGAGACCTGCCATTGTTCCTATATACTAGGAACACATGATCTGTCTCCTCTCCCCTGCCAGAACGAGCATGTGTGTGTTTACACACACACACATCCCGGTTCTGGCTCTGTCGGGAGCGATCGCAGGTGCCTGGCGGACATCGCGGCCGCTGGGCGTGTGCATCGGCTCCTCAGTGACACGACGGACGCGATGTCTGCCATGCCCCCTATACCCCTTAAAGCGGCCACCGAACAACTACGCCAATTCGCGCAGGGGAGCCATTCTGTCACCATCAAATAACGGCGGGTGGTCGGAAGAGGTTAACCTGCTACAGGCGGTCTCCGGGTTACAAACATCTGACTTACAAACGACTCCTACTTACAAACGGAGAGGGGGAACAGGAAGTGAGAGGAAATCTCCCCCTAGGAAGGGAAATTAAGAGTTATTATGGGTAAAAGGTGTCTCCACTAAAGCTTTATCACCATTCCTTGTTTCCACAACAACCCACATTTTTTAAAATCCAATTGTCATAGGGACAAAAAGTGAAATGAAATCTTCTGAACAGGGGCACAGACAGCAAACTAAATGTTACAGGAGTATTAACCTTTTCCTATGCTATCCAAAAAAACTAAAAATATTTTTTTGGGTTGGACACTTAAAAAAATACACCTGTTCCGACTTAGATACAAATTCAACTTAAGAACAAACCTACAGAATCTATGTTGTTTGTAACCCGGGGACCGCCTGTACTTTGCTTGATGCACTCACATTGCATAGCTCAGTGGACTGTCATGGTGCTTGTCACGTTAGTTTTACTTATTTATTTTATATATTCAGGTAAAACTACAATCTGTGACTGCACTGCATGCACCGAACATCAGTGTACAGTTTTCTAGGTACAGGCATCCATTTGCTAAGCTCACATACATCCACGCAATCCTGCAATAAAACCATACCAAAACAGTTTATTTCCTGTTCTTGCTCATTTAACTTTAGTATATCAGTCCTAGTGTTTTAAATGTCCCTTTCCCAAGAAGTGCTTTAGTATGCATGTTGCAACTCAAAAAATCATGAAGAAAATACATCACAATATGCTACTTATCAGTGTTTATGTATAAAGTTCACAAAAATGTATATTTTTCAATCTATCTACTCATCTACCCATTTCTTATGATTTGGTCTGGTCATCCAACCATAACAAAATATTAAAAATTAAATAAAATAGACACAGGTCATTATGCTTTTTCTGTAGCTCATGGCTGACATGTTTACCTGATTTCAGAAAAGGCCATTCCATGCTTTTTGCTAGCTGTGGCAAGTAGCATTATGATCTTGTTTTTACTAACATTGTATGCTTGCTGAATATTATCTACTAGGAAAATGTGTAAACTGTCATTTAGGTAAGTCATTACAAAACATCGGTGCAAGTCTTGCTAGTACATTAGACTAATAAAGTTTTTCATTTAGTTACCAAACATGTTGATTATTTATCCATCTATCTATCTATCTATCTATCTATCTATCTATCTATCTATCTATCTATCTATCTATCTATCTATCTATCTATCTATCTATCTATCTATCTATCTATCATACAAATCAGAATACACATGCATCAAGATAAGACTCTGGATCCCACTAGGGAATAGTCTGCAACATTAGATATAAAGTAGCATTAATAAGCCACTAGATGGCAATAACAATCTGTCAGAGATTTGCCCTCCACTTCACATTGCAAAAACACTCCTAAGTTCCATTTTTTCAGTAGAAACAAATATTCTTTCATACTGTATCTTACTGATTTGTATCAGGGAGAAAGGAAGGACAAAGCAGTGCAGCAATAATTCTTCCATCAGGAACACACTTGACAATGCAGGCAGACTTGAACATTTCTGGATTCACAATGATGAATCAAAATAGGAAAGTAAGAAAAAAAAACTGTTATGACTGGAAATTAAAGTGTATATTTATTCTCTGCTTACATATTACATTGTTATCCACTGAAGACATTGAGTGGAAAAAATGCCATGGCAACACAACGAGAGATGCCAGCTCTAAAGTATATCTAAAACCAAGAACAAAAATATATTATACTGCAGCTTACCAGTTCTTAGACATGATGGCTGCATTTGTTTTCTTTTTTTTCTCCCCAAATATGTACATTTCCTAGAGCAGGACATGTGTTAAGCCCCATACACACGCTCGGACAATCCGCGGACAAGGTCGGTCGGACTTTGTCCGACGTACTTTGTCCGATGTTGTCGTTGCGTACACACGGTCGGACTACGTTGTCGGAATATCCGGTCCGGAAGAACGTCGTGACGTAAGTCGTCGTCCACGAGATTACAAAAGGGAAGTTCAGCACCACGTCAGGCACCCGTTGGGCTCCTTCTGCTGATCCCGTGTTTATCGAGAGTTAGTGGAAGTTTGGTGACTTAAGATTCGCGCTTCTCAGTTTTCTGACTCAGATCGTTACTGCTCTTCAGTTTGTGCTTGTCGTGCGTATCTGTTTATTAGTGCGTGTAGTCAGTTCGCATTTGTTGGTCATTGCGGCCTATATCTTGATATAGGACGCTTTGATTTGCACTGCTTATTGTCTGCTCGTTGCTGGTATTCACTTCGTTCTTTCAGGCCTTGCTGTTTATCGGTGCTTTCTGTTTGTCCGTTCTGACCAGCCGACCTTTTGTGACCTTCTGAGCGATGTTTCCCGTGCGTACTCGTCGCCGAGTTCGTGCTGTACGCGGAATTGGTGTCGGGCTTTTAGCTTTGACCCAAGACCCGTCCATGAACAGAGTGATGAGGAGTATGTGGACCAAGAATTGGTTGCTTCAGCGTGACCAGTTCTCGCACATGCCTTTGCTTCGTGAGATCCGGGAGAATAATCCTGATGATTTCAGGAACTTTCTCAGGATGACGGACCCCGATTTTCACCGTCTTTTGGCTTTGCTAACCCCCTTTATCAGCCGGCAGGATACCTGCATGAGACAAGCCATTACTCCGGAGCAGAGGCTTGTTGCCACGTTGAGGTACTTGGCGACAGGGAGAAGTCTTCAGGATTTGAAGTTCTCTTCAGGTATCTCTCCCCAGGCCCTGGGAATCATTATTCCAGAGACCTGTTCTGCCATCATTCAGGTCCTGCAGGAGGACTATATTAAGGTAACATTTCTACTTTACTATTCCCTTCTATGTATGCTCTGTTTGCTAATGACTTGTATTTTTGACCTCCTTCCCTAATTACCATGATTGCAATATGTTCTAATATGCTGTGCCCCTTTTCTCCTTCGTGCATTTTTCCCTTCACTTACCTCACCAGCATGCTCTTCTGCCCCAATAGACACCTATGGCCTACTCACTTAAGCAATGTCTTTTGTCTGCTGCATAGTATTGTTTGCCCCAAAACACCCCCTAAAATATGCACAAATGTTTGCTGTGTGGTTTACTTCATGTAGAGCCCCCTTTTTTTGTTCTTTTGGTGGGGGGGGGGGGGCAAACTCATTAGGAACCCCCTCCCCCAACTGCTCTGTCAGATGGTACCAATCCTTTATCTGCTGGCTTTCCCAAGGTCCATACACACTATATACCTACCTCTTTATAGTGCGCATCTTTAGGGATGAATTCAGCAAAGCATGTAGTGCAAGGGACTGCCTCCATACATTCCATTTCCTATTTTTTTGTCTTCTTTCCCTCCTATTAGCTTGCTTGGTAATTTAATAATGTCACACTGTGCCTGCCTTTTTTTTGGGGGGGGGGGGGGAAATGTTATTTGATCTTTCCTGTGGCCTGCCAATAGTGTTAAGTACAGAGGGTCTGGCCAAACTAGGCCACATTATTGAGCCATTTGCCAATCAATGAAGTGCAGAGGGTTACCTGTCCACCACCCCCCCCCCCAAAACCATAGTTATTGCCAATGTCCCATCAGAAGTGGGGGGATTGATGGGGGGGTGAGTAATCTGTGAAGGGGAGCCTCTACTTTTCTGTGTAAATACTTTCCAGCCTCCAATTTATACAATGCTCTTGTTCCAAGATGTTGATTGTCTAATCTGCTTGCAATGTTTAGGTGCAAAGTGACTCATTTTTTTTTCTTGTTTCACTCCACAGTTCCCTTCCACGCCACAGGAATGGCAGACTGTGGCCTCCCACTTTGCCAGCCGTTGGGACTTTCCTAACTGCGGAGGGGCAATTGATGGGAAACACGTCCGCATCGTCCCACCGCCCAACTCGGGGTCCTACTATTATAATTATAAAGGGTTTAATAGTGTAGTGATGTTGGCGGTGGTGTCGGCAACATACGAGTTTATGTATGTGGGGGGATTGATGGGGGGGGGTGAGTAATCTGTGAAGGGGAGCTCTACTTTTCTGTGTAAATACTTTCCAGCCTCCAATTTTATACAATGCTCTTGTTCCAAGATGTGGTTTAGGTGCGTGGGGATGAACGGCCGGATATCGGATGGTGGGGCCATTACGCACACGGAGTTCTACTGGCGTCTCCAAAGTGGCAGTCTGTGCTTGCCACCTCCAGAGGAGAATGCCGAAGGACTCCCCTTCGTCTTTGTCGCAGATGAAGCGTTTGCGCTGACTCCCCATGTGATGAGGCCGTTCCCGATGAGGACCCTCACCCCGGACCAGAGGGTCTTCAACTACAGGCTGTCCAGAGCCAGAAGAGTGGTGGAGAACGCTTTTGGCATCCTGGCCAGCCGCTTCCGCCTGTTCCTGACGGCATTTAACTTGGCGGAATACAAACTGAACCACATAGTTCTTGCCTGTTGCATATTGCACAACTTCCTCAAAAGACATAACAGGAACTATGTGGTGCCCGTTGGCCCAGATGTGGAGGGCCCTCCAAATGCGGACCTCACAGCCCTTCGAGTGGCACGTCCAGGCTTGCCCCCTCTCAATGCCCGCGTGGTCCGGGACCAATATATGGAATACTTTGTGGGTAGGGGGGCCATTGCTCTGCCTGACGATGTGTGAGAGGCATTTTTTAATAAATCTGATATTTTAACCAACCTCTGATTTCTTGTCATTTCAGTCTTCTTTTTAGCTTATTTTACTTTGACATTTTTTCCCTTTGCCTTCGACAGTGGTAATGCACTTTCTGGGCAAAAGGAGGTAACAGTCTCTTCTTCCCAAAAAGTTTTTTCTCATGTGTGTTTGCTACCTAATCTTTGGTCTAGAGAAGGTTTGTCCTGCATAACTGACACCCAAAATACTCCTTTTCAGCACCAGGTGTGACATGTGTGTATTCTCCAAAATGCTGTGCTCCGTGTTTTCGTACAAAGCACTGTGGGTGTCATTTACATAAGTCAAATCCGCTATGCTCTACAAGTGCATTGAAAAAGTTCCCTGGGAAAGGAAATTGCAGTGCAAAGTGGATTTGCCTTTAGTAAATAACACCCATTGCCCCCCATATCCTTTACATTTTACATACATAATGCATTGTTTTATTTAAATAAGGAAGCCACACATTTTGAAAATTTAAAAAGTTTACTTGGAAAACATTCACAAGTGCGTTTACAATCTTCACGCCAAAACTGACAACATCTTGGTTATTTACAACATTATTTACAAAGATTACGCAATTTGTAAAACCAGGCATGGAGCTAAGCAGAACCTATGAAGTAGGAAAGTTCAACTTTGTAAAGTGAAGACAAGATCAGACATGACTATATGTTCAAAGTGTGTTTGATCTTGCCTTCATCACATGGGGGGGGCACCCCCGAAAAGTGGAAATTTGGAACATGCACACAATTTGGTTCTGAAAATGGTCATTAGATGGTAAAACACATGCCTAGAAGCTTCAAAAGTGCCATTTTCCATCATGGGGATGAATGGACGTTTTTTGGGGGTGCAACCCCTTCACCACAACCACTTTCGTAGTTCGTAAAGTGTTTGCACCCCCAAAAAAACGTTGCCATTCATCCACCATGATGGGAGCTAGCACATGTGGACACAATGTGTGCATGTTCCAAATTTCACACAGTTTTTAAGTTGCAAATGTGTTCAGAAGCTGGCACAAATGTGTGTAAATTACTTGGTGCTTTTTCATATTTTTCCTAAAACATCAATGATGTTCTTCAATTTTTGTTGAACATCATTGATGTTTTGCTTTATGTAATCTAGATCTCGATTGCAGACCATTATCTCTCCGATGAGTACGTGGGCACTCTCTGTGGTAAAGTGCGATTTTTCTTCCACAACATCCACGTCACCTAAAAACCACAAACAAAAAAAATGGGGTGTTGGAAATGAGGCAGCCATACATGGATTAGCTTACCAGTAGCTGTGTTCTCCCACACTCACCTGTTGTGGTGACAATTTCTCCAAGTTCGATGATCTCTCCTTCCTCCTCCTCCTCCTCTGCTTCTGCTCTTTCCCCTTTTTTGGGAGGTGTTGGTTTGGGGGTTTCCTCAGACGGCCCAAGTTTTCGCTCCCCTATGAGAATGTCCAAAAGGAAGATTTAGCAACACAAACTATTGAGGGCAGAAATAGGAAATGACAAACATTGCTTGAAAGTGACGGACACTATTTTAGTTTGGCCAGTTACAAATGTCAACTACATGAATGTAGTCACTTTGTAAAGGTGCTAAACTGACTAGCTTTTTGGTAGAAGTTTGTGTGATGGAGACCCCCCTCTAGTATCCACTGGAGCACATGTGTGGAAAAGGCTAATAAAAAGGGGGTTTGGGTGTCCCAGCACTAGTGCTCTCGAGTCCAGATGGGTAAACACCTACTGGGTGACCTCTCCTTTACATTGAATAAATTGCCTTTACATTCTGGATGACATTTCTAGGGAGAACAAACTTCCTTTCCCCCAAAAAAACACCAAACATCGTATTATAAGTGGCCGCACGATCGAGGTTGCGTACGATCGAATGGACACACACACGACCATGACAGTGGCAGAAAGATCGAGGCTGAGTACGATCGAATGCACAGACGAACATGAAAGTGGCCATTTTGGAATGTACAACTTTGTAAAAATCAAACCACATGGAGCAGTATGCAAGCAAGAAATCAAACACAAAACACAACTACTTACTTTTTTGAAGAATTCTCTTGATCTTTCTGTACTGATCGGCCTCCCTCAGTTTCAGGTCTGACCAGCGTTTCCTCAGTTGCTCCTTGGATCGTTGTACCCCAAAATGATTGTACAGCCTCCTCACAACTTTAGACATGATCTTGGCCTTGCGGACATTGGGGTTGAGGTAAGGCCCATACTTCCCATCATAGTCGCTCCTCTTTAATATGTCCACCATCTCCAACATTTCTCCAAATGACATATTGGAGGCCTTGAATTTCAGGCTCCGGGATCGGGACGTTTCTGCCTCCGGACTTTCCTCGTCCTCCTCCTCGTTGGGGGGATATTTGGGGCGCACCTGCTGTGTCCCCGCCATGTGCTCTCCCCACTGCGCCGTAAAGAGAAGGGGTGGGGAATAGACGAGAAAGATCGTCAGGGGCGGGCGGAGTTTGACGCATGCGCACTGTATATAAAACGTCACACGCCTGTGTCGTAGCCACGATCTGGGAGACGAGGGGAGAGAAAGCTCACGCACGAGACGATCGCTACAAACGAAGGTACAATTTGACGTTGGTACATAACTAGCCTAGACTGATTAGAACTTGAGGCTTCTTTATGGAGAAGATTAGGAGTGTTTAGGCTGACATTATTTATATTGTTTTGTGTGGCGTTGTGTCTTGCAGAGGTGATGGAGGCGTTCTACAACGTGAGCTTTCTCCCACACTTCATTGATAAATACCGGCAATTCCCCCTCTTATGGCAGGCAAAACACAGGGATTATAGCAACAGACCAAAGAGGTACGCAGCCCTGCTGAAACTGGTGGCATTTGTAAAGCCTACCCTGCCCATGGCAACCGTCGCAAACTTAAAAGTGAAGATAAACAACATGAAGACTACCTATTTCCGGGAGCGCAATAAGGTCCTGAAGTCACAAGCATCTGGAGCTGCAGCAGCTGATGTCCATGTCCCCACGCTCTGGTACTATGACAGGCTCCACTTTCTCAAAGACCAGGCTACTGTCAGGAAGTCACTCTCGACTCTTCCTTGCACGCGTCCTTCCACGCACGCCACCCCTGATGAGGCTTCCGAGGACCAACCTGGGCCTTCCAGTCAGGAATATGTGCAGGTGCCCAGCTTGTTCCAGGTATAGTAGTTTTGGAACCAGTTTGTTGAATAATGAATGATGTTCAGTTAATTCAGGATCCCCAATTGCTTATTTCCTAACGTGATTGACATATCAACAGACAGTGGTGTGGGAGACATTTTTGGGAAGAATCTAAACTGCAGGGCTGAGAATTGTATGGTTTTGTATTTGAAAACATTTTGCAACAGTCACTAGATGAGAATTGTGTGTGTTTGATGAACAAATAACTGAAACTATGTCCCTTTTTCAGACACAGGAAGACCTCAGCCAGGAGGTGGCTGTGGAAGGTGGCAGTCAGGAGGAGGCAGGGGGTAGTGGCAGCCAAGAGGGGGGTAGGCGTAGGAGCCTGACTGTCTCCCAAGTCTCTCCCCTCCGCCTTCCCTACAGAAGGGCGAAAAACATGGGGGAGGTGGGAGAGTCAGCGCTCCAGCTGATAAAAGATGCCTCAGCCTCCCTCTATGCCACACCCACCTACGAGGAGGCCTTTGCCTCCTTGGTTACAAGTAAATTTACGGGTATGGAGGCGGGGCAACGCAGCATGTGTGAGGAGGTCATCCTCAAAATCCTAAATGAGGGGATGGCTGGGGAGATGACTCCCCTCACACATGTTTGCGAGAGTGACCTTGCTCCGCCTCCTCCTCCTCCTTCTGCCACCCCACCAGCACCAGCACCACGGCGTGGAAGGAAGCGTACAAGGAAGACAAGAGAGTGACAACCTGGACTCAGTCTGGTCTGAGAGAAGATGGAGCCTCTCGTAGTACCAGAGCCTGGGGACCTAGATGGCATCTGCTGCAGTTCCGGATGTTTTGGACTTCAGGACCAGATTGCGCTCCCTTATTATTTAGATAGGTAGTCTTCATGCCCCCAATTGTTTAAGTCTGTAAAATGATGGTTGCCATGGGTGTCCAAGGCTTTGCAAATTCCCCAAGTTTCACCATGGCTGCGTTCCTCTTTGGTCTGTTGCTGAGACCTAAATAAAGGTTTTTTTGCTTTGAAATAATCATTGACTATTGTGTTTTACTTTTCTACAATGACAGTTTTTCTTTGAGTAGGCAGGTACATTTCACTAATCCTAGAATTAACAAGGGGCACCAACAACCAACAAACTCCTAGTAAATGTAAGCAAGAAATACAAATGTTAATAATGTGGTTTTGCTAAGTTGAGACATACAAACCCCCTCCAAAAAAAAAAAAAACCTCCTTCAAATATGTATTCCCCCAAAAAAAATAAATCGGGGTAAAAAAATAAGAAAGATTGTATTACGATCTGAGTAAAAAATAAACATGTAGTGTATAAATGCTGCAAAGTAATAAAGAAGTAAGTTTGTGAGAAGTGCGGGTGAATAGGAGCAGCTAAAAGATGTCATTCTTGTTGCATTTTAAAGAAAAAGAGAATGCGCTGCATTAAAGACATTTTAACATTGCAGCGTGACGAATGTGCTGTGTCGATTAGGAAAGGTAGTTTTACCTGACCGAGCGCTTCCGTCACAGAATTTCTTCTGAGCATGCGTAGCACTTTGTCCGTCGGACAAGCGTACACACGCTCGGATTTGGTGTGATCGGACCGGGTTGACGGGAAATCTTTCCAGCAGGAGATAAGACTTTGTCCGACGGACAAACCGACGAACACTGTCCGATGGTGCATACACACGGTCTGATTTTTCAACAACCTTGTCCGATCGGACCAAATTGATGAAAAAGTCCGACCGTGTGTATGGGGCTTAACTGGCACGATCACCAGGTATAAAAAAAAAAGAAC
Source organism: Lithobates sylvaticus (assembly GCA_028564925.1). Taxonomy (NCBI): domain Eukaryota; kingdom Metazoa; phylum Chordata; class Amphibia; order Anura; family Ranidae; genus Lithobates; species Lithobates sylvaticus. The sequence continues at coordinate 439,853,447 of CM053027.1, read as the reverse complement.
AAATGCTTTCTGGTCTGTTCTGTCAGGGGAGAGGAGACATATCTAACTAAGTAGTAACAACGATATGTCTCCTCCCCAGTCAGTCCTATCCCCATACAGTTAGAACACATCTAGGGAACACGCATTTAACACCTTGATCGCCCCCTAGTGTTAACCCCTTACCTACCAGTGACATTTATACAGTAATCCGTGCATATTTATAGCACTGATCGCTGTATAAATGTCAATGATCCCAAAAATTTGTCAAAAGTGTCCGATCTGTCCGTCACAATGTTGCAGTGCCGCTAAAAATTGCAGATCACCACCATTACTAGTAAAAAAATATATAAATAATAAAAATGCCATTAAAATGCCATAAATCTTTCCCATAGTTTGTAGACGGAATAACTTTTGCGCAAACCAATCAACATATGCTTATTGCAATTTTTTTTTACCAAAAATATGTAGAAGAATATCTATTGGCCTAAACAGATGAAGAAATTTGTTTTTTTTTTTTATATTTCTTATAGCAAAAAGTAAAAAATATTGTTATTTTTTCAAAATGTTAGCTCTTTTTTTGTTTATAGTGCAAAAAAAATTAAAACCACAGAGTTTATCAAATACCACCAAAAGAAAGCTCTATTTTGTGAAAAAAAGGATACACATTTCGTTTTTGGGTACAGCTTTGCATGACCGCACGATTGTCAGTTAAAGTGACGCAGTGCCAAATTGTAAAAAGTGCTCTGGTCAGCAAGGGAGTAAAATCTTCCGGGGCTGAAGTAGTTAACAACCAGTTATTCACTCTTCACAAAGCTTTGCCAAACAAGGGCTTTAAATTCACTGTGCAGCACACAAATTAGCACTACTAATTTACAGTGTATATTGTATATTGCAATGGTGTGCTAATGGAGTGATCACCATTAAGAGGTAAATTGCTCTGCAGAATGACATTTAAACTGAATGTTGGGTTTAGCCTCTAGAGAACTTACGTTTATTCATTAATTTCTTTGATTCAGAGACAAAGATAAAATAAATCAGAAGTGGTCTACTCTAGAATATACTACTTTCATAAATGGCCCTGATGGTACAGGCCCATTAACAAAACTCTTAAACAAACTGCAGTTGATTTACTAAAGGTGTAGAGGCTGTTCAACCTATTAAATAGGGTGAACGTGTTCTTTTTTAAATACCCATTTGTGTGAAAGAGAAAAAAAAAAACTGAAATTTAGATTGCACATGATTGGATAATTGAAGTGAATACATCTTTCCCTTGCAAAGCTAACTAAAACTTTCACTTTGCAAAGAGAACAGTCTCTAGTGCTTTAGTAATTCAACCCATTTTGTGCCTGCTGTATTATTTTAAAAGAAAACAGAGAACGCCATTTTTATCCACTCCATCTGAAAGTGCCAGTTGGCTCTAATTTTGATGCAATGGTTTCATTATTTCTTATCTTAGTTACTGATTCAGAACAAGCATGCAGATTAGAGTACTTTTTAATGCATACTTGTTCATGTGATTGTGAAAGTATTGAAATGAGACACAGCCAGAAAATTCGTTTTTTTTTTTTTTTCAGGAATGATTGCCTATGTATTTTTTTCAGGTTTCCTTTGACTATTATGAATTTTATCATTTTGTGTTTAAATTATGAAATTTAACTTCTTGATTGCAAAAAGGTAGATTATACTTCTTTTTTCTAAGTCATATTTGATACTTATATTTGTGAAAAATCTAATTGATAATTAAGCCCAAAAATAAAGTGATTGCGATAAAAGAGTTGTATACAAGTTAGGAAATGGTCTTTTTAATGTGGTAGGGACTTACAAGGGGTGGCAAATTAGCAATTATGAAATAAAACCCTGGTGTCCATTAGAACTGCCTTGATTGTCTAAAAAGATGAACATAAGAAATAACCTACGCTAAGTTTTTAAATAGAAATTAAGATTCTTCAAGCAAGTCAAATTAATCTATTATTTACTGTTAATGTCTTGTTACTCAATAAGCTTGACAGAAATGTGCTCATGATTCACTCATTAAAGTAATGTGAAACAAGTGAACCAACAATATTTCTATGAGACCTCAATATACGAATCATCACTAACTGCTTCTGCAGAGATGGTAATTACCTGTCCAGTGCTGAAACCAGCGGTGGTAGATCAGTGATTATTGTGCTTTGTGTTAATAGAACTTATGTTTTACAATTTCTACACCTCTGCATTTTTCCATTAGAAACTATGCTGTTTAATAATTTCATCACAGACATTTACAAATCCTTCTATTTATAATTGTACTATATATTAATATTTTATAGGACACATTCTTCGCTCTTTTTTTATGTTACATAATACATATATGTTGAGTATTTAATTGACTGTCTGTTTCATATTGTAATGCATTGAACTGTCATAGATATGGAAGAGGTTCAGGTTCTTCACTACCATAGGTTCAAAATTCACAGTCCCGGTGAATAATGGGAAAATTTGCCAGGCTGAATTCCTTATAACCTTAATAACCTCTTAGTATAGGTCAGTTGGCTTAGATGGGCCAATGTGGAGGCTTGTGGATAAGCCAGTCCCTTTCCCATAAAATTGTGAGGTCATAGCAGTCATATTGACAATCTTGGGAATTCATGAAGGGTGTCTTAGACATCCTTTAGGATTCTGCTGGGGCACAGCAGTGAAAGTGATAGTACTTGTACCTGATTCATGTGCACATAAATCTGTCGGTGCCCACAATCCCACCCTCCCTCCCTGGCCACTGCTCCCATCACACTGACTAGGCACATGGCTGATGGTTTTTGTACTAGGGGTGGGTGGAGACTGATTGGGAACCGAGAGACTAGTTCCCCATATTGTGAGCCTTATTTTTGATTGAAAAAACACATCAGTGGGCAGATTGATAACTGATATTCAGTCAACTAACGACATTGCCATATGGCAGTATTTTTTTAAGAATATGTCACTGCCATAGTGACAGGTCGCAAAACTGATGGTAGAAAAACAACCTGAATTTGCCACACATGTCAGTGATGTTACCAACACTGACGCAAATACTTGCTGAATTGACACAGGTAGTTCTTGAAGTAATCATGAGAAAAGATGGTCCGCAACTCCTTGCTTTCTCTTTAACCCCTTGCCGACCAGCGCACGACGATGTACGTCGGCACAATGGCACGGCTGGGCAAATGAGTGTACAGGTATGTCCCCTTTAAATTGCTGCGTACTCCGTGACTGTGCCCGCGGGTCCTGCGGACTCAATGTCCGCCGGGGGGCCCGCAATCGTGTCACGGAGCAGCAGAACGGAGAGATGCCTATGTAAACAAGCCTAGCAACATGACAGAGATCTAGTGTCCCTGTCATCAGAGCAGTGATCTCTGTCATGTTTCTGTGAGAAAATCCCCCCACAGTTAGAATCACTCCCTAGGACACACTTAACCCCTTGATCGCCCCCTAGTGTTTAACCCCTTCCCTGCCAGTGTCATTTACACAGTAATCGGTGCATTTATATAGCAATAAATGACAATGGTCCCAAAATAGTGTCAAAAGTGTCCGATGTGTCTGCCATAATGTCGCAGTCCTGATAAAAATCGTAGATCGCCACCATTACTAATAAAAAAAAAAATTATAATAAAAATGTCATAAATCTATCCCCTATTTTGTAGACGCTATAACTTTTGCACAAACCAATCAATATACACTTATTTTGATTTTTTTTACCAAAAATATGTAGAAGAATACATATCGGCCTAAACTGAGAAATAATTTTCTTTATATATATATTTTTTGGGGATATTTATTATAGCAAAAAGTAAAAAATATTGCTTTTTTTTCAAAATTGTCGCTCTTTTTTTGTTTATAGCGCAAAAAATAAAAACCGCAGAGGTGATCAAATACCACCACAAGAAAGCACTATTTGTGAGGAAAAAAGGACGTCAATTTTATTTGGGTGCAACATCGCACGACTGCGTAATAGTTAAAATGACGCAGTGCCGTATCGCAAAAAGTGCTCTGGTCAGGAAGGGGGTAAATCCTTCAGGGTCTGAAGTTGTTATAATCTTCAAAATGTATTGATTCTCCATAAAAGACACAGTAACAGACAGCAGATGTAAGTTCTTAAGGTAACTACTGCCAGAAAATTGTTGCTAGGACTATTCTAAACTTCCCTGAATGTGCTATAATTGTAATAGTTAAAGCATACAAAATGCAAAAAAAAGGGAGAGCTTAGTGTAGGGCTTGTAGGTACTGACAGGTCTTTTAAAGTAGATGTAAACCCTTACTGGATGTTGTAGAATTGAAGGGTTAGGGGAGGGTTTTATCTGCTCCTTTGGTACAGCTCAAATCTGCTAATGATTTTTAGCTTCTTTAAAACCTTGTCCTGTCTACGTGTACTACAATGATAACAGTCTATGGGGGTTATTTACGAAAGGCAAATCTACTTTGTACTGCAAGTGCACTTGGAAGTGCAGTCACTCTAAATCTAAGGGGTAGATCTGAAATGAGTGGAAGCTCTGCTGATTTTATCATCCAATCATGTGCAAGCTAAAATGCTGTTTTTTATTTTCCTTGCCTTCCCCCTCGGATCTACAGCGACTTTACTTCCAAGTGCACTTTTAGTGCAAAGTGGATTTTCCTTTAGTAAATAACCCCCATGTGTATTTTTCACAGAGCAAATTTCCTAATTGTTGCTGGCTGCAATTGTTTTTTTTTTGTTTTTTTTTCATAGGTCATTTTTAAAAAGGTCGAAATAGTAGAATATGCCTGGGCTTCAACACAGCAGCTTATCATTTCCTTTAGGAGAGCCTGGGACAAGGTAAAAGCAGGAGATTGTGGAAGGTTTTATTTTTATAAAATCTAGCAACTATTGAAAAATAGTGATATTATCATGGTAAAGAAGAATTCCACGCATTGGTATGGTATACATAGCTGGACCAATGTAACTGTGTATATACCACACCTGAGTGATGTGAAGCTGGAAATAATATACTTCAGTGTTCTCCACTTGTTGCCTGGTGAATGAATGAATGATTTGTATAGCGCTGCAACTGCGAACTGAATCGCCTTGAGGCGCTTGACTGCTCTTGTTGGGATGCCATGTTTAGAAGAGGTGGGTCTTGAGTTTTTTCCTGAAGGCCTGATGGTTTTCTTCCATGCAAATGTTGTTTGGTAGAGCATTCCATAGCCGGGGTCCCTGTACTGCGAATCTTCGTTCTCCCTTCGATTTGTAGCGGGCTTTGGGGATGAGAAGGCGATTTTGGTTTGTTGATCGAAGGCTGCGATTTGGTATGCATTTTTCTATTTTCTCACAAAGGTATTGAGGCGCATTTCCTTGTGTACATTTGTGGGTGAGGTAGAGGGTCTTGAATGTGATCCTCTCTTTTACCTTGAGCCAATGGAGCATCCTTAGGGATGGGGAGATGGATTCCCAGGGTTTCTTTCCGGTGACTAATCTTGCTGCTGTGTTTTGGACAATTTGAAGGCGCGCAATCTGGTAATCCGGTAATCCTATGTACAGGGAGTTTGCATAGTCGAGACGCGAATTGATGATCGTTCCTACTACTACCGATTTTTCCTTTTCCGGGATGAAGGGGATGAGTCTGCGTAGCATGGGAAGGAGATGGTGGGATCCGCTAATTACGGATCCTATTTGTGCCTCCATTGTCATCTCTGAATCTAAGATTACTCCGAGGCTTTTGGCTTTGTTGCTTGGAAGGATGGTCTGTCCCAAGATGGTTGGTGGTGTCCAAGGGGTCTTCGTCTTTTTCCTTTGGTTTGCGTCGAGGAGCAGTAATTCTGTTTTTGATCCATTTAGTTTGAGGGAGCTAGTGGTCATCCAGTCATCTATCAATGTGAGACATTTTCCTAGTTCCTGGTTCCAAGTCAAGCAGCTATTCTCCTGTATACAGACACAGGTACACACATGTACACATACACACACGTACACATACTGACACATGCACACACACTCACACACACACAGACACATGTACAGTATACACACATATATATATATATATATATATATATATATATATATATATATATATATATATATATATATATATATGTATATATATTCAGACACATGTACACACATACAGACACTTGCACACACACATGTACACACACACATACAGACTCATGTACACACATTCACATGTACAAACATACAGACACATGAAAAAAAAACATGTACACACATACACAAAGATACAGACATGTACACACACACACAAGCACATGTATAAAGCCCTTTAAAAAGTTATAATACAATACCTTCTTCACACAACCGGGTACTGCACTGTAGGGGGAGGCAGAGAGCACAGCACACCCCCCCTCCCTTTACTTTCACTTTGCTGAGCTTACGCAGCTCCGTCCCAGTGCAGATGTACAGTTCAACTGGGGATCGGGAGCTTGGGGTCATCTGACAGCCTTTCTCTGCAATGATCCCATGGCACCCCTAAGGACCTCTGGTGGAACCTCAGGGTGCCATTGCACCCCGGTTGAGAAAGACTCCTCTATTTGGACAAGGTGGAGAGGCAGGATGGTACAAAAAGAGGATGCTTTGCATCCATTCAGAGAATGCTAAGCATTCTCTGAATAGTGTCCAAATCGCTATGTGGGGTGGAAAACTAACACTGCACATCACCCGAACACACCACCCCCCCTGTAAAACATGGTGGTGGCAGCATCATGTTGTGGGGATGCTTTTCTTCAGCAGGGACAGGGAAGCTGGTCAGAGTTGATGGGAAGATGAATAGAGCTAAATACAGGGCAATCTTAGAAGAAAACCTGTTATGCTGCGTACACACGATCAGACTTTCCGACGTAAGATGTGCAATCGGAGCTTGTTGTCGGAAATTCCGACCATGTGTAGGCTCCATCAGACAGTTTCCATCGGTTCTCAAATTTTGCGACAACAAAATCCGTTCGCGTAAATTCCGATCGTGTGTACACAATTCCAACGCACAAAGTGCCACACATGCTCAGAATCAAGAGCTGCACTGGCTATTGAACTTAATTTTTCTCGGCTAATCGTAAGTGTTGTACGTCACTGCGTTCTTGACTTTTGGAATTTCCCACAAGATTTGTGTGACCGTGTGTATGCAAGACAAGTTTGAGCCAACATCCGCTGGAAAAAATACATGGATTTTGTTGTCCGAATGTCCGATCAATGTCCGATCGTGTGTATGGGGAATTAGAGTCTGCAAAGGACTTGATACTGGGGCAGAGGTTCACCTTTCAGCAAGATAACAACCCTAAACATACAGCCAGAGCTACAATGGAATGGTTTAGAATGGCCAAGTGAAAGTCCAAACCTGAATCCACAGACGCTCTCCATCCAATCTTACAGAGCTTGAGCTATTTTGCAAAGAAGAATAGTCAAAAATTTCACTCTACAGATGAGCAAAGCTGGTAGAGACAGCCCCAAAAATACTTGTAGCTGTAATTGAAGTGAAAGGTGGTTCTACAAAGTATTAACTCATGGGGGGCTGAATAAAATTGCATGCCACACTTTTTAGATATTTATTTGTAAAATATTTTGAAAACCATTGAACATTTTCCTTCCACTTCACAATTATGTGCCACTTTGTGTTGGTCTATCACATAAAATGCCAATAAAATACATTTACATTTTTGGTTATAACATGAAACAATTTTAAAAATTCCAAGGGGTGTGAATACTTTTTCAAAGCACTGTAGATAATGTAAGAGCCATCTTCTATGACTTTTTAATTAATATTGATAAACGATTTAATGAATCTGACTGTCTATAATTAATTTATTTTTGCTCTGTTTGTTCATTTATTTCAGTATAATTGACACAATGTTACCTGTGTTGCAAATATTTCAAATAAGTGTTCTTTTATTGATCCAGTATGTAAGTTATATATTCCAATCCACTATGGGTGTTACTGATTATGTATGAATTTAATACAGAAGAAGACACAGTTTGTGCTTTTCTGTTGTCTATGAGGAACAGAAGGTTACTGCTTTTCATCTGTCTACACATTATTCTCAAGGTAAGTAGATATCAATGCATAACAAATTACAGTAGGTATTGAATCTATTGTGTTTTGATCTTAAATGTCAAACAATTATCTAAGTAGAAAACTGGTCTTGTATAAGATGAGCATGTTCTTACATGTGTTTGTTATGCCATATGTCTCCATGTATACATTTTATTTACATTACTACTGTATATGGTACTTTTGAAGATGTTACATAATATGTTTTCCAAAGGAGTTATATAATAATGGCTTTTTAAAAATAAATCATTAACTTCTATTTTTAAAGTTGTATCCATTGAAAATTTAGAACTTAGCTTTAAAACCAAACTCCAGCAAAAAAAAAAAAAAAAAATATATATATATATATATATATATATATATATATATATATATATATATATATATATATATATAACTATAGAAAAAAAGGGCAATTTTACAGACTTTAATGGTATCAGAAAGAGACACAGCAACCACAATTATATCAAAATAATTTATTACACAATTTGTTAAAATAACATAGATAAAACCATTAAGAGCAAAAGCTCATGTATAACTATAAGCCATGGCCAAGCTATGTTGGCTTATACTGTTCTGTCAAGAGGTCGACACGTTTCATAATCTGCTTCCTCAGGACCGTTATAGCTTAACAGAAAACAGTAGGCCTATCCAAAAGAAACACAACAAAATGAATTAAATCCAAACATACAAGGTGAACAGCATTACATGTATAACATAATCTCAAGAGTTGGGTAGAGAGGAAAATCAGCACTTACATGCCCTCCAGCTTAGACCGAGTAATGGCGTCCCATGCACACTGCAGATGCAGCTTATGATTGATATGATACCATCAACAATTAATTGATATTCTCTAAATCTTCCTAGCGGCAAAAAAACAGTAAAAAAAATGGAGGTTAGCTATCTTCTATAGATTGGTTGAGGTTAGTTAGTTGTCTTTAAAGCTGTATATACTACATTTAAAGTGGCTGGTGGGGTGCTAAAAATCCTAGTTGTCTTCATGACATATTTACTGTCAGCTTTTATTTTTAAGGCTCTGCTGCTGTGACTTTCCAGCTTGTACAGTGCATTTGTAGATTTCTTCCCCCCTCACCCATTGATAAAAGGTCTTGTATTCAATTCACAGAATACAAGACATTCTGTGATTGTACATGGGACATTCCTGTTGTCTATCCACCCTTCCTCACATTAAAGTAATTTTTAATTTATATAGTATAAAAAAATAAATTATGTCACATGCAGAGCTAAATATGATATTGTGCAAAGTAAAAAAATCTTCCCAAAACCCCTTGCTTTTTCAATAAAGTGCAGTAGAATTTAAAGTGGAAGTAACCACTATAAATTCAACATTCACCTTCCTATACAAACAGATGCAAACAATTGAATAGCACAGTGCATCAGCTATATACTTTAGGATCCAAATCAATAGTTCAAAACAATAGAATAAAGACATATATATTAATATATCATTTTGTTTACAGAGTCTGTGTGTATATATATATATATATATATATATATATATATATATATATATATATATATATATATAGAAATCAAAACAGGACACATACTTCAATGCGAAATCCTTTTACTTCATTGTAGAAACATCACATGCTATAAACAGCAAAGCCACTGTACAGTTGCAAGCAGGCGCCCTTCATCAGGCTTACTCTGGCTTGTGTAACACACTATCTCAAACTAAACATATATATACCAGACTCAAGGGTGCACCACACAGGTGTATGTCACAGATCACCAATCAACATAATTAGAAACTTCAGACTTAACCCCATCAGCAAAGAACATATCCAATCAATTAAGATCACCATACATTGCATATGCTATAAGGTTGTACCAATTCGGTAATCGTCATGATACTATGAAAAAACAATAGCAATTGTCTCATATGTTTGCAATAAATCATCTTCACCAGATTCCAACTGGAACATATATTGATACTGCTCCCACCAATTCCTGCAGGAAAAAAGATTTATTGGTATTAGAATTCCATAGCATCATGAACACCAAAAATATCTCAAATCAATGTCCAAAAATAAAATATCAAAAATCTAAAAACACACAAGCAATCATATATCGTGTATCATAGGAATAAATACAAATCATAGTCCTATTCATTCCATTCGGGCTCAGAGATTGTAATCGATTAATCCACCAAACCTCCCTCTTTCTCAGTTTTAGAATCCGGTCACCACCTCCTTTATCCCTAATTACTTCCTCAAGGTCCATGTATCGCAGATCAGAATCGCAGTGTCCCTTCTCCAAAAAATGCTTGGATACAGGAAAAGTCGGCTGTTTAAGTCGAATTGTACTGCGATGCTGTGCTATCCTGTCCTTGACCTTCTGTGTGGTCTCCCCAACATATAATAACCCACAGGGGCACATTAGAATATAGATAACATAAGAGGTAGGGATGGGCCGGTGTTCGATTCGAACCCATGTTCGAATCGAGCACCGGGCGTTCGCTCGCTCGGCGAGCCCAGAACTATTGGGGCCGCTCGCATCAAATTCGTGTGATGCGAGCGGCCCCGCAATGCATTGCGCTAGTTGCAGTGCAATGCTGGCCGATGATTGGCCAAGCATGCACTGTGACCCCGCATGCTTGGCCAATCACAGCGCCGGCAGCGACGAGAGCCATAATTGGCTACAGGCAGGATGCCTGTAGCCAATTATAGCTCAGGGGCTTTAGTACACGCCCCACGGTATAAGAGGCAGCGGCGGCCTCGCATATTATGTTTCAGTCACATTGTCGGCGTGTCAGTGTGTTGCTGACTGCTGACAAGATATGCTATATTTCTGGGGATTTATGTGTGCGTGCTGTTAGAACAGCATTGCAGTATCACATCTGGGGGTGTTTATAGGTGGCCTGTGAATGGGGGGCAGGTTTACGGTGCTTAGAACTTTCCCTGTAAAAAAGTGTCATTTTTGCAGGAAAAAAGCTATTTAAAAGCACTCGCGGCTAATGAATTGATGGCTCCTGTAACACAGAGAACTGTCATTCATTAATAAAAAACAAAAAAAAAAGCGTGGGGGTCCCCCCAAATTCAATAACCAGGCCCTTCAGGTCTGGGATGGATATTAAGGGGAACCCCAGCCAAAAAAAAAAATGGCGTGGGGTCCCCCTCAAAATCCATACCAGACCCTTGAGGTCTGGTATGGATTTTAAGGGGAACCCTAGCCAAAAAAAAATGGCGTGGGGTCCCCCTCAAAATCCATACCAGACCCTTATCCGAGCACGCAACCTGGCAGGCCGCAGGTAAAGAGGGGGGGACGAGAGCGGCCCCCCTCCCGCCTGAACCGTACCAGGCCACATGCCCTCAACATTGGGAGGATGCTTTGGGGGTCTAAGACCCCTAAAGCACCTTGTCCCCATGTTGATGAGGACAAGGGCCTCTTCCCCACAACCGTGCCCAGTGGTTGTGGGGGTCTGCGGGCTTATCGGAATCTGGAAGCCCCCTTTAACAAGGGGACCCCCAGATCCCGGCCCCCCCCTGTGTGAAATGGTAAGGGGGTACAAAAGTACCCCTACCATTTCACCAAAAAAGTGTGAAAAATTGTAAAAATGACAGGAGACGGTCTTTGACAATTCCTTTATTAAAATCTTCTTTCTTCTTTCTTCATCCTTCGGTTTCTTCATCTTCTCCTTCCGTCATCTTCTTCCATCTTCTTCCATCTTCTTCTTCCTCCGATCCGCTTCTTCTTGCGCTGGTCTTCTCGTCCGGCATCTTCTTCCGTCGGCGTCAGTGTCTCTTCTTGGGCCGCTCCGCGCAATGGGAGGCTCCCGCTGTGTGAGGCTCCGCTCCGTCTGACAGGTCTTTTATAACGGAGGGCACCTGGTGACCCTGCCCCCCTCTGACATCATGGGGAAAGCCATAGGGAATTCCCCATGACGTCCCCGTGCGTCAGAGGGGGCGGGGTCACCAGGTGCCCTCCATTATAAAAGACCTGTCAGACGGAGCGGAGCCTCACACAGCGGGAGCCTCCCATTGCGCGGAGCGGCCCAAGAAGAGACGCCGACAGAAGAAGATGCCGGAGGAGAAGGACAAGAAGACCAGCGCAAGAAGAAGCGGATCAGAGGAAGAAGAAGATGGAAGAAGATGGAAGAAGATGACGGAAGGAGAAGATAAAGAAACCGAAGGATGAAGAAAGAAGATTTTAATAAAGGAATTGTCAAAGACCGTCTCCTGTCATTTTTACCATTTTTACACTTTTTTGGTGAAATGGTAGGGGTACTTTTGTACCCCCTTACCATTTCACACAGGGGGGGGCCGGGATCTGGGGGTCCCCTTGTTAAAGGGGGCTTCCAGATTCCGATAAGCCCCCCGCCCGCAGACCCCCACAACCACCGGGCACGGTTGTGGGGATGAGGCCCTTGTCCTCATCAATATGGGGACAAGGTGCTTTTGGGGTCTTAGACCCCGAAAGCATCCTCCCAATGTTGAGGGCATGTGGCCTGGTACGGTTCAGGCGGAAGAGGGGGCCGCTCTCGTCCCCCCCTCTTTTCCTGCGGCCTGCCAGGTTGCGTGCTCAGATAAGGGTCTGGTATGGATTTTGAGGGGGACCCCACGCCATTTTTTTTTGGCTAGGGTTCCCCTTAAAATCCATCCCAGACCTCAAGGGTCTGGTATGGATTTTGAGGGGGACCCTACGCCATTTATTTATTTTTTTTTTGGCTGGGGTTCCCCTTAATATCCATCCCAGACCTGAAGGGCCTGGTTATTGAATTTGGGGGGACCCCTACGCTTTTTTTTTTTCCTTTTTTTTTTTTTATCAATGACTTTTTTTTTTTATGAATGACTTTCAGTTTTAATGAATGACTGTTCTCTGTATTACGGGAGCCGACAATACACATTAGCCGCGAGTGATTTTAAATAGCTTTTTTACTTGCAAAAATGACACTATTTGCAGAGACAGTTCTAAACACGGGAAACATGCGCCCCTTTACATGCATACTATAGACACCCCCCAGGTACGAAATTTAAAGGAATATTACACTTCTATTTTTCAATTTAAGCATTATTAAAATCACTGCTCCTGAAAAAACGGCCGTTTTAAAAAAAACGTTTTGCATTGATACATGTCCCCTGGGGCAGGACCCAGGTCCCCAAACACTTTTTATGACATTAACATGCATATTAGCCTTTAAAATTAGCACTTTTAATTTTGAGCGTTTGCATCCATTATAACTAATAGAGTTCTAAAGCTCGCACGGACTTTAGGTCAGTTCGTGGGTTCTGGTGCGAGCCGAACGGGGGGGTGTTCGGCTCATCCCTAATAAGAGGATTGCCAGGTATAGAATCCATTGATTGTGATATTATCGCCACATGTAGGGTGTATAAAGTGATCACCTTTAAGGAATAGACTGCATTGAATACATTTCAAGCAAGGGAAACACCCCTTCCTTTTACTACCAAGAAATGTCATTTTGGATACCTTCTTCTCATCCCTTAATTCTGATTTTACTAGCCAATCTCTTATAGTCCTATTGCGGCGGTAAGCCCACATAGGAATTTGCTGTAGGATTTCAATCTGGGGGTATGATCTTTTGAGAAGGGGCCAATGTTTATTTATGATATTAAATCCAAGGAATTGGTCCATGAGAATGTGGGGAAGTACAGATCAGATTTGGAAAATAAGAAATGGAATAAATTTGATCGTGACATAGAGGATTATGAGATAAACCAGGTGTATAGATGGCCCCGACCCTATAACCGACGTGGTCGGCAAGACAACAGAAGTGCCAGACGTGAGATGTCTGATAATTCATCTGCTAACATGGATACGGATTCTTCCTCCACTTTTTTGCAGCAAGGCAGTAGAGGAGCTCCCCCTCGGATGCAAACAAGGTCCCGTTTCAGAGACGAAGCGGGCGGTCAGGACAGACAGCGCAATTTCCGCAACAATCGGGGCCGAGGAAGGGAGAACTAATACATAACATCTCCAAGAGGGTCCTTGCTCCAGAAGAGGTAGGACTTCTTAACCATGGTTTATCTTTTTCCCCAAAAAGTCACCTTGACCAATTTCAACTAGATCAGGATTTATATAGACTTTTTCAGAATATAAGGTGGAAAGTACATTTCATACAAAAGCCTTTTGTATATAACGAACCTATGGGAGATGCTCTTGATTGTAAAACCTTTAATCTAATCACAAAATCTAAGTCTGTTCCCCCCCACATCATATGCACCTGTGGAAATGTTTATCAAAGAGGTTACCCGTGAGGTGAAGGATCTTGTTCACAGGATGGACTATAGGGATCATATACCTAACAATTTGACATTGGAAGAGAAATCAGCCCTTAAAAATCTTAGTAAACGTGATGATATCATATGTAAACCTGCTGATAAGGGGGGATCCGTGGTGATCATGGACTCTGCCATGTATGAATCTGAGGTCATCCGTCAACTGAGTGACCAATCGGTTTACAAGAAAGTTACCACGGATCCCACCTGGGGCATAAGGAAACAGCTGGAAACCCTTTTGAAAGCAGCGCTAAAAGACAGTCTGATATCCCGCGATCTGTTTGATTTCTTACTTCCCTCACATACCAGGATTCCGGTACTTTATATGTTGTCCAAGATTCATAAAAATAGCCAATCTCCTCCTGGTCGCCCGATAGTGTCGGGCAGGGATTCGATTTTTGTCCCGACGGCACGCCTATTGAATAAGGTCCTTTCCCCCTTGTCAGGAATACAAGATCTTACATTAGAGACACACAGGATTTTCTGTCTAAGATTAGTAAAATACCATCATGTCAGGGTGATGAGATCCTTGTAACCTGGGATGTGACCAGTTTATATAGCTGCATTCCGCATAGGGATGGAATCAATGCAGCCATTGGACTCATTAGAAGTAGTGAAATATACTCTGAGGCTCAAGTTAGACTGTTTTAAAATCTGTTTAATATTCTGCTTATCTAATAACTATTTTCTTTTCAAGGATCAGTTTTATGTGCAGCAGAACGGAGTTGCCATGGGATCCAATGTTGCCCCGCCATACGCTTGCTCATTTATGAATGAGTTTGAGCATAAATATGTTTTTGTGAATGAGCTGTTTCAGTGACACTGCGCCACCTGGTGGCGGTATATATATAGACGATGTCTATATGGCGGGGCAACATTGAATCCCTTATGCTCTTTGATGAGATATTGAATGGTTGTGTTCTGGAGATCCAGTTTAAAATTAATATTGAAGGTTACTCCATTCCATTTCTGGATACCCGAATATACATTCATCAGTGTTGTATTGAGTCAGATTTATATGTCAAACCAACAGATAGGAACCAACTCCTGATGTTTAATAGTCACCATCCACCCCACATTTTTAAATCTATTGTAAAAAGTCAGTTACTGAGGGTAAAACAGATAGTGAGTGATGAGACTATAAGAAAAGCCAGACTAGATGAGATGTGCTGTAAATTTAAAGAACAGGGGTATCCAGACAATTTGATTAGATAAGAACTTGCAAAGATAGTAAATGATGTGATAGAGGTCGGGAATCGGCACCATGGGATGGATAAACCTAGACTCCCCTTTAGTTTTCAGTTTAACAGCTATAGCGAAAGGATATTTAATATCATACCCCCAGATTGAAATCCTACAGCAAATTCCTATGCGGGCTTACAGCCGCAATAGGACTATAAGAGATTGGCTAGTAAAATCAGAATTTAGGAAAGAGAAGAAGGTATCCAAAATGACATTTCTTGGTAGTAAAAGGAAGGGGTGTTTCCCTTGCTTGAAATGTATTCAATGCAGTCTACTCCTTAAAGGTGATCACTTTATACACCCTACATGTGGCGATAAAATCACAATCAATGGATTCTATACCTGGCAATCCTCTTATGTTATCTATATTCTAATGTGCCCCTGTGGGTTATTATATGTTGGGGAGACCACACAGAAGGTCAAGGACAGGATAGCACAGCATTGCAGTACAATTTGACTTAAACAGCCGACTTTTCCTGTATCCAAGCATTTTTTGGAGAAGGGACACTGCGATTCTGATCTGCGATACATGGTCATTGAGGAAGTAATTAGGGATAAAAGAGGTGGTGACCGGATTCTAAAACTGAGAAAGAGGGAGGTTTGGTGGATCAATCGATTACAATCTCTGAGCCCGAATGGAATGAATAGGGACTATGATTTGTATTTATTCCTATGATACAAGGATATATGATTGGTTGTGTGTTTTTAGATTTTTAAAATTTTATTTTTGGACATTGATTTGAGATATCTTTGGTGTTCATGATGCTATGGAATTCTAATATCAATAAATCTTTTTTCCTGCAGGAATTGGTGGGAACAGTATCAATATATGTTCCAGTTGGAATCTGGTGAAGATGATTTATTGCAAACATATGAGACAATTGCTATTGTTTTTTCATAGTATCATGACGATTACCGAATTGGTACAACCTTATAGCATATGCATTGTATGGTGATCTTAATTGATTGGATATGTTCTTTGCATACACCTGTGTGGTGCACCCTTGAGTCTGGTATATATATATATATATGTTTAGTTTGAGATAGTGTGTTACACAAGCCAGAGATAGCGTGATGGAGGAATTTTGGCCAACTCATCTTTGCAGAATTGTCCTAATTCTACAATGAAGTAAAAGGATTTCACATTGAAGTACATGTCCCGTTTTGATTTCTACATGAATTTTGGTGGAGTATTGGAATTACCACTTTGACGCATGTGATGTTTCTACAATGAAGTAAAAGGATTTCACATTATATATATATATATATATATAATCAAATTCAGGCAGGTTACTTTTCATTTAGTAGTAAATATATAAATGTAATATATATATACATATACAGTATGTCACAAAAGTGAGTACACCCCTCACATTTTTGTAAATATTTTACTATCTTTTCATGTGACAACACAGAAGAAATGACACTTTGCTACAATGTAAAGTAGTGGGTGTACAGCTTTATCAGTGTAAATGTGCTGTCCCCTCAAAAGAACTCAACTCACAGTTATATATATATATATGGTTTATTTTATATATATATAATTTCAAATTCAGGCAGGTTACTTTTCATTTAGTAGTAAATATATAAATGTAAAGGAAACTGTACATCATATATATACATATACAGTATGTCACAAAAGTGAGTACACCCCTCACATTTTTTGTAAATCTAAAATTGTCAGCTTTTTTTATTCTATCAAAAGTTTCATGTGACAACACAGAAGAAATGACACTTTGCTACAATGTAAAGTAGTGGGTGTACACCTTGTATAACAGTGTAAAAGTGCTGTCCCCTCAAAAGAACTCATTACTCTCAGTCATTAATGTCTAAACCGCTGGCAACAAAAGTGACTCGTTAGTACCCCTAAGTGAAAATGTCCAAATTGGGCCCAATTAGCCAGCCGAACTACACAAGTCCACCACCACCTCCCTCTTTCTTCCCTGGCGTCATGTGACTCGTTAGTGTTACAAGGTCTTAGGAACAGTGAATTGGGGAGCACGGGTGTGTTAAATGTGGTGTTGTCGCTCTCATTCTCTCATACTGGTCACTGGAAGTTCAACATGGGGATCTTACTGGACGGTCTCCCCCTGCAAACCTTATGGCAAAGAACTCTCTGAGGATCTCAAAAATAGAATTGTTGCTCTACATAAAGATGCCCTAGGCTATAAGAAGATTGCTAAAACCCTGAAACTGAGCTGCAGCCCAGTGGCACCAAAAAACATACAGCGGTATAACAGGACAGGATATTTTTCTATCCCCCTCCCCGGCTCCCGCTCCCAGCCCCCCCCCCCTCTTGTTAAGCTCTTTCCCCCCTCCTCTGTTTTAGTGAATAGAGATATTTTTCTATCCCCCTCCCCGGCTCCCGCTCCCAGCCCGTTTCACTCCACCTGTCGGCTCAAGGACTTGCTCTGGTCAAATGATGTCTCTGACCACCCGGAGCCTCTAAGATGGCCCGTTCGTGCCCTACCCCCTTCACACTCGCTCGGTACGGACTCTTTCCCCTCACTGCTACGAGAACCTGGACGTGTTCTCCACCCCGTACTCACCCTTCGCACCCCACTCCTCCTTGGGAGGCTTCCGTGTGGAGCGAGTGTGTTTTTGGACCAAGTGTTGGTCCACAGGAAGGTACTCAGGTAGTCTGGATGGAGTTTTCCTCCAGACCCCATTCTGGTTATAATGTTTTTTTCGTTTACTGACCAAAAATCCATCTCTCTCAGAATGCTTAATTGTATTTGCAATGCTTCAAAGGACTATACTCATTGTGTGCCTAGTTTTAAAAACAGAACGGTTACTATCTGGCTTTGGACTCAGAACGGTGATTTATATGCCCCATATGCACACACTCCGCCTTCCACCCCCCTAGTGTGATGGGTCTTCACATTATCTCCCATAATGTGCAAGGATTTAATTCCCCCACGAAAAGAAGGAAAGCCTTTAAATTCTACAAACAAATGGGGGCGGATATTATCCTGCTACAGGAGACCCATTTCTCTACTTCATCCCATCCTTGCTTTTTTGACAAGGCGTATAGGCTTAACTTTTTTACCACTTTTGAAAAATAATGCATTTGTTTTTCAGATTTCTAATACTACAAGGACAAATTAAGGGTAAAGCAATCACCATTGCTAATATTTACGCCCCAAATTCAGCCCACAGTAAGTTTTTTAACGAATTCCTACAGGTCCTGGATAAGTACACTTCCCCTCACCTAGTTTTGGGCGGGGACTTTAACTCAGTAGCTCACCCCCATTTGGACAGAAGCAGGCCCTCACATTACGCCATCTCTTTTCCAAAGACACTAACCAAAGCCCTGAACACACTACAACTTTTAGACACCTGGAGAGCCCTGAATATTGGAGCCAGAGAATACACACACTATTCTAACCCTCACGACAGCTACGCAAGGCTAGACTATATCCTCACCTCCCCCATTCTACTAGCCAATTCGGCTAAAGCTGAAATTAAAGTATGCCCTTGGTCAGACCACCAGGTGGTCTCCTTTCATACTTCACATGTTGGCATATCTCCCTCAGTGGCCTCATGGAGAATGAATGATTCCCTGCTGTCTGACCCGGCAATCTTTTCACAGATAGCTACATATATACAGGAATACTTCCACCTTAACAACACAGAAGACATAACCCCTCACACCTTGTGGGCAGCCCACAAGGCAGTCCTTAGAGGCCAAATAATTGACTTAGCGGTCAGAAATAAAAAGCAGAAATTGTCCCAAATAGTATCTCTCACCCAAGACCTACACGATTTGTACCATACCCATGCCCGAGATCAATCCCCTCAAACCCTAGCACAAATTAAACAAAAAAGGCTGGAATTGGACACCATCTTATCTGACAAAACAGAAAAATCCCTTCGGTGGTCCAAAGCAAAATTTCTGCTACACGGTAACTCTGCTTCAAGTATGTTCTCCCGCAAACTACACCAATCCCTCCAACCCACCCATGTCTACAAACTTAGGAATAGTTCTGGCCAGACAGTATCCCACCCCAAAGATGTCTTGCAAATCTTCACCACATTCTATAAAACCTTATTGTCCCCTCCAGACACCCCTCAGGCCCCTGATCTTCCTCAATGGCTAGACTCCTTGAACCTTCCCAAACTATCAGAAGACCAGATTTCCACCCTTAATGCCCCCTGCACAGAACAAGAAGTGGCCCTAATAATTAAATCCTTTAAAACCTCCACAGCACCTGGCCCAGATGGATTCACTTCCATGTACTACAAGAAATTTTCCCAGTTATTAGCCCCCCAGTTGTCCAAAATGATAAACTACACGTTCCAAGGTCACCCACCCCCCGCAGAGATACTCTTTGCAAATATGACTCTTATCCCAAAACCGAATAAAGACCACACTCTCCCACAGAACTATAGGCCCATCTCGGTATTGAATAACGATACTAAAATCTTAGGTAAACTCCTAGCCAATAGACTCGCCCCCATAGTCTCATCCCTGATTGGCCCCGAACAAACTGGATTTATTCCCAATAGACAAATTACCGATAACATCAGGCTAGCGACGAATATAATCCAAGACGCAGAAATCTCCTCCCGAAAAGTCTTGATCCTAGGCCTTGACATTCACAAGGCCTTCGACAGTGTCCTCTGGCCATATATTGACCTCGTCCTAAGGAAGTTTGGTTTCTCTGGGGAATTTGTACAGGGCTTCAAGGCACTATACCACGAGCCCCGCACAAAGATTAAACTCCCAGGTTGCTCCTCTGAGTACTTTACCCTCGGCAGAGGCACCAGACAGGGCTGCCCCCTTTCCCCTTTGGTGTTCGCCCTTGCGATTGAGCCCCTGGCCAGAGCGATTATTAACAACCCCAACATCAAGGGTTATACCAAAGGCGAAGGCGAATACAAGATAAGCCTATATGCGGATGATGTCCTCGCTTTTCTCCAGGATCCCCTAGTCTCCCTCCCCAACCTCCTCAACACCATCCAGACATTCCAAAGATACTCAGGCCTGGGTATTAATCTCTCTAAATGCTCCGCTCTCCCCATCAACATTCCACAACACACCAAAGACACACTCACACAATCATTCGGCCTTTCCCTAACAAAGACCACCCTTTCATACCTAGGAATTCAATTAGCCCCCTCCCTCACGGAAATTTATAACGCCAACTACCCAAAGGCATTTACCATGACCAGAAGATGGATCAGACTATGGTCCACCTTCAATATCTCTCTGCTAGGCAGAGTAGTAGCGATAAAAATGTCCATATTACCAAAGCTATTATACTTCTTCAGGGCGCTCCCCATCTACGTTACCCGCCGGTCACTACTCTCCATTCAAAGAGATGTCAACACTTTTATATGGCGTAACAAGAAGCCCAGGTTCGGCAAATTATTAGCTCATAGACCCATGTCACGTGGGGGTCTAGGCCTACCTGACATCTGGCTATACTACATCTCCGCCAGGCTGGCCCAATTGGCCCAATGGCACTCCCCCTTAAGTTGTACCCCCTGGCTTCAATTTGAGACACAATCTATCCGTCCCTTTTTTTTACCAGGCCTTCTATGGCAAATCAACCTGAAACCCAGTGAAGTAAACCCCCTGAATAGGTTAGTAGGACAATCCTTGAAGATTTGGTCGTTGTACCGATCCAAGCTGAAACTTCGATCCCCTTCCCCACCCCAAACGTCGTTCCTCGGCGACAAGGGCTTCCCTCTGGCCTACCACTCCCCAGCAACTTTCTCATGGTGGATACATCACTCATTAGTCACCCTGAAATCACTCACAAACCGCTTAGGATTCCTCCCCTTCACTGACCTACAATCCAGATTCCAGATTCCCAGAGAAGAATTCTATAAATACCTACAAATCAGACATTTCTTTCAGTCTCTATTTAAACAGGCAGGCAACACTCCTCCCAACTTTTACGAACAAATATGCTTGACACAGTCTAGAGATAAGGGTACGTTATCCTCAATATACAAAAATATACTAGATCTTAACCTCCCCGAAAAGTCCACCGCCATGCTCAAATGGGAGTCAGAATTAGACATCGTCTTCTCAAATGAAGACTGGTCTGACATGCTAACTAATTTACACAAATGCTCAAAATCCATTGCAGTCAAAGAAACTATTCTGAAAGTTCATTCTAGATGGTACCTTACCCCGGACAGAGTACACAAATTTTACCCTTCGGTTCCCGATACCTGTTTTAGGGGCTGCCAGGAGCTGGGCACTTTGTTGCACACCTTCTGGAGCTGCCCCCATTTGCAGCATATCTGGAACCAAGCTTCTATTAAAGTGGAGGCCCTCTCAGGCTCAAATACTGCACTGACAGCTCCAATTTGCCTTTTATTCGCCCCCATCCCAGGTATCCCCCCCCACACGCTTAACCTGATCAACACACTGTTTTCTGCAATACAGTGGACGATAGCCCTCAATTGGAAATCTCGGTCGATCCCCTGGGCCCAAGTCATGCAAAGAATGGAAACCATTCGCCTTATGGAAAGATTGTTCCACTCCATAATGGACACTATACACGTTTTCGATAAAAAATGGTCAGCTTGGCAATTGGATCAACTGCTGGCTGCACTAGATCCTCTCACGCCTCCGCAATGATGGCGCTAAACACGCTACTGGCAATCTAGTGCCCCACCCCACTACAAACTTAAGTAAATGGAAAGTCCTTAATATATCGGAGCTTTCTTGGCAGTAATTATATAGCCTTATTCTTTATTTTTCTAGCTCTTCTCATGACTACAGTTATGTTTTTGTTTGTTAATAAGTTTTCTATGAAACACTTTCTTATTGGAAAAGACTTGATGAGGAATCTTATCACTGACTAGCACTTCTCTGACAGCACCCTCCATCTGGAGACTCATACTCCCTCACTGTCCACCAGTAGTCACCAGGTTGGAGCTACGAGCTGAGGTAATAAGTTGCATAGTAACAATAAGCTATAACATCTCGATGTAAAGCTACAAGAATGATTATTTATGTTCTTATGTTTGTATTTTTGCACTTCTCATCAATAAAAACGTTTGTAATAAAAATGTGGTGTTGTCGCTCTCATTCTCTCATACTGGTCACTGGAAGTTCAACATGGTACCTTATGGCAAAGAACTCTCTGAGGATCTAAAAATAGAATTGTTGCTCTACATAAAGATGGCCTAGGCTATAAGAAGATTGCTAAAACCCTGAAACTGAGCTGCAGCCCAGTGGCAAAAAACATACAGCGGTATAACAGGACAGGCTCCACTCCAAAGAAGTGCACATGCTCAGCGTCATATCCAGAGGTTGTCTTTGGGAAATAGACGTATAAGTGCTGCCAGCATTGCTGCAGAGGTTGAAGGGGTGGGGGTCAGCCTGTCAGTGCTCAGACCATACGCTGCACACTGCATAAAATTGGTCTACATGGCTGTGTTGCCTTATGCGTTTATGTGAAATCTCCATTAATATCTGTACAATATTGTAATTAGAAATATATTTCAGTTAGAGGGAAATATATAATTAAAGTATTGAGTGTTGTGTTGGTGTTACTGTAATTAGTTCAACTTCAAAGCTTGGCCTTTTGTTTTCCCTTATAACATCTCACCTGGGTAGTAAACAACAGCCTTCTTTGATTCATCCAATCAGGCTGTGCCCAATATACATGTACTAGGTACAGTGACCAATTAGGGAGAATTATATTAGCCACACTACAGGAAGTAGGGGGGGATATAATGCTTTGTGAGCAAGCTAATTCTTCCCTTTCTGGTGTGGGTACACACAGCAGTCACCATGGGCTGACCTGAAGTTAACAGGTAATATAACTCTATACTTGCACCTTATATTGTATTGTAAATATGGTTCTGTGAGTAATTTGTAAATATCATGTAAGCCAGGGGACCTACACTGTACATTGTGTTGTAAATAGTATCTGGTGTGTAATTTGTATATATATTATGTAACCCTATCAATACATGTGTATTGCAGGAATGAACTACCTCTTTTGTACAAAATCTCTCAGATCTAGATATGTATATGTCCATACTACTACAATGATTGAGGTGTATGAACATATACAAATACTAGACAACAGCTGTCATCCCAGAAGGAAGCCTCTTCTAAAGATGATGCACAAGAAAGCCCGCAAACAGTTTGCTGAAGACAAGCAGACTAAGGACATGGAATACTGGAACCATGTCATGTGGTCTGATGAGACCAAGATAAACGTATTTGGTTCAGATGGTGTCAAGCGTGTGTGGCGGCAACCAGGTGAGGAGTACAAAGACAAGTGTGTCTTTCCTACAGTCAAGCATGTTGGTGGGAGTGTCATGGTCTGGGGCTGCATGAGTTCTGCCGGTACTGGGGAGCTACAGTTCATTGAGGGAACCATGGTTGAGGGAACCATGAATGCCAACATGTACTGTGACATACTGAAGCAGAGCATGATCCCCTCCCTTCGGAGTCTTGGCCACAGGGCAGTATTCCAACATGATAACGACCCCAAACACACCTCCAAGATGACCACTGCCTTGCTAAAGAAGCTGAGGATAAAGGTGGTGGACTGGCCAAGCATGTTTTCAGACCTAAACCCTTTTGGGCTTTTGTGGGGCATCCTCACACGGAAGGTGGAGGAGTGCAAGGTCTCTAACATCCACCAGCTTTGTGATGTTGTCATGGAGGAGCAGAAGAGGACTCCAGTGGCAACCTGTGAAGCTCTGGTGAACTCCATGCCCAAGGCGATCCAATGGCTGCAATTGATGTCATCATTCAAAAAATAAAAATTCATGCATAACCATTTGAGCACACTGTGATGACAAAACCATTAGTTCTCCACCTCAGTGCAAAGGGCCTGTTCACCTTCCCATTAGACCCATACTTTCATATGGGTCTAACATTGCTTATGCCGCGTACATACGATCAGACTTTTCGACGGACTAGGTCCGACAGTCTTTCCGACGGACTTTGCGGTGGAGGTCTGCCAGACTTTCAAACAAACGGACTTGCCCACACACGATCACTCCAAAAGTCCGATAGATTCGAAAGCGATGACATACGACCGGACTAGAATAAGGAAGTTCATAGCCAGTAGCCAATAGCTGCCCTAGCATCAGTTTTCATCCGTCAGACTAGCACACAGACGACCAGATTTGAAACATGTTTTATTTCTAGGTCTGTCGGACAGGGTTGGACTGGGAAAGAAAGTCCGCTGGATCCCGCACATGATCGAATTGTCTGACGGATTCCTGTCCGCCGGACCAAGTCTGCCGGATAGTCCGGTTGTGTGTACGCTGCATTATTCTTTTCTCACAAGGTCAGTCTCTTTCCATCTGGGCAATCCTAGGTACTTGTCCCTTTAAAAGGTTTCCCTTGTGTCACTGCAGATCTTAACGAGGTATAAACAAAACTCCCAATAGTATCATATCATTTAACTAAGAAGGACCTATATTGCTGTCTTAAGGAATTGCACTCACATTAAAAACATATATATATATACTGTACGGTTAACAAAGATTGTGCTCCTCACCAAACTAGTTTCACTCTCAACCAGAAATGAGTTTGCCTGGCTTCACCCCACACATTGCGTCACTAATCACGTGACTTCCTCAGTGATGGAGCTGAGTGATTGTCAATCGGTGTTAAATACCACCATGTTGTTTACAAATTCCCCATGGATACTGGCTGCAATGCAGAATAAAAAGGCTGATTTTACACTTGCTGCAATTAACAACTACGGCTACTATTTACAAAGGCGCTGTCAATGGTAACATGCTAATAACATCAAAAACACTCAGGAAAGGATGATCACAATTAACATTTATAATAGCGCTATCTGTGGTTACATAATAATAGCATCAAATTCATTATTTTATTATCATAAGATTGGTCATCATCCAATACAATATTGAAATATTAAAATATTAAAATATAGGGTATTAATGTAGGGTATTAAATACTGAAAAAATACAGTTTGTTAGTTTCACTCCACATCACTCCACAGTGCAATCACCACACTAATCTCAATAAATGCATACCCAATACAGTGGAGCGCTCCTTCATTAAATAATACCAAATGTTGACAACATTGCTCATAAATTATACAATCATTATATATCATGTGCAGTAAATAAATGAAAAAACAAAACAATGCACAATTTGGTTGTGAATGTTCAGAACAAAACAGCCAACACAGTTCATGTGCCTTCAATGAAGGTAAGTATTCAACTGTATCATAAATCTTCCACCGTGGACTACCACCAAAGAATATCAAACACAGGCCCAATTGGGTGTCTCCTGACCTCATGTGGTACACCCTTTAATCAAGGTGGTCAGAAGTGCTTTTAATCACATAGGCAACAGATCAGCAGCACTCAGGTCACATCTATATATTGACATATATTCACATATGAACTGTATATTCATCATATACATATTTCCACACCCACCTATTTCCTATCCCACACCCACCTAACAACTGTACTGTAAATGCTGAACATCTGGTTCTGAGATTTGTGTATCAGCTGTATTACACTGATCATAACAGGTCACTTGTTGTACACCTCCATTTAGAAAAATCCTTGTATATTCTTTGTATTGAAAACACATCTTTCTGTGTTAGGAGGAGTTGTGGAAGGACATCACAATCTTCTCTTTTCCAATCACAGAAGGTCTTGTATGTCTGGCATTTATGAAATGTAGCAGTATGTATTTTGGCATAAATGCATTAAGAAAGATTATTTATTTGCAAAATTTTATAACAAACAACAAAAATGTGTTTTCATAATTTTCAATCTTTTTTAGTTTATTTACTTACAAATAAAAAAAAAACAGTGGTGATTAAATACCACCAAAAGAAAGATCTATTTGTGTGAAAAGTTGTGTGCAAAGCACGACAGCACTGAAAGCTGAAAATTGGCCTGGGCAGAAAGGAAGTGAAAGAGCCCTGTATTGAAGTAGTTAAAGAGCTGGAGTGTTATGCCCCATACACACGGTCATATTCCGATGGAAAAAGTCCGATCGGATTATGTTGTCGGAAAATCCGTTCGTGTGTGGGCTCTAGCAGGCTTTTTCCGTCGGAATTTCCGATGGAAAAAATTTGAGAGCAGGATCTAAAATTGTCCGACAACAAAATCCGATCAGACTTTTTGTGATCGTGTGTAGAGAATTCCGAAGCACAAAGTGCCACGCATGCTCAGAAGAAATATGTAGACGAAAGCTATTGGCTACTATTGGCTACTGGCCTCTACGTAGTCCCGCCGTACATTTTTCACATCACCTCGTTTGGACGATTGGATTTTCGGACAACTTTGTCCGACCGTGTGTGTGCAACACAAGTTTCGGACAAAACCAGTCAGAAAAAATCTGAGATAACTACAGATTTGAAATGCAAGGGTTATTATCTGATAGTAGTTGGTAAAACGTTTTAAAAAGAGATCCTACTTTTGGGTGTAAAAAAAATTAAAGATCCAATGAAAAGAGGGCTGAGGAAAAATTATTTGAACAAAAAGAAAAATGCTTAATACCTTCTTGTTGTAGAATCCAGGTAATATACTGCCTGCCCAAAATACATACAAATAAGGATAACCCCCCCAGGGAGGACCATAGTTAATGGTATATACTCATTTAGTGCTAGATTGCATCAACATGTAGATTATTTTTGCAACTTTTGAAGCATATCTGAAGCATATCTGAAAGGCACCAAACATTGGCTACAAATGTTGATGTGGAATACACAGCACATTGCAAAGTATTTTGACTGCCTGCAGATGCTAATTCATTACATTATTATTGACCACAGGAAAGCAACGAGTCAGTGAATTGGATTTTACTATCAGAAAGAGGATTAAGATGGACACTAGAAATGTATTCTAGAAGCTTTACAATTTAGACTAGAACATAATTACTTCTGGGATAAATAACTGTTTTTACAAACAAATCACTGCAGCAGCCATGTGCACCAATTTTGCTCTGAGTTTTGCTAACACGTTTTTTGTAAAGAAAATGGAAATTTGAAAATATGAATGACAAACCAGAGGAATTATTAATGTAAATAAAATACATAGAAAACATTGTCCTGATTTGGAAAGGGGAAGAACGTTCCTTAATGCAATTAGGAACAATAAAAGGGCATGTGCGGAGGCGACCAAGATGGCCGCATAGCCTAGGAGCTCCGCAGCACTCCGATCATCTACTCCTCACCACAGCCATCAGAGCCCACACAGTGGCCACTGTGCCATCAAACACAGCCACTGTGCCCATAAATTGCCACCACTATGCCATCAAATGCAGCCAATGTGCCCATAAATTGCCACCACTGTGCCCATCAACGCAGCCACTGTGCCATCAAATGCAGCCAATGTGCCCATAAATTGCCACCACTGTGCCCATCAACGCAGCAACTGTGCCATCAAACTCAGCCACTGTGCTATTAAACGCAGCCACTGTGCCTTCAAACGCAGCCACTGTGCCAAACGTAGCCACTGTGCCCATAAATTGCCACCACTGTGCCCATCAAACACAGCCACTGTGCCCTCAAACGCAGCCACTGTGCCAAACACATTCACTGTGCCATCAAATGCAGCCACTGTGCCCATAAATTGCCACCACTGTGCCCATCAAACGCAGCCACTGTGCTATCAAACGCAGCCACTGTGCCCTCAAACGCAGCCACTTTGCCATCAAACGCAGCGACTGTGCCCATAAATTGCCACCACTGTGCCCATTAAAATGCATCCAATGTGTCATCAAATGCAGCCACTGTGCCCATAAATTGCCACCACTGTGCCCATTAAACGCAGCCACTGTGCCATCAAACGCAGCCACTGTGCCCATAAATTGCCACCACTGTGCCCATCAAACGCAGCAACCTTGCCATCAAACGCAGCCACTGTGCTAATAAATTGCCACCACTGTGCCCATTAAACGCTGCCACTGTGCCTTTAAACACAGCCACTGTGCCAATCAAACACAGCCACTGTGCTATCAAACGAAGCCACTGTGCCCATCAAACGCAGCCACTGTGCCATCAAACGCAGCCACTGTACCCATAAATTGCCACCACTGTGCCCATGAAACGTAGCCACTGTGCCATTAAATGCAGCCATTGTGCCCATCAAACGTAGCCACTGTACCATCAAACGCAGTCACTGTACCCATAAATTGACACCACTGAGCCCATCAAACGCAGCCACTGTGCCATCAAACGCAGCAACCATACCCATAAATTGCCACCACTGTGCCCATCAAACGCAGCCACTGTGCCATCAAACGCAGCCACTGTGCCCATAAATTGCCACCACTGTGCCCATCAAACACAGCCACTGTGCCATCAAACGCAGCCACTGTGCACTGTTGGGTTGGTATAATAATGCTATGGGGCTGGTATGAAATTATTTCCAGGGCTGGTTTTCATTCCCAGTCCAGCCCTGCTTACAGATGGTCCTTCAGGCTGCGTCTGAATTTCTCAGATCGGAAATAAGCCCACTTCTTCTCATCTTTTCCGGAAGGTGAACGTCTGCTCTTACAATTGGTTTTGATCTCCCAGGAGTTCCCACAACCACCACCGAACATAGGAGCCTCACCGTCAAAGCTTCCTTCACCACAGAGTCCTCCAAGTTTGACAGAAGCAGCAACCAAAGTGGTCAAGGGACTCCCCCCCCATGATGCCAACAACTGAACAACATGCCCTGTTTATTCACTCATTTCTATTTGGAACTGCCCCTAAGGGGGGCTTACTCTTATAATGAACCATTTTTCCGAGCACCCTGGTCAGCGATTGCTGACCCCATGTTTTTCTCTCTCATGTGGGGTGGCTCGTCGCTGGCGGGGACGGGGCGCCTGCAGGGGTCCAACCGTAGTTTTAATAGCATGATTGTGGCTCTGACTTTTAACAATTATATTCAGTTTGGAAAAGGTGGGGTGACCGGAGTGATTGCGATGCACCTCCCTCTGATGTCAAGAGGCTCATCTTTTTCCTCTCTGGGTCAGATTATTTCTCCCTAACCAGGGGGAAACTTTTTGTGCTATGGGTACGGGGCAGGAAGCGGCGGGTCCCTTCTCAGCCCTTATGGGTTTTGGGAAGGAAGGGAGTCCAGGGAGGGCGGAGATAGGGTAAAAGAAAACAGAATGTCAAAACTCAAACAGAGTACAAAAAATTGTAATAAAAAGGTAGATCCCTTTCGGGGTCTGATGGCAGTTGTACTGCGCATAACTTGGCTAGGGGAGCTAAGTGGTTTTTCCGCTCCAGCTTGTGGGGAAACTGGTAGGTGTGAGTTGGTTATGACATTCGAGGGCCATTGGATTTGTGTGACTTCTTTTATGTGAGACCAACTGCCATTCTTCCAGAGTGTTTGCCTTGGGCGGACGGGGGTTGTCCTCAGAGGTGTGCTCGGGGAGAATGTCCCATTCTCTCAATAGTGCCAAGCCATCATTGAGGGAAGTGATCACGGATGTTTTCCCGTTGTGACGTGATAGTGTCGGTTTAATGAGGGTAGATATGTCGAGAGGAGGTAGGTGATGTTGTGATTCCGCAGGGCTTTAGTCACAGTAATGAGGGATTTTCTTTTCTGAATGGTATATTGCGACATTCTGCGTAGATCTGTATGTTGTTGTACTGGTCTATGGGCTGAGTGCATTTCCTAAAGGCAGACATGAATGGGTCCTTGACGTGATAGAAATGTACTCTCATTAACACATCCCTCGGGACGTTGTCTGGGAGGTGGATGGTTTGGGGGAGCCGGTGGATCCTGTCTATCACCAGGTCAGATGCGGTTTTAATAGCAGGGTTGATTGCGATGCACCTCCCTCTGATGTCAAACTGTTGTAGTTGTGCAGGTTGGATGGATTCAGGGACCCCTCTGTTTGTTGAATATTTTGTTCACTAATGTCTACCCTTCACATTCCTTTCCCTCTCCTTCCCTTACTTCTTGTCCTCCCTTTAGACACTCAACTTTCTTTATTTACCAGGACTTCCGGGAGCTCTGCCATCTTCCATTCACTGGACATCAGACCCTTTGTAGAGATATCGCACTACCGGAGAACATATCCTCTTGTGGTGAGATTTTTGCTATCTTTAGAGCTTGCCTTACCTCTGATCCATGACTGGTGCAGATCCCAATAATCTAAAATTACAGATCCCATAAATGGGACCTCAATGAGGCCCTTCTGAGCAACTCTGTGCATTGCATGATTTTTGAAAGCTCTCTTAAAGAATATTTCACAGAGAATGATCATGACATGGTATCTCCAGGAAAATTATGGGCAGCTCATAAGGCAGTGATGAGGGGGAAATTTATCCAGACCTCTGCTCAGCTGAAACGTGAACATGGAACTGAAATTAAGAAATTGTCGGAGGAATTTCTCCAGTCCAGTAAATGCCACAAAAGCAATCCCACTCCTGAGAATCTGAACCATAGGGATAATGCTTGAGTAAAACTTAAGCATTTAGGGTGGACCAGCGCAAGATTCTACTCACAAAAAGATAGGATTGGCTCTAAATTAGCAACTAAAATTAGCCCTAAAATCTGCACATTATCCTTACCCAAAATTCACACCTTAACTGGCGATCTGACCCAAAACCCTATTAAGATCTGGGAAACCTTCCATGACTTGCACTTGAAGATTTATGCTGATCCCCACTCCACCAATTCTAGTTAACTAGAATCCTTCCTTCATGATATAAACCATCCCAAAATAACACGCAAGCAGCAGGAACTTCTTGACACTCTTATCTCGGTAGAGGAGATTCTGGAGGCAATCAAGTCTTCAAAGACAAACTCTGCCCTGGGACCTGATGGTTTCTCGACAGGTTATTATAAGAAAATTGGTCCTTCTTTGGCCCCTTTTATGGCTCGATTTTTCAACTCTCTTCGGGATGGATCTCCCCTGGTCAAGGAATACAACTCAGCCTTCATCTCGGTCATATCCAAACCAGGGAAAGAGATGAGTGACGTGAGTAACTATCGCCCAATTTCCCTTATTAATAATGATCTTAAAATCATGACGATACTGGCAAGGAGACTTTCCAGCTTTATTGCAGACCTTATCAATAAAGACAAGGTGGGATTCATCCTGGGGAGACAAGGGCCAGACTAAATTAGTAGAGCTATTGACATAATCTCCCTTTCACGCTCCAGTTGAGACAGGGGTGCTCCTCAAGAAGGTTACTTGTTATCCATTGATCTACAGAAGGCCTTTAATTCCATATCCATGGCCTTATATATTTGAGATTCTTGAAAGATGAGGTTTCAGTTCAAAATTTTTGGGGATTATTCACGCGTTATACTCTAATCCTAGCATGCAAATTCACCTGTTGGGTCACTATTTGGATGCTTTTAGCATTCAAAAAGGAACTAGACAGGGCTGCCCTTTATCCTCCCTAATATTCGAAATAGCTATTAAAACCCTGGCCATTGCCATCAGATTGCATCTTGATATCAGAGAGGTAAGGTGTAGCCCAGATGAATATAAATGTGCGCTGTTTGCAGATGATATGCTTTTATTCATCACATCACTTCTAATATCAACCCCAAATTTAATTAAGCTACTTTTAAACGCCCCGTCCAGCCGAGCTTGCGTGCAGAAGCGAATGCATATGTGAGTAGCGCCCGCATGTGAAAACGGTGTTCAAACAACTCCTGTGAGGTATCTCTGCGATTGGAAAAGAAATAATTCTAGCCCTAGACCTCCTTTGTAACTCAAAACATGCAACCTGTAAGATTTTACTACTTTACTATGGAGATTTTTAAGGGTAAAAGTTTGTCCCCATTCCACGAGCGGGCGCAATTTTAAAACGTGACATGTTGGGTATCAAATTCCTCGGCATAACATTATCTTTCACAATATAAAACAAATTGGGCTAACTTTACTGTTCTATTTTTTTATTCAAAAAAGGGTATTTTTTTCCCAAAAAAGTGTGCTTGTAAGACCGTTGCGCAAATACGGTGTGACAGAAAGTATTGTAACTTTAATTTAAACAAAAAATCTCAGAAAGAGGCTCGGTCCTTAATTGGTTAAATTAACGGAAAAATATAGGCAATATGTAGCGAAAAGCAGAAGATGACTTAAAAGCTTGGTTGAGATTTTGGTCTCTCCTGGCTGGGTAGGATTAACGCTGTCAAGATGACATTGCTTTCACGACTATTATATCTATTCTGTTCCCTCCCTATACCAATCAAGAAAATATCACTCTCTAAACTACAGTCTAAAATCATAACTTTTGTATGGGGGGAAAAAAGGGCATCGATGCGCCAAGGAGGTCCTGTTCCGCCTGAAAAAACAGGGAGGACTGGGTCTCCCCAATCTATGGTGGTACTATAAAGCCGCACAATTTGCCCAATTTTCTATGGTCTGTTCTAGAGGACCCAAACCTGATTGGATCTCTCTGGAAAGACAAGCAGTTCCAAATCACATGATATATTTTCTTCTCTGGAGACCTTCTAAGCAAAGACCCACTATCCTATTGCCCACTCTCTCTCAGTCCCTAGCACTCTGTGATGCATAAACATTGTCACTTACCTCTAGTATAAGGCCCCTGTCACACTTATTCCACAATCCAGAGTTCCCCCCTGGATTATTCAGGCATTCCATTGGTGGCTGAATAAAGGGCTCTTCAGAATAGGCATTTCTTTACCTTGACGGGACCAATATCTCTGTGATACTGCACTAGTAAATTTGATATGTCCCACACTGAAAGGTATAGTCTCCATCAGATCTCACATTTCTTACATAGAGATCTGGTCAGACAGGATGGAACCCCCTAAATCTACACTATATGAGCAATGGTGCTCAGGTATATTGGATCAGAGGCATCTGCCTTATATATTCCTCTCTGGCAGACAAGGCAGGTACTCCTCCATATGCTCGATCCTGGGAATCGGACTTATAAATTCACTTTGAACCAGAACAATTGTTTCAGTCTTTTAGACGCTCCTTTAAGGGCATCATGAATACTTGTCTATTTAAAGCAAATATTAAAGTATTCATCAGATGGTATTATGTTCCTGCCAGACCGGCCAAGATCTACCCAGACACATCTCCTGTTACAGAGGGTGCAATCATGAGGGGGAAATGCTCCACATATGGTGGGTATGCTTTTGGAATAAATTCTTCAAAATAGTCCAGAAAGTATCAGGGGTCTCGGTTCCGCAGGATCCCATGTACAATCTCCTGAATCACAGGGTTAAGAATACCCCTAAACATACACAGTACCTGAATCTGTTCATGTTTCTGGGAGCCAAAATCATGATAGCGGGGGCATGGAAGAAATCTACGGTCTTGATCTCGGTGACCAAACAGAAACAAACATGGATCATATCCCAGGAACAAATAGTATATAAATTACAGGACACAGTCCCACGTTGTGAGAAGGTTTGGGAACCCTGGGCACTTTATGTTCAGGTCCCCCTCTTTCTGGGACATATACACCTTTAAATGGAGACCAGGAAAGTTCAGCCCTCTCCCTCATTCCTCTCTATCTCTTTCCCTGCCTCTTTTCTGACTCTTCTTCCTATCTT
Source organism: Lithobates sylvaticus (assembly GCA_028564925.1). Classification (NCBI taxonomy): domain Eukaryota; kingdom Metazoa; phylum Chordata; class Amphibia; order Anura; family Ranidae; genus Lithobates; species Lithobates sylvaticus. The sequence continues at coordinate 439,819,465 of CM053027.1, read as the reverse complement.
CTCAACAAGATAGCTTATGTGACATTAGCAGTTAATTCCGGAAATTGCACACTGCAAGATACAAAATGTTCGCTAAAGATTTGTGCAATTTTCCCTTCAGTATCTCTTTGATTGACACTGACTAAAAGTGTTGAATCTAGGACTTAGCCTTGAAACTTCTTAAGGCAATGTTCTGAAGCCATGGAAACTAAGGCCACGGTTCTTTCTCCCCTGGCTCTGTGAGAGGGAAGCAGGAGTGAAACTGTGTGGATCATGGCGATACCCAATGAGATCCTCATTTCCACAGTGTGAACCTGTAGGGGTGGTTTGGGGTCCTTACCTTGGGTGAACTGGAGTCAGACTTAAAATATGGCTCATGTTTGATTTATTTGTTTGAAAATGTCCTAGATGATTTTTACAGGTTACTTTAGAGATATTTTTGTAGATGATAACCACACTACTTAAGTGAGATAAAAGTTACCAGCTCTCTTTGAACCATAAAGACAAACTGGCTAACGTTAATAATATATATCTTGCCATATGTTTTGAAATGGGCCTTGCAGGCCACATTTATGTCTATTTTTCTTTATTTTTGTGAAATTCATAAAAATATTGAAAAGAAAAACAGGAAACTTATGGAAATGTTATGACAAGACATTTCTTTATTATGTTTTATTTATTTATTTATTTTTTATTTAAAGCTATTTACAAACAATACTGGGACGATGACAGACTTTAAGAAGACAGACATAAACAGTTACATCCCTACTTCCAACTGCCATTACCCATTGTGATTATATAATGTTCCCAAGGGTCAGTTGATAAGGATGAAAAGAAAATCAACAAAAAAAAAAGATACATTTTTACAATACCTTCAGCTGGGTGAGATTTGAGGTGAACTGGAGGTGTTTACAGAAGTAGAAACACTGATTAGTTACTAGATTTGGAGCACTGAAATATTTTATTTTATGAAATAAAACTGGGCAATATGGACTTTCAGCTCCCTCCAAAGATTTTCTATTGGGTTCAGGTCTGGAGACTGGCTAGGCCACTCCAGGACCTTGAGATGTTTCTTTCGGAGCCATTTCTTAGTTGCCCTGGCCGTGTGTTTCAGGTGGTTGTCATGCTCATTTTTTTTCAAAATTTCGCTCTTTTTTGTGTATAGCGCAAAAAATTAAAACCGCAGAGGAAGACAGGCTTGGATGTTTTTCTTTGAAAGAAAAGGCTTCCATCTTGAAACTCTACCCCATAGCCCAGACATATGAAAAATACGGGAGATTGTTGTCACATGTACCACACAGCCAGTACTAGACAGATATTCCTGCAGCTCCTTTCATTTTGCTATTGGCCTCTTGGCAGCCTCCTTGACCAGTCATTGTTGTGCTATATTTTCTCCACTTGATGATGATTGTCTTCACTTTATGGGAGAGATTGTTGGCCAAGATCTCATGATACATGGCCCCATCCATCCTCCCCTCAATAAGGTGCAGTCATTCTGTCCCCTTTGGAGAAAAGCAGGCCCAAAGAATGATGTTTCCACCTCCATGCTTCACGGTTGGGATGGTGTTCTTGGGGTTGTACTCATCCTTCTTCCTCCAAACATGGCAAGTGAAGTTTAGACCAAAAAGCTCTATTTTGTCTCTTCAGACCACATGACCTTCTCCCATTCCTCCTCTGGATCATCCAGATGGTCATTGGCAAACCTCAGACGGGCCTGGACATGCACTAGCTTGAGCAGGGGGACCTTGCGTGTGATGCAGGATTTTAAATCATGACGGCATAGTGTGTTACTAATGGTTTTCTTTGAGACTGTGGTCCCAGCTCTCTTCAGGTCATTGACCAGGTCCTGCCGTGTAGTTTAGGGCTGATCCCTCACCTTCCTCATGATCATTGATGCCCCACGAGGTGAGATCTTGCATGGAACCCCAGACCAAGGGAGATTGACCGTCATCTTTAACTCCTTCCATTTTCTAATAATTGCGCTAACATTTGTTGCCTTCTCACCAAGCTGCTTGCTTATTGTCCTGTAGCCCATCCCAGCCTTGTGCAGGTCTACAATTTTATCCCTGATGTCCTTACACAGCTCTCTGGTCTTGGCCATTGTGGAGAGGTTGGAGTCTGTTTGATTGAGTGTGTGGACAGGTGTCTTTTATACAGGTAACGAGTTCAAACAGGTGCAGATAATACAGGTAATGAGTGGAGGACAGGAGAGCTTGTTAAAGAAAAAATAACAGATCTGTGAGAGCCAGAATTCTTACTGGTTGGTAGATGATCAAATACTTATGTCATGCAATAAAATAAAAATTAATTATTAAAAAATCATACAATGTGATTTTCTGGATTTTTTTGTTTTAGATTCTGTCTTTCACAGTTGAAGAGTACATATGATGCAAATTACAGACCTCTACATGCTTTGTAAGTAGGAAAACCTGCAAAATGTGTATCAAGTACTTGTTCTGCCCACTGTATATATATATATATATATATATATATATATATATATATATATATATATATATATGTGGCACTTCAATTTTCTAATGCAAACATGTAAAGCTTCTGATTTCAGGTTCACATAAGTGTGGTTACAACTGTATTGTGAGGGGTACATACTCCCCATATGCATATGAAATATTAACATAATTTATTTTTCTATTGTTGGGCTGCCATTAGGATTCATTTTGTTTTTTATTTGTTTTTTTTTGTTTTTTACTTTACGTGTAGTTTCAATTGCTCTTAAATTTACCCTTGTACACTTTGTGTTTGCAAAAACACTTCACATTTCAAACAAATAAATAACATTTGGAAATACCATGATTATATAATTATACATATAATTTTTGTCTTGTCAGATTGACATTGATATGGGGTGGGCAACTACATGGCAAATGAGGTTTAGTGTGGAGAAATGTAAAGTAATGCACTTGGGGGCTAAAAACATAAACACAAACTACTCACTAGGGGGAGAACCTCTGGGGAATCAAGGACTTAGAAAGATCTGCGGGTCCTAGTAGAATACAGACTGAGCAATAGCATGCAATGTCAAGCTGCAGCTACCAAAGCCGGCAGAATTTTAGCATGCATAAAAAAGGGGGTATACGCCAGAGATAAAACTATAACAATGCCACTTTATAAAACTCTGGTTAGGCCACAACTGGCGTATTCCATCCAGTTCTGGTCACCAGTCCTCAGAAGGGATGTGCTGGAGCTGGAGAGAGTACAAAGAAGGGCAACTAAATTAATAAGGGGACTGGAGGACCCCAATTACGAGGAACGACTAGAAGAACTACATTTATTCTCGCTTTAGAATAGACAATTGAGAGGGGACATGATAGTGACTTACAAATACCTCAATGGTGCTCCCAGCGTAGGAAAAAAACTATTCAGTCTCAGGGAGTGTAAGAGGACATGAGGCCACACAATGAGATTGAAGGAGAGGGGTTTAACCAAAAGCTATGCCGTGGGTTTTTCACTGTTAGGGCAACAAGGATCTCTTCCACAACTGGTAGTGTCAGCAGATAGTATTGATATTTTTAAACGACTCTTTGACGTGCATTTTAAAGAACACAACATACAGGGATATGGGAAATTATATTGACACTGACACACATACACCTACACAGGTTGAACTGGATGGACTATTGTCTTTATTCAACCTTACCAACTATGCAACTATGGATGACATGGGCGTGTCATCCACGTGCTATGACATTTTTTACAGGTCAGTGCCTTGAAAAAGTATTCATTCCCCTGAAATTTCTACACATTTTGTCATGTTACAACCAAAAATGTAAATGTATTTTTTTGGAATTTTACGTGATAGACCCACACAAAGTGGCACATAATTGTGCAGTGGAAGGAAAATTATAAATGTTTTTCAAAATTATTATTACAATTTATTTTCTGAAAAGTGTGGCGTGTATTTGTATTCAGGCCCCCTGAGTCAATACTTTGTAGAACCACCTTTCGCTGCAATTAGAGCTGCAAGTCTTTTTGGGGTTTCTCTACCAGCTTTGCACATCTAGAGAGTGAATTATTTGCCCATTCTTCCTTGCAAAATAGCGAAAGCTCTATCCGATTGGATGGAGAGTGTCTGTGAACAGCAATTTTCAATTGCTGCCACAGATTCTCAATTGGATTTAGGTCTGGACTTTGACTGGGCCATTCTAACACATGAATCTGCTTTGATCTAAACCATTTCATTGTAGCTCTGGCTGTATGTTTGGTGTCGTTTTTCTGCTGGAAGGTGAACCTCCGCCCCAGTCTCAAGTCTTTTGCAGACTCTAATGCCAAGTACACACGATCGGATTTTCCAACAGGAAATGTTGGATGTAAGCTTGTTGGTGGTAAGTCCATTGGAGCATACACACTTGCAGTGCACTTGTAGTGAAAAGTGTAGTGCAAAGTGGATTTGCCTTTAGTAAATAACCCCCACTGTGCTGAAAAAATTTGCCAAGATCAGGCCATTTTAGGGACTCCAAGAAATTAATTCACGGAGTTGAAAAGGATGATTTTTTTTATCATTAATGCATTACATACATTAAAAACAATAATATTGTGTGTGTGTAGCAGACACACAGCACAACATAATAGAGAATGAAGAAGAGATTTTCACCTCATGTTTGAAATAAGTTACGTTTGCACTATTGAAGAAAATGGCCAAAATTAAAAGGCCATTTGAGAACCTAGGAGACAGATAAGAAACACAAACAGTAATTCAAATGAAATATGAGTTTAGTTTTTCCAAAAAAATTTAATAAACATCTGCAAGATTTTGTTGTAAATCAATTGCCCCCCTACCCATGCAGTAATCAACATAGTTTTGCTTGACTTTGTGGGTGATTTGGGGGGGGGCAAGCCAGGACGGCCCCCTTCGAGCGCGTCATTGATGCAGGTTCTGCTGAAAAGTCGGCCTCAGTCGCAACTGAGGCCAGATAGCTGGCTGTGTTCTTGCGAAGGTAGTTGTGCAGAAAACATGTTAGCTCCTGTCTGTTCCTGCTGTGGATTGTATTTTTGTTCACAATAATTTTTGAATAAAAGGCAAAAACGTTTTTTGGAGTTCGGCTGTCCAGATCTTCTTCCTGTTATGATCTCATCAGATGTTCCCCCAGAGCAAAGGCCTCATCCACCACAAACACGAAATTTAGGCCCGCAACATTCTCCTCTGGAAGTGGCACCCCCAAGGTGCCATTTTATAGATGCCAGTAAAACTCAGTCTGGGCGATCACTCCTCCATCAGAGTTACGGCCGTTCTTCCTAACGTCCAGGTAGATGAATTCATAATTGGCTGTCACCACCGCCAACATCACTATACTACTAAACCCCTTGTAAATAAAGTAGTACGACCCATTCCTGTGGGTTGGAAGGAAACTGTGGAGTCAAACAAGAAAAAAAAAATACTACTTTTGCACATAACATTGCAAGCAGATTAGACAAAAACATTATTGGCCAACAAAAGTATAAAATTTATTGAAATGAGTATATCAAGACAAAAAGTATAAGGTCAACTTATCAGATTCCTCACCCCCTCTGGTGGCCCATTGGAAACATTTTATAGTGGGGGAGGGGGAGGGTAATAGAACAATAGAATAATAGGAGAACAAAACTTTAAACAGTACCATTTGAAAGTATTCAGGCAGGCACTTGCACTACATGCTTTGGTGAATTCATCCATAAATATGAACAAAAAAGAGGTAGATATAGTGTGTATGGGTTTGGCAAAGTCAGCAGATAGAGTATTGGTATCGGTTGACTTAGCAGTTCAAACTGGGTTTGGGCCCCCTAAAAAAAAGCCTCTTGCACTCTGCCTGAATTTAAGGACAACAATAACATTTGGACACATTTTAGGGGGTGTTTAGGGTAAGCACTACAATGGAGCTGACAAAATACATTGTTAGTAGGCTAGGTGTGTATGGGATAGCATGCTGGGGAGGTTAGTGAAGGCAAATATGCATTAAGGACAAAAAAGGAGCATTAAAAGCTTACAGCATGCATAAGGACAAAAAGGACGTTCACAGAATATTACAATTATGGTAATTATGGAAGAAATTAATACAATACATTAGCAAACACTAAATACATGGAATAGAATGTGATGTTAAAGGATAAAACTTACCCTAATATAGTCCTTCTGCAGGACTTGAATGATGGCAGAACAGGTCTTTGGAATAATGATTCCCAGAGCCTGGGGGGAGATCCCAGTCATGAACTTCGGGTCCCGGAGACTTCTCCCTGTCGCCAAGTACCGCAAGGTGGTGATGAGCCTTTGCACGGGAGAGACGGATTGCTGCATGCAGGTGTCCTGCTTCATAATATAAGAGGACAGCAAAGCCAATAGATGGTGAAAGACGGAGTCCGTCATCCGGAGATAATTCCTGAAATCATCAGGATTATTCTCCTGGAGCTCCCGCAGCAAAGGCATATGACAGAATTGGTCATGATTAAGCAACCAATTCTCAGTCCAATAACTCCTCCTCCCCCTGTTCATGAACTGGACTTGGGTTAAAGCAATAACACCAAGCACAACAACAGCACGATCTCTCCGACAAGAATGCAACATGGCTAGTTAACGAACGGCTTCTCAGAACGAACTGACAGAATGCATTGAAAATCAGAAAGGACCTGACAAGCACGACCTGAAAATCAGAAACGATAGGGCAAGCACGCACTGAAAATCAGAAGTGAACTATAAATAGAACGCACTGAAAGACAGATATGACCTGACAAACACGCACTGAAAAACAGATACGAACCGACAAGCACAACCTGAAAAGCAGAAATGAACTGAAAAGCACAAGGCTGAAAAGCGCAAATCGTCACTCACCAAACATTTACTAACACGCGATAAACACGAGATTAGCAGAAGGAGCCCAAAGTGTGGCGCACGACTATTGACCTTCCTTTTTATCGGCTCATCGTACCTAACTACGTTTGTAATTGTTGGCCTACATTTGTGTGACCGTGTGTATGCAAGACAAGTTGGAGCCAACACCCTTCGAACAAAATTCCACGGTTTTGTTTTCGGAAAGTCTGATCGTGTGTACGGGGCATAACAGGTTTACTTCTAAGATTGCCCTATATATTCCCATGAACTCTGACCAGCTTCACTGCCCCTGCTCCTGCTGAATAAAATCATCCCCACAAAATGATGCTGCCACCACCATGTTTCACGTTGGGGATAGTGTGTTCAGTGTGATGTGCAGAGTTAGTTTTCCACCACACATAGCGTTTTGCTTTAGACCAAAAAGTAAAATGTTGGTCCCATCTGACCAGAGCACCTTCTGTTTGCTGCGTCTCCCACATGGCTTTTTGCAAACTAGAAATGGGACTTCTTATGGCCTTCTTTCAACAATGGCTTTCTTCTTCCATAAAGGCCAGATTTGTGGAGTGCACAACTAATATTTGTCCTGTGGACAGATTCTCCCACCTGAGCTGTGGATCTCTGCAGCTCCTCCAGAGTTACCATGGGCCCCTTGGCTGCTTCTATGATTAATATGTCTTGGTAGATTTGCAGTTGTGCCATACTGCGCCCAGGAGCAAACAAATAGACACACAGCATGCAAAGTGCAAGCGATATGTGGGGGCGTGCCAGATAGAACAAAGTAAAAAAAAAATATATATATATATTTTTATATATATATGCACCAAAAAAAGGGGTTGCAACACCTAAGCTGTGTAAGCAAAGGAGAAGAAAGAAAAATAATATAATGGGAAATTGTTATCAAATACTTTCAGTAATTTTCCCTTCCTGGCCCATCCTCACGTCAGCACACAATGGGTTAACATCTCCTTCGGAACTCCACATGACCACCTGTACCTAGCTGAATAAAAGACAGCCCTTCCCCCAACTAAGATGTTCGATAACTTACCCTGCGACAGGCTACTAGGGAGGGAATCCTGTGCTGACGTGAGGATGGCGAATTATGGTAAGTATTTGATACCAATTTTCCATTTTCCTGGCCCACCTCACGTCAGCACACAACGGGATATACCAAAGCTAATATAGGGTGGGAGAGAACAAATGTAGAGAGACACTGACATTTAAAGAAAAGCTGCCAAATCCATAAGGATTTGATCTCTCTGTGCTTGTCACATATTTAGTTTGTAAGGTTGAATGAAGGCCGCACCAGACCTTCAAGCTAACCCTTACCTATATCTTCCAAGTAATCCTGGCATAACTGCCTCAAAGGCTGCCCCCCCTCTAGTCAATAGGCTTGCAATTGTTTCAGAGCAGAAAAGCATACTTCGTGCATGCCAATCTAATCACCCTGGTAACCCAAGAGTGGATGACTCTTGAGGGCCTGATGGGTAAAAAAAAATATTGTACATTTTACTCTTCTCTTGTAAGGAACGGAAGTCTCCCTGCTGTGCACTCAGTGACTCTCATGTGAAAACTCAGAGGAACTACTTCCCCGTTTTTCTGGAAAATGTATACCACTTTAAAGTTGAACTTTGGAGAAAAATATATATAATATAAGTAAGTAGATAGTCTCAGGTTTTGTATAGTATGCAGAGAGTGCATACTGCACCCAGGAGCAAACGAATAGACACACAGCATGCAAAGTGCACAACAAGCAATATGTGGGGGCATGCTAGATAGAACAAAGTAAAAAAAAAAAAAAAAAAATATATATATATAAATATATATATATATATATATATATATATATATATATATATATATGTGCACCAAAAAAAGGGGTTGCAACACCTAAGCTGTGTATGCAAGGGAGTATATATATATGTAAAAATAGTCGGCAAAATACGCCCGTATCCGGGTATTTTTATGCGTTGGGGACAGGCATGTACTGGCCATCGGGACTACCGGGAGTTTCCCGGTGGGCCGGTGGCTCAGTGGGCTGGTCATGTGCAGTCCTGGAGCCGCTCCTCTCTGACAGTGAGTGATCACGATTTCACTCCTTTCAGGAGGAGCAGCTTCCATCACTTGCTGGACAGAGGATTAGGCTTTCTGCTCCCTCCAGCCTGCAGGGGGAGATAGACAGCCGGCAGACTTCCCTTCCTCTCTCCCCTTATCACTTGTCACTTATCCCATGACTGGAGAGAGGAAGAAGAGAAGCTGCCTTTAAAACTGTGAGTGCACGTGGAAGGGGGAGGAGATGGAGGACACTCTGATGTAAGGTGGTGCTAATGGGACACTGATGTAAGGGGGTGCTGATGGGACACTCTGATGTAAGGGGCTGCTGATGGGACACTCAGATGTAAGGGGGTGCTAATGGGACACTCCGATGTAAGGGGGTGCTGATGGGACACTCCGATGTAAGGGGGTGCTGATGGGACATTCCGATGTAAGGGGGTGCTGATGGGACTCTCCGATGTAAGGGGGTGCTGATGGGACACTCTGATGTAAGGGGGTGCTGATGGGACACTCAAAATGTAAAACACTCAAAATGGTCTGGATGAAGTCCAGGGCCAGATTTCTGTCCCAGTCCAGCCCTGGTTGGGGATAAACAGGATCATACCTATGCCTACCTTAACCTCCCTGTCGGTATGATTATGTCTGGAATTTTGTACCAAAAGATGTACAATTATTTTGCATGAAAATTTGGCGTTTTATATTGTAGGCATGCAATTCTTATGAATAACTCATAACCCAAACCAGAGTCTAGTAGACATCACAGGTATGATAAAATTTGAAACACAAAATCATAAATTATAATATAATAAATAACTATAAGAATTATTCAATAATGTAATCAAATCAAAAACACAGAAATTTGCTCAGTTGCAGAATTGTCGCTGTCATTAAATTTAGTGTTTGATGATGAATTGTGATTCTAATTTATTATCGCTGTTTTCTAGTTGGTCTAAAACCACTTTTGACATAAAGGGACACTTTTTGGTTGCTATGGATAATCTCCAGTTTCCAGGCAGAATTTTTTTCATATATTATATAAAACGACATGCAGGGCACTGGACAGACCACTAGGGACAAAGGGGATGTGTATTTTTTTTTTATACAGTACTGTAATCTGTAAGATTACAGTACTGTATGTGTATTGTGTGTTTTAACTACGTCGTAACGTCGCAGGGAACGGAGATCAGCGGCACTCGGCACTGTGTGAATCGAGAGGAGGAACTCGCACACACAGTGGGGAGACATCGCAGGATCCAGGGGACAAGGTAAGTAACTTCCCCTGTATGCTGCAATGCAAGCCCGAGTCTGGCTCGGGGTTACCGCTTATGGTACTGAAGTTTCAACCCTTAGCCAGACTCGGGATTACCACCAGGGAGGTTAATAGGAACAATAGATATTTTTAGATTAAGGATCTTTAATCTGTAGTGTGTGGCTGGGATCTTCACATATAGCTGTAGCCACCCTGGCGATATGATTATTTCAGATTTTTGCGTCTCAAAGCGGTACAGTTGTTTTAAATAAAAATTTGGTGTTTTATATTGTAGGCCTGTAATTCTTAGCAATAACACACATAAATCTGTCCAAGTAGTAGTAGATATCCTGGGTATGATAAAGTTTGAAACACAAAATCATAAATTATAATTTAATAAATAACTATAAATAATTATAAAAAATAATAAAATAATAATAATAAAATTAATTTCCCCACAATTCACTATCGCTCAATTCTGCAAGTGTTCTAATTTACTATCGCTGTTTTCTAGCTGGTCTAAAACCACTTTTGACGTAAAGGGACACTTTTTAGTTGCTATGAACAATCTCAAGTTTCCAGGCAGAAAGATCAGTATATTTAATATAAAACTGCATGCAGGGCATTGGACAAAGCACTAGGGACAAAGGGGAGGTGAAATTATTTCATACAGTTATGTAATCTGAAAGATCACAGTGTACTGTATGTGTTGTGAATTTTCTAGTTTTTTAATTTGCCCCGGACTCCGCCCCCATGCGGCGCAACGCTCGAGGGGAACGGAGCCCAGCACACAGAGGCATCGGGCAGAGGACAGAGCCCACAGATACAGTGGGGGGATATCGCAGGATCCTGGGGACAAGGTACGTAACCTGCACCAGGATCCTGCAATGCAATCCCGAGTGTGGTTCGGGGTTACCGCTAAAGGTACTGAAATTTAACCAAAAACCACACTTGGGGAAACTGCCAGGGAAGTTAAATGTGCTTAGCGGCAAAAAATGCCATCTATGAAATATAAAGAACCAAATTAAAAGTGGTCCTAAGAGAGGGAAGAGGGGGGAAGGGGAATGAAAGGAAAAAGGGGGGAAGGGGATGGGGAGGGATGGGGAAAGAAAGGGGACAAAGAAAGTGAAAAGGAAGGGAGGAGAGGGGGGGAGAGGGGGGGAGAAGGGGGAAGAGGAAAACACTTGCACTATGTAACTAATAGGATATAGTCTCACCTGATGGCTATGCTCGGTAAATAAAGGTAATACCAGTATTAAGCTGGAAAAGTACTAGAAGCAGGGAGATTTGCATTAAATAGGAGTCTTTTTTAAGCATAACGCTAAAACTTAAAGCAAAGAAAGCGCAAAGAAGGTCAGGTCCACGCCATCTAAAAAAATAAGAATGTCTACAGAAATTCTACAAAAAAGTCCAAAAAATCCTAATAGTGCCACCAGCCGCTGAGTATAGACCATAGGTACATATCTAACCAGGTTGTATTGTAGAATAAAAGTTTGTCCAGATAAGGGATCCAAAACAGGAGGTAGTTGCCATGATATAAGGCTATATACACTCCCCAGTCGGGTGTGCAGTGTATGACTTCCGCATCACCTGACTCGGCCGTGACAGAGTGCGTGTGCATACACGCTCAGCCACTCATGCCTGGACCACATAAGCGGTCGTGAACAAGCGAGACAGAGCGGGGCGAGTGTTCCAGTGGGAAAAACAGGGCTAAGGGCTCCCCTCAGTGGCACCTCAAGGCTGTGCAATGCAGCAGATGTATGCATTGCATAGGCCAGAGTGGAAATGACCTGAAGCTGGATGGTAAATAGCAGCGAGCCAGGGGTGACGGCTAGAGGGATGAGCCCAGCCTGGACCCACATAAAGCCTGTGATGCTAGCACGCTGTGAAACGTTAGCTCGTCGGCACAGTCAGGCAGTCCTCTGCACACACAAGAGACATGTAAGCTGAACAAAAATGCTGACCTTCTTTGCGCTTTCTTTGCTTTAAGTTTTAGCATTATGCTTAAAAAAAAATTCTATATGATTAAATCTCCCTGGTTCTAGTACTTTTCCAGCTTTATTAATACTGGCATTACCTTTATTTACCGAGCATAGCCATCGGGTGAGACTATATCCTATTAATTGCATACTGCAAGTGTTTTCCTCTTCCCCCTTCTCCCCCCTCTCCTCCCTTCTCTTTCTTTGTCCCCTTTCTCCCCCTCCCCTTCCCCCCATTTTTCCTTTCATTCCCCCCCTCTTCCCTCTCTTAGGACCACTTTTAATTTGGTTCTTTCTATTTCATAGATGGCATTTTTTGCTGTTAAGCACATTTAAAGCTATATGTGAAGATCCCAGCCACACACTACAGATTAAATAATATCCTTAATCTACAAATATCTATTGTTCCTATTAAGGTAGGCATAGGTATGATCCTGTTTATCCCCAATGCATGAAAATACCTGGATACGGGCATAGTTTGCCAACTATCTTTACATATATATATATATATATATATATATATATATATATATATATATATATATATATATATATATATACACACAGTATTATTTTTCTTTCTTCTCCTTTGCTTACACAGCTTAGGTGTTGCAACCCCTTTTTTTGGTGCATATATATATTTTTTTATTTTTACTTTGTTCTATCTGGCACACCCCCACATATCTCTTGTTGTGCACTTTGCATGCTGTGTGTCTATTTGTTTGCTCCTGGGCGCAGTCTTGGTGCTCTCTGCATACTGTGCAAAACCTGAGAATATCTACTTACTTATATTATATATATTTTTATTGGGATATATGTATTGACTGTCTCTTTCTCTCCTTAGAATATATACAAACCTCTTGAAGAAGTGATTTTTGCGAAACATGTAGAGCTCATTTTATTGTTACATTATAGTCTAGTCATATATGTCTATCATGACATGTTTTTGACATCTATGACCAATATTGGAGAGGTCTAGCTGCCACTGTAGCAATATTGCAGTGTTTTAATATGTTTTTTTATAAGAAAATCTCTATGTATTAATTGTTAAAATGTATTGTTTATTTCTTATGATTGGTGCCTAGAAAGTACATTTTTTCACATGTTTGACCAAGTGGTGCATTACCACATACATACAAAAAGATGAAAAAATCATCAGTAGCATACTAATAATATTCCACAGTAGCGCAATTTTTTGCGCTACTGTGGAATATTATTAGTAGTATGCTACTGATATTTTTTTACCTTTTTGTATATAGTTTATATAGTAAGTAGCGGCACATTTGTTATCACTATATTTTTTTATCATGTTCTGTGGGTGGTGGAACACATTTATTACCACATGTATGTTGTGGAACTTTGAGGCATGCATTTTATTAATACAGCCCATTCATTATGAATGAGCTGCCAACATACCACAACAGATGAAGAATGCACATGACCTGTTATGAAATTAATCTAATGTGCAACAATGCGAAGTATGGGTGTTTTGGTGTGATGCAGCATGTTGTATGTTGGACTCTACTGTACAGTGCGTGAATGGCACCCCAGCGCACTGCAGATAAACCAAATACATTGCCAAGCATTGTGGCAATACTCATTAATACTGTAAATGTATAAATGCACATGTTACTAAAATGCAAAGTGGGAAAAAGATTGCTGTACAATTGCTTCTTGCACATGGTATGTATGATTTCACTTGCAATAGCAACACAACCCCTGGCAGAAAGGTAAGACTAGTTAACCAAGGTCTCCACTTATGAACAGGAAGGTTACTGAATCTTCGGGGAGTGTAACATGTTGCCAGTGGATGTACTGGTTCATCTCATCGTGGCTTATGTGAATCAGTTCTTCAATATCTGTAACATTATTGATTTAGTAGAACCAGTATCTCCCATTGGGTGTGGTGGGGGATTTCCAGAGTCTAGGACTAATTTTGCCTTGTTAAGTCCATGGAAAAATAATCAAGAAATGTAATTGTATTATTTTTCATTCATTTTGTACAGACAAATCTGCACATTTTATGCTCTGTAAATTCATTATAAGTTCAGGGGTAATTCATCTGTAACTGACTCTCTTCAAAGAGCCAGCTGAAGCATTTTGCTTTTATTAGCAGAAATTAATGTTGGTTCATACTTGCTGCAGGGCTAGTTCACAAATGCTATAGCAGTATGCTTTTAGTTTATTTTAAAATCGTGTATAGCACATCCAAAAAAAGGGACCAATGCTTTTTATTGTGCATTGTACTTCCAATACATCAAAAGTTCATAAAATGCAGCTATTTTTAACTTTCTTTCAACAATTAGGTATTAATGAGCTCTTTAAGTGACTATATTATGTGGTGCTATTTTGGCCCTTGCCCTGAGTCTTTTTGAACCTAGCCAACACTCTTGGTATAGGGAGAGACATCAAAATATAAACATAAACTGTGTTTTCATTTTCATATGTTGTTTTATTGGGTATCTATAAAACAGTGATGATTAAACAGGGCAGCATTGCTGAATAAGGATTATATGTGATAGGAATTGCAGCAAGTAATCACAAAATATTCTATAGTTGTTATAAATGTTAATAAATATGTTATTATTCTGAAGTGTATATCTGGCCCTATTGATTCTACATTAATATTATGGTTATAAGTAGAGATGGGCTGATCACCCCCTGGTTCGGTTCGCGTGAGAACTCTCGAACATTGCAAACCCCATTGAAGTCTACAGGACCCAAACTTGAAAAATCTAAAGCCCCCATTTTGAAGGCTTATATGCAAGTTATTCACCATACAAAGGGTATGGGGACTATGTATTGCCCTGCGGGACATGTACCTATGCAAAAAAACCTTTTGAAAATATAATTTTTACCCACTTAAGCCCCGGACCAATTTGCAGCCAAAGGACCAGGCCCCTTTTTGCGATTCGGCACTGTGTCGCTTTAACTGACAATTGTGCGGTTGTGTGACGTGGCTCCCAAACAAAATTGGCGTCCTTTTTTTCCCACAAATAGAGCTTTCTTTTGGTGGTATTTGATCGCCTATGCGGTTATTATTTTTTGCGCTATAAACAAAAATAGAGCGACAATTTTGAAAAAAATGCAATATTTTTTACTTTTTGCTATAATAAATATCCCTGAAAAATATATCAAATTTTTTTTTTTCCTCAGTTTAGGCCGATATGTATTCTACATATTTTTGGTAAAATTAGCGATTAGCGATTGGTTAGCGATTATTGATTGGTTTGCGCAAAAGTTATAGCGTTTACAAAATAGGGGATAGTTTTATAACATTTTTATTAATATTTTTTTTTTACTAGTAATGGCGGCGATCAGCGATTTTTATTGTGACTGCGACATTATGGCGGACACATCGGACTTTTTTGACAAATTTTTGGGACCATTGTCATTTATACAGAAATCAGTGCTATTTAAATGCACTGATTCCTATGTAAATGGCAGTGAAGGAGTTAACCACTAGGGGGCGGGGAGGGGTTACGTCAGTGTGTGTGTGGTTTTTTTACACTAGGGGGGCGTGGCTTTTAGTCTGACGTCACTGATCGGCTTTCCCGATGACAGGGAACAGCCGATCAGTGACAGGCAGTGTAGGAAGCACGGGGAGAGGTTTGTTTACACAGACCTCTCCCCGTTCTTCAGCTCTGTGACCCGATCGCGGGACACCAGCGGCGATCGGGTCCGCTGGTCCCGCGTCCGCGGTCACGGAACTTAGGACCGGGTTTTGCGAGCGCGCCGCCTGCGGCACTCGTGACCCATGGCTGGGCTCTTAAAGGGCAATGTACCTGATTCCCTTGAGAAAGTCACGTGACCTGTGATGATACGCGTCGGGAGGAGGAGCCAGTGACGTTGCCTCAAGTGTTTGAACTAGACACAGGAGGTTCAGTGAGGAGGAGCAGGGCTCACAGCCCAAGCCTGACTGTTTCAACACTTGCTTCAATACAAGCTGGGTACACGTGAGTGGAATGGCTACAGTTTCATAAACATTTATGAGCTTGCCATACATTGTTGCGCTTTGATATCCTTTTTCTTTATCCCCTTTATTATATCTGTATGAGGACCAAGCCGACAGAGAGAACATATTTAGTGGAGGAAAAAGGGAGCGCTTCAATGAGCAACAGTTATCAGGAAGGTTTCTATATTTGAAAAACCAGCGGGTTTGAGAGACTTATGCTGTAAATGTAAACCATCATAATTGGTTACCAGTGTCAATTTTATTTAATTAATTAATTAATGTTTTTGCTAATGTCTCTGGTTTGCTATTGACCCAAATTATTCACCTGCATGATTGAAATCATTAGTGACTAATTGGTCATCTGTTTTATTTTTTTATTTTTAAGTGTATGGATCTCATGCGATCTGGATTGGAGAACTTTATATAGGTACAGATCTAAGCACTTTATATTATCTTTATATACATGTTTTGAGCACGGCACAGTATCTTAATAATCTTTTTATTTTTTATTTATTTTTTATTTGCACACGTATCATCTTAAGGAAATATGCACACTATTTTATTGTGCATTTTAAGGAAGTTTAAACACCAATCTAATCAACATTTTGTACTGCACAGGAACACTGATATTTATTTTAAGGCTACTGATTTTATTTATTTATGAAGATTGATTTAGCGCACCAATTATCCACAATTGTGTAAATTTTTTGTTTCATTTTTTAGTGTGTGAGCACTGTACGTACATTGGTTGCAGCCAGATCATTTAGGGATCTTTTTTAAATCATCTGGGAATTTATTATAATACCAGCGCTTGAAACACTGCATTTTCACTGTACCTGTACTTTGATCTGCCCAGCCGTGCCATTCTGCTGGCATAAATGTGCAGGAGGCGGTCCTTAAGCGGTTAAAGGGGCAGGGATTTTAATGATGCTTAAAATGAAACAATAAAAACTTTAAAAATTAATTTAAATATAGTGCCTGGGGGTCCCCTTAGTCTGCCTGTAAAGGGGTGCATCTGTACCGTGTACAGAACCTGCTGCAGCAAAATCCCTTTCACACTGGGGCGTATTTTAGGCATTTTTCAGGCGCTTTAGCGTTAAAAAAAGCGCCTGTAAAGCGCCTGAAAGAAGCCTCAACTGCAATCCCAATGTGAAAGCCCGAGTGCTTTCACACTGAGACCCCTTTCACACTATGGCGTTTTTCAGGAGCTTTAGCGTTAAAATAAGCGCCTGTAAATTGCCCGAAAGAAGCTACAACTGCAATCCCAATGTGAAAGCCCGAGTGCTTTCACACTGAGGCGCTGCGCTGGCAGGGCGTCAAAAAAAGTCCTGCAAGCAGCTTCTTTGCAGCGCTTTTGGAGCGGTGAATACACCGCTCCTAAGGCGCCTCTTCCCATTGTAATCAATAGGAAGCGCCTGAAAAATGCTTGAAAAACGCTTGTAGCAGCAGCGCTTTGTGGGCGCTTTTAACCATTTTTTGGCCACTAGCAGGGGTTTACGAGCGTTTTTCGGGCGTTTTTCGGGGGCTGGCAGTGTAAAAGGGCTCTTAAAGCACTTGGGTTTTCACATTGCAATTGCAGATGAGGCTTCTTTCAAGCGTTTTACAGGCGCTTTTTTTTAACGCTAAAGCACCTGAAAAACACCTTACAAACACCCCAGTGTGAAAGGGGTCCTAAATTGATTTTCCCTGCAAGCTTTCTTTATTTGGACAAGCTGGAATTTAGATGCTGGGCATGTGGATGGCAGGAAGTGTATTTTTTTTTTTGATGCAGCAGCTGGGGCAGAGAAATCTGCCTACTATACTCTACAGCTGGTTGTGTGCTGCTGGTAGACATGCTGCAAGGACCTGTGAAATGTGTGATTGGATGCACTTCATGGAATGAAAAGTGGTGTTTGGTGCACCTTAAGTTGAGGCAGTGGTGGAACTACCAGGGTCGCTTGGAACTGGGCCCTGGAGTTCTGCCCATGTGTGGGGGGGGGGGGCAAAAGCCTGTAATGTGGCTTCAGGGTTGCTGACTGCAGCTATGAGCAGAGCATGTATATTACACTCTCTGTCACACTGCCCAGTCCCCGCACTGACAGCCCACCCCCCCCCTTCTCGCACAGACGTCAGACAGCAGAGGAAAGAGATACAGAGAGCATGATCTTCTCCCCCCACCCCCCTTGTGTGTGTCCCCATGCCCCCCCCCCCACATTCCAATCCCTGGTAGCTCCTCCGTGCTTTGCAAACAGAAACACCTGCAGGTAAATAGTGGAGGAAAGGCCAGCTTGTTATATAGATGCTGCAACCCTCCACAGAGGATTCACAGCTCTCCAGGTCAGCCAATCGCCTTGCTTCCTAATGAAACATCTCAGTGATTGAAAAGAAAGTAGCACACAGGTGGGTCAGTCATTGATGGGACTGAAGAGAATGGGACTGAAGAGAACTCCAGAGCCCCTCAACCAACACAGCAGCCCACTGGGGTTTCCCTGGTGTGGTGCACTACAAGACCCAGCATTCCCTGCCAGCCTATGTGTATGTATAGGACAGGCTAGTAGGCCTTATTTTCTGACCACTCCAGGGTCCAAGCCTCCTTCTATGGTAAGGGAAGTGCCCCCCCCCTCCTCTCTTATTCCGCCAGCCTCTGAGAACACTAATGTAAGGGAGAGCTCTGTGGACTGTAATGTAAAGGGGGACTCTGATGTAAGTGAGGGCTTTGGAGAGCAGAGACCCCTTTACATTAGGAATCCAAGAACACCTCTTACATCAGTTTCCCTTTACATTACAGTCCACAGAGCTTTCCCTTAGGGCCCTTTCACATGGGCGGACTCTGCCAAGCGAATCCGCCTGCTCAGTGGATGATCTTCCAGCTGATCCCCGCTGAGCAGGCGGATAACAGGTCCATGTCTGCTCCACTTGTGCAGAGTGGACACAGACACAGACTGCTGTTCTCTATGGACCGGTCTGACTGTAATCCAATCCGCTAGATGGATGGGGAATGGATCTCCATCCATTTGTTTTCATTGGAGCGGTTGCCGGCAGGTGTAAATGGACACATGTCTGTTTACATCTGCCTCCCCATACAGAACAATGGGTGGTCCAATCAGTTCAAATGTGCAAAAGATGCCAGGAAGGGGTCCTGCTGCAGGACCATAATCAAGGGCCCCGCAATGGGATTAAAGGACCCCAGGATCATTGGAAAGGGCCCCGTGACATACATACACACACACACTAGTTTGTAGACGCTATAACTTTCACACAAATCACAAATGTACACTTATTGGGCATCATATATAAGCATCATTAAATCATTGCTCTTTTAAAAAAATGTTGCATTGATGCATGTCCCCCAGGTCAGTACCTGGGCCTCCATACCCTTTTTATGGCCAATAACTTGCATATAAGCATTCAAAATGAGGACTTTTGATTTTTTCTGTTTGGGTCCCATAGACTTCAATGGGGTTCGTCATTCGGGTCCGAAATTTTGAGGTGTTCGAGAGTTTTGGCGCAAATCAAACCAAAGGGTGTTCGGCCCATCTATAGTGGCTGCATAAGAATCGAGCCACATAGAGCTTTTCTAGGGGTAAATACTTGTTGAAGCATGCATCTCTGCATGATAAGGTACTAACTATTTTCATGTGTGTAAAAAAAAGAAAAAACATAATGAGCATGTTACCTCATATTTATAGGTGTAGTTCCTATAGGCTTTCCCTGTGGACCTCCAGATCTGTGCTACTTAGCTCCCTGTGAAACTACCAACCTACTAGAAATTTAGAAATCTGCTCTACCCAACTGCCTTTAGACCTACCAACGATCTATACTGTCCAGTTGCCTGAAGGAGCTGGCTAACTTCCTGGGGCAGAAATCCAAGATGCTTGACCACCTGTGAAACTGATAAAGATTCAAGTTGCCCAGCTACCACTGAAATTACTAAACAACTCCACCATCCTACTGCAAAACCCAGTATCATTAATATCTGTCTGTTTTATACCTCCTGTGTTAATTTATTGGTGATCAATGTGTTCCAGCTGCTACATCAACAGTGATTTGGAGAGTCCGTTTTTTTTCCTAAAAGAGGGAAAGATCATTTGGTGATTCACCTATGGGGCTTGGGTACACAAGTTTTGTTTATCTACATTTGGGACACACATCAAACAGAGGTCAGAAGATTTCTATTTACCTCAGAAATACAGTGCAGGGGACAGTTCTGAGGCTGTGTTTGACTTTCTTTGCGTTTCTCTGAATGCAGTATGTCCTGTTGAAGATGCATTGGGGCAAAGCAGGTCAAATGCAGCATATTGCATTCAAAAGCATTGATATGAGAATGTGAAAATCTGTGTTTAGCTGAAACACCCAACATCCATATACACAAGCACTTATCATGATTGTTATTTTGGTTTATTGATGGCCTTGCACTGTATGGTTGTATGGTATACATTACATCTCTAAATATTGCAATCGCTGGCCCCTGCTGATCAAGTATATCGTTACACTGCCTACACCTGAACCCAATCTACAGAATATTTAGACCAGCCAACCCTATCAACAGATACTTCAGCATTGTGTTGCGTACTGTTACTGTTGCTACTATATGTATCCTGGTATTGTCTTTGTCTCTTGGCTTTTTATGTTCTGTTGTTGGTTCTCTTATTTCTGCTGCTGACCTGGCATTTGGTACTTTGGCGCTAAGGGCATTACCTTAATTCTTATTTGGTTTGATGTAACAGTAATGCCAGAGTCTTTGACATTTTCTGTTGTTTATTGACAATTTTTTTGACTAATTAACCTCACTTCATGTGTAACTCACTCTAGCCTTCTTTTAGTTTTGAAGTGGGGAAAATGTACATTTTATTCCTTTTTATTTATATCTGTGACGTGAGTGGGGAGGCACAGACGGCAATAAAACTTTTTTTTTATTCCATTAACTAATAAAACTGTTTTTGTTTTTTTTGTTTTTTTATGCCCCTGTTGGAAAAATGTACCCTGTCCCAAATAACGACACAAAAACATAACAGTGTCCAAAAAAGCAAAAAAATAACACAACTCTATACAAAGCAAAATAAAAAAGTTTCGTCTGGTCTTGGGCTTTATCTCACAGTTTAGGCAGGGCCGGTGCTACCACTAGGCAAACTAGGCAGCCGCCTAGGGTGCCCTGCTGCCTAGGGTGCCCAGCCACTGGTGTTTATACTCTCTTCTCTCTGCAGCGAGCAACTAATTCTCAGCATCAGCAGGCTACCGCTGCTCTGTTCGCACATATTTACACAGGCGCAGAAGAGGCGAAGGACTGTATCTGTGTCCCAACTCCTGAATGCATGGAAGTAAGCAAACATTCATTAATGGGCTCTGGTAGGCTGCATTAATGGGTGGTGGTAGGCTGCATTTGATGGACTCTGGTGAGGCTGCATTGATAGGCGCTAGTGAGGCTGCATTGATGGGCGCTGGTGAGGCTGCATTGATGGGTGATGGTAGGCTGCATTTGATGGGCTCTGGTGAGGCTGCATTTGATGGGCGCTGGTAATGCCACATTTGATGGGCGCTGGTGAGGCCGCATTTGATGGGCGCCGGTGAGGCCGCATTTGATGGGCGCTGGTGAGGCTACATTTGATAGGCGCTTGTGAGGCTTTATCAGGGCTGGACTGGGACAGAAATTTGGCCCTGGACTTCATCCAGACTGGCCCACTTACATTTTGAGTGTCCCATCAGCACCCCCTTACATAAGAGTGTCCCATCAGCACCCCCTTACATAAGAGTGTCCCATCAGCACCCCCTTACATCAGAGTGTCCCATCAGCAGCCCCTTACATCAGAGTGTCCCATAAGCACCCCCTTACATCAGAGTGTCCCATCAGCACCCCCTTACATCAGATTGTCCCCCATCTCCTCCCCTCCCACTTGTACTCACAGTTCTGAAGGCAGCTTCTCTTTTTCCTCTTTCCAGTCATGTGATAAGTGACAAGTGCTAAGGGGAGAGAGGAAGCAAAGTCTACCGGCTGTCTATCTCCCCCTGCAGGCTGAAGGGAGCAGAAAGCCTAATCCTCTCTCCAGCAAGTGATGGAAGCTGGAGGAGCAGCTGACAGGAGTGAAATTGCGATCACTCACTGTCAGAGAGGAGTGGCTCCATGACTGCACATGACCGGCCCACTGAGCCATCAGCTCACCGGGAAACTTCCGGTAGTCCCGATGGCCAGTACATGCCTGGGCTGTATTTGATGGGCGCTTCATTAAAAAGGAGGGGTTTACATGGGCAAGGAAAAGGGGATGAAGTCAGGAGTGGAGCCGGGGGCGGAAAAATGAGGTTTCGCCTAGGGTGTCAAAAATCCTTGCACCAACCCTGAGTTTAGGACTCCCTTGCTTGCTTAAATTGAGTAACCTCTGCCCTGTATCTGAACATTTCCTCCCTGTGAGTCATGACACCCCTAAATATTATTAATATACTCTATCCTGCATTGACTTATTCTGACGTCCTTATATTGTGCTATTATATTCTGAGAAATGACAAGCTGAAAACAAATGAATAGCAGCAGTTAAATAACCTTCCAAGCACCAATGAATGTTGTTTTCTTTTAATCAAAAATAGACTTTGTTGATGTCACTCTTCAAGTTGCTATATATAGCTATAATTGTACTGAAAGTAAAATGCTGCATAGAATGTACAGTATTACCAAGATTTTATGGCATCATTATACATTTTTGCAGCAATAAACTAAGTTAATGCTACTATTACTGTTTCCAGATGGGAGAAAGGTCACACAGATACAGTGCTCCTGCTGCATGTATCACTCTGCCTCCATTTGCAAAGATGTTTTTCTTTTTCTGAAGGAGCTTTCTCATGTCTGAATAGCTGCACACAGAATACTTTGATTAAACATAATAACAAAGAGAAATGTTTATGTTGAAGAGCAGTTTATCCAACATCCAGGTGATTTTGTACTGAAATAACGCTATAATTAAAACATGAATGTGCAAATGCAAATATAATTCCAAGTAACCTTAAGCAAGAACAACAAAGCAACATTTTTTAGTCTGTTTGTTAAAGAATATGTGCAATGTATGGAAAATAGAAAGAATAAGCATACTTTCAGATAAATGACATTATTCTAGTGGCCCTCATAGACTACTTTGAGTATATCTCTCAAGATGGAGATGGTCCAATACAATTCTATAATGATTGTCCTTGTCAGATTCAGATAAATTTGCATCTGGAGCATGAGAGAGTGGGAAGCTTGTTTTATAATGGCTGGGCAGGCAGGATAAGAGTACCTTATGTGAAAGTATATTTGTCATTAACCACTTCCATACCGGGCCTATTCTGGCACTCCTCTCCTACATGTAAAAATCATCATTTTTTTGCTAGAAAATTACTCAGAACCCCCAAACATTATATATGTTTTTTACATTTTTTTTGTATAATGTGAAATATGATGTTACGCAGAGTAAATAGATACCCAACATGTCACGCTTTAAAATTGCGCACACTCAGGGAATGGCACCAAACTTTGGTATTTAAAAAACGTTTTTTACAGGTTACCAGTTTAGAGTTACAGAGGAGGTCTAGAATTGTTTCTTGCGCTCTAACACATGCTACCGTGGACAGGGGCATTTCATTTTTATTTTTTTTATCCATAGTTAGTAAGGTTGAATAAAGACATCAGTCCATCCAGTTCAACCTGAGTGAGTCTCTACAATCGTCCCTATCCCTGTACATTGCACACTCGGAGCGGTCCCTACCCTTAAGGAGCCCACAATTCAAGGTTCCCAATCATATACTAGGGCCAATTTTTGGACAGAAGCCAATTAACCTACCTGCATGTCTTTGGATTGTGGGAGGAAACCAGAGTACCCGGGGGAAACCCACACAGTCCCAGAGAGAACATGCAAACTCCAGGTAGTGTTGTGGTTGGGATTCGAACCAGCGACCCTTCTTACTGCTAGGTGAGAGTGCTAACCACTACACCACTGTGCTTAATATTATTGTTTATTTTACTCAATTTTTTTAATTTTTGCACTTTCTCTTTTACATTTTTTATAGCTTTAGAGCTAGTTTATGTTACATCTATGTAGATGTTTTAGAACATTTTTTATCATATAAAAAAGGCCAGAAAATAGCATTATGTTGAGATAAAAAATTCACAATGTATTCTACATCTGAGTCTTTTTGGCGAGTTACTCTTCTTGTGGATCTTGTAAGTTAGCAAGGTGCCAAAGGCACTGTATCTTTTTTTTTGCACAAAGCAACATTAGAAACAAGACAATAATTGACCTCAAAACATAACTCTAGATATACAATATTTTTCTGAGTCAATTACTCATTTATACAAATGGGTTGATTAACTAAAACTGGATAGTGCAATATCTGGTGCAACTGTGCATGGTAGCTAATCAGCTTCTAACTTCAGCTTGTTCATTTAATCAAGCTTTGACAATAATGCGGCCCAAGAAGAGACGCCGACGCCATGGAAGAAGATGCCGGACGAGAAGACCAGAGCAAGAAGAAGCGGATCGGAGGAAGAAGAAGATGGAAGAAGAAGATGGAAGAAGATGCCAGAAGGAGAAGATGAAGAAACCAAAGGATGAAGAAAGGAAGAAGGAAGAAGACCAAAAGAAAGAAGATGAAAGAAGATTTTAATAAAGGAATTGTCAAAGACCGTCTCCTGTCATTTTTACCATTTTTGTCAATTTTTGCTGAAATGGTAGGGGTACTCTTGTACCCCCTTACCATTTTACACAGGGGGGGCCGGGATCTGGGGGTCCCCTTGTTAAAGGGGGCTTCCAGATTCCGACAAGCCCCCCGCCTGCAGACCCCCACAACCAATGGCCAGGGTTGTGGGGAAGAGGACCTTATCCTCATCAACATGGGGACAAGGTGCTTTGGGGGGAACCCCAAAGCACCCTACCAATGTTGAGGGCATGTGGCCTGGTACGGTTCAGGAGGGAGGGGGGCCGCTCTCGTCCCCCCTCTTTTCCTGCGGCCTGCCAGGTTGCGTGCTCAGATAAGGGTCTGGTATGGATTTTGAGGGGGACCCCACGCAATTTTTTTTTTTTGCCAGGGTTCCCCTTAATATCCATAGCAGACCTGAAGGGCCTGGTAATTGAATTTGGGGGGGACCCCCACGCTTTTTTTTTTTTTTTTTTATCAATGACTTTTTTTTTATCAATGACTTTCAATGAATGACTGTTCTCTGTGTTACGGGAGCCAGCAATTCATTAGCCGTAGATGGCTGCCTTAGATGACACAACAGGCCAGAAGGGTAAAGGTGTTTTAATGTGATACTGCAAAGCTGTACTAACAGCACGCACACACTAATCCCCAGAATCACAGCCCAGATAATGTCAGACTCAGCAGCACTGTAGAATGGATCACAGCAGATACTGTCACTGACACGCTGGAACACACTACACGAGGCCGCCGGCGCGGCGGCCTTTTATAGTGTGGGGCATGTACTAAACCCCCTGAGCTATAATTGGCCACAGGCATCCTGCCTGTGGCCAATTATGGCTCTCCTCTCCACTGGCTCTATGATTGGCTAAGCATGTGGGGTCACAGTGCATGCTTGGCCAATCATCAGCCAGCAATGCACTGCGACTGGCGCAGTGCATTGCGGGCCGCTCGCATCACACGAATTTGATGCGAGCGGCCCAAATAGTTCTGGGCTCGACGAGCGGTGGAACGCCCGATGTTCGATTTGAACATGGGTTCGAATCGAACACCGGGCCCATCCCTAGTTATGATGCAGAGCTGCACCAGATTTTCCAGTTCTAGTAAATCAACCCCAAAGTAACTAATCCGTTTTAATCACCCTTACAGGTTTACTAATTTTGTTAGCAAAAGATCATGCCTATGTTCACGCTGTTGTCTTTTCTTATCTCCCTCTTTTCCAAGTAGTTGTAAAAACCTTGGTCTGTCCATACAATAGAATACGTTTCTGTTCTATTTTCAGTAGTTCATTCTTAGTGGCTGCAAGTCTTAAAGCGGAGCTCCACCCTCTCGTGCCACAATTGTCACCTTTCAGGGGGGAGGGGGTGCAGATACTTGTATAATACAGGTATTTGCACCCACTTCCGGGGCATAGATAGTCGCAGAATATCCTCAGATGCCCGCCCCCCATTGTGTTCTGGGAAACACACAGTTCCCAGAACACAACGAGGACCAGTGAAGACATGCATCGCGACTCGTGCTTGCGCAGTAGGGAATGGGGAAGTAAAGCCGCAACCAAGGATGGCGGTGGGGGCAGCCGAGAGACGAGCGATTGCTCGTCATCTGCTGCCGACATCGCGGGCACCCTGGACAGGTAAGTGTCCATTTATTAAAAGTCAGCAGCTGCAGTATTTGTAGCTGCTGGCTTTTAATATTTTCTTTTAAGGTGGAGCTCTGCTTTAAGAATATCAATGATTAGAAAATTAACTGAATAAAGTAGCGCATGTCTTACTTTTCTCTGATTCTTCTCACTTCCCAGTGGCCTTGAAGACAGATATCACACTACTGCATTCCTAATTAGTGTTCTTTAGGTTGATTGTTATCATGTTTATTAAGGAACCAACTCTATACTTACAAATTGTATTAATGCAGCATCCAACAAAAATGACATGTGGTAAAGCAATTAAACACACATTTTTCATTACACACACACACCATCACAAATAATATTTTATAACAAATAGAGTGAAAGCCGAAAATACCCGCCCTTATGGCTCACCCCTCCACGCTATATTGATATGTATCTCTTAAATATGGATAAAATAAATACATATATAAATATATAGATGTCAACGTATAAATATACAAATAAATTAGACCACTTTCACACTGATGCGCTTTTCAGGCGTTTTCACGCTAAAAACAGCGCCTAAAAAGCTCACGAAAACTTATTTCCATTAAAATCAATGAACGCTTTCACACTGGGGCAGTGTGCTGGCAGGGCTGTGAAAAACTCCCCTCCCCATTGAAATGAATGGAAAGCTCTTCAAAAGCGCCTGAAAAGCTCTTCAAAATCGCTCAGTGTTTTTACTGGCAGTTTATAAGCGCTTCAGTGTGAAAGTGGCCTAAAAATAAATGTAGTCCACCACTTCTGGTGATAGCAGCTGCTTAAAATTGTGAAAACATGTAAATACGGCAATATTATAAAAGCAGTCCTTTGAGCACAGTCTCTATATTATTGCAGCAGTGCTTTTGTCCTTATTGTCACCCAGGACCAACTGGTAAAAAAAACAAAAACAATCGGTTGAATCAATATGATCTGATAAAAGACGTCCCCACGCAGTGGTCCCTTATATGAAATAGTGACAGCTTCCACCGTATATTTCCAACAGATCTTTCACCACGTGCAGAATAAACTCCCCTATGGGGATGCACTCACCAGACCAATGATCAATAAAAGCCTTTGAAATAAGATCACTATGCATCGGCGTTCCTCCACACTCCATCTCCTTTGCAGTCAAAATAGCCGGATCATACACTAATTTTCCTCATAAAAACAAAGGGGTTGCAATAGTGTAATACTGTTTCAAAAATAGCCTTTATTAAAGTAAAAACCTTCCCCCCTTAGTACAAGCGCACACACGTCACTTCCGGTCTGTAGATCACTGCCCTAAGGGCAGTGATCTACAGACCGGAGGTGACGTGTGTGCGCCTCAGCGTGCGCTCCAGGGGACAAACAGGATATTGCAGTGCTGTTCTATACAGCCAGAGACACATCAGTTCCGGAGGAGACAGCACAACATCAGGCACAGTGGCATACACATTTAATTGCTTAAAGTTAATTGATTTATGGTACGCAGATTGTACTAGGGGGGGAAGGTTTTTACTTTAATAAAGGCTATTTTTGAACAGGATTACACTATTGCAACCCCTTTGTTTTCATGAGGAAAATTGGTGTATGATCCGGCTATTTTGACTGCAAAGGAGATGGAGTGTGGAGGAACGCCGATGCATAGTGATCTTATTTACAAGGCTTTTATTGATCATTGGTCTGGTGAGTGCATCCCCATAGGGGAGTTTATTCTGCACGTGGTGAAAGATCTGTTGGAAATATACGGTGGAAGCTGTCACTATTTCATATAAGGGACCACTGCGTGGGGACGTCTTTTATCAGATCATATTGATTCAACCGATTCTTTTTGTTTTTTTTACCAATTGGTCCTGGGTGACAATAAGGACAAAAGCGCTGCTGCAATAATATAGAGACTGTGCTCAAAGGACTGCTTTTATAATATTGCCGTATTTACAAATCTTTTATAACAGTCATCATTTTAAACATTTGACAATAGTCAAGTGTGTGTCAAGTTATGTTAGGTACAGTACCCCATAATTGTGCTTGGTTCCAAATTGAGAAAAAAATATTTGTCAAATGATACTTTGGGGGCTATTTACAAAGGGCAACTCAATTTTGCACTACAAGTGCAAAGTGCACTTTAAATTGCACTGAAAGTGCACTTGAAAGTGCAGTCGCTGTAAATCTGAGGGGTAGATCTGAAATGAGGGGAAGCTCTGCTGATTTTATTATCCAATCATGTGCAAGCTAAAATGCTGTTTTTTATTTTCCTTGCATGTCCCCCTCGGATCTACAGCGACTGCACTTCCAAGTGCACTTTCAGTGCAATTTCAAGTACACTTTGCACTTGTAGTGCAAATTGGATTTGCCCTTAGTAAATAACCCCCATTGCGTAGTTAGATGATTTAACTACTTGTTCACATTGAAAAAAAAAAAAAAAAAAACAACAAAAAAAAAAATGTTTGCTGAAACTTTAAAGAAAATGTAGCATTAGATAAACCTGTCAGGTGTCTTTGTTGGCCTCATGATAAAAAAATCTAGGTGATTTGATTGAATGTTGATATTCTGGGTTGCTGGGTTTTATATATATATATATATATATATATAGAGAGAGAGAGAGAGAGAGAGAGAGAGAGAGAGAGAGAGAGAGCGAGAATCATAGAAATTTACATTGTGGCAGCATTTGTGAGTCTTTGCATCAGTATTGAAAATATCCTCAATGTGTGATAAAAATGTAATAACTATTTAGCAACATTTTTAGCATATTGCTCTTTTTCAAGCCAACAAACAAATCTGAAAAAATAATAATAGTGAGAAAAAGGTCCTCCCTTGTGATCCTCCAATATAAAATGTGCTTCCATTATAAAATGTGTCCTAATAGCTGGAGAAAACCCTCAAGTCACGTACCTGAGAGGAGACTGAAATTACGAGGTCGGTCTCTTTTGTATCTCCAGCCCAGGCCCCTCTGGAAGTGAAATAGCGGGCATTGAGGGATAGATGGAAACTTGAGAGCCTGCAGATATAGATTGAGGGAATTGCAGCAGGAGATGAGGTTCCAAGTAAACAGGAGAACCACCAGGTCCGGAGCAGTAGCTGTGCACAGTAGTCCAGCCCAGGTTAAGGAAGCACTCCATTTTCACTGCAGGGCCTGGACATGTGGTTGGCCAGAGCTCTCAGCAGGTTTGCAGCAGGAACACTCAGCAGGGTGCAACTGCAACAGCAGACAGCTAGGCAGACACACAAATTGGTCGGGAAGCCAGGATCAGAGACATAAGCGTGGTCACATTATTAGCCAGGGTCATCAACAGGTTGGCAGTGAGGTACCAAATCAAGAGCAAAGCTGAAGTCAGGAACAACCCGAGTCAGGAACTAGCAACAAGACAAATGCAGGATCCGAGATCAGGTTGGGAGTAACCTGGGTCAGCAACCAAGGGACCACAATGGAAGTACCCAGGACACAGGGAAAAGCTGAAGACCAGTCAGCATTTGAGCACAGGCAGAAGCATCCTTAAATAGTCCGTCTGGCGCCGACATGTACTGTGTGCTTGTCCATGTGTGCATTTCCGTGTGCATTCCTGCACGCATGCACATTCCTGATTGCCATTCTGCAGAGATTCATGTGGGCATGCACATTTCTTTTAGCCAGCCATCTCACAGGAATTCACCTGACACCTCAACTTAGTTATATCTATTCTATTACGGAAAGGATATAGCACTTAATTAGGCTATGCAGTTTGGATACTCCTCGGTTCCCTTTGACTGTAATATGGGCAATAAACTTTCAGTATGGAAGAGTTTGCAAATTATACAACCAGAGGTAACAGGAGAATTAAGGCAACATTGCCCAATTAGGTTCTATATCTATAAACTAATATTGTTTACTTTATTGACCTTTTTTCACATTTTATTTTGCACTGTTTTAATTAGGTGATTTGAACAGTAAGGCATAGGGACCCAACCTGAATTCTATACTAGACCATTTAGATCATCCCTTCAGGATTTTAAGGGAGAACCCAAGCAAAAAATTCAATAAAAAAGCATGAGGTCCCCCAAAACCACACAAGACTGTGATGTCAGCATGTAGCCTGGCAAGCCAGGAAAGGAGGTGAGGGAAGGCTCTCCTGCAACATACCTGCCCTCAACTTGGCCTGGCAAAGAACCTTGTCCCCATGTTGATGAGGGCAAGGTCTTGGTAGTTTTTTTTTTGAGGGACAACATTTGAAAGCCCCCTTTAAAAATAAGGGGGCATCCAGATATCTCTCCAAATATGTATACGAGTACAAAATTGAAACTTGAAAAGTAAATAAACACACTAGCACAGACAATTGCGTATTTACAAAAAATGGCTCACAATGTAAATCCATTATCATTCACTTCATCTAGCGATGCATATCCTCATCAATTACAATGAACAATACCCTCTGACCTGCCAAAG
Organism: Lithobates sylvaticus; assembly: GCA_028564925.1. NCBI lineage: Eukaryota > Metazoa > Chordata > Amphibia > Anura > Ranidae > Lithobates > Lithobates sylvaticus. Next base: position 439,788,747 of record CM053027.1, on the reverse strand, counting down.
AAAAAGGTCACTGCTGGTTACTATGTTACTAGGGTACTATATATCCCTTACTCATTCGCGTATAGGGGTAGCCTTATTTTTAAAGGGGGCCTCCATATTCTGATAAGACCTCTACCCAATAACCCCCACAAACACTGGGCCAGGGTTGTGGGGAAGAGGCCTTTGTCCTCATTAACATGGGGAAAGTTGCTTTGCCAGGGTGTTCCACCTGGCAAAGTATATTCCACCTTGTATGATTCAGGAAAGAGGCAAATACTCAGGGTCTGGTGGGTCTGATGGATTTTGGAAGGGCCTTATGCTTTTTGAAGGATGAAGGATAAAGGTTGGATATGCATTTTTTAGGGGGAACCCCATGCAATATGCTTTTTCTTTTGCATAAGAAACCCCTCATTAATATCCATCACAGCACAATAAATGTATATATAGAAAATTGGACATTTAATTTGATGTATATATTTTTGGGGGTATTATTGTATGATAGTTCATTTTCTGTCCTAGTGAGATAAGTTACTAATGCGCAGCACTGTCTCTGTGTAATATTTAGTGATATGTGAGAACACATAGTGTGGGCAGTAGTAGAAATAGCTAAAACATAAAAAAGGATATATATCTTTTTGAGCACAGCACTGATTGGGCTGAGGTTTTTTTGTTACATACAACATCCATACCAGACCCTGACCTAGGACAAGGGTATAGAAGGGAATCCCCGGGCACTTTGTTTAAAAACAAAAGGAAGAGGACAAGAGTGGTCATTTAGCCACAATTTAAACTGATTTTTTCTTCTTTGTAAATGTCAGTTTTGCTCAGTTTATCTGTATTAGGTTGTATGCATAGATGTACCACATCATAGGCTGGGCACCCCCAGATCTGTTATTTAAAGGAATTTGGGGCATTTTAATGTTTCACTTTAAGCATGCAAATAGATATTTTTAAATGTTCCTTCCCTAGGGCAGTACCCAGTCCCCCATGCCATTTTTTTGACAATCCTATGTCTATTTGCCTAGAAAATGGCCTTCACAAATTTCTAAGATTCATCTCCCATTGACTTTAATGGATTTGGCACCCAAACCTTTATTAAGTTTGGGAACTTATCCTTATTCTGAACCCAGGTATTAGGCTCATAGCTAGTAGCATAGTTCAGGTACTAACTATATTGAATTTGGAGGAAAAATGCATTTCAATGTACAATTTCATATTCTTCTGATGCTGCGTACACGCAAAGGTACGACGGGACGAATCCGCCGGACAATTCGATTGTGTGTGGGCTTCATCGGACCTTTGCTGTCGAAAAAAAACAGACTTTAGAAATAAAACGTTTCAAATTTTTCCGTCTGAACTCCGCTGGAATCAATTCCTATCAAGAAATCCGTTCGTCTGTATGCTAGTCCGACAGACAAAAAACAATGCTAGGGCAGCTATTGGCTACTGGCTATGAACTTCCTTATTCTAGTCCGGTCGTATGTCATCACGTTCAATTCCGTCAGACTTTGGTGTGATTGTGTGTGTCCAAGTCCGTTCATTCGGAAAGTTTGTCGGAAGTCCGCCCAAAGCCGGTCAGAAAAAACGTCGGACCTAGTATGCCGGAAAGTCCGGTCATGTGTACGCGACATTACAATTTGGTCAAACTATGTGTGTTACACAGACCTATTTTAGTCATAATGAACAGGTAGGTTTTTTGGCTTTGCATTATTGCTTTCTGTGTCAACTTTCTGCTCGCTGGACTAATGTAGTCATGCTCATTCCCCGTCTAAGGCTGGCCATACATTATACAATTTTCTTATTCACTTTCTGTTAGACTTACCTTCAACTATGTAGTGCAAGGGCCTGCCCGATTGCATATAAATTGAAGTGTTTAGGTTTGACCTCATATTGTATGGTTTTGGTAAATCTAAACAAAAATTGTACAAGAAAATTGTATAATGTATGGCCAGCCTTATAAGGAGTCTGCAGCTAGAGAGGTAACACATGTTGTTGTGGTATAATGTTAAAATGAAGTCAAGATAGAAATAAATATCTGACAGAAGTTTTAACTTTTTTTTACACTATATAAAACCAAAAATGTGTTGCAGCCCCTTGGTATGCATGCTGCACTGTGCAAAAATGCAACATATTCTATTTTATTTAACCAACTCGCTGCATTAATGGTAACTAAAACCATAGGGCACAAGACAAATTGCCCAACACTGCTTGTGTAAATAATCCCTTATGCCCTGTACACACGAGGGGAATTTCCATCCGAAAAATCTTGGATGGTTTTTCCGACGGAATTCCACTCAAGCTTGCCTTGCATACACACGGTCACACAAAAGTTCTCTGAACTTTCGACCGTCAAGAATGCGGTGACGTACAACACTACGATGAGCCAAGAAAATGAAGTTCAATGCTTCCGAGCATGCGTCAAATTGTTTCCGAGCATGCATGTTTTTTTGTGCGGCAGAATTGCATACAGATGAATGGAATTTTCGCCAAGAACTTTTTCCATTGGAAAAATAGAAAACCAGCTCTCACTCTTTTGCTGGCCAAAATTCAGACAGAAAAAGTTGGATGGAGCATACACACGATCGGAATATCCGACAGAAAGCTCCCATCCCACTTTTTTTGACGGAATTTCCAACCATGTGTATGGAGCATTAGGCTTCAGTTTGGTGGCTTGAAATGCACATGAACACAGCTCTGTATACCATTGGACTGTGGCTACTAAGAGACTAGAAGTCCAACCCAGGGTACTTAGTCCATATGCCCCAAATCTCCATAGTTTCCAAAGACACAAAGGGGTTGATTTACTAAAGGCAAACAGGCTTTGCACCTTGCAGAGTGCAGTTGCTCCAGAGCTTAGTAAATGACACATGCAAGGAAAATAAGAAAAAATCTTTTTTTGCTTGCACATGATTGGATGATGGAAGTCAGCAGAGCTCTCCCTCATTTACTAAGCTCTGGAGCAACTGCTTTTGCAGAGTGCAACTACACTTTGCAAAGTGCACAGTCTATTTGCTTTTAGTAAATCAACCCGAAAGTTTGGCCACCTTTCACTGCTATGCAGATGTTCTTTCTCTTTGTCTTTCATTCTGTTCAGATGCCAAACAAAACTACACAGTGTATTGCAAATGAAAAAAACCTATAATAAGTATGCCTTTCATCTGAACAATGATGTATTAATAACTGTGGCATTGATCTGGATATCACTGTTGTATCTCCTGTGGCACTGATCTGATGAAGTATAATTACTTTATCTGCTATGGGCTTGTTATAGGCATTGTTCTTCATCTACTAATGCATTGATCTCAGCATTATTGATTATACTATAGCCTTGATGTACACATCATTTTAAAGTAAAACTTTAAGAAAAGACATACTTTGGTAATAAATAAGCCAGAAGAAAACCCTGCTTTCCTGTGTTTGGTGGTGCAGCATGTAACAGAAAGGCAAACAATAAATATCCGTTTTTGACCTACTAGAACTCAAAACCCAGTATGCAACATAAAAACTCCAGAATAAATTATAGATCAAGATAGTACACCGCTAGCATGTCCAATCATTTTGCACCTAATGTTAAATGAGTCTTGCTAATGTTGTATCAATAATGTGCCAAAAAATACTATAGTAAAAATCGTGCAAAGAAGTTCCTTCGAACCGGAGAACCTATTCTTCATGATATTATTTTGGAACTTATGATATTCATATAAAATATGGTATTGCTAAGGACACCACATGGCATGGCTAGAAATTATATTTTTTTAAATACCCTTACTGCCAATTATTTGTATTTTACTGTAGACATAAAAAAGAAAGTGACTATGGAGAGAGTTACATAGTTAGTCAGGTTGAAAAAGGACAAAAGTCAATCTAGGTCAACCATAAAAATAAATAAATTAAAAATAATATCAAGCTATCCCATATACCCAATCCTATACCCACAGTTGATCCAGAGGAAGGCGAAAACCCCCAGCAAAGCATGATCGAATTTGCTACAGCCGGGGGAAAAATTCCTCACTGACCCCCAAGAGGCAATCAGATTTTCCCGGAATCAACTTTACCTCTAAATGTTAGTACCCAGTTATATCGTGTGCATTTAGGAAAGAATCCAGGCCTTTCTTAACTACTTTCAGACCGGACTATTTTGCTGGCTTAAGACCAGACCACTTTTTGCGATTCGGCACTGCGTTCCTTTAACTGACAATTGCGCGGTCCTGCAACGTGGCTCCCAAACAAAATTGACGTCCTTTTTTTCCCACAAATAGAGCTTTCTTTTGGTGGTATTTGATCGCCCCTGCGGTTTTTATTTTTTGCACTATAAACAAAAAAAGAGCGACAATTTTGAAAAAAACACATTATTTTTTACTTTTTGCTACAATAAATATCCCCCAAAAATGTATAAAAAAATGTTTTTTTTCCTCAGTTTAGGCCAATACCTATTCTTTTACATATTTTTGGTAAAAAAAAAAAATCGCAATAAGCGATTATTGATTGGTTTGCGCAGAAGTTATAGCGTTTACAAAATAGGGGATAGTTTTATAGCATTTTTATTAATAATTTTTTTTTACTAGTAATGGCGGCGATCAGCGATTTTTATTGTGACTGCAACATTATGGTGGACACATTGGACATTTTTGATAAATTTTTGGGACCATTATCATTTATACAGCAATCAGTGCTATTTAAATGCACTGATTCCTGTGTAAATGACACTGGCAGTGAAGGGGTTAATCACTAGGTGGCAGTGTAGGGGTTATGTGTTCCTAGAGGTGTGTTTCTAATTGTGGGGGAGCGTGGCTGTGAGCTAGTGAATGCTGATCTCTGCTCCAATCACAGGGAGCAGAGATCGACGTCACTAGTTGCTAGGCAGAATGGGGAGATGCTGTTTATTTCCGCATCTCCCCGTTCAGCCTTCCCGTGAGACGATCGCGGGTATCCCCGCGGAAATCGAGTCCGCAGCACCCGCGATCGGACTCACAGGGGTCCCGACTGGCGCGCGCCACCGCTGGCGCACGCTCGATGGCACGGCGGCATCTTAAAGGGGACGTACCTGTAAGCCCTTATGCCTGTCCGTGCCATTCTGTCAACGTATATCGTCGTGCGTTGGTCAGGAAGCGGTTAAAGAAATCTACTGAGCTGGCCAGAACCACCTCTGGAGTCTATTCCACATTTTCACAGCTCTAACTGTGAAGAAACCTTTCTGTATTTGGAGATGAAATCTCTTTTCCTCTAGGCGTAAAGAGTGCCCCCTTGTTCTCTGTGTTGACCGTAATGTGAATAACTGAACACCAAATTCACTATATGGATCCCTTTATGTATTTGTACATGTTGATCATATCCCCCAGTAATCTCCTCTTCTCAAGAGAGAATAAATTCAGTTCCTCTAATCTTTCCTCATAGCTGAGCTCCTCCATGCCTCTTATCAGTTTGGTTGCCCGTCTCTGCAGTTTCTCCAGTTCCCCCGAAATCCTTTTTGAGAACTGGTGCCCAAAACTGAACTGCATATTGCAGATGAGGTCTTACTAATGATTTGTGCAGGGACAAAATTACATCTCTCTCTCTCTGGAGTCCATAGCTCTCTTAATACAAGAAAGGACTTTGCTCGCTTTGGAAACTACAGCTTGGCATTGCATGTTATTATTGAGCTCATGATCTACCAAAACTCCCAGATCCTTCTCCACTACGGATTCCCCCAGTTGTACTCCCCCTAGTATGTATGATGCATGCATATTCTTAGCCCCCAAGTGCATAAGTTTACATTTATCAACATTAAACCTCATCTGCCACATAGTCGCCCAATTACCAAAACTCCAAGATCCTTCTCCACTACGGATTCCCCCTAGTATGTATGATGCATGCATATTCTTAGCCCCCAAGTGCATAAGTTTACATTTATCAACATTAAACCTCATCTGCCACATAGTCGCCCAATTAGACATTGAGGTTGGCTTGTAAATTGCAGACATCCTGTACGGACGTTATTCCACTGCATAGTTTGGTGTCATCTGCAAAGACTGAAACGTTACTTTAAATCCAAGACCCTATATCTTTTATAAAGATATTAAAAAGTAAGGGTCCCAGCACTGAACCTTGGGGTACACCACTGATAACCTTAGACCATTCAGAGTAAGAATCATTAACCACTACTCCACAGCCACCCCTCTGTCCAAGGTTTTACTTACCTCCTCATAACAAGAAATCAGATTTGTCTGAAAACTTCTGTCTTTCGTGAATCCATTGCTTAAAAAAAATGTTTCCAGCAAGAACTCATCTATGTGGTCTTTTATTTATGATTTATTAACGGGAACAAATTGTTAGCTCAGTAAGCCTGGGGGTGACTTTCAGCAAATACATGTAAAGTTGTCAGAGGCCTTTCAAGAAAGCAAGATACATGCTGGGTCGTGTGTATTTGCTTACTAAAGTCTGATCAAATGCTAGAACTTTTAGATTACACAGTCTGTCACAGAGGGGAAAGGTTATGATGCTAAAGTTCAACTCCAAGCAAACAGCAAAATACACAGATGAAATATATATAAGTGAGCTGTTTTACTATGTATTTCTGTCCATCCAGTTTTGATTTATGAAGCTTTGCCATGCATCTCTGACTTGCAGGACAGAATGCCTGATTTTTGTCTTCTGAGGTTAAGTTACACCTACCCGTCTTGTACCACCCCCATCCTGTGACTGGACAGTAAAAAGAAACAGCAGTCTGTTGAGATAATTTCTTTATCGTACATCATAGGACACAGAGCCTTAAGTATTTACTTAGTGGGTTAAAGCTACCTTCAGGTGTTGACACTGGCACACCCAATACAGGAAGTTGACTCCCCTATATAACCCCTCCTCCTTCCAGGAGCACATCGTTTTTTTCGTCAGTGTCTAAAGGTGTTGGCACGAGTGAAGATGTGCTCTGCGAAGCTCCAGGAGGGATCCATGCTGGATTTAAAAAGCCTTCACAACCGGATACATCCCACCACTGCGGCTCCAGGATGGTACCCGGGCCTTGCATAGAAGAATGAGGTTTTGCCTGTAATGCTCCTCTTTGAGGGCTGGACCCTAGGAACCAGGACTCTTTTTGGTCTCGCTACCTTACCTAAAGCTGTCCTGAGGGGTGCTATACATGGTCCAAAGGAGTGGAACCCCTATTAAAAGGGCCCCAGTCTTTGAAGGTTTAACCACGCTGCCCGCCGTGATGGGTGAAGTTTGGATTTGTCTGTTTACAGCAGTATCCTGCAGCGAGGAAAAGGTAAGAGGAAAGCATAGGAACTGCAAAGTCCACCTATGACTTTTCTTTTAATTATATTGTAAAATGCCTTAAAAACTCCTCTAGAGGGAGTAATAATGTATAGACCCTGTTTAAATCTATGCTAATACATCATGTGTCTCAGCAGCTGGAGGGGGGTCTCCTCTCCCCCTAAATGGGGAAACTGAGTGGATAGGGATGCATGTTATGTTTAAACAAGCATAAATCTGAAAAGCTGATAAAACGGCTGTGTAAATCCCCTTTCCCCCACTCCCCTGCCGCCTGCCTCCCCTCTGAGGTGATTCTTGCTAAAGCATAGGAAAGGGCATGGCACATAGACAATCAGGCTCACACCTGAAAAAGCTTAAAGCTGATACTCTGGGAAAACAGACGGTGTCTATCAGAGCAGCTGAAGCAAGGCTGCCACAGGACACAGAAGCACTGGTGCACGTGAGGGGTTTACACAGGCATTTGCAGTACAGGAAAAAACTTTTTGTTTAGCATTATATCATTCTATGCTACCACTATTCTGTACCATCCTACTATTGTTCAAATTAATAGAACAGTTCTTAGAGTACCTTTGCTTTTTGTGCTTTGCACTATGGCTTCAAGGCTTACTACTAAGGCACCAAAACCACCCCCAGGCGCTGGGAACTCTAGACATGCCTCCACATTGTCATCCTCTCCGGAGATACCTGACATGGCAACCCAGGGTGAGTCATTGGAAGCAATTGGTGGTGCAACTGCTTCTCACACTTCAGCCCCTGCAGGGCTTAGAAAGAAGATTAGTGGCTTTAATCGCATCCTCCATTAAAGGGGATAAGAAGCCTGCTAAATCCCTCTCTCCCACTCCAAACCCCTTACCAGGAGAACAGTGGGGACAGGATGAGGTATTACCCTCCAACGATCGGGAAAACAGACTGATTATTCCTCTGCAGAGGAAACAACAGCTAATGTTCCAGCTTTACAATCTAAGGTCAAACCCTTACGGACATGGTGCGCTCCACTTTCATGCTACCCCTAAACAGAGTCAGCTGAAAGTCTGGTTTCTTCTTTGGGTTCTTTGAAACCTTCACAACCAGTAAATGTGTTCTTGTCCACACATTGCTAGAGAAGCTTATTTATACTGAATGGAATCATCCGGATAAGCATTTTCTACCTCCAAAGAGCTTTTTCGGTTCTCTATCCCATGGAAAAAGATTTTTTTTTTATTGTGGCTCAGCCTGAAATTGCAGCCATAGGCATCTGTCACTCCTTAAAGGACCAGTTCACAGATGCTCTTAACAAGCTCCCTGCACAATAGGCCTATGAGTTGGCCGAATTACCAAAAGCATTATGTTTTGCCATAGATGCTATGAAAGATTCCATTCACCAGGCCCTTGTGTTAAGTACACATGCACAGGACCCTTTGGCAAAAGGGTTGGTCTGCCGCTTCTGTCAAGTTTCCCATTTCATGGGGAGCGACTATTTGGCGATGATTTGGATAAATAAATCCAGACAATTTCCAGTGGAAAGAGTACTCTTTTGCCAGTCAAAAGAAAGTATAAAGGTCCTTCATTTAAACAGACTTTCTCTCCTGCGCCAAGTGCACCCGCCTCTAGGCAGTGGTGACGGCTTCCACCGTGAGATTCCAGAGGAAAATCACATGGTCAGGCCCAGGCTAAAAAAAAAAGACCTGGAGCCACAAAACTGCAAAGCAGAATACTAAGACCTCTTCATGAAGAGGCATCTCCCCTCAACAAGGTGGGGGGAAGACTTCTGCATTATGCAGAAGTCTGGCAAATGGAAACTCAGGACAGATGGGCTCTCTCCACAGTGACTCTAGGATACAAACTAGAGCTTCGGGAGTTTCCACCATCTAATTTTCTGAGATCAAGACCGATTATTGACTCAAGGGGTAATTATACAGATTTCCACAGAAGAACAAAGTTTGGAATTCTATTTCAAACCTGTTTACGGTACCAGAAACCGAATGGAGATGTCAGACCCATTCTGGATCTAAAAAATCTAAATCGGATCCTGAAAATTTGCTCCTTTCGCATGGAAGCAATCAGAGCAGTGGTCTCCATCCTGCAAGGGGGAGAACTTCTGGCATTCATCGACATCGGGGATGTATACCTGCATGTCCCTATATTTCCCGCTCACCAAAGGTTTCTGCGATTCAAAGTAGAATAGCACTTTCAGTTTGCGGCATTACCCTTCGGGCTAGCTGCAGCACCATGGGTATTCACAAAGATACTGGCCCCACCTCTAGCCAGGTTGAGGGCACAGGCAATAACAGTGTTGGCGTACCTAGACAATCTATTGTTAATAGATCAGTCAGTGACTCGCTTAAAGAGGTTGTAAACCCGCTGACACTTTATTTCTTTTTTATACACCTGTAAGGGAAAAGGCATAATGAGCTAGTATGCACCGCATACTAGCTCATTATGAAATACTTACCTTAGAACGAGACATCGGTAACTCACCTGGTCCACGCCGAGGTCGCTGACATGTTGCCTCAGCATGTCTTCCAGGTATCGCGACTCCAGTGCTGTGAGTGGCTGGAGCCGCAATGTCGTCACTCCCGGGAGACTTCTTCCCGGCAAGGTTCGGATTCTGCCGGCCTTTGAGCTGAGAATCCCCCATGTGCATGCGCCGCTGCAGTCAGCGGCGCATTGCACAGGGAATATCTCCTAAACCGTACAGGTTTAGGAGATATTTTTTTTACCTACAGGTAAAGCCTTATTATAGGCTCACCTGTAGGTAAAAGTTAATTTTTTGACTTTACAACCACTTTAAAGGAAAGCGTACGCATTACAACCATTTACCTGGAAAATCTTGGTTGGATCCTCAACCTAGAGAAGTCTTTCTTAAAACCAGTAAGAAGGCTGGATTACTTAGGCCTGATCATAGATACAGCCCAGAAAAGGGTGTTCTTGCCTCCAGCAAAGATCAGCTTCATACAAGAACCGGTACGGATGGTCAGGTCAAAAGCAAATCCTTCAATTCGCCTTTTCATGAAAGGTGGTAGCTTCATTCAAAGCAGTCCCCTATGCCCAGTTCCATTCAAGACTGTTGCAAAACAGAATCCTCTCTGCTTGGAACAATACGATCCAAGCTTTGGACTTGCCAATGTGGCTGTCCCCAAGAGTGTCTCAAAGCCTCAGTTGGTGGTTACATATCCTTCAGACCAATAATCTGGAAAGTAGTAACGACAGATGCCAGCCTCTCAGGCTTGGGAGCGGTACTAGAGGAGACTGTCCAGGGACAGTGGTCAAAACTCGAAAGAGCCCCTCCCATTAACATCCTACTGATTCGGGTAGTGTATCTGGCTCTGAAAACCTGGACCTCCGGGTTAAAGAATTGTCCAGTCCCTAACTTGGGCAGAAAGGAATGTCCCATCCCTATCGGCAGTTTTCATTCCGGGAGTAGAAAATTGGCAGACGGACTATCTAAGTCGCCAGCAGTTATTCCCAGGGGAATTGTCTCTTCCCCCCTGAAGTGTTTTGGGCTGTTTGCCAAAGATGGGGGACACCGGACATAGATCTTCTAGCGTACAGATTCAACATGAAGTTAGTCAACTTTGTGTCCAGAAGAAGGGATCCACTCGCATACGGAACAGATGTGATGGTAACCCCGTGGGATCAGTTCTCACTGATCTATGCTTTTCCCCCGATTCAGTTGCTGCCTCGACTTCTTTGCAGGATCAAGCTGGAAAGAAAGCCGGTGATTCTGGTAGCACCAGCATGGCCCAGAAGGTCATGGTACGCAGAGATCGTAAAGATGGCAGTGAAGGGTCCTTGGCCTCTTCCACTAAGGCCAGACCTGCTATCACAGGGGCCGATATTCCATCCTACTTTACAAATGTTAAATTTAAACGGCCTGGCTATTGAGACCCACATTCTGAAGAAACGTGGGCTTTCCAGGTCAGTTATACTAATGTTAATCAATGCAAGGGAGCCAGTTTCCAGAGCTATATATTATAGAGTTTGGAAAGCTTGCATTTCCTGGTGTGAATCCAATGGTTGGCACCCTCAAAAAATATTATAGACAGAATTCTTGTCTTTCTACAATTGGGAGTAGAGATAACGTTAACCCTAAGTACTATTAAGGGCCAAGTCTCAACCTTATTGGTTTTATGTCAAAGACCGCTTGCTATGCATTCTTTATCCCAGGGTTTTATGCAAAAGGTGATGCAGATTAATCCGCCAGTTAAATCACCTTTAACCCCTTTAACTGACTTTTTTAGTTTTGTCAGTGTTACAAAAACAGCCATTTGAACCATTACAGCATATTCCCTTAGTCCTGACTAGGAAGCTGATATTTTTGGTTGCTATATCCTCAGCAAGGAGGGTATCAGAATTGGCTTCTCTTTCTTGTAAAGAGCCATATTTGATTATTCATGAGGACAGAGTGGTGTTACGCCCTCGTCCAGGCTTTTTGCCAAAAGGGGTTTCAGGCTTTCATCTGAATGAAGATATTGTCCTGCCATCGTTTTCCCCAAAACCATGTTCCAGGGAAGAAAATTCACTGCATTGTCTTGATGTAGTGAGAGCAGTGAAAATCTATTTAAAGAAAACTGCTCAGATTCTTAAGACTGATGACTTATTTATTCTGGCCGAAGGTCCTAAAAAAGGACAGGCAGCGTCAAAATCCACTGTTGCTAAGTGGATTCGGCAAGTTATAATTCAAACTTATGATTTAAGGGCTAAGATTCCCCCTATTCAAGTTAAGGCACATTCTACCAGAGCGGTTAGTGCTTCTTGGGCAGTGCGTCACCAGGCCTCATTTGCTCAGATCTGCAAGGCCGCAACTTGGTCTTCAGTCCATACATTCACAACATTTTTCCAAGTGGATGTAAGAATGAATGAGGATATTGTCTTTGGCACAGTGCTGCAGGCAGCAGTATAAGTTCTCAAGGTCTGGGGGTGCCCTACAGGTTGTGTCTCCCTCCCCTCAAGTAGCATTGCTATGGGACGTCCCACTAAGTAAATACTTAAGGCTCTGTGTCCTATGATGTACGATAAAGAAAATAGGATTTTTAAAACAGCTTAACTGTAAAATCCTTTTCTTGAAGTACATCATAGGACACAGAGGTCCCGCCCCTCTTTTTATGGGGTGTAAGTATATTGCTTATATTGCTTGGCTACAAAAACTGATGTGCTCCTGGAAGGAGGAGGGGTTATATAGGGGAATCAACTTCCTGTATTGGGTGTGCCAGTGTCAACACCTAAAGGTAGCTATAACCCACTAAGTAAATGTCCCTTGTTAGCACTTAGCAATGTCCCTTGTTAGCAGTTAGTACAGCAACCCAATTGATTGTCTTCTTGAATTGTTTCTCCTCCCCCCAGGCTGAGCCTTGACATATAGGAGATTGCAAGGGGCTGATCCTAAGCCAAATGTTTTGTATGTTTTTGCATATTTGCCTAGAGTTTAGCTTCAATGATGCACTTTAACCACCTCAATAGCGGACACTTTTACCCCCTTCCTGCCCAGGCCAATGTTCAGCTTTCAGCACTGTCACAATTTGAATGACAATTGCGTGGTCATGCAACATTGTACACATATGAAATTTCTATAATTTCTTTCCCACAAATAGAGCTTTCTTTTGTTGGTATTTAATCACAACTGGGTTTTTTATCCTTTGATATATAAATGAAAAAGCTGAAAATTAAAATATATATATATATTTTTTTTTTTCTGTTATAAAATTTAGAATTTAGCAATAAAATAATCTTTCTTTATACATTTAGGACAAAATGTATACTGCTACATCAAGTTGGTGAAAATAACCTAAATCAGTGTACAATATTTATCCTGTAGGAAAGTTATTGAGTCCACAAACTATGGTATATACAGTATATGTATTGACAGCCTATCTCTTTTCTTGAGGCCTGAAAATGCAAGAACAGTACAAATATCCCCCAAATGACCCCGTTGGAATTTAGATAGTCCAAGGTATTTAGTAAGAGGCATGGTATGTTTTTTTAAGATTTTTTACATACTGCCTCCAGTGCAGTACAGTATCATAATATAACTGGTGTGACAGTGAGTAGGGCCACTGACTGGTGACAGTATGTAAAAAAAAAAAAAAAAACATTTTTCAATTTGAAAAAAATATTTTTTTATCGTCTTTTATTATGCAAATAATTTTTATTGAATTTTATATCAGGAGAGTACAAACAGAAGTAATACTGAAAACTTGATAATGTACAAAACACCCAGTCTCATATAAGTTCTCAAGGTCTGGGGATGCCCTACAGGTTGTGTCTCCCTCCCCTCAAGTAGCCAGCAGCCAGCAGCCCCATTATTCGCACTGTCATCAGCACAACAACACAGCTGTCACCAGCAGTATTATTCTGGTCCAGGATCCTTGCTACAAGCAGAGGCAGCTGGAACAGCCAGTAATTTGCGACTCGACTACACCACATAGGATACCCTAAGATCAACTTGCGCGCTACTAATAGTCAATATACGGCGGCAAAGCTGATAACTAGACTGACAACAGGAAAAGACCCGGATCAGGATCATCATCTCAGTCATCCTAGTACCATCAACTTCATCCTCTCGCCATGTGCCACTTCAAATACTCAGCAGAAGTTCTCCACAGGCTAAGGAATACCACCTTAACGTTGCCAGCCTCCATTCAAAAAATCCTACGAAAAGAACAACTACTAAAGACCGACCTACAATCAACCATCGAACACAGGAAGATACCAACTCAACCACAACAATTAGCATGTGCCATGATCAACACCAGGTCTGCAGCCAAACACAGACTGGAAGTACACGACTTCATCACCCAAAACAACATAGATTGCCTCTTCATCACGGAAAGCTGGTTAACTCCTGACTGCAACACCATCCTTACCGAATTGGTGCCGGAGAACTACAGGATCCTAACTGAGCATCGAAAAGGAAAAAAAGGAGGAGGCCTAGCAGTGATCTTTAAATCTCACCTTGTGCTCACCAAACCAATTTTGCAGAACTCAGTGCCTTTTATGGAGACACTGACGCTACATCTTCAATCAACACCCCATGACACCATTCACATTCTACTTTGCTATAGACCACCAGGACCAAAGACCAATCTTCTTACACCCCTCATGGAATTCATTTCAATACACACCCTGAAATCCAAAAACTTCCTGGTACTTGGGGACTTTAACCTCTGGGCAAACTCTACCCAAGACCCTATTGGGACCGCATGCATCAACCAACTGGAAGAACTGGGTCTCCAGCAACTGATAAAGACTCCCACACATGGTTCAGGACACACCCTGGACCTCATCTTCAAATAAAATATGGACATCAACGTACTCGACAATATACCACTACCATGGACAGACCACCACGCCATCAAATTTAATATCTCCACTAATACCACCCACCAAAAACGGAAACTTGCAACAACAACTCATTGGACCAGATCGCAGAAGAAACTACACTCCGAAACCTTCAAAACACCTTTATCAAACAAAATAGCAATGCTGAATTTAAGCCACTCAACGGAACAAACACTCAGCTCCCTAAACAAGGTATTACTACAATCAGCAGACTTAAGCCCCATACACACGCTCGGACAATCCGCGGACCAGGTCGGTCGGACTTTGTCCGACGTACTTTGTCCGATGTTGGCGTTGCGTACACACGGTCGGACTACGTTGTCGGAATATCCGGTCCGGAAGAACGTCGTGACGTAAGTCGTCGTCCACGAGATTACAAAAGGGAAGTTCAGCACCACGTCAGGCACCCGTTGGGCTCCTTCTGCTGATCCCGTGTTTATCGAGAGTTAGTGGAAGTTTGGTGACTTAAGATTCGCGCTTCTCAGTTTTCTGACTCAGATCGTTACTGCTCTTCAGTTTGTGCTTGTCGTGCGTATCTGTTTATTAGTGCGTGTAGTCAGTTCGCATTTGTTGGTCATTGCGGCCTATATCTTGATATAGGACGCTTTGATTTGCACTGCTTATTGTCTGCTCGTTGCTGGTATTCACTTCGTTCTTTCAGGCCTTGCTGTTTATCGGTGCTTTCTGTTTGTCCGTTCTGACCAGCCGACCTTTTGTGACCTTCTGAGCGATGTTTCCCGTGCGTACTCGTCGCCGAGTTCGTGCTGTACGCGGAATTGGTGTCGGGCTTTTAGCTTTGAGCCAAGACCCGTCCATGAACAGAGTGACGAGGAGTATGTGGACCAAGAATTGGTTGCTTCAGCGTGACCAGTTCTCGCACATGCCTTTGCTTCGTGAGATCCGGGAGAATAATCCTGATGATTTCAGGAACTTTCTCAGGATGACGGACCCCGATTTTCACCGTCTTTTGGCTTTGCTGACCCCCTTTATCAGCCGGCAGGATACCTGCATGAGACAAGCCATTACTCCGGAGCAGAGGCTTGTTGCCACGTTGAGGTACTTGGCGACAGGGAGAAGTCTTCAGGATTTGAAGTTCTCTTCAGGTATCTCTCCCCAGGCCCTGGGAATCATTATTCCAGAGACCTGTTCTGCCATCATTCAGGTCCTGCAGGAGGACTATATTAAGGTAACATTTCTACTTTACTATTCCCTTCTATGTATGCTCTGTTTGCTAATGTCTTCTATTTTTGACCTCCTTCCCTAATTACCATGATTGCAATATGTTCTAATATGCTGTGCCCCTTTTCTCCTTCATGCATTTTTCCCTTCACTTACCTCCCCAGCATGCTCTTCTGCCCCAATAGACACCTATGGCCTAGTCACTTAAGCAATGTCTTTTGTCTGCTGCATAGTATTGTTTGCCCCAAAACACCCCCTAAAATATGCACAAATGTTTGCTGTGTGGTTTACTTCATGTAGAGCCCCCTTTTTTTTTTCTTTTGGTGGGGGGGGGGGGGCAAACTCATTAGGAACCCCCTCCCCCAACTGCTCTGTCAGATGGTACCAATCCTTTATCTGCTGGCTTTCCCAAGGTCCATACACACTATATACCTACCTCTTTATAGTGCGCATCTTTAGGGATGAATTCAGCAAAGCATGTAGTGCAAGGGGCTGCCTCCATACATTCCATTTCCTATCTTTTTGTCTTCTTTCCCTCCTATTAGCTTGCTTGGTAATTTAATAATGTCACACTGTGCCTGCCTTTTTTTTTGGGGGGGGGGGGGGGGTTGAAATGTTATTTGATCTTTCCTGTGGCCTGCCAATAGTGTTAAGTACAGAGGGTCTGGCCAAACTAGCCCACATTATTGAGCCATTTGCCAATCAATGAAGTGCAGAGGGTTAGCTGTCCACCACCCCCCCCCCCCCAAAACCCTAGTTATTGCCAATGTCCCATCAGAAGTGGGGGGATTGATGGGGGGGTGAGTAATCTGTGAAGGGGAGCCTCTACTTTTCTGTGCAAATACTTTCCAGCCTCCAATTTTATACAATGCTCTTGTTCCAAGATGTTGATTGTCTAATCTGCTTGCAATGTTTAGGTGCAAAGTGACAATTTTTTTTTTCTTGTTTCACTCCACAGTTCCCTTCCACGCCACAGGAATGGCAGACTGTGGCCTCCCACTTTGCCAGCCGTTGGGACTTTCCTAACTGCGGAGGGGCAATTGATGGGAAACACGTCCGCATCGTCCCACCGCCCAACTCGGGGTCCTACTATTATAATTATAAAGGGTTTAATAGTGTAGTGATGTTGGCGGTGGTGTCGGCAACATACGAGTTTATGTATGTGGACGTGGGGATGAACGGCCGGATATCGGATGGTGGGGCCATTACGCACACGGAGTTCTACTGGCGTCTCCAAAGTGGCAGTCTGTGCTTGCCACCTCCAGAGGAGAATGCCGAAGGACTCCCCTTCGTCTTTGTCGCAGATGAAGCGTTTGCGTTGACTCCCCATGTGATGAGGCCGTTCCCGATGAGGACCCTCACCCCGGACCAGAGGGTCTTCAACTACAGGCTGTCCAGAGCCAGAAGAGTTGTGGAGAACGCTTTTGGCATCCTGGCCAGCCGCTTCCGCCTGTTCCTGACGGCATTTAACTTGGCGGAATACAAACTGAACCACATAGTTCTTGCCTGTTGCATATTGCACAACTTCCTCAAAAGACATAACAGGAACTATGTGGTGCCCGTTGGCCCAGATGTGGAGGGCCCTCCAAATGCGGAACTCACAGCCCTTCGAGTGGCACGTCCAGGCTTGCCCCCTCTAAATGCCCGTGTGGTCCGGGACCAATATATGGAGTACTTTGTGGGTAGGGGGGCCATTGCTCTGCCTGACGATGTGTGAGAGGCATTTTTTAATAAATCTGATATTTTAACCAACCTATGATTTCTTGTCATTTCAGTCTTCTTTTTAGCTTATTTTACTTTGACATTTTTTCCCTTTGCCTTCGACAGTGGGAATGCACTTTCTGGGCAAAAGGAGGTAACAGTCTCTTCTTCCCAAAAAGATTATTCTCATGTTGTGTGTTTGCTACCTAATCTTTGGTCTAGAGAAGGTTTGTACTGCATAACTGACACCCAAAATACTCCTTTTCATCACCAGGTCTGACATGTGTGTATTCTCCAAAATGCTGTGCTCCGTGTTTTCGTACAAAGCACTGTGGGTGTCATTTACATAAGTCAAATCCGCTATGCTCTACAAGTGCATTGAAAAAGTTCCCAGGGAAAGAAAATTGGAGTGCAAAGTGGATTTGCCTTTAGTAAATAACACCCATTGCCCCCCATATCCTTTTCATTTTACATACATAATGCATTGTGTTTTTTAAATAAGGAAGCCACACATTTAGAAAAATAAAAGTTTACTAGGAAAACATTCACAAGTGCGTTTACAATCTTCACGCCAAAACTGACAACATCTTGGTTATTTACAACATTGTTTACAAACATTCCGCAATTGGTAAAACCAGGCATGAGCAAAACAGAACCTAGGAACTTGGAAAGTTCAACTTTGTAAAGTGAAGACAAGATCAGACATGACTATATGTTCAAAGTGTGTTTGATCTTGCCTTCATCACATGGGGGGGGTCACCCCCGAAAAGTGTAAATTTGGAACATGCACACAATTTGGGTTTGAAAATGGTCATTAGATGGGAAAACACATGCCTAGAAGCTTCAAAAGTGCCATTTTCCATCATGGGGATGAATGGACGTTTTTTGGGGGTGCAACCCCTTCACCACAACCACTTTCGTAGTTCGTAAAGTGTTTGCACCCCCAAAAAAACGTTGCCATTCATCCACCATGGTGGGAGCTAGCACATGTGGACACAATGTGTGCATGTTCCAAATTTCACACAGTTTTTAAGTTGCAAATGTGTTCAGAAGCTGGCACAAATGTGTGTTAATTACTTGGTGCGTTTTCATATTTTTCCTAAAACATCAATGATGTTCTTCAATTTTTGTTGAACATCATTGATGTTTTGCTTTATGTAATCTAGATCTCGATTGCAGACCATTATCTCTCCGATGAGTACGTGGGCACTCTCTGTGGTAAAGTGCGATTTTTCTTCCACAACATCCACGTCACCTAAAAACCACAAACAAACAAAAATGGGGTGTTGGAAATGAGGCAGCCATACATGGATTAGCTTACCAGTAGCTGTGTTCTCCCACACTCACCTGTTGTGGTGACAATTTCTCCAAGTTCGATGATCTCTCCTTCCTCCTCCTCCTCCTCTGCTTCTGCTCTTTCCCCTTTTTTGGGAGGTGTTGGTTTGGGGGTTTCCTCAGACGGCCCAAGTTTTCGCTCCCCTATGAGAATGTCCAAAAGGAAGATTTAGCAACACAAGCTATTGAGGGCAGAAATAGGAAATGACAAACATTGCTTGAAAGTAACGGACACTATTTTAGTTTGGCCAGTTACAAATGTCAACTACATGAATGTAGTCACTTTGTAAAGGTGCTAAACTGACTAGCTTTTTGGTAGAAGTTTGTGTGATGGAGACCCCCCTCTAGTATCCACTGGAGCACATGTGTGGAAAAGCATAATAAAAAGGGGGTTTGGGTGTCCCAGCACTAGTGCTCTAGAGTCCAGATGGGTAAACAGCTACTGAGTGACCTCTCCTTTACATTGAATAAATTGGCTTTACATTCTTGATGACATTTCTAGTGAGAACAAACTTCCTTTCCACAAAAAAAACACCAAACATCGTATTATAAGTGGCCGAACGATCGAGGTTGCGTACGATCGAATGCACACACACGATCATGACAGTGGCAGAAAGATCGAGGCTGAGTACGATCGAATGCACAGACGAACCTGAAAGTGGCCATTTTGGAATGTACAACTTGGTAAAAATCAAAACACAATGGAGCAGTATGCAAGCAAGAAATCAAACACAAAACACAACTACTTACTTTTTTGAAGAATTCTCTTGATCTTTCTGTACTGATCGGCCTCCCTCAGTTTCAGGTCTGACCAGCGTTTCCTCAGTTGCTCCTTGGATCGTTGTACCCCAAAATTATTGTACAGCCTTCTCACAACTTTAGACATGATCTTGGCCTTGCGGACATTGGGGTTGAGGTAAGGCCCATACTTCCCATCATAGTCGCTCCTCTTTAATATGTCCACCATCTCCAACATTTCTCCAAATGACATATTGGAGGCCTTGAATTTCAGGCTCCGGGATCGGGACGTTTCTGCCTCCGGACTTTCCTCGTCCTCCTCCTCGTTGGTGGGATATTTGTGGCGCACCTGCTGTGTCCCCGCCATGTGCTCTCCCCACTACGCCGTAAAGAGAAGGGGTGGGGAATAGACGAGAAAGATCGTCAGGGGCGGGCGGAGTTTGAAGCATGCGCAGTGTATATAAAACGTCACACGCCTGTGTCGTAGCCACGATCTGGGAGACGAGGGGAGAGAAAACTCACACGAGACGATCGCTACAAACGAAGGTACAATTTAACGTTGGTACATAACTAGCCTAGACTGATTTGAACTTGAGGCTTCTTTATGGAGAAGATTAGGAGAGTTTAGCCTGACATAATTTATAGGGTTTGGTGTGTTGTTGTGTCTTGCAGAGATTGATATGAAGGGATTCAACGACATGAGTTTTCTCCCCCTCTTCATTGCCAAATACAGGGATTTTCCCATATTGTGGCAGGGTATACACCCACATTACACCAACAAACCAAAGAGGCACGCAGCCCTGGAGGAACTTGTGGAATTTGTCAAGCCAAGGTTCCCCACGGCAACTGTTGATGATATTAGAAAGAAAATTGGCAGCCTGAGGAGTGCGTATATCAGGGAGCGGAAGAAGGTCGTGAAGTCTGAGGAAACTGCAACTTCAGCAGATGAGGTCTATGTCCCCAAGCTCTGGTACTATCAGAGTCTCCATTTTCTGAAGGACCAGGCTGATGTCACGGAGCCAACCTCAACTCCTCCTTCCACGCTTCCTTGCGCGCAGCCCACCCCTGATGAGGCTTCCGAGGAGCAACCTGGGCCTTCCAGTCTGGAAGAGGTGGAGGAGCCCAGCTTGTTCCAGGTATAGTAGTTTTGTTACCATTTATGGGAATAATGAATGATGTTCACTTAATTCAGGATCGCCAATTGCTTAGTTCCTAACGTGTTTGACATATCAACAGACAGTGGTGTGGGAGACATTTGGGGCCAGAATCTAAACTGCAGGGCTGAGAATTGTATGGTTTTCTATTTGTAAACATTTTGCACCAGTCACTAGATGAGAATTGTGTGTGTTTGATGAACAAATAACTGAAACTATGTCCCTTTTTCATACACAGGAAGACCTCAGCCAGGAGGTGGCTGTGGAAGGTGGCAGTCAGGAGGAGGCAGGGGTTAGTGGCAGCCACCAGCTGGGTAGTGGCAGCCAAGAGGGGGCTAGGCCTCGGAGCCTGACTGACACCCAAACCCCTCCCCTCCGCCCTCCGTACAAAAGGGCGAGAAGGGGGGGGTTATGCGGCACAGTCAGCGCTCCGGATGATCAGAGAGGCTTCAGACTCCCTACATGCCACACCCGCCGACGAGGAGACCTTTGGCTCGGTGGTTGTCACAAAAATGATGGGTATGGAGGTGGGGCAACGCAACATGTGTGAGGGGCTCATCCTCCATGTCCTAAATAAGGGTAGGGCTGGGGAGATGACCCCAGTCACACATGTTTGCCATAGCTACCATGCTCCGCCTCCTCCTCCTTCTGCCACCCCACCAGCACGACAGCCACAGCGTGGAAGGAAGCGTGGAAGGAAGACCTGAGAGTGACGACCTGCAATCAGTCTGGTGTGAGAGAAGATGGAGCCTCTTGTAGTACCAGAGCCTGGGGACCTAGATGGCATCTGCTGCAGTTCCGGATACTTTGGACTTCACGACCAGATTGCACTCCCCTTAATATACGTACTCCTCAGGCCCCCAATTTTCTACGCTTGGACAATGATGGTTGCCGTGGGGGGCCAAGACTTCGCAAATTCCCCAAGTTTCACCATGGCTGCGTTCCTCTTTGGTTTGTTGGTGTGACCTAAATAAAGGTTTTTTTGATTTGAAATAATCATTGACTATTGTGTTTTACTTTGCTACAATGACAGTTTTTCTTTGAGTAGGCAGGTACATTTCACTAATCCTAAAGTAGAATTAACAAGGGGCAACAACAACAAACAACCTCCTAGTAAATTTAAGCAATAAATACAAATGTAAATAATGTGTTTTTGGTAATTTGAGACACACAACCCCCCTCCAAAAAAAAAAAAAAAAAACATTCAAATATGTATTCCCCAAAAAAATAAAATAAAAGACAAATCATGGTAAAAAAATAACAAAGATTCTTTTCCGTTCAGAGTAAAAATAAACATGTAGTGTATAAATGCTGCAAAGTAATAAAGAAGTAAGTTTGTGAGAAGTGCGGGTGAATAGGAGCAGCTAAAAGATGTCATTCTTGTTGCATTGTAAAGAAAAAGAGAATGCGCTGCATTAAAGACATTTTAACATTGCAGCGTGACGAATGTGCTGTGTCGATTAGGAAAGGTAGTTTTACCTGACCGAGCGCTTCCGTCACAGAATTTCTTCTGAGCATGCGTAGCACTTTGTCCGTCGGACAAGCGTACACACGCTCGGATTTGGTGTGATCGGACCGGGTTGACGGCAAATCTTTCCAGCAGGAGGTAAGACTTTGTCCGACGGACAAACCGACGAACACTGTCCGATGGTGCATACACACGGTCTGATTTTTCAACAACCTTGTCCGATCGGACCAAATTGATGAAAAAGTCCGACCGTGTGTATGGGGCTTTAGTAGCTACAAAACGCAGAACACTCACTCGGAGAAAAAACTCGGGATGGTTTAATGGCTCTCTCACTCTACTCAAGTACGCAGAAGAGCTGAAAGAGCCTGGAGAAGAAATCCTACTAAGGAAAACCACACAAACTACAAAGGACTCACAGAATTATCACAAAGCAATCTTCAAAGCTAAAAAAAGATTATTTCTCAATTACCATCTCATCGGCCTTAAACCGCCCTCGGGAACTTTTTAAAATAGTCGCTTAGTCAATGAACCCGGTATGCTTAGAGCCCCCAGCAAACGAAACCCAAGATTTCTGCAATGAGTTAGCAGATTTTTTCATCGACAAAATTGACAACATTTGGAAAACAATCCATCAGAAAAAAACAACCAACCTCAGTCAACCAAAGCGAAAAGAAGACATCAACACAAACATCCCACAACCACCGAAGTTTTCTCTGACCCCAATTACCACGGACACCACTAAAAACATCATCAAAAACCTTTGAGACAGCACATCACTCATTTACATAATTCCCACAAAACTCCTGAAAGAATGTTCCGACATCTTGGCTCCCACCATAACTCACCTCATAAATCAGTCATTTAAAGAAGGGATTTTTCCGGGCGAAACCCAACCTCGACCCTCAGGACTCTAACCACTGCAGACAGATAACAAGCCTTAACACCATCTCCAAGATTATGGAGAAAGCGGTAGTACAACAGATTCAAAGCCACCTGGACACACACAAACTCCTGGACCCTCTGCAATCAGGCTTCCGCCCGGGCCATGGAACAGAAACAGCACTCCTCAAAATATGGGACGACGCCCTTGAAGCAGCAGATGACGGAGAATCATGTCTCCTGGTACTGTTGGACCTCAGTGCAGCGTTTGATACAGTGGACCACAATACTCGACTCATCAGCCTCACAGAAGTAGCAGGAGTCACAGACTCAGATCTACAATGGTTTGCAGCCTTCTTAGGAAATCACTCTCAGACAGTGAAACTAGGAGCATTCACCTCGGAAACCTGGGCAATCTCTTGCGGAGTCCCTCAAGGATCACCTTTGTTGCCAGTGCTCTTTAACATATACATCCGCCCACTCCTCAAAATCATCAGAATATCAGACCTCTGCTTCCACTCATACGCTGACGACACACAACTATACTTTCATATCACCGGACAAAAAGACCATCATCAGCAACTAGAAAAATGCCTCACCTTGATAGAGGACTGGATGACCACTAGCTCCCTCAAACTCAACGAATCGAAAACAGAGCTTCTTATCCTACACGCAAATCAAAATTCCCAGACCAAGATCCCTTGGACACCACCCACCATCTTTGGACAGACCATCCCCCCAAGCACCAAGGCCAAGAGTCTCTGAGTCATTTTTGATATCATTAATTCACGACTTGACTATGCAAATTCCCTTTACGTAGGATTACCCCAATATCAACTTGCGCGCTTACAACTCATCCAAAACACGGCGGCAAGGCTGATAACAGGAAAAAAAAACCTTCCCTGAGGAGCCTACATTGGCTAACCGTAAAGAATCGGATCACATTCAAGACCCTCTGCCTCACCCACAAATGCACACATGGAGACGCTCCTCAATACCTAATCGAGAAAATAAAACACTATACACCAAATCGAAGTCTTCGATCAACTAACCAAAACCTCCTCATCATTCCCAAATCCTGCTACAAATCAAAGGGAGAATGGAGATTCGCTGTCCAAGGACCACAGCTATGGAACGCTCTACCGACCTACATCCGCATGGAAGAAAACCATCAGGCCTTCAGGAAAAAACTCAAGACCTACCTCTTCTAAGAAGCCTGACAACAAAGCACGAATACAGCGCCTTGAGGCGATTCAGTTCGCATTGTAGCGCTATACAAATTATTCATTCATTCATTAATAACTAGGGATGAGCCCGATGTTTCAGTCAAACATAAGTTCGACTCGAACATCGGGTGTTCGCCTGTTCGCCGAATAGCGAATAATTTGTTTTTTTTTTCATGGCAAATTCGAAAGCCACAAAACACCCTTTAAAAGTCTATGGGAGAAATCAAAAGTGCTAATTTTAAAGACTTATATGCATGTTATTGTCATAAAAAGTGTTTGGGGACCTGGGCCCTGCCCCAGGGGACATGTATCAATGCAAAAAAAAGTCAAAAAAATAGGTTTTCTGGAGCAGTGATTTTAATAATGCTTAAAGTGAAACAATAAAAGTGTAATATTCCTTTAAATGTCGTACCTGGGGGTTGTCTATAGTATGCCTGTAAAGTGGCGCATGTTTCCCGTGTTTAGAACAGTCCCAGAGCAAAATTACATTTCTAAAGGATAAAAGGTAATTTAAAAGTACTCGCGGCTATAATGAATTGTCGGTCCCGGCAATACAGATAAAAGTTCATTGATAAAAACGGCATGGGATTCCCCGGCAGGGGAACCCAGAACCAAAATTAAAAAAAAAAATGTGTGGGGGTCCTCCCAAATGTCATACCAGGCCTTTCTGGTCTGGTATGGATTTTAAGAGGAACTCTGCACCAATTTTTTTTTTAAAAAAATGGCATGGGGCCCCCTCAAAAATCCATACCAGACCCTTATCCAAGCATGCAACCTGGCAGGCAGCAGGAAAAGAGGGGGGGACGAGAGAGCGCCCCCCCTCCTGAACAGTACCAGGCCACATGCCCTCAACATTGGGAGGGTGCTTTAGGGGGGCCTTATCCCCAGAACCCTTGCCCGGTGGTTGTGGGGGTCTGTGGGTGGGGGGGCTTATCGTAATCTGGAAGCCCCCTTTAACAAGGGCACCACCAGATCCCGTCCCCCACCTGTGTGAAATGGTAACTGGGTACCCCTACCATTTTCCAAAAAATGTGTGAAAATTATAAAAAAAATAAAACTGTCCCACAAAGTCTTCTACTTCTCCTTCTCTCGCTCTGACGGACGGAAAAAATTAAAAAAAAAGCCGCAAGGCCCAATGACTGGCCTCTCAGGTGATAGTTCTTTTATAACTGAGGGCGGGGACACACGATAATGTTGCTGGTGGCTTGAGGCTTTTGTTTTTTCTTTTTCGGTCCATCGGAGCGAGAGAAGAAGAAGAAGAAGACGACTTTGTGGGGCAGTTTTTTTTTTTAATAAAGGACTTGTCCCAAGGCGTATATTGTCTTTTTTTTTACCATTTTCACACATTTTTAGTGAAATGGTAGGGGTACATTTGTACCCCGTTACCATTTCATACAGGGGGGCCAGGATCTGGGGGTCCCCTTGTTAAAGGGGGGTTCCAGGTTCTGATAAGCCCCCCGCCCGCAGACCCCCACAACCACCTGGCAAGGATTGTTGAGATGGGACCCCAAAGCACCCTCCCCATGTTGAGGGCATGTGGCCTGGTATGGTTCAGGAGGGGGGGCTCTCTCGTCTCCCCCTCTTTTCCTGTGGCCTGCCAGGTTGCATGCTCAGATAAGGATATGGATTTTGGGGGGACTCCAACACGTTTTTTATTTTATTTTGGCGCAGGGTTCCCCTTAAAATCCATACCAGACCTGAAGGGCCTGGTAATGGACTGGGGGGGGGGGACCCATTCCGTTTTTTCAATGAATTTTCTCTATATTCTTGGAATCCGACAATACATTACAGCCACGATCAGTTTTAAATTACATATTTTCCTTTAGAAATGTAATTTTGCTGTGGTATTGTTATAAACACAGGTAAAATGTGCTACTTTACAAGCATACTAAGGACACCCCCAGGCACGATATTTAAAGGAATATTACATTTTTATTGTTTCACTTTAAGCATCATTAAAATCACTGCTCCTAAAAAAAGTTCAGTTTAAAAAAAAAAAAAATTGCATTGATACACGTCCCCTGGGGCAGGACCCAGGTGCCAATACACTTATTATGGCAATAACTTGCATATAAGCCTATAATTAGCCATTCTGATTTTTCATGTTAGTGTCCCATAGACTTTAACGGTGTTCCGTGGTTTTTCGAATTTGCCGCGAACACCGCATAATGTTCGCTGTTTGGGCGAACAGGCAAACAGCCAATGGTCAAGTCGAACTTCTGGCTCATCCCTAGTCATCTGTACACACGGGTCGAAAGTCTGCAGGGAAGGGGAAAGGGAGGTATGGGTTGAGAGGGAAGAATTGCTATCACTTTGGAATGCAAACACCTCTGCGACTTCCAGGTGGTAACAGATGGCACTGGGTGGAAAGCAGTTAGATTCACCCCCAATCAGGATCCCTTCATTGTGATGTGGGGGATGTCAGAAATGTAAGGGGGCATGGTTAGGTGTTTGGGGGCAACCGGACCTCTCCTTTCTCAAGCCAGAAGTCTCTGATGTCACTGCCAGCCGAGGTATCCGAACCTAACTGCTTTCCACCATCTGTTATCACCTGGAACTCGCTGAGCTGTTTGCGTTCCAAACTGATAGCTGTATAGCGGTTCTTCCTTCTCACCCGTAGCTCCCTTGCCCAAAGCTAGGTACACATAGCCCAAAAATTATCCAAAAATGTGGAACCTGATGACTTTAGGCCCATGTGTACAAATGATTCTCCAACAGAAGAATTCTGTGAACTTATGGTTCAAACATTTAGAGTGAATGGGCCCTTACAGGAAGATCTAACTTCCATAAATCAATAGAAATTACCACTAATGCAGAAATAAACAAATAACACACAGAGTTTATTATATACATTTATTGTCTTTTAAGAGAACCTGTTAGGCACCTTTCACACTGCCGCGACTTGAAAGTCATGCAATCTTACCACCATTTTGATGCAATTTCAGGGAATGCTTGCGTAAACTTGAGGTCTATGCACCTGAATTCACATCAAAGTCGGACCAAAGTAGTACAGGGACTACTTTGAAGTTGGTGCAACTTGCAGTTGCACAGATATGAATGGTTATCATTGGGAATCGTGGGGTACGACATGTCATGCGACTCTGATGTCCAACGTCGCAGGAAAAGTCACACAAGTGTGAAAGGGGCTTTTATATCTATTTATTTATTGCCAATCAGCAGAAGGGAGATATTTGTAGTAGTTTACACACATAGTTTAGCTTATAATGCAGAGCCCATGGCTAAATTGTGGAGCATTATGGTTATCATGCAAATTCCTTTATTTTATTTTCTCATTTTCCAAAAGATTCTGACAAAAAAATTACAACTTTAAAAAACTTGCCATACCTCTTACTGAATACCTCAGACTGTCTACTTTCCAAAAAGGGGTTTTGGGGGTATTTGTACTTTCCTGGCATTTTAAGGGCCTTAAGAAATGAGATACACTGTCAGTACATAAAAACTGATCAATTTTCAAATATATATACAGTATATATACCATAGTTTGTAGACGCTATAACTTTCACACAAACCAATTACCATACAAATATAGGGATTTTTTTTTTTTTACCAAAGACATCTAGCAGAATACATCTGAACCTGTGAAGAAATTTTTTTTCAACTTCGTTTTTATTACTTTTCAAGTTAAGCAGAATAAAGTATGCTTACATAGATATAACAAGAATACATTGTTTGAAAGTTTCAGGTAAAATCAGATACATCTTACCTTGATATAACAAGAATACATAGTTCGCAAGTTGCAGGTAAACTCAGATACATATTTTTTTTTTATTGGATATGTTTTATACCAGAAAGTAGAAAATATTGTTTTTTTTTTTTCCAAAATATTTGGTCTTTTTTCATTTATATGATAAAAAAAAAAAACCCAGTGGGGAAAAAAAAAAAATTAATTTACGTACAGTATTGCATGACTGCATGATTGCAATTTAAAGTAGTGCTGAATAGCAAAAAATGCTCTGATCACGAAGGGGGTAAAGCCTTCCGGAGCTCAAGTGTTTAAAACAAAGTACTATATAGTTGGGATTGGTATTCAAAAATTAAGAAATAAAAAAAGAAAAACACTAACAGGTCAAATCAAATACTCTGTACACAAGCTACTAAAAAGTACACATACACACACACTATATGTATATATACATATATATATATATATATATATATATATATATACCATTTTCATGTTAATTTATGTTCATTCCTTGATAAACAGCCATCTAGTAAGTGAGTCAACTTCATTTTTCTTCCATTTCTTTTCCCTTCTTTTCTGCCCTCAAAGATATGCCTTTTAAACACATGCTGAATTTAATTAGGCTAAGGGTTTGTTTACCATAACATGAATAAAAGACTCAATAGAAACCTTTAATTTAAAATTCATAGCAGGTAAAACTTTTTATTAGCCTAAGACAAAAAGACTGGCTGAGCCTTTTCTAATTAGATGTGGTGCTAACAGTGAAAAACCCGGACACAAAAGCAAGATTATTTACATGTTCTATTACACTACTCAATCAATGTCATACCCACATGCACACAAGTACACTTGTGTATCTACCTTCCAATCAAAAGAAAGCACATGTTGACTTACAGTACATCCTCTATGCCTTTCAACATCTCCGTAGCATTTCTAGATTCCACTCCCCACCATCAACTGAAATAGCACAGACTGGTCCTGAATATTTGCTATTGCATATGCAATGATATAATATGCTTTGTGACATTCTTATATACTCTAACATTGGTTCAATCTATCCTTTAAGTGGACCACTGAACACCAATTTGAGGATGGAAATACATCTCTGCAGTATCATTTTACATACAGAATGTTGAAAATTTGGACAAATATCAACCTTTGCAAATTCGTTTTCTTGATTACTTTCCTTTTTCCCTGTGCACCGTATATTTTTCTGCCACTTTCTTATAATATTTTATGTATTTTTTGTTTAAATGAAAAGAGATTTAAAAATCTATAGCTTCATTTTAGATAACTTCAATCAATGATAACAACTTAAGGACTCTCCATTGGGGAATCAAGTTCCAGATCAGTAAGCATTTTCGACTTAAGCATTTTAAAAGACGAAAGTAACTGACTGTAACAATTTTCTTTTTCCAATACATGTCATCTCATGATCATTGTCTTGAAAAATGTCACATTTTTGCCACATCAGGTGAACTAGGGAAATGAAAATCATATTAGAAGTGGCAAACTATGGCTCACTATTTGAAAATGTAATTGAATAGTTAGTTAATTTTTTTTTTTAAGTGTATAAAAAGCCATAATATCAATACATTTTCCATTACATAGAAATGCAGTATAGGTGGAATGCCTACATTTATTATAAGTAAATAGAAATGGGTCATTGTTATAAAATATTATAGGCACAAATTACAGCTGCACTTTGATCACAATTGCAAGCTTATATTAAGGGTTAGTAGCCACTTTAATTCACAGATATTCCTGGCAATTACACCTTTTTTAACAGTTTCAAAATACAGGCTTTAGGGAAGATTTAAATTCCTCAGCGGAAGGCATAAATCGTGGATTTTTAATTTCTTGATTTTCTTCCAAGATGAATACTGTACTTTCTATTAAAAAAAGACAACCTCTGTAATTTACTAGCATTACAGAACAATTTTTATACTTGGCTATTGAATGATCTACAAGACTCATATCCATGTTGATATATGGCTCTATATTTTTTGTATGTACTAAGGTTGTTAAATGAGAGGTACAGTATGCATACCCCTTGAGTTACCAAATGGTACATCTGCTTAGAAAATAAAACTCTGTATGTAATTTATTAAACTGTAAACACTTGTTGTAATGGTTAACATGGTTCTCATGGTAAAACATTGAATATTTGGATACTTCTGGCACTAGTTGGAGGAAAAGTCAGGAGCGTGGTGGAGGACCCAAAGAGCTAGAGTACACGGGAATGTTTAGCGATAGAAATATAAGCAAACACTTTACCACAGTACAAAAATTTACTTAGTCAAAAATTATGTTGGAGCCTTTAGTAGCCAACTTTCTTAGTTGTACTTAGATGCACTTAGGACTGATCCACATGACAAAATCATCTCAATACTAGGGGAAAATGACACCATGATACAGACAGAGATGGTGTACATGTATAAGGAGCAAGAATTAAAACTGATATAAAAGCAGAACAAGGGTAAAATACTGGAAACTAGCATACTGGAGACAGGGAGACAGTATAACGAAAATATAAGTTAGAAAACCAGGACCATGGAAAAGGAGGAGACTCAAAGTGTTGACACCAGAAGACAAGGGCTAGACAAGTGTACAGTGTGACAAATTTGAAACCAAACCTAAAGGATAGGAATAAGAAACTGGATCAGGTGAGAGTAGAAAGTAGACAAATACTGTAGACAAAGCCAAACACTTCATTCATGGAACCAAAAACTGATTTTATAAAAAGGTGATTAATATAATAATTCTGAGATGGATGACTGAAAGGATGGAAATATTACTTCTTGACTCATCTATCTGGAACCAAATGCTGCAAAAATATGTCTATTTTGATCCTAAAAGTATAAAAAAATTATAATGGGGGAGATGTAATAAAACTGGTGCACACAGAATCTGGTGCAGCTGTGCATAGTAACCAATCATCTTCTAACTTCATCTTGTTCAATTAAGCTTTGACAATAAAACCTAGAAGCTGCTTGGTTACTATGCACAGCTGCACCAGATTGTGCATGCACCAGTTTAATAAAACTCCCCCAAAGCGTCATTGAATGGAAGGAATTTTAGCCACTTGGTGCCTGCACTATAACTGAAAGATGGCTACAGCACGGGCTTCCTTTTCCGGGGGTGCGTACATGGATGTCCTCCCGTTCTCGAGCTTGGCACACTCTGTGATCGCTGAGTCCTTGGGACTCATCTGGTCACAGATTGGGGTAAAGGACCAATCACAGTGAGCCCTTTACCATGTGATCAGCTGTCAGCCAATGACAGCTGATCACAGAAGTAAACAGAATCCGGTAATCTGCTTTTTTTTTCTCACGCTGTCAGCATGAAAAAAAAAAGAAAGACGTTAACTGGCTTCTGTTAGAGGGACATCTGTCCCTTTAGTGCCATACATTTCTGCTAATCAGTGCCCTTTAGTGCTGCTAATTAGTGCCCACCCACCAATGCCACCTATCAGTGCCCATCAGTGCCACCTATCAGTGCCACAAATCTGTGCCCACCAGTGCAACCTATCAGTGCCCATCAGTTTTGCAAATCAGTGCCCACCAGTGCCTCATCATCAGTGTCACTTATCAGTGCCTATCAGTGAAGGAAAAAAAATACCTGTTTTAACAAAATATGAAAAATGTTTTTTGTTTTTTCATTTTTTTTGTTTGTTTGTTTGTTTAGAAAAAAATATAAAAAAAATTATTAAATACTACCGAAAGAAATCTCTATTTGTGCAAAAAAAGCAACAGATTTCATATAGGTACAATGTTGCATGAGCGAGCAATTGTCATTCAAAGTGTGAGAGTGCTGAAAGCTGAAAATTGGCCTGGGCAGGCAATGGGGAATAAGTGCCCAGTAAGCACGTGGTTAATCAACAGTGGATATGTACAGTATACTCCACAAAAAACAAACAATTTCCCAGAACACTTACCAGCCAGCCTGCAAAACAACCAAATTGACCTGGTCTAACAATTTATGTTAAAAACAGAGGTTTTTGTTTGCACACATTTGCAAATACTGTATAAGCGTAAGTTGCAGTGCCAATGTCAAGGCTCCTCTGTAAACTGCAGTCCTAACTCTATAATTTTTCAGAGTCTCCTAAATAGGAGCACATATAGCAGTGGATAGATTAAGGGCATGTGTGCCTGGAGGGAGCCCACCCCTCCTTAACTACTTCCCACCCGGCCACTGTATATATACGGCCGGATGGGAGCCGTCTACTTCTGATCGGACGTTCCTGAACGTCCATCAGAAGTAGCGGGATCACGCGCGCGCATGCGCGCGCAGCGGCGCGATCCCGATGCGCTCGTGTCACCCGGACACGGCGCATTTCGGATCGGCAGGAGGGCTCTGTGATTGGCCCTCCTGATCACATGACGGCCGTGTCCAATCACAGCCGTCATGTAATGTAAGCAAACAGCCGGTTGCTAGGCAATCGGCTCTCCTCTCCTCACACGGAAGTCGTCGGTGAGGAGAGGAGAGCGGATTGCTGCAGCCGGCTGGTGATCAGTGAGTATTAGCTGTTTTTTTACAGCTTTTTACTCACTGATCACCAGTTTAGTGTCCCCACAGTGTAAACACACATGTCCCCAAAACACACATGTCCCCAAATAATAAAAACACATGTCCCCCAAAAAAAAAAAACACATGTCCCTCACATATGTCCCAGTAAAATAACATGTGCCAATGATTATCTGCACACATATGTCCGTGATCACCTGCACACATCTGTACATGATCATTTGCGTACATATGTCCGTAAACATTCAAACCAATTATTATACACTTAACAGAATTTTTTTACTAAAAACATGTAGCAGAATACATTTTGGCTTAAATTTATGACAAAATTAGATTTTATTGGATTTCTTTTAAAAAAGAAAGGAGAAAATATTGTTTTTTTTTTTCAAAATTTCCGCTATTTTTTCGCTTATATCGCAAAAAATCAAAAACGGAGTCGTAAATAAATACCACCAAACTAAAGCTCTATTTGTGCGAACAAAATGATAAAAATTTCATTTGGGTACAGCATTGCATGACCGCGCAATTGTCATTGAAAGTGCGAGAGCGCTGAAAGCTGAAAATTGGGCTGGGAAGGAAGGGGGCGAAAGTGCCCTGTATTGTAGTGGTTTTAAAGGCACAGGGGTGCACGTGATGCCCAGCAAAAGCACAATGGCAGCGAAGGCATATATTTGCAAATGTGTGCAAGCAAATCCCTCTGTTTTTAACATAAATTGTTAGACAGTGTAAATGTAGTTGTCTTGCAGGCTGGCTGGTAAGTTTCTTGCAAAATATTTTGTTTGTTTGCTGCAAAGACTAGATATAGGTTGGGGTGGTTGCCATTTTTATGTACGTGCAGTATACTGCATGAAACCTAATAAAGCAGTAGTGATACATTTTACTAAAATTGCACACATTGTTCTAAAAGATTAAACTATAACCCTAAGGTATAAAAGTACTTAACCACTTTAGCCCCGGACCAATTTGCAGCCAAAGGACCTGGCCCCTTTTTGCGATTCGGCACTGCGTCACTTTAACTGACAATTGCATGGTCGTGCAACGTGGCTCCCAAACAAAATTGGCGTCTTTTTTTCCCACAAATAGAGCTTTCTTTTGGTGGTATTTGATCGCCCCTGCGGTTTTTATTTTTTGCGCTATAAACAAAAATAGACAACAATTTTGAAAAAAATTCAATATTTTTTACTTTTTGCTATAATAAATATCCCCAAAAAATATATAAAAAAATTTTTTTTTTTCCTCAGTTTAGGCCGATACGTATTCTTCTACATATTTTTGTTAAAAAAAAATCGCAATTAGCGATTATTGATTGGTTTGCGCAAAAGTTATAGCGTTTACAAAATAGGGGATAGTTTTATAACATTTTTATTAATATTTTTTTTTTTTTACTAGTAATGGCGGCGATCATCGATTTTTATTGTGACTGCGACATTATGGCGGACACATCGGACATTTTTGACACATTTTTAGGACCATTGTCATTTATACAGCAATCAATGCTTTTTAAATGCATTGATTCCTGTATAAATGACACTGGCAGTGAAAGAGTTAACCACTAGGGGGCGAGGAGGGGTTAGGTCTGTGACGTGTGTGTTTTTTTTACAGTAGGGGGTGTGTCTGACGTCTGACGTCACTGATCTGCTTTCCCGATGACAGGTAGGAAGCGCAGGGAGAGGTTTGTTTACACAGACCTATCCCTGTTCTTCAGCTCTGTGACCCGATTGCGGGACACCAGCGGCGATCGGGTCCGCTGGTCCCGAGTCGTGAGCGCGCCGCCGGCGGAGCGCACGCGACCCACGGCTGGGCAATTTAAAGAGGACGTACCTGTACGTGCTTTTGCCCAGCCATGCCATTCTGCCGACGTAAATATGCAGGAGGCGGTCGGGAAGCGGTTAAATTGGTGTTGCACGCAAAAAAAAAAAATCATAAAATTTCGTAAAAAATAAAATAAAATTTGGAATTTTATTTTTTTAACTCACCTCTAAATGCCTGTTGCTAGGGGGTCCCTCGTAGTCTGCCTCCTTCGGTGCCTGGGCTGGTGACATCACTTGGCGCAGGAAGGGCTCCCTCCCTCCTGTCAGTCATCTGGCACACGTGACAGGTCCCAGATGACTGCGCGGCCAATCATGCGCATGTGCAGTGTGAAGCCACAGCCAGGTGCCCACAGTTAGAATGCCGGCGCCACCGAGTGGAGGGGGGAACGAGCAGGGCTTCGTTCTCCGCATCGCTGGACACTGGAACAGGTAAGTGTCCGTCCGATTATTAAAAAAGTCAGCAGCTGCAGTATTTGTACTTTTTTTTTTTAAGGGGAACTCCTCTTTAATGAGTAAAGAACATGGGGAATTGGGGTCAGAAGCCAGTATTTTTTGCATGGTGCTAATTTTAATCTGCCTTTTAAACCTATATTTTCTTATCCAACATTCTGAGAAGTGTTTTTTGGCTTTTCAAGAAGATGCTTTTTGCATTTTCTATGGATGCTGTCATTATATTTATTAAAATAATAGATTTTTATAAAAAAAATAATTTTTTTAGCAAAGCATTTGGTATTTTAGTGCAATCCCTACAAATATTTAAAGCTGCCAACATATTTCTGATTGCTGAATACTATGCCTTAGCAAAGTTTTTCTTTCTGCATAATAAGCTGATTTTTCCCAGCTTGAGAAATGTTATCGTTTGTAGAAATGTACTTTCTTCTCCCTGAATGACCTGGTAGACTTTTGTCTCAGGAGCTCTTTCTTTTCCATATGAAACTACTGTCACACACATTGTTACCATTTATCACAACAACACACTTTCCTTCATCTTCATGACAGACATTGCTAGATTCTTTGCCCATACAAGTGAATTTAAAAACAAAGTCACAGACATGCCAAAATACTGGTGAAATAAGCATTAGCTATGTCAGCCCTGTCTTATTTGCTTACGTTTTTATTTGACTGTGCAGAAAAAGTTGACATATTTTTCTAAATTCATTGTGCCTTTTTTTTTTTATTTAGCCAAAAGTTCATTGGTCTTATGCTAACTATACTGTGTATATATTTTTTTTCAATAATTAAAGTGAACATGTTACATGTTACAAAATATATAGCTACAAACATTTTATTGTTTTATTAATAGGCAAAATGATCTTATAAATTGCCAAGCTAGTTCCCATGGGTATTATAATCCTGATGGCTTGCTGCAAGATTACCATTCACCAAATAATTAACAACAGTAACATTTTACAGCACTGTAATGTACCTGGTTTCAAGTAGAAGCCAATTACTGTTTAGGTCCACAACTTGGACCATGCACGAGATTTCCCTGCAGAGACACAACCTTTGGTATCCTAAGCAATACATCACCCCTAGGATCACCTCTTTTTCAGATAACATCTTTGTAGTTTTACTGGTTCAAAGCTTGGTTTAGTTTTTTATGACAAATATAAATATGGTTATGCAAAAATAATTTATTCCTGCTGATAATGGGGAAAAATATGAGGATAGTTATTCATGGAAAAGCTACTTTTTGCCATTGCTACCTATAGGCACAAGCCTAAGGTGCCTAATGGCACAGCCACGTCTGCTCTGTGTTTCTCTTACCCTTTGAGAATAGAATATCTGATACTTCTACTGCTGACTTGTTTTTAAAGGTATAGGCTATCATCCCATTCCTCATAGTCCGACAGGAGAAGCATGCAGGGTGGAGGTTTGGTCTTCCTAGATTTTCATGGCTATATACTTATTCCAGGTTATTGACTCACAGATACTGAAGGTAGGATGACAGGATAACAGAACCATTTCCTTCAGATCTGGGCTGAATCCACACACTTGCTGGAGGTAGAAGAGCATTCAGTGACTATGTTGTTGGGTGTGACATTTCTCCTGTATTCCAACTGCTCTCCTGACTGAACAATGCAATGAAAAAGGTGGTTAGGGTCTGATCATAGCACAAAGATTTGGTAAACTGCAATTCTCCTCATCACGTTTTACATTATACTTTACATTACCCTTTCCTGGGAAAAATCATCAATTGCAGCTCCCATATTCTTCCACACAGGTCCCCTCTAATGCCCTGTACACACGATCAGACATTCTGACAACAAAATCCATTTGATTTTTTCAGACAGATGTTGGCTCAAACTTGTGTTGCATAAACATGGTCGCACAAAGTTGTCGGAAATTCCGATCGTCAAGAACGCGCTGACGTACAACACGTACGACGGGACTATAAAGAGGAAGTTCAATAGCCAGTAGCCAATAGCTTCCGTCTCGTAATTTATTCTGAGCATGCGCAGCACTTTGTGCGTCGGAATTGTCTACACGCGATCGGAATTTACACAATCGGATTTTGTTGTCAGAAAATTTTAGATCCAGATCTCAAACTTTGTGTGTCGGAAATTCCGATGGAAAAAGTCTGATGGAGCCTACACATGGTCGAAATTTCGGACAACACCCTCAGATCGCACATTTTCCATCGGAAAGTCCGACCATGTGTACAGGGCATTAGTGTTGTGAAAATAAAGGCAGCAATTGCCAAACATAGCTCAAAAGGGCATACAGACAGTAGGAAATTAGCATATTGCTAACATCATGTCATACCAAAATACTACATTTTTCTAAATTCTAAAATATTACATATATCAAGCACTAGAGAAGTTGCCTGAATGCAAAACTGAGTGCTTCAATACCAAAACCTCACAAACAACATCTAGGGGTCAATTTATTTTAAAAAAAAAATGCTTAATAAGTGTCTCAACATTCATGAATGTGCAACAAATCATTTCTATAATGTTTGTAATATGTGTGTATGTGAAACAACCTTTACCAATGATCATGGGGAAACAATATGTGGTAGACGTCTGCACTGTGTGCAGTCTATAGAGAATCTTATGTGGACCACCAAACAAATAGGTGTTTGGTCGAATGAACCTCCAGCTGCAGAGTTAAGGGAAACATTTAGCATTGTTATTAGCATTGTCCCATAATGGGAGTTAATAAGGGATACACGGTCTCCTTAATCATTCACAAAATATATACCCTAGAAATAAACACACCCAATCCAATGCTCGATCAGCACCTGGCAAATTATCCATGTCTCAGGCACAGATGGGTCCCTCGGATCAGGTAGGAGGGGGCCTCATCTTCTAGCACATCCCAAACGCCACTTACACCCGCACCTAATCAGGTAAGTCACCCAAACGGGAATTTTCAACAGCTGGATGTATGTCCAGCTCCGATTTATTTCCCAACAAGCACTAGATCCAAAGAAGATACTCAATATGGAATAAGTGAGTCACCAAAAATTTATAGCAAAACAAAGTTTGAAGTAATAAATGTATCTTCCTATTCCCTGTCTAATGAACAAATTCAAGTATTGAGTTTGGGCTTAACATTTTGTCCCACTCAAAAAATAGACCTATTTGAACTTATTAAAGATTTTAATTTATTTTCACGGAAATTAATGTTTAAGGCTATTAATGATAAAAATCAAAAGCAAGTAGCAACTCAACCTTTGGATAACCCCTTATGAAGTGAAATGACAATCAATGATATCAACGCCCTTGATGACCTGATGGAGATTTGGGAGGAGCGCCATACCGATGAGACTGAGGCCTCCTCTTTAGGGGATTCTCTGTCTCATTTGGAGGTCACCCCTCCTGCCGATGGCTCCATCAATCCCATTCTTTCCCAAAGAATATAAGCCTAAATCTCAAACATTTCCTGCTCTTCAAGTGAACCCAAACATTTGGGCATTTACACAGCAGGTCACTAATGAAATACATCAAACCAAATGGAAAGGGATTTCCAAATTTGACATCTGACCAACAGGAAGCTGTTCGCTCCCTACAACAGAACCCCAATTTGGTAGATAAACCCTCAGACAAAGGGGGCCACCTAGTGGTAATGGATCGTACCCAATACGAAAGCATGGTTATGGACCTTCTCTTTGTTAAAAACATTGATATACAATATAGGAAACTAATAGGTTGTGGCTATCATGATAACCTTATTACTAAAAAAGTGGGAATTTTTGAATACTTTATAACCAAAAACACCAACACTTGCGCATTGCCTAAAATTCATAAGAGCCAAACCCATTCCCCGAGTCTGCCAATCATCTCGAGGAATGGATGTCTTACGGAGGCAGCCAGCCAGATGGTGGACAAATATCTTCGTCCCCACGTGGGGGCATTGACCTCTTACATTACACACACTATGGACATTCTAGGGGCCCTTGATGGGATTCACATCCCTGAGGGTGCCCTATTGGTGGCTATTGATGTGGAGGCCCTCTACAACTCCATCCCCCACGAGTTGGGTTTGTGGGGGGCTTCATTCAGGAACGAGATCGAACAGTCGGAGCCTATAACAAATTTATCCTTGAGCTGTTACGATTTGTAGTATCGAACAATGTTTTTCTTTTTAGACGATCCCACTACCTCCAGGTGCAGGGCAGGGTGATAGGGGCTAGATGTGCCCCATCGTACACCAACCTGTACCTGGGGGATGGGAGCATGACCTATTCTAAAGGGAGGACATGCACAATTTTTTTGCAAAGGTGCTCATATGGCCTTTTTTTATCGACAACATTTTTTATGATATGGACAGGTACACAAAATGAGTTGCCTTTTTTGAAACTTTGAAATTTAACAATTTATGGGATTGACGTAGTCACTTTTACATTTCTGTGTCTGCTCTAGTGATGAATATATTTATTATTTTTGGATGAAATTTTTTTTTTTGATTTTTATATAACATAGTGTGAGCATCGTTCTGTCTGTATACCCTTTTGAGCTATGTTTGAATATGTGTTTTCATAGAGGAGCATTCAGTGATGATGAGGATGATGTAATATTAATGAGCTTACCTTTTCACTATTTTGGTATCAAGACAATCTGTTAACAAGAGTTACATGACAAACAAAGTTACATAACATCAGGTGCAAATTAAAAGGCATTCGTTTCCCAATGTAGGAAAAACGAAGAAACTATAATTTTCCAGCATTATCACAAATATATTTTTCCTAGCAGATTATATTGTGTAAGGATAATTCATGCAGAATGTAGAAGGAAATACTGTGGGCATGCTGTCATATAAGATCACAAAGGACATGGAATTATTTAAAGCATTCTCTACATGCATCCCCAGCTGTAATTTCTGTTTGTCATTTGAGATGCTTTTGATGTCAGTCTGAAGCAGCTGATTAAAAGTACCTTACATCTGCAGGTTAGACCTCCCAACACTTGTTTCCTACTGTTTCTTAGTGGCAGGCAGTATGATCTGTGGCACATATGACCGCCCATGGTGATAAAACTGTGAATTAACATAATTGAACTTGGTTACTATTATTTTTCTAATCCTAACTTTTTTTACTTATCCTGAAAATAACAATGCCCGATTAAAACAGGAAACATAATTGTAAGGTAACTACTGACAATTAAATGACATAGCCATCAAAAATGTTCTTGCATGTGAGGTTAACCACTTGCTGACCGCCCGCCATCGCTATACGTCGGCTGTTTGAAGTGGAGTATCGTTGTTATGGCAGCAGCTAGCGGATCGGATCCTTCTCCCTTCATGGTATGGAGTGAGGGGAAGATGACCCCCACCCGGCTCCATACCATTGCAGGGTGGAAGTGACGTCAAAACGTCACTTCCGCCCATAGCTCTTAAAGGGACATTTATTTAAAAAAAAATTCAAACGACATTTTATTTTTTATTTTTTTTTATTGCATTTTAGTGTAAATATGAGGTCTGAGGACTTTTGACCCCAGATATCATATTTAAGAGGTCCTGTCATGTTTTTTTTTCTATTAAAAGGGCTGTTTACATTCCTTGTAATAGGAATAAAAGTGACACTTAAAAAAAAACTGTGTAAAAATAAAGAATAAAAAGTAAAATAAATAAGAAAAAAATAAATCACCGGCTGATGATGTCATCCAATCAGCAGGGCAGGGGTTGGAAGGAGTTGCAGATTGGAATAGAGAGCCAGGAGAGGACACACTGACTGATAATAGGTAGGTGCCCTGTCAGGAGATGCAGAGCCTGGAATGGAGAAATGTGATTACATTACAGTGCCCCTTTAACAGTGCAGTCCACTTAATATCACAGTGCTCCCTTTACATTACAGTGCCCCTTTTACAGAGCAGTCACCATTATATTAATGTAAAGGGGACTGCATTGTAAAGGGGCACTGTAATGTAAAAGGGGACTATGATGTGAAGGGGGACTGATGACACTGTAGGACTGCTCTAAAGGGGAACTATGATGTAAAGGGGGACTATGGACATTGATATAAAGGGGGAACTGAGCTTTAAATGGGGTTGTGGTGCGAAGGGGCTGAGGACAGACTGTCAATATCCCATCCCCCAACCCGTCCACCACAACCTCACCCCCAACCCTTCCCTACCCAGTTCCTGGGAAAATTGTCTGCCATGAAATCAGTCCCTGGTGCCAAAAAGGTTGGGGACTGTTGCCTTAGATAATACTTTTTATTGCAAGATAAAACCTGCCTTGTCTCTTTCTACTTGCTGCCTAAACAAGTGCTCATGTACTGTCCGGATGCTAGCCAATTTATATACATATACCTGAGGCCTGTTTTATGAACATTTTGAGAATAACTGGGGATAATGGGATGCAAAGGAAATTAGGGAATGTGGTATTCTGATTTCAAAGTGTTTTTGTATTGACATTTTAATAATTAGGAGTTAAAATCAGGTCAGTTGAAATTAATCAGATTGGAGTGCTGCAAGTATGCATTCTTTACCCAAAAAAGTAACTTCTATCACTCACAGCCTTTTCTAAATCTTCATAGTGGGACTATGGACTATGGGGCTTGTAGTGTTCATAGAGTAGTGCACGTAATATGCACTGCTGCTTGAACAAATGGAAATGCGGGGGGGGGGGGCAGAGGTCCTGGACAAGGAGGCATAAAAACACAAGCATGAAAAATAGAGTAAAGTAGTGGATTTGTATGAATTGTGTTTGAAGGATATCATTTAGTATCACTTTAAGCCACGCTAACTACAGAAGACAAAAATTTGATTACGAATTGTAAAATATGTGATGCCAGAATATGACGTCACTGATGCTGTTCATGAAAATAGTTTTTTTTATAACACCACAGACTCTCTACCTGCTTAAGCCACCGTTCACACTAAACCATACTTTGAAATTACGTGACTTCAATTGGATGATTTCAAGGCCGATAGTCAGTGTGACTTCAGGTGCGACTTGGCTGACATTTGTGCTGATGTCTATGCAAGTCGCACCTGAAAAAATAGTGCAGGAACCTTTTTTTCAAATTGGTGTGCCACCACAAAGTCAGAGTCGCAACGACTTGAACAGTTCCATTACCGAAATTAGGGTGCAAACTGGGGCTTTAGGTATGCTTCCCATGCCCTGTTTTGATAACAGCTCGCCTATTAGCCTTGAAAATGGTCAGAATTTAGTATCAAGATTTGCCTCCAATGCACTTCATTTGGTATTCGCTACTAAGTTTGGGTTTCATTAAATTCAAATAGGATTGTACCACCACATATCCTTTCTGTCAAGACAGAAATATGGGAGCTGCCCCTTTTAAAAGTCAAGTAGAATTTGCCTTAAAAAAAGCAAACTAGCAACGACAGCCCCCATATTTTTATCACATGGGTTTTATCTTACAATTTGTTATCATTTCCTGAAACTGACACTTTTCTTTTCCTTTAGAGGAAAAAAAATGATCGGCCTTGGTGACAATTGTTCCTATTTTAAATTTGTAAGCATTTTGTGTTCATTTAAAGCATTTAATAAAAACATTGGTTTATTAAGATGCCTAATGAATGTGCTGGGATCTTTTTTGGATATACACAAAAGGAAGAGGCATGTTCACTCCTCTACAGAAAAAGAAAATGGATATCACAACTTGAACAGATGGGCTTTCTATTTATTTTACTACACAAGACCCTCAAATATAACCCTCATTAGCTGCACAGCACTCTTCTCCTGATCAGCTTTCTCCCTTACTAATTACATTCGCAAGAGCTTAGTCAATGATTACCTGAGAAAGATTGCTTAAATATCAGGTGAGTGTAATCAGAAAGGTAGAGTGATGATTAGGAGGAGTAGAGTGCCTGGTACCTTCTAAACTGGATCATGTCTGTTATACACCCATGTTACAATATGTTAGGGAAAAATAGTATTTTACTGACATAACTAATGCAAATAATTATTTAAATGCCTATTTACTTTTTGATAATACTGAAAATATTGGGCATATATTGGGCATATAAAGAGCTTTTAGGAAGGTGCAAAAAACTGTTGTTTAGATGGCACCCTGGAAATATTAAAAAGGCACAAACGATAGATTATTTCCAGTAAAATTCCACTAGTACCAACTACTTAATTTAGATGATTTACATTCTCTATTCCAGTCTGAAAACTTTGGCAAGCATAAGTAACAATGGCTGCTCACTTTAAACACTGAAGTTTTCTACTTGGAATAGGACTGACAATGACTCCTCTAATTCCAATCTCTAGGAAGCCTCTGCTATTTCAGGTGTCTACATGTCTTCCTACTTCAGGTCTTTGCTCAGTGCTTGGCAATTCATATTACCAATTGAATCTCAATGAGCTTGCCAACAAAATACCTATGTACATTTGTCTGATTGTTTTGTATTGTTGATTTTAATCTAGATGGCATCTTTTAACAAGATACAATAAATCTAATGTTTTTATGATGTGAGGGTTTTTTGAATATATGATTTTTTTTTTCACTTGCTTGGCACATTTAAAGTTCCTTCTCAGGTGGAGGAATAGCCTTTTATCTTGATGGATCCCAGCCTTCATTCATAAGGGGAATTTACATTGTATGGAATTTGAAACTAATGGGATGGGGCCACAATGAGTCTATTATTTTTTTCTTTGTTTGAGTTTCCCAGGTATACCTTTTCCTTTATTCCTTGCCAACAAAATAGTTCTTCTTGCTCTCAGTACATTCCATTAAATGGTCAGGTTCTCCATTCAATTAATTCCTCCACGATTGTTCCATTCTAGGCATGGTCCTGGTTACATGCTACCAGACAAAAGTGCTATGGCCAAGCAGGTTCCATCTGCTCCCTGAGACAGTGGTGTGACTAGGGTTGGTGTCCCCCGCCCCCCAGGGTCGGCATGGAATGTACCATGTTACTGTGTGTGTGTACGCTAATGTGCGCGCTAATGCATGTTCGCGCTAACATGCGCGCTGTGCGGTAATCTTTGGCGCCCCCTGGTCTATTTAAGCCTGCTGCTGGCACACGCTGGTCGATTGATTATCATCAGCTTCCGTGTTTCCTGTTCCTGTAGTTACCTGCTTCCTGTTGTCACCTGGCTTGCCTGACTGCACCTGTTTTCTGCCTGCATTTGACCCTGGCTTGGACCTGACCACTCTCCTGCTCTGCACCTGTACCATGACCGTCCTCTCGTGTTTGACCCCTGGCTTGGCTACTGACTCCGTTCCTGATAATCCTGCTGTACCTTCATCTCGGACTGATTCCTGCTGTATAGAACCTCTGGCTTGGCTCTGACTCCGTTCCTGGTTGCTCCACGGCTCCATACTTGGGTCATAAATGTTTTCCTTGCACATGATTGGAAGTTTGTAGTCAACAAAGCTTTACCTTATTCACTAAACTCTAGGGCAAATGCCCTTTGGGAAGTGCAACTTCCCCTGCAAAGTGATCAGCCTATGTACCTTTAGTGAATTAATCCCTATATGCTGTAGTTTCCAATGTGTGCTATTCTTTCTTTTTTTTTTTTATGGATACATTTGCTTAGTGGCCACATGACTGTTATTTGTTTTGGTAGTATTTTCTTTATATAATATCACTTCCTAGTGTTGATTTCATTGTTCCTAGTTAGATTGGAGTCACTTACAGCCCTGGGTTATTGCCCAGGGACTGCAGACTTTGATGCATCTAGTCATATTTAAACTAGTTTTATTCTTTGCACACAGCTTTGATGCAGCCCTTGGGATAATTTGGTCTCATGACAACCATGTTCTGTAGGACTGCAGTGGTCCTTGTGTATTATTTTTAATATTTTTACTTTTTTTTGATTTGATATGGATAATGATTTCCTTTTTTTTGTTTACCTTCAAAATACATGCTCCATTTTCAATGAGTTTGGCTGCAGCTTACTGACATCATTTTCTTTGTGTTTCCTCTGACATAGCCAACATGGATGACTGTGTCCTTGGGTAGAGATTTTGCATTTGGAGACATATTTCTGCAATATTTGTGTTTTGATTTTTCAATATATTACCCCATCTTTTCATTTTGCATCATTGGTTACTATCATATACAGTATATACCGAAAATACAAACGCTACTGATCTCTATATTAACAGCTGCTGTGTAAAACACAATCAATGTTCTTATCATTACTAAACCTCA
Organism: Lithobates sylvaticus; assembly: GCA_028564925.1. NCBI lineage: Eukaryota > Metazoa > Chordata > Amphibia > Anura > Ranidae > Lithobates > Lithobates sylvaticus. The sequence goes on along the minus strand of CM053027.1, from coordinate 439,743,905 downwards.
GTACACAGTGCTCAATTGTGGTATCCTGGTGCTATTATCTACTATTAATCAACCATGTGAAACATATAAATTCATCATTCACATAAATTGCTCCTGTGCATGAATAACTTCAAACAAAAAATACAAAACTCGCCTTCCCTATCTCATCAGTGAACTCAAACATAATAGTCCATATACAAAATGTCAAATTGCTTTCCAATGCTGTTCTGTAAATCAGTCAGTGATGTCTCTTTTCAAAAGTGCCAAAAAATTATACAGGCATACATATATTCTCTTCTGTGTTTCTTATCCTCCACCATGCATCACCACCACACTTGGACACTCACCAGATGACCATGACTTCTCTGGAAAGGTCAAAATGTTTTTTTCTCCAAAGGGTTAAAAAATCCTAGGCAGCAGCTTTTCCACTCTAGGGTAACTACCACCATAAAATGAAGAGAGAGAACTCTAATAGTGTAAAACCTTTTTATTTAAATATAAGCTCAAAAAAACATCAATATATGCACTAACATTATAATTATATTATTTCCCTTGCACCCATGTTGAATCACTTTTGTATAACCAGCCTGCTCCACTATCTCTCAGTGCAAGCACAGACCTTCCTCAATATCTTACTACTCCCAGGTGTCAGGCTCTCGTTTAGCACAGATAGCTTCCTGTATCCCCGCAACCCTAGGGTGAATTTTACAGTAAGGCCCCTTTCACACATGCGGACCGTATGTCCATTTTTCATCCATCCGTATTTGGATGAAAAACGGACATACATGCACCCCTATGGGATAGCGGGTGTCAGCGGATGAGCATCCGCTGACACCCGCTATTGTCCGCCTCCGCTATTGTCCAATTCTGCAGACGGAGGAAAACCCTATTTTTCCATCCGTCTGCAGAGCGGATCGGATGAACACGGACAGACGGTCCGTGTTCATCCGATCCCTCATAGGGGAGAGCGGAGATCTGACAGGGCGGTCCCTGCACCGTGTGCAGGGACCGCCCTGTCATCCGCCGGCTCAACAGGGATCAGCTGAGCGATCCCCGCTGAGCAGCGGATCTGAGAGGGCGGATCAATACGGATCCGTCCCGTGTGAAAGGGCCTAAGGCTATTTTCACACTGGGGCGGTGGGGGCGGTATCAATAAAGCGGTGCTAGTTTTAGCTGCACTTTACTGCTGTTATAGCGGCACTTTTCGGGTACTAGTGGGGCACTTTTAATCCTGTTAGCAGCTGAGGAAAGGGTTAAAACCGCCCGCAAAGTACAGCTGCCAAAGCGCTGTCCATTCATTTCAATGGCAGAGGCGGTTTAGGAGCGCACCGCCCCAAAGATGCTGCTTGCAGGACATTTTTTTTTCGGTGATGCAAGCACACCGCCCCAGTGTTAACCACCTGATTACTTTGCACTTAAACCCCCCTCGTGACCAGACCAATTTTCAGCTTTCGGCGCTGACGCACTTGGAATGAAATTGCGCGGTCATACAACACTGTACCCAAATGAAATTTTTAGAATTTTTTTCCCACAAATAGAGCTTTCTTTTGGTGGTATTTAATCACAGCTGGGGTTTTTATTTTTTGCGAAACAAACAAAAAAAGGAAAATTAAAAAAAATAAATAAATCATGTTTAATAGTTTGTTATAAAATTTTGCAAACAGGTAATTTTTCTGCTATATTGATATGCGCTGATGAGGTGGCACAGGTGGGCACTGATAGGCTGCACTGGTGGGCACTGATAGGCTGCACTGGTGGGCACTGATAGGCTGCACTGGTGGGCACTGATAGGCTGCACTGGTGGGGACAGATACGTCGGTACTGATGGGGACAGATAAGTCGGTACTGATGGGGACAGCAAAGATGGCACTGATGGGCACTGATGGGCACGGATGGGTGGCACAGATGGGTGGCACAGATGGGTGGCACGGATGGGTAGCACGGATGGGTAGCACCGATGGGCACTGATGGATGACACTGATGGGCACTGATGGGTGGCACTGATGGGTGGCACTGATGGGCACTGATAGGTGGCACTAATGGGCACTGGTAGGTGACACAGATGAGCACTGGTAGGTGACACAGATGAGCACTGGCAGGTGACACTGATGTGCAGCACTGGCACTGTGGGCACTGAGAGATGGCACTGTGGACACTTATTGGCTGACAGCTGATCACGTGGTAAGGGGCCGGGATCGACCCCTTACTCGGATCTGTGATCCAGCGAGTCTCACAGACTCGCTGATCACAGAGCGTGCCGCGCGCGCCCTTCAGGGGGCGCGCAGGCAGCTCGTCCCGGCACAATAGATCCGCGCTGTAGCCGTCATTTGGCTATAGCGCGGGTCTATAGTGGTTAAAGCTCTCAGGCTTTCACACTGGAGAGGCTTGAGAGGCGATTTTCAGGTGCTTTACATGTGCTATTTTTAGCTCTAAAACGCCTGAAAACCTCCTCAGTGTGAAAGTAGTCTAATAAGCAACTATTTTTTCGGAAGGAAATCTATTCATTTAGTGTTTTCTATTGTGATTAGCTGTGATTGGCCACAGCTAATCACATGGTACAGATGGGCTGAGAATGGCCCTGTCTGTACCATGTGTCGGGTGGACACAGCAGGTGACAGAAGCAAGGTCTATGGACTATAGGCCAGGTGGGAAGGGGTTAAAAATGAAAAAGTTTAAAAAGTTGCAAACTACTTAGCAACTTGCAGCTGTTGAACACTTTGGTCAGGCATATTTATTGTACAACAAATATAGAAAGCAGGGATAAAGCGTATGAAATGTACAAAGTGCAGAGGGGAGGGTTATGTAAATTACAGTATATAACACGTTGGTATAATATTATATATATATATATATATATATATATATATATATACACACACACACACACACACACACACACACATACATATACATACATACAGTAGCTCACAAAAGTGAGTACACCCCTCACATTTTTGTAAATATTTTATTATACCTTTTCATGTGACAGCACTGAAGAAATTATACTTTTTACACACTTGAAACCATCTGAACCAAATAAGTTTATCTTGGTCTCATCAGCCCACAGGACCACAACCACCATGGTTCCAGTAATCCATGTCCTTAGTCTTAGAAAAATGTTTGCAGGCTTTCTTGTGGATTATCTTTAGAAGAGACTTCCTTCTGGGATGACAGCCATACAGACCAATTTGATGTAGTGTGCGACGTATGGTCTGAGCACTGACAGGCTGGCCCCTCACCCCTTTAACCTCTGCAGCAATGCTGGCAGCACTCATAGTCTATTTCCCAAAGACAACCTCTAGATATGACTCTGAGCACATGCACTCAACTTCTTTGGTTGACCATGGCAAGGCCTGTTCTGGGTGGAACCTGTCCTGAGCAACAGTTCTTTTTTTCAGATCCTCAAAAAGTTTTTTTGCCATGAGGTGCCATTTTGAACTTCCAGTGACCAGTATGAGAGAGTGAGAGGGATAACACCAAATTTAACACACATGCTCCCCATTCACACCTGAGAACTTGTAACACTAACGAGTCACATGACTCCGGGGAGGGAAAATGGCTAATTGGTCCCAATTTGGACATTTTCACTTAGTGGTGTACTCACTTTTGTTGCCAGTGGTTTATACATTAATAGCTGTCTGTTGAGTTATTTTGAGGGGACAGCAAACTTACACTGTTATGGCTGTACACTTACTACTTTACATTGTAGTAAAGTGTAATTTCTTCAGTGTTACAGGAAAGGGTGTAATTAAATATTTACAAAAATGTTAGGGTTGTACTCACTTTTGTGAGTTAGTGTATATATATATATATATATATATATATACTAAAGGAAGGAATACTAACCTTTCCCTCCAACGATCTCTGTCTCTCGCTTGCAAAGCCATCTTCTTCTGTGTGCTGATTTTTGGCCAATTTCATTGGCCAGTGCTGTCTTGTCTGTAGATTCCCTGATATTCTGGTTTTGGTTGTGGCTTTGTACCATGTGGCACTCTGTACATACTGCTGATAGACTCTGTCCCTTCCACAGCCACTTCCTGCTGCATCTATAGCCTAAAACACTCCCCTCAGTAGTCTTTGAGACTCTGCAAATGATGTATACACACATACACAGCCTGCTGGGAAAGCTAGATGCAATGATTCTGGGAGCACAGAAAATCTGGGTCCACAGAAAAACGCTCTCAAAAATCTAGAGCCAGAGAAGAAACAGACTCCTCAGGAGAGCGCAGCCATAGGCACCGCTCCCATTTCAAAAGGAAGTAAAAAAAGAGGCCACACGCCTCCTCTTTCTGAGCAAATAAGGAAGAGTTTGCTGTGGACAGAGAGCAGGAGACTGGTTTCCACTGGCAGTCCATCTCAGCATACAACAACCAGTACCCCTCCCGGTGTTCCTACGCCTTCTGATTCATGGAGACTTCCTGCATTCGTGCATGCACAGACTGGAGCTGCGAGCATGGCTCTTGAGAGGAGAAAGCTGGAGAGCCTAGGATGATCTTCTAGGGTAAGACTTCTAGGGTGGCTTTTAAGAGCTACAAATCAAGTATATGCCAAGGTTTTGAACAAGTTTTCAAATTTCCAGGAACTGGATCCTTCTGCACCTCCACTTTCAGCTGTCCTAGATTTTCTTCAATCACTATTGGACATGGGCCTTGTCCTGAGCTCACTCAAGGTGTGAGTATCGGCCATATCAGCAGTGACAAAAATCAAATGGGCTGAAGACCCATTAGTAGTGCGGTCCTTAAAATCAGACCACCTAAAAAGAGAGTATTTCCTCAATGGGATCTATCTGTGCTGCTGGGCTTTCTATCCGGCCATTATTTTCTTCAACTGAGCAGTGTTCATTGTGGGACTTTACACAAAAAGCTGTATTTCTGACAGCCATGACTTCAGGTAGGGGAGTGTCTGAACTTCAGGCCCTGGGAGCATCAGATAGACATATTACCCTTTTCCCAGATCGAGTGGAACTACGTCCAGTAGACCATTTTGTGCCAAAACAGCCATCTGGGCTTTATCAAACTTCCTGGAAGAAGATTCAGGCAGACTACATGAGCTGGATGTTTCAAGAACCTTAAGGAAATACCTGTCGGCCACCACTCCCTTCAGATGCTCGGATAAGCTCTTCATAATCCCAGTGGGAAAACACAAAAGAAAGGAGCCTACCTCAAGAACCTTGGCGAGCTGGATTGTCAAGCTTATTCACAGAACGTACAGGGCAAAATGGTGTAAACTCTCTTCAACAGTGACTGCACACTCTCTACCAGGGCGGTAGCAGCCTCGTGGGCGGCCCTTTAAAATGTGTCGATGGAGACCATCTGCAGAGCAGCTTCATGGTCCTCTCAAAATACCTTCCTAAGGCATTATAGGGTAGATCCGGGTGAGTTATCATCTGTAGACTTTGGGAGAAGAATAATCCAATCTTCTCTTACCTTGTAAATAAAACTATAATTGTTTAAGCAGTACCCACCCTGTCAGCTAGTTATTTATCACTAGTATGCTGCCATGTTGGCGTTGGAAAAATCTGAATATTGTATCAAATACTTACTGTAATTTTCCTTTCTTAAAACCAAACAATGGCAGCATACGGACCCACCTTTATACAGTACGTTTCAGTATGCGGCTTGTTACAAAGAATAAAGCCCCATACACACGGTCGGACTTTTTCATGGATTCTGTCCGATCGGACAATGTTGTTGAAAAATCAGACCGTGTGTATGCACCATCGGACAGTGTTCGTCGGTTTGTCCGACGGACAAAGTCTTATCTCCTGCTGGAAAGATTTGCCGTCAACACGGTCCGATCACACCAAACCCGATCGTGTGTACGGTTGTCCGACCGGACAAAGTGCTACGCATGCTCAGATCACATTACAAGACCAAAGCTATTGGCTACTAGCCTCTACGTTGTCCCGTCGTAGGCAACAAACGTCACCACGTTCAGAATGATCGGATTTTCCGACAACTTTGTCCGACCGTGTGTATGCAAAACCAACATCGGACAAAGTACGACGGACATGATCCGACGGACCTGGTCCGCGGATTGTCCGACCGTGTGTATGGGGCTTTAGGTGGCGGCTAACTATGCCTTTATTTATGCTATTCACTGATCCCGATGGAGTGAGCAAGAGGTGGAGCTCTATCACTAATATGCTGCCATGGTTTTGGGTCAGGAAAGGAAAATTAAGTATTTGATACAATTTTCCATTTTTCAGTAGTACTAGATATTACCTGGAATTAAGGCAGACCTGCCCTATACAGTATTGTACAATTACAGGAAACACTAGGTCTGTATATGAGTGGCAAAAAAAAAAAAAACTCCTATCCATATTACACTCTTTCTTCCACACAATTCCCCCATTAACCAAAGACTGGATTGATTTTCCCTCTTAATGACCATTAATAATCATTTTTTGCGATACGGCACTGCGTTGCTTTAACTGACAATTACGCGGTCGTGCAACGTTGTACACAAACAACATTTATGTTCTTTTTTTCCCCAAAAATAGAGATTTATTTTGGTGGTATTTGATCCCCTCTGTTGTTTTTATTTTTTGCACTATAAACAAAAAAAGAGCGACAATTTTGAAAGAAAGAACTATATTTTTTCTTTTTTCTATAATAAATAAAAAAAAAGTTTAGGCCAATATGTCCTCTTCTACATATTTTTGGGGAAAAAAATAGCAATAAGCGTATATTGATTGGTTTGTGCAAAAGTTATAGCGTCTACAAAATAGGGGATATATTTATGGCATTTTTATTATTTATTTATGTTTTACTAGTAATGGCAGTGATCTGCGATTTTTAGCGGGACTGCAACATTGCGGTGGACAAATCGGACACTTTTGACACTTTTTTTAGAGCTAAAAATAGCCACTGATTACTGTGTAAATGTCACTGGCAGGGAAGGGGTTAACACTAGGGGGCAATCAAGGGGTTAAGTGTTCCTTAGGTATCAGTTCCTGATCACTAGGAACAGCGGATTTCTCTCTCCTCCCCTGTCAGAACGGGCATCTGTTTGTTTACATACAGTACACAGATCCCCGTTTTGGCTCTCTGTGGAGCGATCGCAGGTGACCGGTGGACATCGCAGCCTCCGGTCACGAGCATCAGCTCCAGCATCGCGCCGTCCCCTATCGCTCTTAAAGTGGCCGACATACACCTATGCCGATTCGTGCACCCGTGCCAACCTGCCGCAGTATACTGACAACAGCTGGTCGGCAAGCAGTTAATAAACTACTGACATGACATCCATGTATAAATCTCACCCAATGTCTCCACCAGTTGTGCGGGCTTCAAGAGGAACTTACCAGACCACAACCAGACCAGACCAGAGTGTCTGTGTACATACCCCGCCCCCCTCCTCTGCTCTCAAAAAAATGTGCAAGGCAGGAAAGATTTACTCCAGCCGCCTAAAAGAATCGATGTCACATGTGAATACAGAAGCTTAACTTCTGTGTATAGACGTGACAGTTGTTAGCGACCAGTACAGGGCTGGCTGAAAAAAAAGCCCTGGTTACAGGATAGCCAGAACGGACTTGCCGAGGAAGCGATGTTCAGGTCGCTGTTGCTCTGTGTTTTTGGCCTATATTGAGGAAGGGGCCTGGAGCTCCAATAGCCCCTATGTTTCTCTGGCCCTGGGTATGAGAACTTTTTTAAGGCACTGTAAGTTACACACAAACTGACCTTGGGGTTGTTATTCATTTACATGTGCAATGCATATGTTGTTTTGGGGAAGAAAAGCTGGAGTTCTTTAAATGCTGGGGGGTGCTAAGAGAAGTCAGGTAAATGCATTTTATTTCAGAAGATACACTGCATGTTTCTTCTACAGTAAAGCTTAATGTACGCTGGACATTTAAAAAGGTCCGTTTTGCTGTGTTTACATGCCGTGTTTAGCCGCGTTTGCGTTTTAGAATCTTTTTTTTTAAATAGTCAAAAATTAAAAACGTCTGTAAACGAGACATGGCTAAATGCGAGTTACCAGGTTTACAAGCTGTTACAGGCGTTTGCCGTTTCAAATGCCTCTGAACATCCGTCCTGAACCCATTTGTTTTCCAAAAAATGCTTCTAAACTTAACTGCCTAGAAATCACTATAAACGACCCTGTGTACATGTACTGATAAGATAAAATAGAGGAGAGTTCAGGGGCAGCTGAAAAAAACGCCCAACTGCTCCTAAACGTCCGTTTACCAACAGCAGTGTACATGAAGCCTAAAAAGCCTACTTGTTTGCCGTGAATACCTGCAGTGAACTTTAGTTCTGTTTTAGGTATAAAAAACAAAAAAAACAAAGTGTCTGCTGCAGCTGTGAAAGAGTACTATATTTTCTTGATGTATCAAGTATGATAATGGAGACATTTGCAGACAAGCTATTAGGAAAGGCTCTAAGTAACATTGTAGCAAAGAGATGTTTTCACTGTTCAGACATACTGTATGTGTACTGAGACATTAGCAAATTTAATCTTAAAATGCTTTTAAGTAATATTTGTGCCTGAAAGATGAGTGGACATTCAAAATAAAGTGAGGGAGACCAGAAAACATTAACAGAATATAAAATGTTGTTAAACATTAGACTTCAATTGTTAAAATTTGTAAATATCGATCTTGAGCTGATCTGTTCCAGTTCAGGTTGACCATCAAATCTTTACTTTCTGCTATAAAACATACCCAATTAAAAAAATAAAATAAAAATCAAATTTCCTCATCAGTTTAGGCCGATATGTATTCTGCTACATATTTTCAGTAAGTAAAACACAATAAGCATATATATTGATTGGTTTGCACAAAAGTTATGGTGTCTACAAACTTTGGGATTTTTTTTTTATACTGGTAACGGCGGCGGACAAATCGGACACCTAAGTGACACATTTTTTTGGGACCAGTGACACTAATACAGTGATCAGTGCTAAAAAATATGCACTGTCACTGTACTAATGACACTGACTGGGAAGGGGTTAACATCAGGGGCGATCAAAGGGTTAATTATGTGCCTAGCCTGTGCTTATGCACTGTGTGGGAGGTGCTTTGACTAGGTGAAGGCAAAGATCCGTGTTCCTGCTTTGCAGAAACACAGGAACAGTACCTTCCCTTCTGACAGAATGACAATCTGCCTTGTTTACATAGGCAGATTGTTGTTTCGCCTTTGTCCTGTGTAATCGGTGGGTGCCAGCAGACATCAAATCCATGGTACCCACCGCTGGGCTCCTGCTGTGAGTAAATGAATGGTGGGTGGTCCGCAAGTGGTTAATAAGGGTGGCCATAAACGCTACCCCTGTATCAATTAAAGTGTATCTAAACTGATTTTCTATTTTGGATAAAGTAGAAAGCTCTGTCAGGTTTTTATAGCTGTGTGTGTCCTCACTGGGAAGATTCACCTATTCTATTTGTCCAGGTGACAATTCACTTGGACTAAAAATCGGACAAAAATCTAAAACTGTGAGTTTTCACTTAAATACAGGAGTAAATGAAAAATCATACAATGGAAACACTTGTTTCAGTGACAACTGTCTAAGCAAGGATTTACATTGCAATAAATCTCCCCTCACTTCCTGCTGTGTTTTTTTTTTTCTTTACATTTTTGAACTCGTTATCAATTTTACATGTAAACTTCCTTAAGAAGGCATTGAAAGATGCCAATTGACAATAATACACCATGTTATATTACAAAAGTGATGTTACAAAAATAATATCATCAAAAGGGTAACAAAGAGGTAAGTAGTATTATATGTAGTAATCTGAGAGCCAACATCAATTATCCCTCGAGTAAACCCTACTCCAATAACAGAATTTAGGAAATAATTAAGGTGTGGATGCTACAATAACTTAGAGAAAAATACGGGTGGAAAGACCCCCCCCCCCCCACCAGACAGTCCGTTGCCACCAAGGAGGGAAGGGCCACTGGCCAGGCCCCCTGGTACCCACCGCTGGGCTCCTGCTGTGAGTAAATGAATGGTGGGTGGTCCGCAAGTGGTTAATAAGGGTGGCCATAAACTCTACCCCTGTATCAATTAAAGTGTATCTAAACTGATTTTCTATTTTGGATAAAGTAGAAAGCTCTGTCAGGTTTTTATAGCTGTGTGTGTCCTCACTGGGAAGATTCACCTATTCTATTTGTCCAGGTGACAATTCACTTGGACTAAAAATCGGACAAAAATCTAAAACTGTGAGTTTTCACTTAAATACAGGAGTAAATGAAAAATCATACAATGGAAACACTTGTTTCAGTGACAACTGTCTAAGCAAGGATTTACATTGCAATAAATCTCCCCTCACTTCCTGCTGTGTTTTTTTTTTCTTTACATTTTTGAACTCGTTATCAATTTTACATGTAAACTTCCTTAAGAAGGCATTGAAAGATGCCAATTGACAATAATACACCATGTTATATTACAAAAGTGATGTTACAAAAATAATATCATCAAAAGGGTAACAAAGAGGTAAGTAGTATTATATGTAGTAATCTGAGAGCCAACATCAATTATCCCTCGAGTAAACCCTACTCCAATAACAGAATTTAGGAAATAATTAAGGTGTGGATGCTACAATAACTTAGAGAAAAATACGGGTGGAAAGACCCCCCCCCCCCCCCCCCTACCAGACAGTCCGTTGCCACCAAGGAGGGAAGGGCCACTGGCCAGGCCCCCTGGTAACAGGCCTAAAAACGCGAAATAATCTACACACCTATTCACTAGTCATACCACCCTGAACATGAGTCAATAACAGCAGCAATAAAGCATGTATAAAAGAAATAAAAAAAAAACTACACAAACATATCAGTAGCTTACAGGAAAGCAACAATTATTAGAGTGACAAATTGGTAATTTTAGAAAGCTCACAGGTTCCAGTCTTCTGGAGTAACAGAAACTAAGTTAACATCAAGATTACAGGCTGTTTACTGGATTTTCATTCTGACCAGAGCGTTAGTTAGGTTTGCCTTAGTGTACCATTTAGTGTATTGGAAAGAGGACATAAGTATGGATATCTCTGAAGTGGAATGTGCATTCTCCATGAAAATATATCTGATGAAAACACCCTTGGTAAGACCAAGGTTTTTTTTTTTTTTTTTATAATTACATGCAGCCTTTCTGTGTACATAAAATACTTCAGCTATTTCCTTACAATAGTAACTGTTCATGCAGCTGATGTGGTCCAAGTTTTAAGAATCGCTCTACAAGCTGTCAGAAGACCAAGGTGAACTCACTGATGGAGCTGACTTAATGGAGGGAGGGATATGTCTTTTTCATAATTGAGGAGACATAGTAGCGGATCTTTAGGAAGAGATATTTTGGTCACCCCATATATACAGTATATATACTGTGTATATATATATATACACACACACACACACACACACACAGTATCTCACAAAAGTAAGTACACCCCATCACATTTTTATATCTTGTCACATGACAACGCTGAAGAAATTACACTTTTCTACAATGTAAAGTAGTGAGTGTACAGCTTGTATAACAGTGTACATTTTCTGTCCCCTCAAAATAACTCAACACACAGCCATTAATGTCTAAACTGCTGGCAACAAAAGTGAGTACACCCCTAAGGGAAAATGTCCAAATTGGGCCCAAAGTGTCAATATTTTGTGTGGCCACCATTATTTTCCAGCACTGCCTGAACCCTCTTGGGCATGGAGTTCACCAGAGCTTCACAGGTTACCACTGGAGTCCTCTTCCACTCCTCCATAACAACATCACGGAGCTGGTGGATGTTAGAGGCTTTGCGCTCCTCCATCTTCCATTTGAGGATGCCCTACAGATGCTCAATAGGTCTGGAGACATGCTTGGCCAGTCCATCACCTTTACCCTCAACCTTTTTATTAAGGCAGTGGTCATCTTGGAGGTGTGTTTATCATGTTGGAATACTGCCCTGCGACCCAGTCTCCAAAGGGAGAGGCTCATGCTCGGCTTCAGTATGTGACAGTACATGTTGGCATTCATAGTTCCCTCAATGAAATGTAGCTTCCCAGTGCCGGCAGCACTCATGCAGCCCCAGACCATGACACTCCCACCACCATCCTTGACAATAGGCAAGACACACTTGTCTTTGTAATCCTCACCTTGTTGCCGCCACACATGCTTGACACCATCTGAACCAAATACGTTTATCTTGGTCTCATCAGACCACATGACATGGTTTCCGTAATCCACGTGCTTAGTCTGCTTGTCATTAGCAAACTGTTTGCAGGCTTTCATGTGCATCATCTTTAGAAGAGGCTTCCTTCTGGGATGACAGCCATGCAGACCAATTTGATGCAGTGTGCGGCGTATAGTCTGAGCACTGACAGGCTGACCCCCCACCCCTTCAACCTCTGCAGCAATGCTGGCAGCACTCATACGTCTATTTCCCAAAGACTAACTCTGGATATGATGCTGAGCACGTTCACTCAACTTCTTTGGTCGACCATGGCGAGGCCTGTTCTGAGTGGAACCTGTCCTGTTACACCACTGTATGGTCTTGGCCACCATGCTGCAGCTCAGTTTCAGGGTCTTGGAAATCTTCGTATAGCCTAGGCCATCTTTATGTAGAGCAACAATACTTCTTTTTCAGATCCTCAGAGAGTTCTTTGCCATGAGGTGCCATGTTGAACTTCCAGTGACCATTATGAGAGAGTGAGAGCGATAACACCAAATTTAACACACCCGCTCCCCATTCACACCTGAGATCTTCTAACACTAACATGTCACATGACATTGGGGAGGGAAAATGGCTAATTGGGCCCAATTTGGACATTTTCACTTAGGGGTGTACTCACTTTTGTTGCCGGCGGTTTAGACATTAATGGCTGTGTGTTGAGTTATTTTGAGGGTACAGCAAATTTACACTGATATACAAGCTGCACACTCACTATTTTACATTGTAGCAATGGGGGTTATTTACGAAAGGCAAATCCACTTTGCACTGCAAGTGCACTTGGAAGTGCAGTTGCTGTAGATCCAAGGAGGACATGCAAGGAAACTAAAAAACAGCATTTTAGCTTGTACATGATTGGATGATAAAATCATCAGAGCTTCCCCTCATTTCAGATCTTCCCCTCAGATTTACAGCGACTGCACTTCAAAGTGCACTTTCAGTGCACTTGTAGTGCAAAGTGTATTTGCCTTTCGTAAATAACCCTCAATGTGTAATTTCTTCAGTGTTGTCACATGAAAAGATATATTAAAATATTTACAAAAATGTGAGGGGTGTACTCACTTTTGTGACATATATATATATATATATATATATATATATATATACAGTATCGTTGACAACTTGATACCAAAAGAGAGAGGTGGCAGGGCAGTACCAGAAGTAATGGACCAAAGTTGGGTAGAGTAGGCCACACCAAAGACAAGAAGACAATTGTGATTTTGTCAGGGAACCAACAGCAGGAGTAGGGCTCTAGAACCCAGCATCTCTACCAGCACTTATGGTGGGAGAAGGACTTTAGGACCCAACATCTCTTCCAGCAGGTCACGTGGGCCTATATAAGGAAGTCTGCTAGAGGCTTCAGTTGCTGGTTGATCTTCGGCTCCTCCAGTGTGTTATCTCCATGATATTCCTGCTCCCGTGTCTTCTGTTTGCTTCCTGTGTTTGACCTTGGCTATCCACCCAACCACGTCTGCTCTGATACCCACCTGGCTTCTGACCTTGGCTATCCACCTAATCACGTCTGCTCTGATACCCACCTGGCTTCTAACATCAGCTATTAACCTAATCACGTCTTCTCTGATACCCACCTAGCTTCTGACCTAGGCCTCCTTCTGACCACGCTCCAGTCTCAGCATTACCCAAATCCTGCAACACTTCATGGGCACCACTGGTCTGCTGATTCTATGCCAGCACACCAGCTGTACTCTGGAACCTCCTGTATACAGTCCAGCAGGAAACCCGTGCTACTTTGGGCCTGACCTCTCCTGTCTCCACCTTCAGTGGGGTCTGGAACTTAGGTGTAAGGGAAGCCCCCTCTGTCCATTGGCCTCTGGCACCAGGTACATGATAGATTTGCCCTTATTGATCAAAAATGTAATAAATGCCACAGTTGTGTTTTAAGAAGGGAAGTAAAAGAAAATCTCCCAAAATGGGACACACACAGCGAAAAATAACATGTTGCCCTCCCCTCTAAAAACAGCAACATTTTGGCTTCAGATATACTTTAACACTAGTAAGTTAAACTATGCTTTGTAAAAAATTGCCACCCCAGCCCTCCATATCAAACTAGTTAAATGTAAGTAAACTTATGCTCATGAATAAAAGTTCCTCTATTGTCTGACCTGCTAAGGGCTAGAAGTATTTACACGCTACAGTGTTCCAGCATATGTTCCCTATTTCTGAGACCACTAACTTGGCAGTGCCAGGTAGTGACATTTTTTTATTTATCTATATCTGACCTGTATACATATGTTTACCCATTTAATGACATAAGATAGGGAGGGGTATGGAATGGCAATTATTCTTTAAACGCACCTAATTAGGCACCACACATTTTGCATTTGATTGCAGTAAAGAGGTTAGGCTATGGAAGTTATAATTTCCATATATAGTTTATATTAAACAGACATTAAAATGTTTCCGTTAGCACATTGATTTGCTTTCCTTAAAACTGAGAATGCAGTTGGTTTGTTGACTGGAAATTGCTAACTAATTTCAGATTTATTTGATACAGAGATATCTGCCATGGTCTGGTATAGTGTGTTTTGCATCCATTGGAGTAGGTCATGTTAGCGGGACAGATAATTTCTTATCAAATCCAGTATGTGCTTTTAACCTGTCTACACTGTTCACTCTAGTGATGTGTAATGTATTTACCATTGTGACACTTCAACTTGTATCTCTTTGTACTTGTCTGGCATCAACACTACACATTTGCTTCATCTCCTCTCTGTTCGTTCCTCATGATTGACCATTTCATTACAATTCCTTCTCTTGCCCCTTTTTTCCTCTGAATTCATCCTTCTATATACCTGGTGTTTACTCTTATCATCTCTAGTGCTGTAGAGATAAAAAAAAAGTATTATGGGTCTTGGTACGAACAAGGAGGTTTTTTTAATATTAGGATTTAGCAAATTTTTCATGCTTTCTTAGCGTAAAATATTAATGTATGAAGGCATTTTAAATAAACCTTTACAAATTTGTTTAGACCTATAAAAAAAGAAACCCCAAAAAAACAGTGCTGCACTACTAAATATGCTAGTGCAATGAATATTAAAGATAATAGTAAAAGTGATCCAGTGCCAATGTCAAACAAAAATATATTAACTCAAAACATAATTTGCACAATATCTGAATATATATATATATATATATATATAGTTTTATATATATATTTATATATATATATATATATATATATATTTTTTTTATATATATATATATATATATATATATATATATATATATATATATATAATCATAAACATAACAAATGTGACTTATTCACCAAAATAGAGTAGTCAAAGAAAAACAATATAAGTGCTAATCTCCAAATCAGTGCATAGTTAAAACATTTTAAACACATTGCTAAATAGAAAGAAAGTCCATAGTGATGTTATCAATGTGGTAAAAGGCAAAAAATACCGCGCTACAAAATAGTGAAATAAAAAAATTAAAAAATAGAAAAATAAATCAAACCCTACCAGCAGCAGCTCTAAATTGTGAGATATACACAACAACAGAATATGGTAACAGAAAAAAGCTGTGCTAAATTATACAAATGTGATTTATATGTATAACCCCTAATCTTCATGCATACATAAAAACACAATGCATAACATATATTAATAAGGAAAAAATATATAAAGTCCAATGAAGTCCAAATAAGTATAAAGGGGATTGAAATTATGAATGTACACACACCACCAACACGTGATCCGACACCACATAGATAACCCGCTTACCAGAGGGCAAGCTTAATAAAGCATGCCATGTCAGCAGGTGTGTTCCGTGCGGTTGTTTGCTATCCCGGATTTATCATTGATGCTGGTCCAAAGAGAGGTGACGCTACTACTCTGATACCTGGAGAGTTTCCTGACATACAGGCTATACCAAGGGGGTTTACGGAGGTTCCTTTGCTGGTGTTACCTGGATAGATATCCATCATACAGGCTCTATTAAGCTTGCCCTCTGGTAAGCGGGTTATCTATGTGGTGGCAGATCACATGTTGGTGGTGTGCGCACATTCATAATTTCCATCCACTTTCTACTTATTTGGACTTCATATATTTTTTCCTTATTAATATATGTTATGCATTGTGTTTTTATTTATGCATGAGGATTAGGGGTTATACATATATATCACATTTGTATAATTTAGGGCAGCTTTTTTCTGTTACCATGTTATCAATGTGACTTGATGATAAAATTCACAAGCGCCGTCCTCCCACATGTGCATAAACATCAAAGAGTGTGTGTGCTCGCCATCACCAGTGTGTAATGGCCACTCACCTTAAATTTTGACCCTCGTTTCACCAGCGGGTCTAAATCAGCTGTTCCCCTCTGGGGAAGTAAACATTTCTCTGGCATGATGTTGGCACTTTTAATCTTCAGTCACCCACACTTCCTTTAGTCGGCTTCTTGAACCTCGATATCACTCATAAATGATGGATATGTGAGGAAATAGAGGCAAAATCCAGTGCTCTATATAAACAACTTTATTTTACGCATAAGATAAATATTAAAAAAATCACAAGTGTGGCACTTCAAGCCGTGCTTGCTGATCAGGCGTGTAACCATCGATGTCGCATAGACGAGATGACTGCAATATGACATATTTTTGTTTGACATTGGCACTAGATCACTTTTACTATTATCTTTGTTATTCATTGCACTAGCAAATTTTTGGGGGGGTTTGTCATTTAGTTTAGGTCTAGTGGAAGCACTTTAAGTGAAAGTGGCTACTTAAGTTCTTTTTTTTTTTTCATTATTTTTCGTGGATAGCACTGATTGTTCTATCTGATTGATTTGCATTAAAATTGAGAACTTTGCTTTAAGAAAAACATTTGTTTTCAAAAGAGGAGGTTCAAAAAGTATTACAATGAACTAAGTTACTTACCCAAAAACTGACAAATGGCAAAAATATAGTCCAAAATGTAATACCTTAATAATGTTGTATGTGTGCCTACCCTCCCTTTATGTTATGCTGATACACAAAAAAGCTTTTAAAAAAGATTATAGTTTTATAAAATAATAAAATTATAGGTGAGTTATGTGTCAACAGGGCTTTTTTTCAGCAGGAACGTGGGAGAATGCAGAGGAATGCAGTTCCGGCACCTCCATAACCTAATATATGTAATGGCAAAGGGTGCTGGGGTGTGCTGATGCTGGCTGCTGGGGGATCTACTGTTGCTGGAGGGTATCTATTTTTGTGGCGGAAGGGTCTCTATTGTTGCTGGGGAGGTCTTATTTTGCTTGTCGGGGATCTATTGTGGCTGGGGGTGGGTCTCATGTTGCTGGGGGTCAATCTTTGCTGGGAGGAATCTACTGTTGAGAGAGGGGTCTTTGTTGCTGACTGCTGGAGGGTCTATTGATACTGGCTGCTGGGGATATTGTTGTTGGTGGGGGGTCTATTGTTGTTGGGTGGGTCCTATGTTGCAGGGGGTCAATCATTGCTAGGAGGGATCTACTGTTGATGTAGGGGTCTAATGTTGCCGGCTGTTGAAGGAAGGGTCTATTGATGCTGGTTGTTGGGAGTCCATTGTTGCTAGGGTAGATCTATTGTGGCTGGGGTGTCCATTATTGCTTGGTCTATTTACAACCTTTGTTAAAATTAACAAATTCCATACAAAATACTTAGCACCATAAAATTATACTTTTGTTTTTTTTTGTATTCTCTAAAAGGGGTGGTACTGAGAGGTGGGTAAGGGGTGGAACAAAGTTGTGGTGTTCAGAGATGGGTAGGGGCAGAGTAAAGGGGTGACTCAGAAGGGAGTTGTTCCTGCACCTATTCTATGAGAAAAAAAGCCCTGTGTGTCAAAGATAGTACAATTCTTCAAGAAGTGAATTCATCATCTGGTTATTAACACTGAGCATGTGCATAACTACTTATACAGAAATAATTATATTGTATGCACAGCAGCCTGTTAGTTTTGAGGCTATTTATTTTATATCAGACACCCAGAGGTTTCTTTTTTTTTTTTCTTTTTCTTTTTCATTCACACACATATCCACACTCTGGGCCATTCCTACCAAGCAACAGTGAAGTTCTTGTCTCAGTCAAAAAACTCTTGAAGCAGCATCCAATGTCCTTTCATGTCTTATGATCTCAGCTGCAGGGTGGCAGGATTTGCATTTTTGTAGGAACCACACGATTTGTAGGATAGACTATTTTGGAAGGCTGAAAGTGGTTGTAATCCCACTTTAAATACTCACCTGAGATTGAAGCCCACGCTGCGGTGCCCATACTGCGGTGCCCGTACACCACTCCGGCGGCCGACATCACTCCCGGGGGTTACTTCCGGGTATCCGGCACTGTGAATGGTCGGAGCAGCGATGATGTCACTCCCGCACATACGTGCCATTGCTTCAGTTTCTGTCAGTGTGCATGTGCCAATGACATTGGGACATGCAAATACAGGGGATAGCTCCTAAACCGTGCAGGTTTAGGAGATATCCTGGGTGGCTACAGGTAAGCCTTTTTATAGGCTTACCTATAGCACAAAGTGGTCTGTAAGGTTTTACAACCACTTGAAGATTGCTGTGCTGCCTCCTACAACACAAAATTGTAAATGTTGTTAACTACAGTCCATTTTGGGTAGTCTCCAATAGGCTATGAATGGCGTTGCTGACCTAGTTTGTCTGATTAATCAGAGAATAATAGGTGTGGTAATCATAAACATGTTTTATAGTAAACCTTTCAGAGGAAATGGTGTGGGTCTGAAATTGTTTTAATTAATTTTTTAGTATTATAATTTTTCAATATTTTTATTTTATATGTTGGAGTATTATGTTGGGACTCACAAATCTGTTAAAAAAAAATAAAAAATTCTATGTCTAAACCTAGTTGATCACTTTCATGAAAGATCTCAGTCACTCAGGGTCTGAATTTGTGTGAGCCAGAGATGTTAAGACTCTCTTTCACCCATCTGTATGTGTTTGTATCACACAGGCTCTGATTTTGCAGTTCATCCGTATGGAGTGGCAGCATTTAGTAGAGTATAGCTGTAGTATACAGTTATGTACTATATCCAAGAGGAAATGTTGCCTACAGAGCTAATTTTTAATGATGTGTCCCAACTAAATCAACCCATTGCTCATTATAATGAAAGATCTTGCTGAACAAGCCATTACCTCCAATACAATATACATACTACATAAATAAGTCCATTATGCAGTTGATTTACTAAAACTGGAGAGTAAAAAATCCAGAGCAGCTCTGCATGGTAGCCAATCAGCTTCTAACTTCAGCTAGTTCAATTAAGCTTTGCCAAAAAAAAAACGGGAAGTCGAATAGTTTCTATGCAGAGCTGCACCAGATTTTGCACTCTTCAATTTTAGTAAATCAACCCCACTATATTTGGTAGTTATATTTGATAATATATTTTTTATACTGTATGAAAAAAATATTTTTAAACTGCAATCAAGGAGTACTGTGCCACTCAACAACAAGGTTATTTGCTTTGTGTAACTATAAATACTGATACCCTCAGTTAGCTGAAGATGACCCAAGTGGATGCAAAACATCCAGGATGCTCTGCTATCATTTGTCAATCCATATGCATTTCATCTGCTACAAAGCCTATGTGTAACGTTTGTTCAATGAAACATTTCTTAGAGCAGATACAGCATGCTTTGCCTATGCACCAAATGATGGAAAATGTTTTAGGCATCTATTTATTTGTATTTTTTATTATTCTAAACAAAATGCTTTCTCATGCAAAAGATGTCCCTAAAACAAATATATTTTAGAATATCTCCAAAATCTGGGAATATGTATTTCACTGACTTTTTTATAGACAAAAAAACATGGATTTTTTTTTAATGCTAATTTATGTTCTGAACTATCCTAACTCATTAAAGATGCATACATTGTCTCCTGGGATACATTACAACAAGCTCTTTGTGAAGTAATTTAAGCAATACATCTTCAGCTAAAGGACAACTAAATTAGTATAAGCACCCAGTAGATGGCAGTAGTATACAGTATTTTATTTTATTATGTTACTTTGTGAACCTGCCTAACATTAATCATAGATGCAGAAAAGTCTGAACACTACAAACTGACATAGACCTTGCTTTACCTCAATCAATCTTTATTCGCCAGTACATTAAAGTGGTTAGATATGGCATACCTGATTGCCTCGGGTCTAAGATAAAGCTTATAAATAACAGCATTTATGTTATCTCCTTTTATTCTTTTCTTATTATTGCCGCTTGGATGTAATCTGTTTATCCTTGATTAGATTGCCTGACCATTCAATATGTCTATTACATTTTTGTAAACCATACTGTTTTACTGCAGCGGTGAGCTTCTGGGCTTATTATTTCTAAGCAAAGCTACTAATGCCTGCAAAGCCATACATTCAGCAAGGGATTTAAATTACAAATATGGTAATTTTTAATCAAAGCAATATTTAAGACTTGCAAGCTATAAACATGTGCACCCTGCCATTTCACCAAAAAAGATTTCCGCTTTATAATCTGCTTATATAACTTGCTGCACAAATTGAAAACAGCTGATAGAGCACATAATCAGTCCACCACACACATATCATTTATTGCTGTATAGATAGAGACAACTGGGAGGTGAATGAATGTTGCTGTATTTTTAGAAGTGGCAGAGCTTTTTTGCTTTACCTGTTTTGTAACCGAATATAACAGTAACATCCATCTCCGCCAAGTGTCCTATTGTCAGTTCCTATGAAATAATGCAGAGGTACAGGCAGGAGTAGCCCTAGGGTTCAAGTGTCTCCCTAGCTCAGATGGGCACAGCTCACTGTGCCCACACCATTAAGCTCAGTGACTAGAAACAGCCCTTATTTACTGACTTGCTTATTGTTATGTGTACAGAAAAAAAAAAAAAACTCATATAACAGTGAATTGTTTTTTAACCTCATAAAACAGTTATCCCTGTCCGGTGCTCAATCAATTCAGTTTGGGTGTATGAACTTGCACATATGAAAAAGCTGAAAGAATCCATTACAGAAAATGCTTTTAGGCCCAAAGCAAATAGAAAAAAAAAAAATCACTAGAGTGAGGGATATTACTAGGGCTAGAAAACAAAGGGCAAAGCCTGGTAGCTAGAGCTGAATAGTTAAAGTGCATAAAATGTGCTTTCCAACAAAGAAACTAGGAATGCGATTAGATTAGTAGACATTTTGTTATGAAAAATAGAATACCCGTGTCTTTAGCTGTTGTAAAACAAGTCCTTATGTAAGCAATCTTCAGGTTGTAATTTATCAACATATATGACATTATTTTAAGATATATAATTTCTTTATAGAATGCTAAAATTACCGGTATCTTAATTGTAATTACATTTTATTTTGAAGCACGGCAACCATTTTGTATGCTGATGATATGTTTCCTAGAGAAGAACTTGGTCAAATGCTCTTAGTTATTGTCAACTTGATTTTTTTTAACCACTTGCTTACTGGGCACTTATACCCTCTTCCTGCCCAGGTCAATTTTCAGTTTTCGCTCCTTAAATGACAATTGCGCGGTCATGCAACACTGTACCCAAAACTATTTTTTTTCCCGTTTTTTTTCACACAAATAGAGCTTTATTTTGGTGTTTTTTTTTTTTTGGTTTAGTTTTTTTTTTATTTCTTACTAAAAAAACAAAAAAAATCGAAAATGTTGAAAAAAAAATTCATTGTTTGTTATAAAATTTTGCAAACAGGTAATTTTTCTCCTTCACTGATGTGCGCTGATGAGGCTGCACTGATGGGCACTGATAGGTAGCAGTGATGGGCACTGATAAAGCTGCACTGATGGGCACTGATGAGGGGGCACTGAAGCGGCACTGGTGGACACTGTGATGAAAAGGCACTGTTGAGGTTGCACTGATAGGTGGCACTGTTGGGCACTGATAGATGCCTCTAATAGGTGGCAATGATGGGCACTGATATGTGGCAATGGTAGGCAGCACTGACAGATGACACTAATCGTGATGCACTGATGGGCACTGATTAGCAACACTGATTGACACTGATAGGTGGAACTGGTGGGCACTGATTGGCAGCACTGGTGGGCACTGAAAGGTGGCACTGGTGGGAACTGATAGGCACTGATTAGGAGCACTGGAAAGCACCAAGGCAGGGGCCGATGTCCCTGTAACAAAAGTCGGTTAGCGGCTTTCTGATTCTCTCCTCAGGCTGTTCGTGAGGAGAAAAAAAAGCAGATAACCGTCTTCTGTTTATTTCAGTGATCAGCTGTCATTGGCTGACAGCGGATCATGTGATAAAGGGCCCACTGTGTTTGGCCCTTTATCCTGCTCTATGATCAGCCAGAAGGACTTGGCAAACACAGAGCGCACTGCTCTCCTGGTACTGGAAGGCCACGCTGTAGCTGTCATTCGGCTATAGCATGGTCAGAAAGTGGTTAAAGTGTATCACAAAACTTTTTTTTTTTTAAACAGAACTCCAGACACATATAGAAAGTACAAATTATTTTAAACCTGTATTCAATAATAGATTCTTAAATGTGTTTTTTAAACTCAAGCAGTTTAAATACCTAACTTTGAATTGACACCAGCCACCTGCAGCCTCTTTCTAACAAAGCTCAGACTGGTGCAGGGAAAAGCAAATGCTCACTGAAGATCTCAGTGAGGAGAGCTCTGAGAGCTGATTGAAGGGAAGAGACATACACTCCTTCACACACCACACAAGAACAGAGCCGAGACCATTACCCAGCTGGAGGTCCCTATCCCCTTTTTTCTCTTGGTGTCAGGAAAATGTGTCAAAAGTGACTTATGCAGATAGCAGAGGAACAGCAGATAGAAATGACATTCAGGGGGGTTATTAGGAGAAAAGCGGTGTGAATTTGGATGGTTTACAAACACACACAGCAATAACCTGAATATGTAACATAAAAGCACATGGCTTTGGTGCATTGAGGAATCTGTTATTGCTGCTGATGGCCAATAAACCAAAGGAGATGGGTGAATGCGAGTTGTGTTGAAGCAAAGGCAACTACTGTACATATCTGTAGCAACAATATCTAAGGATCTAAAACAATGAAGTACATCCTATGAGTAAAGCTGTACCCTGACCTTGGATACTGCATACTACATAATTCAAAAGAGTATGATTCCCCTGCCACATGATAACACCACCACCCCAGAAACATCCTGGCTTGCTTCTTCAGTTGACATCCTGTATGACGCGTGAGCAATTCACAAATTTTACTCAAGTGCAGAGAGTAGAGTTAATTCACAACAAAAAAACTATGAATGGGTTGCATTTCCTTCATTGCAAGTTTTAAATTAATGGCAGGCGTGCCTGGTCTCTGCTATTTGCAGCCACATAGGTTTTGGTGTGCAGGACCTGCTTGTGCAGTCAATTACCCTTTTCA
The DNA here is from genome assembly GCA_028564925.1 of Lithobates sylvaticus. Classification (NCBI taxonomy): domain Eukaryota; kingdom Metazoa; phylum Chordata; class Amphibia; order Anura; family Ranidae; genus Lithobates; species Lithobates sylvaticus. The sequence continues at coordinate 439,720,432 of CM053027.1, read as the reverse complement.
AATAATGCATTTGTGTGCTGCAAAGAAAAGATTGTTTACCAACAGTTAGTCAGCAAGACGTGAGGGCTAAACTTCATGTTTTTAGTATGATCATGTTGGAACATCAGATATTGAAACTGCCTTTATTCAGTTGCAGACTATGCATTTTGGACATTACAACATAGCAGGAAGAATAAGGAAGAAATGGAGAACAACACGACATCATAACTCAGAGACCAGAGCTTCCTCTGATGGTACAAAACATTTATTCCCCTTGCTGATGTAATCATTCATACATTTAGGATGCATCAATGCTGGAGACTGGTACACTGGGTGCACATAAGGAAGGATTATTTTTAAGTGTCTGAGAGAGAAAAAAAAAATTGCTAAGGTGAATCATGTCTAACAAATACAAAACAGTGTATTCATCTGGTAAAAAGTCAGATGGAGCCATTTCTGAACAGTCCAAGTGGTCCCTTATAGATTCATCGTTTTGTTGAGCACATCTCTGCAACTAATTAACATGGCCATGCCAGTCTTGTCCATCTACAGTCTGTACTGTAAATGAAACAGGACCAGTAATCTCAGTTATTACAGCTGGGATCCATGCGGACTAGTCCTACTATTTCTAGTGTACACAGGATCATATAGAGTAAATTGATGTAAGTTATTGGATGACAAAGTAAAAACAGGTTTTGTTGTTGCTTTTACTCCAATTTGTCAGTCAAATATAGTTTAGGTTTATCAAGACATGTTTTAAGGTGGCCTCCCATAAGGAATTGGACATGGAGTAACATGCTGAACTAACAGGAAATGTGCATGCCTTGTTGGCCAGTCTCCATTAGTCATCCTACTTAAGTTGTTTTTATGCCGCGTACACACAGTCCGATGGGAGCTTTTCAACGGATTTTCCAACTGTGTGTATGCCCATTGGTCTTTTTCTGTCGGAATTTCCGACGGACTTTGGATTGAGAACCTGTTCTCAATTTTTCCGACGGAAAACCTTTCTATCGGATTTTCCGATCGTGTGTATGCAATTCCGACACGCAAAATTCCGAGGCATGCTCGGAAACAATTCGACGCATGCTCGGAAGCATTAAACTTCCCTTTTATAGTGCTGTCGAACGTGTTTTATGCCGCTGTGTTACTGACCATCGGAATTTGGTGTGACCCTGTGTAGGCAAGACAATTTGTGCGAAATTCCATTTGAATTCCGACGGGAAAACCATCAGAGCTTTTTCCGACAAGAATTCCGACCGCGTGTACGCGGCATTAGTAAACATTTTGAGCTAATGTCAGATACAATAACATTTGTAAACAGCTGTCAAATGGTAACACCAGATTTCCATTTTGGTGCAAGGATTATCTCTAACCATTTTGAGTATGGGCCCACCACTATGGATGAGACAAACTTACTTACATTTACAAAGAAAAGACAAATCCTGATTATATTGCTGGAAAATTACAACTTGCTTAACTTCTGTAGTCATATGTATGTAGAGGTATAAAGACCTTTACTATGATGCTTGGCTCCCGCCAAACAGGCTAAAAGTCTGGTGCAGGCTTGAGTCTGTCCCTATCCACCACTATGATGAAGTTCTTTCTTTGGAATGGATCAGCAAAATAATAATCAAGCCTGGACCATATATTTTTGGCAACCTCCCTTAAAAAAAACTGGAGTTGCTTGCATAGGTTGCTTGGGTGGGTTTTGGGAGGTCTATAAAAACGTACAGCTTCCAGGCCCCATTTATGCACACAACGCCAGAGAAAGCTGTAGCATATCTAAATCAGTCTTGTATCCCTTTTCAGGAATAATTACTTAGCCTTCCTCTAATAAACAACCTTTATGGGCAAAATGTTAGTGCTAGTGTTTAGAATATATTCTGAAATCCCCTGACAATTTCTCAGCAAGCCTAGAAATAGCTTATACAGCATAAACAGCACAGTTGCATGCTAGAAAAATTCATATTTATAATACCAATGATTTTTGTAGTATTGTCAAAGAGGACAGCATAATTTCTTATGCAAAAGCTAAACCTAAAAAGACCCTGAGTTAACAGCATCACCTTTTAAATTATGCATAGGATGCATTGGTAAGAACAAGTGCTTTGTATGCCCCTTTAAGAAAACTGAACGCTATTTCTTCAATAAGAAAGGTCATGTTATACGTCTTTGCCAAGCAAGGATCAATCAAGAAAACCAGTACAATTCTCCCTAAAAGGCAAATACAAAGCCACTCCAGAGACACAGGTCAAACACGTTTATCCGATCCTCGTCAACAAGTGTTGAGTTCTCAGTATAGATCATACTGGAAAATCAGATACTGGAAACTACCTTTATTCAGCTGTGCAGGCTTTCCAATAAAACACATTACAGCAAAGCAGGAAGAGGGATGTGGGGGCAACCACAGCTCACTGTTTAAAAGAACAGCACTGGCAGGTATGTGTGTTATATAAGCTGCGGATAACCAGTCATGTTTTAAATGTGATCATTCTAATGAGTGGATGATTAGACTTGCGTGCTGCATTTGGATGCACATATCGGATCTCATTAATTAAAACTGGAGCACTGGAACAACAGTTTACATTACCCCAGTCTAATTACAGCATACTGTGTCTCTTTGCACTCTCCTTCTCTCTCCTTGTATTATATCTGCTTGTTTTCTGTAAGTATTCCAGTATGTGAAGGAAAGAGGTGTCTGAATTGCACAATATGTCACATAATTAAAGGAGGGGGCATTTTGGCATCCTCACATTGAGTGCAGTACTGTTTGGGTCCTGAGTACTGAATACTGTTATGTGCTGTCAACCATAGTTTACATCATGGTATTGGAGTTCTAAAGCCACACATTTCCCACTGAGTGGAGAAACTGTATTGAAAAAAAGAGGATTTGAATATATGGCATCCACTCTAGGGGGTAGACAGCACTCTTTAAGTGGAGCCCCACCCATTTAAAAGCCAGCAGCTACAAAAAGTGTAGCTGCTGACTTTTCATAATCAGAAACTCACATGTGCCACGGTCCAGCGATGTGGGTGCACAAAGCCGCGCTCCTCTCCCGCTCCTCTCTGCGGCGCTGACATTGTTCCTGTGGGTGCCAGACTGTGGCTTCACAGCCGGGTGCGCACTGCGCATGTGTGCGCCGCACTGCGCTGTGTGATTGGCCGGGCAATCTTCTGGGACTTGTGACGTGTCCCAGAAGATTGCAGGGAGGGAGGTGGGAGAGGTGATCTTCCTTCCAGCGCCACAGTGCCAGGAAGGAAGTGGGAGCTGGGTGCCTGTAAAAACAGGGTACCTGCTCCACCCCCAAAAAAAATGACATGCCAAATGTGGCATGTCAGGGGGTCACCTACACTTAAAGCAAAGTTCCATTTTTGGATGGGACTCCGTGTTTAAAAGGAATTTTCTTCTCTGCCCTCAACACAGGGATACCTTGTCAGGGGGATTTGCTTGGTAAAGCACTTTGTCCCTATGTACTCCCATCCTCCCCATCCCCTGTACTCCTATACAGTCCCGTCATCTCCATCCCCTGTAGTCCTATACAGTCCCATTATCCCCTGTACAGTCTCGTCATCCACATCCCCTGTACTCTTATACAGTCCCGTCATCCACATCCCCTGTACTCTTATACAGTCCCATCCTCCCCATCCCCTGTACTTCTATACAGTCCCATCATCCCCTGTACTCCTATACAATCCCATAATCCCCATCCCCTGTACTCATATACAGTCCCATCATCCCCATCACCTGTACTCCTATACAATCCCATCATCCCTATCGCCTGTACTCCTATACAGTCCCATCATCCCATCCCCTGTACTCTTATACAGTCCCATCACCCCAATCCCTATCCCCTGTACTCCTATACAGTCTCGTCATCCCCATCCCCTGTACTCCTATACAGTTCCATCATCTCCATCCCCATCCCCTGTACTCCTATAAAGTCCCATCATCCCCATCCCCTGTATTCCTATACAGCCCCGTCATCCCCATCCCCTGTACTCCTTTATGGTCCTATCATCCCCACCCCCTGTACTCCTAGCAGTGTTAAACCAGCATATGTACATGGAAGGCTCCATAACATCAATCACATAGAACAATCTGAATAGTGAGTAAAAAATTATGATATTAGCTCTAATTGTTTTACAGTAAGGCTACTTCCACACTGAGGCGTTTTTCAGGGCTAAAAATATCGCCTGTAAAGCCCTGAAAAAATGCCTCCCCTGCGGCCTCAGTGTGAGAGCCTGAGTGCTTTCACACTGGAGTGGTGCGATTGGAGGCTGTTAGAAAAAGTCCTGCAAGCAGCATCTTTCGGCCGGTGGAGAAGCTCCTTCACTGCCCCTGCCATTGGAATCAATGGGCACGGCTGCCGAAGAGCAGGCACTATTAACCCTTTATTCAGCCGCTAGCGGGGGTTAAAAGCAACCCGCTAGCTGCCTGAAAGCTATTACAGCGGTAAGCACCGCTAAAATTAGTAGCGCTTTACCGCTAATGCCCCCGTGCCCCTGTGTGAAAGTAGCCTTAATGCAGGCAATGCTGACAAAAAACGTGTGTTGTATTTTACTTAAAATGTATTCTTTGCATTATCATTTTAGCAGGAAAGTAGAATATAATACACTGCACAGAGCACTATTACTGACTTCTACACTCACTAATGCCTGCTGCGAATCCTGAATGTGTGCTGAGATCATTCTATCTGCAACAGGGAGGAGGGAGAGGGGAGGGGAGCTCTGTGTGTTGTGTGAAGTCTTGGGAACAAGCAGAGAGTCTAGAGCTGATGTCAATCACACAAATGACAGGAAAGGGGGTGAATCCGGACTTCCCATTGTCGGTATGATGCTTCAAGAAAGTCTGTGGACCCTCCCACAGGTAAAAAACTCTATTTTAACAGAAACTGTGCACTTATCACAGGGCAGGAACGATTTGTAGATACTAGCAGCTCAAAGGATTAGGATTAAGAAAAATTAAAGGGGTTGTAAAGGAAATTGTTTTTTTTTTTTTTAAATAACAAACATGTTATACTTACCTCCACTGTGCAGCTCGTTTTGCACAGAGTGGCCCCCAAACCTGGTCTTCTGGGGTCCCTCGGAGGCTGTCTCGGCTCCCCCCCGCAAGTGCTTCTCACCTAAATGCGAGCTCCCTCGCATGGTGAGAAGCACTTGCGGGCATGCCGGCGGCTATAGCAGCTTGCTGTATCACTTGGCCCCGCCTCCCGGCGCACTGTGTCATTGGATGGGATTGACAGCAGCGCAAGCCAATGGCTGCGCTGCTTTCAATCCATCCACTCTAGCCAATCAATGGCCAGGGTGAGCGGCGAAGAGGATGTTAGGGGCGAGAGCGCGGGACTTTCGAGGGGGCAGGTAAGTTAAACGGGGGGGCGGGGGGGCTGGGGGGGGCCTGTATAGTAAGATGTTTTTTCACCTTAATGCATAGAATGCATTAAGGTGAAATTTTGTTTACCTTTACAACCCGTTTAACTCTCCTAAATAATAACAATATCAATTGCCTATTGTCATTATTTTGGGGAGTTCATTTGAGCACTTTACTTGTGTTTAATGACATTTACATGGCATATCATCTTCTTTTATAGTTTAGAAAAAATGAGCATTATTTTGTATTTGTGTGCACTAAAATTCAATAAAGTGTAACTTCATCGGAAAATATGTATTTTAAAAATGGGTGAAGATGGAAGTCCTGTCAAAGGTGACAGCGTGCCACTAGAAGGCTTCATTCTAAGGTATTTCCTAATGTGCTAGTATGCGATGCATACTAGCACACTATGCCATTGTCTTGCAGGGTTAAAAAAAAAGTGTGGTTTACTACCGCTTTAAATAGAAGAACAGTGGTCCCAAGTTGATGTTTATCAGTTTTATTTTGCAAAGACTCAATGACAACTGTATATTAAAAAAAAAATATATATATATATTTTTTCAAGTCACTTCAAGAACTTTGTTTAAAGACACTTCAAAACTTTATTTGCTTCAGGATTTTTCATTCACTTTTCTGTCACTTTTTGAAACATTATCACTACAAGTAACAGTTTATGGACTTTTGTTTGGATTTGTTTTCCTTTTTTGGACACCTGCAAAAAATATATAATCACACTTCACTTTAATTTTTCACTTTATGTATATAGGTGATTAATTGTGTTGTTTTTTTTTAGCACTGTTTATACATATTTTTCAGTATTGTTTACACAGGTTAAATATTATTTAGTTTATTCACAGACACTGTGATTATTAGCGCTACTGTTTTATTCATTTAAAATCACTTGACAACTGTATATTGTTACCTTGATAAAACCATAATTTATGGCCACTCTTTTTTTTACTGGTCTCACAGCATAATTATATCTTATATTCCAGGTGAATAGATTTTACCTGCATTTTGTGAACGTGTTTGTACATTTGACTTTACAGAGTTCAAAATAACAATTTCCATCTAAAGCAAAACCTTCCAAAACTTATTTGAAAATATATATATTATTTTTACATCCACATTTTGTCACAGCAAGTGATCACTGGATTAAACTAGGACTTTAGCCTCATCATTCAAATGCCAGTTTATGTATTTTTTTTTATTATGTATGTACAGTTTAATCAGTTACCAATCTGGATTTGAGATTTGAACAATCCCTTGCTGCTTGCAAGCGAGTTTTTCATTGTTAATCATAGTAGCAAGGACAAATGAAAAAGAAATCCTAGGTTACACTGAAGAACTCTTGACTGCTGCAATATGTTAACAAAAATAAACAATTTGACAGTTACAGCTGGAAATAAATTACACGATCTTCTAAGTGTGCCATTGTGATTAAATGAAGAGAAGAAGGAGTCAAACATAATCCTTAGGTATTGAGCATGGTGTGGATAGAAGAGCTCAGTCAATAGTCATAATGAATCTGAGTTTTACATCAAGTGAATAGGTCAAGACTATAAACTGTTCTAATAAAAAATATGTGGGAAACATGTTGAAGTATTTTTTTTTTTTTTTATGATTATTGATAAACAGCACCAAGTTGTTGAAAAGATTTAATAATACGCGTTTTGACTTTGAAAAGTACTATTCCCTTGAAAAAGGTGCCTGAAAAATTTTAAACATTATATATAATTTAAATAAGGTATGGCATGTATGGAAAAGGTACATGGACATGAATTCATACATGCTAAAATACATTCTTAAATAATGAGTCAGATAATGTTTGGCATTTTAATTTTTTTGCCAACCCATGATAATGTAAATATAATACAATGGAGCCATTCACACAGGTACGTAAGCATGAGCTGCTTTCAAATCAGCAACACAGAATCCAATAATATATATTTAAGTGTTTTTTTTTTGATATGGTGATATGGCAAAGAAAAGTGGATGTAAACCCACTGTCATCAAATTTAAATCATTGCCACAGTTAAAATCTATAATGCTATACATGCCTCCTGCATGTAACCTTATATTCTAAAAGTCACCCCCTCACCTGCCAGGAGCCCCCGCAATATTCCTGAATCTGTGGGCGTTTCCTTTTCCGGCACTCGGTGGGCGGAGTCGTGATGTCAGAGGACTCCTCCACCCATGTGCAGGAGTAACAGAGCATGTTCTGTGAAGAAGCAGAGCGTGCTCATGTCACTCCTCCGCATGTGCAGAACAGGAAGCAAGAGAAGGATTATCGAGACACAGAGAAGCAGAGAGGCAGACAGGCAGAGAAGCAGAGAGGCATATAGGCTGATATATATATATATATATAGATAGATAGGCTGTTGATCAAAATGAGTGCTGCACAAAAATAAATGAGCCTTATCCTGCTGTGCCACAAAACTCTGGAATTCAATTCCAAAGAACATTAGAGAGTGATCTTCCCAAAACTCATTGAAATCAAATATAAACATTTTTCGACTTTAGACAAGCTTTCACGTAATTGTCCTTTTTTTACTTTGTTTTATCTTTTGTGTTTCTTGTGTTTTTGTTTCTCTTGTCTGTGTAAAGCTCTTTGAGAAGCTACCTTCAAAAGGTGGCATATAAAATAAAGTTTATTGCTATTAAGGGCTCACTTACTATTTCTTCGAGCCCCCATTGTTGTGACGTAGATGAGGATCAGATCATATTTATGGTAAATTACTTTTTCTTGACATGTAATTTTGAATTATCAGTTGTAGAGAATAGTACCAAAAAATTTTTTTTATATTATTTCACCAAGTTTCTCGTGCATTACAACAATCACACTAATGAGCTTTAAATTGCTGCTAATATATACACTCCATCACCATGTATCTCGTGTGGAGTCTTGTCTTGGACACAAAGTTTGAGAGCTGATCACCATGTTTCACAGTGGGGGTGGTGTGTTCAGGGAGATGTGCAGTGTTAGTTTTCTGCCACATATAGCATTTTTTTTAGGCCAAAAAGTTCTATTTTAGACTCATTTCACCAGAGCACCTTCCACATATTTGCTGTGTCCCCCACATGGCTTCTCATTCACTGCAAACGGGACTTCTTACGGCTTTCTTTCAGTACATGCTCCAGAAGTCTGGTTAGTCGACAGTCGCCATCGCGGCTCGACCGTTTCATACTCCTGTCATGCCAATCAGTTCGCTGTCACGCAAAAACGTCCTGATCCGAATCCGATGGCATCCACCATGCAACAGTTCGTCTCGACGTACCCCAGTCGAATTTGCCTCATTTCATTCCAATTCTCGACCAGTGTCACTCAGCAAGTCACCCTGCAACAGGTTGGACGGTATTTCTCCAGGTAAAATATAGAAACTCACCGTGTACACACGTCCACGTACTGCGCACACTTGTCCTTTCGAAAACACAGCAGCTGGGTACGTATGTTTACACAAGGAAAGAAACAGTCTTGGCTTATCTCATCCCCTTAACAGGTCCGGTCGACCTTCTTGCGACCTCAGAAGCCACATGACATCGCCTCAGGGTACAGCCCATCCGAGGACCATGTCTCAAGCGGGCAGCGAGGACAAGTTGACCCGCATCAGGGCACTAATATCGGTCCACGACCTAGCCGAGAACAAGGCCTAACCTGGGGAGATGTCTCGGTCCTCAAGCTAAGGACCCCAGACTTCTTCAGCTCGTTCATCGTCTTCTTACGTTCCTTTCATCGCAAGCAGCCCAAGGATGGCGTCGTTCCTAGTCACCACCACGGAATGGAGCCTAATGGACACAGGAATTATTCTGTCGCCATTTTCTGCGCTCACTCACCTCATTGTGACGCAGTCTGCCTAATCCTCTCACCACAAACACCCCGGTCAGAAGGGAAGAGGACCATATGTCTCCACACCGAGGTAGACTTGGGTTACTTACTTCACCCGACCCCGAGAGGATGCACAAGACGATAGAGGGGGACACACCCCTCGAGGTCACCAGTTGTCTTTATTCCCATCTAGGGTCCAACCAGTAGGTCCACCCTCAACAGAGGTAAAATATAAAACTCACCGTCCCCCCTTGCTCACCCAGTGTCTCATGTAAGGTCCGGTCGACCGTCCCTTCTTGCGACAGCAAATGGAGTGTCTGTAAGCGACAGCAAAACCACATGGACCATCCCAGGCTTGGCGGCAGAACTTAGACGCAGGGGCGTGCCGTTCCCTGACACGGCCAGGAAGGCGGAGCTCTTCAGGCTCCTGTTCCCTCCTCGGGCCCAGCACTCAACAAGCTTCCCTCCAGTCTATATCTACGGCCATAGCACAACTCCACACCATGGTGTCATCCTTGGCGAACACAGTCACGGACGTCCAAGCCAGAGTGACTCTCCTGGAAGCTCACCCGGCCACGGCTGTCCCCGGCCCTGCCGCAATGCAGCCTCTAACACCAGTCGCCACAGGTACCGCAGGGAAAAGTCCCGTCATCTGCCCAGCACACCTGGTTCCAGCCAGCATTAAGAAGGACATACTGGATGGCAAGGACGTCAACCTCGCCTCCCTACTAATATCGGTCCACGACCTAGCCGAGAACAAGGCCTATACCTGGGGAGATGTCTCGTGGTCCTCAAAGCTAAGGACCCCAGACTCAACCGCAAATTGTCCGTCCCAGAATTTGCGTTGACATTTGGGATGCTTGGAGACGTCCTATGTTCAGCTTCCCCCGGCAGAAGGGAAGAGTTGGACTTATGTCTCCACACCGTGGTAGACTTGGGTTACAAGTACGGCGGGTTCTCGTTCTACGACTACCACCGTTCCTTTTCCGCAAAAGCAGCCGCCAGGATGGCGCAGTTCCAGTCACCCACGGACTGGAGCCTAATGGACACAGAATTATTCTGTCGCCATTTTGCCGGCCTGCGCTCACCATTGTGCGCAGTCTGCCAATCCTCCACACACACCGCCACCTGGTGCTCCAGCGTAGAAGTCAGCCGCTCGGTCGAGTTTCCCTCGACCTCGGCTTCAGCTCAAAACCCGCCAGCACCGGCACAGAAACCCCAAGTTGACAAACTCGGACGCCCCGTCCGGACCATGGGAGGAGCGGCCATCTGTAATAATTACAACCACGGCTCGTGCAACTTCAGCCAATGCAGGATGCTCCACGTGTGCGTCGTATGCCACAGGGCACACCCGAAAAATGTATGCAAAGTCAAGCCGAAAAACCTATGACTGAGCCGCATAAACGTCCACGGTTAGGAGTCTATCTTGACTCACACCCCACCCCCTCACTAGCCACGTTGCTCATACAAGGATTCACAGTGGGCTTCCACACCGGCCTTGTCTCCCTGCCCCACACACCCGGCATCACCTTCCTCGGAGTTGTCTTGGACACATGCTCCATGCAGGCCAGCCTCCCCCTCGACAAGTTGACCCGCATCAGGGCAGTTCTTCAGGACTTCACCCGCACGAGAGGATGCACAAGACGACAGCTCCAGTCACTACTTGGCATGCTCAATTTTGCCATGCGGATCATCCCTCAAGGTCGTTCCTTCATCTCACGGCTCTTAGTCTACCTGTCATAGGCACAAGACCCCGATCAGATCCTCAACCTGGACGCCGCGGCCATAGCAGACCTAGCGATGTGGGAAGAATTCCTTTCCTCATGGAACGGAATATCCATGTTTATCCCGGCCATCTCAACCCACTCACCACAGGTGGTGACAGATGCCGCGGCCTCCACGGGCTTCGCAGCCATTTTTGGCCTCCGTTGGTTTGCTGGCCCTTGGCCCCTGCAGATTCTCTCCCTGTCCTACAACACTATCCGCCTGTACCTGGCCGGCGTACAGCACTTTTTGGCCCTTCAAGATCCCACTAGACCATCTGTCTTCTCGTCCCACGCCGTCAGAGCCGTCCTACACGGCGTCCAGAAGCAGCAACCGGCAAACAGAACCAGACGTCGCCCCATCACGAGTGCCATCTTCCGCGAGATGTCCGCCATACTCGCTGGTTCCCCATTTGGTATCCTCCTCAGCCAGGTCATACAAGCCGCTATCTACCTGGCCTACTACGGGTTCCTACGTCCCAGCGAATTCACCTGTAACAGCTCGACCAGCCGAACCCTGTGCAGACGCCACCTAGTTCGCCATCAAGACCACTTCGTGCTCCACCTCAGCGTCTCCAAGACTCAGCAAGCTGGCCACGGGGTGGACATCCATCTATACAGAACCGGCATTTCCTGGTGCCCAGTGACGGTTCTCAACCGCCTGCTCTCACTCCTGCCAGAACAAAGGGACACCGATCCCCTTCTACCTTTCCCAGTCAAACCCCTGAGCACCTGCCAGTTCATGACACACGTAAGGATTCTCCTCCGCAACCTACGCCTCAACCCCGGCGAATACTCCGGTCACTCTTTTCGGATCGGGGCCGCCTCAACCGCCTCACAGCATGGGGTCCCAGGCCACATCATCCAGAGACTCGGCAGATGGAAGTCAGCCTGCTTCACCCGGTATATACATGACCCAAGGGTGGAAATGTCACGGGCCTTCGCCCAACTCACGCAGTAGACAATGCTAAAAGTCAATAAACATCTTCAAACCCTACCTCAGTTTTTTGCCCCCTTATTTTTGCATACCGTCCATTAGACCAAGGCACACTTCAGGTCCCCCTTTTCATGTTGTAGATCTTATGGTTAAGTTATTCCTCTTCAGACACGTATCGGCCATAGGGCTTCAACCATAAGTGGAAGGCCAACATGGTGGCCTGAATTTATGGGAGGAGCCCGGAAGGGTATTTAACCGGCCCACTCGCCTGTGGTCTTCGTCGGTTCCGGTGCGCGATACCCACCCTCCCATTCCCCCTTTCAAGGGCATTTCTCACAACTTCACCCTCATCAAACACTCATTTCTAATCAGGGTATGCCCCCTTATTTTGGCATACCGTCCATTAGACCAAGGCACACTTCAGGTCCCCCTTTTCATGTTGTAGATCTTATGGTTAAGTTATTCCTCTTCAGACACGTATCGGCCATAGGGCTTCAACCATAAATATATATATATATATATATATATATATATATATATATATATATATATATATTTATTTATTACAGGGTTTATATAGCGCCAACAGTTTACGCAGCGCTTTACAATGTAAAAAGGTAGACAATACAGTTATAATACAATAAAGTACAAGAGGATTGAGAGGGCCCTGCTCAAAAGATACAGTGGTGTGAAAAAGTGTTTGCCCCCTTCCTCATTTCCTGTTCCTTTGCATGTTTGTCACACTTAAGTGTTTCGGAACATCAAACCAATTTAAACAATAGTCAAGGACAACACAAGTAAACACAAAATGCAATTTGTAAATGAAGGTGTTTATTATTAAAGGTGAAAAAAAATCCAAACCATCATGGCCCTGTGTGAAAAAGTGATTGCCCCCCTTGTTAAAACATACTATAACTGTGGTTGTCCACACCTGAGTTCAATTTCTCTAGCCACACCCAGGCCTGATTATTGCCACACCTGTTCACAATCAAGGCATCACTTAAATAGGAGCTGCTTGACACAGTAAGGTCCACCAGAAGATCCTTAAAAGCTACACATCATGCCGAGACCCAAAGAAATTCAGGAACAATTGAGAAAGAAAGTAATTGAGATCTATCAGTCTGGAAATGGTTATAAAGCCATTTCCAAAGCTTTGGGAATCCAGCGAACCACAGTGAGAGCCATTATCCACAAATGGCGAAGACATGGAACAGTGGTGAACCTTCCCAGGAGTGGCCGGCCGCCCAAAATTACCCAAAGAGCGCAGCGACGACTCATCCAAGAGGTCACAAAAGACCCCACAACAACGTCCAAGGAACTGCAGGCCTCACTTGCCTCAGTTAAGGTCAGCGTTCATGCCTCCACCATCAGGAAAAGACTGGGCAAAAATGGCCTGCATGGCAGAGTTCCAAGGAGAAAACCACTGCTGAGCAAAAAGAACATCAAAGCTCGTCTCAATTTCTCCACAACACATCTTGATGATCCCCAAGACTTTTGGGACAACATTCTGTGGACCGATGAGACAAAAGTGGAACTCTTTGGAAGGTGTGTGTCCAAGTATATCTGGCGTAGAAGGAACACTGCATTTCAGAAGAAGAACATTATACCAACAGTAAAATATGGTGGTGGTAGTGTGATGGTCTGGGGCTGTTTTGCTGCTTCAGGACCTGGAAGACTTGCCGTGATAAAAGGAACCATGAATTCTGCTGTCTACCAAGAGATCCTGAAGGAGAATGTCCGACCATCTGTTCATGTACTCAAGCTGAAACGAACTTGGGTTCTGCAGCAGGACAATGATCCTAAACACACCAGCAAGTCCACCACCGAATGGCTGAAGAAAAACAAAATGAAGACTTTGGAGTGGCCTAGCCAAAGTCCAGACCTGAATCCTATTGAGATGTTGTGGTATGACCTTAAAAAGGCCGTTCATGCTCGAAAAACCCTCTAATGTAACTGAATTAGGACAATTCTGCAAAGATGAGTGGGCCAAAATTCCTCCAGGACGCTGTAAAAGCCTCATTGCACGTTATCGCAAACGCTTGGTTGCAGTTGTTGCTGCTAAGGGTGGCCCAACCAGTTATTAGGTTTAGGGGGCAATCACTTTTTCACACAGGCCATGATGGTTTGGATTTTTTTCACCTTTAATAATAAACACCTTCATTTACAAATTGCATTTTGTGTTTACTTGTGTTGTCCTTGACTATTGTTTAAATTGGTTTGATGTTCCGAAACACTTAAGTGTGACAAACATGCAAAGGAACAGGAAATGAGGAAGGGGCAAACACTTTTTCACACCACTGTATATATATATATATATATATATATATATATATATATATATATATATATATATATATATATATATATATATATATATATATACACATACAGGTCCTTCTCAAAAAATTTGCATATTGTGATAAAGTTCATTATTTTCTGTAATGTACTGATAAACATTAGACATATATTTTAGATTCATTACACACAACTGAAGTAGTTCAAGCCTTTTCTTGTTTTAATATTGATGATTTTGGCATACAGCTCATGAAAACCCCAAATTCCTATCTCAAAAAATTAGCATATTTCATCCGACCAATAAAAGAAAAGTGTTTTTAATACAAAAAAAGTCAACCTTCAAATAATTATGTTCAGTTATGCACTCAATACTTGGTCGGGATTCCTTTTGCAGAAATGACTGCTTCAATGCGGCGTGGCATCGAGGCAATCAGCCTGTGGCACTGCTAAGGTGTCATGGAGGCCCAGGATGCTTTGATAACGGCCTTAAGCTCATCCAGAGTGTTGGGTCTTGCGTCTCTCAACTTTCTCTTCCCAATATCCCACAGATTCTCTATGGGGTTCAGGTCAGGAGAGTTGGCAGGCCAATTGAGCACAGTAATACCATGGTCAGTAAACCATTTACCAGTGGTTTTGGCACTGTGAGCAGGTGCCAGGTCGTGCTGAAAAATGAAATCTTCATCTCCATAAAGCTTTTCAGCAGATGGAAGCATGAAGTGCTCCAAAATCTCCTGATAGCTAGCTGCATTGACCCTGCCCTTGATAAAACACAGTGGACCAACACCAGCAGCTGACATGGCACCCCAGACCATCACTGACTGTGGGTACTTGACACTGGACTTCAGGCATTTTGGCATTTCCCTCTCCGCAGTCTTCCTCCAGACTCTGGCACCTTGATTTCCGAATGACATGCAAAATTTGCTTTCATCCGAAAAAAGTACTTTGGACCACTGAGAAACAGTCCAGTGCTGCTTCTCTGTAGCCCAGGTCAGGCGCTTCTGCCGCTGTTTCTGGTTCAAAAGTGGCTTGACCTGGGGAATGCGGCACCTGTAGCCCATTTCCTGCACACGCCTGTTCACGGTGGCTCTGGATGTTTCTACTCCAGACTCAGTCCACTGCTTCCGCAGGTCCTCCAAGGTCTGGAATCGGTCCTTCTCCACCATCTTCCTCAGGGTCCGGTCACCTCTTCTCGTTGTGCAGCGTTTTCTGCCACACCTTTTCCTTCCCACAGACTTCCCACTGAGGTGCCTTGATACAGCACTCTGGGAACAGCCTATTCGTTCAGAAATGTCTTTCTGTGTCTTACCCTCTTGCTTGAGGGTGTCAATGATGGCCTTCTGGACAGCAGTCAGGTCGGCAGTCTTACCCATGATTGCGGTTTTGAGTAATGAACCAGGCTGGGAGTTTTAAAAAAGCCTCAGGAATCTTTTGCAGGTGTTTAGTGTTAATTAGTTGATTCAGATGATTAGGTTAGTAGCTCGTTTAGAGAAACTTTTCATGATATGCTAATTTTTTGAGATAGGAATTTTGGGTTTTCATGAGCTGTATGCCAAAATCATCAATATTAAAACAAGAAAAGGCTTTAACTACTTCAGTTGTGTGTAATGAATCTAAAATATATGAAAGTCTAATGTTTATCAGTACATTACAGAAAATAATGAACTTTATCACAATATGCTAATTTTTTGAGAAGGACCTGTATATATATATATATATATATATATATATACAGTGGTGTGAAAAAGTGTTTGCCCCCTTCCTCATTTCCTGTTCCTTTGCATGTTTGTCACACTTAAGTGTTTCGGAACATCAAACCAATTTAAACAATAGTCAAGGACAACACAAGTAAACACAAAATGCAATTTGTAAATGAAGGTGTTTATTATTAAAGGTGAAAAAAAATCCAAACCATCATGGCCCTGTGTGAAAAAAGTGATTGCCCCCCTTGTTAAAACATACTATAAGTGTGGTTGTCCACACCTGAGTTCAATTTCTCTAGCCACACCCAGGCCTGATTATTGCCACACCTGTTCACAATCAAGGCATCACTTAAATAGGAGCTGCTTGACACAGTAAGGTCCACCAGAAGATCCTTAAAAGCTACACATCATGCCGAGACCCAAAGAAATTCAGGAACAATTGAGAAAGAAAGTAATTGAGATCTATCAGTCTGGAAAGGGTTATAAAGCCATTTCCAAAGCTTTGGGAATCCAGCGAACCACAGTGAGAGCCATTATCCACAAATGGCGAAGACATGGAACAGTGGTGAACCTTCCCAGGAGTGGCCGGCCGCCCAAAATTACCCCAAGAGCGCAGCGACGACTCATCCAAGAGGTCACAAAAGACCCCACAACAACGTCCAAGGAACTGCAGGCCTCACTTGCCTCAGTTAAGGTCAGCGTTCATGCCTCCACCATCAGGAAAAGACTGGGCAAAAATGGCCTGCATGGCAGAGTTCCAAGGAGAAAACCACTGCTGAGCAAAAAGAACATCAAAGCTCGTCTCAATTTCTCCACAACACATCTTGATGATCCCCAAGACTTTTGGGACAACATTCTGTGGACCGATGAGACAAAAGTGGAACTCTTTGGAAGGTGTGTGTCCAAGTATATCTGGCGTAGAAGGAACACTGCATTTCAGAAAAAGAACATTATACCAACAGTAAAATATGGTGGTGGTAGTGTGATGGTCTGGGGCTGTTTTGCTGCTTCAGGACCTGGAAGACTTGCCGTGATAAAAGGAACTATGAATTCTGCTGTCTACCAAGAGATCCTGAAGGAGAATGTCCGACCATCTGTTCGTGTACTCAAGCTGAAACGAACTTGGGTTCTGCAGCAGGACAATGATCCTAAACACACCAGCAAGTCCACCACCGAATGGCTGAAGAAAAACAAAATGAAGACTTTGGAGTGGCCTAGCCAAAGTCCAGACCTGAATCCTATTGAGATGTTGTGGTATGACCTTAAAAAGGCCGTTCATGCTCGAAAACCCTCTAATGTAACTGAATTAGGACAATTCTGCAAAGATGAGTGGGCCAAAATTCCTCCAGGACGCTGTAAAAGCCTCATTGCACGTTATCGCAAACTCTTGGTTGCAGTTGTTGCTGCTAAGGGTGGCCCAACCAGTTATTAGGTTTAGGGGGCAATCACTTTTTCACACAGGGCCATGATGGTTTGGATTTTTTTTCACCTTTAATAATAAACACCTTCATTTACAAATTGCATTTTGTGTTTACTTGTGTTGTCCTTGACTATTGTTTAAATTGGTTTGATGTTCCGAAACACTTAAGTGTGACAAACATGCAAAGGAACAGGAAATGAGGAAGGGGGCAAACACTTTTTCACACCACTGTATATATATATATATATATAACAATCAAACCTTCCTATTATATTATAGAGCTGTTGCAATATTCTCCTCATTATCTTAAGTCTGCAAAAATAAATGTAATTATTCATAATTTCTGTTTGTTGAGTGAGTTAACCAGATGTAATCACTTCACCAGGCATTATACTTCACTTGAAAAAAAAAATACATAATTAATTTTTGCTTCATATATGCTTTCAAGTGTGCGTGATATCCACAAAATATGTGAGCATAACACCTCAATCAATTGACAAAAATCTGTTTGCAATGTGTTTGTCCAGCATTATTCAAGAACAATCTATTATGTAGCTCACAATATCCATCCAAATCTATTCTGTATTTTGAGAGTAAATTTAATTATTAGATGAACATAAATTCAAAATTAGCTTCCTTAATTTCATCACACAATAAGACATATCAGTAATGTGGAACAATTAATATACTATTACCCAGGGCTTTTTTTCCAGGGGGAACTTGGTGGAACTCAGTTCCTCCACCATTGGCTCAGACCCTTGGGGGGGGCTGCTCCCCACAATCACTTGTAAACACAGAAGTCCGGTTTCTGTGTTTACAAGTGACAGCTCTGCACTAACCCCCCCTGAACTCTGCAATCTGTATGTAATGCAATCCTGGTATTTAATGTCCCTTTAAGACCCTCCTACTGTTCGTGAAATTTGACTGACCACACCCACTATTTGATGTGATTTGGAGGGTGTGTGTGGGTGGAGGGGTTTTGGTGGGTCATGGTTGAGTTCCAGCACCTATTGTTTGAGAAATAAAAGCCCAGCTATTACCCAATGATATGTTAATGCTGTTAAACAGAAGTAAATATAGAAAGATGCTTAGATACAGCAGGGAAAATTTTTTACATCAATAATGTTGTTTACTGACTTCCCTGGAAAAATGTAAACTACCTTTTTGTCTAGTTACTCACTAGGTTACAGACACAGTATTTTATTACTTTACCATGTGTATCTGTAAAAATATAGAAATGAAAAATATTGAAGGCTGATGAAGTCTCAGACAGCCATCAAGGAATAAAACATGCATAAAGAATTAATAAGTGTAATTTGTAAAAAAAACACATATTAACCATACATATTATAAAACCACTTTTGCAAGAGATGACCAGTTTTCAGACTTATGTGTGAATATATAGTTGAGGAAATATGTCCTGAAAATCTGTTTAAATCTGGAGGAAGATCTAAACCTGGAAATGAGTGAATAGCATGTAACTATTATTGGATACAAAAAGAAAGGAAGAGTTTGGAAGATTTCAACTGGCTGGATAATTATACAGTACTGTGTAATAATGCAAATAAATCTGTATAGAACAAAAGAGAGACCGTGAAGCCTGTATTTTGAGGTGAATCTGAAAAAAAAAAGACAGGAAAACTATATATGTGAACGGTATAGTGATATGGTGATTTGGATAGTGCTAAGAGAAAAAAGTGGTGGATAAATTAGTTTCAGTATGAGTTTTTCAACAATGTTTGTTTTATCTGTGTACATGACATTTTTTCAGTTTTTTGTTTTCAGAAAGAATTTATTTTACATTTTATCCAGAAAACACCTACTATATCTTATCCACAAAGCAATGAAGAACAAGTTAAACTGAAAGTTCAAGTCAAGACTGTTGCCAAAAACCATCATCATCCAATAATTTTTAGTGCTGTGTTATCATTAATCCATGAAAAGCTTTGTCAACAGCTCAGATGTACAAGATTGACCATTTTCCATTCAAAATATTTATGCACACTATAACTTCCTGAGTAAAAGATTTGGCTAAACAGCATCTGTAGATGCTTACTAAGAAAAGCAATTATAATGTCACTGTATATGCAGCTGGGATGAAGTTTTGGATCTGTTTTGTTGGTACTTTGTTGATTCTCACCTACTTGCACTGAAAGCTCTCCTTACTTTAGAAACAATGTAGAATTTTAGATTAGTTGTTGGTTTGAATTTTGAAAGCCTAGTACTGTTTATACACCATTCAGTATTCCATGTTGAAAAGTTTGATATATTATGGGATAGATGTTAAGTGACTTTTATATTTTTTATATAGTTCTTTGTAGACAATACATGCTTCCAAAAAACTATCTTTCCTGAATATATATATATATATATATATATATATATATATATATATATATATATTTATTTTTATTATTTTGTTTGATAGAAAAAGACATGGAGGCTCTAAAGCTGTAACATTACTCAACCCCCCCCCCCCCCCCCCCCCGGTTTCAGCTTGACGCCTAATGCACTTACTACTTTAATATTCCTGAAGTGTTAATTAGGAATTAAGTTAATACTTAACTCATTACAGGTTGCTTTGAGTCAAATTATTTTTATATTTTTATATTTAGTTAAATCTAGCCCATTTTTTTAATGATGTTATAGACCAAATGTGCACATCACCATTGCCTGAACCTCATTTTTTTACATGCACTGTATTTTTGTTGGAATTTGGCTTAGGTTTCTGTTTGTAACAATATTCCATATTTATTTGATCATGTTAATGACTTTATTGCTAACATGCTAATTTAATATACTAAGTGTAGTTAGTGAGCAAGGGTTACACAGAGAGTATACACGCATTTCACTCACACGCAGATTGGAATCTCATTGTTAGTATAACACTGAACTAAAATATACAAAAGGTAGTGATTGTTAATTTCCTCTAGGTGCATCTTAAAAAAGCAAGTCACCGTTGGTATGATTTCTTTGACATACAGTGACATCAGTAGAATATTGGTGCATACCTAGGGTTTACAGTTGTTACCGATGTTTGGATTGAGGAACTTGGGGTTCCCATGATGATTTGACGGCGTGTTAGTAAATTTCCTATGTCAGACAACGGTACAGCAGGCAACAATAGGCAGAGATGCTTAGATGTATTAACAGACCTCCCTTGTCCCTGCACCTTCTGTTCCCCCATCTGTAACAAAAAAAAAAGTTCAACATTTTATATCTTTTTAGATGCCTGGTAAAAGATTGATACATGACTTTTTTAATTTCTTCTTAGGCAAGCCTACCATCGTGGAACCAATAGAAAACATATTTACAGTGGTTGAAAATGTCGTAGGTACAGGTGTATCTCCAAAAAATTTATTTTCATCAAAAATTTACTTTATTTCATTATTTAAATTTAAAAAGTTGCACACAGAGAGATACCTTTTTTAGCAATTCTTTCTGTTAATTTTGGTGTTTTATGGCTTTTAGCTAGTGAAAATCCCAAATTCTGTATCTCAGAAATGTTTTATATTACATAAGACAAATAAAAAAAAAAAAATTGAATACAAAAATGTTGGCTTACTGAAAAGTATGTCCATGTACAGTATAGTATGCACTCAATACTTGGTCGGGGCTCCTTTTGCATAAATGACTGCACCAATGCGGCATGGCATGGAGGCAATAAGCCTATGGCTCTGCTGAGGTGTTATGGAAGCCCAGGTTGCTTTGATAGTGACCTTCAGCTCATTTGCACTGCTGGAAAATAAAATCAGCATCTCCATAAAGCTGGTCAGCATAGGGAAGCATGAAGTGCTCTAGAATTTCCTGGTAGAGGGCTGTGCTGACTTTGGACTTGATAAAACACAATGGACTAACACCAGCAGATAAAACGGCTCCTCAAATCATCACTGACTGTGATGTCTGCTGTATCGTTGTCTGATAAAGGAAATTGACCAGCACATATGTATGTTTAGGGTGATCTATTATTCTTTGGTATTCATTTTGTTTATCAGTTTTGGTTGGTTTTGAGATCCATAGGAGTGCACAAGTACTTCATATTTAAATTGACCAACACGCCGTCAAATCATCATGAGAACCCCAAGTTCTTCAATCCAAACATGGGTAACAACTGAAATTTTTTTTTTTTTATGCCTGGATCTACCGCTGTGGCTGTTATTTAATTACTTAAAGCGGACCTCCACCCTAAAGTGGAAGTTCCGCTCATCCGAACCCCCCCTCCGGTGCCACAATTGGCACCTTTTAGGGGGGAAGGGGGTGCAGATACCTGTATAATCCAGGTATCTGCACCCACTTCCGGTAATGGCTAGCCGCAGATGCCCCACCCCCCGTTGTTTTCTGGGAAACACACAGTTCCCAGGACACAATGGGGACCAGTGAAGACGTTCAGCGCGACTCGCGCATGCGCAGTAGGGAACCGGGCAGTGAAGCCGCACCGCTTCACTTCCTGATTCCCTGACAGAGGATGGCGGCGGGGGCAGCCGAGAGACAAGTGATTGCTCATCATCTGCTGCCGACATCGCTGGACCCTGGAACAGGTAAGTGACCATTTATTAAAAGTCAGCAGCTGCAGTATTTGTAGCTGCTGACTTTTAATATATTTTTTTTTTTTTTAGGTGCCACTCCTCTTTAAATTCCAAAGTATATTTTTCGCCTTGTGGTGATTAACACATGGCGCAGTCCATGCAGCCAGAAAAACGCATATGCAAAAAGAGAAAAAAGGTTTCTCCAAGTAGTCTACTACTGCAGGACACTTTTAGTTCATTTCAATACATTTTATTTGTAGAAAAAATACACCATGATATTAGCAAAAAAATCTAAGTATATACCCTTTAGAGCAATTATTAAAAAGACAACGTTGTCATTATAAGAGGAATCGCAGCTGCGCATACATTTATTCAAACAGCTCCAGGGATTGGGGATTAATTTAAGTATTTAAGTATTTAAGTTACTAAGAACTTCACAGGATACTCGCATATTCCCAGTATAGTCCCATTTTGCTATTAGCTCAAAGTATTGTCAGGTGGATGGTTTAGGTATTGATGCGACTGAGCAGGTAGATATTCGAGCTGCCCTATAGTCCTTTACTGGGCATTTCAGTCCAAATAATGATTGAAAGTCCTTATAATTAGGGGCTTGGCTCTCATCTACCTACATATTGGCTTACATAGGCTTATAGTGTCCAAGAGTGAACTGCAGGGAATCGCTTTGTTAAAGTAGTGTTGTCTGAGAAGGTCATTCATCCATATAGTGGAGAATGGGGAGGGAGGATTAAAGCAGAATGTGAAAAAAAAACAGAACTTGCCTGTCTACAGCTGATCAGTTAATTATTTGCAATAAAGCAGGTAGAGACACTCTCACCATTTTTTCTGCTTCATCTGCTTCCTTGTACCTCCACCCATCCCTTCAGTTCGAGCTGGGCTCTCTGGATCACCAGAAGATTTCCACCATGGATCTGTCCGTTCCCTGAATATGAACTTTCAGCCGTCACTTTACTGCCGCCTCAGTATACTGCTCATGCTGTGGGCTGCGATCCCACGATCCTCATGGACGTGCTGATGTCACACTGACGCTTTTCGTTAGCCAATGACAGCTAACTTCTTCAGAACAAGGAGTTAAGAATGCTGGCTTAAATGGCCACGTAATTAACTGCTGTATCTTCTTTCAGCCACTAGATGTCATCCATACATTCTCCTCCATTCAACTTTCAGCACACAGAAACAAATCACTGAGTACTTTAGGCTCATTTTGAAAGGGATTAATTATTTAATTAAAAATAAAGAAAAAATTAAAAAGAGGATACAAATCATACATGCAATCTGGTGCATGCTAAGGGTTGAGAAGCAGATTCCCACACATTACTGAGATTCTTAAAATTATCCTTCAAACTAGAATCTTGGCATGATAAATGTTCCCACTGCTCATCCCCCCCCCCCCCTCTGCACACACCAGATATATGACTTAGGATAGCTTGCCAACACTTGCAGTTTGTCAGCTGACTGGTCTGCTAGGCAATCACACACAGACACACACATCACTATCTGGCAGATACAATAGCTTCCAAATGCTGACACTAATCTGCAGTGCCAGGACAAGGTCATCCAGCGCCCAAGGCAAAGATACAATAGCTTCCAAATGCTGACACTAATCTGCAGTGCAAAGATGCCAAACTGCCCCCCCCCCTCTTCCCTTAGGCTTAGCGTTAGGGCGCCCCCATCCCCGCAATAAACCATTGCGTCTAGGGCAGCCTCCCATCCTGCCAGCCCCTTGTCCCAACTCTGCTAATCTGCATGTAATCAGCAGGAACACAATACTTTTTTTATACAGATAATTTGTGAACTTATGATCAAACATGCATACACAAGTAATCTACTGGAATAATCTCTCTAGGAATATGAATTCTTAGCATAGCAAACAAAAACCACGTATTAAATACAGTATATATATTTACCGTCTTTGGGTGGGCAGTGCATAGAAATATAAGTAAACATTAGCAAATGACAACAAAGAAAATGACATACAGAAATCAGGTTTTTAGCTATGAAATAAAAAAGGAAAAAAAAATGAAATAAGTGTTACTGTATTGTACTGCTGGCAGGCACATAACAGATAATTCAGCAACCTGCCTTATTTAGAACTATGTACAAATTATACAGTTCATATTACATGTTATATCATTTATAGAAGTGTGGAAGTAGGACAGAATCTAATCCTTGGTCATTCATCTTCATAAATGGTTCTTGCCCCCAGAATTGGCCAAAGGCTAACTGGACCAGATGATCCCGATGGCTGGATCGAAGTTATGATTTCTGACAGTGTATCATCCTGATTTCAGCAAGTTCAAACAATGCATGACTGCCAAGGGTCAGGCCTAAATATTTGTTTTGTCCGTCCCTAGGTGATCCTGTACATGCAGAACATATAATTTCATATTTGTATGTAGCTCATAATGCTTACTATCAGAAAGAATAATTTTTATTTCCGTCCAACTAAGATTTTGGATTTTTTTTTAAAGATACAACTTATACCCTCTGATCTTAAAAATGAGTGTTGCAGCAGACAGCCTGATACCTCCAATATGGGATAGCCTTGCCCCCCTGCTAATTCTTCTGCTGACAGCTCAGAAGGATCCTTTTGATGACTTGTGAGATGACAGTTAATTATCTTTATCTAAACCACAAGCCTGTCAGAAACTCATTGGGAGCTAGGTGTTAGTTTATTCAATGCTTAGGACTGAGCTCTCTTTAAATTCAAATTGTGCACATCTGTCTGTAACAGATCACTGATTGAATTAGAATATCTGTATTATGTTTACAGAATGCTGTTTCCATGTGGCAAAAGTCTTAAAATATACATGAATAAACATTGCGTACATGTGCTGAAATGTCAATAGGAGGGTGAATTTGTAGCAAAAGAATATACTAAACTGTGCTTGAACCAACATTTCCTTACATTTGATAGTTGTATGCAACTCTGACTTTGTATTGCAGAACAAAAAGTCAAAGTTCAGGCCAAAGTGAATTCACAACAATGTACAGAGAAGCAACATTCTTTGCTTTGGAACCAGCTAAAAGAAATAAACATAGATGTTTTTTCTGCTATCATTTAAGCACTTTTACATTTGTTATATAACATTTCAGAAAGGTGCTAACATACTATGTAAATGTATGCAGCACATACTGTAAATTAGTGGTTCTCAACCTCAGTCCTCAAGTACCCCCAACAGGTTTTTCTTTATCTTGCACAGATGCTTTAAATCAGAGTCAATGGCTTGGTATTTTGGACAGCAATTTTATCTAAAGCCCCATACACACGGTAGGATTTTCGCATGGATTCTGTCCGATCGGACAATGTTGTCGAAAAATCCGACCGTGTGTATGCACCATCGGACAGTGTACGTCGGATTGTCCGACGGACAAAGTCCTATCTCCTGCTGGATAGATTTTTGGACAACAAGGTCCGATCACACCAAATCCGATCGTGTGTATGGTAGTCCGACCGGACAAAGTACTACGCATGCTCAGATCACATTACAAGACCAAAGCTATTGGCTACTAGCCTCTACGTAGTCCCGTCGTAGGCAACAAACGTCACCAGGTTCAGAATGATCGGATTTTCCGACAACTTTGTCCGACCGTGTGTACGCAAAACCAACATCAGACAAAGTATGACGGACATGGTCTGACGGACCTGGTCCTCGGATAATCCGCGCGTGTGTATGGGGCTTAAGAGAAATTCCCAAAACATGGCCTGTTGGGGGTACTTGAGGACTGAGGTTGAGAACCACTGCTGTAAATCTATAAGCAGCTAAGTTATAGATTTATTAGACTCTTTTATGACAGTCTAAACAACTAGACGTGTTCAGGTGGGAGGACCTGAAGACGTCAGCAGCAGCCACCCTCCACTTAGTCTCTGTGAGACATGCTTGCAGCTTGCAGCTTGCAGCAAACATTTTCATTCTTAGCACTGGGATCACAGTGCTTCACTTGTGAGTAGTTTTACTTTTGGATTTAAATAAAATGTACTAAGTTTATACACAGAGCACTGTGGATGTCTCATTTTGATCTTACATGGTACAACGAGGTTTGTCTGTAACAACATTGATTGGGAGATCTGATGAGCGATTTGGAGCAGTGGATGCGTAATGTGAGCTGGATCTCTGGAAAACATTTTTACCTCTTTAACCCCTTATGAGGGGTTAAAAGTAGACTTATCTGTTAGTTCAGTAGGTCCACTGTGCAAGGTGAGCGGCCTGTATTTCTGTCGGTGGTGGTATCTGCATCAGATTGAAAAGCATCTTTACCAGCACAAGTGTTCACAGCTGAGGAATTTATCTGCCTTACTCCCTATTTACACATTTATATGCATGGACATTCTCTCTAAAGTTTTTAGATTCATACGTTTATGTGATTCCTGCCTTAGTGATTTAGTCTAGTTTTATTTAGTGCTGCACTATTTATGTTTGTAGCCTCCCTGGCGGTAATACAGAGTCTGGCTCGGGGCAGGAAATTCAGTACCAAAAGCGGTAACCCCGAGCCAGACTCGGGCTTGCGTTGCAGGATACAGGGGGGGGGGGTTAATTACATTGTCCCCTGGATCCTGCAATGTCTCCCCGCTGTGTGAGCGAGCCGTCTGCTCGCTCGATTCACACAGTGCCGAGTGCCGCTGATCTCCGTTCCCTGCGACGTTACGACGCACAGGAGCGGAGATCGGCGCCAAATTCAAAAAAGTTTAAAAACACAGTACACATACAGTACTGTAATCTTACAGATTACAGTACACATACAGTACTGTAATCTTACAGATTACAGTACTGTATAAAAAAATATACACATCCCCTTTGTCCCTAGTGGTCTGTCCAGTGCCCTGCATGTCATTTTTATATAATAAAAATATTTTTTTCTGCCTGGAAACTGGAGATTGTCCATAGCAACCAAAAAGTGTCCCTTTATGTCAAAAGTGGTTTTAGACCAGCTAGAAAACAGCGATAATAAATTAGAATCTCAATTTATCATCAAGCACTAAATTTAATGACAGCGACTATTCTGCAACTGAGCAAATTTCAGTGTTTTTGATTTAATTACATTATTGAATAATTTTTATATATATTATAATTTATGATTTTGTGTTTCAAACTTTATCATACCCGGGATGTCTACTAGACTCTGGTTCGGTCAGATTTAAGTGAGTTATTCATAAGAATTGCATGCCTACAATATAAAAACGCCAAATTTCCATGCAAAATAATTGTACCTCTTTCAGCACAAAATTCCAGACAGAATCATACCACCATGGAGGTTAAAAATTTACTGAGGATTTGTATTTTTGACCTTGTGTGCTATAGCGGCTTTTTAGGTTAGAATATTTGTTTGCGCCGATTGATCACTATTTATTTTTAAATACCATACCCAGTTACTATGTGAGATGCAAACTCCATAAAGTAAAATAATATTTTCCTTTGCCTTTCTTGATCAAATCCTCCCTCATCTGTGTCTCACATGCTTCCTGTTCCAAACACTGCAGCTCACAGTGGTAACACTTCACCAAATAATGATAAACCACTTCACACCATCCATGCTATATGCCTTTACAGAGAGACCAATAGCACTACAAGAGTTAAGGCCCAAATCTTGCATTAAAATAGCATGCTTTGATCTTCTACAGCTATCCCAGAATGGACTATAATGCACAAAAGGATGCACTAAGTTTTAATACAGACAAAAAGAAAACAAGGGGAAGCGCACATTCTAGCAGAATTAAGCACTTTAATGAAATTAAATGAAAAATCTAAAATCCAAAAGAATTGCATACACATATTGCCCCATCAGAGAATCGCTTTGTACATAGCCTGAAGACCACAAAACACTTTCATCATCCAGCTCTGAGCTCAGCCTTAGTGTGTGATGACAGGCTGGGGAAGTGGAAGTCTCTGTCACTTGCTGTGGATCAAGCTCCATGTCAGGGCTCCCCGCAGGCTGTGTACAAGCTCACACTAATGTAATCAACAGACAGGGTAAGGGTTGCCAGAACCTACACATTTCAGGGGTGTGTCCCCCCCTCACTCAAGTCTGCTAGCACTGCCCTATGTGCACTGCGAAATATCTAGCATGGCAGGCACTTTTTCAAACCAGTTGACCATTGCACTTACATGGTCATGACATCTATAGGATACAGGTGTGTATGCAGAGCAAAAACAAAGCTTGAAAAACAGAAAACTATAAATTCAAGGCAAGAAATGGGACAAAAATATTCACACACCACTCTTCAGAGTTAAAGGGATAATAACGGTAAATAAAAAAATAGCAAACATGTTATACACACCTGTCCAGTGTAATGTGTTTTGCACAGAGCAGCCCCAATACGCCTCTTCATCTTCTGGCTCCTCATCTTCTCTGAGTGCCCTTATACCAAGCTGCTTGCTATGGGGGCATTTGTGTGTGATCGCTCTTGAGCCCATAAGACACACTTTTTTTTTTTTAAACTTTATATGTTTATTATATATTTTACACATTTACAACAAAACAAAAATGGCATACATATTCATACATCCAGTAAGCAATAATTAATTAATGCATAGAAAAAGATAAATGAGCTAGTAATTTTGTGGGTTGATTGTGCCTTACTCCCTCCCCCCCTCTATCCCACCCCTCCCCCCCCCCCCCTACGCCACTCATCCATCTTTTGCACGCCCAACTCTGACTCACCCTCATCCTACTATTTTATTACGCTTCATTTAAATAGGACTCCAGTATATTAATATTTCAAGTTACTATCCTTTTCATTCCACGGTTTCCACAACAAATGGAATTTATCAAAGTTCCTTTGTTTAATATAGATTGTTCTCTCTTTAAGAATCACCCTCTCCATATTTTGTTCCCATTCCTCAACTGATGGGGAAAGAGGGGACTGCCATTTCTGGGCAATGAGTTTCCTGGCCTGGAATAGGCATCGCAAAATCGCTAATTGAGTCTCCCCTGGCCTGCCCCTTCCCTCCACCCCCCCAAGACACAAAGAATGGGGTCTAGATCCAAGTGGGTTTTAAAAATCCGGGCGATCCTAGCCACCACCTCATACCAATAGCGGTGTAATTTGGGACATCTCCAGAACATATGGATAAGATCTGCACCCGATCTCCCACATCTATGACAAGTATCATCTTGTTTGCACCCAAACCTGAACAATTTTGCTGGGGTATAGTACACACAATATATTAAAAAAAGATGTGACATCTTCTGAGGAGGGGAAAGTAAAACCCAAGGGGCAAGCTCTATTATCCTTTCCCATTGTGCATCCGAGATGTTTCCCACGTCGTTTTGTGGGGACCTATTTGGGGCCCTCCCCGACTCCCTTTATGTATATGTGAGTATACTTTAGCTATCATCCCCTTTCGGGTCTCAGCCCCTACTATACTCTGTAGTATTGGGATGCTGGTCCATTCTAAGGTCGAGTCTTTAAACTGTTCGGTAAGGGCATGCCTCACTTGCAAATACCTAAAAAATGACTTCTTAGGGAGCAAAAATTGGGTCCTTAAGTCCTGAAAACTTCTAATCTCCCCCTCATGGTAAAACTGGGCAATATACTTCAACCACAATCTATCCCATTCTCTAATGATGCCTATTTTTTGTATCTCACCCAAGTTGTTGTTTTACCACAAGGGGGAGTAAGCTGTAAAACCATTATACCCAAGTATTTTTTTTGCCATTCCCCATGTTCTTGCCATCAAATCCTGTGTAGGTAGCCCCTTCTGAAAAGACCTGCCTCTAATATCTCTATTAGAGAGTTATGTACCGATTTATAGAGAAGAATCTTCCATTCCCCTCCGTCTCACTTCCCCCAATGTGTTGAAGCTGTGCGGCTAAAATATAGCTAAAAGGATGGGGCAACGCAACTCCTCCCAGTTTATTTGAAAGTTGCAAAGTCTTAAAGTGGAAGTAAACCCCCCTATCGTTTTCAGCCAAGGAAGCTGCCATCTTTGCCTCTGTTTAATCTTCAACTGCCACAGTGCTGCACATGTGATCCGTTATGACACCAGCCATTGGATGGTTTGACTGTTTGGTTGAGAGCACAGCCAATGAGCAGTTAGCATTCACGGCATGCCTTTTTTTTTAGACTGTTAAATCGATGGGTTTACTTCCGCTTTAAGACCAATGCGGGATATGCCCCCCTTCCAAATTAATTCTCTAAATATTGTGTCTATCTTAGTGAACCACTTTTTGTAAATCCATATTGGAGAATTATGGAGTATATATAGCAGTTGGGGCATAATTACCATTTTGATTAAATTACAGCGGCCAGCAGGTGAAAGGGGGAGTTTTTTCCATATTTGAATCTTCCCTTTAAATTTAGCGAGAAGTGGGCTCAGATTCTCTGCTATAAATTGTTTGGGGGTCCCTTGGGATGATTATGCCTAAATACTTTATTTGGTGAACTATTTGGAGCCTCTCTGCCTCCTGAGGCAGAGGGCAGTCCATTGGATCAATTGGGAGTAAGTTAGATTTTTCCCAGTTTATCCTGAGACCTGACAGAAGTCCGAAGTCTTCAATTCTACTCATGGTCTCCCGTAATGAGTCCTGTGTGTCATTAAGCAATAGAAGGAGATCATCCGCGTACAATATCACTTTTTCTTCTAGATCCCCACGTTTAAAGCCTTTTATTTCTGGAGATGCTCTGAGGGAGAGGGCCCTCTGAGGGAGAGGGCTTGACCTTGCCCCTGCCCCAGCTTCCTCCTCACTGGCTGGCAGTAGGAGCCAATGAGGAGGCAGAGACATGGGAGAGCAGTCACTCTTGTGCACATTGCTGGATCGCGACCAGGCAAAGCTGAATACTGAAGGTCTTTTACCTTCATGCATTAAATGCATGAGGGTAAAAAATCTTCAGCCTTTAGAACCACTTTAAAAATATATGTGGTGAAAAAAGCAAATATATTTAATGATTTATAGAGCAACATAAACCATTATACAAATAGGGAAATCGTAGACCACAAATAAACTGTTTAAACGGTGCAATACCATAAAAGTCAAAAGAACAGGAGTGGGTCCTTTCAAGAACACATGAAGGACAGTTTGTGGGACTTGCACCAGATGGAACCAAATCGACAATATTATATATAAAACCAGTATTAATATTAATACCAATTAAAATTGCCATACATCAAATTCACTAAATCTGTGTATGTTACCAGGGAAACACCTGAAATAGATAATAGATAATAGTTTAGATATACACAGTGTACAATATCAATGCGCTTAATAATAATCTGATATAGAAAGTTCTTTTGTAAATTATTAGGTATAGTTAGCTGAGAATCAATATGCGTCTATTGAAAAAAACTGTGTGACCCTTTAAAAATACATATATATAATTACAGAATACAATTAATAAGATATATGCAAGTGTGATAATAATCACTTCTCCATTGTAAATAATACCAATACATTCTGACTATTAAACTTTTAGTACACTAAACAACTCAATGCACTTAATGCCATCGGTCACCAATGGGAAATTGGATCTAGCAAAGGGAGGCATACAGTAAATAGTCTAAAAAATTATTGTAGAAAAAGAGCAGGGATGTGAAAAGGACAAAGGAGTTAAAGGTAGAATAGTAGAAAAAAATGCTAAGAGGGGATATGTAATGAGGGAATAGGGGGATAACACTCAAGTAGTACCTTCATGAATTTACAGTACTGTGAAATATCTAGTCAAATCTGCATCTCTACTAAAACTAAGGGAGCCAATTGAAAAAGGGTGAGGGATGAATTTTCCCATCCAAAGAGGGGTCAAATATGGTCCTTTACTGGAAAGAGCTTGGAATGTTTTAGTCAAGGCCTAATTGTGCTCCTGCTGTCTTTGATCCAGCATATCCATTTTTTTTGAAATGTGGTGTTTTTGTTCTGGAGCCATGAAAACATTTGCTCAAAGGTGGCATGTGTGTTTAAGAAGTGTATAACTATAGGGATAGATGGAGTACAATCTGATTTCCAGGCAGTTGCCAGGGATCTTCTAGATGCAATTAGGATATAAGTGATGACAGTTTGAAATTTGTGTGGCCATCTAGCCAATCCAATGCTAAAAAATGCTGTTTCAGGTGTCATCAGGTGGATAACCCCAGTGGTGGAGGAGATGAAGGCAAATACTTCCTTCCAGAAAGCTGCAATCTTCTGGCAGTACCACCAAATGTGACACAAATGGATTTTGCCAGTGGTTTAATAACAGGGGCAAAAATAAGGGGGGGCAGAGGGCAGCCCTGCCTGGTGCCATTAGTGATCTTAAATGGGTCTGACAGCATGCCAGAGATCCAGACCCTAGCACTGGGGTTGGAGTATAGTGCTAAAATAGCTTGTCCAAAGGAGCCAGTAAGACCAAACTTGAGTAGAACCTGTTTGAGATAGCCCCAGTGCACCCAGTCAAACACTTTCTCTGCATCCAAAGATAGGCATAAAGAAGGCTGACGATGCTCTGCCCATTGAATCACGTCAATGAATCTCCTGGTGCCCTCAGGAGCCTGGTGCCCATTTATGAACCCTACTTAGTCTAGGTGTATCAAAGTGGGGATAAGAGGTTGAAATCTGTTGGCTAGTAATTTGGAGTAGATTTTAATATTGCTATTTAGTAATGAGATATGAGGGGGGTTTCCCTGGTTTGGGCATTGCTACGATAAGGGCTTCCAGAGTTTCTTTGGGAAAAGATCCTGTTTCTGCTGCTTGATTGGCTACTGTGCTGATATACGGGGATAGGTTATCTGAGAAGATTTTATAATATTCATTACTAAACCCATCTGGGCCCACAGATTCATTGGCAGGTAGGGAACAAAGCACTTCCTCAGCTGTGAAGGGTGTCGCTAAGGATGTTTGTTGAGAACGGGTCAATGAAGGGAGCTAAATTAAGCCCGGGGTCTCTTGGAGGTTGTACAAAAAGGAGTAGAATTTACTAAAGGCATTTACTATCTCTAACGGGTTAGCTATAGTTCCTTTTTTTGGATCATTAAGGGAAGATACAATAGGGCTAGTCTGGCTAGTAGGTGCCCGCCTTATTAGCTTGGGTGTAAAAGTTAAAATTAGACATTTTATGGGCATGTTTGTGCTGGCCTAGAAGGCAGTTGGCAAGAGATTGTCACAGTTCATCAAGAGTAATGCCACATACACACGACCGTTTTTTCCGTCTGAATAAACAGAGTTCAGACGGATTTCCGACTGAGTTCCACTGAAACTGTCTTGCCTACGCACGATCACACCAAAGTTCGACTGTCTAGAACACGGTGACCTACAACACGTACGACAGGACTAGAAAAAGGAAGCTCAATAGCCAGTAGCCAATAGCTGCCGCCTTGTACTTGCTTCAGAGCATGCCTCGTTTTCGGTCCGTCGGAACAGCATTCAGACGAGTGGTTTTCCCGATAGAGATTGATTCCGTTGGAAATATTTAAAACATGTTCTATTTCTAGGTCCGTCAGAATTTAAAAAAAAAAAAATCAGATGAGGCTCACATATGATCGGAATATCTGATGAAAAGATTCCGTCTGACTTTTTCTTCCGGAAAGTCCGACCGTGTGTACGCTGCATAAGAGCTATAGCTGTGTCTAGTGAGGATTTATGTTGTTGTTCTAGAGTTTAAATTTGAGCCAATAAATCCAAGATCTCCTTGTTCCTCCTCATCCTCTCGAATGCACTCATTTTAATTAAAATGCCTCTCATGACAGCTTTATGTGTATTTCATAACGCAAACTTATCAATATCCTCCATATCATTCAACTGGAAAAAAGAGTAACTCATGTTTGATCTGTTCCTTGTATCTAGAATTGGTAAGGAGATGTGTTTAGATGCCAGTGATGTATTCTTATTGAATGGGGTTACAAAGATTTCCAGGGAGTCAGGAGAATGGTCTGACCATGTGATGGAGTCAATCTCCATCTTGGAGACGTACTGTAGCGTGATTTTATGAACAAGGAACAGATCAATTCTTATGAGTATGATTGTTAAGATTTAGAGAAAAAAGTATAGTCCCTCTCGCTCCCATGTAGACATCTCCAAGCATCAAAAAGGTTAGTGTTGGTAATAAATAGGGATGAGCCCAGTGTTCGATTCGAACAACGGCTATTCGTCCGTTCGTCGAGTCCAGAACTCTGCGGGCCGATCGCATCAAATTTGTGTGATACGAACGGCCCACAATTCACTGCGCCAGTCGCAGTGCATTGCTGGCTGATGATTGGCCAAGCATGCACTGTGACCCCGCATGCTTGGCCAATCATAGCGCCAGCAGCGAGGAGAGCAATAATTGGCCACAAGCAGGATGCCTGTGGCCAATTATAGCTCAGGAGGTTTAGTACATGCCCCACACTATATAAGGCCGCCCGCGCGGCCGCCTTGTGTAGTGTGTTCCAGCGTGCAGGGAAAGAGCATTGATAGGCAGGGACAGTGTGTTCTTATCAGGCATTTGCGTGTGGGGAAAGTGCAGGGAAAGAGCATTGATAGGCAGGGACAGTGTGTTCTTATCAGGCATTTGCGTGTGGGGAAAGTACAGGGAAAGAGCATTGATAGGCAGGAACAGTGTGTTCTTGAATCTTTATTACCAGGCATTTGCAGGACTTAGTGTGTGTTCTGTGCCTCCAGCGCAGTATACACCTGTATCTACCCTTTGGTAGTGTTGTTCTCTATAAATACAGCCATTTGCAGGATTTATAGTGTGCGATGTGCGTCCAGCGCAGTATACACCTGTATCTACACTTTAGTGCTGTTGTTCTCCATTGATACAGCCATCTGCAGGAGTGAGTCTGTGCTGTGTGAGTCCAGCACAGCACAGTATAAACCTGCACCTGTATCTACCCTTTAGTGCTGTTGTTCTCCATTGATACAGCCATCTGCAGGAGTTAGTGTGTGCTGTGGGAGTCCAGCACAGCACAGTATAAACCTGCACCTGTATCTACCCTTTAGTGCTGTTGTTCTCCATTGATGCAGCCATCTGCAGGAGTTAGTGTGTGTGCCGTGTGAGTCCAGTACCGCACACTATAAACCTGCAATTGTATCTACCCTTTAGTTCTGTTGTTCTCCATTGATACAGCCATCTGCAGGAGTTAGTGTGTGCTGTGTGAGTCCAGCACATCACTGTATAAACCTGCACCTGTATCTACCCTTTAGTGCTGTTGTTCTCCATTAATACAGCCATCTTCAGGAGTTAGTGTGTGTTGTGTGAGTCCAGCACAGCACAGTATACACCTGCACCTGTATCTGCCCTTCTTTGCTGGTGTCATCTAATCCAGCTATCTGCAGGAGTTAGTGTGTGTGTTGTGTGACTCCAGAACAATATACACTACCCAATTGCCCATCTCCCTGCAGGCCATTACAATGTCTGGAAGGCCAACAAGGAGAGGCAGACAGTCACGAGCCAAGGCAAGCAGACTCTGTGTCTAGAGACACCAGTGCTGGTCGTGGACGCGGTGCATCGTCATCAGCACGTGGCCATTGGACACGCTTGTCCTTATTTTCGGCAGCTGGACATGTTGAGCCGCATCATGCCGAAGGCTTGGTAGAGTGGATGACCAAGCCCTCCTCATCCTCCTCATCCTCTTTCACCCAGGAATAGGGTACTGGCAAAGCAGCTGCCAACGTGTACTCTTCCCTCGTCTCAATGTCATTAGTCACCCCTTCCCTAAACCCACCATGTCCTCCTGAGGAGTCCCCCGAACTGTTTGACCACAGTGTTGGGTACATGCTCCAGGAGGATGCCCAGCATTTTGAAGGCTCTAATGATGATACCCAGCTAGAGGAAGGCAGTAGAGTGAGCGCAGAGAGAGGGTATGCTCAAGTACAGCAATCTGACAGTCATGTTCCACCAGCTGCAGCATACTGCCAGTTTTGCTCCAGTGGTGAAGAGGGAGGGGATGATGAGGTCACTGACTCCACATGGGTGCCTGATCACAGAGAGGAGGAGGAGGCGGCACATCTCCAACGAGGCAGGATGCCCTCCGGGGGCCAGCTTGAGGGCAGCACACCAACTGAATCACACTGCAGAGCTCCGCCTTTGCAGGGCACTGCCTCTGCGCGTTATTACAAAAGTTCTTTGGTGTGGGCCTTTTTTGAGACGAGTGCATCAGATCGCACCGCTGCTATTTGCAACATATGTCTCAAGCGTATCTCACGTGGCCAAAACATCAGCCGATTGGGCACCGCAAGCATGACCAGACATATGTTGACCTGCCATGCAGCTCGTTGGCAAGCGTACCTTAAAGACCCACATCAAAGAACAAAGCGGACCTCTCCTTGCTCCTCATCAGCTGGGATCTCCAACCCCACTATACCTTCAGTCCTCTCTGAAAGCTGCACTGAGATGAATGAAGGTGTAGAATTAGGTGTGTCACAGCCAAGTACTTGCAGGCACCCTTCTAGCATTACACCAACGTCCGATTGTACCAGGCAAATTTCCCTGCCCCAGCTGCTGGACAGTTGAAAGAAGTTCACTCCCAGCCATCCACATGCCCAGCGGTTGAATGCTAGCTTGGCTAAATTTGCTAGCACTTCAACTGCTGCCTTTTCAGTTGGTAGACTCGGCCCCCTTCCGTGAGTTTGTGCAATGTGCGGTTCCTCAGTGGCAGGTTCCCGAACGCCACTTTTTCTCACGGAAGGCGATTCCGGCTCTCTACTGGCATGTGGAAGGCAATGTCTTGGCCTCGCTGGACAGGGCGGTCAGCGGTAAGGTGCATATTACCGCTGACTCATGGTCCAGCAGGCATGGACAGGGACATTACCTATCTTTCACGGCCCATTGCGTCACTCTTTTGGCAGCTGGGAAGGATGCAGGACAAGGTGCAGTAGTGTTGGAGGTTGTTCCACCACCATGCCTCCAAAATGCTACTACTGGTTGTGACGCACCTCTCTCCTCCACCCCCTCCTCTTCTTCTTCCTCCATGGCCTCTACAAGTGCTCTGTCCTCGGAACAAGCGGTGCTCCGTAGGCGTTCAAGGGGCTACGCAAGTACGCAGGCAAAAAGATGCCATGCTGTGCTTGCGCTGGTGTGTTTGGGGGACAGGAGCCACACTGCGGCAGAGGTTCTGTCAGCTCTGCAGGGGCAGGCCGAGAGGTGGTTGACGCCACGCCAGCTTAAGCCAGGAATGGTGGTTCGTAACAATGGCACCAACCTCCTCTCTGCCCTGCGACAGGGTCAACTGACCCATGTGCCCTGTATGGCTCACGTCCTTAACCTGGTGGTGCAGCGGTTCTTGGGCAGGTCTTGAGGCAGGATGTCTTGAGGTAGGCCAGGAAAGTCTGTGTGCATTTCTGCCAATCATATAATGCCAGTGCTCGGCTGGCTGAGCTGCAAAAGGAGTTAAACCTGCCCAAGAACCGCCTTATATGTGACATGCCCACCAGGTGGAACTCAACGTTGGCCATGATGCAGCGACTGTTCCAGCGCACACCAAGAGTAACTGCGAGGGCTTACAGTGTTGTGGCAACACCAAAATCTAAGGGGCAAATTTCTGAAGAGTATATACAGCAGGCCCCTACTTTCAAACATCCAACTTACAAACGACTCCTACTTGCAAACAGAAGGAGACAACAGGAAGTGAGAGGAAATCTACCCCTAGGAAGGGAATTTCTATCCTGTTAGATTTAATATGGGAAAAAGGTGTCTCCTCTCTATTGATGCTTTATCACCAATCCCTGTTTCAATAAAAAAACCACTTTCCCAAAAACATTTGTCAGTGGGACAGAAAGTGAGGTGAAATGTTCTGAACAGGTGCACAGACAGCAAAACAAATGTTACAGGGGTGATAACCCTTCCCTATGTTCTCCAAAAAGCTTAAAATCGATTTTTTGGCTGCAGCTACACTTAAACATTTACCTGTTCCAAATTACAAACAGATTCTACTTAAGAACAAACCTACAGTCCCTGTCTTGTTTGCACCGCCTGTATACTGCTGTTCAGAGTATATAGGGTTTTAGGTATAGGGTTTTATTTTGGGTGCAGGGTTCCCCTTAATATCCATACAAGACCCAAAGGGGCTGGTAATAGGCAGGGGTGGGGGGGGGGGTGGGACAGCCATGCTATTTTTCTCAAAGATTTTCATCTATATTGCCTGGACAAGACATGACATTAAAGCCGCAAGCAGTTTTAAATGGCTTCTTTTTTCCTTTACATATGTCATTTTGTGCAGGGACAGTTCTAAACACCGGAAACACATGCCACTTCGCATGCATACTTTAGACACCCCCCAGGTATGATATTTAAAGGAATATTTCACTTTTTTTTTTTCACTTTATGCATCATTAAAATGACTGCTCCAGAAAAAATGTCAGTTTTTAAAATTCTTTTTGCATTGATACATGTTCCCTGGGACAGGACCCGGGTCCCCAGACCTTTTTTAGGACAATAACATGCATATTGGCCGTTATCATTAGCACTTTAGATTTCGAACATTTGCGTCCATTGTAACTAATAGGGTTCTAACGTTCGTGCAAACTTTCGGTCCGTTCGCAGGTTCTGGTGCGAACCGAACCCGGGGGTGTTCGGCTTATCCCTAGTAATAAAGGAGGACAAGGTGGATGTATGCAGGCCTTGTTGGAGGAGTCTAGTGTAGGGTTCGGGTGTCATTAATGTCCCCACAAATTATAATGTGATCTTAGGCATATTGTTTAACTTTTGACCGAAGTTCACGGAAAATTGGGTGTTGATGAGAGTTATGTGCGTACGTTATTGGCAGGCAAACAGATACATTACGGTACCACAGCTTAGATACGTAAATAACTTTAAGAGTGAACAATGCAGGAGCGATATAAAAGCTACATACAAACTGTAACAAGCAAATACAACTAGTTATACTTGGCTGTAAAGAAGTAATTCTGAATCTGCTTAGCACAGGGGTGTTCAAACTTTTTTCAAAGAGGGCCGAATTTGATGAAGCGAACATGCGTGAGGGCCGACGGTGTTGCCTGACATTCTATGAACCATTAAAATTAAAATCAAATTAACTAATACACTGCCCAACAAAAATTCTCTTGCCTTTTTGGCTCTGTGTGGTGAAGAGTCTAATGCCCCATACACACGGTCGGATTTTCCGATGACCAGTTCCGTCGGATCATGTCCGTCGGACTTTGTCCGATGTTGGTGTTGCGTACACACGGTCGGACAACGTTGTCGGAATTTCCAGTCTTCAAGAACGTTGTGACGTAAGTCGTCTTCCACGAGACTAGAAAAGGGAAGTTCAGCACCACGTCCTGCACCCGTTGGGCTCCTTATGCTGATCCCGTGTTTATCGCGAGTTAGTTGAAGTTTGGGGACTTACGATTCGCGCTTCTCAGTTTTGTGACTCAGATCGTTACTGCTCTTCAGTTTGTGCTTGTCGTGCGTATTTGTTTATTAGTGCGTGTAGTCAGTTCGCATTTGTTGGTCATTGCGGCCTATATCTTGATATAGGACGCTTTGATTTTCACTGCTTATTGTCTGCTCGTTTCTGGTATTCATTTCGTTCTTTCAGGCCTTGCTGTTTATCGGTGCTTTCTGTTTGTCTGTTCTGACCAGCCGACCGGTTGTGAGCGATGTTTCCCGTACGTACTCGTCGCCGAATTCATGCTGTACGCGGAATTGGTGTCGGGCTTTTAGCTTTGAGCCAAGACCCGTCCATGAACAGAGTGACGAGGAGTATGTGGACCAAGAATTGGTTGCTTCAGCGTGATCAGTTCTCGCACATGCCTTTGCTTCGTGAGATCCGGGAGAATAATCCTGATGATTTCAGGAACTTTCTCCAGATGACGGACCCCGTTTTTCACCGTCTTTTGGCTTTGCTGACCCCTTTTATCAGCCGGCAGGATACCTGCATGAGACAAGCCATCACTCCGGAGCAGAGGCTTGTTGCTACGTTGAGGTACTTGGCGACAGGGAGAAGCCTTCAGAGTTCTCCTCAGGTATCTCTCCCCAGGCCCTGGGAATCATTATTCCAGAGACCTGTTCTGCCATCATCCAGGTCCTGCAGGAGGACTATATTAAGGCAACATTTCTACTTTACTATTCCCTTCTATGTATGCTCTGTTTGCTAATGTCTTGTATTTTTGACCTCCTTCCCTAATTACCATGATTGCAATATGCTCTAATATGCTGTGCCCCTTTTCTCCTTCATGCATTTTTCCCTTCACTTACCTCCCCAGCATGCTCTTCTGGCCCAATAGACACCTATGGCCTAGTCACTTAAGCAATGTATTTTGTCTGCTGCCTAGTATTGTTTTCCCCCAAACACCCCCTAAAATATGCACAAATGTTTGCTGTGTGTTTTACTTCATGCAGAGCCCCATTTTTTCCCCATTTTTTGGGGTGGGGGGGCAAACTCATTAGGAACCCCCTCCCCCAACTGCTCTGTCAGATGCTACCAATCCTCTATCTGCTGGCTTTCCCAAGGTCAATACACACTATATACCTACCTCTTTATAGTGGGCATCTTTAGGGATGAATTCAGCAAAGCATGTAGTGCAAGGGGCTGGCTCCATACTTTCCATTTTCTCTTTTTTTTTTTTTCCCTCCTATTAGCTTGCTAGGTAATTGCAGAATGTCAAAATGTGCTTCCATTTTTTTTTTGGGGGGGGGGGATTTGGAATGTTCTTTTATCTTTCCTGTGGGCTTCCAATAGTGTTAAGTAAGGAGGGTCTGGCCAAACTAGCACACATTATTGAGCCATTTGGCAATCAATGAAGTGCAGAGGGTTACCTGTCCAAAACCCCCCCCCCCAAACCCCTAGTTATTGTCAATGGCCCATCAGAAGTGGGGGGATTGATGGGGGGGGAGTAATCTGCTAGGGGGACCCTCTACTTTTCGGTGCAAATACTTTCCATCTTAAAATGTAAAAGTCTGATCTTGTTCCAAGATGTTTAGTGTCTAATCTGCTTGCAATGTTTATGTGCAAAGTGACTCATTTTTTTTTCTTGTTTCACTCCACAGTTCCCTTCCACGCTACAGGAATGGCAGACTGTGGCCTCCCACTTTGCCAGCCGTTGGGACTTTCCTAACTGCGGAGGTGCAATTGATGGGAAACACGTCCGCATCGTCCCACCCCCCAACTCGGGGTCCTACTATTATAATTATAAGGGGTTTAATAGTGTAGTGATGTTGGCGGTGGTGTCGGCGACATACGATTTTTGTATGTGGACGTGGGGATGAACGGCCGGATCTCGGATGGTGGTGCCATTGCGCACACGGAGTTCTACTGGCGTCTCCAAAGTGGCAGTCTGTGCTTGCCACCTCCAGAGGAGAATGCTGAAGGACTCCTCTTCGTCTTTGTCGCAGATGAAGCGTTTGCGCTGACTCCCCATCTGATGAGGCCCTTCCCGATAAGGACCCTCACCCCAGACCAGAGGGTCTTCAATTACAGGCTGTCGAGAGCCCGCAGAGTGGTGGAGAACACCTTCGGGATCCTGGCCAGCCCCTTCCGCCTGTTTTTGACGGCTATTAACTTGGCGGAATACAAACTCAACCACATAGTTCTTGCCTGTTGCATATTGCACAACTTTTTGAAAAGACACAACAGCAACTATGTGGTGCCCATTGGCCCAGATGTGGAGGGCCCTTCCAATGCCGACCTCACAGCCCTTCAAGCGGCACGTCCAGGCTTGCCCCCTCTAAATGCCTGCGAGGTCCGCGAGCAATATATGGAGTACTTTGTGGGTAGGGGGGCAATTGCTCTGCCTGACGATGTGTGAGAGGCATTTTTTAATAAATATATTTTTTTAAACAAACCTATGATTTCTTGTCATTTCCGTATTATTGCTTATTTGAGCTTGAAATTTTTGCCCTTTAGCTTCAACAGTGGGAATGCACTTTCTGGGCAAAAGGAGGTAACAGTCTCTTCTTCCCAAAAAGAATCTTCTCATGTTGTGTGTGTGATACCTAATCTTTTGTCTAGAGAAGGTTTGTAGTGCATAACTGACACCCAAAATACTCCTTTTCATCACCATGTCAGACATGTGTGTATTCCCAAAAATGGTGTGCTACGTGTTTTCGTTCAAAGCACTGTGGGTGTCATTTACATAAGTCAAATCCACTATGCTCTACAAGTGCAG
Organism: Lithobates sylvaticus; assembly: GCA_028564925.1. NCBI lineage: Eukaryota > Metazoa > Chordata > Amphibia > Anura > Ranidae > Lithobates > Lithobates sylvaticus. Next base: position 439,678,608 of record CM053027.1, on the reverse strand, counting down.
TGCAAAAGTGCCCTGGAAAATACACTTGCAGTGCAAACTGGAATTGCCTTTAGTAAATAACACCCATTGCCCCCCAAATCCTTACTTTTGACATACATAATGCTTTTGTGTTTTTAAATAAGGAAGCCACACATTTAGAAAATTAAAAAAGTTTACTTGCAACACATTCACAAGTGCGTTTCCCAAAAACTGACAAGATCTTGTTTTTTTCGAACATTGTTTACTAACATTCCGCATTTGTTAAAACCAGGCATGGAGCAAAACAGAACATAGGAACTTGCAAAGTTCAACTTTCTAAAGTGAAGACAATATCAGACATGACTATATGTTCAAAGTGTGTTTGATCTTGCCTTCATCACATGGGGTGTCACCCCTGGAAACTGGAAATTTAGAACATGCACACAATTTGGGTCGGAAAATGGACATTAGATAGTAAAACACATGCCTAGAATGTTCAAAAGTGCCATTTCCCATCATGGGGATCAATGGACGTGTTTTGGGGGTGCAACCCCTTCACCACACCCACTTTAGTAGTTAGTAAAGTGGTTGCCCCCTCAAAAAATGTTGTCATTCATCCACCATGATGGGAGCTAGCACTTGTGGACACAATGTGTGCATGTTCCAAATTTCACACAGTTCTTAAGTTGCAAATGTTTTTCACAAACAGCCACAAATGTGTGTTAATTACTTGGTGCGTTTTCAGATTTTCCCTAAAACATCAATGATGTTCTTAAATTTTTGTTGAACATCATTGATGTTTTGCTTTATCTCATCTAGATCTCGATTGCAGACCATTATCTCCCCGATGAGTACGTGTGCACTTTCAGTGGTAAAGTGCGATTCTTCTTCCACAACATCCACGTCACCTAAAAAAAAACAAAAATTAAAAAAAATGTCTCTTGGAAATGAGGCAGGCATACATTGATTAGCTTACCAGTAGCTGTGTTCTCCCACACTCACCTGTTGTGGTGACAAGTTCTCCAAGTTCTAAGATCTCTCCTTCCTCCTCCTCCTCTGCTTCTGGTCTTTGCCCTTCTTTGCGAGGTGTGGGTTTTCTGGTTTCCTCAGACGTCCCGAGTTTTCGCTCCCCTACGAGAATGTACAAAAGGAAGATTTAGCACCACAATCTATTGAGAGCAGAAATAGGAAATGTCAAACATTGCTTGAAAGTGAGGGACAATATTTTTGGTTGGCCAGTTACAAATGACAACATGAATGTAGTCACTTTGTAAAGGTGCTAAACTTACTAGCTTTTTGGTAGAAGTTTGTCTGATGGAGACACCCCTCTAGTATCCACTGGAGCACATGTGTGGAAAAGCATAATAAAAAGGGGGTTTGGGTGTCCCAGCACTAGTGCTCTAGAGTCCAGGTGGGTAAACAGCTACTGAGTGACCTCTCCTTTACATTGAATAAATTAGCTTGACATTCTTGATGACATCTCTATTGAGAACAAACTTCCTTTCACTAAAAACTTCACCAAACCTCGTATTATAAGTGGCCGAACGATCGAGGTTGAGTACGATCGAATGGACACACACGAACATGACACTGGCAGAAAGATCGAGGTTGAGTACGATCGAATGCACAGACGAACATGAAAGTGGCCATTTTCTAATGTACAACATTGAAAAAATCCAAACACATGGAGCAGTATGCAAGCAAGAAATCAAACACAAAACACAACTACTTACTTTTTTGAAGAACTCGCTTGATCTTTCTGTACTGATCGGGCTCCCTCAGTTTCAGGTCTGACCAGCGTTTCCTCAGTTGCTCCTTGGATCGTTGTACCCCAAAATGATTGTACAGCCTCCTCACAACTTTAGACATGATCTTGGCCTTTCAGACATTGGGGTTGAGGTAAGGCCCATACTTCCCATCATAGTCGCTCCTCTTTAATATGTCCACCATCTCCAACATTTCTCCAAAAGACATATTGGAGGCCTTAAATTTCAGCCGCCGGGATCGGGACGTTTCTGCCTCCGGCCTTTCCTCGTTCTCCTCCTCGTTGGTGTTATATTTGGGGCGCACCTGCTGTGTCCCCGCCATGTGCTCTCCCCACTGCGCCGTAAAGAGAAGGGGTGGGGAATAGACGAGAAAGATCGTCAGGGGCGGGGCGGAGTTTGACGCATGCGCACTGTATATAAAACGTCACACGCCTGTGTCGTAGCCACGATCTGTGAGACGAGGGGAGAGAAAGCTCACGCACGAGATGATCGCTAGAACGAAGGTACAATTTGAAGTTGGTACATAACTAGCCTAGACTGATTAGACCTTGAGGCTTATTTATGGAGAAGATTAGGAGAGTTTAGCCTGACATTATTTATAGTGTTTTGTGTGGTGTTGTGTCTTGCAGAGATTATGGAGGGCTTCAACCATGTGAGTTTTCTCCCCCTCTTCATTGATAAGTATAGGGAAATGCCCCTATTATGGCAGGCTAAACACAGAGATTACAGCAACAAACCAAAGATGTATGCAGCCATGAAGAAACTTCTGGAATTTGTAAAGCCAAGGATGCCCACGGCAACCGTGGAGAAGTTAAGACTCAAAATTGGCTCAAAATTGGCAGCCTGAGGAGTACCTATTTCAGGGAGCGCAATAAGGTCCTGAAGTCCCAAGCATCTGGAGCTGGAGCAGATCAGGTCCATGTCCCCACGCTCTGGTACTATGACAGGTTCCATTTTCTCAAAGACCAGGCTAATGTCAGGGAGTCACTCTCGACTCTTCCTTGCACGCGTCCTTCCATGCACGCCACCCCTGATGAGGCTTCCGAGGAGCAACCTGGGCCTTCCAGTCTGGAAGATGTGGAGGAGCCCAGCTTGAGCCAGGTATAGTAGTTTTGTAACCATTTTTGGGAATAATGAATGATGTTCACTTAATTCAGGATCCCCCATTGCTTAGTTACTAACGTGTTTGACATATCAACAGACAGTAGTGTTGGAGACATTTGGGGCAAGACTCTAAACTGCAGGGCTGAGAATTGTATGGTTTTCTATTTGCAAACATTTTGCAACAGTCACTAGATGAAAATTGTGTGTGTTTGATGAACAAATAACTCAAACTATGTCCCTTTTTCATACACAGGAAGACCTCAGCCAGGAGGTGGCTGTGGAATGTGGCAGTCAGGAGGAGGAAGGGGTTAGTGGCAGCCAAGAGGTGGGTAGTGGCAGCCAAGAGGGGGGTAGGCGTAGGAGCCTGACTGTCTCCCAAGTCCCTCCCCTCCGCCTTCCCTACAAAAGGGCGAGAAGGGTGGGGGAGGTGGGAGAGTCAGCGCTCCGGCTGATCAGAGATGCTTCAGCCTTCCTACATGCCACACCCACCTACGAGGAGGCCTTTGGCTCCTTGGTTGCCACTAAAATGAAGGCTATAGAGGCGGGGCAACGCAGCATGTGTGAGGGGGTCATCCTCAAGGTCCTAAATAAGGGGATGGCTGGGGGGATGACCCCACTCACACATGTTTGTGATAGTGACCATGCTCCGCCTCCTCCTCCTCCTCCTCCTTCTGCCACCCCACCAGCACCACAGCGTGGAAGGAAGCGTACAAGGAAGACAAGAGAGTGACGACCTGGATTCAGTCTGGTCTGAGAGAAGATGGAGCCTCTCGTAGTACCAGAGCCTGGGGACCTAGATGGCATCTGCTGCAGTTCCGGATGTTTTGGACTTCAGGACCAGATAGCACTCCCCTTAAGATACGTACTCCTCAGGCCACCAATTTTAGAAGCTTCAAAAATGATGTTTGCCGTGGGTGTCCAAGGCTTTGCTAATTCCCCAAGTTTCTCCATCGCTGCGTTCCTCTTTGGTTTGTTGCTGAGACCTATATAAAGGTATTTTTGAGTTGAAAAAAACATTGCCTATGTGTTTTACTTTTCTACAATGACAGTTTATTTGTGAGTAGGCAGGTACATTTCACAAATCATAAAGTCCAATTAACAAGGGGCAACAACAACAAACAAACTCCTAGTAAATTTAAGCAACAAATACAAAGGTTAATAATGTTGTTTTGCTAAGTTGAGACACACAACCCCCCCTCAAAAATCTAAATAAATTATCCTGAAAATATGTATTCCAAACAAAATAAAAAAATGACAAATCATCCAAAAAATATAACAAACATTCTTTTACGATCTGAGGAAAAATAAACATCTAGTCAAGAAATCCTGAAAAAGAATAAATAAATAAGTTTGTGAGAAGTGAGGGTGAATAGGAGCAGCTAAAACACGTCATTCTTCTTGCATTGTAAAGAAAAAGAGAATGCGCTGCATTAAAGACATTTTAACATTGCCGCGTGACGAATGTGCTGTGTCGATTAGGAACGGTAGTTTTACCTGACCGAGCGCTTCCGTCACAGAATTTCTTCTGAGCATGCGTAGCACTTTGTCCGTCGGACTACGCTACACACGATCGGAATTGGTGTGATCGAACTTTGTTGTCGGAAAATCTATCCAGCAGGAGATAGAACTTTGTCCGTCGGACAATCCGAGGTAAACTGTCCGATGGTGCCTACACACGGTCGGAATTTCCGACAACATTGTCCGATAGGACAGAATTTATCGGAAAATCAGACCGTGTGTATGGGGCTTTACAATGAGCTCGGGCATGTTATTTGGATATACCCTATTTATCGGCATATAACAAATACAGGAGTATAACACGCACCTTCACTTTAAGAGGGAAGTTTTAGGAAAAAACGTACATTTTAAATAAAGAACTGTGAATCAAAATATGGGTCAGTGCCCATCAATGCAGCCTAATCAGTTCCCATCTGCAGCCTCACCATTGCCATGAATGCAGCCTCACCATTGCCATGAATGCAGCCTCACCATTGCCATGAATGCAGCTTCACCATTGCCATGAATGAAACCTCACCATAGCCATGAATGCAGCCTCACCATCGCCATGAATGCAGCCTCTGAATGCAACCTCATCATTGCCATGAATGCAGCCTCCCCATTGACATGAATGCAGCCTCTGAATTCAGCCTCACCATCGCCATGAATGCAGAGCTCTGTGCTCAGGGATTCGTAGGGGGCCACAAAAGATATATAGATATACATATATACAAATTACCAGTAGGATCTCGTTAAACTGGGCCGCAGGCTGCAATTGGCCCTCAAGCTGGACTTTGGACATGCCTGGCTTAGCAGACTCATCATCCAGGGGGTGTCAGATATCACCAGAATCTAGTGTCTCCAAGTCACTTTCACTTCTCTTAGTAAGTGGTAGGTAAGGAAAATATTAAGCATCCACCAGGATCCATGGAAGATATTGTGGGATCAGGTGGGGGGATCATTTCAAAAATCTTTAGATAGATGCTGGGCAGAGTGTTTCCTCGTGTTTGTTGGACTAATGGTTGCCTTGAGCCCCCATTCGGTTAGATTCGTGAGGCTGTCGTTTGGTGTCATGATGGGGATGGTTTTGTTTTGGTATGAGGAGTACATATCTGAGGGAGCGCAAGAAGGTCCAGGGGTCCCAGAGATCTGGAGCTGGAACAGATGACGTTTATGTCCCCAGGCTGTGGTACTATGAGAGGCTGCATTTTCTCTCAGACCAGACTGAGGTCAGGGAATCCCTCTCCACTCTTTCTTCCACGCTTTCTTCTACGCTTCATTCCACCCCTGCTGAGGCTTCCGACGCCCACCCTGGGCACTCCAGTCAGGAAGAAGTGGAGGAGCCCAGCTTGAGCCAGGTATAGTATTGTTCTACATATTTTTGGAGTAAAAATGAATGATGTTAACTTGATTTTTGCTCACTAGTTGCTGATTTTATAAAGTGTTTTACATATCAATAGACAGTAGTGGCCAAAATATTTGGCACAAGAATGAAAAATGCTGGGCTCAGAAGGATAGTCTTTTCTATTTGTTAACAATTTGCAACAGTGAAGAGCTGAAAATTGTGTGTGTTTGATGAACCAAAAACTAAAACTATGTCCCTTTTTAATACACAGGAAGACCTCAGCCAGGAGGAGGGCATGGAATGTGGCAGCCAGCAGGTGGCTGTGGAATGTGGCAGCCAGGAGGAGGCAGGGGTAAGTGGCAGCCAAGATGTGGGCAGGCCCCTCCCCTCCACCTTCCAATAAAAAGGGCCAGAAAGGGGGGGAATGTGGAGGAGTCAGCACTCAGGCTGATTGGGGAGGCTTCTGTGGCCCTCAAAGCCACCCCCACTTATCAAGAGGCCTTTGCCGCCTTGGCTGCCTGCAAACTGCAAAAATGGAGGAGGGGCAATGCCTCATGTGTGAGGAAATCATGGTCAAAACCCTAAATAAGGGGCTGTTGGGCCAAATGACTCAAACAACACACCTGTGTGATTTGGACCATGCTCCTCCTCCTCCTTCTGCCCCACCTCCAACACCACAGCCACAGCCTGGAAGGAAGCGTGGAAGGAAGACCAGAGTGTGATGACCTGGGTTCAGTCTGGTCTTACAGAAGATGCAGGCTCTTGTATGACCACAGCCTGGGGACATAGATGTCACCTGTTGCTGTTCCTGATCTCTTGGACTTCTGGACCAGACTGTTCTACCTTAGATATGGACTCTTCAGGCCACCAATTTTTGCATTTAAATAGTTGATGTCTGCCTTGGGTTCCAAAGGCTTCACCAATTTCCCCAGTTTCTCCAGCGTTGCCTCCCACTTTATTTGATTATGACACCTAATAAAGGTTTTTTTTTTGGTTAAAGAAATGCTTGCCTATGTGTTTTACTTCCAAAAGGACAGTTTATTTGTGAGTAGGCAGGTACATTTCAAAAATACAAAGTCAAATTAACAAGGGACACCAACACCAAACAACCTCCTAGAGATTGAAAAAACTAAACAATAAAATAAAAAGATAATAATGGTGTTGTGGTAAGTTGACACACAAAACACACCAAAAAAATTACGAAGATGAGCAAAATGTAAAAAAAAGGAGATCTTGATTAGAAAACCAAACACAAAATTTAAACCAAAAATATTCTATTCATGAAATCAGGAAAAAGAATAAAGAAATAATACGTTTTGGATTAGTCTGTGTGAATATGAGCAGCAAAACAACTTCATTATTTTAGAATTATAAAGAAAAAGAGAATGTGCTGCAATTTTTAAAATTGCAGAGTGCCGAATGTGCTATATCGATTACGAATGCTAGTTTTACCTGACCGAGCGCTTCTGTCTCAGAATTTATTCTGAGCATGCTTGGCACTTTGTCCGTCGGACTAGGCTACACATTCCATGCATGAAGGTAAAAAATCTCCTATGTGCAGCAGCCCCCAGCCCCCCTTAATTCTCACCTGAGCCCCATCTCAAAAGTGCATGAGAGCCTCGGCACTCCGGAGACTCTCCCTCCGCATTGGCTGAGACAGCGGTGAGAGCCATTGACCCCTGCTGCTGTCAATAGCAGCCAGTGAGCCAATCAGGAGAGAGAGGGGTGGGACTGAGCTACAACGCTGTGTGTGAATGGACACTCAGCAGGAGGGAGGGACCAAAAGCACTGGCAAAAGATCCGAGAAGAGGAGGATGCTCTGTGCCAGACCACTGCACAGATCAGGCGAGCATGACATGTTTTTTTTTTTTTTTATTGAAAGCCTTTAGAAGCACATCGTGTTAGAAATTTTCTCTTTGGAGAAAAGACACACGCCCCCAATATAATTTTTTTTTTTTATACAAAACAATATTGTGGCACCAAAAATTTGTGAAAACGAATAAAGCATAAATAATGAAAAATTGGGCGCAAAACCATTTATATATATATATATTTATATATATATATATATATATATATATATGACATCACCCACACCTATGTGAGTGTAATATTTATGACAACACATATACCATAAAATTTGTGCCAAACCAGTCCAACATATATATATAAATATGAATAGAAGTATATATTGGTGTAATTCTTCTGTGTATACTGTATCTCCAACACCATGCCTTCCTAAAGTTCAGTGTGCTTAATTCTTGTAAAACAGTGCTACACATGAATCTGCTCACCAGACATCTCTGGCCACAAAGTTACCACCAGGCATGTAGTATAGGGGAAAGTTCCTCAGTTAAAACAGGGTCCTCCAAGCCAAATGCAACTCCAATTGATCGTTTTCAGTTTCGATCAAACTTCATTCAATAGATGGAATTGTATTCCTCAAAATCTTACACCTTAGAGTACAACTCCAACACTTCTTATCCTTATATCTGTAAAGATTGGCTCCCCCATGAACAAGTCACAGAGAGGCAATATAGTGTAATACTGTCTTTTAAAATTAATTATTCCTGAAGACGTGCGCATGAGGACAAAATGCATAGAAATTGAAGCTTGAGACACTTGATACAGGAGCTCTCACTTCCATTTCCAGCTGAGACGCACGCTGCGCTTCCTGCTTCACAATTCTAGTGACGGCCGGCCACTGCCTTATCCCCCAGCTGTGCTGCTATCCGTTGTACTGTGTAAGGCATTTAAGTGCCCTTAATCAACACTATATTGCCTCTCTGTGGCTCGTTCAAGGGGGAGACAATCTTTACAGATATAAGGATAAGAAGTGTTGGAGTTGTACTCTAAGGTGTAAGATTTTGAGGAATACCATTCACCATCTATTGAATGAAGTTTGATCGATATTGAAAATGATCGATTTGAGTTGCATTTGGCTTGGAGGACCCTGTTTTAACTGAGGAACTTTCCCGTATACTACATGCCTGGTTGGTCACTTTGTGGCCAGAGATATCTGGTGAGCAGATTCATGTGTCACTTCGGTGAAGCACTGTTTTACAAGAATTAGGCACACTGCACTTTAGGTAGGCATGGTGTTGGAGAAACAGTATACACAGAAGAATTACACCAATATATAATTAAATATTACACTCGCATAGGTGTGGGTGATGTCATATATATAAATGGTTTTGTGTCCAATTTTTCATTATTTAAAGAAAAGAGTATATATGTGTAAAAAAGTCTTTATTAAGAAAAAAATCAATCTCGTGGTGATTAAAATATGATATGAGCTCTGGTTAAGGGACATAGTACATATTCAGTGATACAGCAATGCAAACACAACCCCACTGAAGATAGGCAGAGGAAGGAAGGAATATACAGAGCAGTGCTGTGAATAGACCAGCTCTCTGCTAATCTATTTATAACACTACCGCCGACACAAAATTCAGGCTGGTTTTATTTGGTTGTCGGAGAACTTGTCAGAAGAACGAAGCAGCAGAAAGACACAGGAATTAGGGCTTTGGAGAGAGATAAGAAAACACTGCAGATGTATGTGCCTAGGTCAAATTTGAATCAGGTTTACATCCACTTTAATTTATTCATTGTTATGTAAGTTTCATTATGCAGATTCTCAAATATAAGAGTTAGGACCTCACTTCACAGAGGGGCCTTGACCACGCAGTTGTCAAACTAAAACAACCTTTATTTTTAATGCAAATTGTTAGACGGTGCCGTTTTTCCATCTTTTATTTCCAGGTAGGTAAATTTGTCTTTGTTTGTGTTGTGCAAAGCTTTTCCATGTGCACCGTACTTCAAAAGTTAGTTATAAATTGGGTTGGTTGCCATTTTTGTATAGCTTGTTCTCTGGAGTTGGCTTGGGGATACATTGGATGTCTTCAACTGCCATCATGCTCTTGTTGAGCTTCTAATGTGTCCCTGCACCCTTAAAGAGGAATGGACTGGCTCCAGGCAGACCTGCCTTTAATTTATTCTTTGCTACAGTATATATGTTCCAATATGGAGATTCTTAAGAATTATGTAAACACAACATTTCATATTCCTATATGTGCCTGCTGAAATATGCACTTATATGAAACAGTATCCTGTTCTCTTTGTATTGGTTCCTTTGTGTGATATACCTAATGTTCCTGCTAGTCCCTCTGCTTTACTATTAAAAACTGGTCATCATATGGCATGAGAGCACAACATGGTCAATTTCGGAGCTGTGCTGAGAACTCATCCTGCTCTTTTCCAATGATCAGACTTGTCCTGACAGGCCCCCTGCATAGCCATTCACTGGAAAGGCCAGTGTGCTGCTGTTTATCCTTCCCCAGCTGTTTATGCAGCTGAGAACAGATGGTGTGCGATCACTTATAAAAAAAAAAAAAGGTATTTATAATGTTTTCATATATACAGAAATGTTTTGCCTTTCATTTCAGTTTTAAGCCAGATGGATTGTTTTACAGGGAGTTTACATATACTTTAACTATTAGAGTTATGTCCACACTTTACAGAGGGGCCTTGATGAGGCAGTGTGGCTTCCACATATACTTACAAATTATCACATAATAATTCACAAAATACAGTCCCGTAAAAGAAACAATGCAAAAAAAACAATGTCCACAAAGTGTCAGTGCTCAGTGAACATGTCGCTACTTGATGATGAAATGCTTAAGGCGGGAATTCTGGTTGATGTCATATCCAGTTACCTGAAGTACATGATGGAAATATTGTAAGCAGCATTTCCTGGGTAATTTGAAGGCTACTGACTTTGTTAGTGACCTTGGTGTGGGGCTATACGATGACCAACATTTACGTGGACATGCCATTCGGGGATACCACTGACATTGGAAAGCTGTGCTGTTGTCGTTAGGAGACACCACTACGCTCCCCATTGGCACTATCTCTTATGTTATATGCCTGTTTGTTTGATTTTGCAATCTTGTAAGTGTATGTCCTATAAGGGGGGAATTTTACCTAATTTATACATTTGAAATGGGATTACACTATGGAGTTCTCTTTCTCTCCATGTGAATGAGATCATTGGTGGGTGACCTGTCTTCCCGGCTGCAATGGGATTTGTGATCAATTATCCAGGGAGAGGATTGATACTAAGATCTGGTGTTCTGTGTCTGTTAACCAGCACAGTCTGGTAGGAGTCTGATTTATAGGGGGATTTGTTTAACCCCCTGGTAACATGTGGAGGTGATGGTGACATGGTTATATTTAGGACGTAATCAAGCTCTCTCTCTTTGTTGGACTCTACCAAATCCTTAATGTGAAGTGATCACATTGTTGCAACAATTATTTTTTGGACTTTAAAACTTATATGCACTTTTATGATAGCACACCTTAGTGACGGGAGTGTGTTTGTTTATGTAGCGCTGCCATGATGAATGTTTTTTTCTGTTTTAAATTGAATTTGCTTGCCATCGGCAAGCATATGTGGTAGATGCTTCAGCCTTAAATAGGATCTTTGTGGGTTCTTTTATACCTATTGTCAAAGTTTCCCCTAACCCATAAGCTCTTGCATTTGTAGGAGGAGGTTCATTTGTCTACAAGTTGCTTAGAAACATTTTAAAATATAGCTACCTAAGTTAGTTACTGATTCTTCTGGGAGATATTTGTGGTATCAATGTGCACACTGCTGCCTCTTTGGAATGCTAGGCACTTGAAATCCTGTTAGAATATGCTACAAACCCTTGCAAGATTACATTCATGTGTGGTTTTGAACAACCAGCTCCCTGAGGAAGGCACAGGGATGTTAGACATGCTTTCTTGAAGCATCAGTAATGGGTCTAAGTAACTATCTCTTTACATTTTATTAAGTGAAAAGCTTTGTTTCTATGGCTTTTTGAGCTGTTTGTATAGAGCAGGGATATGCAATTAGCGGACCTCCAGCTGTTGCAGAACTGCAAGTCTCATGAGTAGGGATGGGCCCAGTGTTCGATTCAAACCCATGTTCGAATTGAACATTGGTCGTTCGTCCGTTCGTTGAAACCAGAACTCCGAGGGCCGTTTGCATCAAATTCGTTTGATGCGAACGGTCCACAATGCACTGCGCCAGTCACAGTGCATTGCTGGCTGATGATTGGCCAAGCATGCACTGTGACCCCGCATGCTTGGCCAATCATAGAGCCAGCGGGGAGGAGAGCAATAATTGGCCACAGGCAGGATGCCTGTGCCCAATTATAGCTCAGGGGGTTTAGTACATGCCCCACACTATATAAGGCTGCCGCGCCGGCGGCCTCGTGTAGTGTGTTCCAGCATTAGGAACAGTGACAGACTGTACTGTACAGTGTACACACTATATGAGCTTGTGATTCATTTCTGTGTGGGGAATAGTGTAGGGAAAGAGGAAAAATAGGGAGGGATAGTTTATTCTTCTCAGTGCTGTTCTCTAATCTCTACCAATCCAGCCATCTGCAGGAGTTAGTGTGTGCGCGTGCTGTGTGAGTATAGCACAGCAGTAGCACACTAAACCACCTTATCCTGTATCTGCCCTTCTGCCCTGTTGTCATCTAATCCAGCCATCTGCGACATGACATAAAAGCCACAAGCAGTTTTAAATGGCTTCTTTTTTTCCTTTACAAATGTCATTTTGTGAAGGGACAGTTCTAAACACGGGAAACACATGTCACTTGACAGGCATACTTTAGACACCCCCCAGATACCATATTTAGAGGAATATTTCACTTTTTTTATTTTTTCACTTTATGCATCATTAAAATGACTGCTCCTGAAAAAACTTCAGTTTTTAAAACTTCTTTTTGCATTGATACATGTCCCCTGGGGCAGGACCCGGGTCTCCAAACCTGTTTTATGACAATAACATGCATATTGGCCGTTATAATTAGCACTTTAGATTTCGAACGTCCACGTCCATTGTAACTAATAGGGTTCTAACGTTCGTGCGAACTTTAGGTCAGTTCACAGGTTCTGGTGCGAACCGAACCTGGGGGTTTCGGCTCATCCCTACTCATGAGTCATAGCAAGACTCTGACAGCCACAAGCATGATAACCAGAGGCAGAGGCATGATGGAACTTGTAGTTTTTCAACAGCTGGAGGTCCGCTAATTGCATATCCCTGGTATAGAGGGTATGGGTTGTTAAAAATAGTTAGAAATTTTCATTTTCATAGAATGCCTGCTTTAGAGTTTAATCACAAATGCCTTTATTTTACAAGTTTGTTACAATGTAAACAAGCAAAAGAAAAGATTGTGAAGGTTTTTGTTAAAATAAAATCTTTACTGGGTAATCATTATATTAAAAACTTTATCTTGCTGTATTATAATACATTTTAGCTCTTCTTATCTAAACTCTTTGCAAGAGTATATTATTTCAACTTAGATAACCATTGCTTGATACCAACCAATATCCTGTATATGCAAAAAAAAGGCAAATAAATGACTCAGTCTAGCTATAACCTCATGTCCCTCCTGAATGTGGACCAAAAACTGTTCACTAAAATTATAGATAACAGATTGCTCCTAATGGTCCAACAGATAGTCCATTAAGACCAGGTAGGTTTTTTTTTCCAATAGGGAAGTGAAAGATAACATTACAAGAGCCTAGAATTCCATCCATCTAGCTCACCAAAGAAAAACTCCCACCATCCTTCTATTGACTGATGCTGAAAAGTCATTCAACAGGATTGATTGGTCATTCCTGAAGGTCATGTTCCAATACCTTGGCTCTGGATGATTTTTAGAGAAATGGCTGGAAGAGTTATATTCTTACCCTTCTGCCACTGTCAAAATCGCATGAATGCAGATGATTTGTTAATTTTTGTTACATAACCAATCACTTGCCTTAAGACCCTTTAGTAGGAATTTATAAAATGTAGTGTGCTATCTAGTTTTAATATTAATCTTGAAGTCTGAGGTTCTCAATGTTAATATCCCCTCTTTCATTCTCACTAATATAAAATAAAGTTTCCCCTCTACTTGGGGAACATGGGGGAATACATGGGGAATACCATTTTAAATATTAAGGAATCAACCTAATTGATTCCATATATACAGCAAACCTCCCACTGTTTCTTACTAGAATAAGACTGAACCTTTGTAAAATGGGACTGGGAAAACCTGTTGACATTGCATCAAATAGCAAACACTGCAATCAGACACATTGCAGACACTCTGCCGAACAGCATGCAGTGTGATCAGACACATTAATGATACTACTCCAAAGATTGCACACTGTGATCAGAAAAACTAAAGACACTCCACCAAACAGCAACAACAAATGATATTGCCATCCCACACCTTCCTGGAATAGTTTGAGAAATGAAATGGGTAACGTAGCAACAACAAGCTGGGAACTGGGAACAGCATGCAGAGCATGAATTGGTGTTGCTCATTTTTTTATTAGTGGCTCTTTTATGTTGTTACCTGGGCTGTTTATCTCTTTAGTAGTCTATTTTTTTTTTAATTTACCTTAAATCCATATTGATGGATAAAGTATGAATATATAATAGATTATATAGTCATTTTGGTCTGGTTGTACTATTTCATATGTTTTTATCTTGTACCACAAGTTTTTGATTGTTAAGCAATTATAAGAACATGGTATTGAATTGGTTAATGGGGAGGGTCTGGCTAGTTATAAATTACAGTTCATAGATGAAAAAATGGGCTTTGATTAAGCACAATTTATGTGCAAAACATGTACGTCATTCCTTTCTTGCTTGTATATGTAGTGCTCTTCATAGTTTTATGCGAATAAAGGCATTTGGATCTGTTTGGTGTGCAGCCATCTGGATTTACTTTTTATTACTGTTTCAGCTGCGACTAGGCAAGCACCCTGCAGTAAGGAGTTTATGCTGTTGGAGCCGGCTCACCTGGGAGCAGCGTGGACCTTTGTGACACTTGTTGTTGTGTTGCATTAGGAGGGACATGCAGAGCCTATGCCCACTCCACCAGTCAGCGTACCTCTGTTACCTCACTCCCAGTACCAGAGTGGGGTCCCACTGAGCACATAGCGCTGACCTCATGAATCCTCTTATGTAACCCTTCTCTTTCTGTACCAAGTGATCAGGCATAGACACCCATAACTCTAGTCCACTCCCAGTGAACGACAGAGACAGACGGCTATGGAGGGAGCCAGACACTGAACTTCCTTTGCTACCGGAGGACCTGTCACCTAACCAGGTGGTTGTTGTTTCCTTCTGTGGTTACCCACTGCAACTTCTCCTCTCAGACTCACAGATCAATCTTGCAATGCAGTGATGTTTCACAGACCCCAATGTGCTTTTTCAGATCCTGGCTCCTTAGAGAGATGCCAGGACCACACATGTACCCACTAAGTTCCTTCAGACCAGGCCTCAAGCAGTTGTAACAACTTCACTGAACTTTTGGCAGAACATGTACAGTATAATATGCAGTAATATCCTTTCCCTAACTAAACTGTGGCTGCCCAAGTTCCTGTATAGTAGAGATTGGCTCAGGCATGTTCGTGGATCTTAGTCCCAACCCACCTGCCCGATCCCACCAAGAAGCCAACACTGCACACGGCTAATCACAGACAGTGAGACATTTTCCGATCACAGACAGTGAGAAAGTGAGACATTTCCCGATCTGTGCACACAGTGCATTTAGGCACACTACAGGCACTCCACCAAACATAACTCTCTGCGATTGGACAGATTGCAGACACTAAGGCAAACAGCTCACACGACCATTAAACACATTGAAGATCAAATATCACGTACTACAATTTTACACTCTGCACTGTAAGTTATAATTCAGAAAATATAACACAAGTTCAGTGCTGATGATGAACATCCAACTAACACAGAACAGGGCACTATAAACAGATTCCAAGCTATCAATATTAAAAATTGTCAGTGATGACAGTACATTTATAAATAAAACTAATTGAATGTGGGATGAAAGTGATGTAAGTGCATGACAAGTAATCTTAGGCAAAAATGTAGGCGTGGGTAAAAGGGTGAGAACCTTATACTTGGGCAAAAGTATGAGATTTAGTAATAATAAATTGCATTAAGATGTTTGCTGTAAAAGAGCTGTCATTTTTACCTACTGTATGATGCCCTGAGTAACAACGGGGGCTCTGTGGAAGACACTGGTGGACTAGTCTTCATAGGTGTCAGTTGTGAGTCACCGGCTATGTCACCAGTGCCTCAGAAAAGCAGGAAAGAAAATAAATATATGTGTAAGTTCACAAAAATAACATTTATTTTACCTATGACTGGAAAGCGTCCACATTTTAACATGCAGAGCTATATGCACCTTTACTTTTTAGGTTTAGAGAGGGGAAAGATCTGCTTTAAGAATATGCACAGTAAATATTTTATTTTCCATAGCCTGGCCACAGGTTCACTTTAAAGTGGAGGTTCCTCCAATATTAAAGTCAGCAGCTACAAAAAGTGTACCTGCTGACTTTTAATAATAGGATACTCACCTGTCCCACAGTCCAGTGATGCGGCGAACGAAGCCCCGCTTCTTTCCCCCTCCTCTCCTCGGCACCGGCATTGTGACTGTGGGTGCCTGGGAAGCGGGCATGCACTGTGCATGCACGAGCCACGCTGCATGCTGTGATTGGCCGAGCAATCTTCTGGGACCTGTGACCTGTCCCAGAAGATTGCACGGAGGGAGGGGGGAGAGGTGAACTTCCTTCCGGCTCCGCAGAACCCCGGGAGGAAGTGGGAGCTGGATGCCCCTAAAAAGAGGGTATCCACTCCCCCCAAAAAATGACATGCCAAATGTGGCATGTCAGGGGGTCACCTTCACTTAAAGTGGAATTTAGATTTTTTGGTGGAAATCCGCTTTAAATATTGCAAGATCATCATCACGCTAAACACCATTTACTAGGGATATATAAATGTAGAAAACCAATGTAAGGGAAATTACAAGAATGTCCTCATCCAGAGCACTGTGCATTACAGGCCATCCCTTTAGAATGACCACCTTCTAGGGCACTATGTGTGCATTACAGGCCTCCTCTGACCACCAGCATCCAGAGCACTGTGCAGCATTACAGGCCTCTCAGACCACTGTCTAGATCACTGTGCAACATTACAGGCCTCCTCAGACCACCATCCAGAGCACTCTGCAGCATTACAGACCTCCTCAGACCACCTTCTAGAGCACTGTATAGCATTACAGCTACTCCCCACAGCACTGTGTAGCATTACAGCCACCGTTCAAAGCACTATGCAGCATTACAGGCCTCCTCACTGTCCTCAGACCATCCAGAGCACTGTGCATTGCAGGCCTCCTCACCATTCACGTCCAGACTTCCCCGAGGCAAGTCAGACTGAGTCGATCCTATTTTCCCATCCGCACTGCTGCACAAACTATATCATGTCAGCGTCTGTGACTGGTAAAAAGGGAAGAGAAGATCTATGGATGTATTTTATATTTGATGTTAAGGAAAACAAGACCCTTTGCAAACCATGTGGTAAAAATACAACAAACTTGAAGCATCATTTGCGGACAACTCATCCCGAAATTCATACAAAGATAAGCACAGCACCCTTAACTCCACTTTTGTTAAGAATAGTCTTAGCTATGTACATTGCAGGGATTTTTTTTTAACAAAATTTGTTGCAGTCAGATTTCATACCTTTTGTTATTCTGAAGTAATAGCTGTTTGTTTGTCTGTCCATGTTGTGCACTTAGTCACTGAATCTTAATGGGAGCAATTTCATAATATCTATCATCTGCTGCTTTCCCTGAATTGGGAGGGACAGTGTCAATTTTCGCACGGTACAGGGTGCCTAAAGGCCTAAGGCTGGCCCTGGGAAGAGTCATACATGTAGTATATTATAGCGAGGAAACTTGGGACTGACTGTGTGAGGTGAGAGAAAACATAAAATCAGAATAACTTGATTTTTCCCCTAAAAATTCAACGCCACAGATACAGAAAACCTCCAATGATGGGCAAAGTCAAGCCAATGCACCACAACAGCAAACTATTTGCACTGCTTTTTCAGGTGCTTGACTGAGGAACAGCAGCCCAGGGAGGAGGCCATAGCTAGATGGATTTGTCAGAACGATTGAAGATGAGGACTTTGTTAGCATGATGGAGACAGTAAATAGAAAGCTGACTGTTCCAAAGAAAACTAGAATAAGCAATCTGATTGACACAAGATGAGGAATTGTCTGATTATGATGTGGAACAGGAGAATATGAAAAATAGCAGGAAGTGAAAGAAGCCCCATCCACAGCTAAGCAGTAGACATGTGCATTTGTTTTCATCCAAATGCATTTTCATCCAAATTTCTGGTATTTTCGTTATCGTTTTAACAAACGATAACGAACGTGCAGAATCCGAAAACCGAAAGATCCGACATAAACAAATGCTTTATTTTTGTTTTCGTTGCAACAATTTGATATAGATAGGAGATTCGACATGACGCTGACAATAGCGATCTGTGTCCATCCAACCTGTGGTCGAATGTGCCTAACCTTAGCTCTATTAGTTCAAGATTATTCTACATAGAGAGAAAAGATTTGACATTATAGAGACAATAGCAAAAAAAGTCGAATGTGCCTAACCTAACTCTATTAGTCCAAGATTATTCGACATAGAGAGAAAAGATTCAACATGAAGATTCGACGAGTGGACATTTATGGTCAAATGCTCCGCCCATATGCTAAGAAGAATTCTAATGTTGGTTGACTAGTAATAATAATTAATATAATTATTACTAGTGTCATACAACATTCGAATTCTACTATAGCTTGCTGCACAAACTATATCATGTCAGCGTCTGTGACTGGTAAAAAGGGAAGAGAAGATCTATGGATGTATTTTATATTTGATGTTAAGGAAAACAAGACCCTTTGCAAACCATGTGGTAAATATATAACAAACTTGAAGCATCATTTGCGGACAACTCATCCCGAAATTCATACAAAGATAAGCACAGCACCCTTAACTCCACTTTTGTTAAGAATAGTCTTAGCTATGTACATTGCAGGGATTTTTTTTAACAAAATTTGTTGCAGTCAGATTTCATACCTTTTGTTATTCTGAAGTAATAGCTGTTTGTTTGTCTGTCCATGTTGTGCACTTAGTCACTGAATCTTAATGGGAGCAATTTCATAATATCTATCATCTGCTGCTTTCCCTGAATTGGGAGGGACAGTGTCAATTTTCGCACGGTACAGGGTGCCTAAAGGCCTAAGGCTGGCCCTGGGAAGAGCCATACATGTAGTATATTATAGCGAGGAAACTTGGGACTGACTGTGTGAGGTGAGAGAAAACATAAAATCAGAATAACTTGATTTTTCCCCTAAAAATTCAACGCCACAGATACAGAAAACCTCCAATGATGGGCAAAGTCAGGCCAATGCACCACAACAGCAAACTATTTGCACTGCTTTTTCAGGTGCTTGACTGAGGAACAGCAGCCCAGGGAGGAGGCCATAGCTAGATGGATTCGTTTACCAGTCAGAACGATTGAAGATGAGGACTTTGTTAGCATGATGGAGACAGTAAATAGAAAGCTGACTGTTCCAAAGAAAACTAGAATAAGCAATCTGATTGACACAAGATGAGGAATTGTCTGATTATAATGTGGAACAGGAGAATATGAAAAATAGCAGGAAGTGAAAGAAGCACCATCCACAGCTAAGCAGTAGACATGTGCATTTGTTTTCATCCAAATGCATTTTCATCCAAATTTCTGGTATTTTCGTTATCGTTTTAACAAACGATAACGAACGTGCAGAATCCGAAAACCGAAAGATCCGACATAAACAAATGCTTTATTTTTGTTTTCGTTGCAACAATTCGATATAGATAGGAGATTCGACATGACGCTGACAATAGCGATCTGTGTCCATCCAACCTGTGGTCGAATGTGCCTAACCTTAGCTCTATTAGTTCAAGATTATTCTACATAGAGAGAAAAGATTTGACATTATAGAGAAAATAGCAAAAAAAGTCGAATGTGCCTAACCTAACTCTATTAGTCCAAGATTATTCGACATAGAGAGAAAAGATTCAACATGAAGATTCAACGAAGCAGTCGCGGCGAGTGGACATTTATGGTCAAATGCTCCGCCCATATGCTAAGAAGAATTCTAATGTTGGTTGACTAGTAATAATAATTAATATAATTATTACTAGTGTCATACAACATTCGAATTCTACTATAGCTTGTAAGCGGAACATTCGACCGGAAATGTATGATTGCGGCGTCGTACAGTTTAGCTGCTCCGTCAAATCTTCTTAGAACCTTCCACAGACACCATAAGCCTTCAATGACAGATTCAACCTTAATTATTTCGGATTTTCGGACGAATGCATTTTTTAACAAAACAAAATAAATAAAAACTAATTTCGTGAGTAACAAAATAAATACATTTTTCGGACGAAAGCGAAATTCCGAATCAAAATATTTCAGTGTGCACATGTCTACTAAGCAGCCAGTCTTTTGGTTTCTTTCTAAATGCAGCAGAAGACCCAGGCAGAAGATCTCCCCAAACAGCATAGAGCAGCAGATCAGAAAATATAAGGAAGAGCTTTTGCACCAAATTTTTGGCTGTCAAAGAGTGACACTTTTTATCACCAGCTAAAACTTCTGCATTTGACCTGCTGGCTATTCCAGCTTTTCAAGCCTTTGCAAAGAGGGTATTCAGTGTCACAGTTTCAGTGTCCACTCTAGAGGCCGTCGGAATAGAGCAGTGGTCATGTTGGCACAAACTGCTTTCCTTAAAGTGAATCGAAACAAATAGAAGTGTTTTATTCTCCAGGTATTTCTATTTCGAACATAAGAAGCATACCTAATGCTTGTGGGTTGTGCTTATTGTGATAGGAAGAATCAATAATTCAACAACAGTTTTAATTGTCAATTCATAGGAAAAATGCACAGACTACAAATGCCATTAGTATGAGGAACAATAACAACCACCACTTTTTTTATCAACTCCTGTCTCTCTTAGCATTGACACATGTGAAATAGAGGTACAAATCACACTAATGAAAAAGAAAAATAGATCAGTAAGTGTCAAAAAGGGCTACCATACATTGGGGTCCTGCCCCAGTAGTCTTTTTAGTGTGATATTTACCTCTATTGTCATTGCGAATGCTGAGAGATAGAGGAGTTGATAAAAAGTGGTGACTGTAATGCTCCGTACACATGGTCGGAAAATCCAACCACAAAATCCATCGGATTTTTTCCGAAGGATTTTGTCCGACACTGGTGTTGCATAAACGCGGTCGGACAAAGTTGTCGGAAAATCCGATCATTCTGAACGTGGTGACGTTTGTTGCCTACGACGGGACTACGTAGAGGCTAGTAGCCAATAGCTTTGGTCTTGTAATGTGATCTGAGCATGCGTGGCACTTTGTTTGTCGGAATTCGTTACACACGATCGTAAAAAGTCCGATAGGACTTTGTTGTCGGAAAATTTGAGAGGTGGAGATAAAACTTTGTCCGTCGGAAAATCCGATGGAAAATGTCCGGTGGAGCCTACACACGGTCAGAATTTCCGACACCATTGTCTGATAGGACATTTTCCATGCGAAAATCCGACCGTGTGTATGGAGCTTTACAATCCACACACTAATGGCATTATTGTAGACTGCACTTTTTTAAATGTTAGCTGTTGAAATAATAGACTGACAGTAAACTGATTCTTATTGTAGAAATAAGCATTACCCTCAAGCATTGGTTTATTATTCTGTGTCAGACTACCAGTGACAGTACCTGTGCAGTGTTCTATGTGTGCTTGTATAGCTGTGGCCAAAGGTTTTGAGAATAACACAAGTATTCATTTTCACAAAGTCTGCTGCTTCAGTGTTTTTAGATCTTTTTGTATACTGAAGTATAATTACAAGCATTTCATAAGTGTCAAAGGCTTTTACTGACAATTACATTAAGTTTATGCAATATTCAAGAGTCAATATTTGCAGTGTTGACCTTCCTTTTTCAAGACCTCTGCAATTTGCCCTGGCATGATGTCAATAAACTTCTGAGCCACATTCTGGCTGATGGCAGCCCATTCTTGCATAATCAATGCTTGGCATTTGTCAGAATTTGTGTATTTTTTTTTTTTTTGATCACCCGCCTCTTGAGAAGCAACCCACCCCAGACATGAATGGTCTCCGGATGCTTTACTGTTGGCATGACACATGACTGATGGTAGCGCTCACCTTTTCTTCTCCAGACAAGGTTTTTTCCAGATGCCCCAAACAATTAGAAAGGGGATTCATCAGAGAAAATTACTTTACTCCAGTCATCAGCAGTCCAATCCCTGTACCTTTTTCAGAATATCAGTCTGTCACTGATGTTTTTCCTGGAGTGAAGTGGCCTCTTTGCTGCCCTTCTTGACACCAGGCCGTCCTCCAAAAGTCTGCACCTCACTGTGTATGCAGATGCACTCACACCCGCCTGCTGCCATTCCTGAGCAAGCTCTGCACAAGTGGTGTCCCAATCCTGCAGCTAAATCAACTGTAGGAGACAGTCCTGGCGCTTGCTGGACTTTGTTGGGTGCCCTGAAGCCTTCTTCATCTTCACAAATGCAGTGGAAATGTTTTTTCATGAGATTACATTTATTTTCATGGCAAAGAGGGACTTTGCAAATTTGCAAATAATGGCAACTCATATGATCCCACCTCATAACATTCTGGAATATATGCAAATTGCCATCATAAAAAACTGAGGCAGCAGACTTTGTAAAAAATAATATTTGTGTCATTCTAAAAACTTTTGGCCACAGCTGTAGCTGCCTACATGTTTTGTTCTGTTCTGTTCAGTTTCTTGAACTGTTAAAGTGCATGCAAATGTGCACTGCATGGTGGCATCATCACGTAGGGTTTTTTTTTAATTTTTATTTCTTATTTATTTACACTTCTGTCAAAAAATCTATATTCTTGTAACCAAACTTGGTTTACCTTAAAGACATTATACAGTATAATGACGAAATCTGTGTCTGTAGTATAAATAATAACATATTAAATTTTTCACTCCAGGAGTATATAATGAGTTTGGAAATTGTACAAATATGCTTAAATAATGCATTACAATTTAACTAAACCCATTTGATTTTAGTCAACTAAAATGTACTGAAGGTTTTAGTCAACTAAATATGATTAAAACTAAAACAATTGTTGATGACTAAACCGGGACTAAAACTAAAACAGCATTTTAGTCAAAAGACTAAAACTAAATTAAAATTTTTGGGCAAAATTAACACTGGTCTAGAAAGTTATTCATGGGGTATGTGTAAATTAGAAGGTATAACTACTTATCTTCCATTCAGTAGGGATTTCAAATTCTAGGCAATGTAGCTAGATGAGCTAATTGCAAACACAAACCATTGTAATATACAAGCTTTCATGATTTTTTCAGCTTGTTATGAAATGGTTTTAATTTTTTCTTTAACCACATGGAAGCCAGCACACTGTTGTGAATCAAATACTATTGAATAACCTTGCAGTGGCAGCATATACATTCAAGCGGCTCCAAAGCAAAATTTAGACTATGTCTCACCTTATTCTTGTTACTCTTGCTGGAATCCTTCTCCCTTGATAGCCTTATCTTTTTAAAACGCACATGTTTTCAGTGCACATGTTGATAGGAATTATTATGCATCATCATGCATTTTGTTGCAAAACACATGAAGATGCATAAAATTTACATTAAAAGTACAAAAGCGTGACACATACCACCCACAATAAAGAATGATCCGGGTGGAGAGGTTCTGTACCAACAATGCAGGGAAGTGGATATTTCCCTGGATATTCTCTATATTTGTTCATGTTAATTTACGCGGAAGATTACATAAATAAGGGCAACAGAGGGGTAAAGCAGCATCCCTACATTATGTGCTATTAATTATCAGCTTTGCCATGAACTATCTTCTTGTAAAAACACCTCTCCTCCCAACTTACATTGATTTTTTTGTGAATGTTGGTAATGGGAACAAAAAGCCACTGGGGACCTAATGCAGCTGTGCCTGTTGTGACCCCTGTCTAGCAGTACAACCTGTATGCTTAGGATATTTGGCTCTGTATTTACAGTAATTTATTGTCACTGTGTCACAATATACAGCTTGTATTTTCATCTGTCTGTAATTATTATGTATCATTTTGTGCCTCAGCTGTACAGCTCTGTGAAAATGATGGCACTTAACATAAAATAAATATATAGCTAATTGCTATTTATTATAATGACAGACAGATGTCTACAAATGCAGTAACTGAATTGTTGGCATCCGTTTCCCATGCCTTCTTCTCTTTGAAAAGTAAAGTAGTTAATATAAGTAAATAACACTTAGGGAGCATATGCATAAAAGTCAATTTTTCAGTAAGTAACTAGAATGCCAATGGATTTCTCTATAAAGTTTGCTGTACTTAGAAGGTCTCTTATGGATAGCCATAGTGATTCAGGATGTATAACCATTTGTTCTGACCGTGTTTGATGCAATGAAACAAATACCTGGCATTGAAAATGTCAGGTAGAGCACATCTGTTTATTTTCTGCATTGAATTAGTCATGTTTAATGTTTACTGGGAATATATAACTTGACATGGTGTTAACATATTTACAAATATTGATTAAATTAAGCTGAATGCGTAAGTAATAATATCTCGAAACCTATTCTGACTTCTAAAAGATAGCTATTGATTTCTTTACAGATGAGAACATATGATTGTTATGCAGAATTTAGAAACCAATAGTGCTTTGCAGCTGCCAAACATTTTTTTTTCATTCTACTAGCAATTACTTCAGAGAAGTAGTAATGGTTACAAGTAGTGTTAATAGTGTTGGTTTTATAATTGATTTTTTGTATACAATTTGTTTGGGTTTCCAATTAGTGTATTTAAATGTTTCTTTTAATTATCATTTTGGGTCCTCTAAAATTTTTAAATCCAAATTTAATTGAGCTTGGTGGTTTTTGCTTCACGTTGTTTCATTTTCACCTTGGATTTGTCTTTAGAAATGCTTAAACATAAGTGTGTAAATATGTTCATTCTGCATATCATTCATTTCCTAGTATCTGGGGATTTACTAGGTTTCTGGGGTCATCTCAGTGTGAATATTGCTTTTTCTTCTACCTTTATTGCTTTTTTCTTGTTTTGGTATCTTTTACTTTTTACTTTGTTAATGCAGGTCTTGTTTTGATGTTGGAAAATTCAAAAACTACTAACCCATTCCTTATCAATTCTAAATTTTAAAAATATAAATCCAATATACAAATTAATGCCCTGGATGATCAAACCAGAAATACAAAAAAGGAAAAGTTCCTACATAGCCAGATAGCCAGCTTGATCTATCTAAAAATATGTCCATCTGATAAAACATTTCCCAACATCTGAGCAGCTGTGGAAGATTCTTTTTTGCAAGGAAAACTATTTCTCATTGAACAGATTAAGAACTTCAGATAAGTACCATATCAGCTCAGTGGTGGATTTTACAGCTTTATATTGACCTTGGCTTTCCATATATAATGTATACCTATATAAATAAAAGTATTCCCTCAATGATGTCAAATGATCTAGATGACATTTGCATTCACTGCAAAAATATCAAATGCTCAGGTAAGTGAACTGAAATCTTTAGCGATTGCAAACCTGTGAAAAACTTGCAGTATTTTTTTTTCCCTTGTGTGTTGCAGTGTAGATTTGAAAGGGGAATAAAGCTCTCCTAAAGTAAAACATATACTTACACTTTCAGTTTTACTAATCCATTACTTTACATAAAAGTTAAATTAATACAATATCATTTTAATCAGCAGACTTTGCTGAATATATTGTGGGATACATTTCTGATGGTGCGCAAATAACAAAAACAATGTATTGGAAAAAATTAGAGAAAATGCATTTTGTTTATGATTTTTTTTTTACCATTACTCCTAATAAAATCTAAGAAAATAAAAAAGTATTCAGATTTTTTACCAAATAAAAGCTCTATCTAGCTTGAAAAACAATGTATAATATGTTAAGGTAGACATCGTTGAAATGAAAAAAAAAAAACTGAAAGACTGAAGGTGAATTACGTTTGCTAGGAGCTTTACCATTTTACTATGTTACTTAAGAGTCACACTAATGTGATATCATTTTATTTAGGACACTTTGTTGATTAAAAGTATGACGGTGCACAAAAATTGTGTGAAGAACTATAGAAAAATGCATATTTTGCTATTTATATCTCAATAAAAAAAACAAGGAAGTAAAAATTATTAACCTATTCATCCCTAAAACAGACAATGGGGTTGATTTACTAAAGGCAAATCCAATCATGTACAAGCAAGAATGCTGTTTTTTATTTCCCTTGCATGTCCCCCTCAGATCTACAGCGACTGCACTTCCAAGTGCACTTGCAGTGCACTTGTAGTTTAGTTTAGTAAATAAACCCCAATGTATCACACATTAGGGTAGATGACAAAACCTAAAAGATATATTGTGCAGAACTGAAACATTGCCAAAATGCCTTTTCACTGTAAATGCAGTACAATGATTTGACAAGACACTGCCCTGCCACAGTCCCACCAAGTGACGAAGAGATACATATATGACATCTATGGGCACAATATAAGTAGCTGATTGTTGGATGCAGTTTTGTATCATGCTACAGTGAAACCTGTTAGTGAATTTACACTTTTCTTGAAAAACTTTTCCTTTTTTTTTTTTTTTTTTTTTTGCCACCAAGTGTTCTGTTTTTAATAATTTTTCTCTCATTTCTAAAATAATTAACCACTTGAAGACAAATCAGTTAAACATCCTTCCTGTTCAGTTATTTTGATGAACAATTGCTTGGGCATGCAACACTGTACCCAAATAAATTTTATATTGTTTTTTTAGACAGATACTACTTTTCTTTTGGTGGTATGGTGCAGTTGCTAGCTCCACTAGCTTTGTTACCACTAGGACTGGTATGACCGTGATCAGGAACACTGTTGGTAGCTTTATCTGGTCTGGTGACACTGGTACTAATATGGCAGTGATCAGGGACACTGTTGCAGGCAACACTAGCTTTTCTGACACTGGTGCAGTAGCCTTCAGGAACACTGTTGCTGGCTTTCTCTGATCTGTTGACACTGGCAATGGTGTGGTAGCAATCAAGAACCCTGATTCTGGCTAGATTGGTCTAGTGACACTATGACTGGTGTGGTGATAATCAGGAACACTGTTGGTGGCTGTACTGGTCTTGGGGACACTGGGATTGGTGTGGCAGCAATCAGGAACACTGTTGCTGGCTATACTAGTTTGGGTCGCTGGCAATGGTGTGGTAGTGATCAGTAACACTGTTGCTGGCTGCTGGTGTGGTGGCAACCAGAAACACTATTTCTGTTTTACACGTGTCTGATAATATTTTGAATGATGTGGCATTGATCAGGAAGACTGTTACTGGCTTACACTAGTCTGGTGACTCTGGGAGTCATGTGGCAGTGATCAGAAACACTGTTGCTGGCTGCACTGGTCTGGTGACAATGCAACTGGTGTGGCAGTGATCAAGGACACTGTTGCTGGCTGCACTGGTAAAATGACACTGTGACTGGTGTGGTGACGATCAGGGACACTATGGCTGGCAGCACTGGCATAGTGACACTGTACTGGTGTGGCAGCAATCAAGAACACGGTTGCTAGCGCTCTGGTCTGGTGATATTGTGAATAGTGTGGGTGTGATCAGGGACACTGTTGCTGGATGCACTTGTATGGTGATGCTGCATTTGGTGCGGTGGTGATAAGGGACACTGTTGCTGGCTGTACTGCTCTGATGTGGCAGTGATCAGGAACAATGTTGCTGATTGCAATAGTATAGTGATATTGTACTGGTGTGGGATCAGGGTCATTGTGGTTTGCTGCACTGGTGTGGCAACACTGTACAGTGTGGCAAATGATCAAGGACACTGGTTGGTTTCACTGTCATACAGTGTCACCAGAGCAGCTAGCCAGTGTCCCTGATCACTAGCCACCCCCTACAGTGTCACAGAGTTTGCTTAGAGAATGCTTTGATTCCTCTCACAGCTTATTGCTGTGTAAAGAATAGGAACATTAGCTGCAGCATGCAGCCTTTGTTTACAAGGGTGATCGTTGTGATTCGTCACAGCTATCACATGGTACAGTGCCAATTGTATTGCTCCTGTACCCCTTTCTGTGATCTGCTGTGTCTGACTCTTTCTATGCTAATTCTGTTCAAATGGGTAACTGGTAATTGTGTACTTTTGTAAGAAACATTGGTTGTAAACAAGTTAAAAACTGTTTTTTTTTTTTTTGCTCAGACTGTCCTTTGCCGTTAACTGGCTGTTCTAATTGCTCCCCAACTACTGTGTACTATCTATGGATATGTCCTGTCCACCCCCTCCCCCATCCCATTTCCCCTTTCACCCACCAGAATCATCTGGGTTTATTCACTCCAATCGGGGGAACATGTCTCAAATGGACCGCTATTTAGATTACTACTGAAGTTATCTGTGAAGTTGTTATTCTTCCGTGTGGAGCATCATATGGAATTCCAGATGCCAGCCCTGTTGGCTCTGTGATCCAATTAATCACAGACTCAGCACATAACAATGTGGAATTAGCGGCGCATTGAGTATATGTGTGGTATGTGTGTCTGTGGTGGCTACCTGTGTCCTCTGACAACGTTGTCAAATTTTAAATTGAATGTGGTGGAGGTTATTTAAATACAACTTTTTATTGTTTCTAGTGTCTATGTGGAATTGCTTAACTACTTCCTGCCTGGCCTATAGCAAAATGATGGCGGGGCAGTGGTTCAGTTATCCTGACTGGACGTCATATGACCTCTTTCAGGATAACTGCCGATTTGCACCCATGGGGGCACGCTGAGGGGCGATTGGTGGTGTGGCGTGTCAGTCTGACACACCGCTACACCGATCTCAGTAAAGAACCTCTGACAGAGGCTCTTTACCACGAGATCAGCCGCATCCAATTACGGCCAATCATAATGTAAATAGGAAGAGCCGTTTATCGGCTTTTCCTCACTCGCGTCTGACAGACGCAAGTAGAGGAGAGCCAATCGGTGACTCTCCTGACAGGGGGGGTCTGTGCTGATTGTTTATCAGCGCAGCCCCACCAAGCATGCCTTCCCAGGACCACCTGAGATGCCGCGAGGACCACCAGGGATGGCCACCACACAGGACCACCAGGTATGCCCCTCTAGACCACCAGGGATATGCAAATCAGTGCCCAGGCAGCTGCCAATCAGTGCCCATTAAATATGCCTGCCAGTGCCATCAGTGATGCCTATCAGTGAAATGTATCAGTGCCAGCCATCAGTGCCCATCAGTCCCGCCCATCAGTGCTCAGCAGTGCCACCTATCAGTGCTCATCAGTGCCCAGCAGTGCTGCCTATCAGTGCCACCCATAAGTATCCATCAGTGCAGCCTTTCAGTGCCCATCAGTGTCGCATATCAGTGCTCATCAGTGCCCACCAGTGCCACCTATGAGTGCCATCAGTGCTGCCTATCAATGCCCATCAGTGATGCATAACAGTTCCACCCATCAGTGCCACCCATCAGTGCCACCTACCAGTGCCCCCTCATCAGTGCTATCTCATTGGTGCCACCTCATCGGTGCCATCTTATCAGTGCCCATCAGTGAAGGAGAAAACTAGCTTTTTTACAAAAATTTATAACAGAAACGAAGAAAAACTTTTTTTTTATTTGGTCTTTTTTTATTTGTTTAGCAAAAAATAAAAAACAGAGAGGTGATCAAATACCACCAAAAGAAAGCTCTATTTATGGGAACAAAATGATAAAAATTTTGTTTGGGTACAGTGTAGCATAACCACACAATTGTAATTTAAAAAGTTACAGCGTTGAAAGCCGAAAATTGGCTTGGGCAGGAAGGGGGGTAAGTGCCTGGTATTGAAGTGGTTAATAAACATTCAACCAACTTTGACTAAATACCGGTTGTTTCTCATTGATAAATTTCTTGGGAACTCCTCCCTTTTTTCTATTTCTATGTGCTGTGATTCAGAAACCTTATAGTGACTAAGGAGTCTGAGCCACAAATTGAATATGCTTGGAACACCAGAACTGTATAGAGGCACAGCAAACTGTGCATTTGACCAGAAGACCTGAATGGTGCACTACAATATTTATAACATCAAGATCTTCCTGTAATGATACTACATTCTGTGCAAAATTTACTTTCCTCCATAATTTGGTATCATCAGCAAACACTGAAATTAAGGCTCTTAATTTCAACCTATTTATCAATATTAAACATAGTGAACATGGACAGCATTGGCTCCAAGACAGAACTTATAATTTGGATTTTTTTAATACTTATAATTTGGATTTTTTTAATACTTATAATTTTAGATCATTTAGAAAATGAGCCATTTATCACTACCCCAACAGACCCTACTTTATAGCTTAAACATTTATGTGGTGGAGTATTAAATGTTTTAGCAAATTCTAGAAAAACTATGTCCACTGGACCTCCACTATCCAATTTCTTGTACTCTCTTTACATAATGGAGCCACACGCCCCAGGTAAGTTTTCTAAAGCCTCTGACGTGACTGTTAATACTGGCAAAGCTGGTTAGACTGTTTTTGTGCACTGGGCCACACTGGCAACCCTATGCATACCACTCAGATTACCATGGACTTAGTGTTCTGCCTTGAAACACTTTTTTTTTACTATTGGTTTGATGGCATATTAAGGATACTAGTATGATGGGACTAAGGCTTTATATTACTTGATATCGCTACCATTAAGCATTTACTTGGCACATACATGATATGACTGTTTGAGACCCAAGTTAAGTACTATCTACCTTATGCTCTGGATGCTGTTTACTGTTTTTGATGAGCCTTCAAATCTGCATTTCACCCTGTGCACCAACACTGGGTCAGCACAAACATACGGGTACTTGCAACAAACTGCTCATTGGTTGGTCCCTGTGCCTAAGTCCTGTGCTAAAAAAAACGATTTTTCCAGCACTTAAACGACCAGTCACCAGTCGGTAATGGACACATGGTCTATACAATCTTAGAGGCAAATGCTTCAGCAGTGCAGCCCTCCTCATACAGGGAAATCCAACTTAGAACTATGAAGAACACACAGGGGGCACAACTGCCTAGTGCATTACCCAAGGTTTATTAAAAGAAACCAAACAGCCAAATGACTACTCACAAACGACAGAAGAAATTGCACAAAACACTCTCTGATGGGCAATCAATGTGGCAACTGAGAAGTAGACGGTGTCGGCAACTGACGCGTTTTCGGGGATGCATCCCCTTTCCCAGAGCTCCTGTGTGTTCTTTTGTAGTTCAAGGTCTTGTGCTACCTACCCTTTGCTCTGGAGGGTGTTTATTGTTGCTCATTAGCCTTTAAATGTGCCATATTGATTTTATCTTGTGCACTAACATTGGGTCTGTACACGCATTTAATAATAAATTGCTCATTGGTTGGTCCTAGTCCCCCTTGCATCAGGGCTTTCTGGCCTACCTAGTGGACCCCAGAATTATGCTTTTCTTATGATTCTGGTATATCCAGATGGCCTCACCACCATATCCTGGAAGATTTCCTTTGAAGGAGGAAGCCATCAACCATACTGGTGTGGAAATTACAAAATGGCAGTTGGCAGCATGACACTTTTGGTTGGACAGCTGATCTTATAGAGGATATTATATTCTAAAAATACCTTTCATTATTTACTATGGAACTTATTATGTTATAGTGTCTTATGCGATATATAGTTATATGGAAAGTAAATAGTGCTTAATCAATACTTATGTACAGTACATCCGCGTACAATGAAATATATACACAAAAATATCAAAAACTATAGTCTGTGTAGTAATTGTAGTAGCAAAAGTCCAAAGTAAAGTCGCCAAAGTGTTTATAGGTGAAATATCCTTCAATTAAGCAAACTAACAGTATTACATGTGCCTCTACCACCAATAACTCACCTCCAAAACTTGATCAATGGAGTGAACAGTATGGTCAAAATACACTTGTCCCCTTCAGGGGTTAATCATCTGATGTAACTGGGTTATCCTCTAATGTCACCTCCATGTATGGGAAGACATGCATATAGAGAGACCAACAAAAATAGCCAATAGTTTTCTCTGTTATTAAAATGTAATACTGCCGACAAAAGTTAAATGACATCTACTGTATTAGATCCGGCACTGGCACGGTGCTAATGCAAATGCATTTCCTCTATGTCTCTATATAGGCAAGGTCCAAACTCCTCTCCAAGTTGTTATTGCTCTGTAATGTTGCCAGCCATGGGCATCCGCAGGTAGGGGCAAGGGGGGTCAAGTGCCCCCCTCTGGAATCCGGGTTGAATCTTAAATTGAGCACAGTTGCATCGCTATCGGGGTGCGGGCAGCCTGCACCCGGGTGCCACTCGCCAGTGGGGTGACACCATCAAGGGCCCCCTCTTCCCCAAAGCATGTTGAGAGCAAGCCACCTGGTACGGTTCAGGAGGGGGGGTGCTTGCTCCCACCCCCTTTTCTGACCGGCCGGGCTCCGTGCTCGGATAAAGGTCTGCTGTGGACTCTTGGGGAACCCCCATGCCATTTTTTTGGCGTAGAGGTTCCCCTTTAAATCCATACCAGGCGACAGGGCTCACCAGGTGTCAATATCGCCGATGGAGGCAGCGACATTCACTTCCTTCGCTAGTCCCGTTTATAGAATATTTAAAAAAAGTCACAGTTACTTTGCTGAGTAACTAATTACTTTTCCAATGCAGTAACTGAGTTACTAACGCAATTACTTTTTGGGAGAAGTAATTTGTAACTTAACTAATTACTTTTTTAAAGTAAGATGACCAACACTGGTCATCGCAGTGCATTGCTGGCTGATGATTGGCCAGGTATGCACTATGACCCGCATGCTTTGGCCAATCACAGCGCCATCAGCGAAGAGAGCCATAGTTGGCCAAAGACAGGGTGCCTGTGGCCAATTATGGCTCAGGTGGTTAAGTACACGCCCCACACTATATAAGGCCATGTGTAGTGTGTTGGTGGCGTCTGTTAAAGAGAGAGACAGAGAGACTGTCATTTCATTTAGTTTCAGTAGGCAGGCAATTCCTTCCTGGTGTTCTGTTGCTAATATACTTCAGGCGGGCGAGACAGTTAGATAGCTGCAGTGTATTGTGTGTATATATACATCCCGGCTTTGTGTGTGTGTATATATATATATATATATATATATATATATATATATATATACACTTTATACAGTTTAGCTTCATCTTACTGCAGATCGTTCCTGGTGTACTGTCGCTAATATACCTCAGGCAGGCGGGCGAGACAGCTGCAATGTATTTAGTGTGTATATATATATATGTATTTACTTTTTTTTTTTTTTATTTTTTGTGTGTGTGTGTATATATATATATATATATATATATATATATATATATATATATATATATATTTATATATATATTTATATACACTGTATACAGTTTAGCTTCATTTCACTGCAGACCGGTTCCTGGTATATTGTTTCTAATATACTTCAGCCAGGCAGGTGACTCAGTGCATTTACTATATATATATATATATATATATATATATATATATATATATATATATATATATATATATATATATATATATATATATATATATATATATATATATATATATATATATATATATATATATATATATATATATATATATATATATATATATATATATATAGTCTAGCCAAGCCTATACCTGACTAGGCCATTGCCTGAGTGTGTGTTCAAAGACACTTTCAGCCAGGCAGGTGACTCACTGAGCTCAGTGCATTTACTATATATATACAGGCTTGTATATATATATATATATAGTCTAGCCAAGCCTATACCTGACTAGGCCATTGCTTGAGTGCGTGTTCAAAGACACTTTCAGCCAGGCAGGTGACTCACTGAGCTGCCAAGCCTATACCTTACTGTAGGCCATTCCTGGTGTACTGTTTTTAGTAAACTTTAGGCGTTGTTTTGTTAATGTAATTGTACAGTATGTCTGGAAGGCCACCAAGGAAAGGCAGACGCTCATAGGCCACTAAGAGAGGGCAGGCAGGCTCTGCGTCTACAGCAAACAGTGCTGGTTGTGGACATGGTGCATCCTCAGCATGTGGCCATGGAGCACGATTGTCCTTTTTTTCGGTAGCTGGCCGTGTTGATCCACAACATGCAGAAGAGTTGGTAGAGTGGATGACCAAGCCGTCCTCATCCTCCTCATCCTCTCTCACCCAGGCTCAGGGTACTTTGTCTGCCAAAGCAGCTGCCAAAGTGGCCTCTTCCTTCTGCTCAATGGCATCAGTCACTCCTTCCCTAGCCCCATCATGTCCTGAGGAGTCCCCCGAACTGTTTGACCACAGTCTTGGACCAGCTACATTTTCAAAATCCAATTGTCATTGGGACAGAAAGTGAGGTGAAATCTTCTGAACAGGTGCACAGACAGCAAAACAAAGGTTACAGGGGTGATAACCCTTCCCTATGTTTTCCAAAAAGCTTAAAAATATATTTTTTGGCTTGAGCTACACTTTAAAAATGTACCAGTTCAAAATTACAAACAGATTCTACTTAAGAACAAACCTACAGTCCCTGTCTTAGTAAATATGGCCTGGGGGCCCCACGCCTTTCCTTTTTGTAATTTGGGTGCAGGGTTCCCTTAATATCCATACAAGACCCAAAGGGCCTGGTAATAGGCTGGGGGGGTACTCATGCCTTTTTTTCCGGGACCAGACATTACATTAAAGCTGCAAGCAGTTTTAAATGACTTTTATTCCTTTAGAAATGTAATTTTGCGCAGGGACAGTTCTAAACACGGGAAACACATGCCACAGGCATACTATAGACACCCCAGGCACGATATTTAAAGGAATATTTCACTTTTATTTTTTCACTTTAAGCCTCGTTAAAATCACTGCTCCTGAATAGGGATGAGCTTCGAGTTTGAGTGGAACTCATGTTTGACTTGAACATTGCCTGTTCGCCTGTTCAGCGAACAGCGAACAATTTGGGGTGTTTGCGGCAAATTTGAAAAGCTGCAAGCACCCTGTAAAAGTCTATGGGAAAAATCTAAAGTGCTAATTTTAAAAGCCTATATGCAATTTATTGTCATAAAAAGTGTTTGGGGACCTGGGTCCTGCCCCAGGGGACATGTATCAATGCAAAAAAAAGTTTTAAAAACTGAAGTTTTTTCAGGAGCAGTGATTTTAATAATGCTTAAAGTGAAACAATAAAAGTGTAATATTCCTTTAAATTTCGTACCTGGGGGGTGTGTATAGTATGCATGTAAAGGGGCGCATGTTTCCTGTGCTTAGAACTGTCCCTGCACAAACTGTCATTTTTGCAGGAAAAAAAGCTATTTAAAATCACTCGCGGCTATAATGAATTACCGGCACCCGTAATACAGAGAACAGTCATTCATTGAAAGTCATTGATAAAAAAAAAGCGTGGGGGTTCCCCCAAATTCAATTACCAGGCCCTTCAGGTCTGCTATGGATATTAAGGGGAACCCTGCGTCAAATAAAAAAAAAATGACGTGGGGTCCCCCTAAAATCCATACCAGACCCTTCAGGTCTGGGATGGATTTTAAGGGGAACCCCGCACCAAAAAAAAATGGCGTGGGGTCCCCCTCAAAATCCATACCAGACCCTTATCTGAGCACACAACCTGGCAGGCCGCAGGAAAAGAGGGGGGGACGAGAGCGGCCTCCCCTCCCTCCTGAACCATACCAGGCCACATGTCCTCAACATTGGGAGGGTGCTTTGGGGGTCTGTGACCCCTCAAAGCACCATGTCCCCATGTTGATGGGGACAAGGACCTCGTCCCCACAACCCTGGCCGTTGGTTGTGGGGGTCTGCGGGTGTGGGGCTTATCTGAATCTGAAAGCCCCCTTAAACAAGGGCACACCCAGATCCCGGCCTCCCCCCTGTGTGAAATGGTAAGGGGGTACAAAAGTACCCCTACCATTTCACCAAAAAAGGTGACAAAAATTTTAAAAATGACAGGAGACGGTCTTTGACAATTTCTTTATTAAATTCTTCTTTCATCTTCTTTCTTCTGGTCTTCTTCATTTCTTCATCCTTCCTTTTCTTCATCTTCTTCTTCCATCTTCTTCTTCCTCCGATCCGCTTCTTCTTGCTCCGGTCTTCTCGTCCGGCATCTTCTTCCACAGCGTCGGCGTCTCTTCTTCTGTGTCGGGCCGCTCCGCGCAATGGGAGGCTCCCTCTGTGTGTTCCTGCGGTCTGCCAGGTTGCGTGCTTGGATAAGGGTCTGGTATGGATTTTGAGGGGGACCCCACGCCATTTTTTTTTTTTTGGTGCGGGGTTCCCCTTAAAATCCATCCCAGACCTGAAGGGTCTGGTATGGATATTATGGGGGAACCATATCCATAGCAGACCTGAAGGTCCTGGTAATTGAATTTGGGGGAACCCCCACGCTTTTTTTTTTTTTTTTTATCAATGACTTTCAATGGATGACTGTTCTCTGTATTACGGGAGATGGCAATTCATTATGCAACCTGGCAACCTGAGTGATTTTAAATAGCTTTTTTTCCTGCAAAAATGACACTTTGTGCAGGGACAGTTCTAAGCACGGGAAACATGCGCCCTTTTACAGGCATACTATACACACCCCCCAGGTACGAAAATTTAAAGGAATATTACACTTTTATTGTTTCACTTTAAGTATTATTAAAATCACTGCTCCTGAAAAAACTTCAGTTTTTAAAACTTTTTTTGCATTCATACATGTCCTCTGGGGCAGGACCCAGGTCCCCAAACACTTTTTATGACAATACCTTGCATATTAGCCTTTAAAATTAGCACTTTTGATTTTGAACGTTCGAGTCCCATAGACTTTAATAGGGTTCTAAAGTTCACACGAGCTTTAGGTCTGTTCGCAGGTTCTGGTGCAAACTGAACAGGGGGGTGTTCGGCTCATCCCTACTCCTGAAAAAACTGACGTTTTTAAAACTTTTTTTGCATTAATACATGTACCCTGGGGTATTACTCGGGTCCCCAAACCCTTTTTAGGACAATAACTTGCATATTAGCCTTTAAAATTCGCACTTTAGATTTCTCACGTTTGCGCAAACTATCAGTCCGTTCGCAAGTTCTGGTGCGAACCGAAGTGGGGGGTGTTCGGCTTATCCCTACTAAGGACACTGTCACTGACCATAGCTCCTTGTGATCGGGAGCTATGATCTGTGATGTGTCACACGTAGACACACCCCCTAACAGCTAACAGTTAGACACACGTAACCCCTTCCTAGCCAGCTAGTAGTTAACCCCTTCACTGCCAGTGTCATTTTTACAGTAATCAGTGCAATTTTATAGCACTGATCGCTGCAAAAATGACAATGGTCCCAAAAAGTCAAAATTGTCCGATGTGTCCGCCATAATGTCGCAGTCATGATAAAAATCGCAGATTGCCACCATTACTAGTAAAAAAAAATTTTTAATATAAATGCCATAAAACTAGCTCCTATTTTGTAGATGCTATAACTTTTGCGCAAACCAATCAATAAATGCTTATTGCGATTTTTTTTTACAAAAATATGTAGGAGAATACGTATCGTCTTAAACTGAGGAAAAAAAAAGTTTTTTTTTTATATATTTTTGGGGATATTTATTATAGGAAAAAGTAAAAAATTATGCGTTTTTTTCAAAATTGTCACTCTATTTTTGTTTAGAGCACAAAAATTTTAAACCGCAGGGGTGATCAAATACCACCAAAAGAAAGCTATATTTATGAAAAAAAGGACGTGAATTTTGTTTGGGAAGTCGCATGACCGTGCAATTGTCAGTTAAAGCGACGCAGTGCAGAATCGCAAAATGTGCTCTAGTCTTTTGCCAGCCAAATGGACCGGAGCTTAAGTGGTTAAATTTTGCACATGTCCATCCTTCTTCTGTGTTGTTTTTCTGTGAGAGCAAGCTACTTTCCTCTGTACTGTCGCTGATATTGCACTGGCGTCTCATTTTCATGAATTTCTTCATTATTCTCACTGTGCCCTTATCTTGACTGCTGTCACTGCTCTCTTCCTCCACTGGTTTGTATGTTTTGTCTTCAACATCGTCATCAATGTCTGTGCTGCTGCCTTTACTACTGTTGTTCGTTATTCGACCATAAACCTAAGAAAGAAGAAATGGTTAATGTTTTGCATTAGACTACTTTTGGGTGTCATGAATACAGTGATGTTCACTTACCAATCTATTCTTTTCCCAGATTATCCTGTTGGGACCGCACTCCCCTCGTCCGTCCTGGAGGATGAAGCTGGCCTCTGATACATCCACTGCAAAAAAAATGAATACATTTTAGTATTCAAAATTTTAATTTTTGTTTACATATTTCTTGTTATACTTACATTTCATGTTTTCTGTTTTGTCAAGTGCCCTGGTTTCACAACACCAGTTTTTTTTTTTTACCTTTGTAAAAATATAATTGTTAAGTATACAGTTTACTTTTCCATTACATTGAAAAATATTCAATTACCTTTAATTAAGTTCTCCCTGTGCCTTTTTTTTTAAAAGTCCAGAGGTGGTCTTACAATGAAAATTGTCAGTAAAGCGAGAAAAAAAATGAGAGAGGTAAAGAGAGGTGGAGAGAGAGAAAGGTGGAGAGAGAGAGAGAGAGAGGTGTAGAAAGAGGGAGAGTAGGGCACTCATGGCATTGCAATGGCACTGTGATGGATCTGTGGGGACTGATGTGGCACTGTGATGCCACTGGGGGAATGATGTGGCACTGATAAACACTGTGGGCACAATCAAGCAAGGGAAAATCAAGCAGGAGGAACAATCAAGCAAGAGAAAAATTAAGCAGCCCCAGGAAGCACGTTCACAGTAGGACGTCAATAGAGGCCCTCCCAGAACTATCCAGCAGCGCTGTAGCCATCATTCGGTTATGGCGCAATCGGTTATGGCGGTTATGCAATTCGGTTATGGTGCAAGTGGTTAAAATGCACAGTTAAACTTTTGCGCTCATCTCTGTTTGTTACCAAAAAAAAAAAAAAAGAATTGAAATTTGTAGAAAATTATCTATTGCCTAAAATGAAAATTAGCTATTGCATGTGGTTACCAAGTAAGTTTTATTTTTATTTTATAGCGAGATTAAATAAAACTAAGAATCTATATTAGCCTCTATTAACTTTGATTCCGATTTTCTTTTCTCTGGTGTCTTTTTTAATAAAAATTCCTCGAAAGCCTAGAGTATTTAATGTTAACCTTATTTTGGTCTCTTGTATAATATATGGATGAGAATCTATATATACATATTCTATAGAAAATAAATGGCTTACCAATGCTTCTAAAATGAAAGCATTCTCTGACCACGCAAACCAGCCTAAGATTGTATCTATTTTTCTTTGCAGCAGAAAATGTGATGGATATGCTGTTTTTCTTTTTCCAATACAAATGAATTTAAAATAGATTGTAGTACCACAATGTTCTACAAGTCCTGTAAAATAACATGGATTGTGATATAAATAATATAGAGAAAGAGATAACATTAGCAAAATCATCTTGACACAGAACCAGTCGTTTTTATTACACACAAACCATAACAATATTGTACGTTATATACCCTGCCCGTAAAAGCAGAAGAAAGAAAATAACAATTTTGAATTATACATGAAAACAGTGATATATTCAAAGAAAGATCCTTGACCAGCATGACCTGACAGCATGATCCTTGACCTGACATCTCAGCATGGATGTCGCACCACTTCCTTAAACTAAATCTCTCTAAAACTGAGCTATTAATATTCCCCCCCGCCCGTGCCCCCCTCCATGACTTTTCCATCAAAATCAACAATGCAACCATCAGTCCCTCCCCTCATGCCAGGGTACTCGGTGTAATCCTAGACTCGGACTTGTCATTTCAGCCTCAAGTCCAATCGCTGTCTAAAGTTTGTAGACTTCACCTCCGTAACATCTCTAAAATTCACCCCTTTTTAACAAATGACACCACCAAGCTCCTCATTCACTCGCTCGTTATCTCTCGCCTTGACTATTGCAACTCCCTTCTCATTGGCCTGCCTCTCCATAGGCTCTACCCTCTTCAGTCTATCATGAATGCTGCTGCCAGACTTATCCACCTTACCAACCGTTCAGTGTCTGCCAACCCTCTCCTCCAATCCCTACACTGGCTCCCAATCACCCAGCGAATTAAATTCAAAATACTAACCACAACTTACAAAGCCATCCACAGCTCTGCCCCGAGCTACATCACCAATCTTGTCTCCAAACATATCCCAAACCGTCCTCTCCGCTCTTCTCAAGATCTCCTCCTGTCAAGCTCTCTTGTTTCCTCCTCCCATGCTCGTCTCCAGGATTTCTCCAGAGCCTCTCCCATCCTCTGGAACTCGCTGCCTCAACCTGTCCGGCTATCCCCTACTCTAGCTACCTTCAAGCGATCCCTGAAAACTCATCTCTTCAGGGAAGCCTATCATGTCTCCAGCTAATCTTTTACCACTTCCATCAGCTCATTCCCCACAGTTGCAACCTTTTGTATCACCTCCCCACCCTATTAGATTGTAAGCTCTTCTGAGCAGGGCCCCCTTAATCCTCTTGTATTTTATTGTATTATAACTGTATTGTCTCCCTTTTTATATTGTAAAGCGCTGCG
Source organism: Lithobates sylvaticus (assembly GCA_028564925.1). Taxonomy (NCBI): domain Eukaryota; kingdom Metazoa; phylum Chordata; class Amphibia; order Anura; family Ranidae; genus Lithobates; species Lithobates sylvaticus. The sequence goes on along the minus strand of CM053027.1, from coordinate 439,638,395 downwards.
TAAACTGTTGGCGCTATATAAATCCTGTAATAAATAAATAAATAAATGTTAACTGTATCCCTTGCCTTAGTTAATGACTTCTTGTACAGTATAGGAACATTTAAGACAAGGCAATTTAGATGGACAACAATGTTCAGAAATAAAGTATAAAAATGATGCTTCACAATAATTTTGCTCATTATTTTCATTTTCTTTCTTGTTTTTTCTCCATTGGCTAATTTTTCCTGTTAAAATAACAGATATACCGTATGATGTGAGAGGCAGCATTTACCTTCATCCATGATTTTTGTTGAAAAAAATCCATGATTTTTGTAGAACAAAACAATGTTGATTAAACTAAACTTTTATATGTTAATGGATGTCTATATATTTTAAATTTGTGCAAATGTTTCATTACTGACCATCAGTAATCAGTACTGACTGTATCTCTATGTTTTTATCATGTTATATATCAAAAAAGCGTTCTGAATGTGTTGCATCAACTGACTCACCCATTCATGGCCATGCCTATTTGCACTCCCCTGTTAATGACAGCACCAACATTTAAATTTTGTAAGAACAAATAATGAAAAAGAAAAACAAATCTTTGTCATGTGGCTTTTATCTGTGATAGCAACCAGTTAGTTACTAGCATTCCTTTTGTGACCTGTAGTAGAAAAAAACAAAAAGTAAACATATTGAGCCTCTATTGCCATATTTTATGCTTTCTTAAATAAATAAAAGCAAACAATTTGGGCAATTTGTGTTACTGTATAAAAAATTGCTAAATAATTTTTGTGATTTGTCCTGTATGTTTACCTGTATACCTTTCACAGACCAAAAAGCTCATGATGCAGAAAAGAGGTTTGACCTCTGCATATAGGAAGGATTATATATATATTATCCCAAAGGTGTTCTATCGGGTTGAGGCCAGGGCTCTGTGCAGGCCAATCAAGCTCCTCCACACCAAACTCGCTTATCCATGTCTTCTTTATAGACCCTGCTTTGTGCACTGTTCCAAATCATTTGGTAGAGGGGGGATTATGGTGTGGGGTTGTTTTTCAGGGGTTGGACTTAGTTCCAGTGAAGGGAACTCTTATGCCCTGTACACACGATCGGATTTTCTGACAACAAAACCTTGGATTTTTGTCCGAATGATGTTGGCTCAAACTTGTCTTGCATACACACGGTCACACAAAAGTTGGCCAAAATTTCTGAACGTGAGAATGCGGTGATGTACAACACATACAACGGTACTATAAAAAGGAAGTTCAATAGCCAGTGCGGCTCTTTCTGCTTGATTCAGAGCATGCGTGTACTTTTGTGCGACAGACTTGTGTACACACGATCAGACTTTCTGACAACAAGTTTTGTTGATGGAAAATTTGACAACCTGCTATCAAACATTTGTTGGCAGAAATTCCGACAGCAAATGTTCGATGGAGCATACACACGGTTGGACTTTCCGACAACAAGCAATTGGAAAATCCGACCGTGTGTACGCGGCATTAGACGTTGGCATAATAAGTAATTTTCATTTGTCATTTCATGCTCCCAACTTTGTGGGAACAGTTTGAGGATGGCCCCTTCCTGTTCCAACATGACCTCCAAACAAGGTCCATAAAAACATGGATGTGCGAGTTTGGAGTGGAGGAACTTGACTGGCCTGCACAGAGTCCCGACTTTACCCCTCACATTTGTGTAAATATTTTATTATATCTTTTCAAGTGACAACACTGAAGAAATAAACAAACAAAGATTTGGGGGCACACTAACTAACTAAAGGATCCCTCCTAATAAACAGGTTGACACTAATAAGAGGCAATGATGAGGGAGTGGGGTGCTCCTGCCCAAAGGGATTTGGTCAGAATCCATACAATAGACAAACAAAGATTTGGGGGGCACACCCTAAAAGATGCATTAAAGATGGTGCAGCCATAAGACCATACAAACAGAACAAAATATTACAGTGCACACATGCAAAAAATGACATTTAACTCCTGCAAGGCTATTTAAAACACCTGAACATTTTCAAAAAATATGGGGATTTGGTCACACCATATGGCTATATGGTGCTTAAGCCCACTTTGTCAGAGTACCCCAATTATCAGTGGGTCCTACGCTATCCATAGAATGGAAGATCCTGCTTCTCTGAACCATGGGAGAAATACACTCCTCTATATGAGAGAACTAAATGACTCCTCCTATAACACAGGTGGACACTAATAAGAGGTAATGGCGGGGGTAATGGGGTGCTCCAAGATTTTAGACTTCAAATTGGACCAGAACCCTCTTGTGTTCTTCCATACCCTTTTCTGTTCTCTACAGAGACACCCCAGTTGGATTTTCTGCAGATCACAGCCTTTTCAAACTTAGCATGAAACTTAAAGTGGTTGTAAACCCTTACAAACCACTTGGACCTACAGGTAAGCCTAGATTAAGGCTTACCTGTAGGTCAAAGAAATATCCCCTAAACCTACACGGTTTAGGAGATATTTGTCAAAATACAGGCACCGCTGTCTACGGCGCATGCACTGTAGACAGCGGTGTGCAGGCGCACGGAGAAGGCCGCTCTCAACGGCGATATGCTGCGAGTGGCGTCTCCCGTGCGCATGCGCGGGAGTGACATCATTGCGGCGCCATCGAATGCAGCGACGGAGCCGCAAGACCCACCAAGAAGATGGAGGCGCCGTACACAAGGGGACAGCGGTGACTTCGCTGGCTCCTGTGTCAGGTAAGTGACACATAATGGACTACTATGGGATGCATAGTAGTCCATTATGCTTTACCTTTGCAGGAAAACAAAGAGGAAGTAAACCCTAAGTCTAGTTTCTGCTATCCTGCATTCTATATGGCATTTCCCCAAAAGTCCATTGAAGAGGTGGGCTGTAGAAGGAGCTTATAAATGAATGAGATCCATTTCTGTGGAGGCTTAGAGTGATTGTAAAACTTTATTAGAACCCAAGGCGTTGTGTTTTCCCGATTCCTAAGTTTCTTTTGCAAGACAGGGAGCTAGCACCTCATGGCTTTCTGTTGCTTTTTGTGTTTCTCACAAAGTTTCCATTGGTAGGATCCCTGCCCCTCTGGCATTGTTCTATTGGTGAGTTGAGTTTTGTTAGAGTAACCCATCCAGAGATTTTGGCACCGTTGCGCCTTTATATAATATTTTCACAACACGTGCCTCTCCGTTTAGCATTTATTTTCTCTTCTATGTTTTTTGCCCTGGGGTTGTGGAATTTCCCTAGCTTTTTTTTCTGTCTTTTTGCCTTCCTTCTTGCACCTTCCCTTTTGTAGATCTCTAGGCTCCACTATCATAATAGTATAGTATGGTAATTCATATGATCATTGTACACCGGATTCTAATGCCGCGTACACACCAGACTTTTCGACCGAACAGGTCCGACGGAACAAATCCATCTGACAATTCAACCATGTGTGGGCTTCATCGGACCTTCAGCGGACCTTTTCTGTCGAAAATCAGATGGACTTTAGATTTAGAACATGTTTCAAATATTTCCAATGGACTCGAGTCCGGTTGAAAAATCTGTTCGTCAGTATGCTAGTCCGACGGACAAAAAACAACGCTAGGGCAGCTATTGGCTACTGGCTATGAACTTCCTTATTCTAGTCCATTCATACACCATCATGGTCGAATCTGTCGGACTTTGTTGTGATTGTGTGTAGACAAGTCCGATTCTACGGAAGTCCGTCAAAACTCAGTCGAAAAGTCCAACGGAATTCAGTCCGTCGAAAAGACCGGTCGTGTGTACATGGCATAAATGTCTTTAGGAACATGATGCTTTATATGAAACTGGACTGCTCATATTTGCTATGTTATTTATGTCTCTGTCTCTTATGTATTCTTGCAAAAATGAAATCAAACAAAAATGAAATATACATTCAGATGAGAGGTCCAAAAACATTGTAATGTGCTCTTTATGTGGTGCGGCTGATTTGCAATTCATATAAGCGTTATGCATTTTTGTTATTTCATAGTTTAAACAATTAATAAACATCCATAAGGTTACCCTAGTACATTTGGCAGAAATCAGAAAAAAATGTGGAGCTAACACCAAGGGTAAATGTTGGTTTTTGTCTGTGAATGAATAATTAAACATCTTTTCTGTGTAGAATTCAAATTCAGAAACATGCTTTTTTACTTCTTTTTTTTCGCTTATGTTGCTTTATTTTTCATCCTATGTTAATACACTGCTGTGTTTGCTTACACAATTTTGATTATTATTGAGACAGAGATTACATTTTTGTTCCTGCTGATTACCATCACAGATTTTCCTATTGAGGTTTAACAATGGGCTTTCAAAGTTTTTGATTTATTTCCAGCTACAAAATAAGGCCACATCCCAGTAGAATTATTCTCTGTATATTCTAACTAATTGTTCTGTAAAGCTAACAGTAGCTATCTGGAGACCACAGATTTGCATATGCACAAGAGAATGGTTCTGATGTTTGTTATTACCATGTTGGTTGCTGTGCACGTCTGATAATTTTAGCATTTTACTGTAAAGAGAAATGAGCTTTTATGGATAGAATCTAACTAGCCAAAAGGCCAGAGATAGTTTTATATCCAAAGTAAATTAAACCAACAGTTTCTATGCAGTACTTACAATGCATCTCAGTCTTACATAAACAGAGAAAAGGCATGTGGGACATATATACCAAAAGTGATTTAATAATATTATAAGCAATTTTTTCTCCATTAAGCTTGTCTCCATAATATGGTTTAACATTTGGGAAAAGGAAGCACTGAAAAAACAACTGGATGTTTAGCTATCAACTTCATGTAGTAAAGAAAAAACTGTTATCTGCTTGTTTAATATAATGGTAAGCAGATGGCTCTTTACTACTAAAGAGAGTTAGTGCAAGTGGAAAATTATTGGCTGCTAATACGTATGACCGAACAACATAATATACCGCAATAGAAAAGGTATTGATTTTAAATCTAGCTTTAAGATTAATGCATTTAAATGTTTTTCAAATATATGTGAGCTAAGGAATAATAAAATAATAATCATCCAAGAAGCTAAATGATCCATGTAATACAACCTAGAGGCAGGAATAGATGGAGCTTTCAAAGTAATCAAAGTAATAGTAATTCATCAAACTTAAATGCCTCCCTATGGAGCAAAAATATATTTCAATTATTTAGATCTTTCATAATATCCAAAGAGAATTGTGAAAATAGGAAAACAAACCAGTAGTAATGTGTACATCACTTTTCCACAATTTACATATTTGATGGAATAAAAATAAAATAAAATAGGAAGATCATTTATTAGGACCAACTCTTTTAAATTGAAATAAGAAACCACAGAGAAAGTAATTCTCAGCAAGAGTGATTTCCTTGTGCATCATCTTTAGAAGTGGCTTCCCTCTGGGACGACAGCCATGCAGACCAATTTTATGCAGTGTGCGGCGTATGGTCTGAGCACTGACATGCTGACCCCTTCAACCTCTGCAGCAATGCTGGCAGCACTCATACGTCTATTTCCCAAAGACAACCTCTGGATATGATGCTGAGCACGTGCACTCAACAGCTTTGGTCGACCATGGCGAGGCCTGTTCTGAGTCAAACCTGTCCTGTTAAACTGCTGTATGGTCTTGGCCACCGTGCTGCAGCTCAGTTTCAGGGTCTTGGCAAACTTCTTATAGCCTAGGCCATCTTTATGTAGAGCAACAATTCTTTTTATCAGTTCCTCAGAGAGTTCTTTGCCATGAGGTGCCATGTGGAACTTCCAGTGACCAGTATTAGAGAGTGAGAGCGATAACACCAAATTTAACACACCTTCTCCTCATTCACACCTGAGACCTTGTAACACTAACGAGTCACATGACACCGGGGAGAAAAAATGGCTAATTGTGCCCATTTTGGACATTTTCACTTAGGGGTGTACTCACTTATGTTGCCAGCGGTTTAGACATGAATGGCTGTGTGTCGAGTTATTTTGAGGGGACAGCAAATTTACACTGTTATACAAGTTGTACACTAACTACTTTACATTGTAGCAAAGAGTAATTTCTTCAGTGTTGTCACATGAAAAGATATAATAAAATATTTATAAAAAATGTGAGGGTGTACTCACTTTTGTGAGATACTAGGGGTTATTTACTAAAGGCAAATCCACTTTGCACTGCAAGTGCACTTGAAAGTGCACTTAAAAGTGCACTGAAAGTGACCTTGGAAGTAAAGTCGCTGTAGATCCGAGGGGGACATGCAAGGAAAATAAAAAACAGCATTTTAGCTTACACATGATTGGATGATAAAATCAGCAGAGCTTCCCTTCATTTCAGATCTACCCCTTATATTTAGAGCGACTGCACTTCCAAGTGCACTTTTAGTGCACTTTAAAGTGCACTTGCAGTGCAAAGTTGATTTGTCTTTCGGAAATAATCCCCCACTGTGTGAGTGTGTGTATATATATATATATACACACACACACACACAGTATATACTTATAACTGTACATATAGCTACAGTATATACACACACAAAATACAAAGTGGTTACAACACAGAATATACTGTAATTATTTTCTCCTCAATACACCTTTTCACTGACACCGCACAATGAGAATATTACAAAACTATGCATGTAATATTGCAAGGAACACACCTCTCCCACTCCACAGAAATTAACCTTGAAATCATGATATTTCCTGGAGTGGTATTAAAGGGTTTGACAAAGGCACATATTTAATGTAAAAGACATTCTTAAAAGATGAATATGGGATATGCGTGTTCCTGAAAGCCATTATATTTTGACCTCATATGACATCAAATATCTTTCCAGAAATAAACCTTTCTTAGTAGATTTTTAAAGGAGGCATTTTGATACTGGCAGGAAATTTTAACATGATCCTACACTAGAACCTGTCGCAAGTCACTCATCTGTACACTAAAAATATCTTAGACTCATTAAGCAATGCCTGCATTTAGCACAATTAGTTAAAACTTGGAGGAGAATGCATCTGCAGGGAAAGGTTTATGCCTTTAACTCTTAAGCCCCATACACACGGTCGGACTTTTTCATGGATTCTGTCCGATCGGACAAGGTTGTTGAAAAATCAGACCGTGTGTATGCACCATCGGACAGTGTTCGTCGGTTTGGCCGACGGACAAAGTCTTATCTCCTGCTGGAAAACTTTGCCGTCAACACGGTCCGATCACACCAAATCCGAGCGTGTGTACGCTTGTCCGACCGGACAAAGTGCCACGCATGCTCAGATCACATTACAAGACCAAAGCTATTGGCTACTAGCCTCTACGTAGTCCCGTCGTAGGCAACAAACGTCACCACGTTCAGAATGATCGGATTTTCCGACAACTTTGTCCGATCGTGTGTACGCAAAACCAACATCAGACAAAGTATGACGGACATGGTCCGACGGACATGGTCCGACGGACATGGTCCGACGGACCTGGTCCACGGATTGTCCGCGCGTGTGTATGGGGCTTTACATTCACATGCTGGCTCCTGTTTTTACCTATGGGCATTGCCTGCTACTGTGGATTTAAATCTCTTTCCTTCTATCTCTTCCTGACCCACCTCTCAGTCTACCTCCAAATATATATGTAGCGGCCATAACCCTCGATGGCGCGGCCTTGACTTTTGGGCTTACCGGTTACCTCCGCTTGGCTTGTTCTTCCATGTCTAGGGGTTCCCAGGGTTAGTACCCAACAACTCTGGACGCTGACACCATAAAAGTCCTTTTAGATGTTTTTTATTTGCAGGGGTAACATCCAACAAACACAGTCTCGTATGGTAACAGTGGGCAAGGGTAAAGAAACTCCGGCACCTTGAACTGCTGACGATTGAAATGTCTCTAACACAAACCCAGAGAGTAGCCACTCGCAGCTGGGTGCTTCAAAGCTGAACAAATCTATAGCCAGAGATTATGGTAGTCAGCGCTTTAATGCAGAAACTTGCAAAGTCTCTGACACAGAATAAAGTCTCAACTGAAATTGAATAGGAACCTTTTCTCAGTACCTGGAACATTCTCTGTCTCCTTGGCAGTACTGTGAAACTGTGGATTCGTTAGTGCCCTTAACAACCCAGCAACCAGGCACTTCTTTGGATGCCAGCTTGTTGGCCCTCATCCGAAGAGTCCTCCCCCGGTCGCTTACACAAGCTGCAATGCCCCTCCCAATTGAGGACACACCCGGATGCCTTGAATCCTCCCTTAGTTACTGCGCCTCTGACCAACCAGTTCCGAGACTCGGAAACAGATGGATCCTTGCCCCAGACCAAGCGGGTCTGTGGGGCTAATCAAACTGACCATTTTGCAGGACGGCAAACGCTCCCGGGCCCAGGGCTCCTCGGGGGGCTTCCCGGTCCAGATTCAGGAACAGGCAGCTATGGCCGAACCCTGAACACATGACTTCAGCACCTTAAGTATCCTTCCCCAGACTCCTCAGCGGTGCCAGACGCACCCACTGATTGGCTCTGGGGAATGCTGGTACTCTAAACGCCCAACCAGGCCTGGTTCTGGGCCTGTCATGTGTACCTAACTGTACCCATGACCAGGCAGAACCCTAGTACAGCCTAGCCAAACTGATGATTAATGATTAATTTCACACATAGCGGACACCTTCCAAAAGTGTCACCACTACATATAGACATGCTCAGTGCAGCCCTAGTTGCCTGAGCAAGTTTCTTTGTGCTCCTGGTTTGCCTTGTATTACTTGTATTCTGTTCCTGACTACCCGTGTATCGACCCCAGGTTTGCCTACTATTTTCGATTGTCTGCCACCCACCCTGGCTCTTTTCCCAAATTCTCTTTTGTCTCCTGCCATCTGTACTCTGCACATGTGGGTAGTCTCTGCATTGTCAGCCTGGTGTACCTGGGGGCCGCAACTTGGTTCCAGTTTGCTGCAAATCCATTCCCACCATTAGAGGCCCTGGTGAAGAAGCAGGCTACCATAAAAACCTGACAAATAGCACTCAAAAAGTTTGTAAGTAGAGGTGTATATTGTCCATGACTTTTTTACTTGTTATGACATGCACTTCCATGACAGCCTGGCCTGGACATCACTTCATCACTTCCCCTCAGTGCAGGAAGGTCTCAGCTCTGCCCCCTCCCTCTTGTCAATCATCTGGGACATGTGACAGGTCCCAGATGACTGCGCAACCAATCACGGCGTACACATGCACAGTGGGAGCCCGGCTGTGGAGCCACAGCCGGGTGCCCACAGTTACAATGCTGGCGCCGCTGAACGGAGGGGGAGATGAGCGGGGGTTCGATCCCCCGCATTGCTGGACCCTGGAACAGGTAAGTGTCCGATTATTAAAAGTCAGCAGCTGCAGTATTTGTAGCTGCTGACATTTAATTTTTTTTTTAGAATAGGAACTCCTCTTTAACATAAATAAGTCACCAGGACCAGCTGGCTTACACCCGAGTGTCCTTAAGGAACTCAGTCAGGTGATAGTCAGACCATTGTTCCTAATTTTTATGGACAGTTTACTGAACCCTGGGAGACCCCCAGTTTACTGACTGGAATGGTACCAGCTTATTGGAGAAAACAGGCCAGTTAGCCTAACATCAATAGTCTGCAAGCTATTGGAGGGGATGATAGGGGACTATATACAAGATTTTAATAATGTAAACTGTATCATTAGCAGTAATCAGCATGGATTCATGAAGAATCGTTCTTGCCAGACCAATCTATTAATGTTCTATGAAGAAGTGAGCTGCCATCTAGATAAAAGAAGGCCTGTGGATGTGATGTATCTGGATTTTTCAAAGGCATTCAATACAGTTCCCCACAAATGTTTACTGTACAAACTGAGGTCTGTCGGCATGGACCATAGGGTGAGTACCTGGATTGAAAACTGGCTACAGGGGCAAGTCCAAAGGATGGTGATAATTGGGAAGTACTCTGAATGGTCTGGTGTGGAAAGTGTGGTCTCCCAGGGTTCTCTCGTGGGACAAATCCTGTTTAATTTATTCATAAATGATCTGGATGATGGGATAAACAGCCCAATCTTAGTTTTTGCGGACGATACAAAGCTAAGCAAAGCATGCAGGATGTGGAAACCTTGCAAGAAGACCTAAGCAAATTAATGGGGTGGGCAACTGCATGGCAAATTAGGGTTTATGGGGGATCTAAGCCCTTTCACATTCCAGGAGGTAATTCTCATGGAGGTATTTTAGGAATATGGATTAACCACTTTCAGACCGGACCATTTTGCTGGCTTAAGACCAGAGCACTTTTTGCGATTCGGCACTGCATCACTTTAACTGATAATTGTGCGACGTGGCTCACAAACAAAATTGAGGTCCTTTTTTCCCACAAATAGAGCTTTCTTTTGGTGGTATTTGATCACCTCTGTGGTTTTTATTTTTTGTGCTATAAACAAAAAAAGAGCGACAATTTTGAAAAAAATACATTATTTTTTACTTTTTGCTATAATAAATATCCCCCAAAAATATATAAAAAAACATATTTTTTCCTCAGTTTAGGCCGATACATATTCTTCTACATATTTTTGTTAAAAAAAATTGCAATAATCAATTATTGATTGGTTTGCGCTAAAGGTATAGCGTTTACAAAATAGGGGATAGTTTTATGGCATTTTTATTAATCATTATTTTTACTAGTAATGTCGGCGATAAGCAATTTTTATTGTGACTGCGACATTATGGCGGACACCACGGACATTTTTGACACATTTTTGGGACCATTGTCATTTATACAGCAATCAGTGCTATACAAATGCACTGATTCCTGTGTAAATGACACTGGCATTGAAGGGGTTAACCAGGGGGTGGCAGTGTAGGGGTTAAGTGTGTCCTAGGGGCGTGTTACTAACTGTGGGGGGTGTGGCTTTGCGTTAGTGATCACTGATCTCTGCTCCAATCACAGGGAGCAGAGATCAGTGTCACTTGTTGCTAGGCAGAACGGGGAGATGCTGTTTGCTTCCGCATATCCCCGTTCGTCCTCCCTGTGAGACGATCGCGGGTATCCCTGCGGCGATCAAGTCCGGGGGACCCGCGACCGGACTCACGGGGGTCCCGACCGGCGCGCGCGCCGCCAGTGGCGTGCACGCAATGGCACGGCGGCATATTCAAAGTGACATACCTGTACGCCCTTATGCCTGTACGTGCCATTCTGCCGACGTACATCTGTGTGCACTGGTCGGAAAGTGGTTAAAGAGGTAGGCATGTATGCAAGTATAGTGTCAGGAACCATGAATCAGACTGAGAAAGAAGTGCAGTAAAAATCACACTTTTTAACAAAATGGTACAAACAGTGCAAATGTAGTCAAAACATAGCCAGGGTTCAGTAACCAGAGCAGGTAGTCAGAACAAGTCAGTAAAACAGGAATCCAGAGATCAGCATAGTCAGAGGCAGCAAACAGGATCAGGAACCAGAAGGGAAGTCAGCCAGGCAAAAGTCTTTAACAGGAAAACACAACAGAGAATATACGGATATGTTGACCAAGGCGAAGACACAGGAGATCCTATCCAAGCAGCTTAAATAGCCAGCAGGCTAATTGACGAGCAGGATATGATCATCAGGTGAGTCACTGTGGAATGATGAGTATAGGCAATTAACCAACAGCTGAGCAGCCTGAGCTCTGAGAAGGGAGGGCTGAGCCCAGCTCTGACAAATAGCTTCCAAGGAGGAGAGGATAAAGGAACTAGGAAAGGTCCTGTGGGTGTTTTAAGTGTTTCTGGGGTGGCTGGTTGTTGAGAAGAGCTTAAGGGTATAGATAAGTAGTGTGGGTGAAAACACAAAAGCTGCAAACTACATAGAAAACAAACCAACAGCTAAAAATAAGACTTCTCTCTTTTCCGCATGAGTTCACAGTGTGAGACCAGCTCCCAAGAGCTCCCCTTGATGTTATGGGTAAGTAGGTATGCCTGTCTAAATAAGATTGACACCTGCCCAGCCCATAAAAGTATCAGGGAGAGTGTCGGAGGAGAGCAGCGAGGAATGCCCATGGCAAATACTCAAAAACTGAGGTCCAGGAGGGGATAAAGTGCATATAAATCAGATTGTAATTCATATCAGTGTAAACAATACAAAAACAACAGGCAATATTAACATAAAAGCACTGATAATTACCCAAATACCACAATGTGGGTTATCGTGAGGCAATAAAGTCAATGGTTTCTAGAATGGTTGTGCCTGCCAACCATGGTTTTGCCTGCACACGTTTGGATATCATGGGAAAGTTTGAAACCCATAGCAGACTCTGGTCTGGCAGAGAAAATATTAAATACCACCCACATGGAAGAAAAGGATGTAAAGGTTGCTGCTACTGTTTCAAACTACCTCTAGTGTAATAGGGCGTTATGCATGTCTTTAATGCTATTAGTCTCTTGCGTCCACAATATTATCACTTTCTAGAGGCAGAACTTGCAGGGAACCTTAAGATGGTTTCCTCCAGGAATCACAAGTAATACCACATCCTCATTTGTGATGCAAGCTTCCAGACCATACTAACGGGCTTCCCAGAGTGGAAATAAAGAGTTATTGGGGATCACACAATACATACACAAAGTGGCTTCAATATTTATTTGAAATATGTTTGTTGGTTAGGTCATGACATGAGCTTGAGTAACCTGAACACACAAATAGATTTCTGTGTTTGGCATCACAGACCAGTTAGACATTGAGAAAGTGGTACTGATTATGGATGTGAAGTATAATTGCTTTTCCCTGGGTGTCAACAAAGCCACAAATACTGTATGCAGTAAATGAAAAGCATGATATTTGAGAAGCCATTTTGCTGGTGAAAACATGCTTGATTTCCCACCACTCCCAATCTAACTGTGGATTTAATGGGGCACAGAGTCAACTATGGCATTAATGACCCACATAAACACTGAACATTGTAGGTTGACTTCATCTACATAGTACTCTTGAGGTAGTTTGGAACCGCAATCCAAAATGTAAAGAGAGGTTAAAAAATTCACCATCCCAGGAACTGCCTGGTTGTGAAACGTGGTGGAGTGATCTTTTGTTCTATGAGGTTGTACAAGTGCATACTAGCTGCTCTACTTAACATGTATCTACAACTCAGTGTGTGGTCCAAATGTAAGTTTTCTGCACACCAAACATTTAGAGCATTCGGCATGGATGAATTTGATAGCTTCTGGTTGTCAATGGCTGCTAAGGAAACAGCAGGTGCTTGCACCCACCGCATTATTACCAACTACTGCCTTCACCCGGCCCATCTACTTACATGGACAGGAATCCCCAGCCACTTAACAAAGCTGTGGGGATGGGGGGGTCATATAATTGCCTAAATGTGGCCACATGACCCCCATTAACATCTATATCAGACCCTCATGTCGGATAAGGCTCTGATATAGATAAACAGAACCTCCAGGAATGTAAATCATGAGTTGAGGATAGTTGAAAAAATGGCGTGGCGGGTTCCCCATAATTTAAACAAGAGCCTTCAGGTCTTGTATACATTTTAAACTGGACCCCACCAATAAAAATGCATGGTCCCCCCCCCCGAGCTTCCCCCCTCCCTCCTTGGATTCTATTCTAGATTTTTAAGGTCTGGTATGGGTTTTAAGGAGGAAAAAAATGTGCAAGTATAAAGAAAAAAATGTACTCCCAAAATTCCATTCCAGACCTTTATCTGAGCATGGAGGCATGCTGGTATCCTGTGACGTCATTGACAAAATATGGTCATTTTTATATATGGTCAGTAACTTCACCCAGAAGACTCCACCGCTAGTACATAACAGCCTGTCATTCGCTTGCCTTGTCAAAAAGAAGGACTAATAAAAGGAACGGATTTATCATTTTGTTTTGTTTTATCTTTTGGTGGATTCAATGTAATCGGGTATTGTGACTGATGTGGATCGACACTGCTGGTTGACTTTACAGTGGATATAACCCATATTAATTCACATGGGGGGTGGCAATATCTAGGTGCCCCCTAGCTACAGCTGATACTGTATTATAACTCAAAACAAGAAAAAAAAAAATGCATACTTTTGCAGTTCTTGTTGTCACTACTGCAATATGATCTTATTAAAACTGTAAAGTTTATAGTTTGAGTATTTGCTTTTTTATGTTTTGAGCAGTAGAAGCCAGACAACAGTTTGAACGCTTATTCACTCTGTACAAAACTACAAAAAGAAGTGTCTTACTTGACATACTCTACACATTAAGTATGATTAAATCAAGGACAGGTAGCAGGAGAGCTGTCAGCATAGGCGGCATGCTATTTAGTATAATTGGTGTGGACAGAAGTTGCTAGGGAAGAACACCAGGTATTCACTTTAAAAGCGGAACTTTGGAATAAGCAACTATTGTGTAAATACAAGCAACACTAATATTCTTACTTTAAGTAATTACATTTGAAACGTTGCTTCTGTTCTAAAGATTCCTGTACTTGACCATTCACTTTTGTTTTTTTCCTTGTGCAGTGTGACTTGTCTCATATCTGCCTATACATTTGGTTATCTCCATTCTGTTTCTAATGGATGGGCCTGATGGGTGCCTCCCACAGCCCTGCTCTCTGCACAGACTAGTGCTTTTTGCATTTTGCAGATTTGCACTACAGAACGTGTTCCATAGGAAACCATGGTAAATGGACTGTAGTACAAATCTGCAATATGCAAAAAGCACTTAAAATGCATAGGTGTGAATCCAGCCTTAGATGCACATCTTTGGAATCATGTTGTTGCTTATCCCAGGTCTTTCTTTTTTTTTTTTTTTCTTTTTTTTCACTGCCATCTGAGAGAAGGTTTATTGCCTTTTGAGATTCTGGTCATCCTTGCCAGCTCTCTGATAGGCCTACCACAAGTATTTACAAGGCCAACAAATTCCAGAGTATCTCCTGAGCTAAAAAGTAATTTGAAGTTTGACATTCTGTGAAGCAAGCCACATTATAAATGCGTCTAAATGAAGGTTATAGAGTAATTGTGCATTTGAGCCCTAACAGTTATGTTATACAGGTATACAAAGTTCAGAACTTGTTGGCCAGGGAGGTGAGAGGGCTTTGAATTTACGAAAAAGCCCCAAGATGTTATAGTGCCAGAAAAATTTGTTGTTTGTGAAATACACTACTGAGTTACTGACTAAAATTCAAGGTGATATTAGGGCATATTAGTGCTCTTCCATAATGGCGACTTCTGAGCTTTAGCATTAATGAGACAGTGGTGGCTATGTGTGTAATCTTTGCATGCACACTGACTTTCTGTTTGATTGGTAGCTCAACAAACCCCCCAGTGGGGCCACCTTTGACTTCTAGGCCCCATAGTAGCTGTGGGGTTGATTTACTAAATAAAGGCAAATCCAATCTGCACTACAAGTGCACTGCAAGTGCACTTGGAATGCAGTCACTTTAGATCTGAGGGGAAGATCTGAAATGATGGGAAGCTCTGCTGATCAGCTCTGCTGATTTTATCATCCAATCACGTACAAGCAAAAATGCTGTTTTTTATTTTCCTTGCATATCCCCCTCGGATCGACAGCGACTGCACTTCCAAGTTAATTTGCAGTGCACTTGTAGTGCAAAGTGGATTTGCCTTTAGTAAATACACCCCTATGTGGACTGCTAGGGTGATATTTTGGCATGGAGATGAACAGAGAAAAACAAACAATTTATCAAAATAGTAAAGGCTTGGCAGGGGGGATACACATGGAATAGAGCATGTTCACTTGGCAAAATTATTTTTTCATTTTGGTAAGGGAAGTGAAACTGTATTTGTTTCAAATCCGCAAGCATGTGCACAGGTAAATAGAAAAAAATAGATTGTTAGTTGCATATGATTAAAATATTTATGTCAGTAAAGCTTCATCTTGTGATTTAAGTCAGCACAGTAAAAATTCACTTTGCACAGGGAACATGTTCTAATCCCCCTGTTTTAATAAATCATACATGTAATTGTAAACCAAGTTATCATTTTGCAAAGGGAATACACTCTACTCCTTTATTAAATCAACCTTTATGTATTACAAAAGCTAAAACATATTAAAAGTAGCTACAAGGAAATCAACAGACAAGTGATTGATGGTAAAATATTTGATTTGCAATTTTCTCTCAGAAAGTTATAAAAAGATTTTTTAAAACTTTAAAAACAAAATGTAAAAGCATAGAAACTGTAGAAAATAGGCTTAGGAAGCCTGGTCTCCAGCTTTCCAGTATTCCTCCAAGATTATAATCTTATTTTGAAACCCTCCTGTGAACCAGTGTGGCAGAACTGTTTGGGAAGTGGCAAAAAATTTAAGAGCATCACAACCATTAACATAATATCATTCCAAGTTTCACCTTTGCTGAGTTGAGGTTACAATATTGTCTAATGCCCCGTACACACGGTCGGAAATTCCGACCACAACATCCATCAGATTTTTTCAGACGGATTTTGTCCGACACTGGTGTTGCATACACACGGTCGGACAAAGTTGTTGGAAAATCCGATCATTCTGAACATGGTGACGTTCGTTGCGTACAACGGAACTACGTAGAGGCTATTAGCCAATAGCTTTGGTCTCATAATTTGATCTGAGCATGCGTGTCACTTTTTCCGTCGGAATTCTCTACACACGATCGGAAAAAGTCTGATCAGATTATGTTGTCGGAAAATTTGAGATCCTGCTCTCAAATTTTTTCCGGCGGAAATTCCGACGGAAAAAGTCCGATGGAGCCCCCACACGGGTGGATTTTCCGACAACATGGTCCGATCGGACATTTTCCGTCAGAATTTCCGACCGTGTGTACGGGGCATAAGATTGGTGTTGGCTTAAGAAAGTAGTCTAGGCTATAAACATAGCCACCTAATTTCAAACGTAGCTTGATCCAGGGCTTTTTTTTTCAGCTGGAACTTGGTGGAACTCAGTTCCACCACCTCTGGCTCAGGCCCTCTGCTCACCAATATTACTTGAAAACACAAAAGTCCAGCTTCTATGCTTACAAGTGACAGTTTGTTCCCCAACAGCTCCCACAGATCAGATCTCCTTAGTGGCTCCCACTAAGTGGGATTGGGACAAGGGAGATACAGGTGCCCGGGATGCAGTACAAATGCCAATATCACCACTGTATGATCTCCCCGCAAGTGAGAGGCGGAGCCAACTACAGTATGTGGGGAGGTACTAGAGGTGACTGGGTGTTTAAGCAGCAACAAAAATAAGACATGTGGAAGATGTTGGAGCATATAAGGAGATGGGGAGAAGATGGGGCAGTCGAGGGGGGTTACATGCAGAGGTAAGAGCTGAAGAGGGCTGAAAGTGAGATGTGGATGGGGGATGCAGAGATAATCAGCTGTGGAAGAAACCTGCACTCTTTGTGTAGCACACCCCTAAGCTCTGTATGCAGCGCACCCCTGAACTTTGCACTATTTACGTAGCACACCCCAAACTCTGCAGTCTGTGTGTAACCCCCTACCCAAACTTTGCACTCTGTACATAATGTACTCCTGGTATTTAATGACCCTGTTAAGACCCTCCCACTGTCAGTGAAATTTGACCACAACCAATATTTGATGCGGTTTGGAGGGTATGTGTAGGGGGGGGGGGGTCATGATTGAGTTCCTGTAGCTATTTTCAGAGAAAAAAAGCCCAGGCTTGATCACATTTGTTTATTAAGACCGCTTTCACACTGGGCTCAGGCTCTTTAGCGCTGGAAATAACCTTTGGGTAAGTGCCTGGAAACCAGTGTCTCCCATTCTTTCTAGTGTGACTCTTCACACTCGGGCGGTGCACTTGGACGTTATGAAAATTCCTGCAAGCAGCCTCTTTGTGGCGGGTTAGGAGTGCTGTATTTAGTGCTCCCAAAATGCTCTGTCCATTGGAATGAATGGACATCACCTTAAAAGCGAGTTGAAAACGTTGCAAAAATTTAGTTTTTAACCCCTTTTTTGGGATTAAAAGCGCCCCACTAGCTGCCAAAAATAGCAATAGTGCCGTTAAACATAACGGTAAAGCGCGGCTAAGATGAGCAGTGCTTTAGCAATAATGCGGCCACGGCCCCAGTGTGAAAGGAGTCTTAAAGTGGAAGTAAACCCCCTGGGACCACTTTGACCTACAGGTAAGCCTAGATTAAGGCTTACCTGTAGGTCCAATAAATATCTCCTAAACCTACATGGTTTAGGATATATTTAGAAAGGAAAATGCACCGCTATCTACGGCGCATGCGACGTAGACAGCGGCGCGCAGGCGCACTGCGCATGCCGAGATCACGGCTATATGCCGCTCTCGTGCACATGCGTGGGAGTGACGTCATCGCCGCTTCAGCGAATCACAGCGCTGGAGCGGCGAGACCCGGAAGTCACTCCAGGTTTGATGGTGACGCCAAAGGTCGTAGATGTAGACCGCTACGGGGGCTTCGTTCTCAGGTAAGTCATTCATAATGAGCTAGTATGCTATGCATACTAGCTCATTATGCCTTTGCCTTGCAGGTTCCTATTTTTTTTTTAAACGGCTTTACTTCCTCTTTAAGTTGTAATTTACTTGGAAGAGCTGCCTCTCTAAACACCAATACAAATGTAAATGATGTTTCTGCCTATCTTTCACACACAGTTGAAAACCTTTATTTCTGACTGCCTACTAGAAAAATAGATTTAAAGGTGGAAAACAATAGAAATAGAGACACTTAACTATAAGATCTCTGCCATCAGACTCAGGACAGAATGGACCTCCTTAAGGCTGCCCCCTGGCTAATATCCTCAGGGAATGCTATGAGAGAATGCATAAAACAAAAAAAGAAGCATGACATGAAGATGAGGGAACCCCATTCAAAAATCGAGAAAGAGAGCATGGGGTCCTTCCCAAAATCCATACAAGGCCCTTACCCAAGCATGCAGAAAGGAGGGGTGCACCCCCTTAACCATATCAGGGCTCCATGCCCCTAAATGGGGGGGACCTTGCCAAGGGCAACCCCCATTAGCAAAGCACCTTATAGTAAAAGAGCTTCCAAATTCTATAAATCCCTCCCCCCCATCCACAGATCCCTACAACCACTGGGCCAGGGTTGTGGCAAAGCAACCCCTGTCCTCATCAACATGGAAAGGTACCCCCCTGTTGAGTACAAGAAAAAGGAGGTTGGGACTTTAAATGAAGTGGCTGGGGTGCGCAAATAAATATCAATATATATAATGAAAGAGTATTTATTAGGTCATAGTAATATAAATATAAAGTAAATATAGACAGATCAAGACATTGTATACACAGATATGTACATCTATTTGGCACAGAGTGTATACATGATAATAGCATAACCATATATAAAATCGCATCAATCCAGAATGCATACATAAATACATATAGAGTATATAAAGAATATATAGCTTTATATACTCTATATGTATTTATGTATGCATTCTGGATTGATGCGATTTTATATATGGTTATGCTATTATCATGTATACACTCTGTGCCAAATAGATGTACATATCTGTGTATACAATGTCTTGATCTGTCTATATTTACTTTATATTTATATTACTATGACCTAATAAATACTCTTTCATTATATATATTGATATTTATTTGCGCACCCCAGCCACTTCATTTAAAGTCCCAACCTCCTTTTTCTTGTACCAAATCCCGGGATGGAGGCGCTTCCCCACGCCTCATTTAAAGTCCCAAAATTGCTCTCTTTGTGAAACCCCCCTGTTGAGGGCATGTGGTCTGATATGGTTCAGAAGGAGCTATACACTCATTTCTCCCTTTCCTGGTCAGCTACATGTTCAGATAAGGGTCTAGTATAGAATTTGGGAGTGACCACACGTTTTTTTTTTGTGTGGGTGCACATATGCACCATTTCAAAGACAGGGTCAGGGCACAGGGAATCCCCCAGGCATATTATTTAAAGTGGTTGTAAACCTCAGGCATGGAATATAAACAAAGCATATCCTTCTCTAGTGTGTACTTGTCAAAATTAAGAACACTGAGTGTCACTTTTGTCTTCTGCTTCGCTACTCTGCTATTAGCATGAATCTCTTCTGACAAATTTTCCGGACACCAAGAGAAAAATGGTGACAGAGGGACCTCTAGCTGATTGACAGCCTCAGCTCTGCCCCTGTGTGGTGTGTGTGTGTGGGAGGGGGGAGGGGTGCCCCTTCCCTCCAATCAGCTGTCAGACTTCTCCTGATTGAGCACTGCAGAGTGTAAATTCAGCTCTCTATCCCCTTTTTTCTGAATTCTCAGATGGATGTAGAGAAGAAAGGGCTGCAGACAGATAGGCATAATTTATGTAGGAGAATGTGTTTAATCTCTGTGTATCACCTAAGACCAGGCATTCACTGGCTATAAGTAAGGGTTTACAACATTGGATTTTTGCATTTTTAATGTTTTACTAAAATTGCTGCTACCAGCCAAACAGAATAAAAAAAATAGTGCTTCGGTACATATTCTCAAAGGCAGTAATTACCCCCCCCCCCATATCATTTTGACAATCCTTTGCCTAGTAGCCCAGAAAACTTTTGCTCCTACGGGCTTCAATAGGGTCTGGATTTGGATCATCAATTGTCAATATGTGAAAATAGCTATGTTGCACCTCCACAGAAAACAAAGCACCATTATAGACTGCTGGGACTTTTCAAGTGCTACAAAGATATATTACACAAAATTTCTCTCGCCACCTAACTAGGAGGATACTACACCGGTCTCTCATCCCTTCCATGTTCTTGTATTTTATTTTACAGTTACAATGTTTTACCCTTCCTCCGTGAATGCATCTACTAGGAGGGTTTTTTTGCTGAACAATATCAACATTAATTGATTGTAAATCATCAAGTCATTTATGTGAACACATTCTGGTTTCTTTTTTCTTGTATATTGACTTGGAAAAGTGATGCGTCAATACTATGTGAATATTCTTATGTTTACTGTATCAATGCCATTGTTATGGTACTCTGGTATTACTTTCTTTTTTCAATAATGATAACAAAATAAAAAATAAAAGTCTCTCAGAACATTCCACATCTATTCCCATGCCTGCATAGAAAAGATAAAAGACAATGTTTGCATATTATCTATTTACAAATTAAAGCATTTGTTACTCTAAACATAATCATAAAAAAAAATCCTGTTCCTTTAAAGCATGAATAACAGCACAGTACTTGTGCTATGTAATTTGGCCCCTTCTATCACCTAAAATACCTGGCTAAAATACCTGGCCGATCCTGTCTGGTTCTGCCCCCCCCCTTGTAAACTGTAACCTGTTTATCATGGCTGCTGAGCCCTGACACCATGGTCAGTTTACGTGGCTCCGTCATCCACAGCTCTCCTCTGTCCTCCTCTCCCCTGTCCTCTCCCCACATCCCTGCCTGTCAGATCCTGTGTGTTTGCCACCCCTCCCCTTATAGCACCCTTCTGAGCAGTATAAGAATTACTGCTCACAATCACTGCCAGCCCCTCTGCTAGGATAACATGTACTATACAGTGTATGTCGTTTTGTAAAATTCTTCTAAATACCTTATTTTTCCTCGCTGATCAGCAGTCCCGTGACTGCCCTTTGCTCTATTCCTCCGATATATGTACTAAAGAGGGAAGGGCCAAGATCTCCCTCTGACATCTTCCGGGCGGTCACATGACCGCCCAGCAGATGTCAGAGGAAGATCTTGGCGTGGCGTTCCCCCAGGACGATATCAGTCCATTCGGTCTGGTCGGTGTGGATTTAAAGTGGAAAAAATGGCATCCAGAGGCTCAATCATCCAGAGGCCCCACCGCTTGTGATGTCATTGCCTGGTGCATGAGATGGGTCGATGACATCACAAGGAGCAGGGCCTCCAGATGACGTCAGTGTGTGGCCATGCCCCATGCCAATATAAGTCATTGCACACAGCGGACCCAGCATTACACTGGGAGATCATGACGGGTCAACATCAGAAGAAGAACAGAGGGAGAAGACACCATAGAAGACCCGGCAAAAGAGCGAGAAGAGAGTGGACAGTGGAGAGAGAAGACAGCAGAGAGAGAAGACAGCGCAGAGAGAAGACAGCACAGAGAGAAGACAGCACAGAGAGAAGACAGTGCAGAGAGAAGAAGAACTGGAGATGGAGAAGGACCGGCAGAGGGAGAAGACAGCGGAGAAGACCCGGCAAAAGAGCGAGAAGACAGCGGAAAAGACCTGACAAAAGAACTAGAAAACAGAGGAGAAAGAAGACAGTGGAGAGAGAAGACAGCTGAGAGAGGAAACAGCACAGAGAGGAGAAGAACTGGAGAGGCAAAAGGACTGGCAGAGGGAGAAGACGTCACCAGAAGAGGGAGAAGAGCCCGAAGAGGGGCGAAGAAATTGGAATTTTTTGTTTTAGGTGAATGGGTAGGAGTATAAGGTGCTTTGGGGTGGGGGGCACAGGGCCCCCCCTGCCCAAAAGCACCCACCCCCCATGTTGAGAGCATTTAGCCTGGTATAGTACAGGAGGGGGGGTGCTCGCTCATCCCCCCCTTTTCCTGACTTGCCGAGCTGCATGCTTGGTTAAGGATCTGGTATGGATTTTGGGGGGAACCCCACACTATTTTTTTTGGTGGGGGGGTTCCCCTTAAAATCCATACCAGATGGAAGGCTATGGTATCATCCTGGGGGGTACCCCATTTTCTTTTCATTTAGGCGGGTGGGGGGTTACTCTTCAAGATCCTCCACACACTCATCATGATTCGACTTCTGGTGCGACTTCTATTCAAATCAATGGGCTCCCGTAGGGAACCATTGATTTTGAATAGAGGCAGAGAAACAACTGACGAGACTTAACGTTCTGTATACAGCGTTAAGTCATGTTTAACAGCTTTTACCATAATCTGGCTTTTTTACAGCGCTGGTCCTGTTTTTTTTTTGGAGCTTAAAAATGTGTATGCCATTACATTGCTATTACAGCTCAAAAACGTGCCTGTGTGGGTATGAGGTCATTGAATAACATGGAGAGGCATTTTTAAGCTATAAAAAAAGCTCCTAAACACGGCTGTAAAAATGCCCGTGGACATGAGGTCTAAAAATGTTATGAATTTACCAAAAAAATAAAACACATACTGTATCTGTTACAATGATATGTGGCTTTTTAAAGTAGAACTGACGTATTATGCCACTTTAACCACTTAAGCCCACTTTTAGTGGTATTTGATCACCTCTGCGGTTTTTATTTGTTGCGCTATAAACAAAAAAATAAGAACATTTTGAAAAAAAAATATATATATATATTTTTTAGTTTTTGCTACAATAAATATCCACAATTTTTTTTTTTTTTAAAACAAATTTCTTCATAAGTTTAGGCCGATATATATTCTTCTACATATTTTTGGTAAAAAAAAATTGCAATAAGCGTATATTGATTGGTTTGCGCAAAAGTTATAGTGTCTATAAAATAGGGGATTATTATTTTTTTACTAGTAATAGCGGGGAATAGCAATTTTTATCTGGACTGTGACATTGCAGCGGACAGATCGGACACTTTTGACACTTTTTTGGGAACATTGATATTTATACAGTGATCAGAGCTAAAAATAGCCACTGATTACTGTATAAATGTCACTGGCAGGGAAGGGGTTAACACTAGGGGGCGATAAAGGGGTTAAATGTGTTCCCTCAGTGTGTGTTCTAACTGTGGGGGCATGGGATTAACTAGAGGAGGAGACATATCGCTGTTCCAAATGCATAGGGACACACATAGGGACATACAATCTGTCTTTCCTCTCCTGACAGAACCGGTATTTGGGAGTTTTCACACACAGATCCCAGTTCTGTCTCTCATGCCCGCGATCGCGGGGGGCCGGTAGTCATCGCGTCTGCGATGCATTAAAGTAAAATACCTTTAGGCTTTAAAACCACTTTGAAGAGAACAGCAGTGAGCAAAGACCCTGTTCCCCGCTACAAAGAAACTATAAGCTATGGGTGTGCCTACTTGCTGAGCTGTGCAGTAAAGTTTTGCCTGGGACCACTGGTGGAGTTGAGTGCATAATGAGTAGCACATGGGAGTGGAGGTCATAAAACTCTGCTGACATTTATGCATGGGGGCAGGTCAAAAAGCTCCTATTGGGTGAAAATGATTTATTCGCCAGCAGCTAAGCAAAATATCTGCTCTTGATGGACTTTTTTACCAGCATATGCTTCAGGGGTGTATTTCAGAATGACCAGACTGGTAAATCATCCCATCCCCACAATTCTGTCTAATGACCTCACTGTCCCATTAGCACTCTCCACTACCCAAATAAAAACAGCCCATACAGGCACTCCCTGGGAAGACCATGCTGCTGAGCTAACTGGTTGGGTGGGCTTAGTGTCCAGGAACAAAAAGACGTGAAGTGGCAGTGGATGTATCTACTAAGTGAACCAAAAATTCCTAAAACAATCTCAATAACTGACCAATTTAAAATTACCAAACTATATCCTGGGATACATTAACAATGGTATAATTTATTTGAGAGTCAATCGCTAACTTCTGAATCTGCAGGACTTGAAGATGTTCATAATCTTAAAGTGATTTTTAAGTCTCATTTAAAAAAATAAATAACAAACATGTCATGCTTACCTCCTCTGTGCAGTTGGTTTTTCACAGTTCAGCCTGGATCCTTCTCTTCTGGGATCCCTCTTTCCTGCTCCTGGCCCCTCCCTGGCCTCTCAGCCAGCAGATCTCTATGGGGGCACCCAAGCTGAATCAGAGCTCCATGTATCCATTCAGACACAGAGACCCGACCCTGTCCCCCCACCCCCCCTCTCATGATTGGCTGACTGACTTTGATTCACAGCCGTAGGAGCCAAAGGCACTGCTGCTGTGTCTCAGCCAATCATTCCCCCCGGGCGGCTTAGACACTCATAGACATCGCTGAAGAGAGATGAGGGTCAGGTAAATGGGCGCTGGGGGGGGGGGGGGGGCTGCTAGCTGCTACACACAAAAGGTTTTTTATCTTAATGCATAGAATGCATTAAGATAAAAAACCTTCTGCATTTACAACCCCTTTAAGAATGAAGATCAGGAATGAGCAGCTAATTTAGCTGTGAAATCCTGTTTTTGCATTTCTAAACTTTTTGGCAAAATTTGCCTTTATTTAATATGTTGAGTCATGAAGGAAATGGTTGGAAAGGATAGTGTACCATTTTTAATTTTGTATAAAGCTGTGTTATGACCAAGTTTGATTTGACAGTAAAGCCACAACTCTGTACGTTTTCACTTATGGTGTGCTGTTTTCCAAGAACTATGAACACAAACATATAACATACAGTACCATGATGTATATTTTATAGCAGAATATCCATTGGCAGATGTTACATAACTCACTTGGATTGCTGGAAAATATTTTTTAAGTGCCCTAGAGCCCTACAGTCCAAATGCAGTGCACACATACACACACACACTTTGTTATGGCAGATACTGTATCCTGAATTCTAATTGCAATGGCGTCACTACTGCTTTACATACATCTCTTGTGACACTGTAATATTGGTTGCAATATTTACTTGTGACCAATGTGGCTTTTCAGTGAGGCAGGAGATTAGTCAAAAATAGAGCAGAAATTCAGTTGTTTGCAAAGTGACCAAGCAAAATTCCTAAACACTATTCGGCCCTAAAAAAATTGTGAGTCTTTAAAGAGCCCAAATTAGTGCAGCATCTTGTTGTGCCCAACTCTCATCACGAGCTCTATTAAACCAATGCTCAAGGAGTCAGTAATAGAGGGGACATCTTTCAACAAGTTCGGCTGTTCTTCTAACCTCTGTCTAAGGGGGGATTTTCCCTTGCTTTGGAGATATGGCCTGTCTCTGAGACAGGAAGTGAAAGGAAATGTAATTTCAACATGGCAGACAGAAAAAAAAAAGATTGATAGGCTCTAAATATTTCCATCTCTATCTGAGGTAAAAAAAAAAAAATGTTATTCCACACATGTTAATAAATATAAAATCCAATCTAGATGGTACCGAACTCCAGCTCTCTCGCACAAATTCAAACACACAACACCAGAAACATGCTGGAGATGCCAAAAAGACCATGGCCCACTAATATATATATGGTGGTCCTTACCTCTCATACAAACTTTCTGGAAAGAGGTATGTCGTATTACTTCTTATGCGACATCCTATGACTTGGAATTATCCCCAGCCCAATTCCTACTACATCACTCTGCCCTATCACACAAATCGTACCTCAAATCTCTAGTGATGCATCTGATTAATGCAGCCAAACAATGCATTCCCCCACACTGGGGTTCTTCTCACACTCCCTGAATCAAGGAATGGTTTAACAGAATTAACAAAGTTGGTGAAATGGAAGAAGTATTCCACATTGCACGTGACACTCCTACAAAATTTGGAAGCAAATGGGCATGCTAGACACACTTCCAGTCGACTCCAGAGTATTCTCGTCTAAACAACTGACTTATGTAATGACAAAAATGACCCTATTATACAACCTGACCTTCAAAACCTGTAATACACTCTTTACAATACCTAAACTCCTGACCAGTATCCCTTACCCCTCTAAGGGCCATCCCCATCCAATACTCGCATGAACTCCTGACGGAGTTCCCTACAATTAGCCACTGGAGAGGGAAGTGAGAGAAGGCCTCTATCCCACCCCAACCCCACTCCCATCTTTATATATATTTTTTCTCTCTCTTCCACCCTCTTCCCCCCCACCCATGCTCTCACTTTTTCTCACAAGCTGCTCCCCAAAGGTCACTTTTTATTTGCCACATATGATCCCCTCTTTATGCTTCACACATACCAAACATATTGCAAACCCTTCCCCACTGCTGGTCTTGTTCCCTCCCCTATTAGACTCTACCACTCTCACCCATCTTACATGGAACACTAATGCCGCGTACACACGACTGGAATTTCCGGCAGACTAGGTCCGACGCGAACAGTCCCTTGGACATTCTGATGGCGTGTGAGATAATCCGGTCGTTTTACTAAAAAAAATCCGATGGACCTAGAAATAGAACTTGTTTCAAATCTGTCTGACAGACTCAATTCCTATCTGGAAAACCGTTAGTCTGTATGCTGGTCCGACAGACCAAATACAACGCAAGGGAAGCTATTGGCTACTGGCTATTGAACTTCCTTTTTTAGTCCCGTCTTACGTCATCACGTTCAAAACGAACAGACTTTCGAACGGACTTAAGCCCCATACACGCGCGGATTATCCGAGGACCAGGTCCGTCAGACCATGTCCGTCATACTTTGTCTGATGTTGGTTTTGCGTACACACGGTCGGACAAAGTTGTCGGAAAATCCGATCATTCTGAACGTGGTGACGTTTGTTGCCTACGACGGGACTACGTAGAGGCTAGTAGCCAATAGCTTTGGTCTTGTAATGTGATCTGAGCATGCGTAGCACTTTGTCCGGTCGGAATTCGCTAAACACGATCGGATTTGGTGTGATCGGACTTTGTTGTCAAAAAATCTATCCAGGAGGAGATAGGACTTTGTCCGTCAGACAATCTGATGGAAACTGTCCGATGGTGCCTACACACGGTCTGATTTTCCGACAACATTGTCCGATAGGACAGAATCCATCGGAAAATCCTACCGTGTGTATGGGGCTTTAGTCCGTTTGTTTGTGGGCAAGTCTGTTCGTTCGGAAGTCCGTCGGAACTCCGTCAAAAGTCCGTCAGGAAGACTGTCGGACCTAGTCTGCGGGAAAGTCTGGTTGTGTGTACGTGGCAAAAATCTAGCCTATCTCTAAATGATCAAGCACTGTAGAAATCTGGATCTAACCCTGTTGTCTCCCTCACAAATTTCTCTATAATTAGGTACTACATATCTTACTATATGATCTGGAACTAGACCCACTTCTTTAAGGTTTATGCATAGTTAACTGACTTTCACTTGTAAGAAATTTTTTTCTTGTACAATAACAAAAACAGGGTTATGACTATTCACATAATTCTATTGTACCTTGTGTTGGCCTAGAATTAGATTTTATTCATGATTTCAGGTTTAACATTTGATAGAAAACATATTGGCTAAGTAAAGTAAATTCCAAACTTTAAAAGTTTACATTGTTATATTACATTTACACAGTTTTTCATATAGGTGGAGAATATGGTTGCAAACTGCATTAGTATAACCTTTTTGAAAAGTGAGACAAACTGTGACCTATACTCTAACATTTACTTAATAGTTCATCTTCTTAAAAAAAAGAAAAACGTCAGAATCGAAGAAATCCAGATGCTTCTTTTTATCTGTTATACATCTGATCTATAAAGAGATTGCACGTAAAAGAACACTGTTGCTGGGATACCCAGGTGAAAATGGTATTTAAAATTCTGAATAGAGCAGAGTATCATGTCTTTGTTTCCTTGCAGATGAAAATGACAGCTGTTGACAGCCAGCAGAACAAGCAGTTGTTACCTATGGTAAGATAAATGTTTACCACAATTTACACTTGACATGATCTTGAAAGTGCTTGAAGTATGCTTTATATCTAGAACAAATCTTTACAAGGATGCAATTTAAAGTGAACAGAAGTGTGCCACGCAACATACAAAATATATACATATATTCTAAATAGGTTAATTTACAATATGGAATAGTTCCACAATTACCTAAAAAACAAATACATCATTAGTACAAATATGTGAGCTATAATAATATAATAAGGCTGAGCTCATGTATTGCCCTCCTACATATGAACATTTCCCAATCTCGGCATAGCCACCTAAGTAATTGTTTTTGGTTCACTACTCAGATTTGTCAGTTCCAGGAGGGTGGAGCTCAGTGCCAGGATGGTATAACGTAATCATGCATGGGTAGGAGTTGCATTGTCACTTGTCAAACTATAGCCAAATGAAGAAGACCCCAGCAGAGACTTCAGTGAAGCTTGGGTTTAATGACTGTGGAGTGGTGAGGGAAAGTGCATAGCTGCTTACATATAAAAAAAAACAGGGTTTTTCTTATCAAGATTGTAAGGAACCAAAAGACCAAATGAGTGACACAGCATACAATGTAGAGAAACATAGAAAAATATGATGTAGTTATTAATGAATTAAAATATCATTATTCTCCCCAATGGGAGATGGTGGTTGTGAAACTAATAACATGAAAATATCTAGAGGCTACTGTGTCAGATATGCGTCAGTCTCGAGATATGGCAACACGCAGCACAAGACAACAAACACAGAACATTACAATTAAACAAATAAATAATCGTCCGGATGCCAGAGATCTATGTGTGGATGTCCATGCGGAGACCAATGTGTCTTATATGCATTAAATAATATTTAGTAATTTATTTCATGGGTATCCATGCAGGGGTCCCTGGAAGACTCGAGTCCACAAACTATTGATGGAAAGAATGGGGAGGGAGAATAGGAGTGAGTCTGATAATTAGCCTGAAGAATCATTTAGCTGTAATAGGAAGATCTGATTTAGATATAATTTATATAGCTGTCAGCTGGTGATTCCCTGCTGATAGATACAGTATCTCACAAAAGTGAGTACACCCCTCACATTTTTATTATATCTTTTCATATGACAACACTGAAGAAATTACACTTTGCTACAATGTAAAGTAGTGAGTGTACAGCTTGTATAACAGTGTAAATTTGCTGTCCCCTCAAAAAAACTCAACACACAGCCATTAATGTCTAAACCGCTGGCAACAAAAGTGAGTACACCCCTAAGCAAAAATGTCCAAATTGGGCCCAATTAGCCATTTTCCCTGGCCTGTGTGATGTGACTCGATAGTGTTACAAGGTCTCAGGTGTGAATGGGGAGCAGATGTGTTAAATTTGGTGTTATCGCTCTCACTTTCTCATACTGGTCACTAAAAGTTCAACATGGCACCTCATGGCAAAAACTCTCTGAGGATCTGAAAAAAATAATTGTTGCTCTACATAAAGATGGTCTAGGCTATAAGAAGATTGCCAAGACCCTGAAACTGAGCTGAAGCACGGTGGCCAAATCATACAGCAGTTTAGGAGACTGAGGGCAGTATTTTAACATGATAACGACCCCAAACACACCTCCAAAATGACCACTGCCTTGCTAAAGAAGCTGAGGGTAAAGGTGATGGACAGGCCAAGCGTGTCTCCAGACCTAAACACTATTAAGCATCTGTGGGGCATCCTGAAACGGTAGGTGGAGGAGCACAAGTGCTCTAACATCCACCAGCTCCATGATGTTGTCATGGAGGAGTGGAAGAGGACTCCAGTGGCAACTTGTGAAGCTTTGGTGAACTACATGCCCAAGAGGGTTAAGGCAGTGCTGCAAAATAATGGTGGCCACACAAAATATTGACACTTTTGACACTTTGGGCCCAATTTGGACATTTTCACTTACGGTTTAGACATTAATGGCTGTGTGTTGAGTGTACAGGACGCAGTGGCTGGGTCCTGGAAGAACGCTATGTTTCCCCTCTGTTTGGTCTGTGATCCCTTTAAGGGAACAAAAAGGGTTAACTCACCTGTCAGAGGAAGTGGGTTTAAAAACAAGACAGGAAGTTGCAGATGGGTGTGGAGGAGTGTAGAGGAGATGATGGTGGTTTGTGTTTGGTTTGATGTGCAGCAACCAACGTGGACAGCAGCGTTCTGCCTGGAAGCCTCCTAGCAGGTGAAGTCACCTGAAACCACCCCAAGGACTGTTTGATTGCGATAGCAATGCTGGACTTTGAATGTCGGTGAGACTGAAACCTTTTTCTTTTGTTTTTGCTGCTGTCAAGCTGTTTTAAGTTTAATAAACCTCCTTTTGGGTTAAAAGCCTGTGTCCTGCGGTCTGGCTGGTCCCCCGAACTTTACAAGTGGTGGAGAATGCGGGCAGGACAGAGTAACAGGCGTTTTTTTTTTTTGTTGCTGTTTTTGCATTTGAATTTAAAACTGACATTTAAAGGGACAGTACAGTGGGTTTATGTCCTGGGTTAAAGCTGCCCAAGCCCTGAAAGCTGAAGCAATGGAGGAACTAATTAAACAACTATCCCTGGCTAATATGCAAGCGCAGACCCGCCATGAAGAAAATACTCGCCTGTTGGTGGCTCAGTTGGCAGCACAGCAAGCAACCCAGCAAGGGGTTATGCAGGCTCAGGTGACTGCCTTAAAAGAAGTAGTGCAGCAGTTTTCTCAGGGTCGTGAGCAAGCAGCTGTTGCCCCTGGCAACCAAGTGACCGTGAGGGCAAGCCATTTTTTGCAGAAATTGTCCCTGAGTGATGATGTAGAGGCTTTTCTTGCTATATTTGAGAGGACGGCAGAGAGAGAAGGGTGGCCCCAGGACCAGTGGGCCGGTCTAATTGCACCTTTTCTCACCGGAGATCCTCAAAAAGCCTACTTCGACCTGCCACCAGAGGACGCTAAAGACTATCAAAAACTAAAGGCAGAAATACTGGCTCGTTTGGGGGTGACTACGGCCGTTCGGGCCCAACGAGTGCACCAATGGAAGTATTGTCCAGATCGTCCACCACGGTCTCAAATGCATGACCTGGTGCAACTGGTAAAAAAATGGCTGCAGCCCGAAGTGTTGTCGGGCCCCCAAATCGTGGAGCGGGTCGTCCTGGACCGATACCTACGGTCACTGCCAGACGACCTTCAACGGTGGGTCAGCCATGGAGACCCCAAAACAGTGAACCTCCTTGTCGAGATGGTAGAGCGATATACAGTGGTGGAGGATCTGCTTGGCCCTACCAAGCGCCAAGGGCCCAGTCTGCCACGGCCTATTCGATCGACTGCCGCCCTTCGAAAGGATGTCCCCCGGAGCCCTGGAATCAACACCCCGGAAGGTCAAGAGTCACTCCCAGTACCTCATCAGCGATCTGTTCCTGTTCGGAGAGGAGGGGATGTACAATGTTGGCGGTGTCATTCCTGGGGCCATACCCGGGCCCCCTGCCCACTGCAAGAGGAGCCCATGGAATGCGGGGTTCTTCGGAGGGGGTCTTTTTATGCTCATAGAGCATGTACCACACACCTTGACCGTGGAGAAGAGAAATTTGAGTGTGTAGTCCAAGTGAACCACCTCCCTGCCTGGGCTTTGTTGGACTCCGGAAGCATGGTAACCCTTGTTCATCCTAGAGTACTTGGGAAGATCGGTCCGGTAAGCAAAACTTTACGGGTTGTATGCATTCACGGGGACACTAGAGAGTACCCTCTCATCTCGGTGTCCATTTCCACAGCATATGGCACTGGTACTCAAGAGGTGGGGGTGGTAAAGAACTTGATACATGATGTTATCATAGGACGAGACTGTCCATTTTTTGAAAAACTGTGGGGACAAGGAGAACTATCTGAACGATCCCAAGACTGGGGAGAAACTAGTTCCTCTGTTCCTATGGTTGAGGGTAATAACCCTGAGATGCCAAATGAACCTAATGTGGATCCAGTTGATACAAATGCTAATGATTGGGTTAATGGTGATGAAAGTAGTGCTGATACTGTGAAGGGTGTCAAAATGTGTGGTTCACAGACCTACCTGAACACTGAGGAGGGGGAACCTTCCCCACTTCAGGTAATGCTGGGTGAAGAGGATGAGGAAGTGGCCTCTACCCCTGCCCTGCCGGATTTGGGTGTTCCCCAGGGGACATTTGGTACTGCCCAGATGCAGGACCCCACTTTGGCCCGTGCACGGGAACAAGTTGTAGTATTAAATGGGGTACCCCAAGAGCCAGGTGCGAATGAGCGGTGGCCCCACTTTGCCATATATAATGAATTGCTTTATCGGGTTACCAAAGTGAGAGAAAATGTGGTAGAACAATTATTGGTACCCCAACAGTATAGACGCAAGGTCCTGGACCTGGCCCATGATGATGTTTTAGGGGGACACCTGGGAGTTGAAAAGACGGAGGCACGGATCACCGACCGGTTTTACTGGCCAGGTCTGAAAGCAGAGGTAAGAAGATACTGTGCCTCTTGTCCCACCTGTCAGTTGACCGCGCCGGTGACCCACTTCCGGAGCCCTTTGGTCCCTCTGCCCATAATTGAGGTCCCATTCGAGAGAATAGCCATGGATATAGTGGGTCCTTTGGTAAAGTCAGCTCGAGGTCACTCCTACATACTGGTGATCCTTGACTATGCCACCCGGTATCCTGAAGCGCTACCCCTGCGGAATACCTCCTCTAAGGCTATTGCTCGGGAATTATTCCAGTTGTTTACATGGACTGGTTTTCCCAAGGAAATACTCACGGACCAGGGCACCCCGTTTATGTCGAGGGTTATGGCTGATGTGTGCAAGCTGTTCCGGATTAAACAGCTGCGCACATCGGTCTATCATCCACAAACGGATGGGTTGGTAGAGCGCTTTAATAAGACCCTTAAGTCTATGCTCAAGCGGGTTGTCCAAAGGGATGGGAAAGACTGGGACTGCCTGTTACCCGCTCTCCTGTTTGCTATCCGGGAAGTGCCCCAGGCCTCCACTGGGTTTTCGCCCTTTGAGTTGGTATATGGGCGGAGACCTCGCGGACTACTGGATTTTGTTAAAGAGGAATGGGAAAGTGAACCTATTCAGCATAAGAGTGTTCTTGAATATGTTTCCCAAATGCAGGAGAGGATCCGAACTGTGATGCCTCTAGTCAAAGAACATTTGCAAAAAGCCCAGGAGGCTCAACGACGGGTCTATAATAGGGCTGCTAGAATAAGGAACTTCCAAGTGGGGGATCGAGTAGCGGTGTTGATCCCCACTGTGGAAAGTAAATTCTTGGCCAGGTGGCAAGGCCCCTTTGAAGTTGTAGAAAAAGTGGGAGAGGTAAATTATAGAGTCCACCAACCAGGTAAGAGGAAACCCTATCAGATATATCATGTAAACTTGTTAAAGCCCTGGACAGACAGGGAACCGGTGACCTCCCTGGCTGGTGCAAGACTTGAGCCTCGGGTTGGGGTGGAGAGTGTCCAAGTAGCAAATACCCTGTCTAGAGTCCAAAGTCAGCAGGCAAAGGAGTTCTTGCAGAGAAATAAAGAGAAATTTTCAGACTTGCCATGGCTCACTAGTGTCATAGAGCATGATATTGTCACGGAACCAGGAGTCAAAGTTTTTGTCCGGCCTTACCGCATTCCAGAGGCCCAAAGGAAGGCTGTTTCAGAGGAAGTGAAGAAGATGTTGGACCTGGAGATTATTGAGGAATCACAGAGTGAGTGGTCAAGCCCGATTGTGTTGGTACCGAAGCCCAACGGGACTCTGCGATTCTGCAATGATTTCCGGAAACTAAATGAAGTTTCACGGTTTGATGCCTACCCCATGCCCCGGGTAGATGAGCTTATTGAGAGACTAGGTCCAGCCAGGTATATCACTACATTAGACCTTACCAAGGGGTATTGGCAAATCCCGTTGACTAAGGCTGCTAGAGAGAAAACTGCTTTTTCTACCCCAGAGGGAAGTTTTCAGTACAAGAGAATGCCTTTTGGATTGCAAACTGCTCCAGCCACATTTCAGAGGGCAATGGATAGGATTTTACGTCCTCATCGGGAGTATGCCTCAGTATACTTGGATGACATAGTCATTTTTAGCAGAGACTGGGAGTCACACTTGCCCAAAGTCCAGGCAGTACTGGACTCTCTTTGGAAGGAGGGGTTTACAATAAACCCGGAAAAGTGTGCTTTGGGAATGGAGGAGGTGAAATACCTGGGCTATGTTGTGGGTAGAGGGGTAGTAAAACCTCAGGTCAACAAGGTAGAGGCTGTACAGAATTGGCCCCGCCCCCTCACAAAAAAACAGGTACGTGCATTCCTGGGTATGGTGGGATACTACAGGAGGTTTGTACCCAACTTTGCCACGTTGGCAGCTCCATTGACCGATCTGACTAAGGGTCGGAAATCGGTCATGGTGGAGTGGAATGCAGACGCTGAGAAGGCTTTTTTGGAGCTCAAGTCGGCACTGTGCCAACACCCTGTCCTAGTAGCACCCAATTTTTCAAAAGAGTTTGTTGTACAGACTGATGCTTCCGATGTAGGATTGGGAGCGGTGTTGTCACAGGTTATTCATGGCGAGGAGCACCCAGTAGTCTTCCTCAGTAGGAAGTTAACACCAGCGGAGAAAAACTACGCTATAATTGAACGAGAGTGTCTGGCCATTAAGTGGGCTCTGGAATCCCTCAGATATTACCTCTTGGGGAGGAAGTTTAGGCTGATTTCTGACCATGCCCCTTTAACATGGCTGAGACAAGGTAAAGGGACTAATGCCAGGGTTACCCGGTGGTTCCTGGCACTCCAGGAATTTAAATTTGTAGTGGAGCATAGGCCCGGGAGACTGCATCAAAATGCAGATGCCCTCTCCCGAGTCCATTGTTTGAGCTCCACTGTTGCCTCCACCTCCTTGGCGTTGGGGCACAGGGGGGGGATATGTACAGGACGCAGTGGCTGGGTCCTGGAAGAACGCTATGTTTCCCCTCTGTTTGGTCTGTGATCCCTTTAAGGGAACAAAAAGGGTTAACTCACCTGTCAGAGGAAGTGGGTTTAAAAACAAGACAGGAAGTTGCAGATGGGTGTGGAGGAGTGTAGAGGAGATGATGGTGGTTTGTGTTTGGTTTGATGTGCAGCAACCAACGTGGACAGCAGCGTTCTGCCTGGAAGCCTCCTAGCAGGTGAAGTCACCTGAAACCACCCCAAGGACTGTTTGATTGCGATAGCAATGCTGGACTTTGAATGTCGGTGAGACTGAAACCTTTTTCTTTTGTTTTTGCTGCTGTCAAGCTGTTTTAAGTTTAATAAACCTCCTTTTGGGTTAAAAGCCTGTGTCCTGCGGTCTGGCTGGTCCCCCGAACTTTACATGAGTTATTTTGAGGGGACAGCAAATTTACACTGTTATACAAGCTGTACATTACATTGTAGCAACGTGTCATTTCTTCAGTGTTGTCACATGAAAATATATAATAAAATATTTCCAAAAGTGAGGGGTGTACTATTTTTTGTGAGATACTGTACATGTAAGCAAATGGGGCTGGGAAGGTGTTAAAAAAAAAAAAGATATGTAGTTCTCCTCAAAATTCACACTAGACCCTTCAGGTTTGGTATAGATTTAAGGGTAGAACCCACAGATTTCCTTAAGGTCAGGTATGTATTTTAAGAGGGAACCCCGTGCAAAAAAGAAATGGGAGGGTGCTAGCCTTGAACCATATAAGGCTGCATGCCCTCAATAGGGTTTTAACTTTCCCTAGGAAAGAATCTTGTTCCCATATTTATGAGGGCAAGGGCCTCTTCTTCACAACCCTAGTCCATTAGTTCTGGGGACCTGCGGATGGGGGCTTTTTAGAATCTAGAATTCCTCTAAGTAAGACTTATGCCACATACACACGATCGGAAATTCCGCCAGCAAAAGTCAGATGAGAGCTTTTGGTCAGAAAATGCGACTGTGTGTATGCTCCATTGGACTTTTGCTGGCAGAATTCCAGCCAGCAAAAGATTGAGAGCAGGCTCTCAATTTTTTGGTCGAAAAAGTTTTGATCGAAAATTCTGATTGTTTTTACCAATTCCAACACGCAAAATTCCTACGCATGCTCAAAAACAATTTGATGCGTGCTCAGAAGCATTGAACTTAATTTTCTCGGCTCGTCGTAGTGTTGTACATCACCGCATTCTTGGTGGTTGAAAGTTCAGCGAACTTTTGTGTGACCGTGTGTATGCAAGCCAAGCTTGAGCAGAATTCCGTCGGAAAAACCATCCAAGATTTTTCCGACTGAAAATCCTCTCGCATGTACGAAAAAATAAAAAAAATAAAAAAATAAGTCCATATAAGAAATAAGGAGTATGTAAAATAACAATTTGAAGAAATTGCCATGATGTAACACGTAGGGTAGAGCTCTAGTTACCAGAGTTGAGGTGAGCAGTGTCCTGCTTGTAGCCTGACCTGTCCCAGCATCTGACCTGTCATTCGGGCATTACAACGAGTGGTGGGCCACAGGAAACAATCTGTGTACAGCCTGTTTTGCATTTATATTTGTGAGTGCAGTTTTTAAGGAAGTTTGAATTAAAGCATTTTAGAGAGAATTCAGAGAGAATTATTAGTGTTTTTTTAAATATACGTTATGGACAACAATAATTGAATTTTGAATACTGGAGCTGCCTTATCTTGAATAGTTGATGATAATAGAGTGCCAGTCACCTTGGGCTGATCCTGGCTCTTAAAATGGAACAAGCGTGTTTTGACCTTGGTAATCCAAATGTCCATCAGAAAAAGTGATTGGCCATCTTCTTTCAATCTGGTTTTGGAGCTTTCCTTTATTTGCGCTTGGGACTGACAGTGGACGAGTGAAGAGGACACACACCATGTTGTGATGTGGACTTTGGTGAAGTTTGCACTTTATTCGTTTTATGTGAATACCACAACCACACTTTATCACTTTTAGAGGTATTTTTGTTACAGATGCTAATTATATCATCCAATGATAGATAATGTCAATCATGTAAAATTACATCCACCATCTGAAACAAAGAAAAAAGCCTGGCACTGTCATTTCATTACCACCAAATGACATCTCCCATGCCACACCGCTACAATGTAAACAGCGGGGTCTTCTGGGTGAAGTCCTTAATCATATATGGACATGACCATATTTGGTCAGTGTTGCCAAGCAACGCTGATGCTATATAAAAGCAAATAAATATTGAATGTGGCAAATGATAAAGGAGGGAACAGGTAACTACCATATTTTTTGTTCAAAGACCATTTTTTTGTACAGCTCAATGGAGTTGCTATGGGCTCTAACGTTGCAACGCCATATGCCTGTGCATTTATGAATGAATTTGAATAGAAGCACATTTATCCTAATGATCTATTTAAAAAAGATTGCGCCACCTGGTGGCGCTTCATTGATGATATTTTTGCTATATGACGGGGCAACGTGGAATCTTTGAAAACATTTGATGCAATGCTTAATGACTATTGTTCTGAGATCCAATTTAAGATACATGTGGGTGGTGGGTCGGTTCCATTTCTAAACACAAGGATCTATATAAATTGGAATATGTTAGAATCCGATTTGTTTACAAAACCCACTGATAGAAATCAGTTGTTGTCATTTTATAGCTTTCACCCACCCCATGTATTTAAATCTATCGTGAGGAGCCAATTCCGTAGGGTTAAATGCATTGTTAGTGATAAGGCCATGAAAGAAATAAGGTTTGAAGAGATGTGTCAAAAATTTAGATAACAGGGATACCCTGAGATTATGATCTCACAGTAATTTAGGAAACTACAGCAAGAAGAGCAGAAGGTAGCTATGGGGAAATATAAACAGGAGATGAGAAGATTGCCCTTTTCCATGCAATTCCACAGCTATAGTGAAGACGTCTTTAGAATTATTAAAAGACACTGGCCCTTACTTAAACATGCCTACCCACAAATAGAAGACCTACAGCAGATACCCTTGAAAGCATATCAGAGGAATAAGAAACTAAGAGATACATTGGTGCGGTCAGAATATAGGACAAACGAAAATGAAACCAAAATGAAATTTCTAGGTAAGAAGAGAAAGGGTTGCTTTCCTTGTCTTAATTGCATACAGTGCAGTCTGATAATGAAGGGCGACAATTATATACATCCCAGTAATGGTCAGAAGTTCATGGTGAAAAGTTTTCACATATGTCAGTCCACATATGTAATTTACATTTTAACCTGCCCATGCAAGTTAATCTATGTGGGGGAAACCATGCAAAAGATTAAAGACAGGATTGCCCAACACCGTAGTACTATTAGAAAGAAACAACCGGGACTGACAGGTACATAAAGATTTGGATCTGAGATTTATGATTTTGGAAGAAGTACATAGAGAGGGGTGATAGGACTTTAAAACTGAAACAAAGAGAGGTATGGTGGATCAATAGATTGCAATCCCTGCATCCTGATGGAATGAACAGGGATTACAATCTCTATTTATTCCTATAAAGAATATGAGGACTGAATTTCATGATCTCTTTCAGGTTGGACAGAATCGTATAGGATAAGAGAAATTAAGTGTATTTGGAGATGAGCCATGGAAATATACAGCCCTTAGAGGAATCTTTACCATAATATGCAGAATTTTGTTATAGTGTATTATTATTAGTATACGGGATTTATATAGCGCCAACAGTTTACACAGTGCTTTACAATATAAAAGAAGACAGTACAGTTATAATACAATAAAATACAAGAGGATTAAGAGGGCCCTGCTTAGAAGAGCTTACAATCTAATAGGGTGGGGCAGGTGGTACAAAAGGTTGTAACTGTGACGTGATAGGCTTTCCTGATTAGATGAGTTTTCAGAGATCGCCTGAAGGTAGAAAGAGTAGGGAATAGCCAGTGCGGTGGAGGTAGCGAGTTCCAGAAGATGGAAGAAGCTGTGGAGAAATCCTGGAGATGAGAATTTCTTTCTATGATAAGTGGTGAAGGAGTAGAAGAATAGTAGAAGTGATTAATGTCTAAAGCCCCATACACACGGTCAGATTTTCCCATGGATTTTGTCCTATCGGACAATGTTGTCGGAAATTCCGACCGTGTGTAGGCACCATCGGACAGTTTCCATCGGATTGTCCGACGGACAAAGTCCTATCTCCTGCTGGATAGATTTTTCGACAACAAAGTCCGATCACACCAAATCCGATCGTGTGTATCGAATTCCTGACGGACAAAGTGCCACGCATGCTCAGATCACATTACAAGACCAAAGCTATTGGCTACTAGCCTCTACGTAGTCCCGTCGTACGCAACAAACGTCACCACGTTCAGAATGATCGGATTTTCCGACAACTTTGTCCGACCGTGTGTACGCAAAACCAACATCGGACAAAGTATGACGGACATGATCCGACGGACCT
This sequence comes from Lithobates sylvaticus, assembly GCA_028564925.1. Taxonomy (NCBI): domain Eukaryota; kingdom Metazoa; phylum Chordata; class Amphibia; order Anura; family Ranidae; genus Lithobates; species Lithobates sylvaticus. The sequence continues at coordinate 439,598,795 of CM053027.1, read as the reverse complement.
GGTCCTCGGATAATCCGAGCGTGTGTATGGGGCTTTATGTTTGTATTAGCTTGCATTGATTGTAGTAGAAGTAGATTTAGCATGTTGAGGGTTAATTTAGATTAGAGATGGGGTTATGGGACACACCTGTGTGGTTACACACAGTGGTGTTGGTATAAAGGTATGATGTCAATTGCAGATTGATGTGAGCTCTTACACAAGGCCTGATGAAGAGCATGGTATGCTCGTAACTGTACAGTAGCATTGTTACAATTTACATGTTTTGAAGAGAAATCAGTAAATCATTGCATTGGAGATCTTATCCCGTCGTGTTTTTTCTACTGAATATTGGTGGATTATTGGGAGCCCACCCTGACACTGCTCCAAGAAAACACGGAAAAACATAAGAGGGAAGTAACTCATCCTATTACTGCATATATATATATATATACATATATAGAATATTTACTTTATTTATGATTGAATAATAAAAAATACAAATGTTATTTATATGAATTTTAAAGTAAGCCAAACGAATGCCGTGACCATTTATTTGCCAATTGATATCTGAGTATTGTGATTTTATTCATGGCTGTATTTGGAAAATATTTGTGTGGTTTGGGGTGTTGGCTGCCTGTAATCCCATGGGGATGAGTCACTGGTTGTTAAAATGCTGGTCGGTGCCAGAAGTTGTCACATTTAGCAGTGATAGTAAAATGTGTTTGACTTCCTACTGCAGCTGGAAGTTTATTTGGCCAAACATACATTAATTTGGCCATTTGCACAAGAATATCCATGCACTTCATACACAGTGCTGGGGTCTTCCTCATATTATTTTCCCTTATGGTCAAATGTTCTTATTTTATAGTGTTAGGTTATTTTCTCTATTGGTCAAAAAATGTTATTGCTATTTTCTGTTGGGATGAAATATTAGGGAATGTTACATTTACCCAGCAAAATGCAACACATAGAAACTGACATCACACACATATTACAAAGATTATAGGTATTATTTATTTTACATTTCAAATATTGTTATTTTAAATATTGACAAATAAGAATAGAAGTACAATAAATGGTTCAATTTCCAAACTAATTCTAAGGGTTACAATATATTATGTTTAACATGGACATAGTATTATATAGCAATACCGCCATACAGCACATAAAGAGGTAGGACACAATCATTATACATCAGGAAATAACATTATAAAACCATCATCATCATCAGATATAGTCTTGGTAGATATAGTCTTGGTAGAGTTCAAATAAATAAATAAATAAATAATAGATAAAAAGGGAAAAGAAGATAATAAGAATTAGTAAAAAAGAGAGATTACACAAGGTTCTGAGCACGTGACCAGATGTCTTCATCCAGAGTGGCTGACTAAGTTGACCAGTCCTAAACTATAGGCAAGATTTAAATCATTCTGAGTCCATGTATAACAACCAGGGAGTCTCAGTTTAAAAATTAATTTTATTTCTTTCATGCAACAGAGCCATCAGTTTAAAAATTAATTGTATTTCTTTCATGCAACAGAGCCATCAAGTTTTCCATTCTGGTGGTATGACATAGTTGCTTAACCCTTTGATCAGCTGTAGGGCTTGCTGGAGATTTACAGTGGCACAGTGTTATTGCTCGAGCTAATAATAGGTAGAAACAAAGAAGGCCCTTCTTAATATGAGAAACAGATCCCAATAAGATTGATAACATTTTGAGGGTTTTGTGGTATGTCACATAAAATGACTTTGCAGAATACAAAAAACATTTATTTAAAAGGTTTGAATTCGTTAACAATCCCACCATATGTGATATACTGCATTGTAGCTCTTCCTCCCGACACCTCCAGTAGGTATCCAGGATGGAAAGTATCCTATTATGTATTGTGTAAGGGGAATCTATACCACTATATAGTCAAGGATTTAACGCTCCTTTCTTGCACTGAGAGGGCCACTGTGAGTTTATACGTGAGCTTGAAGGATTTGAAAGAATCAGATTCAGAAAAATTGCACAAAAGGGACACAGGAGAGCCAGATCATGTAACCGGACCAAAGCAGGCTGAAAATAGGTAAGTATATCTTTTTTACACAGGTTATTTAGTATAGGTGATTGGGGGGGGGGGGGGGGTATTTTTAAGACTACTTAGGCTTTGGTGGAATTCTAAATGAAGGGTTGACTGAATTTGAACAACTCAGAAGAGCTCACATCAGCCACTCTATTTGCACCAATTGTACCAATAAAAAATGGAAATATCCACTCCAGATTTCCAACTGGGAACATAAAATACTAGGTACATTGTGCTGCAAACCCTGCAAGTTTTCTATACCTAATAATGTTTATGAAATATTGAACTATAAGACTTTAGATGGAAGAAACAATACACAGAAGATACGCCTTCACAGCTTTGCCACTGAATGCATCAAAAACATATTTCTGTTCACATTATATATGGCCCCAGGTTCATCGTGATGATAGAAAACAATCACAAGTATGGACATGTAATGTACAATGTACATTCCTAAATCTATTTTTAATCTTTCACAATTTTCAATTGCCATTAGGATTTTAACTCAATATCATCTTTGATTGATAAGGAAATCTGTTCACTTCCAATTATTTGATCAAAATCTGCCAAACGTTTCAGTAGACTGATAATCTATATTCATATTTTGACTTACAATGTTTAGTGATTGTAATTCAGAAATTACATCTTTAATATTTCTCCTGATCTCTATCTTTTACTCCTAAATGGTACAATAGCTCACATTCCTCAGGTGTGTTGAAAAGATAACAGCATTTTTTTCTGAATTGTATATAAAAGTGTAGTTTTCTAATGCTATGCAATATTGTACCTTATAAAAAAGGTCTTGGATGTTTCAAGCTTCATTTCTTTTCAGTTAGCACAATAAGTGGTGTCACTTTAAATCTTTTTGCAGTACAGTATGTCAAGCATTAAATGAAACTTGTTATAAACTACATCCACTTTACAGAAAATAACAGGAAACAGAAGAAGAAAAGTGAAAGAGATGAATTGAACATAACTTTCAGTCTAAGGTAGTTTAAGGGAATTTAAAATGTGTAGTACATTCACCCAAACTTCTTTCGTGAACATTAGTAATGGGAATAAATTGTTGTTCTTTGAACTCTTCGAAAATTCTGAGAATTGTGAATGTTAATCTGACCCCAACAAAGTTAATAAAGAAAATTTGGAAAACCAATTCTGGCCATTTTTCGGGCTAATAGCCAAGGGATTATCAAACATCCGGAGCTTGGCATTGCCCTGGCAGACATATACAAAAATATATATTTTTTTTTTTAAAACAAGAGGGTTCTTCATGCAACTTTGATGTCAAGATTGTAAAACAATCATTTCAATCACATATTTGGGAACCATACCAAGCCACATGCCTTCAATATAGAGAGGGTACCAACACAAAGCAAGAATAGTGGCCACATGTATACATGGTATCAGGGGCAGACTGACAACTCATGGGGCCCCCGGGCAATAGGAGATCATGGGGCCTCCTGTATCCCCGCCCACACTTAGAGTATCCTAATCTGCTTGCAATGTTTATGTGCAAAGTGACTAATTTTTTTTTATTTGGTTGTTTATAATTACTGTGGCCTCCCACTTTGCCAGCCGTTGGGACTTTCCTAACTGCGGAGGGGCAATTGATGGGAAACACGTCTGCATCGTTGGCGGTGGTGTCGGCGACATACGAGTTTATGTATGTGGACGTGGGGATGAACGGCCGGATCTCGGATGGTGGTGCCATTGCGCACACGGAGTTCTACTGGCGTCTCCAAAGTGGCAGTCTGTGCTTGCCACCTCCAGAGGAGAATGCTGAAGGACTCCCCTTCGTCTTTGTTGCAGATGAAGCGTTTGCGTTGACTCCCCATCTGATGAGGCCCTTCCCGATGAGGACCCTCACCCCAGACCAGAGGGTCTTCAACTACAGGCTGTCCAGAGCCCGAAGAGTGGTGGAGAACACCTTTGGCATCCTGGCCAGCCGCTTCCGCCTGTTCTTGACAGCTATTAACTTGGCGGAATACAAACTGAACCACATAGTTCTTGCCTGTTGCATATTGCACAACTTTTTAAAACGACACAACAGCAACTACGTGGTGCCCGTTGGCCCAGATGTGGAGGGCCCTCCAAATGCTGACCTCACAGCCCTTCAAGCGGCACGTCCAGGCTTGCCCCCTCTAAATGCCCGCGCGGTCCGCGAGCAATATATGGACTACTTTGTGGGTAGGGGGGCCATTGCTCAGCCTGACGATATGTGAGAGGCATTTTTTAATAAAAATATATTTTTTAAACCAACCTATGATTTCTTGTCATTTCCGTATAGTTGCTTATTTGACCTAGAAATTTTTGCCCTTTAGCTTCGACAGTGGGAATGCACTTTCTGGGCAAAAGGATGTAACAGTCTCTTCTTCCAAAAAGAATCTTCTCATGTTGTGTGTTTGATACATAATCTTTGGTCTAGAGAAGGTTTCTAGTGCATAACTGACACCCAAAATACTCATTGTCATCACCATGACAGAAATGTGTGTATTACCCAAAATGGTGTGCTACGTGTTTTCCAACAAATCACTGTGGGTGTCATTGACATAAGTCAAATCCACTATGCTCTACAAGTGCAGTGCAAAAGTGCCCTGGAAAAGAAACTTGCAGTGCAAACTGGACTTGCCTTTAGTAAATAACACCCATTGCCCCCCAAATCCTTTACATTTGACATACATACTGCTTTTTTGTTTTTGAAATAAGGAAGCCACACATTTATAAAATTAAAAAAGTTTACTTGCAACACATTCACAAGTGCGTTTACAAACTTCTTGCCAAAACTGACAAGATCTGGTTTATTGACAACATTGTTTACAAACATTCCACATTTGGTAAAACCAGGCATGGAGCAAAACAGAACATAGGAACTCGGAAAGATCAACTTTCTAAAGTGAAGACAAGATCAGACATGACTATATGTTCAAAGTGTGTTTGATCTTGCCTTCATCACATGGGGGGTCACCCCTGGAAACTGGAAATTTAGAACATGCACACAATTTGGTTATGAAAATGGTCATTCGATGGTAAAACACATGCCTAGAATCTTCAAAAGTGCCATTTTCCATCATGGGGATGAATGGACGTTTTTTTGGGGGTGCAACCCCTTCACCACAACCACTTTAGTAGTTCGTAAAGTGGTTGCACCCCCAAAAAAAACGTTGTCATTCATCCACCATGATGGGAGCTAGCACATGTGGACACAATGTGTGCATGTTCCAAATTTCACACAGTTCTTAAGTTGAAAATGTGTTCAGAAGCAGCCACAAATGTGTGTTAATTACTTGGTGCGTTTTCATATTTTTCCTAAAACATCAATGATGTTCTTCAATTTTTGTTGAACCTCATCATTGATGTTTTGCTTTATGTCATCTAGATCTCTATTGCAGACCATTATCTCCCCGATGAGTACGTGGGCACTCTCTGTGGTAAAGTGCGATTCTTCTTCCACAACATCCATGTCACCTAAAAACAACCAAAAAAAAAAAAAATGTCTGGGAAATGAGGCAGGCATACATTGATTAGCTTACCAGTAGCTGTGTTCTCCCACACTCACCTGTTGTGGTGACAAGTTCTCCAATTTCTCTGATCTCTCCTTCCTCCTCCTCCTCCTCTGCTTCTGGTCTTTCCCCTTCTTTGGGAGGTGTTGGTTTGGTGGTTTCCTCTGACGTGAGTTTTCGCTCCCCTATGAGAAGGTACAAAAGGAAGATTTAGCAACACAATCTATTGAGGGCAGAAATAGGAAATGTCAAACATTGGTTGAAAGTGAGGGACAATATTTTTGTAGGGCCAGTTACAAATGACAACAACATGAATGGAGTCACTTTTTAAAGGTGCTAAACTTAGTAGGTTTTTGGTAGAAGTTTGTCTGATGGAGACCCCCCCTCTAGTATCCACTGGAGCACATGTGTGGAAAAGCCTAATAAAAAGTGGGTTGGGGTGTCCCAGCACTAGTGCTCTAGAGTCCAGATGGGTAAACAGCTACTGGGTGACCTCTCCTTTACATTGAATAAATTGGCTTGACATTCTTGATGACATTTCTAGAGAGAACAAACTTCCTTTCCCCAAACAATTCACCAAACCTCGTATTATAAGTGGCCGAACGATCGAGGTTGAGTACGATCTAATGGACACACACGAACATGACAGTGGCAGAAAGATCGAGGTTGAGTATGATCGAATGCACAGACGAACCTGAAAGTGGCTATTTTCGAATGTACAACTGTGTAAAAATACAAACACATGGAGCAGTATGCAAGCAAGAAATGAAACACACAACACAACTACTTACTTTTTTGAAGAACTCGCTTGATCTTTCTGTACTGATCGGCCTCCCTCAGTTTCAGGTCTGACCAACGTTTCCTCAGTTGCTCCTTGGATCGTTGTACCCCAAAATGATTGTACAGCCTCCTCACAACTTTAGACATGATCTTGGCCTTGCGGACATTGGGGTTGAGGTAAGGCCCATACTTCCCATCATAGTCGCTCCTCTTTAATATGTCCACCATCTCCAACATTTCTCCAAATGACATATTGGAGGCCTTGAATTTCAGGCTCCGGGATCGGGACGTTTCTGCCTCCGGCCTTTCCTCGTCCTCCTCCTCGTTGCTGCAATATTTCGGGCGCAACTGCTGTGTCCCCGCCATGTGCTCTCCCCACTGCGCCGTAAAGAGAAGGGGTGGGGAATAGACGAGAAAGATCATCAGGGGCGGGCGGAGTTTGACGCATGCGCACTGTATATAAAACGTCACACGTGTGTGTCTTAGCCACGATCTGTGCGACGAGGGGAGAGAAAGCTCACGCATGAGACGATCGCTATAACGAAGGTACAATTTGACTTTGGTACATAACTAGCCTAGACTGATTAGACCTTGAGGCTTCTTTATGGAGAAGATTAGGAGAGTTAAGCCTGACATAATTTAGAGTGTTTTGTGTGGTGCTGTGTCTTGCAGAGATTATGCAGGGATTCAAAGACGTGAGTTTTCTCCCCCTGTTCATTGAGAAATACAGGGAAATTCCCCTTTTATGGCAGGCCAAACACCCCAATTACGGCAGCAAACCAATGAGGTACGCAGCCCTGCTGGAACTTGTGGAATTTGTAAAGCCAAGGTTCCCCACTGCAACTGTTGGTGATTTAAGAAAGAAAATTGGCAGCCTGAGGAGTGCGTATATCAGGGAGCGCAAGAAGGTCCTGAAGTCCCTAGAATCTGGAGCTGCAGCAGATGTCTATGCCCCCAAGCTCTGGTACTATGACAGTCTCCATTTTCTCAAAGACCAGACTGATGTCACGGAGCCACTCTCGCCTCCTCCTTCCACGCTTCCTTGCGCGCAGGCCACCCCTGATGAGGCTTCCGAGGAGCAACCTGGGCCTTCCAGTCTGGAAGAGGTGGAGGAGCCCAGCTTGTTCCAGGTATAGTAGTTTGGGAACCATTTTTGTGAAAAAGGAAAGATGTTCACTGAATTCAGGATCACCAATTGCTTAGTTCCTAACGTGTTTGACATATCAACTGACAGTAGTGTTGTAGACATTTGGGGCCAGAATCTAAACTGCAGGGCTGAGAATTGTATGGTTTTCTATTTGTAACCATTTTGCAACAGTCACTAGATGAAAATTGTGTGTGTTTGATGAACAAATAACTGAAACTATGTCCCTTTTTCATACACAGGAAGACCTCAGCCAGGAGGAGGCTGTGGAATGTGGCAGTCAGGAGGAGGCAGGGGTTAGTGGCAGCCAAGAGGTGGGTAGTGGCAGCCAAGAGGGGGGTAGGCCTCGGAGCCTGACTGACTCCCAAATCTCTCCCCTCCGCCTTCCCTACAAAAGGGCGAGAAGGGGGGTGAGGTGGGAGAGTCAGCGGTCCGGATGATCAGAGAGGCTTCAGCCTCCCTACATGCCACACCCACCGACGAGGAGACCTTTGGCTCCGTGGTTGTCACAAAAATGAAGGGTATGGAGGTGGGGCAAAGCAACATGTGTGAGGGGCTCATCCTCAAGGTCCTAAATAAGGGTATGGCTGGGGAGATGACCCCACTCACACATGTTTGCCATAGTGACCATGCTCCGCCTCCTCCTCCTCCTTCTGCCACCCCACCAGCAACACAGCCACAGCATGCAAGGAAGCGTGGAAGGAAGACTGGATTCAGTCTGGTCTGAGAGAAGATGGAGCCTCTCGTAGTACCAGAGCCTGGGTACCTAGATAGCATCTGCTGCAGTTCCGGATGTTTTGGACTTCAGGACCAGATAGCACTCCCCTTAAGATACGTACTCCTCAGGCCCCCAATTTTAGACGCTTGTAAAATGATGGTTGCCGTGGGGGTCCAAGGCTTTGCAAATTCCCCAAGTTTCTCCATGCGTTCCTCTTTGGTTTGTTGCTGACACCTAAATAAAGGCCTTTTTGATTTGAAATAATCATTGCCTATGTGTTTTACTTTTCTACAATGGCAGTTTATTTGTGAGTAGGCTGGTACATTTCACTAATCATAAGTATAATTAACAAGGGGCACCAACAACACACAAACTCCTAGTAAATTTTAGCAACAAATAGAATTGTTAATAATGTTGTTTTGCTGTTGAGACACACAACCCCCCTAAAAAAAAAAAAAAAAATCTCCTTAAAATATGTGAAATCATCCAAAAAATATAACAAAGATTCTTTTCTTCTGAGTACAAATAAACATGTAGTGTAGAAATCCTGAAAACTAATAAAGAACTAAGTTTGGGAGAAGCGCGGGTGAATATGAGCAGCTAAAGCATGTCATTCTTCTTGCATTGTAAAGAAAAAGAGAATGCGCTGCATTAAAGACATTTTAACATTGCAGCGTGACGAATGTGCTGTGTCGAGTAGGAAAGGTAGTTTTACCTGACCGAGCGCTTCCGTCACAGAATTTCTTCTGAGCATGCATAGCACTTTGTCCGTCGGACTACCATACACACGATCGGATTTGGTGTGATCGGACCTTGTTGTCGAAAAATCTATCCAGCAGGAGATAGGACTTTGTCCGTCGGACAATCCGACGTACACTGTCCGATGGTGCCTACACACGGTCGGATTTTTCGACAACATTGTCCGATAGGACAGAATCCATGCGAAAATCCGACCGTGTGTATGGGGCTTAAGAGTAAGTCACAAACACACAAAAGGATATAACTGTAACCAATCTTTTGTGGCTCTCACTGCAGCAGCTAGAGCAGGAGATGTCAGCTTTCAGCTGCTGCAGTGAGAGCCACCAAAGATTGGTTGCAGTTTCTTCCCCCACCTGCTGCACTGATCACTTGCGCTAGCCGCACACAATACCCTTATACCCCTGTTGGGAGGAGGGGGGGATGCAAGGGTCCCCCATGCACCTAGGGATCTTGGTGCTGAAAAGAAAGGAGAGGAGTAATGTGGCCAGATTGCAATAACAAATGGAAGGGGCTTATGGGGCATAGTTTAACAAAGCCGAGGCTCACCTGTACCTGTAAATGTGTTTTGATTGCTGTGTCACAAGCAAGAGTCCCACAGACACATATAAACCTTAGCACAATCAGTAAAAACAAATATCTGTCTATACAGAACAAACTCTGCAGAACAAGGATTGCCTCTATATACAGTATCTCACAAAAGTGAGTACACCCCTCACATTTTTGTAAATATTTTATTATATCTTTTCATGTGACAACACTGAAGAAATTACACTTTGCTGCAATGTAATTAGTGAGTGCACAGCTTGTATAACAGTGTAAATGTGCTGTCCCCTCAAAATAACTCAACACACAGCCATTAATGTCTAAACTGCTGGCAACAAAACAACAACAAATTGGGCCAAAGTGTCAATATTTTGTGTGGCCCCCATTATTTTCCAGCACTGCCTGAACCCTCTTGGGCATGGAGTTCACCAGAGCTTCACAGGTTACCACTGGAGTCCTCTTCCACTCCTCCATGACGACATCACGAAGCTGGTGGATGTTAGAGTCTTTGCGCTCCTCCACCTTCCGTTTGAGGATGCCCCACAGATGCTCAATAGGGTTTAGGTCTGGAGACAGGCTTGGCCAGTCCATCGCTTTTACCCCCTGTTTCTTAGCAAAAAAAAAATTTCCTCAGTTTAGGCCAATATGTATTAAGATTTGTTTGCGCAAAAGTTACAGCGTCTATAAAATAGGGGTTCGTTTTATGGCATTTTTATTAATACTCTTTTTTTTTTACTATTAATGGCGGCGATCTGCAATTTTTATTGTTAATGCGACATTATGGCGGACACATCGGACAATTTTGACACATTTTTGGGACCATTGTCATTTTTACAGCGATCAGTGCTATAAAATTGCACTGATTACTGTAAAAATTACACTGGCAGTGGAGGGGTTAACCACTAGCTGGCTAGGAAGGGGTTAAATATGTCCTAGGGAGTGATTCTAACTGTTAGGGGGAGTGGCTACGTTTGACACATCACTGATCATAGCTCCCGATCACAGGGAGCTATGATCAGTGACAGTGTCACTAGACAGAACGGGGAGATGCTTGTTTACATTAGCATCTCCCCGTTCTTCAGCTCCGTGAGACGATCGAGGGTATCCCCGTGGACATTGAGTCCGCAGGACCCGCGACCCTACTCACAGAGCTGGGTTGCGCGCACACTCCTGGCTGTTCGCACGCAACCACATGGCGGTAAATTTAAAGGGACATACCTGTACGCCCATTTGCCCAGCCATGCCATTCTGCCAACGTAAATGTACATGTAGCGGTTGGCAAGTGGTTAAGGCATACCTCTGAGGCTTTTGTCAAAAATCACAGCCATATAAAAGGCTAATGCCCCGTACACACGAGCAGAATTTCGTCGGAAAAATCTTGTATGGTTTTTATGACGGAATTCTGCTCAAGCTTGGCTTGCATACACACGGTCACACAAAAGTTCTCTGAACTTTTGACCGCCAAGAACGCGGTGATGTACAATACTACGACGAGCCGAGAAAATGAAGTTCAATGCTTCCGAGCATGCGTCAAATTGTTTCCGAGCATGCCTATGAAATTTTGCACTTTGGAATTGCTAATGACAATCAGAATTTCCGATCTGAACTTTTTCCGTAGGAAAAATAGAGAACCTACTCTCAATCTTTTGCTGGCGTAAATTCCGCCAGCAAAAGTCTTATGGAGCATACACACAAAAACTCACATCGGACTTTTGCTGGCGGAATTTCCGATCCTGTGTACGGGGCATTAGGCACACCATGAGCAACAGCTAGAACTTGGGGTACGTCAGTTAGAGAAAGCCTATGTTACAATTTATCCTATGTAACAAATAAGGCATACTGTAGCTGTCTACCCAGAATGTATTACCTCTCTTCACTTCCTCGGCAGTGGAAAAAGATTTCCTGTCGCATCATGGCAGCATACACTCTGGGTTGTGACTCCGCCTCCACAACCTGATAGGACCACATAACTATAAGATGAAGCTACGGCCCCCGCCCCAGCATTCTCTTATTTTTCCTCACCTGTTGGGACCGCACGGACATCACCCCCTTACCGCTTCGCCTCAGCCAGGTTCTAGCCTCTCCTGGTTTGGAAGTCCTTACCGGTACAGCCTCTAAACGAAGCTAAATGGAAGGAACCCCACTCTGGTGATCTCAGGGGTATGTTACAAGTCTCTCTGTGACCTTGGATTAACAGCCTTAAACAGGCTCAAGCTGTTTTTATTTGTCTCCTGCATGGGTTTTAAAAAAGCTCTGATATTGCTATAATGTATATACTAAAGCCTTAAACAGGCTTAACATCATGCCTCAAACACCCTGGCATATAAACCTTAAATAGGTTTAGCCAAATTGCAGTGGTCTCCCTTTCTCTTTTCCTTTCCTTCCTACCTGTGTGCCTGGGCACTCCCCTGGGCTCTGTTGTCCTCCTAGGGTCGCTGGGATGTGTTCTGAGGAAAATTGAATGAACCTGTTTCTGTTCCTTGTATCTTGAACCAGAGATCGCTGAATTGCTGCAGTTTGTTTGGCTGTCTTACAACAAAGCTCCTATTTCATCCTACTGAGGTAAAAGCCTGTTTTTTTTTCTCTGCATCTACTTCCTGCATAAGCTGCTGTGTTTTACCTCACCTGTGTTTCCTATGTCAATTAGTATCTCCTTAGGCTTGCCTTATTCCTTGCTATGGAGACCACTGCCCTAGCAGATCACCGCCAGCTATTAGGTAAGGGGGGCAGCATTTTTGGTAAGTAGTGAAGATTGAAAAAAAGAGAGCAATCCTAACGCTGCCTATCTGGTTAGCCCTACCAGGTCCGCAAAATCTCCTGATTTAAGGCACAGAGAGACTTCACGCAGGAGAAGCCATTCTGGCCACAGACGGAGCTGCTCCAGTCGCAGGAGAAGTCGCTCAGGCCACAGAGGGAGTCGCAGGAGAAGTCGCTCAGGCCACAGAGGGAGTCGCAGGAGAAGTCGCTCAGGCCACAGAGGGAGTCGCAGGAGAAGTCGCTAAGGCCACAGAGGGAGTCGCAGGAGAAGTCGCTCAGGCCACAGAGGGAGTCGCAGAAGAAGTCGCTTAGGCCACAGAGGGAGTCGCAGGAGAAGTCGCTCCAGTTCTTACTCCAGACACAGCCACTCCTATCATAGAGGATCTCCTGTCCATAGACAGCGATCACCAGTGCGACCCTCTGAAAACGCATGTTGGATATGTGGGGCCGCAGCCCTTCCCGATAAATTGGCCTGCCGTAGATGCTTTGAGGAGGCTACTAGGGAAAAAGAATCGCAGTTTAGAGAGCCTGTAGCTCCACAGATTCTTACTCCGGAGACAGAGTTATCAACGCGAAGTGACTCACCTGCTCCTCCCAGCACGTCAAAAGAGCAGGATTCCCCGTCTGACAATGAGGGGTTGGAAGCAACTGCAGGGTTTGATTTTTCGCTAATTGAACCATGTGTCAAATCGGTCAAGGAAGCGATCGGATGGGAGGAACCCCAGGAAGTCCAACCAAAGCGGAAAAAATATTTCCCAAACCTTAAATGGGACTTGGAGGCCTTTCCGTTCATTGAGGAATTGGATGATTTAATTAAAGAGGAATGGCAAGGACCCGAAAAGAAATTGAGTCTGAATAACAGGCTTTCCAAATTATATCCCTTGAAGGAACCCAAAGTGAGTCCTCTTGTCTCTCCTCCGTCGTAGACGCATCTCTCATGCGGTTAGCCAGGCATGTGACATTGCCGATCGAAGATGCCACGACATTCAGGGATATCTTGGATAGGAGGATCGACACCGATATGAAGAGGGCCTACCTTGCCGCAGGAGGCGCTTGCAGACCGGCTGTGGCACTTGCAGCTGTAGGCAGGGCCATTTCCAGCTTGTCATCAAACACTGAGAGGTTGGTCTCAGAAGGCGCGGACCAGGAGAGCATAATAAAAGCTCTACAGGAGTTAAGTCTCGCGGGGGACTTTTGTGGCAGAGGCTTCAGTGGATGCGATTAAATCGTCATCAAGGGCCATGTTGGCCTCCGTAATGGCCAGGCGGGCACTGTGGCTGAAACCCTGGTCGGCGGATCCTGTCTCCAAATCAAATTGGTGCCGCATTCCATATGACGGCGAGAACCTTTTCGGTGCAAAGCTGGACTCAGCAATTTCAAAGGTGACCGTGGGAAGTCGGGACTGATTCCATCGGACAGAAAACCGAAACAGCAGAGGCCTCCATCCTTCAGACGTAATCTGCCAGACAGATACAGGGATGCTAAATCCTATAGGCCAGGAAAATAATACAGGGGGGGCTGGAAGAACCCCCAGACATCTTTTTATGAAGTTTCAGAAGCCCAAGACTCCCGCTTCCAGTGACCAAAAGCCCAGCCAGCAGTAGTGGGGGCAAGGCTTTCGAAATTCAAGCTGGTTTGGGCGGAAGCAATAAAGGACCCTTGGACAGTGGCTACTGTCCATTTCGGGCACAGATGGCCCTTCAAGAGACGTCCCCCAGGGGATAATTTTTGTCCCACCAGACTTCCACCTTCAGGGGAAAAACGGTTACTGTTGACCAGTTACATCCAATAGCTAGGGGTCGGGGATTCTACTCCCCGTTATTTCTGATCAAGAAAAAATCTGGGGACCTTTGGCCAGTCTTGGATCTAAAGAACCTCAATCGCTCCATTCGAGTGGAGTCGTTCAAGATGGAGAGTTTACAATCAATCCTCCAGGCCATAAATCTGGGAGACTGGATGCTCTGCATAGACCTCCAGGACGCATATCTTCACGTCCCGATCCATGTTGCTTTCCAGAAGTTCCTTCGGTTCTCTGTGAATCAGGGCCACTTCCAGTTTCAGAGTCTCACGTTCGGGATCTCTATTGCCCCCAGAAATTTCACCAAGGTACTGCTACCAGTAATCGCATCCTTAAGGGAGAAAGGGTTGAGAGTCCATCACTACCTGGACGACATCCTCCTCCTTTCAAGCAACCAGGAGTCCCTTGTCCAACATCGGGAGGTCCTAGTTGCCACACTACAAAGACTGGGCTGGTTGATAAACTGGAAAAAAAGCAATGCTCATCCCACCCAGAGGATGATCTTCCTGGGTGCGGAACTGGATACCCGGACAAACATGGTGGAACTACCGGCAGAAAAGATTCCCCCACTGATTCAGAGGGTGAGAAGAGCAATCTCAGCAACATCTCCTAGGCTCTCTGTCTGCAACCATTCCTATGGTCCAGTGGGCCCAATGGAACGCAAGACCCCTTCAAACGTCCTTTCTGCGCCAATGGGACAGCTTATCCATGACCCAACCGATCTACATCTCGGAGGAGGTCAAGCGATCCTTGCAGTGGTGGACTCGTCCCTGCAATCTGAGGAGATGCAAGCACATGGTTCCCCCTCCTCAGGAAACGGTAACCTCAGATGCCATTTTGGAGGGATGGGGGGCACACTACTTGCACTACGCGGCCCAAGGGCGCTGGCCATTCAGGATCCAGGACGCAGTCTCCAATGTGCTGGAGATGAAAGCAGCCTTTCAGGCACTCCTGGCCTTCAGTACTTACCTGAGGGGGAAGAAAGTCCTCCTGAAGATGGACAACAGGGTGGCCGTTGCCTACATCAACAGGCAGGGGGGCACCAGAAGCTCCTCCCTGATGCAGGAAGTTCGCCCTGTGATGGAGTGGGCACAATCAAACCTATTGGACCTGAGAGCGACCTATATCCCAGGGTTCGAGAATCTCCTAGCATTTGCGATAATAATTCAGACCTGGGGCCCACCAGACATAGACCTGGCGGCCACACCAGCCAATGCAAAGGTTCCTATCAAGAATCCCCTTTCCGTCAGCGGAGGGAGTAGATTGTCTACAACATCCCTGGAACTTCAACCTCCGCTACATTTTCCCTCGGACTCCCCTCATAGCGAGGTTCCTTCTGAGGCTCAAGAGGTCGACGGCACTAGTAGTGGCGGTGATCCCTTTCTGGCCGAGGAGGCCTTGGTTCACTACTCTCCTTCAGTTGAACACAACGGATCCTCTCCCTCTTCCGCTGTCAGCAGATATGCTCTCTCAGGACCAACTTCTACATCCGAACCCGGAGAGGCTACATCTGATGGCCTGAAGGCTGAGAGGTCTAGGTAACTAGAACAGGGTTGTTCTCAGAGGGTAGTGGAAACATTACTCCAGGCTAGGAAGCAGACTACCAAGAACACCTACAGAAGGATCTGGGAGAAGTTTACCGCCTTCTCTCAACAACAAGGTTGGGACATATCTTCTCTGACAGCTCCTCAAATCCTGGAATTTCTGCAGTCAGGCCTAGAGAAGGGTCTTTGATCCAGTACCCTGAAGGTCCAGGTTTCAGCCTTATCCGCCCTGACCGGGGTCAAATGGGCACATGATCCACTGGTTATGCAATTTCAGAGGGCGTGCCTTAAACTAAGGCCACCTAGGAAACCATTATTCCCAGCATGGGACCTCTCAGTTGTCCTGGAAATACTGTCTAATGATCCATTCTCTCCACTCGACAACATTTCCCTTTGGAACCTGACGCTTAACGTCTCATTTCTGATTGCTATCACTTCAGCAAAGAGGGTCTCAGAGATGCAAGCCTTGATGGCCAAAGAATCGTATCTAGTCATCTACCCGGACAGGATAGTACTAAACCTTCAGAGCGTTTCGTACCTAAGGTATCCTCATTTCACTTTGATCAGGAGATCAACCTTCCAGCCCTTATCACAGATCAAGGTGATCCTCATCCTCTGGATGTCAGGGGCAACATCCTGAAGTACCTCTCAGCAACAGAATCGATCAGGAGATCGGAGAACCTCTTAGTCATCCCATACGGCCATAGAAAAGGTCAGGCGGCCTCGGCTCACACCATCGCTTCATGGCTGGTGAAGACTATCAAAAGGCATACTCACTGAGTGAGAAACAGATTTCGGAGGGCTTAAAGGCACATTCCACCAGGGCAGTGGCAACTTCTTGGGCAGCCTATTGTAGGGTCTCGGCAGAGACTATTTGTAAGGCGGCTACCTGGTCTTCCAGAAACACCTTTATGTCACATTATAGGGTGGATTCTGCACAACTTTCAACAGTAGATTTGGGAAGGGCCGTAATTCAGGCCAACTCCTCTGTTTCTTGTTAATAAATTTATTTTTCTTGCATTCCCACCCAGTCTGCGAGTTACTCCCCAGAGTGTATGCTGCCATGATGCGACAGGAAAACGGAAAATTGTATACTTACCTTTCCGTAATTTTCCTTTCCTGTCGCATCTTCATGGCAGCATACAATAAACCCACCCATAGAAGGTGATTAATATATATACGGAGAATGCTGGGGCGGGGGCCGTAGCTTCATCTTATAGTTATGTGGTCCTATCAGGTTGTGGAGGCGGAGTCACAACCCAGAGTGTATGCTGCCATGAAGATGCGACAGGAAAGGAAAATTACGGAAAGGTCAGTATACAATTTTCCGTTTTTTCAGTAAACTGGCATTCTACAAGGAGGGGGAAAAGACTGGCCGCCTATTAGCTAAGACAATTTAATCTCATCAAAAACTGCCTACTATTGGAATTATTCTTACCGCCTCTGGTAAATTGGTCAATACCCCAGAACATGTGCTGGACATACTAGTTAATTATTACTCTGATTTATATGTTTTTCCTGCATTTTTACCTTGCAAGTAAAATGCAAGAAAAATGTTTCCCTTTAGATCCTATGAGACTCTTCACACCACTGCATTACAGGTGAAGTGTATTTTGAAAAGTCCTGCATGCTGCATCTTTGGTGTGATTTTGAAAACAGCACCAAAAACGCAACCCCCCCATTGAAATGAATTGAATTTGCTGTAGAAGTGAGGTAAACATTTTTTTGTCACAGGTGCAGGTAACCCAAAAAACGCTCAGGAAACGCTCAGGGAATGCAGAAAAATCATGGTAAAAACACATATGCGCTTATACCACAATGTTGCTAAAGAACAGTGTAAAATGGCCCTTACTCGCTGGATTCTCTTAGGCTGGATTCACACCTATGCAGTTTTAGTGCTTTTTGCATTTTGCAGATTTGCACTACAGAACGCATTCCATGGGAAACCGTGTTAAATGGACTGTGGTGCAAATCTGCGAAATGCAAAAAGCACTAAAACTGCATAGGTGTGAATCCAGCCTTACCCAGAATGTGCAGGATATAGATCTTCTGATTATATCAGCATTTCACAGGTTACTTGACTCCCCAGTAACTCTGGAGTTGCTTTCCCAACTGTAAAGTGCCAGGGGACAATGGATTAACCAAAGAGTGTAAAAACAATATGCAGACAATATACTTCATTTTCTCTTACCCTAGGTTCCCACCTATGTGTTTTTAAGTGCCTTTTGCAGTTTGCAGAAATGCACTACAGTCCATTTAACATGGTTTCCTATGATACACGTTCACACCTATGCATTTTGCGGCCGGTGCGTTTTGAAAAGGGTCAGGGACTTTTTTCTGCATTTTGCGTGTGATAGACTTCAATGGAATCTCACCAGAAACACAAGGTTTGTGTTTGTGATGCGATTTTTGATGTGTTTTGTGTTTTTTTATTTTTCTGTTTAACCACTTCTATACCCCAAAAAATGTTGACACTTCTCTCCTACATGTAAAAATGATATTTTTCTATAAAGTTACTTAGAACCCCCAAACATTATATATATATATATATATATATATATATATATATATATATATATAAATATAATGTCACACGGTATTTGCGCAGTCATTTTTCAAACGTGTTTTTATTTGGGAAAAAAAAAAAATTTCATGAATAAAAAAAAAACGTAAAGTTAGCCCATTTTTTTGTATAATGTGACAGATGATGTTACGACGAGTAAATAAATACCTCACATGTCATGCTTAAAAATTGCGCACACCCGTGGTATGACGCCAAACTTTGGTACTTAAAAATCTTCATTGATGGTTTAAAATAATTTTACAGGTTACCTGTTTGGAGTTAGAGGAGGTATAGTGCTAGAATTATTGCTCTTGCTCTAACATTACCAATGATACCTCATATGTGTTGTTTGGATGTAGTTTACATATGCGGGCGAGGCTTACATATGCGTTCGCTTCTGCGTGCAAGCTCGCAGGGACAGGGGGCACTTTCATTTTTTTTCATTGTTTATTTTATTTTTTATTGTTACACTTTCCCTTTAACAATTTTTTTTGATCACTTTTATTCCTATTACAAGTAATGTAAACATCCCTTGTAATAGGAATGGTGCGTGACAGATCCTCTTTATGGAGAGATGTGGGGTCTATAAGACCTCGCTTCTCTCCTCCAGGTTGGAAAGCATCAAATCAAAAAAAATTGACGATCTGATGATTATCTCGGCTTTGTTGACTTGTGCGGCCCGGACGTGACGTCATAACGTAGCGCCTGGGCCTCTGAGGATCATAGAGATTGCCGGGGACCATCTGTCCCTCAGAAATCTCTATTCCTCTCTCCCACTGCTGGCTAATTCGTTCTACAGTAGGGATGGCCCCGATGTTCGAGTCAAACAAATCGTTTTTGCCGAATAGCGAACAATTTGGCTTTCCCGTAGCAGAGGGGGCCGGGTCACTCGGTTGGCCCCACCCCACTCTGACGCTACGAGAAAGCCATATGGATGTCCCCGTGCATCAGAGGGGGCGGGGTCACCCAGCGATGTCATCATGTGGCCCCGCCCTCAGTTATAAAAGAACTGCCACCTATGAGGCCTGTCATTACGGCGGGTGCCTCCCATGGAGGCAGATTGTAGGCAGCTTGTGTCTTTTTTTTTTCTTTTTCGGTACATCGGGGCGAGAGAAGAAGAAGAACAAGACTTTGTGGGACAGTTTTATTTTTTTAATAAAAGACTTCAGGAGGGGGGCGCTCTCTCGTCCCCCTCTTTTCCTGCACCCTGCCAGGTTGCGAGCTCAGATAAGGGTCTGGTATGGAATTTGGGGGGACCCCCACGCATTTTTTTTTTTTTTTCGTTCAGGGTTCCCTGTTGGGGAATCCCGTGCCGTTTTTATCAATGAACTTTTATGTGTATTTCGGGGACCGACAATTCATTATAGCGCTGCTACTTTTTAAATTACCTTTTTTCCTTTAGAAATGTAATTTTGCTCTCGGACTGTTCTAAACATGGGAAACATGCGCCACTTTACAAGCATACTATAGACACCCCACATGTATGGAATTTAAAGAAATATTGTTTCACTTTAAGCATTATTAAAATCACTGCTCCCGAAAAACTTTAGTTTTTAAAACTTTTTTTTGCATTGATACATGTGCCCTGGGGCAGGACCCAGGTCCCTAAACACTTTTTAAG
The DNA here is from genome assembly GCA_028564925.1 of Lithobates sylvaticus. NCBI lineage: Eukaryota > Metazoa > Chordata > Amphibia > Anura > Ranidae > Lithobates > Lithobates sylvaticus. Next base: position 439,579,023 of record CM053027.1, on the reverse strand, counting down.
ACAATAACTTGTATATAAGCCTTTAAAATTAGCACTTTTGATTTTTCATGTTCGTGTCCCATACGGTGTTCACATGTTCGAACAATTTTTTTGCCTGTTCGCATGTTCTGCTGCGAACTGAACAGGGGGGTGTTTGGCCCATCCCTATTCTCTGGGTCCTCGATCACATGGGAGAGCCCAGAGAAGCACCGGAGGGTGGCGGGAGGGGGACTGCCGCTTCTTTAACAACCGGGTCTAGTATGGATTCGGAGAGGACCCCCTCACACCAATTTTTTTTTTAATTGGCGGGGGCTCCCCCCCAAAATCCATACCAGACTCTTATACGAGCATGCCGTCCGGCAGTTCAGGAAAGGGAGGGGACGAGCGAGCACATACAAGACAGCATGCCCTCAACATAGGGGGATGGGTGCTTTGGGGGCTGGCTCTGGGGACAAGGGCCTCTTAGCCGACAACCCTAGCCAGTGGTTGTCAGGGGGCTTATCGGAATAAGGGAATGCGGCCTAGTATGGTTCAGGAGCGGGGGAAATTGCTCATCCCCTCCCTTTCCTGACCTAGCGGGCTGCATGCTCCAAAAGGGTCTGGTATGGATTTTGAGGGGTTACCCCACGCCATAAAAAAAATGGCATGGGGGTCCCCTTTGAATCCTCACTAGACCCAAAAGGCCTGTTATGGACCTGGGGGGACCCCACGCCGTTTCTTTTTCAAGATTTTTTTTTTATGACAACTTTTTTGTTTTCACTTTTAGCTGTCAGCGGGGGAACCCCACTGACAGCTGATGACTCATTGGTTGTTAAGGACATGGCGGCCGGCTTCCCAGCCCCCTCCTTAGCAACCAGCTATATACAGTGTGTTTACAGTGTGTTTAAAGAAAAAATAAAACGTTAAATGCAAAATGCATTAAAACTGCATGCAAAAACGCACTGCAAAACATAACTGAAAAACACATCAAGCACAGCCGCATAGATGTGAACCTAGACTTAAAGGTATTCAATGCTGCATCAACAAAGTATACCACCAACTATGTCAAGAGCTACCATTGTTTTGCTATTCAAGCCAGACAAAATGCCTTCTGACCCTGGCTCATATTGGCCTATCTCTATTCTGCAGAACTATACAACAATACTAGTGAAAGTCTTGGCCTCCATATTGAACAAGGTGATTTCCACTATGGTGCATCATGATCAAGCTGGTTTCATACCCTACAAATGGTAACTGGTATTGACCTATGCAGGTTGCTCATAAATATGCTCATAAATATGCAAACACCAACAGTTAATATGGGCCAGAGAACTTTGCTGTCCCTAGATGCGACCAAAGCCTTTGACAGCATTGAGTGGCCATATATTTGGGTAGTGGAGATGGGTTTTGCTGCATGTTAGCACCAGGTTGTTGGCCTCAGGATCACTCCACCAATAGGTGAGCAAGCCGGGGTCCAGTAGCAGATGTAGGAGGTAGGGATAAAGCAGAAACATAGTCAGTAAACAAGCCAAAGGTCAGTAATGAGTGGTAGTAGAGCTAAGGATAGCTGGTAGATGTGTGACATGCACGGATTATTGAAGGTTTTTTTATTCACAGGTTATTGTCTTACTCACACAATATCTCCTTTATTCCATGTACTTTAACAGTTTTTTCAAATTCCAAAATCATATTTTATTGGTTTTCTTCACTTTCCACTTTTCACCTTTCAGAAGGCTTTTTGAAAATATCATGGACACAAGATGACATGAAGCAGGTGTGTCTTATTTATTTACTGTCATCCTAGGCTAGTTTAAAAATATATCCACAAATATCATGTAATGTAATTTAGTTATAAGTAAGCCAGATGCAGGTATAAATCTGGTAATATAAAAACATTATAGGGAATTTCTGCATTTCTTATTAAAAAAAAAAAAAAATAATAATATATATATATATACAACAGTATATTATCAAATGAAAAAGAATACACCATAGATTTTTGACAAAGTTTAAAGGGGTTGTAAAAAAGTTTTTCACCTTAATGCATTCTACGCAGCAGCTGGGCTCATGACTGTGCCTGCATGGGTGTCCCCATTGAAAGCGGATCTCCGTGGGGGCACCCAATGAAGAGGAGGAAGAACAAAAAAGGGTTTTCCCCTAGGTTGGTGGACTTTCAATGGGCACTACTGTACTTTCCCAAATAAATTTCGGTTGCGTATAATAACAAGATTTATTGAAAAAATTATTATTTGTATAGAAAAGTAGTTTACATTGGATACAATTAAAAACAGCATCAAACATATATAAGTAATTTGTTACATGACATCCGACTAGACGCGTTTCGGAGTAAAATGTTCTCCTTCTTCAGTGGTCGTGGTGTCGATATAAGATTTATTTCTAGAATGCAAATAAAATATGTTATTATACGCAACCGAAATTTATTTGGGAAAGTACAGTAGTGCCCATTGAAAATCCACCAACCTAGGGGAAAACCCTTTTTTGTTGTTCCAATTTTTATCGGATGTGGCACACACTTTCTAATTCTCCCAACTTTTTGAGTAACAGGGTGACCAAATTCCATTTTTTCCTCAATGAAGAGGAGGAGTGCCAACGGGGCACCCCAGAACAGAGCGGGTAAGTATAACATGTTTGTTATTTAAAAAAAAAAAACCTTAAAATCACTTTAAGTTCATATTGGCAGCACTGAAATACTGAGTGACGTGTTACCTTATCCAATGGCCATATGGATTGAACAGATGTTTTGTATTATTCAGATACCGTATATACTTGAGTATAAGCAGAGTTTTTCAGCCCATTTTGGCTGAAAAACTTCCCCTCAGCTAATACTCGAGTGAGCCATATTTTTTATTAGTAAAACAGAGTGTGTCTGCCGCTGTGTAATTGATTCTGTTCGGCCGTTCGTCCGTGATAGAGCAACACTGATACGATGCTGGGAAACTGTATGAGTGTTCCGCCTATCACAGACGAGGGGGAGGCGGGACGGACTTTGTTTCAATGGACGGCCGAACAGAATGAATTACACAGCGGCAGACACATGCTGTTTTACTAATAAAAGGTACGGCTGCAACTGAGCATATGAGACTGCAACTGGGCACAGGAGACTGCAACTGGGCACAGTGTGACTGCAACTGGGCACAGGAGACTGCAACTGGGCACAGTGTGACTGCAATTGGGCACAGTGTGACTGCAACTGGGCACAGGAGACTGCAACTGGGCACATAAGACTAGAACTGGGCACAGTGTGACTGCAACCCGGGCATAGTGAGACTGCAACTGTTCACAGGAGACTGCAACTGGGCACAGTGAGGCTGCAGATGGGCATTGTTTACCGGTAGCTTCTGCATTTTCCCACCCTCGGCTTATACTCGAGTCAATATGTTTTCCCAGTTTTTTGTGGTAAAATTAGGTGCCTCGGCTTATATTCGGGTCGACCTATACTCCAGTATATACTGTACATTGCCTTAATACTAATACTTTTAATATTATTTTAATACTAAACTATATTATACTTTCTTGTTGGTCTCCAAGCCCTACTCTATGGGAGTCATTGCTTTTCTACACTGCACTGATAATGTACAAAAAGCCTGAAAGGTCAGTTTGTAGTAGTGATGAGATTGGAGTCTGGGGTTCACTCAGAACTTTTGCTGTTCCAAGATCTGTCAAACAAAATTGACATATTTGATCATGTACACCTGCCTGAACCTCCTGCTGCTGCTCAGCTGTCCACATTTTGCATGTGTGGAACTTTACTTCTACAGTCACATTATTCATTCACAGATATAATCTGATTAATGAACTACACGTCCTTTTACCCAGAAATATGGGTGTAATATGTAACATAGTATAAAAGGTGGGGGTTAACTACACATCAGCCATGTGAAAGTTCAAGATATGCACATCTCACAGGCAACCTAGTGTAGTAGCTCCCTCTTCTTCACACAACCACCCCCCCCCCCCTCCATCTTTGAGCTCACTTGTTTAATAGGTAGGGAAGTAGGTGTAGGGGAAGTATTCACAGTCTCAAATGAACACCCTCTTAGTTTTTCCCCAGGCTGACTAACTACATAAGACATTGCAAAGAAGGTTTAAAATGAATGACTAAAACTAAAAAAACTTCGAGTTCATCATGAAGATGTAGAGAAAGTGTTTAAAGTTCAATTTAAGTATTTTAGGCTGGATTCACACCTATCCATTTTTACTGCTTTTTGCATTTTGCAGATGTGCACTACAGTCCATTTAACATGGTTTCCTATGGAACACGTTCTGTAGTGCAAATCTGCAAAAAGCAAAAAGCACTAAAACTGCATAGGTGTGAATCCAGCCTAAAGCAGGTTTAGAATACACTGACAATATAGGCTCAATTCAGAAAATCAACAATACAAATATAAGTGTATTTATTTTATCTTTAAAAACAGTATTTGTTGATATGTTAGGTGATTTATATTTTATTTTTAAATCCCTTTTCTGTGGTGTAAAGTCAAGTCTTTCTATTGATTTAATATTTTAAATGCATTTTCCATTAAATAATTGATTCAGTACATTCTTGTATGAGTAGTTTGTATGCATTTACAGAAGTTTAGGTTTATACAATTTTTATGATACTTGTTAAACTATATTGTTATAATACCAATTTTATTCTGTTTTAAATTTCATTCTATGGATTTGTTTCATGTTCCCTTAAACTTGTTAGTATGCTTGTAATCGATTTTTAAATAATTTGGAAAACACATACTATGGTTACTGGTTATGGTTACTGCAAGCACGCAATACTTTGTTTTGCTCCATGAGGGCAATTTCATCCTAAATTGATGTTTTATAGAAGGCTATTTATAAGACATGCTGGCTCCTTATATAAATTTGGGACTAAACAATAATCCTTATCAGAATTATCAGAAATGTTGTCACATTTTCCTGATCAATTCCTCATATTGATGAACGCATTAAATAGTTAGTGTGTCCAGCTATCTAGGAGGAAAGAGGGAAGGAGGGGGACACCCTCATTTAGGCCTTTTGGAAGTAAGCTAATTTACTATCTACTAAGAAAATTGTCACCACTGACATTTTAAGAGAAAGGCAGCAGGTGATTTAACTTACTGCTTAGCAATGAAATATTCATTTTTTTTTAAATGACATACTTTAGTTTTCCTACATTTTTCGATTGTTCAGGTACATTCTATGAGGCACATTAAACTTCTACATGAGCCCTGTATGGGTCCTAAAGAAGATTAATTTTTAGCTATCCCTATTTCTAACCTTACGTCTAACCGTAACACTAACCATTACAGTACCTCTAACCCTAACGTGAATCGTTATGCTATCCCAAACCCTAGCATCAGCCCTAGATGATAATTCAAGCCATTTATTTGTAAACAAAATCAGTTGGTCACCATGTCAGCGCTGCCATGGTCATCACAAGGCTTTGTTAACTTGCTCACCCTCTACAAACATTGCTGTCTGCTGCCTCATTCCTCTGCTATCTGCATGAGTCACTTCCTACAGGCTTTCCAAACACGAGAGGCAAAAAGAGGACAGAGTAGGGAGCTGTAGAACACAACCTGTGATTGACAACCTCAGGTCTCTTTCTGTGTACTATGTGAAGAAGGTGTGTCTCTTCTCTCCAGTCAGCTCTTCCCACTGAGACCTGCAGAGTGTAACTTCAGCTCCCTGCTCCCCTGCTATCTGAAAGCTCAGACACACTGTAACATTCTGCTGAAGAAAATAGAAGACTGCAGATACACAGGAACAACTTACAGTGGGGAGAACAAGCATTTGATACACTGCCAATTTTGCAGGTTTTCCTACTTACAAAGCATGTAGAGGTCTGTAATTATTATCATAGTTACCCTTCAACTGTGAGAGATGGAATATAAAACAACAACCCAGAAAATCACATTGTATGATTTTTAAGTAATTAATTTGCATTTTATTGCATGATATACAGTATCTCACAAAAGTGAGTACATCCCTCACATTTTTGTAAATATTTTATTATATCTTTATATATATATGTAACAACACTGAAGAAATTACACTTTGCTACTATGTAAAGTAGTGAGTGTATAGCTTGTATAACAGTGTAAATTTGCTGTCCCCTAAAATAACTCAACACACAGCCATTAATGTCTAGACCGCTGGCAACAAAAGTAAGTACACCCCTAAGTGAAAATGTCCAAATTCGGCCCAAAGTGTCAATAGTTAGTGTCGCCACCATTATTTTCCAGCACTGCCTAAGCCCTATTGGGCATGGGGTTCCCCAGATCTTCATAAGTTGCCAATGGAGTCCTCTTCCACTCCCCCATGACAACATCATGGAGCTGGTGGATGTTAGAGACCTTGCGCTCCTCCACCTTCCATTTGAGGATGCCCCACAGATGCTTAATAGGGTTTAGGTCGGGAGACATGCTTGGCCAGTCCATCACCTTTACCCTCAGCTTCTTTAGCAAGGCTGTGGTTGTCTTGGAGGTGTGTTTGGGGTCATTATCATGTTGGAATACTGCCCTGCGGCCCAGTCTCCAAAGGGAGGGGATCATGCTCTGCTTCAGTATGCGACAGTACATGTTGACATTCATTATTTCCCTCAATGAACTGTAGCTCCCCAGTGCTTGCAGCACTTATGCAGACCTAGACCATGGCACTCCCACCACCATGCTAGACTGTAGGCATGACACCATCTGAACCAAATACGTTTATCTTGGTCTGATCAGACCACAGGACATGGTTCCAGTAATCCATGTCCTTAGTCTAAAATAAAAAGAAAAGAATTGCGCTAGGTGTACAAAAAATGTGAATAAAAAATTTAAGTAAAAATTGAACCGTGAAGGATATCCTGCACTACACTATACTATAACCCTGATATAGGGCACAATGATAGATATGTAAAAAGAAAGTGCAGCGCTGGATAATAAATGAAGAGTAAAAAACTCCTAATTAAACAATATTAAACGTGATCATTCAATACCATAAACCCAAATAATAAAATGCTATATATCAATAAACGTGCTTAATGAAAAAACATTCATGAATTTAAAGTCCAAACAATTCATAAATAAATAAAGTTCAAATGTGAAGACATCCAAAAGATATCCAGAGTGTGATTAAATGGATATGCGTTTTCACCGCTCCGGGTGCTGCCTGTCACCATATAGTGAAAACATGGAGGCTTACCAAAAAGCCAGCGACCGCCCTTATTTAGGGGGTCAAACTAGGCTTAGTTGAACAGCCTTGGTGCTGTTAGAGCTCCCAGGCTCCCTCTCCAAAGATCAGTCAGCCTCTAGGAAGGCCCCTTCCAAAGGTCATTTCTTATGGTGGGCTCCAACCAGGTGTTCTTGTCTTGTTAGTTCACACCTTTTTCATAATTTGCAAAATACTTCTTTTCAATCTGAATTATCTGCTTTCATAGATGATTTGGCTACTCTTTAACAGCACTGCTGTTATGGGTACTGGTAACTTAAACCACCAGATCGTCCAGGCCCACGGTCTTGGGTGCATACAACTTTGGGCTCCTTAAAGCTTCAAGCCCCTCAATGCACACAGCTTCTGGCTCCTTGGACACACACAGCTTCTGGCTCCTTGGACGCACACAGCTTTGAAGCCCTTCAACGCACACAGCTTTGAGCTTCTTAATGAACACAGCATCTATCCTCACACAGAGACCCTCACTAGCAGCCACTGCTCCACCTTCCATCCTAGTCTGTCCTTAGTTTGCTTGTCTTCAGCAAACTGTTTGCGGGCTTTCTTGTGCATCATCTTTAGAAGAGCTAAATACACAGGACCGGCTCTGTGTATCTTGCGGCGCCATTTTCAAACTGCAGTGACACTGACATGTTACTGCAGTTTAACTGCAGCCTGGGCAAGGCTGCAAATGACACTGAGAAGGCTGCAGATGGACACTGAGAAGGCTGCAAGGCTGCAAATGACACTGACAAGGCTGCAAGGCTGCAAGTGAAACTGACAAGGCTGCAAGGCTGCAAATGACACTGACAAGGCTGCAAAGGACACTGACAAGGCTGCAAGGCAGCAAATGACACTGACAAGGCTGCAAGGCTGCAAATTACACTGACAAGCATGCAGATGGACGCTCTGCAGGGCTGCAGATGGACACTGATAAGGCTGCATTGATGAGCATTTAAATGTAAGTTTTTTTTCCTTAAAACGTTTTTTTTCCTTAAAATTCCCTACTAAACTTTGGGTGCGTGTTATACGCCGGCGCATTTTATACAGCGATAAATACGGTATATTAAATTACTATAAAACAGAAGATAATACTCCTTTACTGTGCAAATAATATATTGCTTGTAAAAGAAAACACTGAAAAAACAACTTGTTCACATATATGGTGCTATTTATTAAAGAATAAGCACTGTAACACTACAGAAAAATTCCTTTCGTCGTTCTATTTATTATTTTTTCAGTTCATTATAGTCACCACATTTTAGTCACCACATTTTGCTGTATCAGCAAAGAAAAATGCAATTATAGAATTTATCAGGGCTTTCCAAAAGAGATCTCCAAAAGCTGTATAGACGCCAGGATGAGAGTAGGCATAATTTAGATGCTTTTTGAATGATAATAAACTCATACTTTTATATATATGGATATTTTTTTACTTTTGCAGGAAAAAAACTTAATATGGTGATACATTCTAGCCATCATAGCAAAATGTATTAATTATGGGAATGCTAACTAACTACATATATGTGTGTTAGCTTGTTACCAATCTTATGTTCTTGCTTTGCTGAATTGTTGGTCACATTTCTGTATGTCCGCTGTTGTATAAGGTCAATGTTTTGGCACACAAAGGTTGGCTTGAGGTGACCACTTAAGGCACATGTTGCCCATAGCAATTACTAAAGGCTTGTTCACACTTTACTAAATTTCTAATGCTTAACAAACACTCTTATAGCGTTAGTATGGGCGTTAGACTGGCATTTTACAAGCATTAATGAAGAGTTAAATATGCTCCCCAAATGCCCTTTGGGCATGTTTTGAAGCATTTGATGAGCATTAAGGCACATTAAAACCGCTCCACAAATGCTTTTTCCATTACAGTAAATTAACTAATCTTAATTCCCTGCAACCACACCACAACTACCTGCCAGAGCATTTGCAAAGCGTTGCCATGGACTTGAAAGGAAGGTGTTGAAAGGCTCCAAAAGCTTCCTGACCCGACATGAGGCTTCACATTTGAAGCAATGCTAACACTTCATGTTTTGATAGTGTGAACAGCACTGTGTGCTGTCTATTTTATCACGTGCAAAGGCATTTTTTATGCCTCTAAAAGTCCTGCTTTTAATGCCAGTGTGAACTTAGCCTTAGGAATGTCATTATTGCATTTTTGTTTTCAAAAAGCTTTACCTTAGCTTTAATTTGGATGCATTGATGCTGTGTAATGTGTGACTTGTAACACATAAAACAAACCTAGGGAGACAAGCAATGGCAGAACCCATAATTGTAGGCTTTTCAAATTTGTATAATGTTGTTTTGTTTTTTTTACATATCAGCCGTTGCCTTCTACCAAAAATGTCTTACACATTTTCAAGATGCCTTACTTTAATGCAAATAAGAATTAATCATAGGCAGGGTAGTGTGATGTTTTCTGGAAGCCAAGTTCATGATCCCGCTGGGCCCTCACAACAGCCAAATTTCTATTTATTTTTTGTTCATGTTTTTACCATGTGTGGCTCATTTAGTAAATGTGCTTGTATTTCTTCTCCTATAGCCTTAATAGGAAGCGACAGGGTATCTTTGCAGTGTGTGGGAAGTGCACACTTGTGTCTCCAGAAGAAGTGTGTTTCCAATGAAATATTTTCCCTCCATTCCATTCCTGCAGGTAAGCACAAAATCAGTATTTGCCTTCACTCAATATTGGTGATCAAGGCAACTGAAATGTGAATCTCCCTAATGGGGACACAAACATTAGTCCAAGCCCCCTTGCTCTTTGCAATCATTTCCCCCCCACCTCCCCCAAAAAAATAAAAAAATCGCTCTTGCTACACATGTTCCTAGTGTGATGATCCATCCATATTACTTACAAAAAATTACACCAAATAATGCTGGTTATGATCTTCAACATTATTGTGACAATTTCACATCAAACGTTGTCTAGCATGTCCACAGCTATGTTATATAAAGAATGGCAATGGTTTATGTTTCTTTTGGTCAAGCTTCAGTATGTGAGTATGTTACCTGAGTGATTTGAAGGTATGTTTTCACTTCAAAATGCGCACATGTTAATCAAGTATTGGTCTCAAGTACTGACAATTTAGCATCTTTTTTCTTTCTGTCAGACTTTGTCATTTTAATAGTATGTATGTTCTAGCTTACAATGGCTGATTTTGGATTGTGTTTTATTTTTACCATGTCATAACTGTTATATACAACAAGGCATGTTGCAGGGTTAGCAGGGTGATCCTGTGACCGCATGGCTCTCCTTCCTTAGATTACAATCTAGTGCAGAATATTTCTATGAGAATAAGCATAGAGCCTTCTGGCTATGACAGTCTCAATAAATGGGTAAAGATGCTATATCACCTGGACCAGATGGCATCTACCCACAGATCCTAAAAAAAATTGAGCTTTGTAATTTCAAAGCTATTGTTTTTAATTTTTAGGGACTCATTACCACTGGATTGGCGTAGGGCCAATGTGGTGTCTATATTTAAAAAGGAATCAAAGTCTTTACCAAGTAACTATAGACCTGTTAGTTTAACTACTATAGTCAGGAAGATACTAGAGAGTTTAATAAAAGACCACATAGATGAGTTCTTGCTGAAAAAACATTTTAAGCAACAGACAGCATGGATTCATGAAAGACAGAAGTTGTTAAACAAACCTGATTTCTTTTTATGAAGAGGTAAATAAAACCTTGAACAGAGGGGTGGCTGTGGACGTGGTATACTTGGATTTTGCAGAAGCGTTTGACACAGTTCCCCATACACGACTAATGTGTAAGGTAAAGTCTACAGGCTTGGACAGATCAGTTTGTAAATTGATAGAAAACTGTCTAAAAGACAGAATTCAGTCTTTTAGACAGTGTTTAAAGATTCTTACTCTGAATGGTCTAAGGTGGTGTGTTGGGACCCTTACTTTTTAATACCTCTGTAAATCATATAGGGTCTGGGGTTAAAAGTACCATTTTGTACGTCTTTGCAGATGACACCAAGCTATGCAGTGGAATAACATCCTTACAGGATGTCTGCAACTTACAAGCCAACCTCAATGCACTGTTAACTATGTGGCAAATGAGGTTTAATGTTGATAAATGTAAAGTTATGCACTTGGAGGCTAAGAATATGTATGCATATCATGCATACTAAGGGGAGTACAACAGGGGGAATCCATAGTGGAGAAGGATCTGGAGTTTTGGTAGATCATAAGCTTAACCACTTCAATACAAGCCCATTGTCATATGATGTCCGCAGATGGGATATCCCATCCTGGGCGGGCATCATATGAAGCCCTGGGCTTCCCGTCCGTCTAGGGGGCCCCCGCCGTGTCACTTGGGACCCGATGCACGTGCCCGGCAATGTCTGCCAGGCACCCGCGATTGCCCGTTATCCTAGCAGGACCGTGGATCTGTGTATGTACTGGACTGGACAGCATACTCTAGGTGCGGCCGGGCCAGAGTCTCGTAGAGCGGGAGAATTATCATTTTATCTCTGGAATTAACACCCTTTTTAATGCATACCAATATTCTGTTTGCTTTGTTAGCAGCCGCTTGGCATTGCAGGCCACTGCTCAGCCTATCATCTACTAGGACCCCCAGGTCCTTTTCCATCCTAGATTCCCCCAGAGGTTCTCCCCCAGTGTATAGATTACATTCATATTTTTGACACCCGAATGCATTATTTTACATTTTTCTACATTGTACCTCATTTGCCATGTAGTTGCCCACTCCTTTAATATGTTCAGATCTTTTTGAAAAGTTTCTAAATCCTGCAAAGAAGTTATTGCCCTGCTAAGCTTAGTATTGTCCGCAAATACAGAGATTGAACTGTTTACCCCATCCTCCAGGTCGTTTATGAACAAATTAAACAGGATTGGTCCCAGGGTCCCAGCACAGAACCCTGGAGGACCCCAACACCCACCCCTGACCATTCCGAGTGCTCTCCATTTATCACCACCCTCTGAACTCGCCCTTGTAGCCAGTTTAAACCAGCATTCTTCTAGGTACCAGGTAGCCTCCCATGGCTTTCAAAATCATTTCTACTCTGATGACACTCATATCTATCTCTCCACCCCTCAGCTTACTCCATAAGTCTCCTCACCCATCACTAACTTACTAATATCTGTCTGGATGTCACACCACTTTCTCAAACTCAACTTGTCCAAAACCAAGCTCATAATATTTCCTCCCCCACGCAGGGGCCGGCTTTAACGAGGGGCAAACGGGATAACTGCCCCAGGCCTTGCCTGTGTTGGGGGGCCCAAAACAGCTGCTCTGTTTGCCCCGTGCTGTCCACAAATTGGGGCCCCAATGATGGCACCGCAGAGAGCACCGGGGACACGGGAAGCATAGCTGTATTAGCCAGCAGTCTGTGTATGCGGGAGGGAGCCACCATAGTAGGAGCTGATAGACCCACCCATGGACCTCTGTATTCCCCAGCAAGCAGAGAGGGTCAGGGCCAGGACTTCCACTGATGCTCTGACCCCACCCCATGCAGCCTGTGTAATCTGGAAGGAGCAGCCGTATTAGGAGCTGAGACCCCTGCCCCAGGACCTCTGTATTCCTTAGCCAGCAGACAGGGGAGGGGCCAGGAGCTCCACTGATGCTCTGACCCTGCCCCATACAGTCTATGTACTCAGGAAGGAGCGGCTGAAGAAGGAGAGAAGGAAATTTGAGTGGGATCTGGCCAGGTATATCCTTCCCCCATAGACTGCCTGAATGCTATCCTAAAGCCTGAGTTGTTGTACAACTGCAAAGCTGTGCATTGCTGAAAGGTCTCTGACCGTCTCCTGTAGTATGTCCGCAGTCTCCTGCAGTATGTCTGCAGTCTCCTGTAGTATGTCCGCCGTATCCTGTAGTATGTCCGCCGTCTCCTGTAGTATGTCCGCCGTCTCCTGTAGTGTGTCCGCCATCTCCTGTAGTATGTCCGCCGTCTCCTGTAGTGTGTCCGCCGTCTCCTGTAGTATGTCTCCCTTCTCCTGTAGTATGTCCACCGTCCCCTGTAGTATGTCCGCCGTCTCCTGTAGTATGTCTGCAGTCTCCTGTAGTATGTCCGCCGCCTCCTGTATTGTGTCCACAGTCTCTGACCATCTCCTGTAGTATATCTGCAGTCTCTGACCATCTCCTGCAGTATGTATGCAGTCTCTGACCATCTCCTGTAGTATGTCTGCAGTCTCTGACCATCTCCTGTAGTATGTGTAATAATGTCCTGCTTTACTTGCTCAATTATTTGGGATTGCTCCATTGCTCAGTGAGTGGTAATGATGTGCAGTAACCTGTAGCAACCGATCAGTAAACAATAGTGATCTGCTGTAACCTCTAGCAACCAATCAGTGAGTGGTAATGATGTGCTGTAACCACTAGCAACCAATCAGTGAACAATAGTGATCTGCTGTAATCTCTAGCAACCAATCAGTTAGCAGTAATGATGTGCTGTAACCTCTATCAACCAATAAACAAGCAGAAATTATGTGTTGTAACCTCTAGCAACCAGTCAGTGAGTGGTAATGATAGGCTGTAACTTCTGACAACCATTTGCAATCAATGTGTGGTCTGCTGCAGTAAACTGATTTTGAGTCTACCTGCTATTTTTTTTTGTATGCCTCAGAATGGGGGGCCCAAGAAAATGTTTGCCTTGGTCTTATCAGTATTAAAGACGTCCGTGCCCCACATGCCTCTTCCCCTGACTTCTCTGTCAAGAGCAATAGCACAACCATCCTCCCATCCCCGCATGCCAGGGTGCTAGGTGTTATCCTGGACTCTAACCAATAAAACCATAATGCTCCTGATTCACTCCCTGGTTATTTTGTGCCTTGACTACTGCAAATCTCTCCTCATTGGCTTACCTTTAAATAGGCTATCCCTCCTTCAGTCCTTCATGAATGCTGTTGCCAGACTCATATACATTTAAAAGCTCAGTGTCTGATACCCCTCTCTACCAATCCCTCCATTCGCTTCCACTCACCCAACAAATTAAATTAAAAATACTAACAATAACTTATAAGGCCATCCACAACTATAATATTGTGGATGGTTGGAATTTGTTTTGTGATGCAAATCTGGTAGCCATTATGGCTACCAAATTTGCATCACAAAACAAATTCCAACCACCCACAATATTATAGTTGCGGTTGGCCTTATAAGTTATTGTTAGTATTTTTAATTTAGTTTGTTAAAGAACTGTGATGGCACATTGTAGTAAGCATTATTGACAATGTGTGGATACATTTTGTTTGAGGGGCACAATTCAGAAAAATGTAATTAACCATTACTTCAACTTTAAGTTAGAGAATAAGCTGAAGCAGTTTTTACTGTGACAAAATCTATCCACACATCATAGTATCCCATTTGTCGAATGTCCTGCAAATAAAAAGCCATTTTTTTTTGGGGGGGGGGGTCAATATGGCCTTTATAATTTCAAATTGTCCTTTTTTCCTGTACTAGGGAATGTTTGCTATCTTCAGCTCACCTGACTCAGGCTCCAGTCAGTCACCCCAGGCTGAAGCAGGACATGGCTACAGTAATAGCCTGATGGTAATGTGTGCTCCTCCTCTGGGATAAAGCCAGGAAATGCATTATCCCAAGTGTTCCTTACAATAAAAAGAGAGAGAGAGAGAGAGAGAGAGAGAGAGAAAAGCCAGTACCAATTCAATAAACATCCTCAAAATCCAATCTAGCGTCTGTAGTGTTTGTACTTCTCATAGAAAGGTTATCTCATGATTGCAGCACTATTCCTCTCTCCACTACGGCTACAACAAAGTGTAGATATATTTTCACACTGCTTTTTCAACTATGCAGCTCCAAGACACAATCCAAAAACAACCGTTCTCTTAATAAAGTAGTACAATTACACATCTCCACACACACACATGTATGTATATATATATATGTATCCACACATAAATCCCTACACCCACATACTGTATATATACACATATCCATAAGCAAATATGTGTGAATGCACTACCCAACACTGAGGACTCAGTGTTGATTACAGTGCCGACTGAAGGGAAGCATATTGCAATGGCTCATATACACCAGCGCTCGCAATCCTTTTGCTGACAAACTGGTTACAAATTAAAACAAAAGGCTTTGGACATACATCAATTGAGAGATTGCGAAAAGTAGCATATCTCACAGTCTAGATGCAGGCAAGACCAAGAATGTAGCTCATCTTTCTCTGTAGTAAAATAAGGAAAACCCTTCTATCTCTGAACACAGCTAAATCTATGTTGTGTCTTACAGCTGAACAAGGAATAGTATAGCCTCACTCTAACCTTGTTTCATGGATAATGAATTGTCTAATACCAAGTGCAGACTAAGAGAAATCCCATGCAAGTCCTCTCAATCTTATGCTATCACAGCAATAGAAACTACAGCAAAAAACAGATAAATCTTCTTATGAATATGTATCAGTTTAAAAATAATAATAAATATTATGCAATGTCACACAGTCTGAATGCAAGAAACTCCAGTTATATAAGTCCTGTTTCTCTATAGTAGAAACAGGGAAATTCTTATATCAGTACGCAGATGAGTCTGTAATGTGTTTCTGTCCACTATGTGCAATATAGCCTCACTTTCTCATCCTTGTTTTTCCAGGTAACCATAGGTAACTAGATTGATCATACTTGTCCTCCTACTTCCTAACTCGTTTCAATGGAATGACCATCTTCATCAGGGTGAGGGAGCACAAGCAAACTGATTACTTTTAAGATCTCTCTTATTCCTGCCCACTAATAATATTAACCCTTACACTCCCAGAAACTAAAAAGTTGAGTAAACACTCCAACTCATATAACATGCATACCGATATAAGCCATAAGATACAAAGCCTCTAAAGACACTTTGCTCTGTTTTGCCTTTAATAATATTTCATTTATGTCCTAAAATGCTTTCATCCACTGTTTGTTTCGTACAACCAATATACTTTAGCCCATGATGGCATTAAATCCAATAGATCACAGTGGTGGAATCACAAGTTAAGAGTGTAAAACTTAAAATTTGTAATGTTCTTTCATTTATCTTTAGTGTTTCTACAAGAAAAGCATCTTTTACATCTCCCAAAACCTTTCTCTGCTGAAAGAAATGTTCTAGAAGGGGTTTTTTTTTCACTTTCTTCTTATATTCTTTTACTAACAAGTTCCTCAATGTGGGAGCCCAGCGGAATAAAAATTTTGGTTTGTGTGATATGCCCCATACACACGGTCGGATTTTCCGACAGAAAATGTCCTATCGGACAATGTTGTCGGAAATTCCGACCGTGTGTAGGCTCCATCGGAAAATCCGACGGACAAAGTTTTATCTCCTGCTCTCAAATTTTCCGACAACAAAGTCCTATCAGACTTTTTCCGATCGTGTGTAGCGAATTCCGACGGACAAAGTGCCACGCATGCTCAGATCACATTACAAGACCAAAGCTATTGGCTACTAGCCTCTACGTAGTCCCGTCGTACGCAACGAACGTCACCACGTTCAGGATGATCGGATTTTCCGACAACTTTGTCCGACCGTGTGTATGCAACACCAGTGTCGGACAAAATCCGTTGGAAAAAATCTGACGGATTTTGTGGTCGGAATTTCCGACCGTGTGTATGGGGCAATAGAATAAATATCAAGATAGGATTTTTTTTTAGAAAAGGCCAGGATTTGGTGATGATCCTCATTACTTTATCTTTATCATCTCTATATTGAAGGACGCAGACAGGGACTTGCTCCTTCTCTTCCTTTGAAGGCTTATCAGCCAATAGTTGTTCCCTATCAGAATTAAGAAAAAACTTATAGAACTCATCTGTCATGTCCCTCTTGTATCTCTTCTCTAAAAAATTGGCTTTAGGGCCCTCAGCCTGCTCAACTAATGTCTGTTTCTCAGTGCAATTCCTCAGGAAATCTCAAAAATTGTCCCTTCAGTATTGCCTTATTCCATGGTTTATAATAGCAACTATTCACAGGAACAAAAACATTGCAATCTCTATGTTTCTGGAACACTCGGGTAGTAATGGATCCTTTAGAAATTTTATTTGCTAGGTCTAGAAAATTCACTTCTGATTAAAGATGGCTTGTAGTAAATTCTAGATTACATTCTATATTATTAAGGTTAAAAGTGAACCCCTGTAACCTTTCTTAGAACCCCCTCCCTCCCAAATCCCAAATCGACACACAATCATCATGCATTTCCAGAAAAATTACTCCATACCAATCTTTGGGAGTGAAAACTTGTTCCCAAGCCCTCATAAAAATATTAGCATATGATGGGGCAAATTTGCAACCCATCGCTGACCCTTTCAATTGTTTGGAATGAGACACCTCAAAGTAGAAAGTATTATTTTCCAACACAATATGAATGGCATTTATTTAAAAATAATAATTTTCTCCCCAGTCATTATAGTACTCTCCAAAGCATATTGTACAGCTTTAATACCTCTCTCATGCTCTATTATAGTATAAAGTGCCTTCACATCACCCTTCCTGTCATTCTATTTGTTGCAGACACTTCCGTAGTATCCCTCAAGTATGATATATAGGTGTAAATCAATATAATCAGCAAGCCTTGAAGAATGTGACTCAACACTAAATACAATCAGCCACCATGGGGGAGCAACCGCATCTTTGATGGGATGTACAAGATGGGTGTATTAGGATTTCATTTTGAGACACTCTGTTTCTTTTTTTTGTTAAAGGAAATCTCTCTCATAACCTTATTTTACTTTTTTATTGCTTTCATATTCTGGGTTTTAGTAGTATATAGGTTTCACTATCCTGCAGCTGTCGCAACACTTCACTTTCATATTTAGTTGTATCCATTATCACCATGCCTCTCCTTTATCAGCTGGTTTAATCATAACCATGTCATCCGTCTCTTGTTGTTTTAAAGCTCGTCTTTCACTCTGTGTCAAATTACATTTCTTTTGAGGTACATCCTCCAGCTCCCAAATTTCATCTAATGACACTTTTAAAAGGGTATTCAGGATATCCCATTTAACTTCAACCGGATTTAAAAATATTTTAGTTTATAGGATGGTCATTATCTTGTTGTCTAACCAATTCCATTCCATTGGGTTCTTACAGTAATATTTCTTCATTTTCTAATACGTTTTTGGACCCCTATAATAGCTATTCTGCAGTATGCTTTCCTCCTCTTCTATGAGTACTTTACTACTAAGGTTTAAATGAATACAATTCTTATTATTTTTATCAACCCCTTTTTTTTTATTAGTTTCTTTACCTTTTGGCACCCCTTACACCTCTGCTACATTTTTTCTTCACTCCCACCCTATTCCCCTTCACATCTCTCCCTTCCAACTCTCTTTGTCTACCAATGCCTGTCCTGCCAGGGGAGTTCTCCCTTCAATTACCTCTTCCTAAAAAAACATACCTTCAATCTTGTAATGGAGTTCTCTGAGGATCCACATGTCAGAGTGACCAGAATCTGTTACACCAATCATAACTCTCATATCTAAAATATATCCTGCTACTTTCTTGCTATATTCCTGGAAATATAGGCTCAGGCAGGGGCCAGACCACAGCACAGCTATGGTTGTTACCTGGAGAAACAAAGATGAGAAAGTTAGACTTCTGTATGCTGTCCATGGCGGACAGAGAGACATTACAGAATTATTCTATAGAGAAAGAGGACTTGCATATATTCCTGGGATTACTTGCATCCAGAATGTGAAATCTATTCTGTTTGATTTTAAATTCATTCTATTTGAAATTCAAATTTCAGAAGATGGTTTTATTCTTTCTATTTTTTGTATTATGTTCTATTCTATTCTAGTCTATTGTTTTTTCTATTCTATTATTTTCTTTTTCTATTCTAGTCTCTTATTTTCTATTCTTTTCTATTATATTATCTTCTATTCTAATCTATTTAATTAAAATTCAAATTAATTCTATTCACAATTTTAATTTTGGAAGATGGTTATATTCTTTCTAATTTATTCTATTCTATGCTTTTAAAGTCTATTGTTTATTCTATTTGATTCTATTGTTTTTCTATTCTATTCTAATCTATTCTATTTGAATTCAAATGTATTCTTTTCAAAATTCAAATTTTAGAAGGTGGTCATATTTTTTCTATTTTATTCTATTCTATTCTATTGAATTGTGTTCTATTTTTTTCTATTCAAACTTCACTTTATTCTGTGAAATCTGAATTTCTGAAGACCGTTATATTCTTTACAGAGTTATAGTGGCATATTTATTGGGTTTTTATGAATAATCACAAATAAATCCTTAGTTTAGAACAATATAAGACATACGCTAAAAGTAGTGTAACTTTTATAATAACCTGTTAAAGCTATACTTCCGTAAAAAGTTTTTGAGCACACAGCATCAGTCACATAATTTACTTCTTTTTTAGAGACCGTTATATTCTTTCTATTTTATTATATTATATTGTTTTGTTTTGTTCTGTTCTATTCTAGTCTATGCTATTCTATTCGATTATATTCTTTTTTATTCTGTTCATTTAATTTATATTCTATTTATTCTATTCTTGTATTTTCTATTGTATTTTGTTCTGTGTTACTGTTTTCTATTCTATTCTATACTATTCTGTTCTTTTCTGTTCTATTCTTTTATTTTATATTCTATTCTATTCTGTTCTATTTTACTCTATTCTATTCATTATATTATATTACTTTATTTTATATTCTATTCCATTCTTGTTTTTGAATTTGATTTCAAATTAAAATTTCAGACGATTTTCGGATAAATGTAATTTTTTTTTTTTAATTTGTTTAAATTCATTGCTATTGTCATTTGGAAAAATCGGATACATCCGCAATGATGAAAAATTAATCTGAATTTAATTTTGGAAGGAAACAAATCACACATGTCTAGAGAGAGATAGTGCTTCAGTCATGAGATAATATTGCTATGAAAAGTACAAACACTACATAGACTAGTTTGGATTGTAAGGAGGTTTATTTAATTGTTAGTACTCTGGCAGTTTGGGAAGTGCTGGCTTTTCTTCAGGACATAGCTACAAAAAGCCCTTGCAGAGAACTCGGGAATGGAGGACAACACAATGGGTGGCATTCATTAAGGCTCGGTTCAAATACATGCAAATCGGATGCATTTTTAACCGCATACAATTCCCATAACTTGTGAATCGCACCAGCTTTCAATGGATCCGGTTCACATATGGGGTGGCTGCGGTCCGTTTCCTGAAAAGGGTCCTGTGCGATTTTGGGTCCAGTTTAGGTGCAAATTCAAGTAAATATTTTGCACCTTAACCGGTGAACAAAACTGCATGGGCTCCAGACTGTAAACCGCAGCCGAGCATGTGTAAACCCAGCCTTAATCCTTCACTACTTTTCTGGCGTTTATACCTCTATTTACCCCATTGTGCCAAATTCATGAAGCATTTGGAACACTTTTGGTGTTGACAATGACTCATGCACCAAATTCAGGTAGTTCTAAAATGTGCCACTTTTACATTTTGTGCGTTGAATGTGACATTTTTATATTGCATTGCATTGAATGTGCTAAAAAGTGGAAAAAGTGGAGCTAATTAAGACCAACTAACGCTCTTTTGGCATGCAGAGAAAAACTGTCTCAGATTTTGTGCATTCTAAAAAGTGGCGCAGCATGAGCCAAATTCAAGTACAAATTCTAGACAGGTACATGAATTTGGTGCATTCTTCACCGCTTTTTGGATGCATGAGAGATACAAAATCTATCTGCGCCAGTCTTTATAAATTCCAGGGAATTTGTCTTCAGAAATCCTTGTTTCTCTGCTTGGCCTGGCCTGTAACATTTTGTACTCTCCTCGGAACACTTCCAGAATTGAACACAATGAGTCCTGGAAGCTGACTGAGGAGAGGGAGCCAGAGCTTTGCAGGCTGTTGACGCCAAAAAGCCAGAGTAGGGTCTAGACATTCTTCCAATGTATAGGGCTTTTAAGCATTTTATTTATACAGTACCTTGACCGAATCCACACACCTTTCTAGTGAGAAAAGTTGAAACTACTTTATCTATTTGTCTTGTGTCATCACAGAAATAAAAACTTGTTTTCTCTCTCTCTCTCCCTATCCCCCTCTCTCTCTCTCTCTCTCTCTCTCTCCCTCTCTCTCCCTCTCTCCTCATTTTTCTTTTTCTCACTCACTCTTTCTCTCCCTCTCTCTCCTCATTTTTATTTTTCTCACTCACTCTTTCTCTCACTCACTCTTTCTCTCTCTATCTCTCTCTCTCTCTCCCTCTCTCTCTCTCTCCCCCTCTCTCTCTCCCTCTCTCTCTCCCTCTCTCTCCTCATTTTTCTTTTTCTCACTCACTCTTTCTCTCTCTCTCTGTCTCTCTCTCTCTCTCTCTCTCTCTCTCTCTCTCTCCCTCTCTCTCTCTCTCTCCCCCTCTCTCTCCCTAAGTGCAGCTCTTTAACACAAAATATGTGTCCAAATTCCAAAAATATTATTCCAACCACAATCTACTCTTCTGTGCAATGCACTTTCAATTTAGTATGCTTAGCCACCCAAAACTGAAAATTCATCACTGTGCTCCAACAAGATAAACACCACTCAACACAAACACTAGTTGGGCTCTTACCGTGTTATTTGGATCTAATGTTTTTTAGGCCCAAATATTGGATTTACCCAATGGGTTAATCATCCCAATCTTTCCTGGATCAGGTAATCTGTCCTTCCCACAGAGGTTATATCTATCCATTTAGGAACATCCATTCAAAATAAATGGTAGCAAGAGTTTGTTGTGCTTACTGTATTACAAAAAAAAATTACAATTACAAAACAATTACAAACTTTTACAAATTTTACAAATTTTTAAAATACACATTGTGCTTTGTGGAAATACACTGTGCCTACACCCTGCACCACTAGATGCTAACGCCACTCATCATCACTCAGTACTTTGGACTTACTCAACAAAAGTGCCATCAGTGCTATTGTGACATCACCTGAACCTACGCCTTACCAGTTTACATCAATATGACTTTGTCAGAGGATCCAGATGAAGCACTTCATTTATTATTTTATTGAAATTTACTTTAAGGGTGTAATACACTATCAGTGCATGCTAGCTTTACTGGTTCTTTGGAGATTGGAGTAGGTGCAGTGCAGGTGAATATAGAAATCACCTTGGGCATAAGCTGATATGTTAGCATTGTCAAAACAATAGAGAATTTATCATGTATTATGTTTTATTGAAAATGTTTGGGGTCAAAGGCATAACTCTTAGGACAATATTTAGAGGCACATAATAATATAAATTGACTAGAAATTGAGTACAGGAATATTATAAGGTAAAGGGATAATATAGGTGGGTAGCAGTTTTTTTTGATTGATATGTATAGGAGAAACAAAGATGGGATTTTAAAGGTGCCAACACGAAAGTATATAAAAATATAAATGTTGCTATGAACATTTAAATCAGTGAAATTTTCATATAAAACCAACAAGGAATATCCATACAGCTTTTACAGTGATGATGCAGTAATTTTATCTCTACATGTTTCGCCAGGCTATGGCTTCATCAGGAGACTTTGCAAAAACTTCATACAAAATCACTAAAGATTTCAAAAACAGTATATTAGTTATATTACCATTGTTATTTGCTAATGAATGGTGCTGAGCAAATCAGAAAAAAACACAGGTTTGCATTCATCAAACCCATGTATAGTGTCTAAAGCAAAATGCCTGTAGCTTAGTGCCCTAAGCTTTTTTCCCTAAACTTTGTGCCCTAAGATTCAAGTTATAAACTAAGCAGAAACACAATTCAGGAACAGGAAAAATGTAGGTCTTATAATAGGTAAATGTTGTAATCCAATTCTGGCCTTCTCAAATGAAAAACAGACAAAATATTGTAAACAAAAAAAAGCATAATAACCTGGCAAGGACCTTGCACATGCACATACCATAGTACAATAGTGTATCTATAGGCAAAATGTTGTTTTACTGTTTGGGATGGAGTGGGTAAAGATGCTAACCCCTATCAGGTTTACCGCTATCTGGGACTATAGTAGTGAGATCAAACCAAGATATTACCAGCACACCATATTTAGAAAAAAAAAACAGGACAGTTTAATGTCACAAACAAGGAAGTGATCTTTCAAGGCCACTAGGGGTATTTTCCCCAGGGAACAGTGACCGTCACTGTGACTGATGTATGAAGAGGTGACTAAGGATGAGCCAAACACTCCACGGTTTGGTTCTCACCAGAACATCTGAATAGGCAAAAAATTCGGAAGAACACATGAACACCGTTAAAGTCCTTGGGATACGAACATGACCCCACCCCCTCTGACACCACAGGGAAGCCTCCATGGCATCAGAGGGGGCAGGGTCACCCGTGTACATCACCGGGTGGCCCCACCCTCAGCTATATAACAGCTGTCACCCAGAAGAAGCGCCACTTGGCAGGAGCCATTCGGTCCATCAGGCGGCATGAATTTACATCACTGGACATTTTTATTTTTTTTATTTATTTATTGTCCCAAGCTGTCTCGTATTTTTTTACCATCTTTGACACTTTTTTTTGTGAAATGTTAGGATTACAATGTACCCCATTACCAATTCACATGGGGGTACATTATTAAAGGGTGCTTCCAGATTCTGATAAACCCCCCGCCACAACCACCAGGCAAAGGTTATGGGGATGAGGCCCTTGTCCCCATTACCATGGGGACAAGGTGCTTTGGGGTCAGCCCCCAAAGCACCCTCCCAATGTTGAGGGCATGTGGCCTGGTACGGTTCAGGAGGGGGGGTGCTCTCTCATCCCCCCTCTTTTCCTACAGCCTGCCAGGTTGCGTGCGCGGATAAGGGTCTGGTATGGATTTTGGTGGACCCCTACGCCATTTTTTTCATTTTTGAGCAGGGTTTTATCTATATTGCTGAGATCCGACAATTCATACAGCCACAATGAGTTTTAAATGACAATTTTTCCTTTTGAAATGTCATTTTGCTTTGGTACTGTTCTAAACACTGGAAAAATGTGCCACTTTACAGGCATAATATAGACATCCCCCAGGCATTATATTTAAAGGAATATTTCATTTTTATTGTTTCACATTAAGCATTAAAAAAATCACTGCTCCCGAAAAAAATTCCATTTAAAAAAAATTTAATTGCATTGATACATGTTCCCTGGGACAGGAACCAGGTCCCCACATACTTTTTATGACAATAACTTGCATATAAGCCTTTAAAATGCGCTCTTTTGATTTTTTCATGTTAGTGTCCCATAGACTTTAACAGTGTTCTGGCTGCTTTTGAATTTGCTTTCGAACACTGCATATTGTTTGGTGTTTGCCGAATATTCGAACAACCAAAGTTTTGGTTTGGTTTGTTTTTTGGCCCGAACTTATGCTCAGGCCGAACCATTTGTCCATCCCTAGAGGTGACCCCTAGTGGCCTTGAACCATCATTTACTACTGATGGTAACATTAAAGTGTCCTGTTTGTTTATTTAAATATGGCGTGCTGGTGATAACTTGGATTGAATTTATGCTTTGGTGGTTCCATCAGTCTTTTTACCACAGTGCCTTCCTATGACTGGGTCTCATCAATGTATGAAATGTGCTGAATTCCAGGGACATATTTGAGAATAAAAAGTTTCCAAAAAGTAAATAATAAAAGAAGTGTACTTTTTAGTCCTATAAATATATATTTACATAAAGAAAATATACATAAAATGACTATACATTCCCTTTAAATATAAAGGCTATGTATGCAAAAGCAGAAGTTGAGAAACTGCCATACAATAGGTGTTAAAATGTTGTTATTAAAACACAGTGATAGATGTCCAGGTGTGACTCTACCCTTCACACACTTTACCCTAAACAAAAAAAAACATTTTTACATACAGCACGATTCATATTTGCTCCAATCTGGATGAATTATGTGTATTGCTAATGTTTACTTTTTTCCTAGAAAAAAAATGACTTACAAAGCAGTGATTCATGATCATGACATACTGACTAGTTAAGTATGGAATACAGGTTTATATAATTGACTTAGGAATTTGGCAATATTCTGATGTTCGCAATTTGAAGTGAATATGAATTGATTTGCTCATCTTCCCTTGAGGACATTGCAGACTGATTAGACTCAAGTATGTGTAAGAATTTAGCAACTGAAGCGAGAAAGGTAGATCATCCTTTTCCTTTCTGTCAGTTTGGAATTTAGATATATATTTTTTAGTAAAAGATAACACATGGTCTACATTTAAGATCATAAATATAGAATTAGTGTTCAGTCTCACACTATGAAAAAAATGTACTTGTCAGTTTTGCACTTGAAGGTCTTACTTAAAAATGTAAATGTGCAGTATTAGCATTAATGAGGAAACTAGCTTTCATGAACAGGTATGTAATTTAGCAGAAGATTATAGAAATTATATGCTATAAATAGAGAAATAAATGGACTATACATATTCTTATCTGCATAAATAACTACATTTGCACTTACAATGTAACCAAGATTATTATTAAGGTTTACATCTGGTAGCTAATAACACAGAGAGCAAGGATGGGAGGGACATTGGAAATGATAAGAAAAGATAGTTAAATGGGTAAAGGTTTCTGTTTGCCTTTAAAATCCCTCTGTTCTGAAAATCATAATAAATGTTTTTGCTTGTAAAGAGAATACTAGATGTTCTAAGTTTGATTATTAGCTTAGCATAGTATGGACAATAACTAATCCAGTAGTACTTGTCTGCTAGTCTGCTCGCTGTCTTAATTTTTTACTTTCTCTTTATGGTTTTTAAAAATAAGGGCCTACCTAGCTGGTGCTAAAAATAATACAAGCTGATTTACTCATGAATGAAAGCTATAGAAAATTAGGTTTCTCCCTATTCTGTTGCACTGTATGCACCCTTGTGCACATGTGGATGCATTTAAAGTCTAACCAAAAAAAAAAAGATGTCCCCTCTCAGAAGGATCAGCCACTGCTGCAGGGCACTGGGTTTTTAGCAACTATGGTGTCCATGTAAGTGATGTCATGAAGTGATATTTGATATTACAACTAAAAACGTAAATTCATTTTATTGGATTGTTATGTGACAGACCAATACAATGTGGCACATAATTGTGAAGTGGAAGGAAAAGGATTAATGGTTTTCAAAAATGTTTACAAACAAATATGTGAAAACCGTGGCGTACATTTCTATTCAGCCCCCCTGAGTCAATACCTTGTAGAACCACCTTTCGCTACAATTACAGCTACAAATATTTTTAGGTATGTCTCTACCAGCTTTGCACAGCTGGTAGAGAGTAACATTTTTGTCCATTCTTCTTTACAAAATAGTTCAAGCTCTGTCAGATTGGATGGAGAGCATCTGTGAACAGCAATTTTCAAGTCTTGCCACAGATTTTCAAATAGATTTTTGGTCTGGGACATTCTAACACATGAATATTCTTTGATCTAAACCATTCTATTGTAGCTCTGGCTGTATGTGTAGGGTCGTTGTCCTGCTGGAAGGTGAACCCCCGCCTCAGTCTCAAGTGTATTGCAGACTTTAACAGGTTTTCTTCAAAGATCGCCCTATATTTGTCTCTTTCCATCCTTCCATCAACTCTGACCAGCTTCCCTGTCCCTGCTGAAGAAAAGCATCCCTACAACATGATACTGGCACCACCATGTCTCACAGTGGGTATGGTGTGTTCAGTGTGATGTGCAGTGTCAGTTTTCCGCCACACATAGTGTTTTGCTTTTAGGCCAAAAAGTTCAATTTTGGTCTCATCTGACCAGCGCACCTTCTTCCACATGTTTGCTGTGTCTCCCACATGGCTTCTCGCAAATTGCAAATGGGATTTCTTATGGCTTTCTTTCCAGAATGGCTTTTTTTATGCCACTCTTCCAGATTTGTGGAGTACACAACTAATAGTGGTCCTGTGGACAGATTCTCCCACCTGAGCTGTGGATCTCTGCAGCTCCTCCAGAGTTACCATGGGTCTCTTGGCTGCTTCTCTGATTAATGCTCTCCTTGCCCGGCCTGTCAATTTAGGTGGACGGTCATTTCTTGGTAGGTTTGCAATTGCTCCATACTCTTTCCATTTTAGGATGATGTATTTAAAAGTGCTCTGTGAGATGTTCAAAGCTTAGTTTTTTTTTTTATAGCCTAAGCCTGCTTTAAATTTTTTCACAACTTTATCCCTGACCTGTCTGGTGTGTTTCTTGGCCTTTTTGATGCTGTTTGTTCACTAAGTTTCTCTAACAAACCTCTGAGGGCTTCAAGAACAACTGTATTAATGAGATTACTGAGATTACATTACACACAGGTGGACTCTATTTACTAATTAGATGACTTCTGAAGGTAATTGGTTCCACTATATTTTAGCTAGGGGTATCAGAGTAAAGGGGGCTGAATACAAATGCACAATACACTTTTCAGATATTTATTTGTATAAAAAATTGAAAAACATTTATAATTTTCCTTCCACTTCACGATTATATGCCACTATCACTATCACATAAAATCCCAATAGAATTAATTTATGCTTTTGGTTGTAACATGACAAAATGTGGAAAATTTCAAGGGGTATGGACACTTTTTCAAGGCACTGTGTGTGTGTGAATGTATGTGTGTGTATATATATATATCACAAACTCCTCTACTATTCATCAACCAAAAGTTCATGAAATAAATACATCTGCTCTCTCCTGCTCCATGCCAAACATCCCCTTAATTGCAAATTGTAAATTAAGGTTACATTTGAAAAAGCTTACCTAAACCTATTTTGTGCGTCTTTCTACTAGATTCTGCAATAACTGATTCTAATAGAAAACAGGTATAGAAAATGGACCATCGCTACGCAGGAAAGATGATCCAGATTCCATGTTTTCAACAATACTAATGAAGTATTTCCTGAAATTCCTTAATCAGGAAAAACTGCATCATGGAAGCTAGATGAAGCTGATGATGTTAGGAAATAATAAGCAAAATATGGTCAGAATTCATGAGGGCTGAGTGAATGCTTGAGACATTCATCCAGCCATTTAAAAAAAAAATAGAAGTCTCTAAGTGTTTTTCCTATTTTTTTTATTTAGAAAACTGAAACATTTCAAAACATTAAAAAGCCAGCATAATTTATTACAGGCAACTTATCTGATGTTAAGACAAATAACAAAAAAGAAAAAAACTAGTATTTTGTTAATTTGTCTTTAATAAAATTTAACATATATTAATGATAAACTCAAGACAATCTAAAAAAAATCCTCCCTTGAAGATGCATTGTGCCTGCACTGTAAGGGGTTAGCTGCTTGTTTATGTCTAGGAGACTTGGTAACACTTTTTTACTTTTTTACTTACCTGATGCTTCTCTACACTGCTAGACCAGCCTCAGTAGCCTCTCCCATACTTTAATTAAAATAAAAGACAAACATAATATTTATCATGCTATAGATAGAAAATAAATATTAACAGTGTTTTTTTAATCATTAACCAATTCAATAACGAACACTTTTTACTCCTTCCTGCCCATGCCTATTTTCAGCTTTCAGTGCTGTTGCACTTTGAGCGACAATTGCGCAGTCATGCAACACTGTACCCAAACTATATTTTTTATCACTTTTTTCCACACAAATAGAGCTTTCTTTTGGTAGGATTTAATCACCACTGGGTTTTTAATTTTTTGCTAAATAACGTATTTTTCTTTGTTTCTGTTATAAAATTTTGCAAATAAATAAATGTTCTTCATAAATTTAGCCAGAAATATATTCTGCTACATTTCTTTGGTGAAAATAACCCAAATAAGTGTATATTATTTAGTCTTTGTGAAAGTTATAGAGTCCACAAACTATATATCTGAAAATTGTTCAATACTGATTTACTGACAATCTGATTTCTTGAGGCCCTAAAATATTAATGCCCCGTACACACGGTCGGAAATTCCGACCACAAAATCCGTCGGATTTTGTCCGACACTGGTGTTGCATACACACGGTTGGACAAAGTTGTTGGAAAATCCGATCATCCTGAACGTGGTGACGTTCATTGGTACGACGGGACTACGTAGAGGCTAGTAGCCCATAGCTTTGGTCTTATGGTAATGTGATCTGAGCATGCGTGGCACTTTGTCCGTCGTAATTCGCTACACGCGATCGGAAAAAGTCCGATAGGACTTTGTTGTCGGAAAATTTGAGAGCAGGATCTCAAACTTTTTCCGACGGAAAAAGTCTGATGGAGCCCACACACGGTCGGAATTTCCGACAACATGGTCCGATATGACATTTTCCGTCAGAAAATCTGATAGTGTGTACGGGGCATTAGAATGTAGAAATACCCCCCAAATTACCCCTTTTTGGAAAGTAGACAGTTCAAGGTATTTCATAAGAGGCATGACAGGTTTTTTGAAGTTGTAATTGTTTGTCATTTTTTGGAGAAAATACATATTTTATTTACATACTGTCACCAATGCAGTACAGTGCATCATATAACTGGTGTGTCGGTGAACAGGGACACTGACTGGTGACAGTATGAAAAAAATTATTTTTTATAATTTTGTTTACATTTTTTTATTTTATATTTTTATTACATTTTTTTACATTTTTTTTAACACACTGTGATCAGAGCAATATAATGTTATCATATTAACATTGTACTGCTCTAGGGAAGTGATCAGGATTTTTTTTTTTTACACATTATGTTTGCTTATAGCAGTGAATTACATTGCATTTTCCTTAATGGAACTGAATCATTTAGTCTGTTTTGTTGTGATTAGCTGTGATTGGTCAAATTTAACACAAGGTATAGATGGGCTGTGATTGGCCCTGCCTATACCATGTGATCAAATTGACCAATCACAGCTAGAAACATAATTATACACATTGGGTGGCATGAAAGGAAGCCATCCATTGTGTACAATTGTCATGTGACCTGCTGACACAGATCGCAATGGGAAGGGTGGGAAAGCCACCACCCAGCCGTCATATGTCAATAGGCCGGGCGCAAAGTGGTTAATAAACATACATTTTTAAAATAACATTCCATGCACTAATTGAAAACTTCTTTGTCATGGAGGTGACATGCAAGGCATAATATAATCAAATCCTTAGAACTTCCAGATGTTATACATAGTCTGTGTTGTTCCCCACACTTGCCCAATAATAATTTTTGTTGTCTTTGTGCTTACCCCCTTTTCTTTTCTGTATAATGCTACTGTTTCTGAAGTTATTTTTCTTTTAGTTGGTTACACATACATATTATACTGTGGCCTACTTAGACCTATCTTCACCTGTCTTCATAACATAAAGGCTAGGAATTCTACGCTCCCAAGATATTAACTGGTAAGGCTAATTACTATGCTTTAAGAAACAGACAGTGAGTACTAGACAAAGGACAGGTCTACATTTTCTGACATGGTCATCTGACTTTGATCTTTGCACCTATAAAACAGATATAACAAACTGCTTTTCCAGCGTGTGTTAAACAGACCAAAAGAAAGCAAATAAGGGAAGTTTATAGTTAGAATTAACATAACCACTTGCCGACAGCTCACAGTACTATTACTGCGGGCGGCAGTCACAGGCAGGCTGTACATTATCCACAATGTCAACAAATCTGTTATGAACTATGAATGAATTCAATCATACCAGCTGTGTTTAATATGCTCATAGCTAACACATGGTAATGGCTCAATTACAGCACCCTGTACCATGTGATTAGCTGTAGCCAATCACATATCACTAGTAATCACAGCTGTCATTAATGACAGCTTAAAACATTGCTGCTACAATGATCATCTTTATAACAGCAAACAAAGTGTAAATAAATAAATACAAATCCCTGATCACAGCCTCAGAGAAGTATAGTGTTACTATGGTGACATGGAACTACTCTGATGAAAGAATGTAAACAATAGTAAAACTATTTAAATTAATATATATATATTTTTTAACATATTGTCACCAGTCAGTGTCCCTGATCACTGACACACCAGTCAAATTATGATTCTGTACTGCACCGGTGACAGTATGTAAAAAAAAAAAAAATGTGAAGAATAAAAACAAATTTTGTTCAATTTCTTCATTTTCCAAAAAATATGAACAAAAAAATTACAACTTCAAAAAATTTGCCAAGCCTCTTACTAAATGTTTCAGACTGTCTACTTTCCAAAAATGAGTCATTTACGGGTTATTTGTACTCTACTGCCATTTCAAGGGCCTTAGGAAATTAGATAGGCTTTCAGTACATTAGGATTGATCAATTTTCAAAAAAATATATATATATATATATATATATATATATATATATATATATATATATATATATATATATATATATATATATATCTCAATTAATATTCACTTATTTGGATTTTTTTTTTACCAAAGACATATAGAAGATTACATTTTTGCCTAAATTTATGAAGATTTTTTTTTTGTATATGTTGAACAACAGAGTTGAAAATATTGCTTTTTTTTCAAAATTTTTGTTCATTTTTCATATATATCCCAAAAATACAACCAAAAGAAAGCTCTATGTATCTAAACAAATCTAAAAACAAATATTTGTGTACAGTATTGCATGACCACACAATTGCCGCAGGCATAGTGCGGAATACCAAAAAATGCCCTGGTCATGAAGGGGGGAAAACCTTCCAGTGCTGAGGTGGTTAAGGTATTTAATTCTATGTAATTGTTCACACTGCATTGCGCTTTGAAAAGTCTGGCATGCTGCATCTTAGTGCCCCAAAAATAGCACCTTCCATTGTTGGTCAATGGAGAAACATCAAATGCGAATCAGTGTGAAGGGGCCCTTAAAGCAGACTGGGGTCAGCTTGGTGAATGTTGGCAAAGTAGGAAGAAGTTAGCTCATCTCAAAACAAAACACAAATTTTATTTTTATTGTAACCATATTGCACATACAGTTTTGTCTCTTATAGCTGGTTATTTTCTACTTTGAAGCAGTATGTGTGGAATAAACATTTTCTTTGGTATTATAACTCTGAGGCTTTGTTTGTGACTGAAAGCAAGTCTTAATCTATTGCAACTATAAGGAAATGTTAGTCCCAGCAGACACAATTTAATTCACCACTTTCAGAACTGTAATTATGGCACTATATGACCTTATTCTCCCATGGCACACTTTTCTGCATTACATGAGTAAATTTAATTGAGACCTGGGCATATGAAAATGGAAAAACAAATACTAAGAGAATCTAGGATAAACTAAGCACAGTGACTAAATAGAAATGTCTAGTGGTGCTTTTAAGACATTAATTTCAATCTCAAAAACATGCAAAATGTACAGAACATATTACATTCAAAGGTACTTATTATGTGAAATAACACGAAAACAAGCCAAAAATAAATAAGAACAAATAGCTCTTAAAAGTAATTTACTTGTTTGAGTTAAAATGATTTTAGTCACTTTATACAGTATTGTCTATTTGTACCGAACACTTGACATCATGTTTGCTTTTCTCCATTCTGGGTCTTTTCCATGCTACCTTCTAATTTTCTTTTGTTCTTCCTTGTGTTCTCCATTTTTGTCTTCTCATTCTTAGTAGCCTGGCCCTTGAATTCAATCTTCCTGTAAACTCTTTACTTATCATGTTTACTTGGCCAAACCATCATAACATATTACCTTCAATGATCTTCTGTAACAAATCTTTCTCCA
Organism: Lithobates sylvaticus; assembly: GCA_028564925.1. NCBI lineage: Eukaryota > Metazoa > Chordata > Amphibia > Anura > Ranidae > Lithobates > Lithobates sylvaticus. The sequence goes on along the minus strand of CM053027.1, from coordinate 439,546,308 downwards.
GATATAATGAACGACACGTCTAATATTTATCCCAAAACCTTTTTTCTTTTTTCTTTTTTTGAGGTATCTTATTTGTATTAGCTGGGGTTAACTGTAATGTTTATTAACCATGGTCCAAAAAAACACATGTTAACTCTAGTACATGGGTTGATCTGTAGACTCTCAGTTTTGTACTTTTCAGGACTTACTTCTTGTTTAAATATTCCATTCTATAGGACTGAAACTATCTTTCAGCTACACCTGTTTCTGCATCAAACTATTTTTCTATTTTGGCTTTGCTTAGCTTTTAAGTACCTATACAAATTCCCTTTCTCTAATTCCTTTACCCCTAACACTAAGCTATACTCTTTAGGCTTACTAACCACACTCATATTCTTAGTCTTAGAATGGCTAATTACAATATTTCTTCAAACCATATGTCAATATTTCTCTCTAAGGTTTCTGGACAGCAAGCAATTAACATATCGTTAGAATGCACCAGTCTCCTTCTATGTATAGATTTTAGTTTTAAACTTCTTATACTCTTTATTAACCACTTCAGCCCCGGACCAATTGTCAGCTTAAGGACCAGAGGTCTTTTTTCAATTTCGCACTGCACTACTTTAACTGGTAATTGTGCGGTCATGCAATTTTGTAACGAAACGAAATTTGCGTCCTTTTCTTCCCACAAATAGAGCTTTCTTTTGATGGTATTTGATTGCCTCTGTGATTTTTATTTTTTGCGATATAAACGGAAAAAGAGCGAAAATTTTGAAAAAAAAAGAGATTTTCTACTTTTTGTTATAAGAAAAATCTAATAAACTCAATTTTAGTCAAACATTTGGGCCAAAATGTATTCAGCCACATGTCTTTAGTAAAAAAAATGCCAATAAGCGTATATTTATTGGTTTGCGCAAAAGTTATAGCATCTACAAACTAGAGTACATTTTCTGGAATTTACACCGCTTTTAATTTATGACTGCCTATTTCATTTCTTGAGGTGCTAAAATGGCAGAGAAGTACAAAACCCCCCCAAATGACCCCATTTTGGAAAGTAGACACCCCAAGCTATTTGCTGAGAGGCATGTTGAGCCCATTGAATATTTTTTTTTTTAGTCCCAAGTGATTGAATAAAGACAAAAATAAAAAAGAATTTTTTTTTCTTCAAAAAGTTGTCACTAAATGATATATTGCTCACACATGCCATAGTTATATGTGGAATTGCACCCCAAAATACATTTTGCTGCTTCTCCTGAGTATGGGGATACCACATGTGTGGGACTTTTTGGGAGCCTAGCCGCGTACGGGGCCCCGAAACCCAAGCACCGCCTTCAGGATTTCTAAGGGTGCAAATTTTTGATTTCACTCCTCACTACCTATCACAGTTTCGAAGGCCATAAAATGCCAAAATAGCACAAAACCCCCCCAAATGACCCCATTTTGGAAAGTAGACACCCCAAGCTATTTGTTGAGAGGCATGGTGAGTATTTTACAGCTCTCATTTGTTTTTGAAAATGAAGAAAGTAAAGAAAAAAAATTTTTTTTTTTTCTTTTTTCAATTTTCAAAACTTTGTGACAAAAAGCGACATCTGCAAAATACTCACAATACCTCTCAGCAAATAGCTTGGGGTGTCTACTTTCCAAAATGGGGTCATTTTGGGGGGTTTTATGCCATCTGGGCATTCCATGGCCTCCGAAACTGTGATTGGCAGTGAGAAGTGAAATAAAAAAATTACTCCCTTAGAAAGCCTGAAGGCGGTGCTTGGTTTTTGGGGTTCCGTACGCAGCTAGGCTCCCAAAAAGTCCCACACATGTGGTATCCCCGTACTCAGGAGAAGCAACAGAATGTATTTTGGGGTGTATTTCCACATATGCCCATGACATGTTTGAGCAATATATCATTTAGTGACAACTTTTTGTAAAAAAAAAATATATATATTTTTTTTTTTTCATTATTCAATCTCTTGGGACAAAAAAAAAAAATATTTAATGGGCTCAACATTGCTCTCAGCAAATAGCTTGGGGTGTCTACTTTCCAAAATGGGGTCATTTGGGGGGGGTTTGAACTGTCCTGGCATTTTATGCACAACATTTAGAAGCCTATGTCACACGTCACCCACTCTTCTAACCACTTGAAGACAAAGCCCTTTCTGACACTTTTTGTTTACATGAAAACATATTTTTTTTTTGCAAGAAAATTACGTTGAACCCCCAAACACTATATATATTGTTAAAGCAAAGGCCCTACAGATTAAAATGGTGGGTGTTGCATTTTTTTTTTCCACACAGTATTTGCGCAGCGATTTTTCAAACGCATTTTTTGTGGAAAAAATACACTTTTTTTTTATTTTAATGCACTAAAACACACTATATTGCTCAAATTTTTGATGAAATAAAAAATATGATCTTAGGCCGAGTACATGGATACCAAACACGACATGCTTTAAAATTGCGCACAAACACGCAGTGGCGACAAACTACATACATTTTTAAAAGCCTTTAAAAGCCTTTACATGATACCACATTAGATTCACGGAGGAGGTCTACTGCTAAAATTACTGCCCTCGATCTGACCTTCGCGGTGATACCTCACATGCATGCTGCAATTGCTGTTTACATATGACGCCAGACCAACGCTTGTGTACGCCTTTGCGCAAGAGAAGGGGGGGCAGGGGTGCTTTTTTTTTTTTTTTTTTAGTTTTTTTTTTATTTATTTAGCTTTTTTATTCTATTTTTAAACTGTTCCTTCCATTTTTTTTCTTTGTTATGATTTTTATTGTTATCTCAGGGAATGTAAATATCCCATATGATAGCAATAGGCAGTGACAGGTACTCTTTTTTTGAAAAAATTGGGGTCTATTAGACCCTAGATCTTTCCTCTGCCCTCAAAGCATCTGACCACACCAAGATTGGTGTGATAAAATGCTTTCCCAATTTCCCAATGGCGCGGTTTATATCCGGGAGGGGGGACATTCCCTCCTACTGCTTGTAAAAGCAGTCTAGAGGCTAATTACCCGCTAGAATTGCTTTTACATGAAAGCCGATCACTGGCTGAAAAGAATGATACCAAGATGATACCTAAACCTGCAGGCATCATTCTGGTATAACCATTCAAAGTCCAGCAACATACTGGACATATATTGTAATCTTTTTTTTTTTCATGCAGCCTCTTGGCTGAACGAAAAAAAGAGATTGATTGGTGGGTATGCCCACCATTAGAATACCTCCCTTCATCCACCCACTTCTAATGATGGGCATACATGCACCATTTATATATGCCGATGCATGGGGGCATCCTCCCGCAAAAGTTATGCCGTGTACACACGGTCGGAATTTCGACCGTATGTACGTGGCATTAGGAGCCAATCGCTCCTCCGCCCCCCCTGCTGCCCCCATGCTTCGGCACATATGCTCTTTTTTTTAACTGTGGTGGTGAAATCACCTCCTACAGTGTTGGAGTCGCGGCTTTATGTATCGTGGGAGCAAACGCTGTTGCTGTCAAGATAAATAAATCCGCGCTGCAACTGAATGGCGCACCTGAAAACAAAAAAATGCTTAACACTAAAACACAGTAAACAAAATTACATACCTGAAAAGCAAGCATGATAAAACATAATAAAACATTGCAGAATAGAATGGAGTAAAAAAAGAGCAACAATAGAGAGAGAGAGAGAACAATAAAACGACAACTATTTTTGTTTTTTTTATTTTTTTGAGATTCACAGGTAAAAAAGCTCCTGACTGAAGCGACTGAATCAAAACGCTACCACAAAAAAAATGTTAGCGATCGCAGGGATCAGGCCTGACTCTGCGAACACTGCAGTTATGTGTGCTTAGTGTTTTGTAAGTGACAGTGATCGATCGATACTGCACTTGGGTGGGCTGGGCTGGGCGGAGGGGGAAAACGCAGGTGCTAGCAGGTATCTGGGCTGATCCCGCTAACAATGCGTTTTTTTGGAACCCTAAACTGCTGGGACGCTAGTATAGATCTGATCAGATCAGATATTGATCTGTTCAGATACTATACCACTAAGGGAGGTGTATGCTTTGCGCGTGGGTGTTTGCGGTACTGGCACTAACCTGGGGCGACGCAGACCTTATTTGACCCTAAAACCTAATTGATATCACCCGCCGGGCGATCAGGGGGTTAAACCGTTATTGGGTAATAAATGGCGGGTGCCCTGACAGTATAAAAAACAAGCTAACTAACCAGCGTCACCCGTAACAGTAATACAAAAAAAAACTGGTTACCTAGCGACACTAATGCAGCAATCAGAAAAACGATCGCTTAGTGACACTGGCAAAAGGGGGTGAAAGGGTTAACTAGGGGCAATCAGGGGGTTAAACCTTTATTAGGTAATATATGGGGGTACCTGACGCTATATAAAAACCTGACGGGGAACCTAAATAACGAAATAACTAACTGGCTAACCAGCGTCACCAGTGACATTTTATACGGTGATCACTGGTGAAAGGGTTAACTCTAGGGGCAATCAGGGGGTTAAAACCTTTATTTAGGTTGTAATATGGGGGTACCTGACCTATAAACCTATTTATGAACCTATATAAACATGGCGGTTAACCTAAAAAAAAACTGGTTACCTAGCGACACTAATGCAGCGATCAGAAAAACGATCGCTTAGTGACACTGGCAAAAGGGGGTGAAAGGGTTAACTAGGGGCAATCAGGGGGTTAAACCTTTATTAGGTAATATATGGGGGTACCTGACGCTATATAAAAACCTGACGGGGAACCTAAATAACGAAATAACTAACTGGCTAACCAGCGTCACCAGTGACAGTTATACGGTGATTACTGGTGAAAGGGTTAACTCTAGGGGCAATCAGGGGGTTAAAACCTTTATTTAGGTTGTAATATGGGGGTACCTGACCTATAAAACTATTTATGAACCTATATAAAACATGGCGGTTAAAATAAAAAAAAAATGGTTACCTAGCGACACAATGCAGCGATCAGAAAAACGATCGCTTAGTGACACTGGCAAAAGGGGGTGAAGGGGTTAACTAGGGGCAATCAAGGGGTTAAACCTTTATTAGGGGGGGGTAGGGGGCTACCTAGGACCTAAAACTAACTGCCCTGACAGTTATTACAGTCACACTGACACTAAATGCAGTGATCAGTAAATAAATGATCACTGCAATTAGTGACACTGTGACTGGGGGGGGAGGGGGTGATCTGGGGGGTGATCTGGGGGTGACAGGGGGGTGGAATATGTGCCTAACTGTACTGGTGTCAGTGTAGTGTTGTGCACTAACCTGTACATGTTCGCCGCTCGGCGTCTCCGGTCACATAGACCGGCGCACCGAGCGTGACATCACTTCCGCCTTCCTGTCTATACAATAGACAGGAAGGGGAAGTTTCTCATTGGCCAGGAGCGATCGCGAGGGGGTGGCCAGAAACCACTGGCCGTCCCCTCGTCCCGGATCGCTCCTGAAGCGATGCCGACCGTCCCCGCCGGCGGAGGGGGGTCCGATCGGACCCCCCAACCGCCGGAAGAATGTCACGTACAGGTACGTGATTCTGCCTGTACGTGCCATTCTGCCGACGTATATCTACAGGGGGCGGTCGGCAAGTGGTTAATGTTATTGTACATTGTTATAAGAGATTATTGCTGTTCCATCACTTAGTACAAATTAAACAAATACTTTATTCTATCAGCTAATTTAATTTTAAAGAGAGCAACAAGAAAAATGTGGACTCCATCTATCCAAAAAAATTCCATACTTTACATATAGTTTTCTATGAGGAAATATACCTAATTTTGACTTGGAATGATTCTAATTCAGATTTGTCAAAAAATGATTGGCTGATTCAAATTCTGTATGAAGAATAGCTGGTGGTTAAGAAGGGAAGCCATCCTCCGCGTTCCCGCTGACAGATAAAATGTAAACAAAAAAATGCCGACTATGAAAAATGCAGACAAAAAACTGCATGGGGTCCCCCGAAATCCATACCTGAGGGCCTATGATGAACTGCTATAACATTGGATGATGAATTTTTTTACAAGCATGAAAAAAAATCCTTTTTATAGCACTGTGACACATTATTGATTGAACTTTCATTGATTAATTGGACTTTTTTTTTTTTTTTTGTCAGGAACCATGAATCAGACTGAGACAGAAGTGCAGTGAAAATTACACTATTTAATACAATGGTATAAACAGAGCAAACATAGTCAAAACATAGCCAGAGTTTGGTAACCAGGACAGGTAGTCAGAAGAAGCCAGAGAAACAGAATTCAAGAGATCAGCAAAGTCAGGTGCAGCAAACAGGTTTAGGAACCAGAAGGGAAGTCAGCCAAGCAAAAGTCTTTCACAGGAAAACACAGCAGAGAGAGTCCAGATATGTTGACCAAGGCAAAGGTGCAGGAGATCTGATCCAAGGAATTTATATAACCAGCAGCTCTAGTTGACAAGCAGGAAATGAATACCAGGTGATTCACTGTGGAAGGAAGAGTCTTTGGCAATTAACTGTCAGCGGAGCACAGAGCTCTGAGAAGGAAGGGCTGAGCCAAACCCTGACAGTATTTTATATTTTGCACTAGATTAACTGCTTCCCGCCCATGCTATAGCCGAATGACAGCTACAGAGTGGACCTTAATGACATCCTCCCATGCATGAGCTGCCTGCACGCCCCCTGCGGGGTGCTCATGGCACGCTCTGTGATAACTGAGTCAATGAGACTCGGCTGATCACAGATCGGAGTAAGGGGCGGATCCTAGCCCCCTACCACATGATCAGCTGTCAGACAATGATAGAATATTATTACTCTAACCTTACAAGTACCTGACTATAATCTTACTATACTTACTATAACCTTTCTATAACCTTAATGATAGAGTATTTTTATCTGTTGACTTAGCATTTTTGGGGGGGAGGGAGGGTTCCAAATGAGTTTGGGCCCCAAAAAATTGCCTCTTGCACTCTGCCTGAATTTGAGTACAACAATAACATTTGTACACATTTTAGGGGTGGTTTAGGGTAAGCCCCAAAATGTAGCTAACAAAAAACATTGTTAAGTTACTAGGCTAGGTGTGCATGGACCCAGGGTAGTGTGCTTGGGGAGGTTAGTGAAGGAAAATATGCATGTAGCCCAAAAAAGGAGCAGGAAAAGCTTACAGCATGCATGAGGACATTCATAGCATATTACAATATTGATAATTATGTAATCAACAAATTAATACAATATATTAGCAAACATCAATACATAGAATGTGATCTTAAAAGGTAAAAACGTACACTAATATAGTCCTTCTGCAGGACTTGAATAATGGCTGAGCAGGTCTCTGGAATAATGACTCCCAGAGCCTGGGGGGAGATCCCAGTCATAAACTTGAGGTCCTGGAGGCTTCTCCCCGTCGCCAAGTACCGCAATGTGGCTATGAGCCTTTGCTCAGGAGCAATGGCAACCCTCATGCATGTGTCCTGCTTCTTAATATAGGAGGTCACCAATTCCAAGAGTTGGTGAAAGCAGGGGGCCGTCATCCGGAGATAATTCCAAAAATCATCCGGATTATTCTCCTGGAGCTCCCGCAGCAATGGCATATGACATAATTGGTCATGATTAAACAACCAATTTTTGGTCCAAGCACTGCTCCTCCTCCTGTTCCTGGACTGAACTTGGGTCAAAGCAATAACTCCAAGCCCAATAATAACACATTCTCTATTCCGATTACGCAACATGGCTGGTTGACTAAAGGTCGTTCAGGAACAAACTGAAAAGCACAAACTTAAAAGCGCGAATCACTACTCACCAAACTTCTACTAACAAGAAATTAGCAGAAGGAGGCCAAAGGGTGGCGCTTGAGAAATTAACTTCCTCTTTAATAGTCTCGTAGTACGTCTAATATCTCACTACGTTCGTGTTGTCGACCAACAATTGTGTACCGTTAGTATGCAAGACAAGTTCCTGGCACATGCCCTTTGGACAAAAATCAGACGCTTGGTTGGCCAACATTCATACCGTGTGTACAAGGCTTAAGATTAGCGCTGTACACAGCTTCACAAAACACAAGATTTCAAAAGAGCCAACTAAGTTCTCCATACTATATAATACTAAATGGTATCAAATTCTTGCAACAAAGAACACTGAAAAAAAGAAGAGGGAGTGCTTTAAGGACATATTGAACAAGGGCATTCGTCAGTGCATTCCATTGTGCAACAAATATTAAAGAACAAATGTTCAACCTGGGTGGTTAAATACTAACATTAAAAGGCAAATTAATGAGAAAAACTGTCCTTTAAAAATATATAAGACCAAAGGGTCACCATCGGCATTCCACAAGAATTTAATAAGAAATGCAAAAGCATGATCAGGCAGCTGAAATAGAATATGAGAGCAACATTGCTGATAAGAGCCCAATTGAGAGCTCAATTTTTTTATATATATTAATAGTGAAAAGACTAGGTTAGAAAATGTAGGCCTCATAAAAGATGATCACGAGAAATCGATAATAAAGGACAGGGAGAATGCAATTGTGTTACATACATTCTTCTCCTCAGTTTAAATGAATAAATACAAGCAGTATATTAATTAACCAATCATGCTAAAAACATTATATAGATTGTACCCTTGTGGCAAACAGAAACCTGTGTTCAAAAAAGTCATAAGCCCCATACACACGGTCGGACAATCCGCGGACCAGGTCCGTCGGACCATGTCCGTCATACTTTGTCCGATGTTGGTTTTGCGTACACACGGTCGGACAAAGTTGTCGGAAAATCCGATCATTCTGAACGTGGTGACGTTTGTTGCCTACGACGGGACTACGTAGAGGCTAGTAGCCAATAGCTTTGGTCTTGTAATGTGATCTGAGCATGCGTGGCACTTTGTCCGGTCGGACAACCGTACACACGATCGGATTTGGTGTGATCGGACCGTGTTGACGGCAAATCTTTCCAGCAGGAGATAAGACTTTGTCCGTCGGACAAACCGACGTACACTGTCCGATGGTGCATACACACGGTCTGATTTTTCAACAACATTGTCCGATCGGACAGAATCCATGAAAAAGTCCGACCGTGTGTATGGGGCTATAGTCTTGTCATAGCCATACAATTGTTCCTAGTTTTTAAGGATTACTGACTGAAATGGTACCAGCAGATTAGTGAAAAGCATATGTGGTACCAATATTTAAAAAACAGCTCAGATACAGTATATACCTGGAAAATACAGACCAGTCAGCCTAACATCAAAAGTATGTAAACTACTGGAAGGAATGATAATGGACCATGTATAAGAACTTTCCAATGAAAATAGTATCATTAGTGTAGTAACCAACATGGATCTATAAAATTCTATTCTTTCCAGATAAATATTTCAACATTTTATGTAGAGGCAATGGCGTCCCTAGGGGGGGCAGAGGGGGGCCTGACCCCCCCCCCCAAAAAAAAATGATGCTGTGCCCCACCATGTACCATGTACCATAAGGCAATGTCTTTTTGTTTGCATTTGTAGCGGATGCGCCACATCTTACTCAGGCTGCCACTGGAGTAACACAGTCTCTATTGAGAGGGGGAGTATCCTTCTAGCCTGGACCCGTGGGTAAGTGTGTGCACTGCAGTAAACTGTAATCACTGAACTGCATTATCTCCATCCCTTCTCTCCCCATCTGTCCCTCCCCCTCTCCTGTTCTTTCAAGACCTTCACAACTTACTTTCACTTTCAGTTAGGCAGGTAATAGACTGTGCAAATTTCTTTCCTGCATCCTCAGAGTGCAGGAAAGAAACTTGCATGATTCCCCCATCAACACAAACAGTTGTGACAGGGGAATATCCTTCCTGCCCAGCAATTGTATTCTCCCAACAAACAGTCATTATCACTATTGGGTATAGCAACCACTAGTGATAATCATAAGAGTATCTGGCAGGCTGGTTGTTCACAATTTGATCGATCAACTTGGTATATTCAGCCTGCTCATTAATGGTTCAAATCTCAGCCAGTTCCTGCTGAACCAGCTGAGATTTAAACTGCCTATGGCAGCCCATACAGTGATCACTTTTTTCATTTAACTAGTAGGTTGCATGAAACAATTGTCCCATCTACACATTATAGGTGGATGGGGGAATCCTTGCAGTGTGGACCAGTGGTGGAACTACCAGGGTTGCTTTACTGTCCCGGCTATTCACAGCGCTGGTTTCTGTCTCCATGGCAGCGGCAGCACATTGGAACCCAGTGCTGGTTACTTTATGGGGCTAATGTACAGGAGAGCCAGCACAATTTGTTGTTAGAGATGGGCAGGGCATGTTCAAAATCCCACATGCCTGAGCCCACCAGGAAGCCCACACTGCACAGCGCTAAGCACAGGCAGTGAGACATTTCCCGGTCCGCAGCTGCACAGATCAGGAATGTCTCACTGCCTGTGATTAGCCGTGTGCAGTGTCAGCTTCCTGGCGGGATCGGGCAAGTGGGATTTCAAACACACCCAAGCCCATCTCTAATGGTTGTAGAGTAGACAGTTGACCTCCCTGCAGTTTGCTTAGCAGCAGTGCAGCCTTTTCTGACATGCTGATCATGATGCAATCCAGGTGATGCTCCTAGTCAAATCCTAGTGTTAAATATCATAGTGATTTTATTGATCAAAGCCCACACCTTACAGGCATAGAGCCCACATGGCTGCTGAACATATGGTGGATGTGTGTATTAGATCTGACTGGGAGCATCACCTGGATCACATCCCGATCAACATGTCAACAGAGAAGGTTATACAGCATTACTGCTGCTAGGTGACGAGCTGGGGGCTCGGCTCTCTACAACCAATAGTGCCAGCCTTCCCCTGCATGCACCCATAATGTCACCAGCACTAGGTCCTAATAGACTGCTGCCACTGCCAAGGAGACAGATGCCAGACCAGCACTGTCAATAGCAGGGGAAGGACAGCAAAAGGAGGCTGGGGAACACCACAGTGGCAGAACACCAAGGCCCGGTGGCAAGACAAGCTTTGCAACCCTGATAGTTCTCCCACTGCTTTGGACCCTTATATTTTCTTGGTATGCTGGTGACATATATCTCTTGTTTTCTGCCACCCTGGGGATCGTAGTAAAATTGCATTTTATAGTTGCCCCCCTACTTTTGTCCCTGTCCCCCCATGTGCCCCCCTACATATGAAAGCTGGAGACGCCACTGCTGAGGGGTATTAAGGTAGGATTGCTGGCTGCCTGGGGACCCACTATTTCTGCTGATAGATGCAGAGTTAGCTGGGGTGGAGTGTGTGTTATAGGCCGGGGTGGATGTACAGCCTGCGACATCTTGCCTACCTCCATGTGTCTGCCATGTAACAAAATCCATCAGTTTCTGGGGCTTCCTGAGTTCTTTTCTTTTCCTGGCCAGGGTCACTGATGTTATGGTGTGCAGATCGCTCCATTTTTGGGGTGAAAACCCCCTCTGGAAAGTTGCTGTGTGCTGCTGTCTGTCTGTGGGAAGAGGAGCTCAGCTCTCACACTTCCATCTCTCTCTGCAGCTGGCCATGCCCCCCGTGTGCACAATTTTAAAGCATGACATATTAGGTATCTATTTATTTGGCATAACATCTTCTTTTATAATTTACCAAAAATTGGGTATCATTTTTTGCATTAAAATTCATTAAAGTGTATTTTTTCCAAAAAAAAAAAAACATTTTTTCACACCCACCGTTTTATTCTCCAGGGCCTCTGTTTAAAAATATATATAATATTTGGAGGTTCTGAGTAATTTTTATTGCAAAAAAATTATGATTTTTACACGTAGGAGAGAAATGCCCGAATTGGCTCGGTAGGGAGGTAGTTAAACTTGTTTTGGGATAAACATAGTTCTCTGTGTTTCTATGTTCCATGTTCTAAATGATGAAACGATATGGCTAAAGAATTATGCTACTATCTCCCTTCTAAGCAGGTTGAAAACTTTTGGTGCCTATGTTCACCAAAGAGAGGTTCAATGTGACTTTAAAGCCCCACATTTAAAATCTGGGAATAAACCTACAGTACTGTGCAAACGTTTTAGGCAGACGTGTGACAAAATGCTATATAGCAATAATGCTTTCAAAAAATAAGTTAATAGTTTATTTTTATCAATTTACAAAATGCAAAGTGAGTAAACAGAAGAAAAATCTAAATCAAATCAATATTTTGTGTGAATATACTTTGGCTTCAAACCAGCATCCATTCTTGCACTTGCATACTTTGAATACGTGCACAAAGTCAAGGATTTTGTAATATTAGAGTCATAAGTATGATTAACCAATTACCAAGCAGGTAAGTGACTCAACTATTCACCAACACATATGAACTGGGGTGCAGGGTCAAATTTGAAATATTTGAAATATTTTTTTTCAATTTGAAATATTTGACTGTAGGAGGAGTTAGTTCTCTGAAGGGCTGGAGAGAGGTACAATAATGAGTGCCTGCAGTCAACCCTAAAGAATTATGGGGGTTCCATGCAAGTTTGGGGCTGCAAATAAAGTTAGAGATTTGGTCAGCGTCAATGGTGTACTTAATGCTGAGAAATACAGGCAGTTACTTATCCATAATGTCATACTTTTGGGGAGGCATGTGATTGGCTTCAAATTTATTCTGCAGCATGATAACATTCCCAAACTTATGGCCAATGTCATTAAGAACAATCTTCAGCATAAAGAAGGAGGAGTCCTGGAAGTGATGGTTAGAGCCCTACAGAGCCATGACCTCAACATCATTGAGTCTGTTTGGAATTACATGAAGAGACAAAAGGATTTAAGGCAACCAACATCTACAGAAGTTAGTTTTCCAAGATGTTTGGAACATCTTATCTGCTGAGGTCCTTCAAAAACTGTGTGCAAGCATACCTTTGATGCTGTTTTGAAGGCAAAGGGTGATCACACCAAATATTGATTAATTGATAAAAAATAAACTATTAACACTTCTATTTTTAAAACATTCTTAACTTACAGCATTTCTTTCACCCCATTTGCACAGTAGTGTATTTTGACACACCAAGGAAAGACATTCTCATATGGTAAAAGCACTATCTACTATCTATTTTATAGATCTGTATAGTAAATTATTCTTCTCAGTTTTTGTGCCACAGCTCTGCTTGACATCTTAAAGCCTCCCTTGAAGTATTTATTCCCCTTTTAAAAAAGCCAGAAAGCAATACATACCATATCCCAGCTCCAGCTCTACCCTCCTCTGTGTTTAATGACATGTGTGTCATTCAACCCATGTCTACAAAGTCCAAGGTAAAAAGCATGTACCCTGTTGGGGAGCATCATAAAATTGTCCCTGTACACACAGAAGTCCAATGCAGATAACAGCACCCTTTTCATTACATGGCCCACTTCTCTCTATCATACAGAACCCACCCAGTGCCACTGCAGAAATAAGAGGAAGAATACTGGGATGCATCATGTGACTGGACTCAAATCTGCCCCAAAAAAAGCATGGATAATAATAAAAAAGCACATAGTTGTATGCATCTTGAAATACCAACTGGGGAGAACTATTTCATAGATCCACAACATTATTGATAATCTGTATGCACGTTTGCACTATATCTACTTGTGGTTCAGAAAGTACTGGAATATTCCATTATCAAACATTACTTACATTAGTCATTTAAAATTTCAGGGTTATCTATAGTGCCTAAACCTGTAGGACATATACTACAGATCCAGGCCTGCAGACTTTGGATTCATCCTGTAGTAGCTGTACCTTTTGAGTACATTTCAAGTGTCTTACGCACAGCTAATTAATAGATATGTGTTCTATTACATATAAATGAACAGAGGGATCTTGATTGTAACTTATTTTTGCCCCAACTAGCTTCTATTTATATTGCTGTTTAATTCTTGTGTTTGCAAGCCCATGATAGTTGTAAGTTGTTTTCAAAAAGGTTAATTGCAGATATGGCCAATTTATAAAGATTCCTGTATTTGGTGTGTTTATCCTTTTCTATCACAAAATAATGGCTACTTCAGTATTGTCCTCAACATGATCACGTGTAGCTCCGTTGTAGTATATGAAAACTTATATTCTCTTTGTGCTTAATAAAAATGAAACTACTAGCTTGTTAAAGATAAAAACAATCTTTCTTGCCTGGCACAGCAGAGGGAATAAATTGCATTCCTGTTCAAGTACAGGGGGATGAATGAAGTAAACTGAGTTTTTTTACACCCTGAGAGAGAAGTTTGAATTTTGGCAGTTTTGCACCTGGTTGATTGAAATTAAATAGCATGTTTTATAAAAAAAAATGAACAACAACATTGCAATATTAAATATGGGATAAACATAGATCTATACTCACTTAAAAAGTTAAAGTTAAAGTTAAAAAAAAAAAACACAAAAGAAACAAATAAAAAAGGCAGACTCGATGGACTACTCGCTCTTTCCCTGCTAACACTTTTTTATGTTTCTATGTTTTTATGATTTTTATGATTTTTCCCAAGCTCAATGATATTTTCATAGTTGGTCTGGATTTATTTAGGTTTATGGCAATATTGTTATCAGTGTGTCAGGTGGAATTATTATTATTATTATACAGGATTTATATAGCGCCAGTTTACGCAGCGCTTTACAATATAAAAAGGGAGACAATACAGATATAACTAGAGGTCGACTGATATGGGTTTTTCTCTGGCTGATGCCGATATTTAGAAATTGTGGCGGCCGATGGCCGATATGTGATGCCGATCTTTTTAAGGCCGATTTTTTTATTTATTTTTTGTCTTTTTTTGTCTTCATCTCATAAAATCTAACAGTTTAAACCTTTCACACTGAGGCGTTTTTCAGGCGCTTTTGGGCTAAAAATAGTGCCTGTAAAGTGCCTGCAAAACGGCTCCTCTGCAGTCTCAGTGTGAAAGCACTCGGGCTTTCACACTGAGGCGATGCGCTGACAGGTCGTTAAGTCATTTGCAAGTCGCGGCTGAAGTTATAATTGGCCTTTTTTATCAGCACAATCGGCCGATGCAGATTAAATAAAAAGTGCCAAATATCGTCCGATATATCGGTCGACCTCTAGTTATAACACAATAAAATACAAGAGGATTAAGAGGGCCCTGCTCGGAAGAGCTTACAATCTAAATAATGGTAACAAAATGGCAATGATGCCTCTAGAGCAGGGGTGTCAAACTCAATTTCATTGTGGACCGCATCAGCATTATAATTGTCCTCAAAAGGGCCAGTTGTATCTGTAATATTAGATGTCCAGTGCATCCCCTCCCCTTACAATAGATGTCATGAGCCAACCCACCATCAGAAGTTGGGTCCCCTACTCTCCATAACATCACAGTGCACCCCCTTTCCTTATGCTGCTGCTGGGAAGAAGTTGGATGCATTGCATGAAAGCAGAAAGTAGGGGTCTGGAGGAGGACCAGAGGAGGGCTGGAGCTCTTCTGCAGTTGCAGGATAGGTGCGAGGGCCACATGAAATGGCCTGGGGGGCCAGATTCGGCCCGCGGGCCTTGTGTTTGACACCTGTGCTCTAGAGCCACCAAAGTTCATATGCTGAAAGCAGTAATCAGTGGCAAAGCACCTCTATCACCACATATAGAGGTTAGTTGACATCATTGTAGCTTCTTGTTTCATGCCTGTTGCATATTTTGCTGAGCAAATCTTCTCCTAGTTCATTCAAAGTTCCATTATACCAAATTGACCTTCTTCAGAGATACTTTTACCTAGGCTGCATTTTTTGAAAAGAAGCAGACCTGGAGGAAAATTAAACCTTTGTTTTTTTCTACAAACTATCTCTTTATTCTATTGAATTGATGTTGACTATAATGTAACCATTATACTGCAATGATATTTTTTTCTTCATAAAATGTTTTATATTCGCCTGACAACAAAAATAGCTGTGTACACATTTCTATAACATATTGAATTTTCAAACCAGTGTAGAGAACAGTAGGTTAACATGTTTAAACTGGATGCTTTGTTTCTGTATTTTCTGTCTTTAATTTCTGTTGTATTAACTTATACAACATTTCCCAAGCCAAAAAATTATGTATTACATGAATTTACAAGTTAATTTTTAATATTCTAAAATAAAAATAAATCTTTGACAACACTGAAGAAACACATAAGGAAATAAAATAAAGTTAAATATTAAATCTGTGGTATCCAATATTGTCAGATAAACAACTTCAAATTAAAATTAATATTAAAATAAAGCAATAACCCATGCTCTTTGGAATGTCCTATACATAGTTGATATACTTTCTTGGGTTTCAAACAAAGAAAAAACAAGTAAAGGGTTGGAGCTTGTATTTTCTTTTACCCAAATGGTCTCATTCCTTCTACTCTTCTACTTTTTTTTTTAAGGTTCTCCCTCTTTACAATTATTTTTAAAGTGGATTTTTCCTCACACGCACATGGGCATTTTCCTTTATTCCCTTCATCTCCTATAACCAATCCCTGTGTTAAAATACACATTGTAAGTTCCCTTCTTTACTATAATCCTTTGTCATGTGAGGCTTTGGGTTCCAAGTCTTATATTTTTCTAACTGCAAAGTGTAATGCCCCGTACACATGAGCGGATTTTCCGTCTGAAAAATCTTGGATGGTTTTTCTGACGCAATTCCGCTCAAGCTTGGCTTGCATACACACAGTCACACAAAAGTTTGCTGAACTTTCGACCGTCAAGAACGCAGTGACGTACAACACTACAACGAGCCGCGAAAATGAAGTTCAATGCTTCTGAGCATGGGTCAAATTGTTTCCGAGCATGCGTAGGAATTTTGCGCATCGGAATTGCTACAGACGATCAGAATATCTAATTGGAACTTTTTCCGACTGAAAAATTGAGAACATGCTCTCAAACTTTTGCTGGCTGAAATTCGGCCAGCAAAAGTCTGATGGAGCATACACACGGTCGCATTTTCCGATGAAAATCTCTCATCTGTCTTTTGATGGCCGAAATTCCGATTGTGTGTATGTGGCATAAGGGTTCTTATTCTAGTGCTAACATTCCTGCTTAGGTGACATAGAAACTTTATACTGGCTGGCCAGTGGCAGGGTCCTTTGAGGCTCTAGAGGACCGCAGTGTCCGGAAACTGTCTCAGTGAGGGAATTGGTAAAAGCCGGTATAGACTGTAGCACTGGATCATTAGTCTCCACTTCTAGAAGAGGTGCCAGTGAGAGACATGTGATTGTGGACTTCATGGCGGTCGTATGATGACAAAAATATTGTGTGAATAGGAGGAAAAAGTGGAAAGACAGAGAGATGAGCTAACAATTGTTTCCCCTTTACTGTCTAATCACAGGTTGGTGTAGGTCCATGATTGCCTGAGCACATACAAATTGTGCTGAATGAGCTCATTCAAGTTGGAAGACTGCAGACATCTAATTGTAGAAAACAACTACTGCCTGACAAAGGCCTGGATTAAGATGAGCATTGCAGAAAAAGCTCCTTTATATTTTATGTTTTAATGGGCTATTACATTTTTTTTCTAATTATATTGATTGGAGGACAGCTTTAAACTTTATCATTTTGTAGATTTAAAGGACTTTCCTTCCTCTACTACAAAACATTTATAAAATCCCACTCATATAATTCCATAGTTTTCTATAGATTTGCCATTTTGCAATCTTACTATCTAAAAATGTGAGGGTCCTCCAGCTGACAAAATTGAAACAGATCTGCTCTAAAGATCCTTCCCAAAATGTCCTTATTACAACCGCTATTATAAATGACAGCTTCCCGCTTTCAATGGTTGCTAAGGACACCAGCAGGTGCAAGCACCCCAGAGTCTTTAATAACAAGTGACATCATTGGTCATGTAAGCAAAAAGACATTGTGGTGTTGACATCACTAACCAAAAAATGGCTAAGGCCATAGACCAAATATGGGCATGTCCAAATTTGGTTAGTGATGTCACCACATCCATGCTCCTTGTATATGAATCTAATAATTGTAATAATAATCTAATAATAATCTATCAATAATAATAATTGCTCTGGAGACCTGTCATGTGTGGTTCAAGCGGACAGGTCAGTGTATCAACAGGTCTTTCCTTTCAATGATTGTCGGGCAATGTTTATGATGATTGATGCTGAATTCAGAGCACTTGGGTTTTGGGGTATTTTATTTTTTAAATAAAGATTTTTTTCAAAAATGTGTGTGTTTTTTTCCAACTGACTATGTTTTGTGACTTTGTAGGGTAATTGTGCCCCCCCTCTTCCTATCCTGCCAGGCTGCGTGCTCAGGGTCCCTCCTTAAAACCCATACCAGATGTGAAGTGTCTGGTACTGATTTTAGCAAAAGTTGCATATAGAAAAAAAAGTTGTTAACATTTTACATGGCTCTTTTCTTTTGTAAATTTCACTTTTACTATATTACTTTGTTAATATAGTACAGGGGTAGTGAATTAAAATTCACGGGGGGGGGGTCCAGTCAGAAAATGTTTCTTCCAGCGGAGATCCGAGTGTCATATAGGTGTTATGACTCCACATGATATCCTCCACATCACAGCCTTCCATGGACGTCACAGACCTCCCATCCCAGACTGATCCATCACAGACCACACATCACAGACTGATCAATCGCAGACCCCCATCACAGACTGACTCCCCCATCACAGACTGGCCCCCCATTGCAGACTGACCCCCCATTGCAGACTGGCCCCATCACAGACTAACCCATCATAGACTGACCCCCATCACAGACTGGCTATCATCACAGACTGACCGATCACAGACTGGTCCATCACAGATTGGCCCACCATCAAAGACTGAACCACCATCACAGACTGAACCACCATCACAGACTGGCCCCCATCACATACTGACCAATCACAGACTGGCTCCCCATCACAGACTGGCTCCCCATCACAGACTGACCCCATCACAGACTGATCCCCCATCACAGACTGGCTCCCCATCCCAGACTGGTCCATCACAGACTGGCCCATCACATACTGGCCCATAACAGACTAGCCCTCCATCACAAACTGGCCCTCCATCACAAACTGGCCCTCCATCACAAACTGCCCCCCCCCCCATCACAGACTGACCCCCATCACAGACTGACCAATCACAGACTGACCCACCATCATGGACTGACCCCCTATTACAGACTGGACCCCATCACAGACTACCCTCATCACAGACTGACCCCATCACAGACTGACCCCCATCACAGACTAACCCATCACAGACTGGCTCTCCATCACAGACTGACCCCCCATCACAGACTGACCCACCATCACAGACTGGCTCCCCATCACAGACTGACCCATCACAGACTGGCTCCCCATCACAGACTGGCCCCCATCACAGACTGACCCCCATCACAGACTGGCTCCCCATCACAGCCTGGCTCCCCATAACAGACTGACCCCCCATCACAGACGGACCCCCCATTACAGACTGACAGATTACAGACTCACCCATCACAGCCTGGCCCCCCATCACAGACTGGCTCCCCATCACAGACCGACCCCCCATGCCAGACTGACCACCCATTACAGACTGACCCCCTCATCATAGACTGACTCATCACAGACTTACTCCCCATCACAGACTTGCCCCCCTTTAGAGACTGACCCATCACAGACTGATCCACCATCAGAGACTGGTCCCCCATCACAGACTGACCCCCATCACAGACTGACCCCCCCATCACAGACTGACCCCATCACAGACTGACCCCCATCACATTCGCCAGCACACCATAGGTCAACAACTTCCGTCCAAAGGTTTCTTTTAATGAAATAGATCATAAAGATAAGTGCAACATTTCAGAGCCACGTAGGGCCCTTTTCCTATGCCTGATGAAGGGGCCCTGCGCGGCTCCGAAACATTGCACTTATCTTTCTGATGTGATCTCTTTCATTAAAAGAAACCTTTGGATGGAAGTTGTCGATCCATGGTGTGCTGGCGAATATGTACACTTGCTTGATGTTTCCAGGACCCAACTGGTAATCGCTGCAGCACCCACCATTTTATGACAACGAGTAAAGGGGCATATGTTAAAATATCTTGATAAGTTCTTCCAATTGAATTGAGTATTTGGTATATACAATATATACATAGGTTTCAAGTCCATATATTGAAAAGCTCAGTCCATGTGGGAGACGAAATCTATGAATGGATCCTGGGGTAAGCATACAGGGCAGCCTTTAAGGTAAAACTGAAACCGTGTTCAGGAACTGTGAAAAGAAACAAATGGAGAGGCGCCTCTGGGTGCAATAGTTTTTTAACAGGGATAACAATTTATTAATAGCTCAATAGTAAAACTCAAATTTTTATGAAAAAAATCAGGCATGGTATGCAAGTAAGGAAGTGGTATCTCCTGGTGCTGTGCTGTGCCATTCTGTGCTCTGGTTAACTTCCGTATAGATGATAATGCCGGCTCAGGAAGGCGGCCTCAGAACGAGGCTTGAGAAGCAGAAGACAGCTGGCTCAGGGGGATACCGTCATTGTTGTAGGACGCGTTTCTCGAGCATGCACATTTGGATCTTCTTACAAGTTGCGCTCTTTTCTCAACAAGGCTGACACACATACCAAGTGGGGGCAATTTAAAGTCAAAGGGGGAGGGAACGAGGGCGGAATCATTTGTTGAACACACTGAATCCCTGGACTCATGTGATTGAAAGGTATGAGACAGGTGATGTGTATGAATTGCTAATGATGGTCTGGAAATACTATGGGATGCCAAATGAAATTAAATGATGAGATGTGGGGAGGAACAATAGGAAAAAAGATAAGGAATGGTAAATGAATTTGAAAGTAAATAAATAGAAAGAAAAATAATAATGAAGGGAAACTGAGATAAATAAAATTACATTAATTAATTAAATAAAATTAAATTAAATAAATATTTTATGAGCCATATTTTCCAGGAACGTGTGCGATAGGAATATTGACCTGACATCACAGACTGAACCATCACAGACTGACCCATCGCAGACTGACCCACTTTCATAGACTGACCCATCACAGAATGACCCCCATCACATACTGACCCCCATCACAGACTGATCCCCCATCACAGACTGATCCCCCATCACAGACCGGTCCCCATCACAGACTGGCCACCTATCACACACCTCCCTTCACAGACTGACCCCCCGATAGTAGACTCCTGTCTACACAGCACTCCCCTCTTCCCACAGAGGCCTACCTTATCACACAAGATGGAAAGCACTGCCATCCCTGGACAACGGGCAGGATTTTTCACGTTAAAGGTGAGTGATTGATTACTGGAACCGCCCCACTGCATAGCAAGCAATCACCCACTTCTTAACTTAAAAAGGCCCGCTCTTTGTCCAGAGCAGCCACACTTCACATCTTGTTTGAATAAGACAGGCAGTGGGGTGGGGGGGGCAGTGCAGAAATCTTATCGAAGGAACAGACCCGTGCGTGCCTGCCATGCTGTGAACATGGCAGCGGCAGGCAGGTGAGCGTGCGGCAGGGGGAGAACACACGGGCAACTTTTTGGCAAGGATGTGGTCCGGATAGTATGGCTACTAGGGTCAGAACCGGACCGTGGTCCATCATTTAGTGATGCCTGATATAGTAGAATTGCCATTTCACAAATTCCTTTCTAATGTTTATGAGGATTACAACATCTGGTGTGCTGATGTATGTCTGACTGGACCTGAAGCCTGTACGCCTGGACTGGGTAACATGGAGGAGCTCCTGTTTTGGCTCTTTGTACTAAGCTTTATTTGATCTCTTTGCTTGACAGATCAACAATTTCTGTCAAGAAGCTGGGGAGTACTTGGTAAAGGACATAGAATGTGTATTTCACAGAAGGTGTTTTTTTTGGAACACTGGTGGACAGTCTGGGACCCTTTTGGAGGGCATTTTTACTTTATTTTATGTCAATTGGCACACTTATTTGTACAGATTGATGTGTATACTTTAGTTGTTACACAGTGATTGTGGATATTAATTTTGTTCTGACTAGAAGGGGATGCACACTTACAGTTACATATACAAGGGAATGCCTCCGCCATAGATGATTGGCCGAGTACAACAACAGCTTCCTGGTGGGCTCGCTTATGTGAGTGCAGGAATACAAAGAATCACCGCTCCAAGGTAATGACTTCTCCCAAAACAGCTGTCTCCACACTCCCACAGGGTGCTGGCTCTGTTTGCAACAGGAACTGAAGTAGAAAAGATGTAGCTGGATAGCCGCACTCCAAATTATTCAACTTTATTTCAAAAGATATAATAAAATCATAGCATCTAGGCTTGTGTACAGACTAACTGCACAGCTGCTGACATGTTTCACACCGAACACGGTGCTTAGTCATAGATATGACTAAGCACCGTGTTCGGTGTGAAACATGTCAGCAGCTGTGCAGTTAGTCTGTACACAAGCCTAGATGCTATGATTTTATTATATCTTTTGAAATAAAGTTGAATAATTTGGAGTGCGGCTATCCAGCTACATCTTTTCTACTTATGTGAGTGCAGACTAGGATCCACGCCCTAGTGCAAAGGTCCCCTATATCTCAAATCTGGGGCAGCCCCACAAATAACAAACCTTTAAACAAAATCCAAGCAGGTGCACCTAATTGCTTCCCATTTATTAATGTTTTTGTTGTACTCAGTAATCAAAAAACCATAATGACTCAGGGTCATTTTATTGTATTTATTCAGTTCTGAAATTATTTCTGTCTGTAGTTTTCAGAAGAGACTGTACAACTGCTGCCCTTTTGTTTGGTTAGGTAATCAAACATGATCCTGATGAAAACACCTCATAGTAATTGCATCTAATTTAAAAGTACTTTTTCATCAGCTTCTGTCTTTGATTTGATTCAAGATTTTTCTCATTAACATTCACCACACATATGAGCATGAATAAAACCAGCAAAATAATGAAGCTACACTTGAGATTAATCTGCCTTCTTGGGAGAAAGTGTAATAGGCACACTATTAACAAGCCATTCATTCTTTCAGAAGTAATGTTATTTCTATTGGTTTTCTATATAGAAAAAGAAAATGTGTGCTCAGAATTCAATTTATTTTAAACATTTAAAAGTTTCAGATGTTCTAATCCAGATTAGAATCAAGAGAGAACACTATTATTCTAGTCCAAAATAATTTTATTTTACCCTAATGTATAAAAATCAAAAATGTATAAAAAAAATCACCCCCCACACACACACACCTCACCTCTATAAGCACATTTGTGCTAAAGGAGTTATTTTCGATCTGGCCTCTGCTCACTTCAAATGAAAATTTTCCTGAACCTAACTGTATATATGAAGTGAAGAATAATAAGTATGAAGTCTATTTTGCAACAGATTTGCTTTATTTTTCAGTGGTAAATGAGGGGCTCTGGGCCTCTCCTAAATGTAGAACCTAAGCTGACAAGAAAATAACGGCAAATATAATAAAGATTAACTATTTTAAAATACTAGAGTTAAGTTAGCCATATATTTCTCATTTTTTGGCTGATTACTTTTCCTATCAAATACAGTCATTATTTGGGAGTTCAGATAGCCGAGGGTGCTGCAGCTGTCTGAATACAATAGCTCACACTGCAGATTCCTCCATCCACACTGTTTAGGTCAGGAGGGCAAGAGGAGAAGGTGGCTTGTCAAAGATAGAAGCAGTATAGTCAGTGTTTATCTGGCGCTCCAAATGGAGTAATCCTTAGGGGTAGAGTCTGTGGCTGTAATAGCTGGATGGTGATGTACCCATAGGTTGGGTGGTTGAAAAAGAAAAGGGTATTAAGGGTTAAAAAGGAAGGCAGCCATCTCTCAGAGTGTGTCCAAAACTCTGCAAGACATGTAAGGAAAAAACAGGGAGGGGGAGGCGCCTATCTGAGTGTAGTATTAAAATGATGACTTTAATAGGATAAGATAAAAAAAAAAAAGCAAGATGATAGAAGATGCATGCTTGTCAAAGTAAGGCTGGAATCTTGTCCAGATTGTGAAGGCTATGTGCTCTGAGCTGGCTGCTCCTTCTAGAGGCCAATAGAAGGAGCAGCCAGCTCAGAGCGCATATCCTTCACCACTGATTGACAAGATTCCAGCCCTGCCTTGGTCCAATCAGATGCCGGTGACATCACTTCCTGTTCCACGGTCCATGCTGGTCAGTGTGGAGCTTCCTGGTTCCTTGCTCCTGGAGAAACAATGAGATCCATTTCAGCCAGCTGCTCAATCCTTTCCAGCTCGCAGAGCCATGTGGAATGCCAGGACTGCACTTTACTTTGACGAGTATGCATCTTGTAAGTGTTTTTAATCTTATCCTATTAAAGTCATCATTTTAATACTACACTCAGGTTGGCGCCTCCCCCTCCCTGTTTTTTGCTTACATGTCAAAGATAGAAGGTATTGTTTTTTGAAAATAGGAGTCCTAGAGAGTATTAATAAACTTTAAACAGTGTTTCAGCCAACAAATCAAGAAAATACAGTTAATTGGGCTAGATCAATAAAATAATTATCTGATTATCTTATCATGTGCCAACCAACATTCCCAAATCTCATAATGTTTAACGTAGATGTCTCTTTTCTCCTGCAATGGTGCTTACATGGCTCAATACTGATCTACCCACGTTAGCTATTCCATCAACATTGGGGTTGTATTTTACCTCATCAATATTTAGTGATAAGACTTTTTGTTGCATTAAGGAGGAAGGACTGGTGAGAGGAGGAGAGGAGAGATGAAATATGCGATTTGTACAGGGACTGCCTAATTCATGAAAAATAATAGTCCAGGAATCTAAACTTAAAGAAGACCACAAAAAGTATTTAAAGGAGTCAGAATTTCTACATCCTCTGCAAACTTTGTAAAAAAAAAAAGTCTGACCACACTTGGTGTAGCTGCAATGGTAACAATTTATAATTAAATTCCACTGTTTTTGTCATAATGGAAACAATATGTGAATCACTTACCCTTGAAGGAGCCGCTGATATTTGGGTTCTCCTGTGTCTGGTGTTAGTGTCCCACAGGGCTTTGACATTCTGACACAGTGAGGCTAAAAGAAGGGTCTTTTTTTGGGCAACGTGCCCAACAGAATAAGACAACTACAACAACACCAGCAAATAGTGGCAAGACAGAGGAAATAAACAGTGCATACAATAACATAATTTTCAGACTAGATTATACCAGACTTACATGTGATGGAAACCCAAAAACCTGGCCCAAGGGCAAGAGTTAGACCACCTAGATCCTGACTTAAAGGGATTCCCTAAATATGGGAGATACACATAGGGAAAAACTCACTCCCTGCTTATCACCCTCCTAGTCATCATCTGGACCAACAGATCTAGCAGTTGCCTGATAGGTCAGCTTTCAAAGTTTCTGCCCTAATCAGAGTGGATTCTTAATGGTAGTTCATAGTAAACAAAGAATTTTTACCAAAACTTGACCACAGTTTTGTTGGGAAAGCCACGAGCCTGGGAATACTCTCTAAAGCTTTTAAGGTCAGACTACTGAACCTTCAGCTTGGTCTTTCCACTTTTTATTTGTTAGAGAAAGTAGGTAGGCCTTCACCTCTCATTTGAGTACGTTCAGAGTAAAGTTTGGGGATACCTGGGCACTGATTTAGATGGCTTCTGTTCCTGGCACTCCCTTGACCTGATGCTCAATCCCTTGACACAATGTGTTGATTCCTTCTGAAATCAGTTATTTCAACTCTATTTGGGAAGTCTCAGGGACATAAGGTCTCCTTGAAAGGTCATTGGCATCCCTACTTCCAATTCCTGGATTGTACTTTAGGCTAAAGTGGAAGACAAATAAGGCAGTTAATCACCGTCTTTTCTCCCCCAGCTTGACCATAATAAATATGTATGTGAGCGGATAATCTTTCTTAACCTCAAAGTCAACATCATATAGATAATGCTTTCACTTATTCACCACTGCCCACATTAGGGCATGAAAATTAGGCTTGTGTGTGGCATAGTTCTTTTTCCGGGGGGTTGGATGACATAAGTGACAGGTCATAAGTGTCCATCGTGATACAACGTCCCACTAGTCTGTCTTTGCTGGCATCAACATATATTTCACATGGCTGAACGTAGGCCAGAACAGGGCATTGGTTAGGCTCCTGTTAAAATGGAGAAAGGTCTGGTAACACTATCTGGACCATTTGTCTTATATTGATTTTTAAGAATTTCTGGGCCCTTTTGGCTGCACAGACATATTTTGACAATTGCAGGTCATCTTTTTCATCTGCACTTCCCAGGAATCCATTAAATGGCTGTGTTGTTTTGTCAAATCCCTTCAACAATCATCGGTAATAGCAGAAGAACCCCCAGAATGACCTTAGTTCTGTCTTTTGTGTGTCCCAATCCAGGTGATAATAGCTTCCAATTTTTGGCAACAATAGCTACTCCTTCAGTAGATATGATATGCCTAAAATGAGTGACAAATGGCTGATAAAACTGACACTTCAAGCAGCTTCAAGCATTTATTATGGAGTCACTTCAGTGCTTTTCTTAGGTGCTCCTCATATTTTTCATGTGTTCCTATGAAGACTGTTATGTCATCCAAGTACACCAGCACCTCTATAAGATTCATATTTCCCTCCATTTTCTCCATCAATTGCTGGAAAGTCATGACAGTCCTTCGGGCATCCGATCAAATTTGCAAAACCTCAACTGGAAGATAAAAGTATACTCCTTATTATTATTATTATTATTATTATTATTATTTTTATACAGGATATATATAGCGGGTGGCTTCAGCATAGAAATTATATTGAAAGCTGTGGGAGGCAATCAACTGACCCAGGGAAGAGGTGTAGATTGAAAATAGGAGAGGTTCAAGAACAGAACCTTCCATCCCCCTCTGATGGAACCTGCATTACATCAGAGAGGGCAGGGTCACCCTTACATCACTGGGGAAGCCTGGGTTTCCTCAGTGACGTAGGGTGACCACGCCCCCCTCTGATGTAACGCAGGTTCCTGTTACATCAGAGGGGGACGGGGTCACCCGTACGTCACAGGGGAATACCAGCTTCTCCCTTGCGTTGCGTCAGAGGGGGTGGGGTCAGGCGACAGAGTGCCCCGCTCCTCCTCTGCAGACGGAATTCCCTCAGTGTCTCCGTGGACGTCGGAAGAGATCAGCCATCGCTGGACCGCGGAGCAGAGACCACCCGTTGCTGGATAGCAAGAGTAGATTACCACCGCTGGAATCTTTTTTTATTTTTTTTTATTTTTAATAAAGGACTTTTCCCAACGGTGTCTGTGTGTTTTTTAACTATTTTTTACACTTTCTTTGTGAAAGGGTAGGGGTAGTTTTGTACCCCCTTTACCATTTCAAACAGGGGGGGGCGGGATCTGGGGGTCCCCTTGTTAAAGGGGCTTTCAGATTCTGATAAACCCCCCGCCCGCAGACCCCCACAACCACCGGCAGGGGTTGTGGGGAAGAGATCCTTCTCCTCATCAACATGGGGACATGGTGCTTTGAGGGGTCACAGACCCCCAAAGCATCCTCCCAATGTTGAGGGCATGTGGCCTGGTACGGTTCAGGAGGGGGGGCGCTCTCTCGTCTCCCCCTCTTTTCCTGCGGCCTGCCAGGTTGCGTGCTCGGATAAGGGTCTGGTATGGATTTTGAGGGGGACCCCCACGCCATTTTTTTTATTATTTGGCGTGGAGTTCCCCTTAAAATCCATGCCAGACCTGAAGGGTCTGGTATGGATATTTAGGGGGAACCCCACGTTCAGGTTACTAAAATAGAATGCACCTGTGTGATAACAACAATCTTTAACAAAAGGATCACCTAAACAAGTTATTTTTCTTTATTTGTCACATTACACTTTATGTATTACAAATTTTACTTCTTGTAAACCATTCTATTTTGATTCAGGTTTCATATGCTAATGTTTACATAAAAAAATTAAGAGGATCTGATTAGGAAGCAATTAAAGATAAACCTACGAATAAACCTGGCTTGATATCTGACCTGGATTTGCAAATCTCAATTTGATTTTCATTTTTTTGTCATTTTATAATTTTTCTAAACCATCAGGACCTACCTTAATCTGTTTTCTGAAGAGTGCAAGTACAGGTAGAGGCAGCATAGTTTGGGTAAATGTTTAATTTTTATACCTTTTTCTTTACAGAAAATAGAAAGACTACACAGGTAATTATTTTCCAAAACTCTGTGCAGAACTTCTTTGCACAAAATATAAAGCTTATGACACTTGTAACACTTGTATGTTTGCACTCCCACCCTTTACTTAACCCTTACATGGCCACTATCTATTCTTGTTTACAAATTGTTTATTTGCAAGTGCAAAAATATAGTACAGAATGAGCAAAAAAGCCTAAAGGCTTCATTAAGAGAAACTCATAGTCATAAATACTGTAAACAGTTAGATTTGTGTGGATAAAACATGCATAAGGGCAGCTAGACAATGTAAAATGTAGATTACACAATTGGATAGAAAAGGTTCATTATAAAAATAAATGTCAGTTGGAAACCAAAGTATCCCATTTAATGGTAAAAAGAGAGATTTTATCATGTTAAGTATAGAATTATTTTCCCATTAGTATAATAGTGTCAATTCTATCAACAATTAAGAAAAAAGGGGTAACAGAAATTATTCATTGTAAGGCTATGGCCCATTGAGTAGCAACACAAATGGTATGGATGAGCTCTTCTTTATGGCATAGAACCCCCTGGGATGGGTGCAAATAAAAGGTCCATCAAAAGACTCAGTTGAAGTGTACGACCTGAGATTTTAGAGGTGATATCAGAAATTTTCGCCCAAACCTGTTGTAACCTGTCACAAAACCAAAATATATGAACCAATGAGCCCCAGGATAAACAGCCCCTAAAATGTAAGTCTGATACTTCTGGGAAAAAAGCATGGAGTTTAAATGAAGTACAACACCATCTAGTGAGGGTGGTTTTCCTGATAGTGATTTTATGAATTTACATCAATTACATAACATGCCTTCCCAGCCCTGGGAAGTAAACTGCAAATTGTAATTCCCTTCCTATTTACTCATATATGGGAGGGATTCAGGATATAACAGCTCAATCCCTTTACCCTGGGAGAGTCATGGCAAATTTGTTTATAGAAAGCCAGTGGAGAAGTCAGTTTTACTGAATATCAGGAGGCATAAAGTGTCTTTGAAGTGGCTAAGACAGTCAAAGAAGAAAAATGTTGAATCATCTTAAAGAGTTAAAAGAGTAGTCAGCTTGTTAATCTGCCACAAATAAAAATCTTCTATAAGCTGGAAAAGCAGCAACAATATCATGATTACCTAATACTGGTACACCCATGAAGTTTTTTTTTTTGACCCAGCAGTCTGAATGAAAAAAAAAAAACCTACAGATAACCATGATAACACATCTGATGTTAGTGCCGTTATCTCCCTGCTGAGCTATTGTGTTCTGATAGGGGGACTGCCCCCACATCAGCACTCATACCCATTGACTGCGACAATGATCAGAGCTCGCACCTATTGGCTGCTTTCCAGCATGCTCGTTGAAAAAAATGGCTTCTGTCAGATGAGGAGCTGTATACATCGGTCGGCTAGTTCCTCCTTAACCGACTGTTTTCAGCTGATTTTCGGCCTGTGTGTACCCAGCTTAAGAAAGTGGTAGAGGCTAAATGGAATTTCAATTCATACAGCGACCACAGCTGAAAATACTGGGTTGCCAAGATATTAAAAGGGGCCAAAGCTTTGTGAGATATAGAGGAAGACCACAATATTCCAGGGACAAATAGACCCAGCTTCAAATTTGATCCTAGGGACCTTGGAAATAATTATGTTCCATTGAGTCAGTTGAGAAATTCCAAAGGCTAGCTAGGATAGCCAGATATTAGGTAATCCAAGGCCCCCTCTAGATTGAGGATTATAAAGCTTATGTCTAGAAAATCTAGGTTGTCTGTCTAACTAAATATATTTATTCATCTCCACTCTGAGCTTGTCTATAAAATATTTAGGAACTGCAGTCAGTATGGCCCTGAATATGTATAACAATTTTGGTAAAATGTTAATTTTGACAAGGGAGATGATTACTATTTAAAAAGGAGGCAATGTTATGTGTAAGGCTAACCCCAAGATAGGACTCTGTATCTTTAGACCATACAAATGGGAAGGAGGTTCTTTTTTTTGTTGCAATACTTTTTTTTTAAGTTTTACAATTACAGATAGTATAAAGAAAACAGAAAGGAAAAGATAATATTGGCAACAATATATCTCCAATACTGTAAAGAAAAGGATTAAATATGCTAGCAGATGTAAGCTTGACTGAACAAATGGCCCATTACAATCAAATTATAGATATCATTAGCAGAACACATTACGATTTATAACAATTGGTCCATATTTTCCATATCTTGACAAAGGTATCACTAGTTGAAGAATTTATGGAAAGTAAGTACTTATAGGTGTGATTCTGGCAGTTATGCCAGATGGGTTAAGAGCCAAAGTGGTCCTCCAATTTCTAAGTATAACAGTACGTGCCACCAACAGAATGTGCATGACAACAGAGCAGAACATAGATGGGTATTTGTCAATGCTTATGTTGAGGATAGCCACAGCTTAGTGCTTCTCCAGGCTTTAGGGGACTAGACCCACAATTAAGATAATCCAGACCTGATATACCATAGCAAATCAAGGGCTGTAAAGACAGCATAGAGATTATTGACTCTAGGACTGTGAAAGGGAGTTGAACTGCTCTGTTGAACTGCTATGTTGAGTAAATTACGAACTGCAATGCTATTACGGGCTCTCCATGCTAACAATGCAGCTTGAATTGTTGGGGGAAGAGGTTGCAGGTCCCAAGGTTTCCAAAGATCAACCATAAGCATTGTACCGAAATCAGGCGTGGGGTTTAAAGCAGACCCAACCACCATAACGCTCCTTCTGTATTTATGAACCAGTTTTTAAGTTGGTCCACGTAGACCGCCAAATAGTAATCACAAATGTCCACTAGTCCCACACCTCCAACCTTTCTATGTTTAATTAGTTGGGAATGCGAGCATCTCACACTTTTGGCCTTCCAAATATATCTCTGGAATAGAGCTGACAAGGAGGTTGCTAGGGGAATGAGGAGTGCCCTGAAACTATATATAAGTTGAGGCAGAATTGTAATTTTAAATGACACTAGTCTTCCAGACCAAGAGAGGTCCAGTTGCAACTGGTGTTTGAGTTTTCATTCCAATTTTGCTATTGAGGGGGTTAAAGTTAGAGGCCACAATAGAAATCAATGTGGGTGTGAGAGTAATGCCTAGGTATGATATGCCTTATCTACTCCATGTGTACAGTAGTTGCTGTACAAGTCTATTTTTAGTGGTGATGCTAACACCAAGGTATACAATTAAAGACTTTGTGAATTTTACCTTATAAATAGAGATACGGCTAAATTGAGTCAAAATCCGCTGGGCTTTTTTTTAAAGACACTGCAGGGTTGGTCAAAAACAGGATTGCATCATCTGCAAATAGATTGAGTTTATGAGGTCTGTTGTGAAACTGGAACCCAGTAATAGAAGGTTGGACTTGAATTGTGTAAGGTATCTGTGGTAGGTAGTGTCCGAAGTGGAGCTTGAGTGCTGAGGATTCAGGCAAAAATTTAGTTAGGCAGGTCAGGTGGGCGAGCGAGCGGTGAAGGTCAAAATCAGCAGGCTAGAGAGTGGTCAAGAATTCAGGCAGAAAAAAAAAATATTTCTTGAGGATTAAGAATTTTATGTTTAGAGGTAGGGTGGATCTTTGAGAGATTCTAGTTTTATATTTTTGGGCTTTAATCCTATTCGCTAAGTACTTCCCTGCATTTCTTGCATTTGCATGTGCAATGTTTTAGATGGCCGATATACTTATATTGCTCACATAATTCTCTCCTCAGTTTACTAACACTGTTGGATAAGGAATTCATAGGCACTGTTTTATTTTTTTTCCATGAAAGTTTTTATTAAGAACAAAATATTCATACAAGGTTTAACATATACAGGACGTGTGGCTGATGACCTCAGCAATGTGACAAGCCTCTTGACATTATAATCCTGAATAGCTAGCTTGGGACATGGTTTCTGGATGTAGTTCCAATTAGAGTAAATTGCGTGATAGCACGTATTGTCCATCTAATTTGTGTTAAGTCTCGTTGTGGTACGTTGCGCCTTTGCATACGGGTGAGGCCCGGTGCAGAGTATTGTCATCTGTCCTGGAGGGTGTGAGGAGTAAGGGGGGATAGTCAAACACCTAGGCCGAAGTGGTCTTGGGGGTGGGTGAAGGGGTCATGATGGATAAGGAGGTGGGTGGGTGGGGGGGAGGGATGAAGAAGGTGAAGGGCGTGGGAAGGAGAGGACGGGGGGGAAGTGGAAAGGATAACCCGGGGGAGTCGCCTCCCCGATCTCCACCGAGCATTGAGGGTAATGAGGGTCTCGCATAAGAATCTCTGCCTGTGATTAGGTTTCCTTTCTGGGACCAGTTCTGGGGGGATATAGCATGGAGTGGGTTAGATTGTTAAAGTAATCTTCTAGGGCGGAGTGTTAGATGTGGTTTGTGTCCTACTCGTTGGGTCAGATCGGTTTGAGTTCATGAGGGATTTGTATCTCTCCGTAGTGCAGAAATGGGTCCAGCATGCCCATGTGTGGTAGAATTTGTCTGGGGCGTCTCGGGCTACGTGGATGATCTCCTCTAATTCAGCTATTCTCCCCACTCGTGCAAGCCATTCAGAGATAGTCAGGGCTTGGGGTGTACCCCAATGAGCTGGAATGCATAACTTGGCTGCATTGATCATATGTACCCCTAGAGATTTCCTATACGAGCTAGCTGAGATAGAGGAGTGGTGGAGAATGAGCCGAGCCGGAGAAAAATCTATATGATACGTCGTCACTTGAGAAGTGATGTCGTGAACCTGTGTCCAGAAAGTTTGTAATGTCGGGCATGACCACCATAAATGTAGGAGTGTTCCTTTTTCATTCGAGCACCTCCAGCATTTGTCTGATGTTTCTGGGTTAAATCTGTTTAGTAGTTCAGGAGTTCGGTACCACCTTGATAGTGTCTTGTAATTGTTTTCTTGTGTCAGAACATTTTAGTGAGCCTTTGTGTGCTATTGTGAAAATGCGCTCCCATTCGTCGTCAGATAGGTCTATTTGTAGTTCCCCTTCCCATGCCTGGCATGCCTTTCCATCCCTAGGGGAGATAGCGTCAAAGAGCATAGAATGGGTATTGGAGATTATGTGTTGTTGTGGTGTGGATTGGGAGCATAGGTTCTCGAATGGGGTTGTCTCACGTGAGACAGAAGAGTTTTGGTTTATTGATCTAAGGTAGTGGCGGATCTGGAAGTAAGTCCAGTGTGGGATAGGATTGTTATCTGGCTGAGTCGGGAGTGAGCTACGGTCTATGAAGTTCCCATCATGGAAGAAGTGGCGCGCTTGTACGACGTTGTGTGACCAGATGTCTGTCAGAAAGTGGTTGGACATCCCCGGGGGAAATGCAGGGTTGTGTTGGATGGGTGTGAGGGGACCCGGGTTTGAGGAGAGCTGGAAGTTTTTACATATCTCTCTAAAGTTAGTTAATGTGGCTTCAATGAGGGGGTGTTCTTTGATGGATCTAGGAATGTGGGAGGGGAGGATCCATGGAATTGACCTAATCGGTATGGGTGAAAGGGAGTCCTCTAGTCCCACCCAGTCTTTTGTCTCCTTGTGGACTGACCAGTCCACAATTCTTCCCATATGGAAAGCTCGTGCGTAGTTTCGGATGTCCGGAAGGCCAATTCCCCCTTTAGATTTTGGTTTTGAGAGTTGGGCGAAGCTTATTCTCGGGCGGTTGTGTTTCCAAAGGAATTTTAATGTTAGTTGTTTGATTGTCTGGAAGAACGCTGCAGGGAGCTTAATGGGTATAGTTTGAAGCAGGTATAGGATACGGGGGAGTATGTTCATTTTTAAAATGGCCGCACGTCCGAACCATGAGAAGTGGGGCTTGTTCCATTTACTCAGATCATCTGTGATGGTGCGAATCAATGGAAGGAAGTTCTTTGTGTATAGGTCTGGTAGGTGGGAGGGTAGCTGGATTCCTAAGTAGGTGATAGCATCTTGTTTCCATACAAATGGGAAGTTGTTTTGGCAATGGGTGACTAGATCAGCCGGGAGTGATACGTTGAGAGCATGAGATTTAGAGAAATTTATCTTTAAGTTCGACAAATGTTGGAATAGTTCAAATTCTCTAAGGAGGTTTGGGATTGAGGTTAGGGGGTCTCTCAGAAATAATAGTATGTCGTCGGCAAAAGCTGCCAGTTTGTAAGTATGTCTAGCTATGGGTATGCCTTTTATATTCTCGTTAGAACGTAGGCAGCGGAGGAGGGGTTCTAATGTTAGAACGAAGAGGATTGGGGACAGGGGGCATCCCTGTCTTGTGCCGTTTCGAATGGAGAAGGCGTTTGACAGGTGGCCGTTCACTCGTACCTTAGCTGTTGGTGTGGTGTATAAGGACATGATGAAATTGAACATATGGTTTTTTAGTCCTATGTGGCGCAAAACGGCCCCGAGGTAATCCCACGCTAACCTGTCAAACGCCTTCTCCGCGTCCAGCGACAGGAAAAAGCCTTTTTGTTTTTGGGTGGACAGCCAGTGATGTACATTAATTGCTTTTATAGTGTTGTCCCTGGCTTCCCTGCCAGGGACAAAACCTACTTGGTCTTTCCCTATTAGTGAAGGGAGGAGGGGAAGAAGACGGTTGGCTAGGATTTTGGCAAATAATTTCAGGTCTACATTGAGTAGAGATATCGGTCTGTAGTTTGCAACTGAAGTGGTGTCCTTCCCTTCTTTGGGGATGACCGTGATGTGGGCTTCTAATAACCTGTGGAAGGGTACAGTTGTTGAGGTGAGGGAGTTGAAGGCCTTTAGGAATGGGGTGGAGAGGGAGTCTGAGAAAGTTTTATAATAGGGTGCGGAGAAGCCGTCTGGGCCAGGGCTTTTGCCCGTTTTTAGTTGTTTGATCGCCCTCTTAAGCTCATTCTCGGATATGGAGTTATCTAGTTCACGGGTGTCATCGGGTGAGATAGATTTGGGGCTATATTGCTTTAGAAAGTCTGTGATGAGGGTTTTTCTTTTGCTTTGGCCTTCGGGGGTTTCTGCCTGGCGTGGGAGATTGTATAAGTTTAAGTAAAATTGCTCGAATTGTGAAGCTATTTCTGCAGGTGCTGTCTTTGGTTTGCCTAAGGAGTCTTTTATCGTGTGTATATTTGTAGTAGCTTTCTTAGCTTGAATGGCTCTGGCTAGCAGTCTGCTACACTTATTTCCGTGCTCGTAGAATAGCTTTTGGCTTAGTATGAATTTGCGTCGCGTTTTGCGGTCGAGTATCTCACGGAGTAGTTTCCTAGTTTGTGTAAGTTCCATGTAGGTAGCTTGTGCTCGCGAGTGTTTGTGAGCTAGTTCAAGTTTCTTTATTTTGTTGGTCAGTTCTGTTAGTGTCGCCTGCTGTATTTTTTTCCTGTTGGCTGTGAGTGTTAGGAATTTCCCCCGGATAACACATTTGTGAGCTTCCCAAATGGTTATCGGTGACATCTCAGGGTTACTATTTTCCTGAAAATAGTTGCATAAGCTGGAGCGAATAAGGTTGGCGTCACATTCTGATGTGAGGAGTGAGGGGTCTAAGCGCCAGATTTTTCAGGGAAAGTCAGTGTGAGAGTAATAGGGTGATGGTCAGAAAGGAGTAGCGGTTCGATGGTTGCGGATTTTAGAAAGGGAAGATCCTTTTGGGAGAGAAAGAGGTAGTCTAGTCTAGAATATTTGGCATGGGGTATAGAGAAGAACGTGTAGTCTTTTTCGTCGGGGCGGAGGGTGCGCCATGTATCATGGAGGAGGAGGTCGTGTAGTTGTGTGTTAATTTGCTTTAGTGCCCTATAGGGTAAGGTTGATGTTCCAGATGAAGAGTCTAGAAGGGGTTGTAATGTCACATTAAAGTCCCCTCCAAGGATTGTGATACCCGATTGGAACCCCGTGAGAATGGTTGCAATGGAGCGGAAAAAGCTGACCTGAGCCGTGTTGGGACTATAGATATTGGCCAGGGTAACCAAATGGTTGTGAATGGTGCCTTTCAAGAATATGTAACGGCCTTCTGGGTCTATTAAGGAGTCTAACATTTTCCAGTTTAGATCTTTAGAGAGTACGATCGAGACCCCCTTTGTTTTGGCTAGCGGGTTGGTAGCGTGAAAGGAGGTCGGGTATTTGTGGTTTGTGAGTTTGGGAACGTTGTTCGTACAAAAGTGGGTTTCTTGCAGAAACACCACATCCGCTTTAAGGTTGAACATCATACCTAGGATTTGGCTTAGTTTCTCAGGAATATTAAGTCCCTTCACGTTTTGGGAGACCACCTTTAGAGTGGTGGGTTGCGTAATAGAGCTTGGGGTGGTTATGATGGTGGGGTTCTGTGGAGGTGCTATGGTAAGTGTGTTCTGCGGCGTGTCCCTAGTTGTTATGAGAGTATGGGTTTTTGAGGGTTCTTTAGTTGTTTAATAGAGAGCTGTGGTGGAGGTCAGGGGAGGCGAGTCTCGGGGGTGAGGGAGAGGTGGAGGTTGGGAGGATAGGGGAAGGAGGGGCTGGTTGGCAAGGGGAGGCGAGAGGTATAGGGGAAGTTTGTTGGTGAAGGGGTATGTATACCGGAGGTGTGAGTAGACCAGCTACTTTACCCTGTTACATGGAGTGAAGTCCGGTTTGGGTCAACGGTGGTAGTCAATATCCCGTTGTGCGAGGAGGTGGAAGGTGTCCGAGTAGTTGTCAGTTGGATGTCCAGTCCTTTTGGAGGTCGTCAGGTGTCTTTGTGTCATTTGGAGCGGGTACCTGCTTATTGGTGAAAGAAACATACGTCAAACCTGGTTGGTGGGCGGTCATAGGACCTCCGTGTATCTCAACATTTCTAATAATGAGAAAAACATTAATAGTAACATAATCTGTACTATGCATGGAGAGGGTATAGCCCCGGAAAGGTGTCCTAAAGGGGGAACCTTTCGTACAGATGCATGAGTGAACAGGAAGAACAAAAAAACATCAATAACAGAGAAACAGATGACTTTACAGGTCAAAGTTGTTGCAGCACTGAAGTTAGTCTTGAACAGGCAAGGCTATTATTTAACCCCAGGGGTTGTCGAAGTCCTTGCATTTAAAAAGGGGACCACCTCTGTAGTACTTTGTCTACCGTGGAATATGGAGGCGTTTGAAGTCTAAGGTAGTGGGATAGGGGGCCGAAAAGGCGAATACCTGTGGGTTTGCCTTTGTTGGGAAGATCAGGTGACAGGTCAGTGTTGCACTTCATATATTACCGCCTGTCAGCAGTTGCCAAGGCTAAGGGGGTAGGATTCACTGGGGAGACCTTATGTTAGAGATTCACGTGCATTACTTCATTAGGGTGTGTCCCCTTGATGGGGTTCCGGGGAGGGGCCGCTGCCAGCACGACTCTATGCCATGTATGGTTTTCATGCTGAATGGATTGTGGCTACTACTCCTTATATATTATGTAGGGTGTTCATGCGGGGGTTCACATATTATGCATGGTGTGCCCTTCTGTATCCATGTAAACACAGGAGAGGGATTATTGGGAGGAGGAGGATACACGGGTACAGAAGGGGGTGGACACACCTATAGAAAAAAGAGAAGCCAAACCCCCCCCCCCAAAACCCCCACAACAGAAAAGAGGGCAATTTACACATATTGAGATCTGATACCCGTATATATCCAGCGTGTGCCCTCAGTCCGTAGCAGTGGCGACACGTGTCTGGATCGATTTGTCGAGAGTCTGCTTCGAATTGTCTTCTGTAGGCAGGATCTGGTGCCGAGGAGTAGCAGGGGTAAAGCTAGTGTTCTGAGAGGCCCTGAGCTGGTGTTTTCTTCTTGCGCCGGTTTTTCCGTGTGTAGATGTATTGTAGTCAGATGGTATGCAGAGCTGTAGGCATCTATGGGGGTAGAGCTTAATTTCATGAGGCGAAAGTTCTGTTGCTGGGTCTGTATGGCGGTGGGTAAATGTGGACATCTCTCGACTATGTCACCGACATTGAGACAGGTGTTGTGTCATCCCCTGTCATGAGTATAGGGTCCGGTATTGCACCAGGTGAGTCACTTTAGATTGTATGTGAAGTGGGGGTAAGGTTGTCCACCTGATCCAGTCGGTAAAAGTGTATAATTTGAAGGCAGGGGGTAGAAAATGGGCGATGGCTGCAAGAGGGGGATACGCCATCAGCTCAGTCTAAGTGGAGTAGACTTAGGGCTCGTCTGGCCTACTCCGCCTGTGGGCTGGAGAGGCTGTTGGGCTTTGGCGGTCTCTGTCTCTTTGATCCCTCTGAGGAAGTGGTCTGGGGGAAGATGATCTGCGTCTTCTGATTTGAAAATCATCTCTTACCGGAATAGCGTCCATGGAGTTGGTTCTCTGAAGATGAGGGGTGCGGTATGTTCTGTACCAGTCAGGTAATTCAACGAGTGGTATTTGTAGCGTGTTGCAGAACCCCCTGAGGTCTTCCGGGACCCGGAGATTAGCAGTGCGTCCTGCTGTTGAGGCCGAGAGGCAAAATGGAAATTTCCAGCGGTACTGGATTCCTTTGCGGCGTAGCAGGTCAAGTAGTGGACGCAGGTCTCTCCTGTTTTGCAGGGTTATTGGAGACAAGTCTTGGAATATTTTGACCTCTGTACCCTGAAATAGCAGGCTGTGGCGGTCTCTGGCTTTTCTCAGAATGTCCTCCTTCAGTCTGAAGTTTACTAAGCAGCACACGATATCTCTAGGAGGATCTGTATCTCTACCCCTGGGTTTGAGAGCCCTGTGCAAACGCTCACATTCAATTGGGGTCTCAGGGGGTCTGCCAAGAACATCATTAAAAATCTGGATTGTGGATTGCATTATTTGGCTCTGTTCTACGGATTCAGGGACACCTCTTACCCGTAAGTTGTGCCTGCGTCCGCGGTTGTCCAAATCCTCCATGTATCTGTTCAGGTCCCTTAGCTGGGAGTTGTAGGCCTGGGAGGATTGTTGCAGTTGCTGTATGGAGGTGTCATGGCGGGTTGCAGTGTCTTCCAGTTCATCCATCCTTGTGTGCATCCTTTGCAGGTCTCTCCTGAGGTCCGTTAAGGCAGTTGTGAAGGAGCTTTTTATGTCTGCTGCCACTGCTTGTAGATCGCTCATGTTTAGTGGCTGAGGGGATGGAGAGATCTCCATGTGCTGAGAGCTTCTCCTGGCAGTCGGGCTGAGGCTGGATGCACGTGACTCTGTGCAGGCCGAAGCCCCGGCCTCGCGTGTCTGAGATCTGAATAGCTCCGGAATGCTGCGCGATGATCCGGAGTGCGGATCGGGGCCCCTCGGGGATCGGGACCGGGACTGGGGCGGTTTATCCTTCGGTTTTACCATTTTTGTTGCGCCGATGGCTCCGCTATGCTGCTTGCAAGACCTCCGTGGGACAGAGCGGGGAGATTAAGCGTCCATCTCCTGTCGGCACCAAGCCACGCCCTTGCACTGTTTTATTTTAGAGTTCTAAAATTTGAATATCTGAGAGGACTTTAGAAAGTCTATTATACTGCTTTTTGGCCATAGCGCTTGGATTAAAATGCCTCTTATATACATCTTATGGGCATTTCACAATAAATAGGGATTGGTAACTGAATTGGTATTTTATTGGAAGAATTACAAGAGATGCTGGGAGATAAAGGTGGAATTGAAGGAGGATTGTAGCAAATTAACATTACAATGCCAGACAGATAGTGGCCGGCAAGCATCCTGCTCTTCTGTCATCACAGAAACAGCACCGTTTTCAGATCAAATGATGTCTGAGATAGTGGAGGAAGACACTTTTTGCAGTAGCCACTTGTCTGTTTCAAAAACATCAATGCCAGAGTATGTCTGATGCGTGGAGGAAAAAAAGGTGAAGCCCCTCTCTGTTGCATGCTGACACCTCCATACATCATACACTTTTTCCAGATGAAACAGAGACCATAAAGAAATAGAACAATCTTTGGTTGGGGAGCTAGAATACAGGCGGGGGTCAGCTGTAAGATACCCCACACATAAAAAAATGACCATACTTAACAGATGTTACAACTTTTTTTTTTTTTTATAATTTATTCTTTATTCAATTTTTCATATATACACATTTAACAGTAAGAAAAAAAAAAGAAAGAAACACCACACATACCAAGAAATACATTCTTTGTTTCATAGCTTCTATTCAACTCTGTGCATTTTTGTCTCACTATATGTACCATACATTGGTGACTGCTTTCCCATTTAATACCTGGAGAGCAGCTCAAGTATCTCTCTTCCCTCTCTTCATAGTGACCCTTTCCATCCCTCTCTTTAATCTACACCAGGGGTCTCCAAACTACGGCCCTCCAGCTGTTGCGGAACTACACATCCCATGAGGCATTGTAAAACTCTGACATTCACAGACATGACTAAGCATGATGGGAATTGTAGTTCCTGAACAACTGGAGGGCCATAGTTTGGAGACTCCTGATCTACACCCTCTGATGGATACATTTCAATCAGCCATGGATTCCACATTTTATTAAATTCTTTAACATTACCTCTCTTTATATATACCGCCTTTTCTCTATACAGGTTCTCGTTTATTATCCCAATCCAGTTATCTACCGTGGGTGGTTCCTTTGATTGCCATTTACCTGCAATTAATTTTCTGGCTTGCCATAGTTTTACTTTTACTCTCTTCCCTTACTTCTCTATATCCCAGTATACACTCTTTAGGTTCCAGCTCCAGTTTGATTCCGAATATCCTACCTATACTATTAGTCACTCCCTTCCAATAGTGGACCAATTTGGGGCACTTCCACATCATGTGGATGAGATCTCCTGTTTTTTGGCATCTAGGACAATTATCGTCGGCCCTTCTGCCAAAATCAAACAACCGTTTGGGGGTATAATATGCTCTATTTATCAACATCAAATGTGATATTCTCTGTGGGGGGGACACAGACACCTTTGAACCTTTCTCCAAGATTCTCTTCCACTGTGTATCCGTTATTAAACCAATGTCTTTTTCCCATTTTACTTTTACCTTTTCAAGTCTCCCCCTTGAATCTATTTCCTGCCCCAGATATTCATATAGCCCTGATATCAGCCCCTTAGTTGATCCTATCTGTGAGATCTTTTGGAAGAGTGGCATTTTTTGCCATATTAGTGGTTGTTCTGAAAATTGTGCCCTAAGAGCATGTTCTACTTGTAAATATGAGAAAAGAGAATATTGTGATATATTAAACTCTCGCTTTAAGTCCATAAATGTTTTCAGAATATTACCTCTGTATAGGTGACTCAATTTCCTAATCCCATTTTTTTCCCAATCCCTGATTTTGCCTATCAAGTAAATCTCTTTGAGGTTTCTATTATTCCACAGGGGTGTTTGGTCAATCATCCCTTTATAATGCAGCTGTTTTTTAACTGTTGTCCAAATTTTTCCCACCATTTTTGTGGTAGGGTATTCATGACCAAATGAGCCTGCCTCCAGTGTTTCTATTAGTGTATCATGGCCCGCTCCCACCAGGATCAATTTCAAATTCGGGGTGCCTCCTCCCGGAACCCCACAGCCCAACAGCTGCTGAAGCTGAGCCGCCAAAAAATAGCGCTCCCGGTGGGGCACCGCAAGACCCCCCTCTTTCACTGGGAGCTGCAAGGTACCGAGGGGGATCCTAGCCTGACCCCCTTTCCAGATAAGCTCCCTAAAGAGGGTTTTGATTTTCCTGAACCATCTCCTGCATACCCACACCGGGGAATTGTGTAGCACATACAGGAGCTGTGGCATCCAGATCATCTTTATAAGGGCACATCGACCTGCAAGGGAGGTGTTTCCAAACTGCTATCTTCTTTTTAAACCTGGTCAATAGCGGTACTAGGTTACGACTCAAAAATTGATTAGGATCCCTCGTCAGGACCACTCCCAAATATTTCAAACCTCCAGTTGGGGCATTCCTGGTATTCTAACTTCCATATTTGTATCAATTGGGAGTAGTTCTGACTTCTTCCAGTTTATCTCAAGCCCTGTAAACCTGCCAAAGTCCTCCACTATGTTCATTGCTCTGGTTAGAGATCGATCCAAATCCCCCAGGAACAATAAGACATCGTCCGCATATAAAGCAATTTTCTCCTCCCTTCCCCCCTTCCTTTGGAAACCTATTATTTCAGTGCTATTTCTAATAGCAATAGCTAGTGGTTCCATTGCGAGCGCAAAGAGGAGGGGAGACAGGGGGACCCCTGTCTCGTCCCCCTCTCCAACTCGATTTCCTCTGAAAGTTCATTATTCATTTTTAACCTGGCCTTTGGCTTATCATAGAGCAGTCTTATCCACTTGGTGAACAGGGGGCCTACCCCAAACTTCTCCAACACTCTCCACATATATCCCCACTCCACGCTATCGAATGCTTTTGTTACATCGAGTGCCAACACCGCTCTTGGCCCCTCGTTCACCACCGGACTTTGTAAATTCAGAAAAGCTCTTCTTATATTAAGGCTTGTAAATCTATCAGCGATAAAGCCTGTCTGGTCCAGATGGACCAGCCTTGCAATAACCTTGCTCAACCGACTCGCCAATACTTTGGCCAGAATTTTAGTGTCGGAACACAGCAGGGAGATTGGTCTATAAGCCGAAGTATCTAGGGGGTCCTTCCCTTCTTTCTGTAGGATTATAATGGTAGCTTCCAACATTGAGGAAGGTAACCTTCCTTCCTTATTGGCCTCCTCCAGTGTATTTAGCAGTGCCGGGAGCAGGATCTCTCCATAACTTTTGTATATCTCAACAGGCAGTCCATCAGGGCCCGGTGATTTTTGATTTGCCATGCTATTTACTGCCTGCTGAAGCTCTGCCAAAGTCACTGGAGCCTCCAAATCCTCTCTCTCCACTTGGGTCAACGCTGGAATCTCCAATTCCCGCAAAAAATCCTCCATTACGTCCTCCATCCCGACCTTCTGTGCTGTATATAGTTTTTCATAGAAACTCCTAAACGTCCGGACTATCCCTTTGGAGTTGGTTGTAATCTCTCCGCCCTCGGTTCTAATAGCTTGAACAACAGAGGTTGGAGAGTTTATTTTTACTATTTGTGCTAACATCCTTCCTACACTTTCTCCTTCTGCAAACGTGGATTGCCGTTGGAGGAGCCTTCTAGTCTCAACTTTTTTCCATGATAACTAGCTTATAGTTCTTTTGCCTATCTATCCAAGTTTTTTTATTCTCCAGTGTTGGATCCACTATAAA
The DNA here is from genome assembly GCA_028564925.1 of Lithobates sylvaticus. Lineage (NCBI taxonomy): Eukaryota > Metazoa > Chordata > Amphibia > Anura > Ranidae > Lithobates > Lithobates sylvaticus. The sequence continues at coordinate 439,503,272 of CM053027.1, read as the reverse complement.
ATGATTTTCGGCTTCCAGCATTTCTCTCTGCGCTTTTTCCTCCACTACTCTAGATTTTCTGTTGAACTTGGCCACTTGCTGTATCAGAACCCCTCTCAAAAATGCTTTCAATGTGTCCCATATTATACCAGGTGGTGCTGACTCCTTATTAAATACTAAGAATTCCTTTATTTTAGGCAAGGTCTCATCTGATTCCTTAATCAAATCCAACCATCTTGGGTTTATCCTCCACTCCCCCCGAGCTCTCTTTTCCCCCACTTTCACTGCCATTACTATTGGGGAGTGATCCGAGATCCCCCTTGGGCAATAATTGATTTTTTCCACCCTCGGCACCGCACCCACACTCCCCAGGATCAAATCTATCCTGGAGAGTGTGGAGTGCGTAGCCGAGTAGCATGAGTACTGTTGCACTTCGGGGTTACGAACTCTCCATATATCCACCAGACCCAATTCTTCTATAAACTGACCTAATTTACTTCTCTCCACAGTATCCGGGGATATCTTTATTGGGAACCTGTCTAATTTATTATTCAAGACCTCATTAAAGTCACCCAATACTAATACTGGGGTTTCCCCTTTATCCTGCAGAAATTCATTCAATTTGAGCAACACATCAATTTTAAATGGCGGCGGGATGCAAACATTAGCAATCACATATGCTTCATTTTCAATCGTACAGTACAAAAAAATATATCTTCCGTTTTCATCAATATCAATCTGTCTGCAGGAGAAGTTCACTCCAAATGTCACCAAGACACTCACCCCCCTACTATAGGTAGAATATACCGAATGGTATTGAAGTTGGTATTTCTTATTCTGCAGGGCTCGGGCAGTCTGCTTAGTAAGGTGAGTCTCCTGCAGACAGATCAATTCTATTCCCCACCCCTCCATTACTGCAAACACAGCTGCTTTCTTGGCCGGGGTCCCCAGTCCCCTGACATTCCATGTTCCCACATTGACCACAGTAATTTCACCTTACATTGGCGCATTGACACTAGACAGTCTGAAATATGCCCATATTTAGGGCTTCCCCTGCAACTATTATCATTTCCACCCGTAATCCTCTAATACATCCCTTTCCCTCTACCAAAAAGCCACTATTAGTGCATGATCTACCCCTCACAATATCAAAGCAATAGAAGTCTACGGAGCAGCCATTGCTCCCATAGTCTTTCATCCCCATTATCCATTATCAATACGTGCTCTCACCCTCATGTTATCAAACCAATTTATCTGATAGTGAAGAAAGCAAAAACAAAAAAGGGGAGAAAAGGAGGGGAGGGGCAAAACCATAAAGTTCCTCCCACCCCAACAGATTCCTCCATTCATGCGCCCCATTCTATAAGTGTTCTCTTTTTTAATCCTTAGTGAAATTTGTGTCACTTCTTTATTTAATGTGTTTATATTCTGTGTTGTGCATCTCTCTTTAGATTTAAAGCAAATTATTTTTATCCTATCTTCCCTCTTGTCTACCCACTTCCCTCCCCGCCTCCCACTCCCTCCCACCTTTTTTTTCCACCTACCTAGGTGTTTCCCTAGGGGGCTATAGATGACCGAAACCCATTTTAACCTTACCACACTTTCTCTTTCATACATATCCCTTTCTTACTTCCTGTGTATCCCCTGCGTGTCCCCCGCCCCCCATACTCAAAAAAAAAAAAAAAAAAAAAGACACAGCATCTCATATTCTTATACAATAGATCTTATTGGGCGCACTTTGTTGTATTCTGGCCTGTACCCCCTTTTTGGGGGGTGTCTGTACTGGAACATGTGCATACTGCTTAAGCCTCACTGCAGCTGATGCAGATGCGGCTGCTATCTGTTGCTGGGTTTGGTGAGAGGTTTTCTCCTTGGCTGAGCGCAAATGTTGCATGGTTGATAAAACAATGATGGCGGTTATAGTAGTCAAAGAGATGAGAGTAGTATCCTACTTCGGACACTTGCTAACTTTCAGTCTATTATCAGGCCAGTAAAATAAAAGGAGGTCTGGTGCTGCACAAAGCACAGTATAAACAGAGGAAGAAAAAAAAAGAAACAAAAAAATAAAAAAAGGGGTAGGAGAGTACCAACCAGGCAATATTCAGTGTTTCCACCACTTATTTGTACTCTACTACCTCTGCTCATATGTCCTGTATGCATCCAGGATTACACAGTGCAGGCACTTTTAAAACTTTTTTCCTTCCCTTTCCCTTTAAAACAGGCTCGCAGTACTCAGCAATATCAGCAGCTTCAGCAGTAAGCTCTTCTCTAGCAAATATTATAAATTATATGCCCATGACCTAATGAATGTATAGCCATATACACTTTTTCTTCCACCAAGCAAAGGAGAGATAGAAATATAAAAATAGAAAAAAAGAACAGTTCATGTGACCTCCAAAAGTCCCTGCAGTTTTTCTTTTTTTTTTTTCCTTACACAGTTCAATTCCTTCAAAGTGACATTTTGTAAAGCAGGGCCAACATTGATACCTTATCTCTCTATTTGCATTTCCTCACATATCCAGAGGTGGTTTATAAGGACTGTTTTATGCTGGGTCAGCAGGGTCAGCAAGGTCAGCAGGGTAAGCGTGTTGAGTTGTTTTGTTTTTTTCCCCCTTCAAACAAAGCACTTTCAATCAGGCTCCTCAAAATTTCTCTAAAGTTTTTTTTTTTTTTTTACTCACGTGTCCAGGGTTGAGCCTTATATCTTAGTCCATGCGGGGGTTAATTGATGCTGGAGAGGCTCCCTTTGGGTTGCAAACAAACCCGCCGACCGTTCATGTACTTGCTGTGTCCTTTGATCCTGTACGGGGTATCCCCGCTCTATCTGTGCACGCTGATGCCGGCTCCGGGGCTGGCTCCCCCTCTCCTCTCACTGTGTCTCACATCCACACGCACCCAGCGTGTGACGTCACCCTCGGGGATTCCCGGCCCCGCCTGGCACCGCTCGGCTCCGTGTAGACACCAGATAGTCCCACCCGCTGATCCTTACGATAGGTCTGTTCAAGCTGTCATTCCAGGGATCCGTACTTCATTCAGGGGATCAGACCGGCTCACTCTCCATAAAACTCAATGCAGTGCCCAGGTTCTGTGATACGCTTCTGGGGAGGGATATGCTCTGATAGTGCTGTTAATACTGCATATCAAGTGGAGCTAACAGAGGGAGAGGACGGGAGATCACACAGCTGTTCTCACACAGCACATCACACACTCATCTTGCCACAGATGTTACAACTTTAAACACTTTGTGAAGGAAGCAAATTTGGTGTGAGTTGGGTGCATAAATGGCTGCTATGGTATAAAGCTTAGAATTAATATCAAAAGTGAGGCTTATGCACTGTCTGTCTTCATCTAGGGAACTTCTTGGACCTGGCTTTGGTGTGCTCGGTCCCTTGCTGCGTTGGGCTGTAGCAGGCATACTGTCTAGGGGATGGATGCTCCACTTTTGCACCCTGCTCCCTCTTCTGCTGTGCTGGTGGCTCTGTGCGACCACCTCCTCTTCCTCCGAACTACACAGGTCACCTGCATGACGTTGATTCCATGTGGGGTCGAGGACCTCATCATCCTCCACATCATCTTCCACCCAGTCTTCACCCCTGCCCTCCTTGTCGGTCTGCACAATTGCGAAAGCAGCAGCAGTTGGCACCTGTGTTTCGTCATCATCCGAGACGTGCTGCGATGGTCCTCCCATGTACTCATCTTGAAAAATAAGGGGTTGGGCATCGGTGCACTCAATCTCTTCCACTTCTGGGGCAGGGCTAGGTGGATGGCCCTGGGAAACCCTGCTAACAGAGTCATCAAAAAGCAGAAGAGACTGATGCATGATTTGGGGCTCAGACTGCTTGGCTGATTTGCAAGGGGGTGAGGTGAAAGACTGATGGACATTGGCTGCAGGTGCCAACTCTGATCTTTCAGCAGGAGACTGGGTGGGAGACAATGTGAAGGAACTGGAGGCACTGTCAGCAACCCAATCTACTATCGCCTGTACTTGTCCTGGCCTCAACATTCGTAGAGCCGCATTAGGCCCTACCAAATACCGATGCAGGCTCTGTCGCCTACTCGTACCTGAGGAAGGTGTTTCACTTGTGTGTGTAGCTGGCACAGATCGACCACATCCTCTCCCTGCAACAGAGCTCCACCAGCAGCACCACAACCAGGGCCACGTCCCTTATTTGACATTCTCCTCATATTTCTCAAATTTAGGATCCCTAAATGCCCTAAATGGGTGTTTTTTGAATAGCAGAATAGAACAACAGTATCTAAAGGGTGTATCTCACATGTACAGATACAGACTAGGCCGCAATTTAAGATTTTTCACCTAAATGTGTTTTTTTGAATAGCAAAATAGAGCAACAGTATCTAAAGTGTGTATCTCACGGTGAAGCAAGTGCTCTAGAATAAGTAAGTATATATACTGTGTGGCTAGGAAAAACACAAAAAGATTGAACACAGAGTGTGTAAACTAAAAGAATACCATAAATGCTATCAAATATGTGGTATAGAGTACAAATATGGTAAGTAACAATATTTCAGGTATGTGAGTACAAAAAGTGAAACAATAGCTTTAAATAAATCACATATTAATAAAAGCAATTGATAAAGTCCATGATTTTAAGATGTTGTGGTCCACAGACAAGGAGGTATAGGACCAGCCAATATTTCCTCTAATCTTCTGTATAGATTACGCACAATCATTAATTGTAAAAAACACCCGGGGTAGCGCCTCCACCTTCTGAGGTTGAAGTCTTCAGAGACTGGACCCCAGTTGAAGTCTCTTAAGACGAAACGTGTAGGGTTATTGCACTTGCCTAGCCACATTTTTACGGTGCATTTTATATATTTATTCAATTGAACCTTTTTCACCTACTCACATCCATTTGGAAATATTGGACTGTTTTTTTTTTTTTTACAATAAACTCCAAGATTATCAGATTTACACTATGTGGAGGTGTTCCTTTCTCTCTTTTATATTTTAAAATCACCACCATTATCCGGAAGTTCCTGTCGTCTGTGCGGTGCCTTTGAATCACCCACCTGACCAATAGGGGAGAAGATTGGTTACCCTGCCTGCTGAGCCTGAGCCCTGTCTCCTGTGTCTTCATGGTGAGCTGAGTCTGGGATTTGCAGTTGACCAGCAGGGGAGAAGACTGAACATCCCTTCCCTGGCATCCATCCAGACTTACCGTATTCCGCTCCATGCCTGATTGATCCACCGCTGCTGGCTAGTGGGTCCACCATTTAGGTTAAGAGTACCCCATCCCCCCTTACCCTCAGAGGTAAGGGGGGATGGGGTAAAAAAAAAGTATTTTTTTTTGGTTAGCTCCAGGATACATGTTGATTGCAGTTGGTGTGCCTTAAAAGTCCATCATAGGGTTTTTTTTTTTTGCTTTAGAACCCAGAAGGCAGACTGGATGTAGATGGAAGCGCCCAGGACCCGCCGGATTGATCACAGCGCAGTGCTGGAGGGCTCAGTCTGACAGTGTATATTTATTTCAATTTTCATTACAAATCACAATTCATATCACATGGTATTTAGGACAGCGCAGTATTTTTTTTATTATTTTGATACCAATCCATACCTGTTTAATAATTGATTTGAAACCCTAATATTGGTCTTTTTTTAATTTATAAAATCCATTTAAGCCTTGCCATAAAAACAGTTCCTGTAATTTTTAGGGTTGAGCGAACCCGAACTGTAAATTTTACAATTTACTGTATGTTCGGGTTCAAGTTCAGTGTTCGACAATGTAATGGCGCATTTTAAAAAGCTGCAGGGCAGCCAATCAACATTTGTTTAACTCGTGTGCCTTAGAAGCCATCACAGCCATACCTACTAATGGCATGGCTGTGATTGGCCAGTGCAGCATGTGACCCAGCCTCTATATAAGCTAGAGGCACATAGCACAGCACGTCACTCTGCTTTAGATAGTGTAGAGAAAGGTTGCTGCTGCTGCTTTGGGGGAGAGAATTAGATAGGAGTCCTGATTCAGAAATCAAATTACTCAGCGCTCTACCTTGATTTTGTTGTGTGGGTGCAGTGCACAATCTTTTTACCCTGCCCTGAGCCCAGTGCCAGAGAAAAGATAACTTTTATCCATCTGTTAGTTAGGTTGGCGTCGGCGGGCATTTTATGCAATCTCAATGCACCAGCACTGCATATGTTACAGTGAGATACACCCTTTAGATACTGTTGGTCTATTCTGCTATTCTAAAAACACCCATTTAGGGCAAAAAAAATAATATTTTGCAGTGTTTCCTGCATATCTGTACGTGTGAGATACAAACTTTAGATACTGTTGTTTTATTCTGCTATTAAAAAAAATAATAATTTAGGGCAAAAAAAAATTTTTTGGTGCAGTTTCTGCATATCTGTACCTGTGAGATACACCCTTGAGATACTGTTGCTCTATTCTGCTATTAAAAAAAAAAAACACATTTAGGGGAAAAATCTTAAATTGCGGCCTAGTCTGTATCTGTACGTGTGAGGTACACCCTTTAGATACGTTTGCTCTATTCTGGTATTCAAAAAAAAAAAAGCATTTAGGGCAAAAAAATAAAAAATTGCAGCGTTTCCTGCATATCTGTACGTGTGAGATACACCCTTTAGATACTGTTGTTCTATTCTGTTATTCAAAAAACACCCATTTAGGGCAAGATCCTAAATTTGAGAAATATGAGGAGAAAGTCAAATAAGTGATGTGGCCCGGGTCTTGGTGCTGCTGGTGGAGCTCCTGTTGCAGGGAGAGGACGTGGTCGATCTGTGCCAGCTGCACGCACAAGTGAAACACCTTCCTCAGGTGCGAGTAGGCGACAGAGCCTGCAGCGGTATTTGGTCGGGCCTAATGCGGCTCTACGAATGTTGAGGCCAAGACAAGTACAGGTGATAGTAGATTGGGTTGCTGACAGTGCCTTCAGTTCCTTCACATTATCTCCCACCCAGTCTCCTGCTGAAAGATCAGAGTTGGCACCTGCAGCCAATGTCCATCAGTCTTTCACCTCACCCCCTTGCTAATCAGCCAAGCAGTCTGAGCCCCAAATCATGCATCAGTCTCTTCTGCTTTTTGATGACTCTGTTAGCAGGGTTTCCCAGGGCCATCCACCTAGCCCTGCCCCAGAAGTGGAAGAGATTGAGTGCACCGATGCCCAACCACTTATGTTTCAAGATGAGTACATGGGAGGACCATCGCAGCACGTCTCGGATGATGACAAAACACAGGTGCCAACTGCTGCTGCTTTTGCAATTATGCAGACTGACAAGGAGGGCAGGGGTGAAGACTGGGTGGAAGATGATGTGGAGGACGATGAGGTCCTCGACCCCACATGGAATCAACATCATGCAGGTGACCTGTGTAGTTCGGAGGAAGAGGCGATAGATGCACAGAGCCACCAGCACAGCAGAAGAGGGAGCAGGGTGCAAAAGCGGAGTGTCCGTCTCCTAGACAGTACGCCTGCTACTGCCCAACGCAGCAAGGGACTGAGCACACCAAAGCCAGGTCCAATGAGTTCCCTAGCATGGCAGTTCTTCAGACAATGTGCTGAAGACAAGACATGAGTGGTGTGCATGCTTTGCATTCATAGCCTGAAGTGAGGCATATACGTTCTCAACCTGATCACAACCTGCATGACCATGCATCTAAATGCAAAGCACGAGCTGCAGTGGAGTAGACACCTCAAAAACCTTTAAAGGTCTCTGGCTCCTCCTGCTTCCTCTTCTGCAGTCTTGGCCTCTTCATCCACCTCTGTAGTGACAGTGGCACCTGCCTCCCCGCAAACAGAGGATCTGCCCGCAACACTACCACCTGGGTCACCAACCATCTCCACAATATCCCATGGAAGCGTTCAGCTCTCTATCTCCCAAACACTGAAGCGGAAGAGAAGGTAATGACTGGCCTTTGAAATGCTGTCATTCCATCTGGCAGAGTTTTAAAAGCCTGATGGCATTGGCTGTCCCACAGTACGTCGTGCCCAGCCGCCACTACTTTTCCAGGCGAGCCAACCCTTCCCTGCACAACCAAGTGGGGGACAAAATCAGGTGTGCACTGCACAACGCCATCTGTGGCAAGGTCCCCCTAACTACGGATACGTGGACCAGTAAACACGGTCGGGAACATTATATCTCCCTAACAGCACACTAGGTAAATGCAGTGGCGGCTGGGCCTGAGGCGGATATCAGTTTGGAGCATGTCCTTCCACCACCGAGGATTGCAGGGCGCTTCAGTTTGCCTCCTGTTTCTAACTCCTCCTACTCCGCTTCCTCATCCTCTACCGCCTCCTCATCCGGTCAGCGTAACACCTTCACCACCAACTTCAGCACAGCCAGGGGTAAACGACAGCAGGCAGTTTTAAAACTTTCCTGTTTGGGGGACAAACCCCACACCACGCAGGAGTTGTGGAGGGACATGGAACAACAGACCGATGAGTGGTTGGTGGCAGTGAGCCTCAAGCCCGGCCTGGTGGTGTGCAATAATGGGCGAAATCTCGTAGCAGCTCTGGGCCTAGCTGGTTTGACGCACATTCCTTGCCTGGCGCATGTGCTGAATTTGGTGGTGCAGAGGTTCCTTAAAAATTATCCCGCTATGCCAAAGCTGCTGCAGAAAGTGCGGGCCGTCTGTGCGCACTTTCGGCGTTCTCACCCTGCTGCTGCTCGCCTGTCAGCATTGCAGCGTAACTTCGGCCTTCCCGCTCACCGCCTCATATTTGACGTGCCCACAAGGTGGAACTCCACCTTGCACATGCTGGCCAGACTGTGTGAGCAGCAGCAGGCGATAGTGGAGTTTCAGCTGCAGCATGCACGCACGAGTCGCTCTGCGGAACAGCACCACTTCACCACCAATAACTGGGACTCCATGCGAGACCTGTGTGCCTTGTTGCGCTGTTTCGAGTGCTCCACCAACATGGCCAGTGCCGATGAGGCCGTTCTCAGCGTTACTATCCAAGTTCTATGCCTTGGAAAGAGGGATAATTTCGAAGGCTTTCAGGGCAGTCATTTACAAGTGGCTCCGAGGGTGGGTTCCTGCACCAACAAACGCCAGGTACACAATTGTCCAGCAAGGGCACAGTTCTGGAGGATGACGAGGTGGAGGATGAGGAGGTGGAGGAGGAGGAACCATGTTCACAGCAGGGTGGCACCCAGACCAGCTCATGCCCTTCACTGGTGTGTGGCTGGGGGGATACAGAGGACACAGACGATACACCTCCCACAGAGGACAGCTTTTGGCACACATGAGCGATTACATGCTGCAGTGTCTCCGCAATGACCACCGAGTTTCCCACACTCTAACTGGTGCTGATTACTGGGTGGCCACGCTGCTGGATTCCCGTTACAAGGACAACATACAGTCCTTAATTCCCTCACTAGAGCGTGATCGTAAGATGCGCGAGTACAAGCGCACGCTGGTAGACGCGCTGCTGGTGGCATTCCCACCTGACAGCGGGGGCACAGTGGAAGCACAAGGCGAAGGCAGAGGAGGAGGAAGAGGTCGTCAACGCAGCCGGGGCACCGCCAGCACCTCAGAAGGCAGGGTTAGCAAGGCCTAAATGTGGAAAAGCTTTGTCAGCATGCAAAACAACGACCAGCACCACCAGCTGATATGGAACGTCTTAGCAGGAGGCAGCATTTCACCAACATGGTGGAGCAGTATGTGTGCACACGCCTACATGTACTGAATGACGGTCTGCCCCCTTCAACTTCTGGGTCTCCAAATTGGGCACATGGCCTGAGCTTGCCCTTTACGCCTTGGAGGTGCTGGCCTGCCCTGCAGCCAGTGTATTATCAGAACGTGTATTTAGCACAGCAGGGGGCGTTTTTACAGACAAGCGCAGCCCCTGTCCAGAGCCAATGTGGACAGGCTCACGTTCATTAAAATGAACCAGGCATGGATCCCACAGGACATGTATACTGTCCTTACCCAGCCAGTTGTATTTTTGACCTTTCTCACTCTTTTGGGGTGTACCCTAATTTAAAAAAAAATAAATAAAAAAACAGTGTTGGCTACCTCGTCCTCCTCCACCGCCACTTCCACCTACACCTCCACATCCACCACCACCTCAACATCCTACTCCATATGGACCTCGTCCTCTTAGGTCAAGATTATTATTTTTTATTTTTATGTATTTTAAGTTATTTTCCTATCCACATTTGCTTGCAGAGCACTTGCCATGCTCTTAACAACATTTTGCAGCCCCCTAGCCCTTTCCATTACTTTTTTAGAGCCATTTTACTCCACAAAAGTTCGAGTCCCCATTGACTTCAATGTGGTTCGGGTTCGGGGTCAAGTTCGCGTCAAGTTCGGGTCTCGAACTCAAACTTTTTTGCGAAGTTCAGCCGAACCCGTCGAACCCGAACATCCAGGTGTCCGCTCAACTCTAGTCATTTTTAAAATTGTTTAGTAAAACATGCTCTGTCAATAAATTGTGTCAGTATAAAATATTTTTGTGGGATTGGAAGCACTGTATAAACTCTATGTCTTTGGAATCCTATGCTGCACATAATGTATAAAAAAACAGAAGCATTTATTACTAATTTATGCAAATCCCTGGAAAAGATGTTTATTACATCCAACACAATCTCTAAACATTTATCTAGAAATGACAATGTTTCTGAAAAAAATAAAGTAAAACAATTTTTGAGATCACCAAAGCTCTTTCAAAATATATTTTTCAGGAAGTACAAGTACAACTAAATAATAAGTTATTGAGATCTATGTACTAAACGTAGTTTATTCTCATTTTTACAAACTAAAACAAAAAAGTAAAACACCTAGCCTTGATGATGTATGAAATAAATATTGTGGATGCTTTTTGTATAGGCAGGTAAAAAAATAATGTATCATAACTGGAGATGGTACACGGTGGAGAAAAAGAGGTTATTCATTACTCATCATGATATTTACAAATCTTATGCAAAAGCAAGTTGTGATATAGCATGCCAATATGCTAGGACATTGACATTTATGAGTGCCCTTCTAAAATCTGCTAGAAGTTACCAATCAATAGTAAACAAGTCTACATTTCCCTTTGGACAAAATAGGAAAGCATTAATAGGTTTATTTCAGTGAAAACACCAAAATGTCTTTTGCTACACAAAATATATTATTTTAAACATATTTTCCCATATTTCATGGCATCTGTAAAGCACACAACAAATGACATATTTCATGCTTCCATGTGTTTTTCTACCTTTCATCCATTCAATCCATTCTCCCATCCACTCTATGGCCATCTGTCCATTTGTTCATCCATCCACATTTCTCTATACTAAATCAAAATGTGTAACCTCATTGGCTTATGCATTCCCTGTATGGTTGCAAGTGAAACTGGGGACGTCAAAATACAGCCACATGAAATATGGCCTTTAAATTAAAATGTATAACTGAACAATATAAAATCAGTTTAATCATTGTTTTTTTATTTAAATGTCTTAACGTATGAAATGTTATGTTTGAAACAGGACTCTCTTCAAGTCGTAGCTAGCATTTTATTTGGTTTATTATTGTATACATATAGGGAGCATCTTCCACGTGTCAATTGGGCCTTGACATTTTGAAGCAACACTGAGTTTAGTTTTGCTTTTTAGCTCCTTATATATAAAAACAAAAACAAAAAACAAGCCAGTGGTATTGCAGAAGTATCAAGAGCCTAATTACAAGCAATGAGATTTAACTTTACTACAGTCAGTCCAGAAAAGTGGAAAGTATAGTTTAGCACATTGCTTTTTGCACTACTATATAGATTCACTGGTGTTTGCAGAGGATTTTAGTACTGAACCCTTGTAATGTTGATTTTATGCTCAGGATTCAGTCTACTTTAAAAATGTGATACTTTGAGGTTTGTGGTCTTCAATTTTGTAAAGGCAATTTTAATGACACAATTAAAGTGCACAATGAAATGTTCTCTGACATGTTATGTTTAAATCCAAATGGAATGTCCTTTAAGCCAATTTGCTTTTCTAATGATTAGGTGGATCTTATCTGATATTACTTTACATGACAACAGGACAATTAGGGTGCATTCACATGGGTGACAAAATGCATACAGTAGATTCCTGAAGAATGAGCAGTTTCTTCTGGCTTGAATCATAGGTGTATGTCAACAATTGCAGACGGGAAGCCTGTACAAATCAATAACAGGCAGACAAGAGCTCCAGCTGTCCATATGTATCCACACATCTAGAGGCTACCTGCAGTTAGGGATGGATGAGTGACCCTAGGTGCAGAAATATTATGCCTAACCACATATGCCTGACCAAGGGAACAACCTTTCTGCATCCAGGATCATTTAGCCATCCCTAACTGCTGGTTACTGTTGGATGAATGGATGCATGCAAACAGCCTCAGCTCCTGTCAGCCTGTCATTGCTTTGGCCGTAATGGATGGATAACAAAAAACAAGAAGGATGCACCAGCCTCATACATTAACCAAGATACAATTTATTCAAATATAAAACACAAATAAATGTGCCACACCCCTTACAAATTAACTTTAGCATTTGTAGAAATTTCTTGGTGGGATTTTTTTTGAGGCACAACATTCCAATATAAAATACAAAAGCTTTTATAAAATAATTACAACAGTTATGCCACGTACACCCAACCGTTTTTTCCGTCGGCATAAACTCTGACGGTATTTCTGATGGAGTTCCGCTGAAACTGTCTTGCCTAAACACAATCACAGCAAAGTCTGACCATCTAGAACGCGTGATGTACAACACATACGACGGGACTAGAAAAAGGAAATTCAATAGCCAGTAGCCAATAGCTGCCGTCTCTTACTTGCTTCAGAGCATGCGTCATTTTTTGTCCGTCGGAACAACATACAGACGAGCGGTTTTCCCGATAGGCATTGATTCCGTCGGAATGATTTAAAACATGTTCTATTTCTAGGTCCGTCAGAATTTTCTAAAAAAAGAGTCCGATGAGGCCCACACACAATCGAAATATCCGGTGAAAAGATTCCGTCTGACTTTTTCTGCCGGAAAGTCGAACCGTGTGTACGCGGCATTACAATTTAATTAATCCAAACATGCCAACAGATGAATATGTAGCTTTATGTGTTTCATGGATGATAATCCACGTCTTCAAACGTAGACAATAGGGGGTCAAAATAACTGCTCCTTTCAATAAGCAGGCTATCTTTAGCCTGGAAATAACTCCTTGCCCAAGACCTCCCAAACAATGCTGAATTCTCTCTTTAGGAGCAACAGTAGTGAATTACCAAGGGCTCTAAACCTTTGCAATCCATCACAGGTGTCATTCAGAGTGGCTGAAGATAGCCAGCTTATTTATCTTTTTTCCCCCTTTTGGAAAAAGAGATATACAGTATCTCACAAAAGGGAGTACACCCCTCACATTTTTGTAAATATTTTATTATATCCTTTTATGTGACAACACTGAAGAAATTACACTTCGCTACAGTGTAAAGTATTTAGTGTACAGCTTGTAAAACAGTGTAAACTTGCTGTCCCCTCAAAAGAACTCAACACACAGCCATTAATGTCTAAACTGCTGTCAACAAAAGTGAGTATACCCCTAAGTGAAAATTTCCAAATTGGACCCAATTAGCCTCTCCTGTCATATGACTCGTTAGTGTTACAATGTCTCAGGTGTAAATGGGGAGCAGGTGTGTTAAATTTGGTGTTATCACTCTCACTCTATCATACTGGTCACTGGAAGTTCAACATGGCCCCTCAGAGACAAAAAAATTACACTTTTTTTTTACAGATGTTAATGCTCGGTCAGTCTCTCAGAAATTTCAGATTGTTCAATAAGGCTTTCTAGCTGTGGTGCAAACCTGTATGTTATTTCCATAGTCATGGTAGCCAATCAGCATCTAACTTCAGCTTGTTCAATTAAGCTTTGGAAAAAAAAACTGAAGCTAATTGGTTTCTACACAGAGGTGCATCAGATTTTGCACTCTCTGGTTTTAGTATATCAACCCCTATTTTTTATGGTAGCTATATGCTTGCTCAATCACTTAAAAATTGTGTCTTGTCCAAACAGGCCCTTTTATGCTACTTCCATCATCTTCCATCATGTAGAAAGACACCTAAAGGTTGTCCTTCAAAAAGGCTTAGAAATAGCTCTATTTATTTTTTTTTTACATGTACTCTCCCTCTGGAAAAGTGAAATAGCCAAAAGTCTTCAAAAATTCTTCTTCATATTTTTGTAATACTATAGTTATAAAGCTTGAAAAAAAGAAACACATTGTTGTATGTCTATCCCAGATCAGGTCTGCTGGGTTTCTCTCTGGCAGAATCTCAGCAAATGATTTCAGTTTTTCTGTCTTGCAACTCTCAAAATGAATGCTCTAATTTATAGTTTAGGAGGATCAAATCTGCCTAGCCTTCCATATTGGCCTGGTAAAATCAATTACATGGTGTGCTGTGTGTCCATACAATATTTTTAGCTCTTGACTGTGACATAATCAAATGATTTTTCTTAATTTTAATTATAACATGCCTTGTCTCGTTTTTTTTTTTTTTTTTAATGAATCATCTTTCCCATTTACATTGCTGCCTGGGGCCCAAATCAAATTTCTTGCATGCCCTGCAGCTACTGTGTGAAAATGTTTTTTTTTTTTTTCTGCCCCCCCTTAGCTCTGCAGTGTGGGTTTGTGGTCTGTGGTTTGTACACAATACAGTGTATTACTGAATAGAAGATCACTGTAAGCTTTGTTTTGTGATGTGCTTTGCCTTTGTTTGACAGTTTATATGATGTTGATAGCTTTATTTTTATAAGTATAAGTTTACCCTTTGATGTTTTTTTGCTTGGTTGCCTCTGCTGTTTTAAATGCTCAAATAAAATGGTATTTAACCCAATAGCAAACAGTTATTATATTACAGATCACTTTAATATGATGGCTGCAATAACTTTATTTTAGGCTTTTTTCCTTTATTTTCACTGGGTGATCCTGCCAGAAAGTCTGTTATTTTTCAAAATATCAAGCTCTCGCAAATGTATCAAGTTACAGGTTTGAGATAAACCATTTACTACTTACAGGGGTGCTAGTAATGATCTTTTTTATGTAAAACTTTTATCCCAAAAGGGAAATAATGTGGCTGTAACTGCTCATAAAGTGTGAGCTGGAGTTTGACTTCAATTTGTTAGTGTATTTAAATCTGCTAGCACATCTAACACTCCCCCTCCCCTACCCCCACCCTCCAGATTAACAATGCTGTTCTCCAAAGATGCCCCTGTGCTCCTCTACCTAGAGTAGGGGCATTGCAATACAGGAGGTATATTACTGGCCAGATCACCAGGTGCAATTGTAGGGAAAAAGCCTAAAAAATAAATGCAGCCACCACATCTAATGATTGGTAAGTTGCAATATATAACACTTTTGGTTTTGGGTTTAAAGGGGTTGTAAAGGCAATTTTTTTTAAAATCTTAATGCATTCTATGCATTAAGGTAAAAGGCCTTCTGTGTGCAGCAGCCCTCCTCAGCCCCCCTAATACTTAACTGAGCCCCATCTCTATCCAGCGATGTCCACAAATCCCTCAGCAGTGGGAGCCAATGGCCAATCAAACTCAGTTAGCCAATCATGAGAGAGAGGGGGCGGGGCCAGGCCACAACTCAGTGTCTGAATGGACACACAGAGCTGCAGCTTGGCTTGGGTGCCCCCATAGCAAGCTGCTTGCTGTGGGGGCACTCAACAGGAGGGAGGGGCTAGGAGCTCTAGCCAGGGACCCGAGAAGAGGAGGATCCAGGCTGCTCTGTGCAAAACCAACTGCACAGAGCAGGTAAGTAGAACATATTTTAATATAAAAAAAAAACAAGACTCAATCCCCAAAAACTTTAAAATCACTTTAATATCACTTTCAGATTAATTACTCATACATAAACATCTGTTGTTTTTTTTGGGGGGGGACCAAGTAAATTAGCTTGCTGTCTTTGTATGTAAGATAGGCAATTGTGTAAAAATATTGTAAATGTAAAAACAATGATTAAACATGCAATTCATGTGGTGTCAGAATATGGTGTTGCTAGTGCTGTCCCTGAGAGTCATAACATTCTGTATTTATAAATTAAGCTTTATGGCATCTCCCAAGCATGTTTTTTAAAGGGATTGCATTATTTTTATGTTGCCCTTTGAGCTCCGCTAAAATTGCCTTTCTTTGGTACATATTACTAGATCAGTGCCCAACCCCTGATGCCCTTTCTTTTGTCAATCTTTTTGGCTTAGAAAATGGCCATCACTGAAAACAGATTCAGCTCCCTTTGATTTTAATGGGGTTTGTACTATGTATCCTAACTTTGATACTGTTTGGTACACTCAGTTACATTCAGCTCATCACTAGTAACAATAATAACTTTTAGGAAATCACTGTAGTTGTGCTAATTCAATATTTTACTGATCACCATCATTGATCACCATCACAAGGTGAGACCCGTTTTCTTTATATTTTATATAATTCCATTAAGCAATAGCAGAAATCATTTTAATACATCTTTTATAATCAAAATAGTTTCTGAATTATTGGATTTTAGATTCAATTGGAAAACTTTTATCTCTGCAAATATGACTTATATGCCATAAGTGTTGTGCTTGAAAGAACACAAGATAACTGCTGAAATGTCAGCATTTTATGTCCTCGGTAAATGTCAGGACAAAGAACATTTTTTCATGATATTCAAAAGAAAGAAGTTATTGACTTTAAATACTCAAAGAACTGAAACAAAACTTAAAATGATAAAAAAAATGATGTCCACTGACATTATTCTTGTTGACTAATGTACTTAATTTCACTTACACCTGACAAGGGTGGTCAAGTTCAATCACTGTGAGTCACTAATTAGACCTTAAATCTGATTTTTATGGTTGTGAATGAATTAAAGACATTAAAAAATCAAGCCCAGTGAAGGGCTCTCAAGGACTATCTAAGCTAGTTGAACATGTATATTATAATTGGAAAAAAAACAGTTGTTACTCCAGAATATTTTCTTATCAAACATGTTGTTTAACCTTTATGGCTATAATTTGTATTAAGACAAATGTTTACATTCTTGGTTAAAGTGATACTAAACCCTCTTTTTTCAATTCACAAGAGGAGGACCACACATAGATATTATGTGTAGTCCTAGTCTTTTGAAAAGTCCCAACAGCGGTCGGATTTTCCGATGGATTCTGTCCTATCGGACAATGTTGTCGGAAATTCCGACCGTGTGTAGGCACCATCGGACAGTTTCCATCAGATTGTCCGACGGACAAAGTTCTATCTCCTGCTCTAAAGATTTTCCGACAACAAAGTCCGATCACACCAATTACGATTGTGTGTAGCGAATTCCGACGGACAAAGTGCCACGCATGCTCAGATCACATTACAAGACCAAAGCTATTGGCTACTAGCCTCTACGTAGTCCCGCCGTAGGCAACAAACGTCACCACGTTCAGAATGATCGGATTTTCCGACAACTTTGTCTGACCGTGTGTATGCAACACCAGTGTCGGACTAAATCCGTCGGACCAAATCCGATGGATTTGGTGGTCGGATTTTCCGACCGTGTGTATGGGGCTTTACTAGCAGTTTGACTGATGGCAACAGGAGCCTATCACTTCCCTGCCCCCCGTGTCTGCTGAGGATCCAAAAAGTTTAAGGAGTGGTGCTGATGGATCCAGGACCCAGGTTACTTTTTTGACAGTTTTGCCTCAACATCTCATGTACTGTACCTTGGAAAGACAGGAAGGATCTTGAAAAGACAGGAAGGCTGCTTCTGGTGAAAAATAGAGTTTTTTTAAATATAATATTTCAACCTATTTCCTTCTGCATTTAATTGATTTAACACCATAGAAGACATGCATGTCATAAGCTAAGAGACTGCTCCAAGGAAACCAGCTTGGTCTGTGATGGGGGGAAGTACCTAAGATGTAGACCCACGCTCAGCATAAGGCTTTGAAATGGTATAAGGAGCTCAAAAGTAAATTTGTTAGCAATATTTCAAACCCATTGTGCATGGGAAAACATTACCCATGCACAATGTTAAAGTGTTAAGTGTTACTAAACTCACAACAGTAAAATTATTCTGTATATGCAGTAAAGCATGCTTGTTATAATCACGGTGGAACCTAAGGGGTTAATCCTCCACATTGTGTAAAAAGGCTGTGTGATCCTGTATGCACAGATCCTCCTCTTCTTCCACTGACTTCAAAACATGTCCATATAAGGCAGAGTTACTGGAGTCAGGCTGCACATGCTCAGTTTTGTGTTAATTGCTGGACAGTTTTTTTCCTCTTGAGTGAGTGCATGTATTCAGCACAGGGCCAAGCAACACTGTTCAGACAGAGGGTCAGGAGTCCTGCATCCTGATGGGACAGCTCAGTGCAGTATGAAAACTCCTCTTACAAGCTTTAACCAGCAACTGATAGATGTCACAAGACTGCTACATACTGCTGATGAGACAAGGTATTTAGCAGTTTATACTTACTAAAAAATATATAAAACATACACATAATTTTCATGTACTGTGGGAGACCAGATATAGTGGATGTGGGGTCCTGGATTTAGAAACACTTTAAAGTGAAACTATAATGCCACGTACACACGATCAGATTTTCCGCCAGCAAAAGTCTGATGAGAGCTTTTGGTCGAAAATTACGACCGTGTGTATGTTCCATCTGACTTTTGCTGGCGGAATTCCTGCCAGCAAAAGATTGAGAGCAGGTTCTCAATTTTTCGGTCGGACAAAGTTCAGATCGGAAATTCTGATCGTCTGTACCAATTCCGACACGCAAAATTCCTACACATGCTCGGAAACAATTTGACGCATGCTGTGAGGCATTGAACTTAATTTTCTCGGCTCGTCGTAGTGTTGTAGGTCACGACGTTCTTGACGGTCAAAAGTTTAGAGAACTTTTGTGTGATTGTTTGTATGCAAGCAAAGCTTGAGCGGAATTCCATCAGAAAAACCATCCAAGTTTTTTCCGATGGAAAATCTGATCGTGTGTATACGGCATAAGTGTTTTTAATCAGTTTTATTTTGTTTCCTTTTTAAACTTAATGTTTTAAAACTGTTGTTTTACATTCATTATTTTAACCACTTCAGCCCCGAAATAAAATTTACGTGCTTTTTTTCCCACAAATAGAGCTTTCTTTTGGTGATATTTGATCATCTCTGTGGTTTTTATTTTTTGCGCTGTAAACAAAAAAAGAGCGACAATTTTGAAAAAAACACAATATTTTGTACTTTTTGCTATAATAAATATCCCCAATTTTTTTTTCTCAGTTTAGGCCGATATGTATTCTTCTACATATTTTTGGTAAAGGCGCCTATTGATTGGTTTGCACAAAAGTTATAGCATCTACAAAATAGGGGATAGATTTATGGCATTTTTATTATTCTTTTTTTTTTTTACTAGTAATGGAGGTGATCTGCAATTTTTATCGAGACTGCAACATTATGATGGACATTTTGGACACTTTTGACACATTTTTGGGACGATTGACAATTATTATTGACAATTATTTGACAATTATACAGCGATCAGTGCTATAAAAATGCACTGATTACTGTATAAATGTCACTGGCAGGGAAGGGGTTAACACGAGGGGGCGCTCAAGGGGTTAACTATGTTTCCTAGTGTGTGTTCTAACTGTAGGGGGAGGGGACTGACTATAGGAGACGACAGATCGTGGTTCCTAGCTATTATGAACTCACAATCTGCATCTCCTCTCCTCACAGAACAGGGATTTCCGTGTTTACACACACATGTCCCTGTTCTGCCTCTCGTGCCCACGATTGCGCGTTGCCGGCGGTCATCACGACCACCAGTCATGAGCATCGGCACACCCGCAGTGCAGCGCGCCGACCTGCCACAGTATAATGATGGCCGCTGGTCGGCAAGTGGTTAACAATCTATTTACAATCTTTATTCTAAAAATAAACATTGAATACTGTACATAAGGAAGAGTACATAAGAGTACATAAGGAAGAGCACAGTGGATTATCTAAGGAGACAGCACATCATGTAGCTATCTCCTAAAAAGAAGACTATAAATGCTTTCCTCTCCTGCTAAACTTCTGGGAGTGTCAATCTCCTGTGTATCCTGTATAACTCACTGGTTCCTCCTGTCAACCCCTGCATCACCATTGTGTCCTGTAGCAATGTGGAAGTAGGAGAAACCATAGGGCACTGCGGGGGGCACAGAACAATGATATTCCCATTAGTATTTTACAATTCCAAGCAAATTTAATGGAACAATTCATCAGCAATGAAGTGGCTTTCACTGGCAGTAGCAACCAACAGGAGAAGGCTCTATTTACAGTCTTCTTTTAGGGTAACAGTTTTGTTGTTATTTTGCTATTTGTCATCAGCTATTTGTTAGAGAGGGTGCGGGATTGTTTAGTGGTGATGGGTGGGGTTAAATATGTGGATGGAAAAGAGTTAAAAAGTTACAAAGAAGGGCAACCAAATTAAAGTGGAAGTCCACCCTAACACTTAAATTCTCCCCTGCATGCATTCATGTGAGCTAAGTTCAGCCTTATGCTCCAAAATGCTCCTTTATTTTGCAGAATCCAGTGCCATCACATTACTTCAATTCTACTTCCCAGAGAAAAATCAGCCAGTGGCTGTGGTTTCTGAAAGCTAGTGACATCACTTCCTGGGAGGGACACTGTTCCTGTATAGCCAGTGGGCGTATACAGGATGGGAGGAGCTGATCATAGGTTCCTGCCCAGTGTTTCTTCATTGTACATCCTAATTCTTGAGTAAATTAAGAAATAAAAAGCCCCATCATAACAGGGGGAGGTGCGGGGCACATATACAGTATAGCTGTGCACAGGAGAATGTTTGCCATTGAAATCAATGGGCTGTGACTTGTCATGCGACTGTATGTGCCCAAAGTTGCATGACAAGTCGCACTAGTGGAAACGGAGCCTTAAACACATAACTCACATGTAGCTCCCTCAGCTGGGCACGTGCCACACCATGCACACAGTGTCCATCAAAGTGCCATGCAGAACCAACCACGTGGTTCTACAGTGTAGAAAATCTGCAGCATGTTGCATTGTAATCCATCTTACAGTTTCTAACAAACAGAACATACCTCAAAAGCCTGCTGCTCCTAACCCCCCCCCCTCTCCCAAGGAGAACTGCTGGCCAAAACGAGGCTATGAAGACAGGAGGAGATCTGAGAAGGAGAGGAGGGATGGGGGTGGGGCTAGGCAGATCGAGGCATGTCTGTCTAAAGGAGAGGAGGGATGGGGCGGGGCATGTAGAAGAGAAAGACAACGTTTTCAGGAAGTGGAAGGCCCCCATGCAGAATTCAGAAATTAGGAAGTAAGGTAGTCCCTGAAGAACAGGAGAAGCTGATTGTCTGGCTTTGATTGGAATTTTGAAGCAACACAATCAGCTATACAGTAAATGAATAATGTCAAAGATAAAGATATTTTACATATAATTAATAGAAAAATTTTAATTTTTGCCTGGACTTCCACTTAACCGCTTCCCGACCGCCTAACGCCGATATACGTCGGCAAAATGGCACGGGCAGGCAAAATCACGTACCTGTACGTGATCGTGCATGTGCCTGCCTGTGGGTCGCGCGCGCTCCGCCAGCGGCGCGCTCGCGACCCGGTCGGGAGCTCCGTGACACCGGCCGCGGGACCAGCGGACCCGATCACCGCTGGTGTCCCGCGATCGGGTTACGGAGCTGAAGAACGGGGAGAGGTTTGTGTAAACAAACCTCTCCCCGCGCTTCCTACACTGACTGTCAGTGATCGGCTGTTCCCTGTCATCGGGAACGCCGATCAATGATGTCAGACGTACAGCCACGCCCCCTACTGTAAAAAAAAACACAACATGTCACACTGACTCCTCCCCGCCCCCTAGTGGTTAACTCTTTCACTACAACTGTCATTTACATAGGAATCAGTGCTATTTAAATAGCATTGATTTCTGTATAAATGACAAATGTGTCAAAAATGTCCGATGTGTCCGCTATAATGTCGCAGTCACAATAAAAATCGCTAATCGCCGCCATTACTAGTAAAAAAAAATATTAATAAAAATGCTATAAAACTATCCCCTATTTTGTAAACGCTATAACTTTTGCGCAAACCAATCAATAATCGCTAATTGCGATTTTTTTTACCAAAAATATGTAGAAGAATACGTATCGGCCTAAACTGAGGAAAAAAATGTTTTTTTATATATTTTTTGGGGATATTTATTATAGCAAAAAGCAAAAAATATTGCATTGTTTTCAAAATTGTCGCTCTATTTTTGTTTATAGCGCAAAAAATAAAAACCGCAGCGGCGATCAAATACCACCAAAAGAAAGCTTTATTTGTGGGAAAAAAGGGCGCCAATTTTGTTTTGGAGCCACGTCGCACGACCGCGCAATTGTCAGTTAAAGCGACGCAGTGCCGAATCGCAAAAAGGGGCCTGGTCCTTTGGCTGCCAATTGGTCCGGGGCTGAAGTGGTTAATGAGTGGCACAGAGGACCTCAACTATCTTGATCTTTTTCATTTACTGAATTATTAATGTCATTATTATTATCCAGTGGCAACAGTTTGACCAGTGCTTTACAATATAAAGGGAGGCAGTACAGTTACAATACAATACAATAGGGTTATAAGGGTCCTGCTCATGAGAGATTACAGGCTAAAAAGGAATGGGGCAAGTGGTACAAAAAGTAAGAGCTGTGAGGAATGAGCTGATAGCACCCTTAAAGGATAAGTTCACCTTTTCGGGCAGAATTTCACTTTTCATAAAAACAGAAACATTTTACATTGCCATTTCTGGCACAGTTATCCCAGGGATGTAGGTAAGGGGGGGTGAGGTTGAAACCCCCCCCCCCCCCAGAACATCAGTGCAGAGGTAGTAATGTTATGTGTGCTTCAACAACTACATTGCCGCACTCTGCAGGCACTGACGCACACACACTGTTGTTGTGTGCTGCCGGAGCCTGCTGTTACACCGTCCGACCACCGGGGTGCGTCTGGCCCAGGCTGTTGGGCTCAGCGTGGGCTGAGGAAGGCTCTGTCTCCATTGACGCTCTGACCTTGCCCTGTTCTGCCCCATTTAGCCTGTTTGAGCTTAGAGGGGGAGCGCTGAGAGTGGCTCCCCTGTACATCTGAGAGCCCTGCCATGGACCACTTAGAGCCCAGACCGCTAAACGCCCCTCCCCTCTGAGAGCCCCTACCTCTGAGAGCAGGAGATGAGCCCGCTGGCCAGATAGGTCTTTCTGCCAATAGTTACACAGTGTCTGTAGACAGTAGACTCACTGTTATGCTATGTCATTCCCTGTAGTCGCAGCCGCAGTCTCTGGTCATTTCCTGTAGTTGCAGCTGCAGTCTCTGATCATTCCCTGTAGTTTCAGCCGCAGTTTCTGGTCATTCCCTGTAGTCGCAGCCGCAGTCTCTGGTCATTCCTTGTAGTCGCAGTCTCTGGTCATTTCCTGTAGTCGCAACTGCAGTCTCTGGTCATTCCCTGTAGTCGCAGTCTCTGCCCGTTCCCTGTAGTCGCAGCCGCAGTCTCTGGTCATTCCCTGAAGTTGCAGCCACAGTCTCTGGTCATTCCTTGTAGTCACAGTCTCTGGTCATTTCCTGTAGTCACAGCCGCAGTCTCTGGTCATTCCCTGTAGTCGCAGCTGCAGTCTCTGGTAATTTCCTGTAGTCCCATCCGCAACGTCTAGTTATCTTCTGCAATCCATCTGCAGTCTTTGATTATCTGTGCATTTGGCTTGTGGCTGCAGCTACTGTGACATCAATGGGTAAGTTTAATGGCGGCACCATGAAGCTAAGCATTGATGTCATGGCAATGTGTAGTCAACGATGCTATGTTCATTAAGGCCCCTTTCACACCTAAGCATTTTTCAGGAGCTACAGCACTAAAAATAGCGCCTGTAATGCACCTGAAAAAAGTGGGTGGAGGGCTTTCACACTGGAGCGGTGCGCTAGCAGGACGATAAAAAAATGATTATATGAGATCATGTCTTCTTGACTTGTCCAGCTGCAGCCACCAGGACAGGAGGAAGCACTGAGCAGAGTGGAAGCGGCCGGCATCTACCCGCCCACCGGTGCTCTCTATTTCCATTGGCTCCACCTCCTTGCAGTGCCGCTTCCCAGCTTTGACTGCCGCTTGGGTGAAGAGCTGGACCCTCAAGGGTGCTGTTAGCCACCAGCCTGCCACATGGCCATAGATGATGTTCTGAAGTGTTGCTGGCTGCTGGCTGCTGCTGCTGTCCATTGACCCAGTCCATCCTGGGTCACTGTACTCTGTACGGCATGTGATGACTCTGTACGGCATGTGATGGCATTGTGTCTGGCATGTGATGACTCTGTACGGCATGTGATGGCACTGTACAGCATGTGATGGAACTGTACAACATATAATGACACTGTACGGCATGTGATGGCACTGTACGGCATTTGATGGCACTGTACGGCATGTGATGACTCTGTACGGCATGTGATGACTCCGTACGGAATGTGATGGCACTGTACGGCATGTGATGACACTGTACGGCATGTGATTGCACTGTACGGCATGGGATGGCACTATACAACATGTAATGACACTGTACGGCATGTGATGACTCTTTACGGAATGTGATGGCACTGTACGGCATGTGATGACACTGTACAGCATGTGATGACTCTATACGGCATGTGATGGAACTGTACAACATGTAATGACACTGTACAGCATGTGTTGGCACTGTACAGCATGGAATGGCACTGTACATTATACATTATTCTCTCATCAAACATTTTTATTGATGACGCACACCCACCATCAAATGACGAATGAGCAGTTCGGCTCTCTTTCTGGGTGAACATCATATGACATCGTCCCAGAATGGTCACCCTCGTGCTCGCATTCGTGTTCCTAGGACATGGCAAGACCCCGATCTTTGTAAAGAGCCAAAGATGCAGCTGTTTAACCATGTGATCAGCTGTGTCCAATCACAGCCAGTCACATGTAAATGCGGAAGTGCCGGTAGTCAGCTCTCATCACCTCGCACTGACAGTGTGTGGTGAGGAGAGCCAATCAGCGGCATCTCCTCACAGGGGACTTACAGACAGGTAATCATGGCACTGATCATCAGTACCCTGATTACAGTAAAGCCACCCAGTGCCCATCAGTGTCACCAATCAGTGCCCATCAGTGATACCAATCAGTGCCCAATAGTGATGCCAGTCAGTGCTGCCTTTCAGGGCCCATCAGTGCTGCCCATCCCTGCCCATCAGTGCTGCATATCCATGCCCATCAGTGCCGCCTATCTGTGGCACCTATCAGTGCTGCCTATAACTGCTCATAAGTTCCGCATATCAGTGCCACCTATCAGTGCCCATCAGTGTGACATATTAGTGCCTCCTCATCAGTGCCAATAAGTGCCATCTCACCAGTGCCCATAAATGCCACCTCACCAGTGCCCATAAGTGCCACCCCATCAGTACCCATCAGTGCAACCTCATCAGCGCACATCAGTGAAGGAGAAAAATTACTTATTTACAAAATTTACTGACAGAAACTGAGAACATTTTTTTTTCTTTTTTTAGTAAAAAATAAAAAACTCAACAGTGATTAAATACCACCAAAATAAAGCTCTATTTGTGTGAAGAAATTGATTAAAAATGTATTTAGGTACAGTGTTGCATGACCGCACAATTGTCATTCAAAGTGCGATAGCGCTGAAAGCTGAAAAATAGCCTGGGCAGGAAGGGGGTGAAAGTGCCCTGTATTGAAGTGGTTAAAGGGAATTTGTAAATAGAGAAATATAGGAACCCATGTGAATAAAATGATTGAGCAATTGATTTTTTTATGACAGAAGCAATATATTACAAGCAGGATGAAAATGTGACCCAGAGCATGCATCTGTAAAAACAAAAACGGTACGTCCCTTATTTTTTTGCTGTCACAGCTTCACTTTTGCAAAATTATTAATCTGGCTAAAATTTTACTTACTAGTGAAGTCCATTACATTCAATATCCAAAATCAACTGCTCAATCAATTTAAAACATTCAAGGTAATACACAATAACAGGGGTATTCACCAAACATTAAAAAAAAAAAAAAAAAAGTTTTACAGTGATCAAACAGCTGCAGTTTA
This sequence comes from Lithobates sylvaticus, assembly GCA_028564925.1. Classification (NCBI taxonomy): domain Eukaryota; kingdom Metazoa; phylum Chordata; class Amphibia; order Anura; family Ranidae; genus Lithobates; species Lithobates sylvaticus. Next base: position 439,477,246 of record CM053027.1, on the reverse strand, counting down.
ATAAAGTTTGCAGCTTTGAGTGAATGGACATGACATTTCTTCAGCTGCATTTTTTTTGTGTGCACTACTGCTAAAAGATTTAATTTGAGAAGTCCTAACTAAGTCCCTAACTAATGACCATGGTCAAGAGCCACATTTGCATATAAGATACTTCTATTTACTGATTATATAACTGCCAAATAATACTCTTTCAACGTTAATATTATTTTAATGTTATTAAAATGAACACAGACATTGAATACTTTGTAAGCATTTATATACAGTACTAGTATTAAAGTTATGTTTGAAAATGAACACAATTCCCTTACAATATTTCATGAATACATTTAATGAGGCTTTTTAAAGCATAATGATGTGCAATGAAAGTCATATGTAAGGAATAGGTTTCCTACAGCAGCAGTTGAATTCCTGCCATGTAATTAGTCCCTGAGGCTTTAAGGGAGCTTTAAACTATTAGTAAATTAATAAGTAGCAATGAGTTATTGGATCTACCCAAACTGGAATTTGTAGCAACTGGGCCACCAGCAAATTGATTTGTTGTAATAAACTTTATTATCAGGGCTATTACAACACAAGGATAAACATCAAATCCAAATAAAAATGGGATCCTCACTGAGGCCAGCTGATGCTGCCCTAATGCCCCGTACACACGAGCGGAAATTCTGCCAGCAAAAGTCCGATGGAAATCAGATATTCCCTGGATCAATCAACTTTACCTATAAATACTAGTATCCAGTTATATTATGTGCATTTAGAAAAGGATCCAGGCCTTTCTTAAAACAAGCTACTGAGATTTTCTGTATTTGGAGATTAAATTTATTTTCCTCCAGACGTAAAGGGTCCCCCTTGATGACCTTAAAGTGAATAAATCTATACCAAGTTCACTATATGGACCCCTTATGTATTTATACATGTTGATCACACCCCCCTTAATCTCCTCTTCTCAGGAGAGAAAAAATTCAGTTCCTCTAATCTTTCCTCATAGCTCCATGCCTCTTATCAGTTTGGTTGCCCTTCTCTGCATTTCCTCCAGTTCCTAAATATCCTTTTTGTGAATTGGTGCCCAAAACTAAACTGCGTATTCCAGATGAGGTATTAGACAAGAGTAAAATTATATTTCTCTCTTTGCAGTCCATACCTCTTTTAATACAAGAAATGACTTTGCTCCCTTTGGAAACCACAGCTTGGCATTGCATGCTATTATTAGGCTTATGATCTACCAAAACCCCAAAAACCTTCATTGCCATTTATTCATCCAGTTGAACATCCCGAGTATATATAATGCATGCATATTTTTAGTCCCCAAGTGCATAACTTCACATTTATCAAAATGGTATTAAATGGTTCACACTTATCATGTGATTTGACAGTTCAAAATTGCATGACAAGTCACACCCGATTTGTGCCTATGGAACCATTCAAATTGGTGCAACGCCGACTTGCACCGATCTGAAAAAGGTCCCTGCACTATTTTTGGGGATTTCATGTGCGACTTGCATTGACATCTTCGCATGAAATTGCACAGATGTCGGCAAACTGCACCTGAAATCGCCCTGACCAGCGGCTTTGAAATCGCATTGAAGTAGCAGGATTTCCAAGCAGCATTCATATCAAATGGGGGTTAAACCTCATTTGCCATACAGTTGCACAATTAAACAGTGCATTGAGGTTGGCTTGTAAATTGGAGACTTTTAATCCCAGACCCTATATCATTTATAAATATATTAAAAAGTAAGTGCCCCAACACTGGACCTTGGGGTAGTAGTAGGAGGAAGCTGTGGTCTTTGAACCCATCCATTTTCTCTGCAAGACAAAACACAAGACAAACCTTAATGTCAGGCTAAACTCTCCTAATCTTGACCCAATATAAGCCTCCATCTAGAAGCAGTATAGGCCACTGATGGTCCAAGTTTAAATTGTACCTTCATTCTAACGATCGTCGCTTCTGATCCTCTGTCCTCCACTCACAGATCGTACGTACGATGCACCCGTGTTACATTTTATATACACTGCGCAAGCATGAAACCCCCGCCTGCCCCTGACGTTCTTTCATGTGCTATCACCCATCATGGGGGATCAATGTATGTGTTTTGTGGTTGCAACCCCTTCCTCGCTAATAAAGTGACTGAGATGAAGGGGTTGCACCCCCAAAACACGTACATTGATCCCCCATGATGGGAGATAGCACATGTTGACTTTAGGCATGGGATCAGGAGTGAAATGCCCAGTTTTAATCCCAATTTGGCTTTTACAGGGGTGACACCCCATGTGATGATGGCAATATCAACACAGTTTGGACATACTCATGTCTGATATTGTCTTCACTTTTCAAAGTTGATCTTTGTAAGTTCCTGAGTTCTGTATGTTATGCTTTGATACCAAAAAAAGGCTAGTTATTTTAATGTTACCAAAAAAAATGTTATAATGTTATAGACACCAAATAGGTTGGTTTGTTGTAAAACCCTTTGATAAACGCACATGTGAATGTGTTTTGAGTCAAATATTTTTTTGACCATCAACAATGTGTGGCTTCCTTTTTCAATGTTCAAAAGCAATATTTGTAGTAAAGTTGTTGTTTTCAGTGTCAATGGGGGTTATTTACTAGAGGCAGTCCACTTTGCACTCCAAGTGCAGTTTCAAGTGCACTTTTGCAGTGCATAGTCTATTTGTCTTTAGTAAATAACATCCACAGTGCTTTTTTATTTTCCACAATCATGCCATTTTCATGACTCCATGCATTTCTGTCATGGTGCTGAAAATTAGGAATATTTTTGTCAGTAATGCACTACATAGTAGCTTCTCTAGTCTCCAACAACAAATGCTGGTACGTTGGGGTGCTTGGCCAGGAATCCCGTCAGTATTCCCAGAACCTCTGATGAAAACGGTGGGGGTATGTACACGTTAGCCAATATACATTCTAATCCCTCTAAGTTACCTCTCAAAAATATATACCTCCCTTTTGTCATCAAGTACGGACAGGGAGCATACAAACAGTACCCCCTGGGGGATCAATATGCTCACCCCTCGTGAAAATGTAGAATATACTGAATGAAACTGCTGGCTGAACATACGGGGCTGAGAACTGTAACTCTCGATCTGGGTGCATGTGTGTTTCCTGTAGGCAGATAATTGAGGAACTCAGCCTCTTGGCCACGTTTGTCACTGCCAGCCGCTTCACCCTGTTTCCCAGACCCCTCACATTCCAGCTAAGTATTACATGTGCTCTAGCCATAATCTACAGAAGTGTACATTTTGTCGGTCATATACTTAGTCACCCAAATAGACCTCTGAAGCAGAACATGTGCCAACATTGCATACCCCGTGTGAGTTTTTGCATAGGTTGAGGAAAAAGGACAAAAAGGAAAAAAATATGCGGAAGAAATACTGGTTGAAAAATGGAGGAAAAAAAAGTTAAAGTTAGTGGTATTACTTGCGTCTGCGTCAGTTCATATTCGCTCTCCAGGTCAACTTCAATTAGGGGTCCGGACCCCCTGACGGTCCGAGCAGAATCTCGTCCTGTGAGAAAAAAACATAAACAAAGATGGGCCAACAGGGCCTTTTTTAGCTTCATAGGTTAGATAATAGTCCCTGATTTCTTGTGGGCCCCAGGATAACTTGAGCCGGGGGGAACATGGCTCAGTAACTAGTGTCAATCAAAGCCATTTGCCTGGGCGGAACTTCCCTGAAGCAAATATCTGCAACACCATTGCTTGGCACTGCTCTCCTGTATCCGTCTTGCCCAGGGATCATCAGCCTAAGTATGTGATGGCCTCATGGGCACCTCATGGGCCCTTTCAACGCAAAACATAGGGGAAATGTCTCTTTTCCATAAGATTGGAGGAGCCATTGCTCAATGAATTGCACAGGGTTCTTTCCTTCTATTTTTTCAGGTAAACCTATTGCACGCACATTATTCTTCCTCATCCTATTTTCCATATTGTCAATGCGGGCTGCCTGCTTGTCCACTGCCATGGAATTATAGTGCACATCCCTCCGTATGGGGTCCCATTCATCCTCCAGAGTACCTAGCCTGTCCTCTACTGCTGTGGTGCGCTCCCTCAACTTTTGCATGTCCTGTCTGCCAAAAGCGAGCTCTGCCTTCACCCTTTTAATTTCTGAAGTGAGCGTAGTCAGGGATTGGTTGCAGGAGAGTACTGCAGACATGATGTCCCTTAGGGTGGGCTCTGGGGCATCCTGATCTGGGGAGTGGGCTGCTGCTGGGCCTGTGAGGTCTGGCGGGGTACTCACGCGGTCCCATGGAAGGCATGGCGTCGCTGGATCCTCCAGCAGTATGGTGTCATCTGCATCGCTGTGAGGATCCTGTGCTTCCAGATGGCTGTGTGGCGCATGCAAGGAGTCTTTAGGCGTCTTTTTCCCAATCAGTTTCAGGGCCGCGGCCTTGTATGTCTCGCGGCGGCCCGCCGCCATCTTGGCCAGCATGGTCCGGAGCAGAACGGGACGCTGGATTCCGTCTAGACATGGCTGTAAGGGCAGCAGATGGTATGTCCACGTTCCCTATGTCTCTGGCCGTTCGCCGGTACCTGTTGGAGTGTCATACCTGCAGATTAAGTAGCTTTTAGTTTTCAGGAGTTATACATGGATGTCTGATGGAGCAGCACTCTCCTGCTGCCTGTTACATCCGCTGCTAGGCCACGCCCCCACAAATGCAATTTTTAACAAAAAACAATAAATAAAAACAAATTTCGGGAGTAACTAAATAAATTTATTTTTCAGACGAAAACTAAATTCCAAAACAAAATATTTCAGTGTGCACATGTCTAATCATTACAGATGAAATGGAATAACCATAAGGGATATCATTTTGAGAGAGCATGGATAAAAGCCTGCCTGCGTCAATCTTTGCTGTCAGAGCCTTTCTGCAGGTGGGGATGGCTGCCAGGATGTCAGGGCTGGAGAGGTTGCCTATCTCACACCCATCATGTCTGCCTGTGCAGTTGTCAACTTACTTTAAGGAGGAGTCATGGGATGAGGCTGCTGGTGTTCACGCGAGCTTGGGCTTACTAGGGGACATGGCTAGTACATTGAAGTTGATATCAGTTATGCAGGAGCTGGAGGCAAGCAGGCAGGCACCAGTACAAAGGCACAGTGCAGTCGATAATTATTATAGGATGAAAGCAGGAGTGGAGCTTGGGCACCACACGTGCTCTCAATCTTACATCCCAGACACACCCCTCTTTTATTTTTGATAACAATTAATCCAAGAACTAAAAATAAATATCTCAATTCAAAAATGATATTACAAAGTATCTCCTATAATGTTGAAGAGTTGTTCTTTACATTTTTAATTTTCTTAATATTACACAATTATCTACAATTTTTTTTTTGTAAAATATTGCACAATATTTCTTGTGCTATTCAGGAAAATGCAGTGGAAAATTAAAAACATTCACAGCACTGGGATTTTTGCCATCTAATGCTATTAGATTAGTATTTGGCTCCCTCTAGTGTCTGGGGAGTTGTCTGTTTACACATCAGAACATGCTGTAAAGCATATACAGGAAGTGACTTAAAGTTTTACCTGAAGAAGACTTACTTACCCACAGTGCCTCACATACCTACCCATGAGGCCAAGTGGAAGAACTGAATGCTGGGTAGGGAAATAAAAGGGCCAGCGCAGCCATGTTTTGTTCTCTTCCTCCTGGGACTCGTGACCTGCCTGCAGGGACCTGTTTGGGAGTGTTCTGAAGAGCGCTGCCTGTTCGGCGTGGAACCAAGTGGATGCCACTGGAGAGGTGTTGTACACAGAGTGCTGGAACAGCGCGTGACCGGGTCGGAGGATCCAGGAAGCCTGAAGGAGCCTGACAAGAACCATCGTTCATCTGACGGAGCTGTGCGATGTGTCGGATCCCCTGGAATCGGGACTGAGATCACAGAGACGCAGCAGTACCATTGTCCGTGCCTGGTGTCGTGAGAGGGCTGTTGCCCAGAATTTATATAAAGCACTTAACACAATATAGACTAGTTTCACAGTGCTGCTGAGACCTGCAGTTCCACGGAATGGTCTCATTTAATTAGACTGTGTTCGCCAGGCCTTAAAGCATGTACTCCACTAGATATTGACTGATGGTCCAGGTGTATTCTCACAGAAGGAAGTTATAAGTGTGTTGCATAACTGGAGTTGCTGTTATCCACTACTTTATGTTACTTTACTATCTGCTAACCCTCCGGAATACAAATACTGCAGTATAATGGCTAGCTGAAGAAAAAAGACAAGAGACTATACCACTCATTGTAAGGCCTTGTGTTTTGGCTACATGCAAAAGACTGCATTACACTGCATGGGAGCTCTTGATCAATTATACTGTGTTGTATTGTGTTAATACCATTGCATAGTGTGCTGCAGGTTTAATGTGTCTGCATGGACGTACTGGAAGTGGGAAGGTGCCCAGTGTCCAGGTCTTTTCAACCTGAGCATTAGTCCCACTTGGAGACGCACCCGCAGGAGTCAATTAAGAAATCCTTAAGTGATAATTATTTACATACATTTAGTTCATTATTGTGTTAAGTCTGTATACCAACATTGTTATTGTTATTACTGTTTTAGACCAGCTTTCAGTAAACTTACAGTCTGGTTAAGGTATAATTGGTGAGGCTTGTTTATTCTCATAGCAGGTGGAACAACGGATATCCAGGTAAAACTAGAGGTACAGTATATGTATGTTGCTATTGTTGGGTTGTTCCTGGTTATAGGGTTTTCACACCAACCTTGCTACACAGCTGTGTCAAGTGGGTTGAGCCAATTAATTGGGGGTCTAAAAGCAGAGTACAGGCCCAATCAATTACCAGCAGCTCCTTAGGGGGTCAGTGCTACACTATTATAACTGGGTACAAAGGGATACCTAAAAGTATTGTTTCAATACATTTACAGCAGATGATATATCTGTTTTTATTTCAAAAACATTTTTTTTGAAAAAAAGTACATAAAGAACACTTGAGAAAGACAATCGACATATCAAGTCATACAAAGAAAGAAAATAATATACAGTAATACAACAGAGTAGTTACGTATTTTGTGTCTTCCGGACCGGGAGACTATGCATGCAGACTGGAGAAAGAGCTTGTATTCGGAAATAATAACATATAGAAGTCAGACGGTCAGCCTCACCCTGAGCACCCCTATCGGGAACTTCCTGTGCCCAGAGGGAGGAGAACCAATACTGGAGGCGGGAGGAGACTGTGGAAGAGTGGACTGCATACTATTAAATACCAATTTGTCCGGTTTAAACAGTCTGGGTGAACCTTATGAGGAAGTCGATTGTTGCAAACCAAAATAGCTACATAGAATGAAAGAGGTATGAGAAGGAGGGGGAAATAGAGAAGGATAAACAGCTGATGAAGAATGGGGAGAAGAAGGGGAAGGGGTATCAGGGAGGAGCAACTGCCTGGCGAGTCGGTAGTACATCGGTCGTGTATGAGTTGGTGGTTAGAGGTGACCCCACGTAGATGGCCCAGGGTTCCCAGGTTATCTCAAACTTCCCCACCGTATCAGAGAGTATGCTTGCCAACTTCTCTTGTGACATTATCCAAGAGATTTTTTCTAATTACGGCTGGGAAGGGGATCTTCAGCGTTCTCCATGCTTTGGCCACTGTAAGTTTAGCACCCAGAAGGATGAAGTGAATCAGCCTGCGCAAAGCTTTCGAAATATTAGAGATGTATGCGTTTAGGAGCGCTATTTGAGGGGTCCTGGGAATCTGGCTGCCTACAAGCCTATCAATGAGATTAAATAGATTTTTCCAGAATGGACGTATTCTGGGGCACTCCCACCAGATGTGGGCCATTGTGCCTTTGAGATTACAGTTTCTGAAGCACAGAGGGTCTGCTGCCGGGAAGATCGTGGCAAGCCTCGAGGGAGTATAATATTATCTCGATATTATTTTAAAACTTGTTTCCATTAGTGTTGTGTTGAGAATACTCTGAAATGAAGAGAAGCTTGTTTTCTGCCAGACCCCCAGGTCCCAGTGGAAATTAAAGTCTGATTCCCATGATGTCATATAGGAGAGTTTATTGGGAGAAGAGGCAAGTGATGAGTAGACCACAGAAACTTCCCCCTTCTGGTCCATGGACTGAGCACACCATAGTTCATAGTCAGTGAATTGTGGGGGAGTAGGCTTGTCTTTCCATATTTTCTGAAGGAAATGCAAGATCTGATGAAATCTAAACTTCTCCGAGATGGGTAGGTCTAACTTATTATTACAGAATGACAAGGTGATCGGGCCTGCCGATGTAAAGAAGTGTCCGATCCGGTATAGCCCCTTATCCAGCCACCATTTAAATGCTAGGATATTTTCTCCAGGAGGAAAGGCTGGGTTGTTAAAGATATGTGCCAATGGTCTATAGGGTGAAACCAATGTAGAGTTCGAGCGCAGGGAATCCCAGAGGGCATATGTGTGGGATAGGGTAGGTGCTAAGATCGGGGGGCGTGTTTTAGGGTTGGTCCATAAGAGGTAGTCAAGGATGAACTGAGGGACTGCTTGCTTTTCCATCTGAACACAGTCAGGTTTCTCATATTTGGAATAGATCACTGACATTTGTGCTAACCTGGCTGCCAAGTAGTATTTGTGCAGGTGAGGTAGTCCTAGACCACCTTTTTTCCTGTGTAAATATAGGGTCTGTTGGGGAATTCTATAGCCAGCTTTTCCCCAGGTGAATCTTTGGAACGCTTTGATATGGCTTTTCTTAATGGGAATCGGTAGTGAGCGAAAGAGGTAAAGAAGTCTAGGGAGTAGTGTCATCTTAACAGAGTTTATCCTCCCAAGCCACGATATATTGTGTTTGGACCAAGTAGAAAGATCCAATTCCAGTTTCCGGAACATAGGGGGATAATTACTGTTATAAAGGTCTTCCGTTTTAGCCGTGAGATTTATGCCCAGGTATCTAATGGAGGAGGAGCTCCATTGGAGGTCAAAGTTGTCTCGATCACAAAAATAAGCGGAGATAGCAGACATCCTTGCCTAGTGCCCCTAGCTATTTGTATTGGATTTGAGTAGTGCCCTTGCAGTTTAACGTAGGCTGTAGGGTTTGAGTAGAGTGCCCGCTTCATGCCCATGAATTTATCGCCAAAGCCCCAACGTTCGAGGATTGTGAAGATATATGGCCAGGAGACCAAGTCAAAGGCCTTTTGGAGGTCTAGTGACAATAGCATGCCCGATTGCTGAGGGCCCCCTGACCAGTTTGTGTGTAGAATAGAGACTATGTCTACTGCTCTTCGGATTTGGTCAGGGCCCTGTCTACCCGGAATGAACCCCACCTGGTCCTTATGTATATAACAGTTGATAAAGGAAGCTAGACGGTTGGAAAGGATTTTGGTGAGGATTTTTAAGTCACTGTTTATGAGGGAGATGGGCCTATAGTTGCCAACTTCTTCTGGGTTTTTGATATATCTGTTTTTAATGCCTTACTTTCATTACTACTCCTCCTTGTTAATAGCCTTGAGACATTTGAGTGCTAAGTACCATACTAGATAAATGGGAATTCAGATTGCCCCTTTGTTTCATGGAGTAGACAAATACATTTTAATACTAAAACTAACACAGAATTATACAGATTCCATATAAATTATTTTAAGACTGATACAATTTTTGGTAATGGCCATACACATCTGATTACCGTATGAGGTTGTTTTTAAAGTAAACCACAGTAAACTATCCCAAAAGGGTCATTAAAATACTGTGTGTGTGTGTGTGTGTGTGTATATATATATATATATATATATATATATATATATATATATATATATATATATATATATATATACAGGTCCTTCTCAAAAAATTAGCATATTGTGATAAAGTTCATTATTTTCTGTAATGTACTGATAAACATTAGACTTTCATATATTTTAGATTCATTACACACAACTGAAGTAGTTCAAGCCTTTTCTTGTTTTAATATTGATGATTTTGGCATACAGCTCATGAAAACCCCAAATTCCTATCTCAAAAAATTAGCATATCATGAAAAGGTTCTCTAAACGAGCTATTAACCTAATCATCTGAATCAACTAATTAACTCTAAACACCTGCAAAAGATTCCTGAGGCTTTTAAAAACTCCCAGCCTGGTTCATTACTCAAAACCGCAATCATGGGTAAGACTGCCGACCTGACTGCTGTCCAGAAGGCCATCATTGACACCCTCAAGCAAGAGGGTAAGACACAGAAAGAAATTCCTGAACGAATAGGCTGTTCCCAGAGTGCTGTATCAAGGCACCTCAGTGGGAAGTCTGTGGGAAGGAAAAAGTGTGGCAGAAAACGCTGCACAACGAGAAGAGGCGACCGGACCCTGAGGAAGATTGTGGAGAAGGACCGATTCCAGACCTTGGAGGACCTGCGGAAGCAGTGGACTGAGTCTGGAGTAGAAACATCCAGAGCCACCGTGAACAGGCGTGTGCAGGAAATGGGCTACAGGTGCCGCATTCCCCAGGTCAAGCCACTTTTGAACCAGAAACAGCGGCAGAAGCGCCTGACCTGGGCTACAGAGAAGCAGCACTGGACTGTTGCTCAGTGGTCCAAAGTACTTTTTTCAGATGAAAGCAAATTTTGCATGTCATTCGGAAATCAAGGTGCCAGAGTCTGGAGGAAGACTGGGGAGAGGGAAATGCCAAAATGCCTGAAGTCCAGTGTCAAGTACCCACAGTCAGTGATGGTCTGGGGTGCCATGTCAGCTGCTGGTGTTGGTCCACTGTGTTTTATCAAGGGCAGGGTCAATGCAGCTAGCTATCAGGAGATTTTGGAGCACTTCATGCTTCCATCTGCTGAAAAGCTTTATGGAGATGAAGATTTCATTTTTCAGCACGACCTGGCACCTGCTCACAGTGCCAAAACCACTGGTAAATGGTTTACTGACCATGGTATTACTGTGCTCAATTGGCCTGCCAACTCTCCTGACCTGAACCTCATAGAGAATCTGTGGGAAATTGGGAAGAGAAAGTTGAGAGACGCAAGACCCAACACTCTGGATGAGCTTAAGGCCGCTATCGAAGCATCCTGGGCCTCCATAACACCTCAGCAGTGCCACAGGCTGATTGCCTCCATGCCACGCCGCATTGAAGCAGTCATTTCTGCAAAAGGATTCCCGACCAAGTATTGAGTGCATAACTGAACATAATTATTTGAAGGTTGACTTTTTTTGTATTAAAAACACTTTTCTTTTATTGGTCGGATGAAATATGCTAATTTTTTGAGATAGGAATTTTGGGTTTTCATGAGCTGTATGCCAAAATCATCAATATTAAAACAAGAAAAGGCTTGAACTACTTCAGTTGTGTGTAATGAATCTAAAATATATGAAAGTCTAATGTTTATCAGTACATTACAGAAAATAATGAACGTTATCACTATATGCTAATTTTTTGAGAAGGACCTGTATATATATATATATATATATATATATATATATATATATATAGATATCTACAGTATCTCACAAATATTAGTACATCCCTCACATTTTTGTAAGAATTTTATTATCTTTTCATGTCACAACACTGAAGAAATTACGCTTTGCTACAATGTAAAGTAGTGGGTGAACAGCTTGTATAACAGTGTAAATTTGCCGACCCCTCAAAGTAACTTAACACACAACCATTAATGTCTAAACCGCTGGCAACAAATTGAGTACACCCCTAAGTGAAAGTGTCCAAATTGGGCACAAAGTGTCAATATTTAGTGTGGCCACCATTATTTCCCAGTACTGCCTTAACCCTCTTGGGTATGGAGTTCACCAGAGCTTCACAGGTTGCCACCGGAGTCCTCTTCCACTCCTCCATGATGACAGCACGGAGCCTTGTGTTACACTACCTTCCATTTGAGGATGCCCCACAGATGCTCAATAGGGTTTAGGTCTGGAGACATGCTTGGACAGTCCATCACCTTTAATCTCAGCTTCTTTAGCAAGGCAATGGTCATCTTGGAGGTGTGTTTGAGGTCCTTATCATGTTGGAATACTGCCCTGCGGCTCAGTCTCAGAAGGGAGGGGATCATGCTCTGCTTCAGTATGTCACAGTACATGTTGCCATTTAAGGTTCCCTCAATGAACTGTAGCTCCCCAGTGCCAGCAACACTCATGCAGCCCCAGACCATGACACTCCCACCACTAAGCTTGACTGCAGGCAAGACACACTTGTCTTTGTACTCTTTACCTGGTTGCCGCCACACACGTTTGACATTATATGAACCAAATACGTTTATCTTGGTCTCATCAGACCACAGGACATGGTTTCAGTAATCCATGTCCTTAGTCTGCTTGTCTTCAGCGAACTGTTTGCGGGCTTTCTTGTGCATCATCTTTAGAAGAGGCTTTCTTCTGGGATGACAGCCATGCAGACCAATTTGATGCAGTGTGTGGTGTATGATCTGAGAACTGACAAGCTGACCCCTTACCCTGTCAATCTCTGCAGCAATGCTGGCAGCACTCATATGTCTATTTGCCAAAGACAAAATCTGGATATTTTGCTGAACACGTGCACTCGGCTTCTTTGTCGACCATGGCGAGACTTGTTCTGAGTGGAACCTGTCCTGTTAAACTGCTGTATGGTCTTGGCCACCATGCTGCGGCTCAGTTTCAGGGTCTTGCCAATCTTCCTATAGCCTAGGCCATCTTTATGTAGAGCAACAATTCTTTTATTCAGATCCTCTGAGAGTTCTTTGACATGAGGTGCCATGTTGAACTTCCAGTGAACAGTATGAGAGAGTAAGAGCGATAACACTAAATTTAACACACCTGTGTTGTAATGTGTTGGCCGATTTATGTGGGACGTTATGTATTATATATATGTATTGGATATATATATTCCACACACAGTATTAGTGACCAGGCCAGATATAAGTTGACAATGTTATCTGTTACCCTTTGATGTGTAAATCTTATGTAAGTTGTGTGTGTGTGTGTGAGGAATAGCCTTTTAACCTAGTATTTATTGATGGTAATTAGACCTTGAGGTCTAACCCGGGGGGGGGTATTCATGGAAAACATTTGGTTGACCCCCCCCCCCCAGTGTCAGATCAGTATTTGAGAAGAGAGTCAGGATGTCAGGCAGTCTAGAAGATATATCTCTGAGAGAAGGGTCTGGAGGCACGGGTCTAGGAGAAGATATTCCTTGTCATGTACTCTGTTGGATTTTGCCATCTGTAATAATGTTCTGTTTTGGAAACCAATAAAGTGTCTCTCTCTGGAGAACGGGTTTGCTGCGGACAATACTTTTAATAACTATATACCATCTACGAGGAACTATAAGATTAGATCACTACAACCTGCTCCCTCATAACACTAACGAGTCACATGACACTCATGAGGGAAAATGGCTAATTGGGCCCAATTTGGACATTTTCACTTAGGGGTGTTACTCTCTTATGTTGCCAGTGGTTTAGACATTAATGGCTGTGTGTTGAGTTATTTTGAGGGGACAGAAAAATTACACTGTTATACAAGCTATACACTCACTACTTTACATTGTAGCAAAGTGTAATTTCTTCAGTGTTGTCACATGAAAAGATATCATAAAATATTTACAAAAATGTGAGGGGTGTGCTTACTTTTTTGTGAGATACTGTGTGTGTGTGTGTGTGTGTGTGTATATATATATATATATATATAGTATATATCAAATATATTATTAGATGCATGGGAAATGCTGGGGCTTTCCTAAAAGTGTTGAACACCCTAGGCCATACAAAGGAGGAAAATAGCATGCCGTGTGGACTGGTGGGTGGGGCCAAATAGTGTTGACAGTGGGAGGTGCTTAGAAGGGCATGGTTAAATAAAACCTATAGTCCAATAATTGTATACATGGCACACATAGGTCACGTTCCTAATTCCTACAATAATGCTTTGATTACTGTGCCACAAGTGAGAGCCTAACGTACATGTACAAATCCAAGCACAATTACTACAAACAAACAAATAACTTACCATGAACAAGAATTTAATTTACATAGTCAGTGGTGTCTTAGCAACCAGCAATTATTCAGACAATAAAAAAATTAGTCATGAGTATGTAATGTATAGCATAGCATACAGAATGAAAGGGGTCAGGAGTATATAATGTAGTTAGAGTACAGTTGTCAGGAGTATGAAATGTATGGTATAGTGTAAATAGTGCAGGGGTCAGAAATGCATAAGACACAGAGTGCAGTGTGTAAGTTACAGAGTTCATGAGCCAGGAGTGTTTAATCAAAATTTGGTTCAAAGAACAAAGAATGGGACTTTTAAGGCGCAAAAATACAAGAAAGATTACATAAATAGAAAAAAGTTTTATTAAATTTCACAATATAACTTGATATTGCATATTTGACATCAAATGTCTATGAAAACGTTTTTTAAAAACCATACATCGCTAAACAGAGATGAACTTTTCATTTATTGCTCTTTTTCTCAACATGTTTCACCCAAACTTGGGCTTCCTCAGGAGAGTTAGATAATGTCAATTAATATTTACTGGAATAGAAAAAATACAATCAAAACATTGAATACACAACAATTGACACTGCTTTGATAGGATAATGTAGAAATGGACATCACATAATTGAAAAGTGGGTAGAGCTGGTAGGCTCAGAAGCTGACCTGAAAGTCCCGAGAGAGGGCTCTGCAGTCCACAAAAATGCTGAATACATGGGATTGTATCGAGTGCATCATAGAGAGGGAAATAATGTCCAAAACTATATCAGTTTGGCAATCCATCTATGGGGTACATTAATATAGATACTAGATTTGTTAAGATATTGGAGAGAGAAAATATATAAGTGTATGTTATCCCAAAAAATGGAAAACCCACCTGGATAATGATTCCTTGGAAAGATAATAGGAGCATATAAGGGAGCATACAAACAGGGTGCTCATAACTGCCAAAGGGGAAATCCAAGTTTAAATCTATAAGAAATTTTAAAGGGAAAAAACCTTTATCCATCTGGCAAATATTATGCAGATATAGTTACCATCAGCAAACCAAGGACTGATCATCATGTGCCAGGTATATATTTACCTAATGTTGAGGGTCTGCATCAACTCAGGGTGCCAGCCAGGACAGATAACTATCCAAGGAATAGGGAGGCCAGAGTGAGGTACTTAAACCCCTTTAAATAGAGTAAAGAAAAAGGGGGCATTTAGTGATCAGTTCCCGGCAGAAAAACGGATGGCAAATAGTCTGCTGATTCTCTTACCTTAAACAAGTGTTGTTTGGGGAGTGAACCTCCGCTGAGCTGCACAAATGAAGAGCTCAAACAAGTCCCCTTAAATAACCCTCTCCACCGCCGTTTTGGCGCCAAAATCTCGGCGCCAAAACGATCATGTGAGGACAAGTGATGTCACTGCAGGAGCGCCAGGCGCACAGGAAGTGACAGCCGTGAAACAGGAAGTGCCATCCCCAACAGGAAGCCAGAGCAACTGACCTCTGTGCTGATAGCAAATTGAATCACAGGATGTAAGGTCACATCTGAAGGACTGTCAGCAAAGGACTAAAAGGGAAATGGACTGACAATATTGCCAGTACATGTCAGTGAAGGGATATTTGGATATATCCCTGGGCTGAATGTGATCAGTGTGTAGGAATGATTTTGGGTCACAAAACAGATCCATATGTACTACCTCTGTTTTCTTGGGACATATATGTAACCAAGATAACGGCCGCAGTTTAGCGCAAGCGTTTAACCCTTAAGTGACTGAAACGGCGCAAATTAGGAGAAAAATAGACGGATGAGGTCTATTCGGATCCAAATTATCCAAATCCAAACTACTAAATTACGAATTTCAACTAATATGAAAGAAATTATAGCGGATATAACGAATGATTCGAATGAATTCGAGATTCAGTATAACGAATATTGACACTCGAATTATCCGAAAACGTATTAACGTTACATAACACAAGTATATTGTCTATTGTTCACCATATATATATGTGTGTGTGGACTGTTGTTGAATCATTTTAATATTTTTGATGCATTGTGGTTTTTCAATTATTTATACAGGGGGTCCCCAGTTTACAAACAAGATAGGGACTGTAGGTTTGTTCTTAAGTTGAATCTGTTTGTAAGTCAGAACAGGTACATTTTTTAAGTGTAGCTCCAGCCAAAAAATCTATTTTTAAGTTTATTAGATAACATAGAGAAGGGTTATCACCCCTGTAACATTTGTTTTTGCTGTCTGTGCCCCCATGACAATTGGATTTTGAAAATTTTAGGTTGTTAGGGAAACATGGACTGGTGATAAAGCATCAGTGGAGACACCTTTTTTCCCATATTAACTCTTACAGGAGTGAATTTCCATTTCTAGGGGTGAATTTCCTCTCACTTCCTGTTGTCTCCCTCCGTTTGTAAATAGGAGTCGTTTGTAAGTCGGATGTTTGTAAATAGGGGACCCCCTGTACACTAAAGTCATTTTTTTATTTGCTACCATTGCACTGACCACTAATAATTTCTTGCATTTTTTCTTGCATTTTTTCAGTATATGTAATTTTTATTGGACATAACACAAACTGTCATTTATCTCAGCACTTTATATTTATGTAATCATCATTTATTTATTCCAAACATGAAGATAACCCTAAAATCACGAAGCTTGCAAGCAGTTCCAATTACCCGACACTGTGACTGTGATCAACTGTTCCTCACTGAAGGTGCAGGGCACTTGTGTGGAAGATGCCATTGTGGAAAAGTGGCAACATTCTGCCGGTAATCCAGTCATTCATGCCAACCCAGCACGCTGGCACACCGGAATTGATGTTGACAAGTCACTGAGAGGAAGGTGGAAAAAAGCCGCAGGGAGCCTAGATGATTCACTAGCAGTCAGAATCCTGTGACAATGCATTTTGCATGCATGCGCTTTGTCAATTAATGTAACAGAGGGCAGCCAGCATCTATATACTATTTAAAGGATTAGGGGAGGGACAATGGGAAGATCCAATGACTCATTTCAGAATTACCATAAAAACACAAGAATTAAATATTGAAAAAATATAATATTTAAAGTAAAACAAAACTAATCGAAAATAATAAATATTAAATAATAATGCATAATAAATACTAAATAATAAATATGCATAACTAATAAAACAAAGATAATAACAGGAAAAAACAAATAATGCTAATGATTGATCAAAGGTTGAGGCAAATACATATTGAACACTCACCATATGATCTTTCCCCAAACGATTGCTTACAGCTGTTGTTACAGCAATTATTGCTGTTATAGCAGTGCACAAAAAAAATATACATACAAACTAGTTCTTCAAACCCCACTTCCACAGAATTCACAGACTACACACAACTGAACATTATACATTTGACCCCTGTTCAGTTAACTTCCACACAAATTTCTGTACTTTGACTAGGCTAGATTTTTTTCCCCTTCACAATTAATAGATATCATGGAAACTATAAAACATTTATGGTGAATAATTTAAAATTTAAACTCGCGCTGAATGGTGAACAAACAGTGAAAAAGAAAACTAAAGCAGCTGCCACACACAAAGTGCTACTCACTAGAAATGTAAAATTATGAAAATGTGGCACTCGCAAATTTTAATAAACATGTGACCACTTCAAGTAAGTCTTAACGAGCATATAAACAATATCCGCAGAGGTTTTACAAAACACTCAGTGTCAAAGCATTACCTTTTAGTTCACAACAGAGATCCCAGCAATACTATCTTTCTGGGTATTGACAAATTCCGACCACACTGGAGAGGTAGTGGTCTTGTCAACAGTATCTCCAAGTTAGAAATGGCCTGGGTCCACAAAATAAAAAGTTACACCCCCTTTGGAATCAACATTGATGTTGATATTAATTGCTTTATTGATAATTCCTAGTGGCCCTGTCTCCCTGGTGCTCATGTGTTTTCTATGTCTACTCTGATCAAAATGGACTGTATACATATTTTTTTAATTTTAAAATAATCTTTTTATATATTAGTTGTATGTTTAAATGTATGGATATCCTATGTGTAATTTGTAATTCGGTGTCAATCTCTGACAGTTGGATTAGATTGCTCAGCCATAATCAAAGTTTTGACAGTAAGATTACACTATTCAGACATAATCAAATTAAATAGATATAAAATTATATCCGTGTCTATACATACCACACTAAGATATCATATCTACACTGGTTGATACTGGGGGACAATGCCCTTCATTTGGGTCTAGAGATATTTTGATATATTTTGTAAATAGTATTTTTCTTTTTCCCTTTTCCCTATTTTTTAAAATTAATCCGTTATGGAGATATTATAGCAGTAAGCTTCTCGGTTGCTAGCTATGTGGGTATAATGACAAATGATGCCTTGTTTATAATTTTAGATTATTACCAATCTGCCCAGCATAGGTTTCTATCCTTTCCCTTACTATTGTAAGTTATGCGGAGCGGTTTACCATAGTTAAGATGGCCGACGTTGTTCCGACGTCCGGGATTCACATCGAGGCTTGGTTAGTTTGTTTAGTATTTAATGCGGTGCGTCAGGACGCTGCCCGTGCCCCGTGACGACGTCCGCATAGTGACAAAACGCGTAGGGAGGAGGAGCTACGTCCTGAAGTCACCACAATCCGTCATAGTCCCGCAACCACGGGCTGTTCAGTGAGACCAGCCGGCTCGCCTATTGTCCTGATTTGATCTATTGATGTGTAAGTGCGCATTTTGCTGCTTCTTTTAACAATTAAACTGTAATAAGGATTTTACACTTTACACATGTGAGTACTTTAATCCTTTACCGGTATTGGTTCGCTGCACACCACTCTGACTGACCCTGAGTTGACCCCACATTGGAGACTTCCTGACTGACAGCCATAGGAGAGTAGTGCCTGCAAGGTCTCAGGATTCCCTTTGCATCCCTGGCTAGGGTTAAGAGCCATCTGCCTATACGGGTCCCCTGTAACAAGGGACCACGTATTTCTGGTAAGCGGACAAGTGTGCTTTATGGTGGAGGTCTATTTCACTCTGCAGCGTGCTGTGAAAGTCACTTCTAATATCTTTGACCTTCTGAAAGTTTTTTGCTTTTTATATATATTTTTTTCAATATGGGACATTATACATCGTTCATTTGGACTTTTTTCATGTATTAGCTACATCACCGTACTGTGATCATTTTTTGGTGGGGTTACAGGATCAGCCTGCTGCTTATCATCAACTGTCCACTTTTGCTTCTTTGCATTGAGATATTTGTTGTTTTATATGTACGATCTGGATTCATCTTTTTGAGTTTTGCGCCTTAAATACATAAGGGTGGTGTCGCATACTCAGCCAGGTGTTTACCAATCACTGTGCACTTCAGGTGTTTATTTCATTTTTATGTATATATCTGTCCACATTTTCAATTATTGCAAACCTTTCTTCTCACTGGTTGATTTGACAATATTTTTTACTTATTTTATTTCACAATATTAATTCTTCACTGCTCTGTTAGATACACTGTATTTATTTACACTTAGTATGTTTATTCACTAGTTTTAGCGCAGCTCCTTCCCCTTTTTATGTGTAACCAAGTGTAGATAAGTGCAGATGTGAATATACAAAGCAAAAAACATGTAAATAAAGTCCAAATAAATATGCTGATTGTTCTGATCCGCAATGGGAAAAAAACTTTTGAAATGCAATGGACCACAGACACTCCAGGACTTTTCAGGTGCAGAAATGCCACCCCCACATGTGTCCCCACTGACCAAATGGCGATGACCCCCAGCTTTGTAGTCTGAGGGTCACTTCAGGCTTATGTGATGGTATCCAGAGAAGCTCAGGAGTGGTGTTGTGCACATCAGATCAAAGAATTTCTTGTTGGAATTTCTCAGCAGAATCACCAGGCACCAAAAAAGGATAAAAAGTGGAACTAATAGTGAAAAGTACCGTTTGAAAAGGGATTTATTCCATATACAAATGGGTACTTACAAAATAGTTGATAAAAACAGGCATGTAAAGTGATTAGAGATGGATCCGAACGCTGCTCGCGGCGTGCGTTTCAGAAACCAGGAAGTGCGTTCCAAGGAGCAGGAAATGACGTCAGTGCCACCAGAAATACATTGACATGTTTCGCCAATCTACAGGGCGTTATTAAAGACCTAATTACAGGCCCACTTGACCGTTTTAAATATAGGAAAGGAGGAAACATCACCCACACAGAGGACTAATCACCATCCACATGGGAACCATGCTGATGATGGAATGAAAAAGGGTCACTCCCACAGGCCGAGCACAGCCGCTGGGAGAGACCAAAAAAGTGCAAATAGCAATCTGCAAAAACGATTACAAAGACTAAAGACGTCATTTTGGCTAAACCATGAAGCTCACTGGGAATACATTTACATACAAAATGAAATTATTATACATACAAGCCAAAAAAAGAAATATAAAAGGAAAAACTAATATTGAAAATAAAAATGAAATAAAAAATAAAAAAAATTAATAAAATAATAGAAAACAAATCAATAAAAATAAAAACAAAACTGCTGGAGACGCTAGTATAAATCTGATCTGTTCAGATACTATACCACTAAGGGAATAGTAAGTAAGTAGGCGTATATGCTGCGTGCGTGGGTGTTAGTGGTACTGGGAGCGATCGCAAGGGGGTGGCCATGAACCAGTGGCCTCCCCCCAGCACGGATCGCTCCCCCAATGATGCCGACCGCCTCGGGCACCGCGGACGCGATGCGCCCCCCGTTCGCGGGAGGCAAGTAACGTACCCATATGTTACTTTGCCTGCCCGTGCCATTCTGCCACAGTATATCTGTGTGAGGCGGTGGTTAATTGACAATAGGCTGGGTGGGAAGTTGTAATGCCTGAACACAATTTTTGAACTTTGACACGTGTTAGTAAATCTGTACATATCATCACAACTAATTTGTGTATTCATGTGGATTATACCTCTTTTTTTTTCAGGACAATTTGGACTTTCATTTGGTGGTCAATGGTAATGGATATCAATTTTTTTATTATCAAAGAAAAACTGGCCCAAAATATAAAAAAAAAAAAAAATAGCTGTATATTTCTTGGTATTACCATAATTCACCACCACAAAATAACCCAAAATAAATTCTCCTGCTCCTGACAATTGCAGCAATACCATATATGTGTATGTTATTCGTTGTTTGTAGCAGGGCCCAAAAGCAATGGTGTGCAATTTCCTTTTTTTCATTATACCTAAAACACACTGACACTAACTGACACTAATACTAATTTAAAAAGAATTCCTACCAATTATATACTGACCCTGACCTTTGACCTTGACCTTGAACGCTATCACTAACCCTGGATCTGACCTAGATCTATCTTTTTTTTTAAATCTTTTTTTTTACACAGTATTTTTATTTACATTTTTATCTCATCTCTTCTCATTCAGAAGAGGAAGTAAACACAGGGGGTGGGCTGAGAGTGGCTGATCACTGTGATAGTCGTGGGTCCTGATCGTTAGTGCAAGACTCTGGGCTCTCGGACAAGAACCTGGTCTCTCTGCTGGGAGCGTGCTGTAAGGCCCACTCCCAGCACAAAGAAAGGTACGCATGTATACAGCACATATACAGCCCCGTGGAAAAAAGCCCAGTCCAGTGAGGCCGCATGTGTACTGTTGGTGGGAAGGTGTTAAAGTGAACACAACTTCACCTTAACCGATTCCCAAGCGCCTCCTGCACATTTACGTCGGCAGAATGGCAAGGCTAGGCAAAAGCACGTACGGGTACGTCCCCTTTAATTGCCTAGCCAGGGGGTCGGGGCACGCTGCGCCGCCACCATTACTAGTTAAAAAAAAAAAATATTAATAAAAATGCTATAAAACTATCCCCTATTTTGTAAATGCTATAACTTTTGCGCAAACCAATCAATAATCACTAATTGCATTTTTTTTAACCAAAAATATGTAGAAGAATACGTATCGACCTAATCTGAGGAAAAATATGTTTTTTTATATATTTTTTGGGGATATTTATTATAGCAAAAAGTAAAAAATATTGCATTTTTTTCAAAATTGTCGCTCTATTTTTGTTTATAGCACAAAAATAACCGCAGGGGCGATCAAATACCACCAAAAGAAAGCTCTATTTGTGGGAAAAAAAGGACACCAATTTTGTTTGGGAGCCACGTCGCACGACAATTGTCAGTTAAAGCAACACAGTGCCGAATCGCAAAAAGGGGCCTGGTCCTTTGGCTGCCAATTGGTCCGGGGCTGAAGTGGTTAATAACATTCACTTTACAAGTGAACATATACATTGAAATGTAAACATTCACTTTTCAAAGTAAGCAACTTCTATTACATTAGCAAAGCACCCCCAATGGATTGAGAATTATTTAAACAATGATATATCTTAAAGAAAAGGCAAAATATGTTCCACTTACATTGGAACAAAAAGTTCTCATACAAATCTCAAGCATTCTCCAAGTTCCTTATGATCACTGCAAGCAGTTCTATTGTTCCTACAAATGCAAACAAGACAGAGGTTAATCCTGCCTTGCATCATGGAATATTCTGGTATAATATAAAGGCAGGAGTCATTAATTTGAATTTTAAAGGTAGAATTATATAGGATTTGTACCAACTTAATTGTTTTATCCAAAAACAAGGATAGTTCACATTCCTTTAATATAAAACCTCATAAAGGTTTTGCTGTGCTAATAATTACCAGTTAGGGGGTTGTTAAACACTCTATATAAGAATTAGCTAAAACCGTAGCCACAAAATCAAGGAGAAAGAGTAGATTTTATTTTATTTTTTAACATAAAGGAGAACATTGTTAAAGCAAAAATTCAAGTCTTTTCTAGTAAGTGTGGATGTATTGTGTTTTGCAGAAATAGAAGAATTGTTAATCTATAAGATGAAATAGTCTCTAAATATAGCAAATCTATGTCCCAATTTAGTCTACCAAATTAAGTGATGTAATATAATAGTTATCACCATTGCTTTGACTTCAAAATTTAAAGTATGTAAAATTGAATTTATATTATTATATTACCCCACTGAAATAACTAAAAAAGCTAATCTGTTTACCAAATTTAACAAGCTGTTTTAAGACAAATAGAAATAGGCAGAAGAAATGCAAATATCAGTAATTGCATACTGGCAGTTGTACTGTGTGTAGAAATATATCCCTATACATTTACCAACCTAAACTTGTATAGCAGAATTACTTACAGAGTTGAATAAAAATGCAAACACTCTTAGATTATATTGAGTAACAGAAGTAATAAGCTGTAATTCCTGGCATGTTCATTATATCAGAGAGTGTACAACTTTCCAGTAGGCAAACTGTAGTGGATTTTTTAATGTTCACAATAGTTAAACATACAGTAGTTTTTTTTTCCTTTACTGGATCTTGTATTTCCCTAAAAATTCAAGATATAGCATGTGCACTACATAGGTACTGTGTATAACTAATCAGATAGGTGACAATGTGTGTGCATTACGGGACTTGTGAACAAAGTGGATTGACTAAGTGGAGTTAAAAAACAGGGCTTTAAAACAAAAGGATTTCAAAGCCTGTAATGTTTTTATTTTCTAGTATGCAATATAAATATATTGCAACTAGGGTAAACAGTAGCAGCAGGGCTGATGGCTTTGTTTGGTGCATAGAGGGCCACATGCATGTGTAAATAAAGCAGGAGGTTTAGGGTGAATATCTCTGCAGCAGGTGTGATAATATATATATATATATATATATATATATATATATATATATATATATATATATATATAATCGATCAATTGATGGATAGACTTGAGCAAAATCAATCTTTCCATGCACAAATTTAATTTTTATCCATGTATGGCCAGCTTTAGTGTCACACAGCAAACAAAATTCCTTATATATATGCATAAAACCCTTTATTTCATAACCCTTATCAGAAAACCTTCCACCCCCTCTGCCCACTAAATTTAACAGTCCCTCCCAACATACCCAAGACTGCAAAACATCAATCTACCTCCCTCCTCTCACTAAATCCCTAGTCAACACAATTATTCAAAACATCCTCCACAAAATAATACCATCCTTCAGACCAGACACAACTTAAAATAATTATTTACAAAACTTCCTCCACCCATAAAACGTGCATATTTTAATTTCCTAGGTTGCAAGGGGTTCCTTGAGCTGTGGATGATTGACCCCCCCCCCCCCCCCCCCCATCTCATAGTGCCTGCACAGTTCAAGAGACAAAGCCACTTGGCAACACCAATCCTTTTTTAGTTGCCTGTAAGAGTGGTCTTCTGACTACCACTGTTAGTGGGGCACGCTTCCCACTAAGAATCAATGTAAGGTTAATTTTACCAATAACCCCTGATGAATATATTTTAGCAGGAGTCCCTTGAAACCTGAAAATTATTACTAGGGGTACCTCTAAGACTTGTCACTGAACTTGCAGGGTGATTTCATGGGTCAGATGATGGAAGCCCCAACTAGAAAAAGGATCTGTTAGATCTATTAATTTCAAACAACATGGCCATCAAAACTCACACTATGGATCCACTCCCGTTTCGCCCCATCTCCCCTAGTCTCCTTTACTACAAACGATATCAAACCCCACTCCCCTACTCGTTGGGACATCAAGGTTGCTCTAAGTCAAGTTGTAGCCACGTGCTTTCCCCAACCCAGGTTAATAACTATCTTCCGATAAGGCCATATGGTTTGGCCTACCCGTGTCTCCCAGAAGTAAGACACCTGTGGATGCCTGTGGTCCGAGACCGCATCCACGGATTTCCTACACCATGCCCCGCTCACTGGGACACCGGAATAACAAGCTGGCACGCGTTGGTGCCCGGTAGTCCTTGAAACTACCATATTGTATTGTTTGATATGTTATTTTGTTAATCCACATGATTTCGGGCCTAGCCCCTACTATAACAGTCAAGTAGTTTTATACCTAAGCCATTGTCTGCACTTACGGCAAACTGAACGTTGTTATATTCCTCAAGAACGTCAACTGTTTATCAATGAATGCACTGTTTCAGATAGCTGATGTCTACATGTATTAATGTACCTCATGCTATGCATTATCACGATATGTAGCTTGTTGTATTTACTGTTCTTTCTATTTACAATAAACTTCTTTTTGGAAAAAAAAAATTTCAAACAACATGGAGGTCATTACTGATGTTCAAATTAGTGATAACTTGGGTAACAATGTTCACAGTGTAATTACATTTACTGTAAGATAAAGGAAAGAAATGTTGTTGGTATGACATGAACTCTAAATTTAAAAAAAGCTATCTTGAATAAGTTGCTTGTCATACTGTATGATACTCAGGGGGATCAAATGATCTTAATGAAGAGTGCAGAAGACAAGTGGGAGTGTTAAGGGATGTAATGACCAATAGCATTTGACAGTAACAAATATAAAAGAAGTTAAAACCATGTGACAAAATTCTAGTGTAACAAAAGCAATTAAAATGGAATGCAACATGAGATGCAAGAGTGCAATCAGAACAAATAAAATGCCAAAACACATATTACTACACTCTAAAACAGGGGTGTCCAACCTTTTGAAGAGCGAGGGCCACTTAAGTGACTTTGTAACCAGTTGCGGGCCACAATGAGCAGAGTGGGCAGATGACAGCTCCACACAAGTCTGTTTACATCTGCCGCTCCAGAGAGATAAATGGAGGGTCCGATTAGGTCAGACACTGATGGGTGCAGTGCAGTGCACCTGTGCCTTCCTGCGGGTTAGCTGTACTTTGCCATAGAATTCTTTTATAACCTGCAGGTGTGGTGCACTTTCTGAAAGTGCACCAAACCCACAGGTAACACTAGAAGTCTATGGCTGAGTGCAGGTAAGCCACAGGTGCTCTGCACTACACCTGCAGATCAGTTTGAAAGCAGCCCAGTAACCACTGCAGAACAGATATGTCCATATATACACTGTGATTTTAGTAATAAACTTGCTGTCCCAGGCAGAGTGCATTTAGTATCACTCTGCCTATGACAGGAGCCAGTGCTATACAGGAAGCATTGGCTTATGCAGCTCTGTTTCGCAGCTGCTTGCTTTCTCTACCGCTGGCATGTTGGGTAGGCAACCTGCAATCTGGGCTTGCCAAACCGCCATCCCAGAGCAGAATGTCGCGGGCCACATCAGAGGGCTCTGCGGGCCACATGTGGCCCCCGCGCCACTGGTTGGGCACCCCTGCTCTAAAAAATGGTCTGTTGGTTTACTTTAAAAAGGGAGCATTTTGCCTTGAATTGTTTTAACATTTACAAAACAAAACTATTTAAATATATGGCAGAGCAAATTGGAGTTGTATTATTTTTACCTGCAGCATGAAATAATTATATTCCAAATATTTGTAATGTCTCAGGCAGTGAGCTAGTAGTGTTTTTGTAGAGGATCACAGCTTCGAACTTATATACATACTAAGTGGTTACACCTTATGGCAAATTACAGATAAAGGAACAAAGGTATGTTGAAGGATTAGTTGGGGTTTATTTAGAGAGTTTATATACAGCCATAACTTAGGTATCAGGAGGGTCAGCAAGGCATTAGCAGTTCAGAAGTACAAAGTTTATGCAGTTCAGGTATACTTGCAGTGAGTTGCCTTATGCTGATGGGGAACCTCCGTAGGTCTGGAGAGATGGTGGTGAAGCGTTCATTGGCCCAAAATGAAGAGTAGTAAGTGGGGGCTCTGTCCGGCCCAAACGAAGAGGATGAAGTGGGGCTCTGTCCGGCCCAAAGGAAGAGGATGAAGTGGGGCTCTGTGCGGCCCAAACGAAGAGAAGTAAGTGGGGCTCTATCCTGCCCAAACGAAGAGGATGAAGTGGGGCTCTATCCAGCCCAAACGAAGAGGATGAAGTGGGGCTCTGTCCGGCCCAAACTTGGAGAAGTAAGCAGCAACGTGCGGCTGGTGCACTAGGCCTGGTAACAGGTTCCTAGCACAAACGATGACTCATTGGCGGCAGATGTTTAAATAGGAACAAGAGGAGGTATCAGGTGATGTGGCTGAGACCTCATCAATGTGCTGAGGGGATAGTGGATATGACTGAGCCCCCAGTGGATGAATCAGACATTACAATATTAAGAGACATACACATTTTTGTCTAACTTTACAAAGCTATGGCCAAAGTCTTGGGAGAGAGATGACCACCGCTCCAGAGGGATCCTTCAAGGCGAATGCATCTACTCCTAGTGTGGAGCTCCAGGTGCAGGCTAATAACAAGGTAGTTAGAAAGTAACAAGGGGAACTCTGGACAGCCGCACACCAGACGAAGATGAAAAATCAAATGGATTTATTTAACCACTAGCTGACCACCCACTGTCAAATGACGGCGGAACGGTGCAGCTACTGTGGCGGGACGCCGTCATATGACGTCGTCTACAATTTGGCCACTGGGGGGGGCGCGCGCACGCCGCGGGAGGCGCGCGCCCGCCGCGTAGCTGGGGCCCCGGTGCGCGTGGCCGGCGGTCGCCATGACCGCCAGGCACCCGCGATTTCCCGGTAATCGAGCAGGACGTGGATCTGTGTGTGTAAACACACAGATCCACGTCCTGTCAGAGGAGAGGAGACCGATGGTGTGTCCCTTGTACATAGGGACACCGATCGGTCTCCTCCTCCAGTCAGTCCCCTCCCCCCACAGTAAGAATCACCAAGATAGGGTACACATTAACCCCTGCAGCGCCCCCTAGCGTTAACCCCTTCCCTGCCAGTCACATTTATACAGTAATCAATGCATTTTTATAGCACGGATCGCTGTATAAATGTGAATGGTCCCAAAAATGAGTCAAAAGTGTCCGAAGTGTCCGCCGCAATGTCGCAGTCATGATAAAAATCGCAAATCGCCACCATTACTAGTAAAAACAAAATAATAATAAAAATGCTATAAATCTATCCCCTATTTTGTAGACGCTATAACTTTTGCGCAAACCAATCAATATACGCTTATTGCGATTTTTTTTTACCAAAAATATGTAGAAGAATACGTATCGGCCTAAACTGAGGAAAAAATTTGTTTAAAAAAAAAAAAAAATTGGACATTTATTATAATAAAAAGTAAAAAATATTATGTTTTTTCAAACTTGTCCCTCTTCTTTTGTTTATAGCGCAAGAAATAAAAAACGCAGAGGTGATCAAATACCACCAAAATAAAGCTCTCTCTGTGGGGAAAAAATTATAAAAATTTTATTTGGGTACAGCGTTGCATGACCGCGCAATTGTCATTCAAAATGCGACAGCGCTGAAATCTGAAAAATGGCTTGGTCAGGAAGGAGGTGTTCGTGGCTGGTAGGCAAGTGGTTAAAAACAGGAATCGCATCAAAGTCCAAAAACACAGCAAAACAGGGAAGGGTGGGCACACAGCCAAAACACATAGCCAAGTATTATTCTCCACAATTTTTTTATTGTGCATTAAAAAAAAAATAAACATGCTATCTGCCAATAGAACTTAACCAAAAAGTGCATTCTATGCATTCAAAAATATAGAAAATATACCAAATCAAAACATTGTTCAACCAAAAAAAAAAGTCAAAGCAATAACTCCAAGGCCAATAATAAATAACATGTTATCTCCTCCGATTCTTCAACATATTTGGTTGACGAACGGCTATTCAGAAACAAACTTACAAGCACAAAATGAAAAACGTGAAAAGAAAAGCACGAATCAGCACTCACCAAACTTCTACTAACAATAAATTAGCAGAAGGAGCCCAAAGGGTGGTGCTAAAGAGCTGAAAAAACACGTAGTACATCTAGTACTTCACTACGTTCATAATTGTTGACCAATATTTGTGTGACCATGTGCTAGAAGACAAGTTTGAGCCAACACCCTTCGGACAAAATTTCACGGTTTTGTTGGTGGAAAGTCAAAACTTGTGTACGAGGCATAAATGTACTTTCTTCTCTCGCTCTGACAGAATACTTCCAGCTCAATGTAGGCACTGTCTCCAGTCCATCCACTCTATGGGAAGCTCACAAGGTGTATTTCAGGGGGCAATGTATTTCAGTAAGCTCCCGTAGAAAGAAGGATGCCACCCTCCTAAAATCGTCCTTACTGGCCAAACTGCAAACAGCTGAGCGCTTCCTTGTTCACTCTCCCACGGTGGCTCGACTACAGACAGTAACTTTGCTATGAAACAGGCTAAAATCCCTGGAGATGTCAGCTATAGACAAATCACTCCTATGGGCTAATCAAAAGTTCTACGATTTTTCCAACAAACCACACAGAATGTTAGTCTCCAGACTCAACCCTTCCATTCCTTTCCGGATCACCTTAACCACTTTACGACCAGCGCACAACGATGTACAACCCTTTTTTGAAGAGGGATATCTCAGTAACGGCAGCAGCTGCTGCCACAACCAAGATACCCATCTCTTCAGGCGCCAGTCGTGTTTACGATAATGGTGGTCTCCGTGGCGTATTTGTTGTGAGATCACTGTTATCGGAAGAGTTACCCCCCACCCTCCCGCCACTCTCCCGTGCCCTCCTCCGCTTACCGGAGCCGTCGGTAGCGGCGGAGGCGATCGGGTCCTCTTCTGTGCTGAGTATGGAGATGAGTGAGGGGATGATGGCCCCCACCCGTCTCTATACCATAGCAGAGCAGAAGCGACGTCAAAACGTCACTTCCGCCCATACCACTTAAAGGAAACATTTTCTGTTGTCATTTTTTCAAATGACAATTTTTCTTTTTCTTTTTTGCATTTAAGTCCAAATATGAGATCTGAGGACTTTTTGACCCCAGATCTCATATTTAAGAGAACCTGTCACACTTTTTTTTCTATTACAAGGGATGTTTACATTCCTTGTAATAGGAATAAAAGTGACCCAATTTTTTTTTTAAAAACCAGTGAAAAATAATAATAAAATAAAGTAAAATAAATAAAAAACATTTTTTCTTGTAAAAACGCCTTTCCCGACGAGCTTGCGCGCAGAAGCGAACATATGCGAACGCATACGTGAGTAGCGCCCGCATATGAAAATGGTGGTCAAACCACACATGTGAGGTATTGCCACGATAGACCTTGATGCCACGATAGACCTTGATGCCACGATAGACCTCCTCTGTAATGAAAAACATGCAACCTGTAGAATTTTTAAAATGTCGTATATGGGGATTTTTGAGGGTAAATGTTTGACGCCATTCCACAAGCGGGCCCAATTTTGAAGCGTGACACGTTGGGTATCAATTTACTCGGCATAACATTATCTTTCAAAAAATTGGACTAACTTTACTGTTGTCTTATTTTTTTATTGAAAAAAGGGCGCTTGTAAGACCGCTGCGCAAATACGATGTGAAAAAAGTATTGCAACGACCACCATTTTATTCTCTAGGGTGTTAGAAAAAAAACAATATATAATGTTTGGTGGTTCTAAGTAATTTTCTAGCAAAAAAAATGTTTTTAACATGTAAACACCAAAATATCAAAATGAGGCTGGTCTTAAAGTGGTTAAACAATCCGATTGGACCCCTACCTACTGCCCACAAACCATGACTCGGGTCTTTGGTGAGTTTTACGCTAAACTTTACAATTGCTTAACCCCAGAACTCCATCCCCCATTTGATCAGGAGACTTTTGAGACTTCTCTATCAGACATAAAACTGTCAGACATAAAACAAAACTGACCAAACCAGACCTGTACATCTTAAAGAGGAAGTAAACCCTTATGGGTTTACTTCCTCTTTGTTTCCCTGCAAAGGTAAAGCATAATAGACTACTATGCATTGCATAGTAGTCCATTATGTGTCACTTACCTGACACAGGAGCCAGTGACCTTGTGTACGGAGCCTCTATCTTCATGGTGGGTCTCGTGGCTCCGGCGCTGTCATTCGACAGAGCCGCGATGACGTCAGGGGCTTGTCTCTCCCACGCATGCGCACGGGGGCCACCACTCGCTACATATCGCCGTGAACAGTGGCGCGCTCAGTGTGCCTGCGCGCCGCTGTCTACGTCGCATTCACTGTAGACAGCGGTGCCTGCCTGTCTTTTGGCAAATATCTCCTAAACCGTGTAGGTTTAGGAGATATTTCTTGGACCTACAGGTAAACCTTAATCTAGGAATATATTAAGGTATGTATCTCTGTGCTTGCCTAGTGTGTGTGGTAAATAATCTAGTACTGCGACAAACACTGGTAGGAGATTTCTGGTCCCAAAAATTGAATATAATAAAGTGGTAGTGCTGCGCTGTCTGTTAAACTAGAGAGACTGCAATTCAGTCAAAATAGAGGTATTTCAACAAAGTAAACTTTTTGTTTTAGCCAGTGGTGGTAATCTTATTTATGTAATAGAAAGTGCTTAATGTGCATAAATAGGTGAATAAATCCAAATAGGTGTAGATTTCATATATAAAAATCAATAAATATAAGATTACTTCAATAAAATTGCATAGGAATCACATTTAGGAAATCGCATAAAAACGTGGGTGAGTGCTTAATGTGTATAAATAGGTGATAAAACCCAGGAAAAGTGTAAATTACAATAAAAATTGCTTCAATAAAATTGCATAAAAGTCGCATTTAAGAAATTGCATAAAAGCGTGAATACAGTTGCATTTTTTTAAAATAGGATTCACATGTATAATCGTAATACAGCATATATCAAGTTTATCAAGTATTCCAGTGCCAGCAAAGCAATGTAGTATAAGTGAATAATACAGTGCAAGGAAGTCCGTGGGGTGAAACCTTCCTCTATTAGGGCTATAGTGCAGGCTTTTGTGACACTAGTTGTAAATCCAGGGTTTAGTGAGTGGTATCAGTGCTGGTGGATGTTTCTCATAGGGGTTGTGCCAGGTAGCTGTGGGTGACTGCTGTTCTTCCGTGAGATATGATACAGGTGTCCCCTTACCTTACCGATGTAAGGTAACAGCGTGTATGTGTATGTTGGATCCCAAGGGGCCTCTGCTTCCTCTGGATGGCGTCTCCCTTTGGTTCCGGATGTTGTGCGTATCCTTAGTGGGTGTCCCTTCTAACTCTGGTGCAGGTGTATGTACCTCACAGATAAGTAAAGAGGAGGGGATACTCGATAGTGTAGTATGTTTTTAAAATTATAGATTTATTTCAAATGGTGGCAGAAAGAACTCACATTTTTAGTAGATACAGTGCATGCATAAAAACGAGCGCCGAGCTCGTACCTCACTTCCGGTATCTGTGAACGTCCCGACGCGTGTTCGTCACGGTCACGTGACTTCATCAGGGGTGTTTGTTAGATACCAGAAGTGTCCTTATATTTCCTATTAAATCCTATTAGCGGTGGCAATTTTGTCGAAGTAACTTCCGCCGGAAGTTCTCCGGCAGCCATTTTCTGATGTATTCTGTCGCCGGAAGTAAGGCGGGGGCCATTTTGTTGGAAGTTTGGATGTAAACATCCGTTCGGCGGCCATAGTTTCTTCACACTGATCGCCGGAAATGGTTAGACGGCCATTTTTTTGGAAGGGGATATGGTTCTATACCATATAAACATCCGGTTTGGCGATAACGCTTATATAAATAGATAAAAACAAGGGAAATAAGACCAATAGAAAAAATATAATAATAATGAGGACTTATAGGTACATCATAGTGTACATAAGTAATATGGTGGTATTTTAAGAATAGAAAAATAAAAACGATTAGAAGTAGTTTATGTATAATTAAAAGAGGGGGATTAATGTTAAAAGATGTAATTAAAGGAGAAATGTGAAAATATTAATAAAATCCATAGGAGAAAAGCTCTAATATTGGTTTCACATTCTGTTTCTTCAATTAAAATACATCTAATATTTGCCTCATTTAAAACATGTCAAAAGATTGTATACCGGAAATTACATAGTTTGCTCGTATTTGAAGATATATACATATTAGAAAGGCATCATACAATTCATCATAAATATCTGGAAGCATAGACGGAGTGATTAAAGAGTGGCAGTTCAGTAAATATAGCAGAGTGATCAGAGAGGGATAAAAAAATGAAAGGTTCAAGATAAAATTACTGCTAAAATTATTAAAGATTAAAAGTTGCTAATAAAACAGTTCAGGTCAAAGTCGATATGTAGTCCCTGAGGTGCAAAAGTGTCTAACGTATGTATCCATTTTGATTCTAGTTGGCTAATGGTTCTAACTTTGTGTCCCCCCGCCAATGTCTCTTATAGGCTTCGATCCCCCAAAATTTAATTTGTGATGGGTCTTTATTGTGATGTATTGCAAAGTGCCTAGACACGCTGTGCTTATCGAAGCCTTTCTGAATATTTTTCACGTGTTCTTTTATTCAAATTCTTAGTACTCTCTAGGTACGGCCCACGTATTGGAGCCCGCAGTCACACTCCAATACGTAGACAGCTCCCTCTGTGTTCCAGCAAATGAAGTCTTTGATCTCATAATTATTGCCTGTACTTGTTGCAATAAAGTCTTTCTTTTTTACGTTGGGATGTTTCGTTCTCATGCAAGCAAAACACCGTTTACAGGGAAAAAACCCTTTGCCAGTGAAAAAGGATAGGCCTCCTTTGTTTGGTGGGTCTGGAATATTCTTTACAATCCTGTCTCGAAGGGTTGGAGCTCTTTTGTAAATAAATTTTGGGAGTGGTGGAAGTATTTCTTGTAACTGCTTGTCTGCTAAAAGTATATTCCAATTACGTTTGATGATCATTTCCATCTGTTTGTGCTGTACGTTGTAGTCAAGGATTATCGGTACTGTATCTTTGGTAATAACTTGTTTGGGTTTGTCTTTGATTAAAACTTTGCGGTCCATGTCTGTGACTTCTGTAATTTTTCTCTGGATGAATTCCTTATCATATCCCTTTTCAATGAATCTTTGTCGCATCTTGTTTGCTTGAACTTCGAATATTTCTTTATGGGTGCAATTCCTTCTTAAACGCATCAATTGCCCCTTGGGTATATTGCAGAGCCAATTTCTGTGGTGGCAGTTTTCAAGGGGCCAGTAGCTATTTCTATCTATATTTTTGAAGTGTGTCCTGGAGAGAAGTGTATTATCTTCTTGTATAATCTCTAGGTCCAAAAATGTAATCTTTTCTTTACTTATTTCCCATGAAAGTTGTATATTCCTGTCGTTTACGTTTAATTCTTCAAGGGAAGTTAACAGTGTATCCTTGTTGCCTTGCCATATTATCACAATGTCATCTATATATCTTCTGTATGTGTGTAGACCTCCAGGGATATTGGAGAAGACTCGTTCTTCTTCCCATCTTGCCATGAAGAGTCCAGCCACGCTAGGTGCAAATTTCGCTCCCATGGCAACTCCTGTTTTCTGGAAGTAGTAATTGCAATTATACCAGAAGAAAGTATTCTTTAGGCAGAAGTCAAGACATTTTACCAAGTAATTCCTTTGACTGCATGGTAGTGAAGAAAACTTTCTGAGTCCCCATTTGACAGCCTCGCATGCCTGATGGTGCATAATGATGGTGTAAAGTGAAGAGACATCAGCTGTTGCCAACCACCAGGGTTGGTTGCCTTTGGGGACATCTTCCAGGATTTGTAGCATTTGTTTGGTGTCTCTCAGGTATGCTTCGGTTTTCTGTACAGCAGGCTGTAGGAAATTATCTATATATTGGCCCATTCTCGCTGTGAGTGAATCAATACCGTTCACTATTGGTCTTGGTGGTGGATTTGTACTGTCTTTGTGAATCTTTGTAAGGCAGTAGATGATGGGCGTTCGGCAAGATTCCGGAATTAGGTATTTAGCTTCTTTTTTGTTTAGAGTGTTCTTTTTAAGGCCTAAGTGGACCGTCTGTTCTAGTGCTTTCCTGCACTTAAAAACTGGATTGCTGGGGAGGCGTTTGTAGGTTTTTTCATCTTCCAACATGGTGTTCATGCAAGTATTATATTGTTCTTTTGAGGGAATTACAATGCCCCCTCCTTTGTCCGCCGGGCGAATTACAAGGTCCTTTCTTTTAGTTAACTTCCGAATTCCACTCTTTATATGTTTGGGTTCTTCTTGTTTCTTAATCTTGAGGTTTTTTAGTTCGTCCAGGACCACTCTTTTAAAAACTTCTATATGTTTATTGTCTTTCACTGGAGGGTTTAAAATAGAACTATTTCTTAAAGTGCTGTGCGTGATTTGATCAGTGTCGATCATTTTGGGTTTGCATGGATTGCTGCTATTATATTTTTTGATATTGAGTTTCCGTATGTACTTCTGGATTCCGATATATGTTTGGAATTTATCTATGTTTTTTATAGGGGCGTATTTAAGACCTTTATCCAGTGTGCCGATTTCTTCATGGGATAGGGGTTGTTTACTGGTTAAAAATTCCTTCGCCTTTTACACTCTTTTTCTTTTGGGCTCTCTTGCCTCCTCTGCATCCTCTCTTCTTTCCGGCGTTCTCCTCGGTTGCCTCGGTTCTTCGGTGTATCGTGTTGGGTAATTCTCCCTGCCTCTTTCTAAAAAAGACCTTATATAGTCTGTATCTGAATGTCTATGTCTGTCCGATCTGTCTTCATCTGCTCTGTGATTCAGGGGTGCATAATAATTGTACGTAGGGATGGGGCTCCTCTCATTCTGCCGGTACGTTCCTTGTGGAGGAGGTGGTGGATGGTATGGTGGTCCTCGATTTTCTCCATCTCTTCTGTCGTGTTGTTGTTCCTGGTGTCCTGGGCTAAAACAAAAAGTTTACTTTGTTGAAATACCTCCTATTTTTACTGAATTTCAGTCTCTCTAGCTAGACAGCGCAGCACTACCACTTTATTATATTAAATTTTTGGGATCAGAAATCTCCTACCAGTGTTTGTCGCAG
The DNA here is from genome assembly GCA_028564925.1 of Lithobates sylvaticus. Lineage (NCBI taxonomy): Eukaryota > Metazoa > Chordata > Amphibia > Anura > Ranidae > Lithobates > Lithobates sylvaticus. Next base: position 439,441,623 of record CM053027.1, on the reverse strand, counting down.
TACTAGATTATTTACCACCACACATCAGGCAAGCGAGATACATACCTTAATATATTCCTTGACTCTATTTCCCACCAATCTTTGCCGCCGCCATGGACGTGTTTGCATTTTTAGATAAGAGACAACTGAATCTAGAAGAGGTATTCAATACTACTACACCTATTAAAAAGAAAAATAGCGATGTAGAGAGCCTTATGAGGAAATTCCCTTTTCTCCTATGGATTTTATTAATATTTTCACATTTCTCCTTTAATTACATCTTTTAACATTAATCCCCCTCTTTTAATTATACATAAACTACTTCTAATCGTTTTTATTTTTCTATTCTTAAAATACCACCATATTACTTATGTACACTATGATGTACCTATAAGTCCTCATTATTATTATATTTTTTCTATTGGTCTTATTTCCCTTGTTTTTATCTATTTATATAAGCGTTATATAGTATAGAAACATATCCCCTTCCAAAAAAATGTCCGTCTAACCATTTCCGGTGACCAGTGTGAAGAAACTATGGCCGTCGAACGGATGTTTACATCCAAACTTCCAACAAAATGGCCGCCGGTTTACTTCCGGCGACAGAATACATCGGAAAATGGCCACCGGAGAACTTCCGGAGGAAGTTACTTCGACAAAATGGCCACCGCTAATAGGATTTAATAGCAAATATAAGGACACTTCTGGTATCTAACAAACACCCCTGATGAAGTCACGTGACCGTGGCGAACACGCGTCGGGACGTTCACAGATACCGGAAGTGAGGTACGAGCTCGGCGCTCGTTTTTATGCATGCACTGTATCTACTAAAAATGTGAGTTCTTTCTACCACCATTTGAAATAAATCTATAATTTTAAAAACATACTACACTATCGAGTATGCCCTCCTCTTTACTTATCTGTGAGGTACATACACCTGTACCAGAGTTAGAAGGGACACCCACTAAGGAGATGCACAACATCTGGAACCAAAGGGAGACGCCATCCAGAGGAAGCAGAGGCCCCTTGGGATCCAAAATACACATACACGCTGTTACCTTACAGCGGTAAGTTAAGGGGACACCTGTATCATATCTCACGGAAGAACAGAAGTCACCCACAGCTACCTGGAACAACCCCTATGAGAAACATCCACTAGCACTGATACCACTCATTAAACCCTGGATTTACAACTAGTGCCACAAAAGCCTGCACTATAGCCCTAATAGAGGATGGGTTCACCCCACGGACCTCCTTGCACTGTATTATTCACTCATACTAAATTGCTTTGCTGGCACTTGAATACTTGATGAACTTGATATATGCTGTATTACGATTATACATGTGAATCCTATTTTAAAAAATGCACCTGTATTCACGCTTTTATGCAATTTCTTAAATGCGTCTTTTATGCGATTTTATTTAAGCAATTTTTATTGTAATTTACACTTTTCCAGGGTTTTATCACCTATTTATGCACATTAAGCACTCACCCACGTTTTTATGCGATTTCCTAAATGTGATTCCTATGCGATTTTATTGAAGTTATCTTATATTTATTGATTTTTATATATGAAATCTACACCTATTTGGATGTATTCACCTATTTATGCACATTAAGCACTTTCTATTACATAAATAAGATTACCACCACTGGCTAAAACAAAAAGTTTACTTTGGTGAAATACCTCTATTTTTACTGAATTTCAGTCTCTCTAGTTTAACAGACAGTGCAGCACAACCACTTTATTATAAGCCTTAATCTAGGCTTTCCTGTAGGTCAAGGTGGTTTGTAAGGGTTTACAACCACTTTAAATGCCCCCATTACTGGAGAAGAATTAGCTAATACTATTAATCACCTACCTCTACACAAAACCCCTGGCCCAGATGGTCTTCCGTATTCCTACTACAGGACATTTTCACAGATCTTGTCACCTCACCTATTATCTTTATACAACTCCCTTCTTCAGAGCAAGGCCCCCACCAACCTTTTCTTCATTCGTATATCTCGGTCTAAACCAGATAAAGACCCCTCTATCCCAGACAAGTACCGACCAATTGCACTCCTAAATTCAGATTACAAACTCTTCACTAAAATTCTGCCCAATCCCTTATTCCAATTCCTAACCAAATTGATTGATATAGACCAAGTAAGATTTGTCCCCACTAGACACGCTGGGGACAACACTAGGTGCACCATCAATATCATTGATATGCTGAACAGTACGCAGACCACATTATTCCTCAGCCTAGATGCCCAAAAGACGTTTGATAGATTAAGCTGGCCCTACATGTTTGCTACCCTTTCTAAATTTGGGTTTCACGGTCCATTTATATCTGATTTATCGGTCCTCTAGTCCAACCCCTCATCTCAGGTCCAAATGGCTTCATTTATGTCCCAGACCTTCCCTATGTCAAATGGTACCAGACAGGGCTGCCCTCTATTCCTGTTCCTATTCATTCTATGTCTGGAACCTTTGGCGGAAGCTATACGGTCCCATTCTGATATCCGAGGGGTTCCAATGTGCCATAGAGAATATAAATGATCCCTATTGGCGGATGATATTCTGCTGACCCTCACCCACCCTCACATTTCCCTCCCATCCCTACACGCTTTCCTTTCCCGGTTTAGCTCCCTATCTGGTTACAAAATCAACACCTCTAAAACAAAAGATTTGCCTCTACATATCCCCCCGGAAGATCTGACATCCCTAAAAAGCTCATATCCATACCACTGGTGTACCTCATCTCTCAAATATCTAGGCATACAAATTACCCCTACCTACTCCTCCCTGTACTCAACCAACTACACATCACTGTTTAAGGACATGATTGCCATGTTAACTCACTGGAATTTACTTCCAATATCGTGGTTAGGCAGAATCAATGTGTTGAAAATGTCAGTCATCCCTAAACTACTATACATTTTCGAGACCCTGCCAGTCCCCATACCCATGTCTCAACTGAAACTGATCAAACAATGGTTCCTAAGATTTATATGGGAAAATAAGGCACACAGAGTGGCAAGCTCAGTTGTCTTTTCTCCCAGAAACCGGAGGGGTCTGGGGGCCCCAGATATTCACAAATACTACCTGGCCTCACATCTTCGTGCAGTGGTATCCTGGTCTAGCTTTTCAAAGCCAAATAGGTGGTCAGAGATTGAGATGGGTTCTCTGTTCCCTACTCATCCCTGCTCCCAAGTCTTGTCCCCACTGCACCAAGATTCCAAACTTCAAAGTTTATGCCTGGGTTCTATGCTGTTCTCATTAAAAATATGACGTACATGTGCTGGAAGGTTCTCTATTTCTTTGTCATGCCCCCCCCCCCCCTCTCCAATGTACTTTACAACCCTTTAATCACAGATAGCCTATTCCACACTCAAATGCTTCCCTGGGCACAAGTTGGTCTGTTTCAACTGCGCCAATTTGCACATCCAATTACCCAAAACCTTTGCGGACCTCCAGTCTAAGCACCAGATACCCAACAATTTGTTCTACTCATATCACCAAGTGAGTCATTATCTATCAACTCTCTCTTTGACCCATACTCTACCTAAACCAACAGCCTTTGAGCTCCTTTGATCCCAAGGCCCCCATCATAAGATCTACCATATATCAATTACTGCAGGAGTCCCCTCCACTCTCTTAAAAACTTACACACTAACTAAAATGTGTTATGGCCTGGGAAAACCATCCCAAAAATGGTCTGGATTGGCTAATAACAGGGAAAACCACTCTTTTTGCTGTTCTAAAGAACAGTGGTAGGCTTCAAGATAAAAAAAGCCCGCTCAGGTTTAGTTTAAAGAGAAGCAGGGACAAATTGAGGCTCCAAAAAGTGGTCCCAGAACCCTTTCTGAAACCAAAGAAATTAGCAAACTTAGCTCAAAATTGTAAATGTCTGTAATTGTCCCGTAAAAAAAAACATATGAGCAAAACAACTCTAATGTTTATATATATATATATTTTTTTCTCTTTCTTTCTAAAATTAATTCTACCCCTCCTTTGCAAAAGGGCAAGGGGAGGGGGGAGACTGTGATTTTATCTTGCACCCAAAACTTTGAACTGTGCAGAATCTGATAGTCTTTGGAATGCTTGTGTAACAAGGGAGGGGGGTCAGTAGGGGGGGGGGGGGGAGTTACACAGCAGGCAGGAAGACAAAGTTCATATGTCATTCCAAGTATTTGTTCCTTACAGGTATTTCAAAAAGCAGGCTACCATAATTAAGTTATGGGACACAATTGTCCAAACAAATATTTTGCTTCAGAAATATTTCCATCACATCCAGGAATTATTTTCTGAAAAGCATCAGCTGAAAAAGTTTCATAGCTGACCTTTTTTTAGGCACTGTCCTGAAGCCATAGGAAAGGCCTAGTTGAACTTCAATTTAAAAAATAATAATTTTTATTCCCATATTTATAGTTAATGTGCCCTACGATTGATTATTGGTATTGATCTCCTTAAAAGATTAAATCTGTGTTGGAGATTTTGAATATTTAAAATGGAATTGGATTGCCATGCCCCATCGGATGTGTATATATGTGCATGTATATATATATACATGTGTATATATATTTATATATATTTATGGAGATGTATGTGCGGGAGGTGTATATGATTTTAGCTGGTAGTTTGTTTCTGTTAAGGGTTAATTTAGCTAAGGGACTTTTGTCAGTTGGAATATGTAATCCAATTGACAGCTCCTTTTGTGTACAGGTCGGTTGAAGGTGTGTTGTAGAACTGCCCGGGATTGTTTACCTAAACTTAATATTCAAAGGAGCAGGGGTAGTCGGTGCGGAGCCGAATTCATTAGCTAATAAAGGCTTTTGTACTCCTTCAGGTTAACCAACTGGTTATTCATCTCAAAGGGTGTTTGATATGCATCAGGACGGACACTCAACCCAGTTGGTTAACCCAGCTATGATTGCGCATACATAAGTCCCCTATTCACGAGAAGATCTCCTGTTTGATTAAGTTGCCTTCAAACGAATTAACTAAAGGGGAGGTGCTATTGATGAGAAATTAAGTTATAAGAAATTAACCATTCATAGAGTTACCCCCGGGAACCAATGAACATTGAGACTAGAGAAGGGGCATTTTTGGCATATAAATAAGTGTAGAGCTGAATGCTTCAGTCCTTCTCTGGATTCCCATACCACCGGACGGAAGTGTAATTTATTCTGTGTATCTCTAACCTTCCTCTAAACTTTAATCTTTCTCCTAGGACTTTATTATGTTTTGATAACCTTGTTGATCAGTGTATATCTGTTGTAAACCATGTGGCCTTAAATATCTCCTAAAGCCTAGATAACCCTGTACATGTACCAACACCTAAGTTTATGATAAGTTCTAAATTATTCTGACGTTCCTTTCCTGTATTAATAAATGTGATTGTTTAACTTTTCGCACTGTTATCGTACGTTTATATTCTTATACAGACAAAGGTTTAATCACTTTAATCGCGTTATTCACTTTATCTTTTTTGTATCTATAATCATTTAATTAAGCTAGAAATTCAGCTTTAACAGATGTTGCCCGTGTGTGAGGAGGCCTGACGTTTTGAGCGGTTTGGCGATTTTATATGTGGGGAAATACAAAAAAGGTAAGCCTTGTTTATATATCTGCCTACCCTTTCTTTCACATTCAAAACTAGCAAGCTTCTTTGAACACTGTTTATAGGTATATAACCTTTTGTCTGCACTAATACTTTGATGAGACTGATATGAACAGTATAAGTGAAATAAATTGTACTGAGAGTGTATGAGAAGACATCCTGCCTCAATTAGGCCAAGATTGCAGGAGGGTGTCGGAGTGAATGATATGGGCTCTGATTGGATGCTTGAAGGCAGTGAAAAAAAAAAAAAAAAAAACTAGGATCTGGGCCTTTCTGCCAACAAGCGCTTCTGATTGACCCTTGTATGAGTCTAGGTCAAGACGCTTCCCAATCTTTGAGATTGAAATGCACCTGTGGGCCTAGGTCACACTGAATGATCTTGCTGTACATGGATCTATCTTTCTGTGTAAACTGCTAACTGGGGATCGTAAGCTTTGTAATCAGATCTGTAAACATGGGCTATGTTGTAACTGCTATAAATCATAATTAGGTGTGCATAAGGTAACTACCTCCCGTACTACAAGCACGCATAGGGTCTAAATTTGTGCTAAACATTCTTGAGATAAAACCTTTTGTTAAGCATTTCTTTTGGAATACTTCAGAAAAGTCCACAGAGGGGATTAAACTATTATTTAGTTTGGGAAATCTCCAGGCTAATTTTTTGAAGGACTATCGCCAGGACAGGGATGTTCTGGCAAGTAGTGAAAAAAAGGCAGCAACATTGGCAGGGGTGGGGCCTGTCTACCCAAGTCTTGACCAGAGAATAGCTACCTCTGAGGCAACCTTTAAAGAGGTTGGGGAATCAGTTCAAGGCCTATGGTAAATATGGGTCTTGGGTTGTTAAATCAAGAGTGGGATCGCTGAACTAGGAGAAAGTATTCTAAAAGAGGTACTTTTAAGAGCCCTGTGGTACAGTCACTGCAGGAAGATGATACGAACGAACGAAAGAAATGTGTGGAGTGCATGGATGGCAGAATATGTGAATAGTTTTAAGGGGAAAACGCACCAAATGCTGAGAAGTAGGGACAAGCAGGGACAGAAAAGCCCCAAAGAAGCATTGAACCAGAATGAAAGAGATAGCGCATTTAATGGCTGCGAGCCAGCAGTCTCCCCTAGACGTCAGTTAGCTAGCAATTCCGCTGCTGTAAGCAATAAGGGCAATTCGGCTACAGAGTACACAGCCTATGTCCCTGTATTCCCCCAAGTGAATGGCACCCCACAGCAAGGGTCGGGGTGGTGTCACTCCCATGCAAAAAGCATATCACCCAATGTAGGCACACCTGGGTATCATGGGACTGTTAATGCCACACATCAGGGCACTTTGCAGTTGGATAAGGTGCCCCCACCTGACAGCAACAATCTTCCCAAGTCTTATGGGGATTCTGTGACAGAATCCCAAAAGACCAATCCACAGCGGATATTTTTTTCAGATGACATATCTGTCTATCCTGTAAGAGAAAAAGGGATTTATGACAACAGTGGGAGATCCACGGGAAAGATGACACATCACGTGCCATGGACTCCCTCTGAGATGAAGGGATTTCTGAGTATTATCCCCCATCCAAGGACAGACCCTATTAAATTTGCCAAAGAGCTGCTGGACATTCAGGCAAGCTACAATGCAAACTGGAGTGATATGCTTCAAATAATGAAAAGGGTGTGTGGAGATGGGGACTGGGATGAAATCCTTAGTAAAACTCATATTCCACGGACCCTGTATGTAGACTCCATTCATCTAGGAGAAGTACTCACTAAGCAATTGGCGCAGTTGATCAAAACAGTCTATCCTCCCCAGTCTTGGACCAAGGTGTCAGGAGTGATCCAAGGTCCAAAGGAGGAGTGTATGACATACTACAATCACTTCAAACAGGCTGTGGAATCAGCTGGAGAGGACATTACTAACAGTGCCCTATCACCCGTATTGATACATAGCTTCATTACCGGGTTGAAAGGACACATCAGGGAAAAATTGATGACAGCAAATCCAGACTGGAGAGATAAGCCCCTCTCCTCTCTATTGTCCCTTGCCACCGCTATTGAAAGGAATATAGCTGATTGGGAGTCACAAAAACCTCAAAAGATCTGCATTGTCACTGATCAGTTAAACAGTGCAGATCTTAGGAAAACAAAAACAAAAGGAAGCCGGTTTGTTTCAACTGCCACCAGCCCGGTCACTACAAGGGGAATTGTAAAACTCTAAGACACGGTAGACCACCACAACTTGGAGAGGAAATGCCCATGCGGGCATTAAGGGAGGAAATTCTCCAGGCAGAAGGGACACTTTCTGACCTGCAGACGGGAGAGGATGTGAAATTAAATTTCACTGAAAAAAGCTGTAGTAAACGCATGGGAAAAACGCAGCTAATCTTTGCGGCCAGGTGGTTAGCAAAACAGTATAAACAGTTGAAAGTGAAAATGACATCCCTAACAGAAGCGCTAGAACTAACCAAAGGTAACATCAGTACTTTAGAAGCTTCTATGTCAAATTCTGAGGCTATCCACCAGCAATTAGTACTAGAAAACAAAAGATTACAGGAGGACGTTCATCAGTTGGGAAAAAGACTGAAGGATGCAGAAGGTGAAATTAAACCATTATCTGTCAGCTACCAGGAGCCGTTGGCTCAGTTCTCGGATAGAGGAGATAACAGAGTAACTGATTTGGGTATGTCTGAACTCAGGGGGACATCCTCCACACCTAAGGTATGTACCAAGAATAAATCCCTGGAAGGTAAGAGTTCTTTAAAAGTGGCCCCTATATCTTGTAAACAGCCAGCTACTAAGCCAATTGTAGACATCGAACAGTCTCTGTCGTCTAAAACAAAGCCGTGTATTAGGAGATGTTATACGATGTTAAATGAGATCAAATGTGGCTTATGTGGGGTGTTTGGTCACATCGCAAGGTTCTGTCTATCCAGTTCCAGTAAAAAAGTCGGTAAACATAATCCATATAGGACCACAAGACGTGATTTTGAAGTGTACTCTGCACGCTTTGCCACATGGCCTAGGTGTAAGAAGTATGGACCACCTGAGTCAGGAGTCCCATTCCAAAATCCTGAGAAGGCATCCATACAGGCGGAGAAGGGGCTAATGAAATGGGATGGATTTCTGAAAGAATGTCAACCTTACCCAACAGAGGTTATGGGTTTAAGAAGAAGCCCAGGTTATTATAGAAGACATGCTGATATGTGTGACGTCTAGAGGTCATCTTTAACCCAGCTAATTGTGTGAGTGTGGGGAATATGCCCTATCTGTTGTCGCAGCTGCTGACAGCCCACCCAAATGTACCCCCTTCTTTGTGACCAGATCTGTGAGAATGCAAAAGAACTGTATTGACATGCAAATTACCTGAGCCAAGATAACTATATGTAATAATGAATTGAAAGGTGCTTTACTAAACTCAGTTTGTTTTCCAGAAAAAGACAGTTCCCTGAGAGGTTTGTGGTGAGGTATTTATAATTTGTTGATAAATGGTACCGTTATAAGATCTATTGCGCGTTGCTGATTTTTTTTTTCTCACCATGGTGAATATTTTTTGGGGGGAATTATTGGTATACCATAAAACAAAAATCCACGTGGTATTAATATGTATTAAGTAATACATATTAATAATAAGTTGAGCTCAACAATTTTTTTGCTATGTTAAAATAAGGTGTACTGTTTATGTAATGTAAATGTATATTTGTTTCATGTGCTAATGTCTTGTTACAGGTATTTAACCATTGTTTTTTCAGGCGAAAAATTGAATGTTTATTACTAAATTTTATTGGTGTTTTTCAGATGATAATTGGGTTTCACGGCTTTCAGAACCAAAAGGAAATCATAGAAAGTTGATTTATTATTTTCCCTGGGTTCAGCACCATTAGGTGGTTTGTGCTCCTATTTGTCAGCCCATTCAGCTGTGTTTTGGACTACCTAAGTGGGTGTGGCATTTTCTAATCCAACCGGTATAAAGTTCTGGTATGAACGAGTTTCTGTGCTCCACTGATTACTTGTGTTTAGGACGGCTTCACCCCCCCTGCGGTTATTGTAATTAGTTACCTGACTGTTCCAGCTCTGCTCATTGCCTCAGGCTAAGGTATGTTAATGTCCCTTAAGCAGTCTGTGTCCCCAAGTAAAGATCCAACCTACATCCTGTCCAGTGTCACTATTTTTACATGACGATGTGTTATGAATTGTCTAATGTGTCTGTGGCATATCTGTCGCTAATATCTGGGGGTTTCAAAGCACACAGGTTGGCTCGAATTGTACCCCCGACTGTTCAGCGTTCTCAGTGCTGCAAGGGATTTTTCTTTGCCCTTTGGCCAGTGGTGTTTGGTAACAGAAGTTTCTCGAGCTGGATACACATTATGCAATTTTTATCTTATTTTTTTTCAATTCCCTTTAGATTTATCTGCAGATGTGAAGTACGAGGGCCTGCCGGATTGCATACAAGTTGAAAGTGTATAGGTCTGGCCTCGTATTGTATAGTTTTGGTTGAGTCTGGAGAAAAAGTTGTGCAGGATGTATAGGCATGCCGTATCCTCCTCAGTTAATCTGTGTCCTGCATGCCAGGAAGCCCAGTGCCCCAGTGATACACTATGCCCCTGTCATTCATGTGAGTCCTGTCTGAATAGTATAGGCAGTTAATTTTGTATGGGTGAAGGATAACATGGTCTGATTACCGAATTGATAAAGGAGGGAGAAGGTGTGCAGCCTCTATAAAGAATCGAGTGTACCTGTTGGCAGGTGGTTTTCAATACGGGTTTTCAGACTATTTCCCATACTTAGGATAAAGAGAGGTTTAATGGAGACTGCCGTTGCAGCTGGAGGGGGGGCACCGGGTAGGTGAGGGTAGTATCCAGGTTGCCTATGAATCATAATAGATTGGTAGATGACTCAGTTCCAGGATCTTCAAAATCTAACTTACACTGGTCTCATCCCTAATGACAGGGATGGAACATTGTGCAGATATCTCGGTCAATCTGGGTACTAGCCTTTAACAGACTCTACTGTTACACCCTGCAGTCCATCTTGTTCTGATGGTTTGAGTCCAGACAGCCTCAGATGACTGGTACGAATGAGTGCTGGAGAAAGGGAGGTGTTGTGCTATGGGAAAAGGCAACAATGCTGGCACAGGAGGGGGTCGTGTCTAATGGAGGCCGGGGTAGTGTCCCAACTGGTCCTAAACAAAGTTACCAGGGTACTGGTGCTGGTATCACATGTCTAATGATGCACTGTTTTCAGCATCAGGTTAAATGGTAATCAGCAGGGTACACTACCTCGGGGAGTATATTGTACATCTCCTCTTGGCCTTGGCATGGATATAGCAGGAACCCCGGGTTGTACCCCAATCACCCCTGAAGGAAGGTTTTATGGAAAACCTGACCTCCCCTTACACCTACTGAAACTTCTGTTGGGGTTCGGGGAGGAGTTAAAAAGTTGGTAGTTGGGTGGTTTGTGCAACAGGATCTGATAATGACAACAGTCTGTGCAGGGCGTGAATAGAAGGGCCCTACTCAAGGGGTTTATGATCTAAGGAGAGGAGGGTGGTGCAAAATAATAGCTGTTGGGAATTATCTGATATGGAGCTGGCTGAGGTAACATTAAAAGAGTTTCTAGGGATCACCTAGCGGTGGTCAGGGTAGGGGCTGGCTGGACATATTGGGGTGGAGGAGTTCCAGAGCGGTCCTAATGTTGAGCATGGGAGGAGTGAAGTGGACAATTTGGGTGATCTCAAGATCAAAAGAGGTCAATCCAGATATCTCTAATGTTGAGTTTCTTAGTGGGAAAAGTTAATTCAGGTACAGTCTTAGGGCCACAGCTTTAGTAAACTCCACCCTGTTGCTGTCCTAATTTGGGTAACTATTAGAGACCAACGTAGGGGATTGTGTACATTTAAAAGAGGACCCTAGAACTATATTTTTTATTTTTGTTTTTTTTGTTCTAGGGATAAGCCTTTTTTCAATTTATAGTAATAATATGCGGTCAGGTTTTACCTAAATTCCAAAAAAAGTTTTGATCATTTTTTTTTTTTTTTTTTTTTTTTTTTTTCCTCCCCCTCATTATTAATATCTGTGTACCTGACCTGGAAAAAAATACTGCTAATTGCTAGTATGGGAGAAATTTTTTATTTTTTTGAAACTATATTTTTATTTTTATTATTTTTGGTGCTATTTTTTATTTTTCATTTTTATTTTTTTATTTTTTATTTTTTTATTTCTTTTTATTTTTTCCAACCATTATATTTGTTTCTTGTCTAACCCAGATTCCATGCTCTTTAACCGTCTTGGTTGGAGTAGCATTAAATCTGTAGGTTTTTTTTCTTCTTCCCTTTCCATTATTAATTCCACCATTTTTCGTTCATTTTCATTACTCACCTCTCTTCCGTTTCTTTTGCTTCATTCTAAATTTTTCTCTGGGTTTTCATCATCCATCTTCTCAAGATAATGTATCTGTTTAAAAGGATTTTCCCTGCCCGCAAGTAGTGTACCATATTTTGAACCAAAAGTATCCCTGGACATCCCGTGTTTTTATGTCTTAATGTAATGCTACCCCCTTAGTCTACCTACTGCTTTAACCTGAGCCCCGTGAGCAAGTGTGGTGGACCCCGGGACCTTGCAATGACAGGCAGTGTTGACTATCCCTACCATCAAGGGCCATGGATGATACTGTCTGTTGCTTGGACTCCGTTCCCTGTGGGGAGCCCACGTTACTCATCCCCATTGCACCCCTTATGAGTATTAAGTCTTGATGACCGCTGCTCCTGTCTGGCATTCCTCCAATATCTGTACACTGACATTCTCCTTTTTTTGTTTGTTTTATGTATTCATGCATGACGGTCTGGAGGCCCGCCCAACCACCACCTGAAGACAATCAAGTCATCTCTTGAGACAAATGTGACAAGTAAGACTACCCTGAACTGTTCTTCACCATGCTGAAAAGTGCTGTCTCGCGGTCCAATCCAAGCGGAGAAACCACTACACGGTCTCACCAAGTTACAGGACTAGATATGCCAGGATCCCGCCATCAATGTTGGAGTTCCGCTCTTCCAAGGCAGAGGGGCGATGAAACATTGCAGTACAGACACTCATGGTTTAGATGTTAAGTCTCAAGGGCACCAGGATTTCTTGGCTGTCTTAAGCCTACCTTGAGGAGTTCCGGCGTGTTCAAGAAAGGAAGAGGAGGCCATGGTGGTGGTGGGGAAGGGTTGGGACTTCTGGGCTGTTGTGGGTGGGTACAAAATCATTGAAGGACTACTTAAGTTCAAGAATGAACTTCAGGGGGAACTGTGTTGGAGATTTTGAATATTTAAAATGGAATTGGATTGCCATGCCCCATCGGATGTGTATATATGTGCATGTATATATATATATATACATGTGTATATATTTTTATATATATTTATGGAGATGTATGTGCGGGAGGTGTATATGATTTTAGCTGGTAGTTTGTTTCTGTTAAGGGTTAATTTAGCTAAGGGACTTTTGTCAGTTGGAATATGTAATCCAATTGACAGCTCCTTTTGTGTACAGGTCGGTTGAAGGTGTGTTGTAGAACTGCCCGGGATTGTTTACCTAAACTTAATATTCAAAGGAGCAGGGGTAGTCGGTGCGGAGCAGAATTCATTAGCTAATAAAGGCTTTTGTACTCCTTCAGGTTAACCAACTGGTTATTCATCTCAAAGGGTGTTTGATATGCATCAGGACGGACACTCAACCCAGTTGGTTAACCCAGCTATGATTGCGCATACATAAGTCCCCTATTCACGAGAAGATCTCCTGTTTGATTAAGTTGCCTTCAAACAAATTAACTAAAGGGGAGGTGCTATTGATGAGAAATTAAGTTATAAGAAATTAACCATTCATAGAGTTACCCCCGGGAACCAATGGACATTGAGACTAGAGAAGGGGCATTTTTGGCATATAAATAAGTGTAGAGCTGAATGCTTCACTCCTTCTCTGGATTCCCATACCATCGGACGGAAGTGTAATGTATTCTGTGTATCTCTAACCTTCCTCTAAACTTTAATCTTTCTCTTAGGACTTTAATATGTTTTGATAACCTTGTTGATCAGTGTATATCTGTTGTAAACCATGTGGCCTTAAATGTCTCCTAAAGCCTAGATAACCCTGTACATGTACCAACACCTAAGTTTATGATAAGTTCTAAATTATTCTGATGTTTCTTTCCTGTATTAATAAATGTGATTGTTTAACTTTTCGCACTGTTATCGTACGTTTATATTCTTATACAGACAAAGGTTTAATCACTTTAATCGCGTTATTCACTTTATCTTTTTTGTATCTATAATCATTTAATTAAGCTAGAAATTCAGCTTTAACAAATCCCATTCTAATTTTATTAAAAAGGTTACAAGGTCTCAAGTAAATAGGACATTAAATATGAATCTTCCCAGTCCTATCACAACTGTCATTTGATGAGGAAAGAGTTGATTCTAGTGAGATCCATCTCATGGAATAATTAAATTCTAGATGGCACCTTTTTACAGGCAACTCCAACTGCCACTACAGATGGACAGGAGGATAATACCAATACGTATGTCCCCTGAAAAAGGTTGAGAGGTTTGCTTGGAAGGTGGTGTTCACCTCCATCCAGAAAATACTGACTCATGTGTTCACAGGGCCGGTGCTACCACTAGGCGGACTAGGCGACCGCCTAGGGCGCACTGCCGCCTAGGGCGCCCGGCCACTGGTTATTTTACTCTCTGCTCTGAGTCTGAGTCCTGCACATACACTCAGTTTGTCCCTGTAAAGCAGCGGCGCCGCCCCCCCCTTGTGTAACATGCAAAGACAGAGTCAGCCAGTAAAAGTAAGTAATCCTCCCTCTCTGTCCAGACTCCAGGGCGTCCAGGGTGCTCTCTGTGTGTCACACTGAGTCTGACACTCACTCTCTGCTCTCTCACTGTGTGGCTCAGGCAGCACCCGCCCCCCCTCCCCTCTCTGCTCTCCGCAGCTCCGCTCATGAATGATGACATGTGACATGTCATCATATATCTCTCACTGTGTCAGGGCTCAGGCAGCACAGCACACGCCCCCCTCTCTGCTCTCCGCTCTTCGGTGTGAGTCTGACAGTATCCATCATGATTGTCAGTCCAGCAGGACAGCCCCCCCGCCCGGCCCCGCCCCCCCGCGCTCTTGGAATGGATTATGAATGGATGGATGGAGCATCATGGGATAATACAGACAGTAGCAACATGGCGGCGGCTCTCCGGGCTTTGGGACAGGTGCTGGCTGGATTCTGGAAGAGGCACGGCATGACACAGTCAGAACAGAAGCAGCAGGCAGCCTGGCAGGTACACATGCAATACAGCAGAGTTTGTGCCAGCGAGAAACAGGTGTTATTGCTGGTGTGTTTTATATGTGATGACAATGACATGTAATTTTAAAATGTGTGTGAGCGTACTTATGTATTATATTGACTGATCTTCCAAATGTCCACCCCCCCCCCGAGTCTGTATTTTATGAGTGCTGGTGAAGCGGCATTAATGGGCACTGGCGAGTCTCTATTGGATGGGTGCTGGTGACATGGTATTTGACGGGCACTGGTGAAACGGTATTGATGGGCGCTGGTGATGAGTCTGTATTTGGTGGGCGCTGGTGAGTCTGTGAAGTGGCATTGATAGCCGCTGGTGAGTCTGTATTGGTTGGGAGCTGGTGAAGTGGCATTGTCATGATGGGCACTGGTGAGTCTGTATTTGGTGGGCGCTGGTGAAGCATCATTGATGGGCGCTGGTGAAGCAGCATTGATGGGCGCTGGTGAAGCGTCATTGATGGGCGCTGGTGAAGCAGCATTGATGGGCGCTGGTGAAGCAGCATTGATGGGCGCTGGTCAAGCGTCATTGATGGGCGCTGGTGAAGCAGCATTGATGGGCGCTGGTGAAGTAGCATTGATGGGCGCTGGTGAAGCAGCATTGATGG
Source organism: Lithobates sylvaticus (assembly GCA_028564925.1). Taxonomy (NCBI): domain Eukaryota; kingdom Metazoa; phylum Chordata; class Amphibia; order Anura; family Ranidae; genus Lithobates; species Lithobates sylvaticus. The sequence goes on along the minus strand of CM053027.1, from coordinate 439,426,117 downwards.
GCGCTGGTGAGTCTGTATTTGATGGGCGCTGGTGAAGCAGCATTGATGGGCGCTGGTGAGTCTGTATTTGATGGGCGCTGGTGAAGTGACATTGTCATGATGGGCACTGGTGAGTCTGTATTTGGTGGGTGCTGGTGAGTCTGTATTTGATGGGCGCTGGTGAAGTGACATTGTCATGATGGGCACTGGTGAGTCTGTATTTGGTGGGTGCTGGTGAGTCTGTATTTGGTGGGCACTGGTGAGTCTGTAGTTGATGGTCGCTGCGTATGTTGCATGCAAAATAGTAGCGGCCATTAAAAAGTACATGGGCAGGGCAAAGGGGTGGAGTCAGGGGTGGAGCCAATGGGGGCGGCAAAATGAGGTTTCGCCTAGGGTGCCAAAAATCCTTGCACCAGCCCTGTGTGTTCAGTAATTATACTCAATTCCTACCGGGAGTGAAAAGGTGAATGGTAAGGTGTTCTTTTCCCTCTCTTATGGAATTTGTTATTCCAAATACGCAATTTGACCTACCTTAAATGTGGTCAAACACCTGTGGTGAGTTGCCACCTTTCCATTGAGCACCTGTGGTGGAAGATCTAGAAGCTTAATTTAAAAGCATTTTTTGGTGTTGGGAACACTGTCACTAATGGCCTTTTTTGCTTGCTATATGCTTAACAATATGTGTTTTTTTGCAGTGATATATGTTCATGATATATACTGTATATTCACTTGTATATGCTTAGTGCCACCTATTATATATTTTTCCAACATTTAATATATACCCCTTTACCCGGTCAGTGAAGACCACTTTGATTGGATATACCATGATTTCTATGACCTACTATGCAAAAGAATCCATATCTGGATTCAGGCCAACCTTTGTGTGTATTACACAAAATTTAGGTTGGTTAGGCTGATTACATTTTTTAAACTTTAAGGCTGGGTTCACACTATTGCAAATTGGAGGCGGGTTTTCCCACCTCCAATTTGCATGTCAGAGAACTGTGACCGACTCTCAAAGAAGCCGGTTCACACAGCTTCGGGACGGCTGCGGAGCAAATTACACTGGGGTTCTTTGCGTCTTTTGGTCCGTTTCAGGTCCGAATTCAGCCAAAAATTCAGACCGAAATCAGACCCCTGCTGTGAGCTGCTGCATATGGCAGTATGAACCCAGCCTTATTCTTATGAGAAACTTTTGGAATCAGCTTCTGATCTTATTCTACAATAACTGGCTCATAATGATAGGATCGAAACACCAAATGGTTCTGGCTCTCTTATGGTTTAACCGCTTACCGACCGTTGCACGATGATGCACGTCAGCAGAATGGCACGGCTGCACAAATGGGCATACCCATACGTCCCTCCGTCATCGCATGCTAGTGGGTGCGCACACATCACCAGCGGTGCGTGCGTGCTCATGTCACTGGCGGCACATGCGTGCACCCACCGTGGGAGTGTGCCAACAGGTCCGGTGGACTCCATGTCCGCCGGAGGCCCGTGAGCTTCGGGACGGCTGCGGAGCAAATTACACTGGGGTTCTTTGCGTCTTTTGGTCCGTTTCAGGTCCGAATTCAGCCAAAAATTCAGACCGAAATCAGACCCCTGCTGTGAGCTGCTGCATATGGCAGTATGAACCCAGCCTTATTCTTATGAGAAACTTTTGTGATCTTATTCTACAATAACTGGCATTTCCTTGTTCTGCAGCACAAGGCATTTCCTGTTCTGCCTAGTGACATGACAGGGATCTACTGCCCCCAGTGATCAGGAACGGTGATCTCTATCATGTTCTAGTGAGCCCACCCCCCTACAGTTAGAAGACACTTAACCCCTTGATCGCCCCCTAGTGTTTAACCCCTTCCCCGCCAGTGACATTTATACAGTAATCAGTGGCTATTTTTAACTCTGATCACTGTACAAATGTCAATGGTCCAAAAATAGTCAGATTTGTATGTGGCAATGTCGATGTCACGATAAAAATCAAAGATTGCCTCCATTACTAATAAAAAAAAGCCATAAATCTATTCCCTATTTTGTAGATGCTATAACTTTTGCGCAAACCAATCAATATAGACTTTTTGCGATTTTTTTTACCAAAAACATGTAGAAGAATACATATTGGCCTAATTGAGGAAGAAATTCATTTTTTTTATATATTTTTGGGGATATTTATTATAGAAAAAAGTAAAAAATATATATTTTTTCAAAATTGTTTTTTTTTTTTTGTTTATAGCACAAAAAAATTAAAACCGCAGAGGTGATCAAATACCACCAAAAGAAAGCTCCATTTGTGAGGAAAAAATGACGTAAATTTTGTTTAGGTGCAATGCCACATGACCACGCAATTGTCCGTTAAAGCGAAGCAGTGCTGTATCGCAGAAAATGCTCTGTTCATTAAGGGGGTAAATGCTTCTGGGGCTGAAGTGGTTAAGTCACTCTTGGTAATGTCTGATGGAATTGAACAGAGAACATGACTTTTTTGGGGACCTCAGTTGCATTGTCACGGCATTCTACCCCATTGTATCCTTTTTTGTGAGTATCTAGGACGGGCTAAGTTGCCTTTCCTCCATAAGACCATCCAAAACTAGACTAATATTATATCCTATATTTTTCATACTCTGCAGACATACTTGAGCATCTGCCCCTGAAGAGTGTCTCTACACGAAACGCGTCGGGCACAAGTGATGCTGACCTGTGTCTGTAATGGACTCATTGATCATGATCTGCAGTAGATTACCAATCTTTTGATACCTATGTATTTTATTACGGTCTTACTTATTATTTTTACTCCCGCTGTCAGTGCTGTGTTTATGATACATGTATATATATGAATCTATTCTATACAAGATTTTAACCGATTGTTTCAGAAGTACTATATGTATGTCAACTCCTCTACCTATCCCACACCTGTATGTTACGTGTGGGTGGAGTCAATATTAATCAGCATACCCATTGAATATGTGGTTTCTGTTTTGCCATATTTCATGTGATACTTTTACCAATAAAATCTGCAACTTTTTTAATCTTAATTTGCCTCCACAAAGTCATCTTTCTCATTCAAAGTCCAACCTCTCCCCCCTTTTTTCTAAACAGTAACAGGGATGGAGGCACATGGCATTATGTGCCTCATCTAAAGTCCCAAACCTCCCCCCACCAGAGAACATGTCCTTAACCCAGTCTTATAGGCTATAGTATGTGCAGTTTGTAAAAACTGCATACTTTTAATAAATATTGCAATAACTTGGAAATCAAATATACCTTATTTTATGCGTTTACCCCTTTATTACATATAGTTTGTACACAGTTAGTTCTTTCTTTCAAGGCCATATATGACACTTTCTTTTCTGTATTTTGGTGTGCTTTTGTTTGTATGGAAATTTGTTTCAATTGTTCTTTATCATTGTCTAATTGTTAAATGGAAAAAGAAAATCATTGCTAGTGTCTCTTATCTCTTAAAAAACTTTCATACAACAGCAAAACTTTTGTTACTGTTAATTTGCGATGAGTTTGATGCTACTGGCTAGATATTTTAGTCTTTCTTGAATAAAAAAGGCTATCTTTTTTTTCTTAACTACCTTACATCCAGCCATTGTAACTAACAACTGAACAGCACCCTTACTAGGACAGGTGAACAAACCCATATGTCCTTGCATCCCTGCTGTCATTATTCAGTGGAAAGCATTGGCTAAAAGCACAGAATCCCATGATTGGGCATCATAACGATCACCAATATAAAGAGTGTAATACTGTTTTTGTTGGTAAGCTCTCCCATTCATCCACTCATTAAATCCTCCTGCTGCACCAAAGGAAGAAGTAGTTGTGTGTGTGTGTTTGTCTGTGGGGGGGGGGGGGGTTAGAGGGCTACTGACCAGCAATGTCAAGGGATTTAAGGGATTTTTTTTTGGGGGGGGGGATTTAACATGCCAGTGACCACCGATGATGGTCAAGTAGTGGGTCTGCCTTCGTCAAAACTCGTGTTAGTAATGGTAACACTGGCTGTTTAAAACTAGCCCTGACGGGATGCCTACTATCTTTAGAACAAGTGAGACTGGCTTATGGTGGGTTCCCTATGGATGCTTTGCATCACAGGCAAGTATACGATTTCCTTCACAAACGAATCCACACCATGAACCTTTGACTACCTTACTGAATTTTAAACCAAGTGTGAATGTAAAGATGGCTTTAATCACTTCAGCCCCGTAAGGATTTACCCCCTTCCTGACCAGAGCGTTTTTTGCGATTCGGCACTGTGTGGCTTTAACTGACAATTGCGCGGTCGTGCGACATGGCTCCCAAACAAAATTGGCGTCCTTTTTTTTCCCACAAATAGAGCTTTCTTTTGGTGGTATTTTATCACTTCTGGGGTTTTTGTTTTTTGTGCTATAAACAAAAAAACAGCAACAATTTTGAAAATAAACGATTTTTTTACTTTTTGCTATAATAAATATCCCCAAAAATATATAAAAATTTTTTTTTTTTTCCTCAGTTTAGGCCGATATGTATTCTTGTACATATTTTTGGTAAAAAAAAATCACAATAAGCGTTTGATTGGTTTGCGCAAAAGTTATAGCGTCTACAAAATAGGGTATAGTTTTATGGCATTTTTATTAATATATATTTTTTTTACTAGTAATGGCGACAACCAGCAATTTTTATTGTGACTGCGACATTATGGCGGACACATCGGACAATTTTGACACATTTTTGGGACCATTTTTGGGACCATTGGCGTTAATACAGCGATCGATGCAATAAAATTGCATTGATTACTGTAAAAATGTCACTGGCAGTGAAGGGGTTAACCACTAGGGGCAGTGTAGGGGTTAAGTGTTCCTAGCGGCGTATTTATAACTGTATGGGGGCGTGGCTGTGTGTGAAACCACACTGATCGCTGCTCCCGATGACAGGTATCCCTGCGGCGATCGAGTCCGCGGGACCCACGACCACGGTCACGGAGCTCTCGGCAGGGGGTACGTTACTTTGCCCAGTCGTGCCATTCTGCCGACGTAAATGTACAGGAGTCAGTCGGGAAGCGGTTAAACATCTCACTATGGATCCAAAAAAATCACTCAAACCCATTGAGCTTACCCATGCCACCCCTACATCCCTAAAATTGTATCTTTTGAATGCCAGCAAGAGTCTCATACCTAGATTTTGGAAAAAAAGTTGCTGCCCTACTTTACAATACTGGTAAAGGGAAGTAAAGAGGATCATGGATGGAATGGTTTTGTGATATCTGATTTGGATTACTCATCGAAAATTGACAAACTTTCTTGACTGAACCTTTACCTCTATAAATCCTAAGCATACATATAGAGGTTCAGTAAGGGCATTATCTATGTATGAGTAAACACCTGTTGCTGATTGACTACTCACTTTTCAGTGGATCTCAAAATATGAACATGACTGTTATTGAAACACTGGCTCTCATGTTAAACATTGAACTTTTAGAGTTATAATTCTATTGCTTTATTATTTTTATTTCCTTTTGTATGTGGTTTGCTTTCTACCCAGTCTGATTGACAATTGTACTGTCATCCAGAGCAATGTAATACCTACTAAGTAGCAATTGAGGTGGTTTGCCTGCTTTTCCAAATTTTATTTATAGCCTTGATCCTTGGTAATGCAAACTATAATACACATGATTGTTTCAGGACACCTTTTTCTTTTATTGTTATCTACTATTACCTATTGTAATGGTATAATTGCTATGTAACTGTTACCTATATGTCTTATTACTAATTAAGACTATTGTTTTTGTATTTTTTGTAAAATGTTTAATAAAGACTGAATATACAAAAAAGATATACTGACAACCAATGATTGTGGTATTGTTTTTTAGGACGTTTAGAACACAGTGCAATTTTTAGTGCAATTTCAAACTTTCAACTTTAAACGTTCTTAACTTTCTTCCACTAATATGGAAGACTTGTGCTTGGCTCTAGTGGATCACTTTTAGCCTAAGTACTCCATAATTATTTTTAACCAACTCAATACCAGCATGTTTCTTCTTTAAAAAAAAAAAAGTGGAAAAAAATAGATAACCTTGGCTAGCAATAGTAGTTACATTACAGTTGGATACCTGATAAACAACTATAATGTAACTACTATTGCTTTCTTTTTTGGAACAGGTTGGAACAGCTGTAGGACCCTTTCAGTGGCTGGTTTCTTAGCATGTTGGGACAGACGCATAACCTTTTAGCTGTGAGTAAGTCTGCTATAGAGATAGGGGCAATTTAAAGAGGAAGTAAACCCTTCCTCTTTGTTTCCCTGCAAAGGTAAAGCATAATGAACTACTATGCATTGCATAGTAGCCCATTATGTATCACTTACCTGACACAGGAGCCAGCAATGTCACCGCTGTCCCCTCTTCCATGAAGCATCCACCTTCCTTCAGGGTATCGCTGTTCCGGTGCTGTGAGTAGCCGGAGCAGCAATGATGTCACTCTGGCGCATGTTTGCCTTCACTTGCGGTGCAACCAGTGCGCCTGCAGCGGTGCCCTTTTTTTGTAAAATATCTCCTTAACCGTGTAGGTTAAGGAGATATTTCTTGGACCTACAGGTAAGCCTTAATCCAGGCTTACCTGTAGGTCAAAGTGGTCTGAAAGGGTTTACAACCACTTTAACAGTGTATGTTATCATTGACTGAGCTAACTATTTTTTACGGTTGGTCTCACTCTCCCCTCCCTCTCTTTTTCCCTTTATTAGCAATTGCCAATGGGGAATTGACATTAGGATAGGAGAGCTCCAGCAGCACTGAGGACGGAGGGGGACGAAGGAGATAGCCCTTTATTTCCCTCTTTGGTCATTATGGCTTATGTACGCTGAGCGCTGCCTGCTAGTGAAGAGGTATCCAGCCCCCAGAGATATCCAGCCCACATTGCTAGAGAAGGAACTGAACAGAGGAAGAGGCTTGTGACCAGATCCACATCCCCCTTGAAGCGGCCACATATCCCCCTGGCTCCTGTCCAATGCTGCTTACCTTGCAGCAGTAAGGTAATAATTTAGGACACTTTAGGTCAATCATCACCGAAGATCCCCAGCACAGAGCACGCAGCATCCACACTGGCACTTTACTGAAGACCCTTCAGCACTGTTATTTTCACACTGCAAGCAACGCCGCAGAGCCATAGCTTAGCAGCATCACTGTTTCAATATTTCCTCACATCTCATTTCACGCCTTATGCGTTTCATGAACTTTTATGCGTTTTTAAGAATTTTATGCGATTATGAACTTGTATGCGATTATGAATTCCACATGCGATTTGGAATTTCACATGCGTTTATGAATTTTACACTCGCAATTTTATGAATTCAAGTTGATATAGACACTTTTATTTGCATCTTCACCTTGGTCACTCCATCACAAACGCTGCTTAGCGTTTTATGCGATTTTCTAGCATATTTTGCACATTTATGCGATTTTCTAGCATATTTTGCACACTTATTTATTACCTGTTCACTTGAACTGTATTTTTATCTGATTTTAGCATTTCTATGCACACCTGTCACTTATAATCTCACTGTTTTTTACTGATTATTTTATCTTTATATATTTCGTCATCCAATTGACTTTTATATATTGTATTTATGTTGTGGACCACTGATAGTTCAACTCAATTATTTATTACACTTACATGGGAGCGCAACACCACATATTGATTTTTTCCATACATGCTTCTGGGTACCGTTTGACCTTTCGGTGTTGCTGCAAACCACCCACTTATACTACTTGTTCATTTCACATAGTAGCGCGGAAATACCAACACTTCTATTCGACATTATCCTCACTGTTTCTATACCATATATGAGCGTTTTGTGGGAACTGGATAGTATAGTCCTTATTGCGGTGACTGCAGGCTTCCACCAACTGCCCCAAAGCACCCAGCATGTAACCTGATATGGTTCAGCAGGTCCTGACCTGCCAGGCTGCATGCGCGTATAAGGGTCTGGTATGGGGGACCCCACAATGTTTTTTTTTAAGTTTTGGCATGGGGTTCCCCCTAAAATCAATTAGACATGGGAACTGTCAAAAAATTTGTTTCGTTTTGTTTCGTCCCGTTTCGTATATAAAAAAATTCGTAATTCGTGTACGAAATTCCGTTCGAATTCGTACGAAATCCGAATTTCGTACGAATCGTAAAAAAATTTACGAATCGTTAGTAAAGTTACGAATCGTTACGAATCGTTAACGCAGCTAATGAATTGTCGGTTCTCATAACACAGAGAACAATTCGAATCCAACTACAAATATCGAATTTCAATTTCAAGTTACGAATCGTTACGAATCGTTACGAATAGTTACGAATCGTTAGTAACTACAAATATCGAATTTCAACTAATATGAAAGAAATTATAATAGCGGATATAACAAATGCTTCGAATGAATTCGAGATTCAGTATATCTAATATAATCGGCTACGTAACACAGAGAACAGTCATTCATTGATAAAAAAAAAACAAAAAACGTGGGGGTCCCCCCAAATTCAATAACCAGGCCCTTCAAGTCTGGTATGGATATTAAGGGGAACCCCAGCCAAAAAAAAATGGCGTGGGGTCCCCCCCAAATATCCATCCCAGACCCTTCAGGTCTGGGATGGATTTTAAGGGGAACCCCGTCCAAAAAAAAAAAAAAAATGGCGTGGGGTCTCCCTCAAAATCCATACCAAACCCTTTATCCGAGCACGCAACCTGGCAGGCCACAGGAAAAGAGGGGGGACGAGAGCGCCCCCCCTCCCGCCTTAACCGTACCAGGCCACATGCCCTCAACATTGGGAGGATGCTTTGGGGGGCTGAGACCCCCAAAGCACCTTGTCCCCATGTTGATAAGGACAAGGGCCTCATCCCCACAACCCTGGCCGGTGGTTGTGGGGGTCTGCGGGCGGGGGGCTTATCGGAATCTGGAAGCCCCCTTTAACAAGGGGACCCCCAGATCCCGGCCCCCTCCTGTGTGAAATGGTAAGGGGGTACAAAAGTACCCCTACCATTTCACCAAAAAAGTGTCAAAAATTGTAAAAGTGACAGGAGACGGTTTTTGACATTTCCTTTATTAAAATCTTCTTTCTTCTTTCTTCTGGTCTTCCTTTCTTCATCTTCTCCTTCCGTCATCTTCTTCTATCTTCTTCCATCATCTTCTTCCTTCGATTCGCTTCTTCTTCCTCCGGTCTTCTCGTCCTTCTCGTCCGGCATCGGCGTCTCTTCTCGTAGGCCGCTCCTCGCAATGGGAGGCTCCCGCTCTGTGAGGCTTTGCTCCGGCTGACAGGTCTTTTATAACGGAGGGCACCTGGTGACCCCGCCCCCTCTGACATCATGGGGAAAGCCATAGGGAATTCCCCATGACGTCCCCGTGCGTCAGAGGGGGCGGGGTCACCAGGTGCCCTCCGTTATAAAAGACCTGTCAGCCGGAGCGAAGCCTCACACAGCGGGAGCCTCCCATTGCGAGGAGCGGCCTGCGAGAAGAGACGCCGACACCGACGCCGGACGAGAAGGATGAGAAGACCGGAGCAAAAAGAAGCGAATCGAAGGAAGAAGAAGATGGAAGAAGATGACGGAAGGAGAAGATGAAGAAAGGAAGACCAGAAGAAAGAAGAAAAAAGATTTTAATAAAGGAATTGTCAAAGACCGTCTCCTGTAATTTTTACCATTTTTGACACTTTTTTGGTGAAATGGTAGGGGTACTTTTGTACCCCCTTACCATTTCACACAGGGGGGGCCGGGATCTGGGGGTCCCCTTGTTAAAGGGGGCTTCCAGATTCCGATAAGCCCCCCGCCCGCAGACCCCCACAACCACCGGCCAGGGTTGTGGGGATGAGGCCCTTGTCCTCATCAACATGGGGACAAGGTGCTTTGGGGGTCTCAGACCCCCAAAGCATCCTCCAAATGTTGAGGGCATGTGGCCTGGTACGGTTCAGGCGGGAGGGGGGGCCGCTCTCGTCCCCCCTCTTTTCCTGTGGCCTGCCAGGTTGCATGCTCGGATAAGGGTCTGGTATGGATTTTGAGGGGGACCCCACGCCATTTTTTTTGGCTGGGGTTCCCCTTAAAATCCATCCCAGACCTCAAGGGTCTGGGATGGATTTTGAGGGGACCCTACGCCATTTTTTTTTTTTTTGGCTGGGGTCCCCCTTAATATCCATCCCAGACCTGAAGGGCCTGGTTATTGAATTTGGGGGAATTTGGAATTTGTATTTCCATAACACAGAGAACAGTCATTCATTGAAGTCATTGATAAAAAAATGCGTAGGGGTCCCCGCAAATTCAATAACCAGGCCCTTCGGGTCTGGGATGGATATTAAGGGGGACCCAGCCAAAAAAAAAAATGGCGTACAAAAGTACCCCTACCATTTCACCAAAAAAGTGTCAAAAAATGTAAAATTGACAGGAGACGGTCTTTGACAATTCCTTTATTAAAATCTTCTTTCTTCTCTCTTCTGGCCTTTCTTCATCTTCTCCTTCCGTCATCTTCTTCCATCTTCTTCTTCCTTCGATTCGCTTCTTCTTGCTCCGGTCTTCTCGTCCTTCTCGTCCGGCATCGGCGTCTCTTCTCGCAGGCCGCTCCTCGCAATGGGAGGCTCCCGCTGTGTGAGGCTTCGCTCCGACTGACAGGTCTTTTATAACGGAGGGAACCTGGTGACCCCGCCCCCCCTCTGACGTCATGGGGAAAGCCATAGGGAATTCCACATGACGTCCCCGTGCGGGCGGGGTTACCAGGTGCCCTCCGTTATATAAGACCTGTCAGCCGGAGCGAAGCCTCACACAGCAGGAGCCTCCCATTGCGAGGAGCGGCCTGCGAGAAGAGACGCCGACGCCGATGCCGGACGAGAAGGACGAGAAGACCGGAACAAGAAGAAGCGAATCGAAGGAAGAAGAAGATGGAAGAAGATGGAAGAAGATGCCGGAAGGAGAAGATGAAGAAAGGAAGACCAGAAGAAAGAAGAAAGAAGATTTTAATAAAGGAATTGTCAAAGACCGTCTCCTGTCATTTTTACAATTTTTGACACTTTTTTGGTGAAATGGTAGGGGTACTTTTGACCCCCAAAGCATCCTCCCAATGTTGAGGGCATGTGGCCTGGTACGGTTCAGGTGGGAGGGGGGGCCGCTCTCATCCCCCCCTCTTTTCCTGCGGCCTGCCAGGTTGGGTGCTCGGATAAAGGGTCTGGTATGGATTTTGAGGGGGACCCTACGCCATTTTTTTTTTTTTTTGGCCGGGGTTCCCCTCAAAATCCATCCCAGACCTGAAGGGTCTGGTATGGATATTTGGGGGGGACCCCACGCCATTTTTTTTTTTTTTTTTTTGGCTGCGGTCCCCCTTAATATCCATACCAGACCTGAAGGGCCTGGTTATTGAATTTGGGGGACCCCTACGCTTTTTTTTTTTTTTTATATCAATGAATGACTGTTCTGCAATAGCCGCAAGTGATTTTAAATAGCTTTTTTTTTCAGCAAAAATTACACTTTGTCATTCGAATCATTCAAATTCATTCGAATTCATTCGAATTCATTCGTTATATCTGCTATAATAATTTCTTTCGAATTAGTTGAAATTCGATATTGGTAGTTGGATTCGAATAATTTGGAGCTGAAATTCGTAAACTGAATTTTTCCTGCAAAAATGACACTTTGTCATTCGAATTCATTCGAATCCATTCGAATTCATTCGAATTCATTCGAATCATTCGTTATATCCGCTATAATAATTTCTTTCATATTAGTTGAAATTCGATATTTGGTAGTCGGATTCGAATAAATTCGGCGACGAAATTTGTAAACGGAATTTCGTATTCCGTACGGAATTCGGATTCGAAAAAATTCGTACTACGGATTCGTAAATTCGTACGAATTTCTAAAAATCGCACATGTCTAAAATCAATACTAGACCCAAAGGACCTGGTATGGATTGGGGGGACCCCATACAGTTTTTTTTATTCTATTGCTGGCAAATTCTGCAATTTTTTTTTCAATCAGCTGTCAGCAGGCAAGCCTGCTGACAGCTAATTACTCTTCTGTTGTTAAGGATGTGGCAGCCAGCTTCCCAGACCCACTCCTTAACAACCTAACATCCCAGCAAGCGCACAGAAAATTTGAGTGTTCGGCAAACACCCGAAAAGGCGATGTTCAGCCCAAACCATTCGCCCATCCATAATTGTCAGCCAGCATACTTAATTTGGTTGTTGAGCTGTCTATCAGGCTTGCAGGAGGCATGGGCAGATCTGAAAGGCAATCAAAAGACCAAATTATAGAGATTGCATGACAGGCTGACAACACTGCTGCTTATTGTGAGGCAGTGGATTATTGTTGTCAGCCTGAAACAGTAATTTCTGTTTGGATGGATCTCCAGGTAAAAACTTTGCAACAGATTCATCAAAATGTTTTGTTTAAAAATAACAAACATGTTATACTTACTTGCTCTGTGCAGTGGTTTTGCACAGAGCAGCCAAGATCTCCCTCTTCTCAAGTCCCTCGCTGGCGCTCCTGACCACTCTCTCCTGCTGAGTGCCCCTACAGCAAGCAGCTTGCTATGGGGCACCCAAGCAGTTGCTCTGTGTGTCTATTCAGACATGGAGCTACGGCTCAGCCCAGCCTTCTCTCTCAACTGTCTCTGGCTCACTGACTTTAAATGACAGCAGTGGGAGCCAATGGCACCTGCTGCTGTCTCACCCAATGAAGTGGGAGAGTCCCAGACAGCCAGGGCTCTTGTGCAACATAGCTGGCTCGAGATGGGGCTCAGTTGGGTATTAGGGGGGCTCAGGGGGGGCTGCAGCACACAGAAGTTTTTTTATCTTAATGGATAGGATGCATTAAGATAAAAACCTTCTGCCTTTAGAACCACTTTAATGTAGGTATAGAGATAAGCACTGTGTTATAGAGAAAGTAAGGGCATTAGGACTGCAAGTTGGGAGTATTGTGACCCTTGCTTGAACTGATGTATATGATGTAAAATTCAATAGTTGAAAAAAAAAAAAATGTAAATGTCTTTTTTCTCTAATCAGTGTTTATTGTTTCCTACAGCTACACTTTACACTATACAATCAATCAGATAAACAGAATGTCACTGTAGATCTAGTAAATAGAAAATGCTGTAGGTAATGTGTTTTTTACTTATTATTTATTATTATTTATGAATAACTTTTATTTTTATTTTCATCATTTCATAGTTGTGGACTTATTACCATTCGTGTAGTTTTACAGTGTATTGTATTCTGAGCTTCTTAAAGCGGTTCTGCACACATTTCAAATCAGGCAAAGAGTACTAAATGAAGTGTGTTTTTTTTTTCCACTTACCTTGTAATCGCTGACTTCCTTTCCTCTGTCTCTGCGGCAGTGGGCGGGGTCTCTGCATCGATCGTCGTTGCGCCGCACTGTCTCCTGGGATCGATCGTGAGCTACACTTTGCCGTTACTGCGCACGCGCGAGATCAGCGCAGTAACGGCAGTGCATCTGAAGTGCCTGTGTGGGTTCACATGCCCACAGGCAAGATGGCCCCAGCAGGAAATATTTTCTAAAACTATTTTATCTGACGAAAACCGGCAGCAGCGATTTACAGAAATAGGACACGTGAGTACCTAAACTAGATCTCATAGGCAATTGCATTGCACAAAAAAAAAAAAAAAAAAAAAACATACAGACAGTGCAGAACCGCTTTAATGTATGTATTATCATATTATGTTCTAGATCTCTTATTTTTACATCACTTTTTATATTCCATTCTCATAGTAGCATTAGTGATAGTATGAAGGATATATCGCAAGGGGAGATGGACTCGTTTCTTTCCCCTGGGAGATCCTATTCTTTGTGTAGTAAGCACTTCTGTGGTTATGTATTTCTTTATAGGTTTTATGTATTTATTTATTTTATCCTTCATATTTATTAACTTTTATACAAATCTTCATATATGTGTATAGAAATTCTTACTTAAATCATTTTTGATCAATCTGTTCAAACATTAGTGGGCACATCGTTTATCAATTAGCTGATTTCCATACAAGTCCAGCGAGTCAGTATGCACAGGTGTTCAGTAGCTTTCAGTCCCCCTTTCTTCTTTCTTCCCTTTGTTTTAAAGGCTTATGCCGTGTACACACCGTCGGAAAAATCTTGGATGGTTGAATTCCGCTCAAGTTTGGCTTGCATACACACGTTCACACAAAAGTTCGCTGAACTTTCGGCCCTCAAGAATGCAGTGACGAACAACACTACGACGAGCCGAGAAAATTAAGTTAAATGCTTCCGAGCATGCGTCAAATTGTTTCCGAGCATGCGTAGTCCTTTTGCGCGTCGGAATTGGTACAGATGATTGGAATTTCCGATCGGAACTTTTTCCGACCGAAAAATTGAGAACATGCTCTCAATCTTTTGCTGGCTGGAATTCCACCAGCAAAAGCCAGATGGAGCATACACACAGTCGCATTTTCAGACCAAAAGCTCTCATCAGACTTTTGCTGGTGGAATTTCTGCTTGTGTGTACACGGCATTAGGATCAGTAACCAAAAGTGCAGAAAGAGTTAATAATCTGACAGGACTGTAGATTCCATATCAAGGGGAGGAGAGAGACTCATATGCCGCATACACACAAAGGGATTATCCCACGGTATTGTCCGCTGGACTAAGTCCACCGGATAATCCCCTCGTGTGTGGGCCTCCGACTCCGACGGACTTTTGAAATGAACGGACTTGCCGCTCATCTGAAAGTCCGTTCATTTAGCACGTGACTTCAGGTACGTAGCTAGCGTAGGCAGTAAATGCCGGCGCGCTAGCTCTGTCACCTGGCAGAGACCCCGGAAGACCCCCGAAGGCGGATCGAGACCCCCAGACGACGGTGGTGACGACGAAGAAGGTAGCCGGACTTCTCCGCTCGGTAAAAGAGCTAGGTAAATGGCGGAGGAGTCCGGCGAGAAGACCCCCAAGACGGAAGAAGACCCCCGGCAGCAGTGCAATAAAATATTTTTTCAAAAGTGTGTTTTTTTACTTTACATTTTACACATTAGGTGAATCGGTAGGGGTACATCGTACCCCATACTCATTCACATAGGGTGGGGGGCCGGGATCTGGGGGCCCCCTTATAAAAGGGGGCTCCCAGATTCCGATAAGCCCCCCGCCCGCAGACCCCGACAACCAATGGCCAGGGTTGTCGGGAAGAGGCCCTTGTCCTCATCAACATGGGGACAAGGTGCTTTGGGGTGGGGGGGGGCGCACGGCCCCCCTTTCCCCAGGGCACCCCCCATGTTGAGGGCACGCGGCCTGGTACGGCTCAGGAGGGGGGGCGCTCGCTCGTCCCCACCCCTTTCCTGGCCTGCCGGGCTGCGTGCTCGGATAAGGGTCTGAGATGGATTTGGGGGGGACCTCGGCGTGGGGAGTCCCTTTAAATCCATGCCAGGTGACGGGGCTAGCACGCCGGCATTTACTGCCTACACTAGCTACGTACCTGAAGTTACGTTCTAAATGACTGCTCCGTGTGTGGGCAAGTCCGTTCATTTTCAAAAGTCCCACGGACTTTGTCCAGCGGATTGTCCACCGGAGAAGTCCGGACGTGTGTGGGCAAGTCACATGCTCGGAAAGTCCGGCGAAGCCCCGCTGGAAAGTCTGGCGGATTGTCCGCCGGACTAGGTCCAGCGGCAAAGTCCCTTCGTGTGTACGCAGCATAAGTCATACTACATTTAACTCAGGAATAGCTTGCATGAAGATTCTCCTGTCATGAGGTATTTTATGTTTGGATATTTCATGGCTTTGTATGGTGGTCTGTATAAGATCCATCTTCTTGGTGCCTGGGATGTTCTCACCTTTATAAATGCATTTCCCCCTGTTTGTTCCGGGATGTGATATCTCTGGATTGGAGCATTCTCTTTACCAAAGGTTCAGCATTTTTTCTAAAGCAATAACCCACATGGTCTAATGTGAACTGAGCAGATCTGTCTTAGATACTAGCAGGATTTGTTGGTTGTTAATTACTACAGTTGATGTTTAAAAGAGTCTAAGTGAATAACTATTTAGCACCCCATTTAGCAAACACCTAGGGGTCTATGTTTAAACATTTGCTAACACACATTCACACAGCTCAAATTACATTTTCTGTATTCTGTGTTATACTACCTTTCTGGTCGTGAGCACCTGCTAGTAGCCAAAATGATTATTTTTTCCTGATTTAGATATTTTAAAAAAAATATTGCATTATGGACAACTAATGATCATATGAGATATATGAGCTATAATGCAAAATATGTGTGTCACATTCATTCAGCAAACGTATTATACATAGACCATCAAGTATCTTTGTAGAAAGTTTGTATATCTTTTTGATTGGATTTGTCATAAGGCATTTCATTTCTGTGTAATACATCATTAATTTCTGCATCTAGTCATTATATAAATAGATTTTCATATGTCAGGCACAACAGCAGGCACAGGACGTCTCAACTTTTCAAGATCTTCTTTGGCTACCAGGTACATTTTCTTCAGCATGATTCATTATCTGTTAGTTCTGGCTATTATTGAAAATTGCAAAACTTGAGAAAGGGTCCTAGAAAGTCACTGGACTGCCTTAAAATCCACTTTTATAAAACAAGCAAACATACTTTATCACTTAACTTGTTTTTTGAGCAGAACGTCACTTTTTGAGATTTTTTTTATGTTCCTTTAAAGTTATTTTAAAGGAACATAATATACACTATTGTGTATGTGTAATGTGTACTTTGATATGTATAGTAACAAAATTTCTTCTATGAGAAGGGTATAAAAATGTATGGAAATACATCACTCCCACCATTAACACATATGTCCAGTTTTGAAAACATTTGAAAACATTTGTAAAAACATTTGTAAGAAAGATCCCCGTGCTAGAGGCCCAATATCCACAGTATACTCTCATTTATTGGTCCATTCTAGTAAGAACAATCCACCTTATGTCCGGAAATGGGAGGAGGATTTAGAATGTACATTGGATATTTCGGACTGGAACCAAATATGGTCTACAATAAAAACAGCCTCCTCTAACATTTTGGAGGTTGAGGCTAATTATAAAGTGATGACAAGATGTAGCAAAATATGTACAGAATTATTCGGCACAATGTTTCAGAGGATGTTCAGATTTGGGAACATATTTTCACATCTGGTGGTCGTGTCCATTAGTTCAAACATTTTGGAGTGAAAAATTTAAAATCACAACTAAACTGCTTGGGAAAACAGTTCCTTTTGATCCAGCAATGGGATTACTCAACTTGAAACCTGAATTCATAACACATACCCAGTTTAAACTGTTAGTGCAACTTTTCACAGCAGCTAAACAGACATTAGCAAAGGCTTGGAGATCACCAACATTAGTTATAAATGAAGCAAAAGCTAAGATTAATTATTTTATGACCCATGCTAAGATGATAGCTATTGAAATGGACATGATCCCTAGATTTGAAGCGATTTGGCAATCTTGGATTACATATACCATGCCAACCCTTGACCATAATGTGCTGCTGCCATGGTAGCTCAAACAATAAGATATAGATTTTAAACTATTCTAGCTCTGGTTGTAGCAGTGGCTCTCGGCCTGGCCTCGCAGACTTCTTTACTTCCTCTTTTTTTCCTTTTCCCTACTTTACTTCCTCTTCACTCTTTTTATGTGTACTACCCTCTTTTATGATTTTTAAGCTCCAATTTTTATTTAGATAATAATCTTTTTGGTTGCCTAGAAATAAAATAAGGCAATTGTCTTTGTAGAATTTACAATATTTTTAAATCTTTTACTTCTAAATGGAAATATTATTCAAAGTTTTTTTTTTTTCTCTCTTTTTCATTTATCATAAATTGTCTTTTTTTATTTTACTACAAATGAGTTTACCTCTGACTAAGAGCAAACGAGCTTCCTTATTTCAAATGTATTGTATTCACTCTATGTTAATTGTACATAATGTTTGTACTTAATAAAATACTTTTGACAAGGGAAATACATCACTCCAGTGACGACCATGTTTCCATGATTTGAATGCGTTCACAGTATTTGCTGCTGGTTTTTCTACTACTTTATATTTTGGTGACAAGATGCATGGAAATAGACCTGCAATAATACAGTTCACATGAGGATTCTAACAAAGTGTATCATTTTTATGTTATTCATTTTTGATTAGAATAATATAATAGTTATCCTATGCTAATAGGACCTATGCTATTTATTTCTATTATGTTAGTGTTTCTAGTATATGCAATTGTGGTAATGATATTTGATGGAAATCTTATCACTACTCAGAAATTTCCAGTTTCACCAGTAAAAAGTGGGATCTGTGTTCTTGGTGTGGCAGTAAAACAGTATTTTTCCCCAAAACCAAAAATGTATTATATTGCAGCTTAACAATCATTAGATGTGGTTGCTGCATCCATTTTATTTTCTCCAGCCTTTTTCCCTATGTTTTCACCTTGTAATCTGGCCAGTAACACACCTCGTATATTATTGTGACACAGCTATGGATGAATGAGCAGAGCAGGCAGACCAGACAGCAGCATAGTTAGTCGGGGGGGGGGGGGTAGGATAGTGTACAATTTACTAGCATTTGGATACACTAACAAATTAAAGTCAAACTCCAGCTCACACTTTATAATCAGTTACAGCAAACAGTTTTTTCCTTTTGGAACAAAGGTTTTACATGAACAAATAAAAGCTTACCATTTTATTTACACCTGCCAGTGTAAAGTTGCTTGTATCATCCATGTAAACTGATACATTCTGCTGGAGAGCGTGTGCTCTTAAAAAACAGCATACTTGCTGACTGGATGGCCAGATGAAAATAGAAGAAAGGAAGCCTAAAAAAGCAAACTAACACAGCCATCAAATATAAGAAATTGGTAACCTGCAATAAAAACATTTGCATTTGGGTTTAATACTGCTTTAGGTCAGAAGCAAAATGTGTGTACCAGTTCATTAATTCATTGCAGTATGGCTTATCTATCTAATCTGTATCAGATCTGTGTTTGATTGATCTGTGAACAAGAGACGTATATTCCCTTATGGTTGATTCATTTTGAAAATTGGGTTGAAAAATCCTTGCTGATGTCTGTTGCCCATCCAAGTATAGAGCAGAGATACAACCTTGGGAACTTGGGCTAGAACGTGTTTTTCATGATTTATAACCCTTTCTCCTGTAGGTATGCTGTATACCTTAAGTCATAGTCAATGGTGTATTATAGGGGGCGTTTTCAAAAAGGCCTAACTGTAACCTATTCTGACTTAAACCCTTTTCACACACAGTGATGCATCACATAAATGTTCTTAATTGAGTCCATTGTTGCAAGACATCTTGCAGAAAGAGACTTTATTGATGATATTTTATCCATATTGTTAACCACCTCAGTTTCCGGAAGGTTTTACCCCCTTCTTGGTCAGAGAATAATGTATGCAATAATATATAATGTATGCAAATGAAATTCTTATTATTTTTTTTCACATAGAGTTTTCTTTTGGTGATATTTGATCACTGCTAGGTTTTTATTTTTTGAGATATAGATCATTTAAACAAATATTTTTCAAACATTTTGAAAAAAAAAAACAATATTTTCTACTTTCCGTTATAAAGCATGTCCAATAATATCAGATTTTATCATAAATGTGGACCAAAATATATTCTGCTACATGTCTTTGGTAAAAAAAAAAAAAAAAAAAAAAAATCCCAATAAGTGTATATAAATTGTTTTGTATGAAAGTTAGAGCGTCTACAAACTATGGTATACAGTAAAACTTGATTGCGAGTAACTTGGTTTACGAGTGTCTCACAATATGAGCTGTTTTAAAAATAAAAAATCTGTGATTTGATTTGCGAGCGTTGTCTCACGAGACGAGCAGGATTCAAGCCTCTGGGGTGGGCAGTACTGCATGTAGCCAGAGGTGCTGGGGCGCCCTGGTGACGCTCGGAGCCACTCGGAGCCACTCAGAGACACTCAGAAACACTCAGTTCCCGAGTATCTCTGAGTGTCTCTGAGCGTCTCCGAGCGTCTATGAGTGTCTCCGAGCACCTCCCAGTGCTCTATGAGCATCTCTGAGTTTTTCCGAGTGTCTCCGCCCCCCCACCTCTTGCCACATACAGTACTGCATACACTAGCAGTGACACTGGAACAAATTATCTGAGTTTCCATTGATTCAAATGGTGAAACTAGCTTTGATATATGAGTGCTTTGGATTACAAGCATGCTTCTGGAATGGTTAATGCTCGTAATCCAAGGTACTACTGTATAAACTTGAAAATGTAAAACAATCTGATGTACTGGTGGCCTATCTCATTTCTTGAGGCCCTAAAATGCTAAAACGGTACCAGTGGCGTCACTAGGGTTGGTGTCAACCAGTGTGGAAAAACATGGTGTCAGTCCCCTCCACCAACTATAGTCCCCCAGTACAGACCCCCTCCACTAAGTATACACCCCCTCCCTCAGTGCAGACCCCCCTTTACCACTTCATTAATTCATTGCAGTATGGCTAATCTATCTAATCTGTATCAGATCTGTGCTTGATTGATATGTGAACAAGAGACGTATATTCCCTTATGGTTGATTAATTTTGAAATTGGGTTGAAAAATCCTTGCTGATGTCTGTTGCCCATCCAAGTATAGAGCAGAGATACATCCTTGGGAACTTGGGCTAGAAAGTCTCCTGCTAATAGGGAGGTGGGGGCTTGGATATGTGCTGGGGGGGGTGCTATGGGAAGGGAATTTCAAATCCAACCCCCACTTCTAGAATAGGATCTTCCTCTCCCCTCCCATCGTGCCCCAGCACATGTCCTCTTAACCCCCATTACTCCTCCATCATTTTTTAACTTGTCCCCCTTCCTGGTCACTGTACCCTTCCTCTGTCCTTCTACATTAATATAAATTTGTGGGATATGCACAGCTGTGTGTGTCCCTCCTCCTGTGTGGAGAAGGGGGAGGCAGATTTGGTTGGTGTTAGATAGGGAGACAGCCAGCGAGAGACCCAGATCAGTGCAGGGGTGCAGTGTTAGCGGTGCCACTGCCCACAGGTGTCACCCCTCTGGTGGGTGTCACCCGGGTGCAGTCCGCACCCCCTCACCCCCCTGGCGACACCACTGCACAGTCCAAATTCCTCCCAAATTACCCCTTTTTGGAAAATAGACAGTCTGAGGAATTTAGTAAGAGGCACAGAGTTTTTTTGAAGTTGTATTTTTTTGCCACAGATTTTTTTTCAAATTTGTTTTAACATACTGTCACCAGTGCAGTACAGTTTCATCATATGACTGATGTGATGGTGATCATTGACATTGGCTGGTGGCAAAAAAAAAAAAAAAAAAAACATAATTGTATATTACATTGTTTAAACTTTCTTTTCCATTTTTTTTATATTTTTTTTCCATTTTTTTTTACAATTTGTTTTACATACTTTATCAGAGTAGTTCAGTGTCAACAGAGTAACACTGTACTACTCTGGGGGGGTGATCACAGATTTTTTTTCTTACACTTTGTTAGCTGTTACAATGAAGATCATTATAACAGCAACGTTTTCAACTGTCATGAATGGCTTACATTCATGACAGTTGCGATTACAAGTGAGCTGTGATTGGCTACAGATAATCACATGGTAAAGGGTGCTGTGATTGGCCCAGGTACCATGCGATAGCTGGGGGAGAATCACAGCATAGGAAACACAGCTGTTAAGAATGATGAATTAATTAATTCATAACAGCTTTTTTGACATTATGATCACCGGACCCAGAGTTCTGGATTGACAATCTGCAGTCACAGAAGGGAGGCCATCTACGCAGCCCTAAACCAGAGCCGGGAAAACGACATATATGTATGTGATTTTGCCTGCATGTGCCACACCACCTTGCACAGGCATTTAACCTTCCACCATTCAGCCTGTTGGCAAGAGCACCTGAAAGCCACACATAAGGGACATAATTCTATTCCTCCTCACTCCTCATATTTAATGTGTACCCCTGCTATATCTCATGACCTCTCAGCAGCCTCCAGTGACAGGGAAGATGGTATAGCAAAGGGTGTCACAGGTCCTGGCATCACACCTGCCAGCAGCACACCGCCAGCTGTAGAGTATAGTAGGCAAATTTCTCTGCCCCAGTATACGGTTGTTTGCTTGTGAATAGGTGGGAAGTCATCCCTGCGAGGAATTCTGGGTTCATTGGTATTAGTGTTAGAGGGCCCCGAGTCTTGGAGAGATTGAGTTTGCAACAGATTTCGGTGAAGCAGTGAAGCGAAGGTCCTATGATAGGATGGTCTGTTCGGTCTTTTGGCATATGATTGTTACATAGTTACATAGTTAGCTAGGCCGAAAAAAGACACAAGTCCATCCAGTTCAACCATAAAAATAAAAGAAATAATAAATAAAAATAAAATATATTATCGTACAATCCAATAAACCCCATTCTATACCCACATTTGATCCAGAGGAAGGCAAAAAAAAACCCAAAAGAGCATGCTCCATTCTGCTACAGCAGGGGAAAAAAATCCCTTCCTGATCCCCCTAGAGGCAATCGGATTTTCCCTGGATCAACTTTACCTATAAATGTCAGTACCCAGTTATATTATGTACATTTAGGAAAGTATCCAGGCCTTTCTTAAAGCAATCTACTGAGTTATGGAGAAAATCAGTATGTGGTGTCGCGCTCCTAAGATGGTGTCAGTATAAAAATCGCATACAGTTGCTGTATATCAATTTAAAGTGACTGTGTGCAATTCAGGCTAAACCATCAGTGAGGCAATCAAATATATGTAATACAATTGACTAAAACCAGTTATAAAACAACAATCAATAAAAGAGAATAAAATATATACGTATAAAAAATGTATATAAAGTGACTAATGTGCAAAAACCATGATAAAAGTACACTAAGGTGCATAAATAAATTAATATGCAAGACACATAGAAGGATAGATGCAGTGACAAAAATAAATAAAGTCACTAGATGGCAGTAAAACAAAGATAGGAGTAATACTGAAGTGATGATAAGTGGTTCAGGTTAATAGCAAAAAAATGTATACCAAAGGGGGATGAGGGAAGTGATGAAAAACCAATACAATGTTGGTGGATTTACTAGCAGAAAAAAAATGTGTAATAGTGCTAGTGATACCGATAAATGCGAACAAAAAAAGCAACAAAAGAGAAGTGGTCAGAGTGGTGGAGATTGAAATGTGATTGAAAAGATCAACATATACAAATCAATAAACTGACAGTCCATATGGCATATATTCTATGAATAGCGTAGAGCTGGTGATGGCAGGTGTGATCCAATCTGGGCTACACTCTGGTGCCAGGTGCCAGGTGGGGGTGGGTGGTGGTGAATGAGCTGGCCCAGGGTGATACTAGTGCTGGGGTCTTCGGTGCTAATGACACCCGTGGGTGTTCTCCCTAATTACCTTTCTACTGCAAGGTAAGCAGCGTGTCAGGAAGATGGACTCTCTCTGGGGGGTACTTCAAAGGTCTTCTCTGGGAGATGTTGCTCAGGGGTCTCTAACTCGATCCTCCTCTCCTGTCCGGGATGTATGGAGCCTATATGGTGGTTGCTACCTGGTATTCAGGACCAGGTTCCGCTCAGCATGTACCAGGATATAGTGGGTAGGGGGAGGAGAGAGTAATAAAAGGACCCGTATAGTGTAGTATTTCGAGGATAAACAATGAATGAGCTTTATTTATTAAAAGGGGTACTCACATAAACAGTAAGGTCACAATATGCATTCAAAACGAGCGCCGAGCTCGTGGCCAGTGCGTCACTTCCGGGGTCCGTATCCTACGCGTGTCGTCACCGTCATCCTACGCGTGTCATCCCCGATGAAGTCATGTGACGGTGACGACACGCGTGACGACACGACACGCCTCACTGATGGTTTAGCCTGAATTGCACACAGTCACTTTAAATTGATATACAGCAACTGTATGCGATTTTTATACTGACACCATCTTAGGAGCGCGACACCACATACTGATTTTCTCCATTTCTCCACATTTGGGTATCGTTTTAACCCTTTCGGTGTTCGCTGCACCTCACTCATTTCACATCACCATTTTCCATTGGAGCGCGGGAATACTACATTTATATTTCAATCTACTGAGTTAGCCAGAACCACCTCCGGAGGGAGTCTATTCCATATTTTCACAGCTCTTACTGTGAATAAACCTTTCCGTATTTGGAGATGAAATCTCTTTTCCTCTAGACGTAAGGAGTGCCCCCTTGTCCTCTGTGTTGACTGTAAAGTGAATAACTCAACACCAAGTTCACTATATGGACCCCTTATATATTTGCACATGTTGATCATATCCCCCCTTATTCTCCTCTTCTCAAGAGTGAATAAATTCAGTTCCTCCTAATCTTTCCTCATAGCTGAGCTCCTCCATGCCTCTTATCAGTTTGGTTGCCCTTCTCTGCACTTTCTCCCGTTCCCCGATATCCTTTTTGAGAACTGGTGCCCAAAACTGAACTGCATATTCCAGATGAGGTCTTACTAATGATTTGAACAGGGGCAAAATGATATCTCTCTCTCTGGAGTCCATACCTCTCTTAATACAAGAAAGTACTTTGCTTGCTTTGGAAACCGCAGCTTGACATTGCATGCTATTATTGAGCTTATGATCTACCAAAACCCCCAGATCCTTCTCCACTACGGATTCCCCCAGTTGTACTTCCCCTAGCATGTATGATGCATGCATATTCTTAGCCCCCAAGTGCATAACTTTACATTTATCAACATTAAACCTCATCTGCCACATAGTCGCCCAATTAGACAGAGCATTGATGTCAGCTTGTAAATTGGAGACCTCCTGTAAGGACGTTATTCCACTGCATAGCTTGGTGTCATCTGCAAAGACAGAAATGTTACTTTTGATCCCAGACCCAATATCATTTATAAAGATATTAAAAAGTAAGGGTCCCAGCACTGAACCTTGGGGTACACCACTGATAACCTTAGACCATTCAGAGTAAGAATCATTAACCACGACTCTCTGAATTCTGTCTTTTAGCCAGTTTTTTTATCCATTTACAAACCGATATTTCCAAGCCTGTAGACCTTACCTTACACATGAGCCGTGTGTGGGGAACTGTATCGAACGCTTTTGCAAAATCCAAGTATACCACGTATAAGACTTTATTCCCTTTTTAAATATAGGCACCACGTTCGCCCTGCGCCAATCCAGTGGTACTATTCCCGTCATTAATGAGTCCCTAAAAATTAAATACAATGGCTTTGAAATTGCAGAGCTCAATTCTTTTAGGATCCGTGGGTGGATGCCATCTGGTCCAGGTGCTTTTTCCACCTTTATTCTGTCTAAATATTTCTGGACCATATCACTTTTGAGCCATTGTGGATCATTCTGGGCTGTGTCTCTACCACCCCCATTATGGACATGAGCTCCCCCATGCTCCTTTGTATACACAGAGCTGAAAAAAGTATTTAATAAATTAGCCTTCTCTTTGTCCCCTGTCACCCACTCTAGATTATTTTGTAAAGGGCCTACATGCTCAGACCTGACCTTTTTACTATTAATATATTTGAAGAATTTTTGGGGGTTTGTCCTACTATCTTTTGCAATCTGTCGTTCGTTTTGAATTTTTGCATCCTTGATTTCCTTTTTACATATTTTGTTAAATTCTTTGTAACATTTAAACAACACTAGTGTTCCTTCACTTTTATATTTTTTTAAAAGCTCTTTTTTTATTGTTCATAGCTTTTTTAACTTTGACCGTGAGCCACATAGGTTTTATTTTAAGCCTTTTAAACTTATTGCCCATGGGAATATACTTTTCAGTGAGGTCCCAGACAGTCTTTTTGAAGAAATCCCATTTCTGTTCTGTGCTCATTGATGCCAATATTCCCTCCCAGTCCAAGTCCTGGAGAGCAGCCCTCATCCTTGGAAAATTTTCTCTCTTGAAGTTGAGCGTTTTTATCTTTCCTGTATGTATTTCTTGCTTACAGCTAACATCAAATGAAATCATGTTATGATCACTGTTACCCAGGTGTTCCTTTATCTGAACATTAGTAATAAGCTCTGCATGGTTTGAGATTACCAGATCCAGCAGAGCATCGTTCCTAGTTGGGGCCTCAATAAACTGGACCATAAAATTGTCCTGTAATAGGTTTTATACATTTTTGCCCTTTAACTGTCCCGGCAGTGCCATTACTCCAGTCAATTTCTGGGTAGTTAAAACCCCCCATTATTATCACTGTCCCAGTCCTTGCAGCCCTTTCCATCTGTGCAAGGAGCTGAGTCTCCACCTCCACGATTGTGACGTATCCATGGAGGGCAACTTATGGGGTGACTAGAAAAACCCAGGACAACCCAGTCTTTTACCAGGTGGTGGCTATACCAGTCTATGATGCGTTGAAGATGACATGACCAGTAGTAGTATTGAATGTTTGGTTTTGGGTTTTATCAATTGGGTATATTTAATTCTAGGGTGTTTTTGATTCCAGAGAAAGGTTCTACATGCTTTTTTGAAAGATTGTATAATAAAGCTTGGAAGTTTAATGGGTATCGTTTAAAGGAGATAGAGTACTCGTGGTAGGATATTCATTTTGATGATTGCAACTCTGCCAAACCAAGATAAATGTGTTTTGTTCCATTTTTTAAGGTCTTAAGTGATAGTCTTAAGGATTGGCTGAATAGAGGTTGGATAGGCTTGCGGGTATCTGGATTCATAAATAAGTTATAATATCCGTTTTACATCTAAACAGGAAGTATTGTTTACATTTTTGAACTTGCGTCTCTGTTAGTGTTATATTTAGTGCGTGTGATTTTGTGAAGTTGATTTTGAAATGAGCTATAAATTAGAACAGATAAAAATCTTTTAGGAGGTTGGGCAGAGTTGTGTGGGGTTCAGAGAGCAAAATCAGGGAGTTATCTGCAATAGTTTGAGGCTATTTCTTGGTCTTTTCCAGGTTTGGATATCACAGAAATGTGGGCTTCCAGTAGGCTAATAGGTGGGATGTTTGGTTTTAATAATTGACTAAATGCTCTTAGGAAGGGGTCAGTTAGTAAGTCTGGGAAGGTTTTATAGTAAGTCATGCAGAAGCCGTCAGGACCAGGGCTTTTTCCTAGTTTCATTTGCTTAATGGCTTACTGAAATTCTTCAGTTGTTAAGGGGCTGTCTATTTTTTGTGCTTGTTTCTGGGAGATTGGTTTTGGACTGTACTGCATAAGAAAGTCTTTA
This sequence comes from Lithobates sylvaticus, assembly GCA_028564925.1. Classification (NCBI taxonomy): domain Eukaryota; kingdom Metazoa; phylum Chordata; class Amphibia; order Anura; family Ranidae; genus Lithobates; species Lithobates sylvaticus. The sequence continues at coordinate 439,399,007 of CM053027.1, read as the reverse complement.
ATAATAGATTAATGCTTTCTGTTGTCATTAAGGTTTCTGTTTGGGAGTGAGGTTGTATAGTGCATTGTAGTACTGTGCGAAGTGATTTGCGATGTCTTCGCTGTTAGATAGTAATATTCCCGTGGGTGTACTTATGGAGCGATTTGTGCTGCTTACTTTTTTGGTTTGTAGAGCTCTAGCTAGGAGCTTTCTGCTCTTGTTGCTGTGTTCGTAGCAAAGCTTTTGCGATAGGACAAAATTTTTCTTACTTTCTTCCCTATTTCCCCTACCTTAGACGAGAGTTTGGTTTAGTTCTGATTGGGTATGTCTAGCTCTAGTTAGTTTGTGAGTCTGTTCAAGATTCTTTATTTATTTAAGAAGAGTGTTGATGTATTCCTGTTTGGCCCATTAATGGTTGGCTACCATTTTTAATAGGATACCCCTAATAACACATTTGTGTGCTTCCCACTGAGTCAAGGGATTTGTGTCAGGGATGTTATTTATTTCATTGATGTTTTTATTGATTGTGGAGGTGAGAGAAGGGTTAGTAAGTAATGATGCGTCTAGTCTCCATGTTTTGGTGAATTATAAGTGTTCTGGAATTGTTAATGTTGTGGTGATTGGATGATGGTCAGAAATGAACATGGGTTCGATAGTTGCTTCAAAGAATAAAGGAAGGTCTTTTTGTGTCTATTCTTGAATAGCGAGTAGAAGGTGTAGTCTTTTACTCTGGGGTGTAAGGTATGCCATGAATCATGTAAGAGTAAGTCTTGTATTTGAATCTTAATTTGACGGAGGGCTCTGTAGGGTAAGGAAGATATTCCTGAGGATGTATCTTTGAGTGGATTTAAGGCTACATTGAAGTTTCCTCCAAGTAATAGAATCCCAGATTGGAAGGGTGTTAAGATTGATGCTATGTCTTGGCAAAAGCTAACTTTGGTGGAGTTGGAGCTATATATGTTTGCTACTGTTATTGGTCTTACCCATACGGAGCCTTTGATAAATATGTATTGCCCTTCTTCCTCTTTTAGTGAGTCAGATATTTCTATGGGGAGGCGTTTGGATATTAGGATGGAGACTCCTTTTGTTTGTTGGCCAACATATTGGTTGCATGATAAACCTTTGGGTAATCTTTGTTTGTCAATTTAGGGATATTATTAGACCTGAAGTGTGTTTCTTGGAGCAGGATTATATCTGCGTTCGTTTTTTGCATGTATGATAAGACTTGAGATCTCTTTTCTGGGTGGTTTAATCCTTTTGCTTTGAGAGAGGCTATTTTGATACGAGCCAGTTTAGAGTTTAGGTGCGCTGGGGTAAATTTAAGCATAAGTGCCTAGCTGTAGTTATAAGTGCGATGAGGTGAGAGGATGACACTTGGCTATGGATGTGAGGAGGGGGGTGTGGAAATTGAGAAAAACAAAAGAAATAACGGGGGGTGGGCGGGAAATGGGTAGGAGCTGTAAGTGTGAGTTAGGAAAAGTTGGCGAATGAAGGTTGGGAGGTGATCCGACGGCTAGTATAGACCAGGTAACCTGCCTTTATTAGAATGTAGTGTAAAAATAGGTCAGCACAGAGATTCAAACTGTGCTGGTGTGGGAGGTGGTATGACAGGAGAAGATGTCTTTAAATATTGTGTGTCAACGGTAGGTTTGATTATCAAATATCAACGATACTCACTAGGTCCTGGTGAGTGGAAAAGTAATTGTGATAATGATTGAGGGAGAGATTGAGGTTAGAGAGGTGACAGTCAGTTTGCGGGTAGTGCGGTCAGAAAACGTGAATCCATGGGGTGGTTGGCAAGGCTCAGCCACCTTGAGAGCTTAGTAAGGGACAACTAAGTCATCACACAACTAGACAATGAGGGAGGAAATTTGTTTGTGTGTTAAAGTTGTTGTTCTGCATTCATGGTTGTCATTTTTATGATGGTGTGAGGAATAAAGCGTCCTTAAGAATAGTCATAAGCCAGAGTTGGGCTCCTTTCCTAATGATATCCTGCTTCCAAACTATAACTTATGTTGGGGAATATGAGAAGTATATTAACAGTATCAATAACAGTTTTTCCCTAATACTAGCATGGACAGAAAGAAATCTCTTGTAAGAGGCGGTTGGTTTTACTGAACATATTTTGCCGTAGGATATTCACTGCATGTTAATTGGTTGCTCCATCATTTGAAGTGTAATTTAGGTTGACCCCTTAGCCAGTTATGCCTTGACAGGGCATTAATGACAGTGTATTGCTGATATGCCTTATTAGGGCATGAAAGAAATGAGTGATACTCAGTGATCATATAGGGCATATTTTCAGCAGTACATACGAAAGGCAAAGGAAATCAAGAATAAACAAATGCTTTACCCTCTTTTTTTCCTAATTTTTTTTATCTTTTCCTCTTAACACCTCTTCCATTTTCCTTCTCCTTATAAAGTGTATGACTGAACGCACTGAGATACAGGTTTAATTAGTCATCTTGATGGGTACCTTGAAGGTCACTTAGAGCCTGTGAGCTATGGGTGCTTTTGGGAAGAAAATCTAGGTCTGTGTGATGGGACTAACACACTTCAAGTCCTATAGGTGCTCTGGGAACAAAATATATGATCTCTGTGTGATGGGACCTAACACACTTCAAGTCTAAAATAGGTGCTTCTGGGAACAAAATATATGATCTCAGGTGTGATGGGATAACACACTTCAAGTCCTATAGGTGCATCTGGGAAGAAAATGTTAGGTCTGTGTGATGGGGACTAACAACACTTCAAGTTCCTATAGGTGCTTTCTGGGTTGGGGAATATGAGAAGTATATTAACAGTATCAATAACAGTTTTTCCCTAATACTAGCATGGACAGAAAGAAATCTCTTGTAAGAGGCGGTTGGTTTTTACTGAACATATTTTTGCCGTAGGATATTCACTGCATGTTAATTGGTTGCTCCATCATTTGAAGTGTAATTTAGGTTGACCCCTTAGCCAGTTATGCCTTGACAGGGCATTAATGACAGTGTATTGCTGATATGCCTTATTAGGGCATGAAAGAAATGAGTGATACTCAGTGATCATATAGGGCATATTTTCAGCAGTACATACGAAAGGCAAAGGAAATCAAGAATAAACAAATGCTTTACCCTCTTTTTTTCCTAATTTTTTTTATTTTTATCTTTTTCTCTTAACACCTCTTCCATTTTCCTTCTCCTTATAAAGTGTATGACTGAACGCATTGAGATACAGGTTCAATTAGTCATCTTTGTATTGAAGGTCCTAGAGCCTGTAGCATTTTAATCAGAGGGTAAAAGGGTGGTAGGGATAAGTTGTGATATTGATTTCTCTGCTCTTATCGGCTGGTTGGTGTGTTTGAGTATCACTTTGAAGAGGATATGCCCTTGCTGTGCTATAAGCTTGCATGTAGGGACCAGCTCTTCCCATTAAGGGTGAGCCAGCATGTAGTGAGGGCCCTTCCTTTCCCTAGCTCAATTTAACATATTCCCAATGACTATGAGTGAGAAGTTTTTTTTTGTAATGAGGGAGAATGAACATTGTATCTTACCAATTAGGCAGCCATGGGAAATGTTTTAACCCTATGTTATGGTTAAGCCATGGCGTTATTGATATTTTTGGGGTCTTCAAAGAGAGTAGCTTAGTTGTTGAAAATTTGGAATTGCCCGAACATTTAGCCCCTTCTCATTTGAAACAGTGTAGAATATCTATGCCCAGGCGTAGGTTCATAAGGCAGCATTCTATACAGTATTTGAACAGCCGTAAGGGTGGTGTGGTGTTTAGAGGATAGGGTTAGCCCTACTCCCATTTCATTCTAAGAGGCGTTAGGTAATTCAAAAGTACAGTTTTTTATCAACTACCAAAAAGAGCAGTAACTTTACCATTGTTTTGTAGACGATGGGTATGATTGCCATTTTGGTAATATGGTAACAAGTAGGTATGGAGAGTTTTTTTTTGGGAGGTTCATCCAACCGGTATGGAGATTTCTGTGTAGTCTTAGGATGGTAAAAAAGGATCAGTAAGGGTCACAGTTCAAGAGCTGTACACAGCGTTGCATCCAAGGCCATGTTGCGCTGAGATGTATTGGAGTGTAGAAGCAGGGTTTTTGTGTGTCTATCACATTTGGAACTTGATGGTTTTGGTGCTTCTGTTTGTCAAGCAATTAATCTTTTCTGGCTTTCCTGTGAGCTGGAGATGCTGGTACGCTACCTCCTCCTGGGGAGCGATAGTTGGCGGGTGGTGGTGATTGGCATCTTCTATAAGTGGAGGGACTTCCTCGGTGGTGAGTCGAGGGGTGAGTGTCACGGTGCCAGTCTGGTATGTTGACTGTGGGGATACCAAGGGTTTCACAAAATAATTTTCTGTCTTCAGGGTGTCGCAGGTGAGCGGTTCATCTGCCAGACTCCGCTTGTAAACAGAAGGAGAATTTCCATCTGTATGAGAGGCCGTAGATCTTTGCGTTTCTGAAGAGTGATTTGTGAGAGATCGTGGTAAAGTTTGATCTCGATGCCATGGTAAAGAATGAGCCCCCTGAGTCTAGCTTGTCTCAGGATTTCTACTTTTAATTTAAAGTTGACCAGACAGCCTATGACATCCCTAGGGGGGTTGGTGTCTCTGCCTCTGGGGAGAAGTGCCCGATGGATACTTCCAGTTCAAATGGTGTTTCTGGGGGTTGTCCCAGAAGGCAGTTGAAGATGGCAATGGTGGCTTGTGAGATGTGGCCCGGTTCGACCATTTCAGGGAGACCTGATTCTTATATTATGGTGGCAACCTCAGTTATCTAGGTCTTCTAAATGTCTGTGTTGGTCTCTTAGCTGTGTGGAATTGCATCTAGGGTCTGCTTTGTCACCTGTATGGCAATATCATAACATTCTGTGTTTTCCTCCACATCTTCCAGCCGTGCTGCTACTGTTTGCATATCCAGTCTGAGGTCAGATATGGCTGCAGATAGAGTGTATTTTATGTCAGCAGCAACCGCTCTGGTTGCTGCTGATAGGGATAGTGGACTGTGTGCTGGGGGACCTCGTGGGGCTTCTACTCACTGCTCTGGTGGTGCCTGTGGCCTGAGGAAAGGAGGCATGTGATCGGGATCGGAAGAGCTCTGGTATGTTACCACTGAGCTGTGTGCCAGTGTCCTGCGGTGATCGGGAACGAGTGGCAGATTGACTGCGCTTAATTCTTCTCCCTCTGTAGCTGCTTTTAGGAGCTACGAGGTTAAGCTACCATCTTCTTCCGCGTCCGGGTCACGCCTCCACATTTTTATTGTCTGAGGACCCACCACATAACGTTAATATTATGCACCTGAACTAACTGATATGTCATTATGCGTGATCTAATAACCATGACATGGGATTGGACCCCCTGACCTTCAGCAACACCCGCAGTCCATCTGTGACCATGGTACATGGAAACATCACAATATATTGGACAACCTCAACTATAATCTTACACCTCATGTCTTTTTACCACTTTGCCTGTCCCCTCGACACTAGCGATCTTACCATGGGAGAAGTCCCCTTCTGTCTAGTGTTCCAATACTGGACACAAAAACTTTCCTCTACCTGACCCCTCAAATGCCCAATCATGGTGTGATACTTAACCTACCCATGCAAAGAGACTATACCTAGCCTTTATTATGCTAACACCTGTCATCTTTTGCTGGGCTACCTTCTGCAATGTGTTGTGGTTACTTGATAGGCACTATACATTGCTTTCACCATTAAGTTTCACATAGATCCTTTTCTAGATTTGACTTATGCCCATAACCCCTGAACCCATCTCTGGCCATGCCCCTATTCAACCCATTCTCGACAGACTGAAGACTCTCTAGATTCTGAATCTGATCTCAGAGTGGAACCATATATCCAATATTGACTGTGACATTGCTGTCCCACCAATGAAAGCACAGTACACAAGCAGACTGTGTGAGATTCTTCTAAGGCATTTATCAGAAGAAAATATGCCTCTATAAAGTGTAAACTAAATGTCAAAGCCAGGAGAACCTTGCCTAAGTGGATGCCCTAGCCCGAACTCTAGAATAATGTATACTATTACCCAGCTATATACAATGCCCTCCAAATTTTCTTGTTGAAATGCCCCAAAAGTCTACTAAATTTATTAAAGAGATACTTCTAAAGCAAATCCAATGTATTTACAATCAGGTAGATAGGAATGGCAGATTATTGGCTTGACTGGTCAGAGAAGAATGTGTTTCCTTATATACTGTAACTCCAAAGTGACCAATTCATCCCAGAATCTCAATCATTTTTTTTAAGGTGCTATCATGTCTCCCCAACTGCTCCCTGTACAATGGGTAAACCTGAGGCTGAAATATAGACAGATGAAATAATGGATGTGCATGGGAAAATGTTCATAAGAACAATGACTTCTTACCTACAACCCTGGCCTAGTGGTTGTATTGATCTGTGAGTGGGGGGCTTATTGGAATTTGGAAGCTCCCAGATACCACTCCCCTATTTGAACCCATACTAATTCACAAAAAATGTGAACAGTAAAAAACACACTCACAGCACACATTTTTTAACATGGCCTTTGTCATGGTTATGCAGTAATCCTTCTCTGTCTGCCTACCTTTCCTCATGTGTCCAGACTAAGAGGCCAGCCACTGCCACCTGGTTGTTTTTTAAGCATGGCTCCACCCCAGGCAATATCAGGGAACCCTATATTAACCTGTGCACTGCTAGTCAGCAGTGCTGATCAACAATTGTGTATTCATTGTGTGTTTGGCTTCCTGTTTCCTGCTTCCTGTGTGCTCTTTGTTTGTCTCTGTTACCGACCTTGGCGTGTCCTCGACTATCCCTGTTTGCCTGTGACCCTGAACCTTTGGTATGTACACTGTTGTACCTGTCTGCTAGTTGCCCTGACCTCTGCTTTATTCCTTTACTGTCCTTGTTGTTCCAGCCTACTGCTTCGTTCTCCTGTAGTCTACCGTGAGCGTGAGCTGTAAGACCCTGGGGGTTGCGACCTGGAGCCAGACTGCAGCGCAGTCCATGCTCACCACTAGAGGCTCTGGTGAACACCTGCTGGCTCCTAGACTCCACGCCCTAGGGAATCTGTGCTCTAGCTCCCACTGGGATCTGTGTTAGTGATCCAGTAGACCTGCTTCCTGAACCTCCCTGGGTACTATCCGCAGCAGTCAGTCCTAGGGTCCACTATCTTAGCGGTGCGCTTCCGATTCCTACGGAGGGCCTCTGTGACCTGCTCTCAGGTGACCTGACAGCCTTTAATAAAAAGAAAAACAGAAAAAAGTCCCATGCTATATATAAATCAATGATGATTGACTTGATCATCTTTGATCAATCAAAGATGTAGATCCATGTAAAACATAATATCTGACTAAAGAACAAAACCCTGCTGCCCTGACACTATGCCCACTGAAATAAGCAGCCAGAGAATCTTGTGTGAAGTCATTGAGAAAATATATTTGATGAATGACATCACCCAGGATCCCTAGCTTCTCTGTTTACTATACTGCAACATCTGGGGAACAGTCATTTAGTGATGGGAGTGTGGCAGGGCAGCATTGTCATTGTGGAAGATCATCAATCATTATTCTTCCTAAATTAAACTGAATCTACATTGCTGGATGAAATGACTGACATTGAATTTCCATTGGAGATTGCTTGTTTATTTATTTCCCTTTTTTAAATAAATTACTTTCCCTAGTGTGTCTTTTTTATTTGCTATTTAGAGGGAGGAAGCTACCTAGGGAACCCCTTTGTCCAAAGAGGGCTTTCAGATAATTCCCTTACCCCAGATGCCCACATCCAGTCCAAGGATGAGCGACGATTGATAACCTGCCAGTAGGGTATATCTCTGTCCTTGTGTGTACCACTGACAGAGAACTGTGGTTATTTGTTCTGTAAATATTCTGTATATTGACTGTAACCGCTTCAATGTATTGTTTTAGTTCTGCACCGGAGCTTTCTATTTTTAACATTTAGACCCCTTTCACACCAAGGGCGTATTGCAGGCGCTATAGCGTTAGAAATAGCGCCTGCAATCCGCCCGAGGGCTTTCACACTGCAGCATTGCGCTGGCAGGACGTCAGGAAAAGTCCTGCCAGCAGCTTCTTTGGAGCGGTGAAGGAGCGGTGAAGGAGCGGTGAACTCACCGCTCCTCCACTGCTTCTCCAGTGCTGCTCCCTATTTAAATCAATGGGGCAGCGCTGTAATACCGCTGGCAAAACGCCGCTATTGCAGCGTTTTGCGGGGGGGTTTTAACCCTTTCTCGGCCGCCAGCGGGGGGTAAAAGCACCCCGCTGGCGGCCAAAATGCGCTGCAAATCCGACGGTAAAACGCCGCTAAAAATAGCTGCATGTTACCGCCGACGCTATGGGCGGTGTGGTGTGAAAGGGGTCTTACTAATAAAAACTTTTTGACTTTTTAAGAAAAATAATTCTAATTATCTGGAGTTCATGCCCTAAAAATTCCATTAGAGGGTCCTTCCTGTAGATAACCTGCCAGCAGGACATTCTGTTACAAATTATATTTCTCTGGCACAGTGGGAGTGACCATATCTGTTCAATGGCATCACCCAGGATTCTTGCAGCTGTTGTTTACATTCCGGTAGCATCAGGGATCTTTTATACAATATTCTATACAAATGATATATTAGAGGTTTGGTGAGTGAGCTGGCCAAATTTAGATACTTAGTTCACCCATTCACAGAACTGCAAACAGGATGGTTTAGGTTGAAATTATGGTCGACCTGAACCCAAAATGAATCCCTGTTATTTGCTTTAAGACACTTAAAGTACTATTCCAGGATAAACCTAGCTAGTCATAACAATTCTACCTTCCCCCTCCTAACAGCTATGCTCACTAAGCAATGTAATATAGATGTACCGTATTTGACGGCGTATAAAACGACTGGGTGTATAAGACGACCCCCTATTTTTCCAGTGAAAACTTAGGTTTGGAGCTATACTCACCATATAAGACTACCCCCTTTCCGAGGCAACACCATTTACAAAAAAACATCAGAAACAAAAAAAAAACAAAAACATCAGACTTAACATTAGAAAAAGGAACAGAGATCCCACAATTGGTAGGCAGCAACAATGAATGGAAAGAGGTAAGCCGCGCTTAGGAGAAGGAGGGGAGTGTAGGGGAAAAAGGTTGAAGGAGGATACAACCAAAAATGAAATGTAAAAAATAATAAAATAAAAATGTAAATGCTGCTGCTAAAAAGTGAGATACTACACACTAGACAGATATACAGTTGGATAAAGCTGCGCCAATATCAAAAGAAAAATAAACATATAAACCATGTGTAGGACATAATAAACATATTAAACTTATGAAAAATTCATGCAGAACAGTCCAGATAGAGATGAATCAGTCCAGAACAATTCCTCTAAAAGTTAAAACAGGGGTGAATTAAATCCACCAATCCAGTGTACTCAAATATGACACCTCCGTGCTCGTGCTCTAGGCATCCACTGTGACATATGAAAAACGGTGCTTTATCCCGACCACCTAATGAATGGGAGGCTTACCAGAAGGTATAGGTAATCAAGCATTGGATATAAGCTTGTGGTGTATCCAATAGACCAGCGTTGGTGGGGTTAACGGCCACTCCAGGGAGGGAACAGTCCAAATGCAAACAGGGAAGGAGGGAAGGGATCCGTCCTGGGAACCGTTCACAGACTAGATAGCCAATTCCTAATATAATCCTCCGTTTGGGGAGAAAGCACAAAAGGGACCACCCATAGTGTAATACTGGTAAAAATTAGTTTAATAAAAACGGATTAAAAATAACTTACATCAAGGATGCGAAATTAAGGCAACAAAGATGACAATATAAACACTGCCGGCCGGTCAGTGTGATCCCGTCCCTTGATCGAATGTTTGTCTGTAGTGGTGGCGTCGCTGCGTGCCTTCCCATACGACGTTTCGTCACAACTGACGTTTTCAATGGGGAACGGGCGACGCAGCGACGCACCACCTATAAATACCTAACCTCTTCCTGGGATGTATGAGATCGAGGCCGGCGCCGCCATCTTGCTAATGGGAAAAATACCATAGCAGTGTTGGCGGGCCGGCGCCAAGGAGGATTGGCAATTTGGAAAGCTAAAAAGAATCTGGAAAGGAACATCAATATGTTGTATCCTTGTTCCTCAGAGGCGAATACTAACAGGGAAATTGAACATTACAATAATAGTGCAGTGAAGAACTAATCCGAAGTGCACAATAACCATGCAGGATAGGCTGCTGGAATTATAATAGAAAAAAACATCTAGTAGCAGATGTGGAAGTGGTATCTAGGGGTGTAAAGATACTTATTAGTTAAAATTACAAAAGAATTAGGTTATATAAATGAATATGAACATAGGGTCTATTAGAAAAAACCCCGATTAAGGAAGTTGCCTATAAAGGACGTGATGTAACTACACCAGTGAAGGATGGAGTACATAAAAAAGAGGGGGTGAAAAAGGGGGGGGGGGGGAGGAAGGAAAAGGAGGGATAGCACCCCCGCTAGTATTAACTGGTGCAAAAAGGGCTAGTGAATCGAATATATGTGACATTTAAACACACAAAAAAATATATAATATAAAGTCGCATTATATGTTCAGAGCCTCACTGAAAAGGCCATGACCTTGCACACACCTCAGGAGGAGTTCATATTAAGGGAGTGATAATTGCCTATAAAGGACGTGATATACCCAAAACAGTGAAGAGTGAGGTAAATAGAAACGAGGGGGTGAAAAAAGGGGTGGAGGGGAGAAAAAGGGGGTTAGCACCCCCACTAGGATTAACTAGTGCAAAAAAGACTGATGAATCAAATGTGTGTGACATTTAAACAAACACACAAAAATTATAATATAAAAAATATATAAAATATAAAAAGTCGCATTAAGTGTTCAAAGTCTCAATGGAAAAATGGCATGACCTTGCACACATCTCAGGAGGAGTTCACATTCACTAAAAAACATTTATAAGAGGAAGACTACCAGCAAACTCTAATGTATTATCAGTAAAAGGACCTCCAGATCCATAGTGTATAATCAGCTAAAAATTAATGATAATAATCATCACAAGGTAGCATACAAAACCCACCATTAGGAGTTGTCGATGAATGCATTGATATCAGTATCAATGTTTAACCCGAAGGGGGTATAAGACTTTAAGCGGTGGATCCAGGCCATTTCCAGTTTTGACACTTCCCTCACTAGTGAGCTCCCTCGCCAGTGAGGTTTAAATTTGTCAATACCGAAAAAAAGGGTATGGGCTGGATTTTTACTGTGTGCCTGCAAATAGTGCTTAGACACTGAGTGTTTAGGGAAACCCGAGATGATGTTAGAGATATGTTCCCCTAGTCGCACTTGTAGTGGGCGTTTGGTACGCCCCACGTATTGTAAACCACACAGGCACTGTAACATGTAGACCACCCCTTTAGATGAGCAGGTTATACAAGGTTTGATAGTATGGCTCTCACCGGTGGCTGTACAAGTAAAGGATGCGGTGCGTCTCGCAACATCTCTGTTGAGAGAACACACTCGACACCTCCCACACTTGTAGTACCCTGAGAGGTGGTCGAAAAAACCCCTCGTATTTCTCGGAGGGTCGATGGTATTGACCGCAACCTGGTTCCTCAAGGAGGGTAGGCCCCTGAAAATCACCCGGGGCTTCTCATGTAGAAGATCTTTCAAAACCGTGTCACTCTTCACTATATGCCAATGTTTGTTTATTAATTGTTTAATACCCCTATGCTGTAAGGTATATGTGGTAATGAAGGGGACCCCATTAGCAAAGGCTTCCCTTCTACGTGGGCCTTTCTCTTTCAGCAGCTCTGATCTATCGAGGTTGCTTACTTCGTTTAGAGTGGCGATCAGATCTTCAGATTTATAACCTTTTTCCGCTAGTCTTTCCATAAGTATTTTGGACTGAGCCTGGAAGTCCTCCTGCTTCGTACAATTCCTCCTGAGTCTGATCAGTTGGCTCTTGGGGACTGAATCTAGCCATGGGGAATGATGGCAACTTGTGACCGGAATGAATGAATTCCTATCTGTAGTCTTGAAATATGTGGAGGTAGTAAATTTTTGATTTTCTATTGTGATGTTCAAATCAAGGAAATGAATAGTTTCCTGGTGCATCTCGTATTTCAACACAATCCCCCTGGTGTTGTTATTGAGGGATTGCATGAAAATTTCCAAATCCCCCAGTTGGCCATCCCAGAGGAGGAGGATGTCATCGATATATCTAGCCCATAGAACAAGTTGGGGTATGTTCTGGGCATAGATGACATCCTCCTCCCACTGGGCCATAAAAAGATTGGCCAAACTGGGGGCATATTTGGCCCCCATGGCCACACCAACTATTTGCAGGTAAAACTGATTGTTGAACCAGAAATAGTTGTGTGTGGCCGCATACCTCAAAAGGGTCATAATAAAGGACACTTGTTCGGCAGGAAGATGGGACTCATGGCGTAGGTAATTAAGTACAGCAGAAAACCCTAGGTCATGGGGGATGATGGTGTAAAGAGAGTTGACATCCGCTGTCACCATCCATATGCCCGGTTTAGCTGTAATGGTGTCCAACATGTTGATGACCTGTCTGGAATCTTTGATAAAAGAAGGCGTCCTAATAACCAACGGTTGAAGGTAGGAATCAATATACTTGCCCACCCGGGCAGTAACGGAATCTATTCCGCTGACTATGGGGCGCCCGGGTGGGCAAGTGAGGCTCTTATGTACCTTGGGCAGGTAATAGAGAACTGGAGTTCTTGGGGCCCTGGGAATAAGGTGTAAGGCCTCCTTCTCGTTTAGAATCCCAGTGCTTCGACCTATCTTGATTAGTTTCTCCAATTCCCTCACAAATTGGATCTTTGGGTCAGAGGGTAACTTTACATACGTGGTGACGTCATCAACAATTCTATGCATCTCTGTCAAATAGGCGTCTCTATCCAACACCACGATACCCCCCCCCCTTATCGGCTGGCCGAATGACTAGATCCTTTCTTGAACATAATGAGTCTAACCCATCTTGCAGGGTTTTACTCATTTTAGTTTTTTTGATTTCAAGATGTTCTAAGTCCCTTAATATAACATCGCGGAAAACGCGCAGTGGGGGGGGTAATCCCCCCGGGGGGTTAAAAAGGGAAGCATTGGCCAAACCTGAGTGGGCAAATGCGGGGGTGTTGGAATTGACTGCAGTGGCTCTAATGGGGAAAGGGTTACTACTCATATAGCGTTTGATGTTTAGCTTGCGCACGAATTTGTGAATATCCATGTAAACTTGGAATTTATTTAAAACTTTAGGGGGTGCAAACTTAAGGCCCTTATCCAAAATGGAAAGTTCTGGTAAGGATAGGGGTTTAGAGCTTAGATTAAAAATGCCTTTACCTATCATACCCTCGCTCTCTTTAGTTGTTCGGGCCCGCCTCCCCCCTCTGGTTCCTCTCCTCTTTCGCCCTGTCGTTTTTTTCCTTGTAAGGGTCGGGGAAAACCCCAACTATTAGATAACAAAGGAGGTGGGGGGCGACGTATTTCTCTTTCACCACTGGGGCCCAAATATTGACTCTGAGTGGGACCAGTGTTGGAATAAGTAAGGTTAGGTATGGACTCCTCATAGGGGCCGTTAGCATCCATCAAAGGGAAAAAAGTGTTACTGGTGGGGACACCATATTCCCAGTCGGAACCTCTACCCATAGGGTCGTAGAATGGAGAACGGGGTGAATCCTCTCCTCCAAAGCACCATAAATCATACCTGTATTTTAGGAGAGATCTGGAGCTGGATGTGCAGTACAGGATGCTTTGTTAATATGTAGAGCACCAAGTACACACAGTATATGATGCTGTGTTAGTACAGTAACGCCAGGTACACTTCAGAATACAGTGTGCAGACAGTGTGCACCACTGAGCCAATCACGGCAGCTATTGTATTTTACTAATCTGTTGATGGATACAAAGCCTGCTTGGATTGGCAGAGGCTGTGACATCAGCCCGCGCCGCTCTGACTCATGTAGCCTGCTCGGATTGGCAGAGGTTGTTACCCAATCCTAGCAGGCTTAGCAGGCTCTGTATTTATCAGAGTGCATCGCCCGCCGGGATTGGCTGAGCTGCGCATACTGTATACATATTACAATTTTAGAGAGCGCCCAGTGGACTGATATCCATCTGGCGGCTTCTTCACCCGGCGTATAAGAGGACCCGCGCTTTTTGGCTGTGTGATTTTGGTGTAAAAGGTAGTCTTATACGCCAGAAAATACAGTATATACTTGCCTATTTTCATCCAGCTTTAGTCCATTCACGTGATCCCCTGTGTCAGCCAAAGGGGCTGCAGGGGAGAGTTGAGATCTCTCGACAACAGCTGGTAAAGCCTGGAGTGGTGACAACACCCTTAGACTTATACTGTATGGCCCATCCATTGTCTCTGTCCCTGCTCTCTCCTGCAGGTACCATTCACTAACACAAAGGAGCTAGATCACAAGACTGTATATAGATCTTTCTTAAGCCCCATACACACGCTCGGACAATCCGCGGACCAGGTCGGTCGGACTTTGTCCGACGTACTTTGTCCGATGTTGGTGTTGCGTACACACGGTCGGACTACGTTGTCGGAATATCCGGTCTGGAAGAACGTCGTGACGTAAGTCGTCGTCCACGAGATTACAAAAGGGAAGTTCAGCACCACGTCAGGCACCCATTGGGCTCCTTCTGCTGATCCCGTGTTTATCGAGAGTTAGTGGAAGTTTGGTGACTTAAGATTCGCGCTTCTCAGTTTTCTGACTCAGATCGTTACTGCTCTTCAGTTTGTGCTTGTCGTGCGTATCTGTTTACTAGTGCGTGTAGTCAGTTCGCATTTGTTGGTCATTGCGGCCTATATCTTGATATAGGATGCTTTGATTTGCACTGCTTATTGTCTGCTCGTTGCTGGTATTCATTTCGTTCTTTCAGGCCTTGCTGTTTATCGGTGCTTTCTGTTTGTCCGTTCTGACCAGCCGACCTTTTGTGACCTTCTGAGCGATGTTTCCCGTGCGTACTCGTCGCCGAGTTCGTGCTGTACGCGGAATTGGTGTCGGGCTTTTAGCTTTGAGCCAAGACCCGTCCATGAACATAGTGACGAGGAGTATGTGGACCAAGAATTGGTTGCTTCAGCGTGACCAGTTCTCGCACATGCCTTTGCTTCGTGAGATCCGGGAGAATAATCCTGATGATTTCAGGAACTTTCTCAGGATGACGGACCCCGATTTTCACCGTCTTTTGGCTTTGCTGACCCCCTTTATCAGCCGGCAGGATACCTGCATGAGACAAGCCATTACTCCGGAGCAGAGGCTTGTTGCTACGTTGAGGTACTTGGCGACAGGGAGAAGTCTTCAGGATTTGAAGTTCTCTTCAGGTATCTCTCCCCAGGCCCTGGGAATCATTATTCCAGAGACCTGTTCTGCCATCATTCAGGTCCTGCAGGAGGACTATATTAAGGTAACATTTCTACTTTACTATTCCCTTCTATGTATGCTCTGTTTGCTAATGACTTGTATTTTTGACCTCCTTCCCTAATTACCATGATTGCAATATGCTCTAATATGCTGTGCCCCTTTTCTCCTTCATGCATTTTTCCCTTCACTTACCTCCCCAGCATGCTCTTCTGCCCCAATAGACACCTATGGCCTAGTCACTTAAGCAATGTCTTTTGTCTGCTGCATAGTATTGTTTGCCCCAAAACACCCCCTAAAATATGCACAAATGTTTGCTGTGTGGTTTACTTCATGTAGAGCCCCCTTTTTTTTTTCTTTTGGGGGGGGGGGGGGAAACTCAGTAGGAACCCCCTCCCCCAACTGCTCTGTCAGATGGTACCAATCCTTTATCTGCTGGCTTTCCCAAGGTCCATACACACTATATACCTACCTCTTTATAGTGCGCATCTTTAGGGATGAATTCAGCAAAGCATGTAGTGCAAGGGGCTGCCTCCATACATTCCATTTCCTATTTTTTTGTCTTCTTTCCCTCCTATTAGCTTGCTTGGTAATTTAATAATGTCACACTGTGCCTGCCTTTTTTTTTGGGGGGGGGGGGTTGAAATGTTATTTGATCTTTCCTGTGGCCTGCCAATAGTGTTAAGTACAGAGGGTCTGGCCAAACTAGCCCACATTATTGAGCCATTTGCCAATCAATGAAGTGCAGAGGGTTAGCTGTCCACCACCCCCCCCAAAACCCCTAGTTATTGCCAATGGCCCATCAGAAGTGGGGGGATTGATGGGGGGGGGTGAGTAATCTGTGAAGGGGAGCCTCTACTTTTCTGTGCAAATACTTTCCAGCCTCCAATTTTATACAATGCTCTTGTTCCAAGATGTTGATTGTCTAATCTGCTTGCAATGTTTAGGTGCAAAGTGACTAATTTTTTTTTCTTGTTTCACTCCACAGTTCCCTTCCACGCCACAGGAATGGCAGACTGTGGCCTCCCACTTTGCCAGCCGTTGGGACTTTCCTAACTGCGGAGGGGCAATTGATGGGAAACACGTCCGCATTGTCCCACCGCCCAACTCGGGGTCCTACTATTATAATTATAAAGGGTTTAATAGTGTAGTGATGTTGGCGGTGGTGTCGGCAACATACGAGTTTATGTATGTGGACGTGGGGATGAACAGCCGGATATCGGATGGTGGGGCCATTACGCACACGGAGTTCTACTGGCGTCTCCAAAGTGGCAGTCTGTGCTTGCCACCTCCAGAGGAGAATGCCGAAGGACTCCCCTTCGTCTTTGTCGCAGATGAAGCGTTTGCGTTGACTCCCCATGTGATGAGGCCGTTCCCGATGAGGACCCTCACCCCGGACCAGAGGGTCTTCAACTACAGGCTGTCCAGAGCCAGAAGAGTTGTGGAGAACGCTTTTGGCATCCTTGCCAGCCGCTTCCGCCTGTTCCTGACGGCATTTAACTTTGTCGGAATACAAACTCAACCACATAGTTCTTGCCTGTTGCATATTGCACAACTTCCTCAAAAGACATAACAGGAACTATGTGGTGCCCGTTGGGCCAGATGTGGAGGGCCCTCCAAATGCCGAACTCACAGCCCTTCGAGTGGCACGTCCAGGCTTGCCCCCTCTAAATGCCCGTGTGGTCCGGGACCAATATATGCAGTACTTTGTGGGTAGGGGGGCCATTGCTCTGCCTGACGATGTGTGAGAGGCATTTTTTAATAAATCTGATATTTTAACCAACCTATGATTTCTTGTCATTTCAGTCTTCTTTTTAGCTTATTTTACTTTGACATTTTTTCCCTTTGCCTTCGACAGTGGGAATGCACTTTCTGGGCAAAAGGAGGTAACAGTCTCTTCTTCCCAAAAAGATTATTCTCATGTTGTGTGTTTGCTACCTAATCTTTGGTCTAGAGAAGGTTTGTACTGCATAACTGACACCCAAAATACTCCTTTTCATCACCAGGTCTGACATGTGTGTATTCTCCAAAATGCTGTGCTCCGTGTTTTCGTACAAAGCACTGTGGGTGTCATTTACATAAGTCAAATCCGCTATGCTCTACAAGTGCATTTAAAAAGTTCCCCGGGAAAGAAAATTGGAGTGCAAAGTGGATTTGCCTTTAGTAAATAACACCCATTGCCCCCCATATCCTTTTCATTTTACATACATAATGCATTGTGTTTTTTAAATAAGGAAGCCACA
This sequence comes from Lithobates sylvaticus, assembly GCA_028564925.1. Lineage (NCBI taxonomy): Eukaryota > Metazoa > Chordata > Amphibia > Anura > Ranidae > Lithobates > Lithobates sylvaticus. The sequence continues at coordinate 439,381,401 of CM053027.1, read as the reverse complement.
CATTTAGAAAAATAAAAGTTTACTAGGAAAACATTCACAAGTGCGTTTACAATCTTCACGCCAAAACTGACAACATCTTGGTTATTTACAACATTGTTTACAAACATTCCGCAATTGGTAAAACCAGGCATGGAGCAAAACAGAACCTAGGAACTTGGAAAGTTCAACTTTGTAAAGTGAAGACAAGATCAGACATGACTATATGTTCAAAGTGTGTTTGATCTTGCCTTCATCACATGGGGGGGTCACCCCCGAAAAGTGGAAATTTGGAACATGCACACAATTTGGGACTGAAAATGGTCATTAGATGGTAAAACACATGCCTAGAAGCTTCAAAAGTGCCATTTTCCATCATGGGGATGAATAGACGTTTTTTGGGGGTGCAACCCCTTCACCACAACCACTTTCGTAGTTCGTAAAGTGTTTGCACCCCCAAAAAAACGTTGCCATTCATCCACCATGGTGGGAGCTAGCACATGTGGACACAATGTGTGCATGTTCAAAATTTCAGACAGTTTTTAAGTTGCAAATGTGTTCAGAAGCTGGCACAAATGTGTGTTAATTACTTGGTGCGTTTTCATATTTTTCCTAAAACATCAATGATGTTCTTCAATTTTTGTTGAACATCATTGATGTTTTGCTTTATGTAATCTAGATCTCGATTGCAGACCATTATCTCTCCGATGAGTACGTGGGCACTCTCTGTGGTAAAGTGCGATTTTTCTTCCACAACATCCACGTCACCTAAAAACCACAAACAAACAAAAATGGGGTGTTGGAAATGAGGCAGCCATACATGGATTAGCTTACCAGTAGCTGTGTTCTCCCACACTCACCTGTTGTGGTGACAATTTCTCCACGTTCAATGATCTCTCCTTCCTCCTCCTCCTCCTCCTCTGCTTCTGCTCTTTCCCCTTTTTTGGGAGGTGTTGGTTTGGGGGTTTCCTCAGACGGCCCAAGTTTTCGCTCCCCTATGAGAATGTCCAAAAGGAAGATTTAGCAACACAAGCTATTGAGGGCAGAAATAGGAAATGACAAACATTGCTTGAAAGTGACGGACACTATTTTAGTTTGGCCAGTTACAAATGTCAACTACATGAATGTAGTCACTTTGTAAAGGTGCTAAACTGACTAGCTTTTTGGTAGAAGTTTGTGTGATGGAGACCCCCCTCTAGTATCCACTGGAGCACATGTGTGGAAAAGCATAATAAAAAGGGGGTTTGGGTGTCCCAGCACTAGTGCTCTAGAGTCCAGATGGGTAAACAGCTACTGAGTGACCTCTCCTTTACATTGAATAAATTGGCTTTACATTCTTGATGACATTTCTAGTGAGAACAAACTTCCTTTCCCCAAAAAAAACACCAAACATCGTATTATAAGTGGCCGAACGATCGAGGTTGCGTACGATCGAATGCACACACACGATCATGACAGTGGCAGAAAGATCGAGGCTGAGTACGATCGAATGCACAGACGAACCTGAAAGTGGCCATTTTGGAATGTACAACTTTGTAAAAATCAAACCACAATGGAGCAGTATGCAAGCAAGAAATCAAACACAAAACACAACTACTTACTTTTTTGAAGAATTCTCTTGATCTTTCTGTACTGATCGGCCTCCCTCAGTTTCAGGTCTGACCAGCGTTTCCTCAGTTGCTCCTTGGATCGTTGTACCCCAAAATGATTGTACAGCCTTCTCACAACTTTAGACATGATCTTGGCCTTGCGGACATTGGGGTTGAGGTAAGGCCCATACTTCCCATCATAGTCGCTCCTCTTTAATATGTCCACCATCTCCAACATTTCTCCAAATGACATATTGGAGGCCTTGAATTTCAGGCTCCGGGATCGGGACGTTTCTGCCTCCGGACTTTCCTCGTCCTCCTCCTCGTTGGTGGGATATTTGTGGCGCACCTGCTGTGTCCCCGCCATGTGCTCTCCCCACTACGCCGTAAAGAGAAGGGGTGGGGAATAGACGAGAAAGATCGTCAGGGGCGGGCGGAGTTTGAAGCATGCGCAGTGTATATAAAACGTCACACGCCTGTGTCGTAGCCACGATCTGGGAGACGAGGGGAGAGAAAACTCACACGAGACGATCGCTACAAACGAAGGTACAATTTAACGTTGGTACATAACTAGCCTAGACTGATTTGAACTTGAGGCTTCTTTATGGAGAAGATTAGGAGAGTTTAGCCTGACATAATTTAGAGGGTTTTGTGTGTTGTTGTGTCTTGCAGAGATTGATATGAAGGGATTCAACGACATGAGTTTTCTCCCCCTCTTCATTGCCAAATACAGGGATTTTCCCATATTGTGGCAGGGTATACACCCACATTACACCAACAAACCAAAGAGGCACGCAGCCCTGGAGGAACTTGTGGAATTTGTCAAGCCAAGGTTCCCCACGGCAACTGTTGATGATATTAGAAAGAAAATTGGCAGCCTGAGGAGTGCGTATATCAGGGAGCGGAAGAAGGTCGTGAAGTCTGAGGAAACTGCAACTTCAGCAGATGAGGTCTATGTCCCCAAGCTCTGGTACTATCAGAGTCTCCATTTTCTGAAGGACCAGGCTGATGTCACGGAGCCAACCTCAACTCCTCCTTCCACGCTTCCTTGCGCGCAGCCCACCCCTGATGAGGCTTCCGAGGAGCAACCTGGGCCTTCCAGTCTGGAAGAGGTGGAGGAGCCCAGCTTGTTCCAGGTATAGTAGTTTTGTTACCATTTATGGGAATAATGAATGATGTTCACTTAATTCAGGATCGCCAATTGCTTAGTTCCTAACGTGTTTGACATATCAACTGACAGTGGTGTGGGAGACATTTGGGGCCAGAATCTAAACTGCAGGGCTGAGAATTGTATGGTTTTCTATTTGTAAACATTTTGCACCAGTCACTAGATGAGAATTGTGTGTGTTTGATGAACAAATAACTGAAACTATGTCCCTTTTTCATACACAGGAAGACCTCAGCCAGGAGGTGGCTGTGGAAGGTGGCAGTCAGGAGGAGGCAGGGGTTAGTGGCAGCCACCAGCTGGGTAGTGGCAGCCAAGAGGGGGCTAGGCCTCGGAGCCTGACTGACACCCAAACCCCTCCCCTCCGCCTTCCGTACAAAAGGGCGAGAAGGGGGGGTTATGCGGCACAGTCAGCGCTCCGGATGATCAGAGAGGCTTCAGACTCCCTACATGCCACACCCGCCGACGAGGAGACCTTTGGCTCGGTGGTTGTCACAAAAATGATGGGTATGGAGGTGAGGCAACGCAACATGTGTGAGGGGCTCATCCTCCATGTCCTAAATAAGGGTAGGGCTGGGGAGATGACCCCAGTCACACATGTTTGCCATAGCTACCATGCTCCACCTCCTCCTCCTCCTCCTCCTCCTTCTGCCACCCCACCAGCACGACAGCCACAGCGTGGAAGGAAGCGTGGAAGGAAGACCTGAGAGTGACGACCTGGAATCAGTCTGGTCTGAGAGAAGATGGAGCCTCTTGTAGTACCAGAGCCTGGGGACCTAGATGGCATCTGCTGCAGTTCCGGATACTTTGGACTTCACGACCAGATTGCACTCCCCTTAATATACGTACTCCTCAGGCCCCCAATTTTCTACGCTTGAACAATGATGGTTGCCGTGGGGGGCCAAGACTTTGCAAATTCCCCAAGTTTCACCATGGCTGCGTTCCTCTTTGGTTTGTTGGTGTGACCTAAATAAAGGTTTTTTTGATTTGAAATAATCATTGACTATTGTGTTTTACTTTGCTACAATGACAGTTTTTCTTTGAGTAAGCAGGTACATTTCACTAATCCTAAAGTAGAATTAACAAGGGGCACCAACAACAAACAAACTCCTAGTAAATGTAAGCAAGAAATACAAATGTAAATAATGTGTTTTGGTAATTTGAGACACACAACCCCCCTCCTAAAAAAAAAAAAAAAAAAAAAAAAAACATTCAAATATGTATTCCCCAAAAAAAAAAAAACAAGACAAATCATGGTAAAAAAATAACAAAGATTCTTTTCCGTTCACAGTCAAAATAAACATGTAGTGTATAAATGCTGCAAAGTAATAAAGAAGTAAGTTTGTGAGAAGTGCGGGTGAATAGGAGCAGCTAAAACATGTCATTCTTGTTGCATTGTAAAGAAAAAGAGAATGCGCTGCATTAAAGACATTTTAACATTGCAGCGTGACGAATGTGCTGTGTCGATTAGGAAAGGTAGTTTTACCTGACCGAGCGCTTCCGTCACAGAATTTCTTCTGAGCATGCGTAGCACTTTGTCCGTCGGACAAGCGTACACACGCTCGGATTTGGTGTGATCGGACCGGGTTGACGGCAAATCTTTCCAGCAGGAGATAAGACTTTGTCCGACGGACAAACCGACGAACACTGTCCGATGGTGCATACACACGGTCTGATTTTTCAACAACCTTGTCCGATCGGACCAAATTGATGAAAAAGTCCGACCGTGTGTATGGGGCTTTACATAGGTTAGTCAGCATAGGTGTTAGGAGGGGGAGGGAGTGTGGACTTTACTTTAACTCTTTATACAATGTTTATAAGGTACCAAGTATTTGTGTTATAAAATAGATTTAATAGGTATAATATTAGAGTTGTTCGTAACATTATCTACTCATACATTTACTGAGAAGCTCTGTGTGCAGGTAAAATCGTTCCTCTACAACTTATTTCAAACAGATAATGATCAGAAGATTATTTTCCTTTTTTAATGTTCTTTTCACAGTTATGCTCATTGCTAATAATTACAGTTCAGAGAATTAACCTGCTTCTTGGAAATTTGCATACTGCAAAACAGAATTATTAAACATCTTAGACTCACATCAATTTTATGTGACATAAAGGTGGAAAGAAATGTAACCAACCACATGCAAAATTGGGAGACCGCCAATGCATCATAAATAAATTAGTATATAAATAAGGCAGCCTTACATTATTTTAACTATATGTAAATTATATGTATGCAAGCTTTCTCATTCAGGTGAAAGTCAAATAAGAATGGAATTCCAAATGAGTATTCACTCGCTCACAGTTAGCATGCACATTTTTGTTATTGAATACATAAGGCATCAATAAAATATGTTGATGTTAAAGTGTCATTAAACCCAAAAGTGTTATAAAAGTCTTTACATGTACTATTCATTGTAAACATAATCCCTTAATCATAATTACATTTGTTGTATGTAGAGTTGATCCTGCCATTGGTGCCACCTACCTCTCTGTGCTCCTGCTGCAGCATCAGATCTCGCAGTGCCAGTTGTCTCCTGTACTGCATATGCTCCTGTGCTTGTGAGGCAGAAGCCTTTCCTTCTTTGTTTCTGTCTCGGCAGCCCATCTGATTACTGAGTCATATCAGTAGGGAAATATTGAGTGCTCAGTGCCAAGCCCCTCCCTCACATTTTTTACATATCATGTGACTGCTACAGCTTCAGTCAGCACTGTGCTCACATGGGAAGCAAGTTCAGTCTTCCTTATAGGATGTATATAGCATACATAGTTACTAGAGATGGGCCAAACACCCCCCTGTTCAGTTTGCACCAGAACACCCGAACAGAGAAAAAGTTCTGACTTGAACACCTATTAAAGTCTATGGGACATGAACATGAAAAACCAAAAAGTCCTCATTTTGAATGCTTATATGCAAGCAATTGGCCATAAGAAGGCTATGAGGGCCTGCCCTGGGGGACATCTATCAATGCAATAAATTAAAAAAAGATCATTTTTACAGGAGCAGTGATTTTAACCACTTGCCGACTGCCTGCCATCGATTGACGGTGGCACAATGCCACTCCTGCGTGAATCGCCATAGCTGTACGGTGGGCACTTTAAGGAGTATAGGGGACGTGCGCGCACCGCTTGACATAGGAGCCAACGCGTATGGCCATCTATCCCCTATTTTGTAGATGCTATAACTTTTGCGCAAACCAATCAATAGACGCTTATTGCGATTTTTTTTTAACAAAAAATATGTTAACCACTTCAGTACAGTGCATTTTCACCCCCCTCCTGCCCAAGCCAATTTTCAATTTTCAGCTTTCAGTGCTGAAACATTTTGAATGACAATTTCATGTTTGTGTGACGTTGTACCTAAAGGAAATTTTGATAATTTTTTTCCCACAAATAGGGCTTTATTTTGGTGGTATTTTATTACCTCTGCAGTTTTTATTTTTTGTGCTATAAACAAAAGAAAAAGACAATTTTGGAAAAAACACAACATTTTTTAAATTTTTTAAATGTTTGCTATAATAAATATCACTTTTACTAGTAATGGCGGTGATCTGTGATTTTTATCGGGAGTGTGACAATGCGGCGGACACATCGGACACTTTTGAAACTATTTTAGGACTGTTGACAATTATACAGCGTTCAGTGCTATAAATATGTTCTGATTACTGTGTAAATGTCACTGGCAGGGAAGGGGTTAACACTAGGGGCGATTAAGGGGTTAAATATGTTACCTAGGGAATGATTCTAACTGCGGGGGGTGTGACTGACTAGGGAAGGAGACTGATCAGTGTTCTTATATACTAGGAACACACGATCGGTCTCCTCTCCCCTGACAGGACGTGGATCTGTGTGTTTACACACACAGATCCACGTTTCTGCTCTGTGACGAGCAATTGCGGGTGCCTGCGCATCAGCTCCTAAGGGACGTGGCAGGGGCACGCCCCCTACAACGCCGGGAAGCCGAAGACATCGTATGACGCCCGCCCAGGATGGCAAAGCCACTCTGCGGGCATTATATTACAATGGCCTGGTCAGGAAGGGGGTAAATTCTTCCAGGGTTGAAGTGGTGCATAAAGTGCAACAATAAAAAAGAAAAATTTATTTAAATATAGTGCCGGTGGGTGGGGTGGGGGTCCCCGTAGTATGCATGTAAAGTGGTGCATCTGTGTCATGGATAGAACCTACTGCAGCAAAACTGACATTTCTAAAAGGAAAAAAAAGAATGAAATGCCATTTAAATTGCCAACAATACAATACCATTTCCGGCAATAGATTTTAAAAAAAAAAAAACGATGTTGGGGTCCCTTTCCTATCCATACCAGTGCCTTTGGGTGTGGTATAGATTTTAAGGGGATCCCCACGCCAAAATGTAAAAAAAAAACAGCATGGGGTCCCCCCAAATTTCAAATGAAACCCTTATCAGAGCATGCAGCCTGGCAGGTCAGGAAAGGGGGGTGAGCAAACACCCCCCATCCTGAACCAACCTAGGCCACATGCCCTCAACATGGGGGGGGTGGGTTCTTTGGGGCAGGGGGTGCCTCATACACATAACCCTGGGCTGTGGTACCCCTACCCAATCACCAAAAAAGTGTAAAAATAAATAAAAACAGGAGGCAGTTTTTGCCAATTCCTTTATAAAAAAAAAAAAACTATTGTCAATCATGAGGCCGACACCACCACCACCGCTGGACTCGGAAAAAAAAATGACGAATGCCTGGCTTGACAATAGCAATTGACCGTGGATCTACATCAGGGGAACTATGTTTTTATTACTTTTTGATACTTTTATAGTGAATCAGGAGCCACCCTCTCCAGGACAGAGGTGGCAACATGAGGCTCCCATTTTTCCTGCTGCTCCTCGTCAGCTGCACTTGTTTATTCATCTAGAGCAGGGGTCTCAAACTGGCGGCCCTCCAGCTGTTGCGAAACTACAAGTCCCATCATGCCTCTGCCTATGAGAGTCATACTTGTAACTGTCAGCCTTGCAATGCCTCATGGGAATTGTAGTTTTGCAACAACTGGAGGGCCACCAGTTTGAGACCTCTGATCTAGAGGATATCCCAAGCCATAGAATGAGCACCTGGGAAACATGAGACAGTTGTTTCTTTGAATGTCTATACTGATCTTACTGAATACTTGTGAACTCATGAAAAATCCATGTGGACTATGTGTACTGGGGGAGTTGGTGACAGCTGATTGTAGGATGATCATTTATGTGTTTCTTTTACTTATACCCATTTAGAGCTTCCTTTCCTGATGAAGTGGGCTTGGTAGCCGTGAACTGCACCTTCGTTAAAGTTTACAGCGAGTGAATCACCACCTGACTGCAGAAGGGTGATGACAAATTACACAAGAATATCATATATAGTATTACTCGCAGATATGTTTTTAAAACTTTGTATAAATAAAATTTTGATATTATACTTAGTGATACCGTCAAATCCTTGCTTTCGTTTCTAGGGCCCTTTTGTAAATGATTCAAAGGCGGATCCAGAGTCAAATCTCGGGAGGGGCACTGCCAGAAAATAAGGTGTTGCTTACAGAACCCTATTTAACGTATCGTACAGTCCTAACCTTGTTTAAAACCGTGACGCTTTTATCATTCCAGATTAGATTATTACATTACAAACAGACAGGATAGGTTTAACCACATAACTTTATTATTACAAAAATAATAAGCAGTTTGTATACTTATAACAGAATATTAACAGACAAAATATTCACAAACAATATAAAATTATGAGTAAAAAAACAAATAGCAGAACCCAAACATTATCACTCTCCACTGTCTCCAAACACACACAAGAGAAACATTTTTATTTGTAAATTACATAACATGAAAAATTCACAGAATTAGCTCAATTCTTCGTTTTCCTTGTTTGGCAAACAGCTCGATAACTCGGTCAGTATTCACAGGAATGTCTCTATGAATGTAGAGTAAACACAAGCCATTTAACTGGTCCTCCACCATTCGTGAACGAAGCCATGTTTTAACACGGCGGAGGGTTGAGAAAGATCTCTCTGCTCTGGCCACACTTACAGGAAGTGTAGCTAAGATCAGAAGTTAACTTCTGATGGTTGGGAAGAGGTCCTGGTCACACAAGTCCAACACTTCCAGAACTGTTTTTTGAATTTCCTTATCTTGTGACAACTCTGGTTTCCACTTTGTAAGCCACAGACTTACTTCTCCCTGCAGCAATGTCTCCATTATCTTCTGCTTACCATCAGCTAGAAGAGGGTGGAAACGCTTTGCTAATGATTGCACAGCCACAGGAACCATGGTTTCCATTTTTTTTCCAAAAAGTACTGCTGGCATCAATATTTGAATCTGGAAACACTGCAGCAAATTTTCTGGAAAACGAGTTTTTAAATCATTAATAATGTTGTCCAGCAAGGGAATATACAACGATTTCCTGTAGTATTCCTCAGTTGATTCTGCATTGTAATTTAATCTGTGCACTTGTCTGCCTACAAGACGTGGCAATTTTAGTTCCACTCCAAGTTCTGATGCCAATTCTGTAGCCTCCATATGCAAAGTGGAAAAAGTGCCATCAGCGTTACATCGCATATTCTCCATAGTTGCCAAGGTATCAGTTAAACATTCAGATGCGCTTGTCAAATCAATTGTTGGGGATTGAAGGAAGCGACTCAGAGGAAGGGTTACTTTCAGAACACTGATGAGTGACACCAAGGAAAATATGAATTCCGCACTGCACAGAGAATGAATCAGAGTAGATGCTGTTGAGCTAGTACTTGAGCATTTCCACTGAGATATTGCAGATAGTGCACTCACCACTTTTACAAGTCCACTCCGAAATCTTATGAGAGAATCATGGCGCTCTACCCATCTAGTTTCACAAAGACTGGTAAGCTGAGAGCCCAACTCCTGCTTTAAAATAAAATGACGCTTTGCTGATTGATTAAAAAATGAAATGGTTGATTTGACCACTGCTACTGCATTGCGAACTGCTGACACTTGTGAGGACTTTGAAATTGAATTGTTCAGACAATGATTGTAGCAAGGACATCTGCAACTGTTGGGTGCTACACGGAGAATCTCTGATACAGCACCAGCCACCTCTGAAGACATAACGCTGCAACTGTCTGTTCCAATGCCAACACAATGAGTGATGTCCAGGGAGAGGTCTTTAATTAGTTGGACAACCATCTGGCCTAAAACCTTTCCAGTAAGCCTTGGTTCTGAACCTGATTCCTTCTGGGTTGCAAATTCATAGGCATCTACAAATTTTATAAAATCCTCACGAATCGATCCATTGTAGACATACCTAAAGTTCAGTGTAAGTTGTTCAGTATGGGAAATGTCTGTAGTCTCATCAAATATTATACTAAAATAGCAAGCCTCTTTGATTCTAGCTACAATGACACTACTGATTTCATCACCACAACACCCGATTAAATCATTTTGTGTGGATTTTGAAATGTATGTAGCGCGAGAAGATGCAGTAAGGAGGTGCTTCTCTAATATTTGGTCTCCAGATGCAACACGGTACCTCAGCAATTCCCGAAAGTTGCCTTCATTCACCTCCGGGGTGGAGTCATCCAGTAAAGCACCATCATCTCGGTGACCACGCAGAGGTATATTTTGTCTACCCAAGAATATAATTGACTCAACGATAGGACGAATTCGCTCTCGGTTCTCTTTCACTTTTTGAAGACGATGCAAGTTTATTTGATTAACAATTTCATTTTCCGGTGCATGGTAGGTTTTTAAAAATGCATTTCCTTCAAATATACTCTCCTGGTGATAAACAAGCCTTGCATGGACTTCCAAATCTCCATCCTTGCCCTTAAGCTTTTTAAAATTAGTAAGGGGCTCCATTACCAATTTACCAAGGGCCATGCCTTTGTTATGACCACCTTTCCGATTTTGTGCAAACAATGCACAGTACTTGCAAAACAATCCCTTTTTGGCAGGTGAATACACTAGCCAAGGAAAACTGTCAATATGTTGTTTTGACAAGTATCTCTTTATTTCCCGAGTTTCTCCATTCTTGGAAGTCATGTTCTGAACAGAGAAAGGTAATTCATATCCAGGAGGAGGTTGCCATGGATTTTCCAATAGCAAGCATTTGGTGTAGTCGCTGATTTTTTTCCCAAGATGTGTGCCGATGTCATTAACTAAGATACTGCTGGTTTGAGGCGGGATATCAACAGACAGTGGCGACACATTAGGATCTGTTTCACCAGATATTGGCTCTACATATGTACTAGAACAGGATGGGAGGGTAGTGTCAATTTCCATACTTGAAGTGCTTTCTACTATTGTCTTTTCTCCTGATGACTTTTTTGCACTGGCACTGAAGAAAGAATCTATAGTCCTGCAGTTCACTCTTTTCTGACTCATTTTCCTGTTTCTATAAAGTACATAAGTGCACACCACATAAAGTAATTGACTTTATAGAACAGCACTGCACACACATTGTTGACATGTACATGTACCATAACTGAACTGACCATATTTCAAGAATACATTGCAGACATGATACAAGAAATGATCAGAGACTGCAGACATGATACAAGAGATGATCAGAGACTGCAGACATGATACAAGAGATGATCAGAGACTGCAGACATGATACAAGAGATGATCAGAGACTGCAGACATGATACAAGAGATGATCAGAGACTGCAGACATGATACAAGAGATGATCAGAGACTGCAGACATGATACAAGAGATGATCAGGGACTGCAGACATGATACAAGAGATGATCAGAGACTGCAGACATGATACAAAAGATGATCAGAGACTGCAGACATGATACAAGAAATGATAAGAGACTGCAGACATGATACAAGAGATGACCATAAACTGCAGACATGATACAAGAGATGATCAGGGACTGCAGACATGATACAAGAAATAATCAGAGACTGCAGACATGATACAAGAGATGACCATAGACTGCAGACATGATACAAGAGATGATCAGAGACTGCAGATATGATACAAGAGATGATCAGAGACTGCAGACATGATACAAGAGATGTTCAGAGACTGCAGACATGATACAAGAGATGACCATAGACTGCAGACATGATACAAGAGATGATCAGAGACTGCAGACATGATACAAGAGATGATCAGAGACTGCAGACATGATACAAGAGATGATCAGAGACTTCAGACATGATACAAGAGATGATCAGAGACTGCAGACATGATACAAGAGATGATCAGAGACTGCAGACATGATACAAGAGATGATCAGAGACTGCAGACATGATACAAGAAATGATCAGAGACTGCAGACATGATACAAGAGATGATCAGAGACTGCAGACATGATACAAGAGATGACCATAAACTGCAGACATGATACAAGAGATGATCAGAGACTGCAGACATGATACAAGAGATGACCATAAACTGCAGACATGATACAAGAGATCAATGCAGCCTTATCAGTGCCCAACAGCAATAAAAAAAATTGATGTTAACCGCTTCCCTGCCAGTGTCATTATTACAGTGACAGTGCATATTTTTTAGCACTGATCACTTTATTAGTGTCACTGGTCCCCAAAAAGTGTCAAAAGTGTCAATTAGGTGTCCGATCTCTCCGCTGCAATGTTGCAGTAGCACTAAAAATCACTGATCGCCGCCATTACTAGTAAAAAATAATTAAATATAAATGCCATAAATCTAGTTTGTAGACGCTATGAATTTTGCGCAAACTAATCCATATGCACTTATTGCGATTTTTTTTTTAACCAAAAATATGGAGAAGAATACATATTGGCCTAAACTGAGGAAGACATTTTTTTATAGCAAAAAGCAAAAAATATATATTTTTTTTTTTTTTCAAAATTGTTGCTCTTTTTCTGTTTATAGCACAAAAATGAAAAACCGCAGAGGTGATCAAATACCACCAATAGAAAGCTCTATTTGTGGGAAAAAAAGGGCGTACATTTTATTTTGGTACAGCCTTGCACAATTATCAGCCAGTCAAAGTAACGCAGCGCAGTATCACAAAAAATGGCCTGGTCATAAGGAGGGTTAAAACTTTTCGGAGCTGCAGGGGTGAAGATTAAACAAGTTAACACTAAAATGGCATTTTTTTTCATACATAATGGCACACATGTATTTTGCAATTTGTCACATGACATTCATTCATTCATACTTTTACTCACGTTTAGTGAAGTCGTCAACTATTTGGGTGCTCTGGTGAGAGCGAGGGGTTCCCATGCAGGAGCAATGGAGTGGGGATGGATGGGATGGATGGATCCAGTAATCTTCTCAATAAGTCTTCTACTTCAATTTCAAGACAAGTCAAGCCGCTGCCGCTCTGTAGACTGCGCAAGGTGGAGAAGATGGAGGAGGTGGGTGGAGCCAACACTAAGTCAGGGGCGGCGGAGCCTGTAGTGTGGACAAGATGGAGGGAGGAGGGTGCGTGCCGGTGGGTGGGGCCAACACAGTCAGGGGCGGAGAAAGAAGGCGCTCTGCACTCTGCAGTGCAGTCACAGATTGTCACTGATGTTAGTTAGCGGCGGTGCGCCAGGTCAGGGTGCGGTGATGGTTGGAAGAATGGTGGGGAACAGGAAGTTGTTACAATGGTTTAAACTTTAAACATAGTGCCTGCCCTGTGGGCTGTGGCCTATGGCACTGTTCTCTCCTCTCCCTGGCGGCGCCGCGGCGGCCTGTTCTCCAGCTGTAGCAGCTCCAGTGAGTCACGTCGGGTCGGGGGCTGGGGCAGCGGCTCTGAGTCAGAGAGACTGACTGACTGACAGGAGAGGCCTACGTGACGTCACTCGTTGCTAGACGCCAGGCGGCCCAGGCGTTAGCAACGAGTGCAGGGAAGAGGCTCCACCCACCTGTCCTCCTGCTATCAATCGAGTCTCTCTCTCTCTGCGCCGCTAATCGGCTGATGTGAGAGAGAGACTCGGCAGACCGCGCAGAGCAGAGGCAGCGGCAGCCGCCGCCGCAGAGCAACCCAGTGAGTGACACACTGTTACTGAATCACACAGTCATGTCAGCAAGTTCGGGGGGGGGCAATTGCCCTGTTGCCCCCCCCCCTGGATCCGCCCCTGAAATGATTATTATTAGAATGTGGTAATGGCATTTTTTTGCCCACCTATTTGAGGGTCTCCCTTAGTGGTCCCTCCTCCCAATTCCTTTTTTCTTTAGTGCATGGGTAGGAGTACTATGTACCCCATACTCAATCACATGGGTGGCAGGATCTGTTAACAAGCACGGAAACAAGCACGGAAACAAGAGCAGGAAACTGCTTGCTCGAGCCCTTCAATCAAAAAAAAGCTGCCAATATTATTCAGCACATCAAATCCTCAGAAGGTTAACTTCTAACATCTACAGACAAGGTAGCCATGAAATTTGCTTGATTCTATTCAGACTTATTTAACTTGAAATTGAATACCCCAGGGGGGGCGTGGCTGCTAGTCGGGAATATGGCCGTGTAAGGAAGGAGCTCCTGAGGTGACACACAGCTCTCACCTGCCATGTGACAGAAGACAGCCCGGATCGCTCCCTGCAGTACTGCCATACAAGAGGTAACCCTAGGTGAGCCATGGGGAAGCGTAAACTGAAAGGGGGGCCCCCACAACTCACAGAGTTTTTCGATCTGGCAGTTGCTTCCTCCCCTCAAGATGGCACTGGCTCCAGCAGCATCCAGACTGCATGACACAATTCACAGCATGGCAGGCAGCAGCTCTACCAGCAGAATAGACACAGCTCACAGCCTGAATACAGCAGCTCTTCCCCCAGGGACTCTGAATCAAACAGCCCACAAAAGAGCAGGCATAAAAAGACACGTGATAGCTCGCAGGACAGTTAGCACATGAGAGATTCCTTCTCTCAGGATACCACTAGGGAGCTCACTGAACATCTGGAGGATTTCCAAACCACTGATCTCCCTCTCACTGCAGCAACCATTAAAACCATGCTAGTGTCACTCAAAGGCTCACTGCATAGAGATATGATCTCATTTATGTCCCAAATGAAAGGTGAAATGTCTGCTCTGGGGTACAGAGTGGACCACGTGGAAATAACAATGGGGGAATTTGAAAATGTCCACAATGAATTAGTGGATGCCCACAATGACATTGATGAAGAGTTAGGCGCAATGAAACTAAAGATGGCCAACCTCGAGGTTAGGTCGCGCAGAAACAACATAAAGTTTTGCTGGATCTCAGAAATTGTGCTTACCTCAGACCTCCAGCGCTATGTGCAGCAGATGATCACTACTTTACTCCCTAATATACCAGAATAGTGGTGGATAGGGCCTACAGGCTCCCAAAACCCTAATTTCTTCCGGAAAATGTCCAGAGAGTCGTTATAACTAAAATCCACTTCTATCACAACGAATTAATGCAGTTTGCAAGGAAGAACTACCCTTTACCTGGTCCTTACAGTGACATAGCCCTATATGCACACCTATCACAGCACACACTACTAACACCAAAAAACATTGTGTCCTTATCAAAGCTCCTACACAACCATGACATCACCTACAGGCGAGGCTTTCCTGCTAAATATTTGATCATTAGAGATAAATGCACAATCACCATCCACTCAGAAGAAGGACTACAACTGGTCTAAAAATGGGGGCTGATCCCCCCCAGGAGGGTCCTCCATCTTCCAAGTCATCCCCTAGAAAGGTCCCCCAGGATTGGGTGCAGGCACCTGGCTGAATATAGACACCTCTACAATGAGCTTGCATTAAGTGCCTTTCAAAGAGCATTTCTCCACTAACCTTTCAAATATTTTTCAAGAAGGGTGAAGTCAGATGTGTCACTCTTTGGGTATTACCCCTAAACTACGATGAAGTGACTTTTGCCACACAATGTTACTTTTTACTTCTTGCTTATGTTTATTAAGTTATTAAACGTTATTTGACAGTTTTTTTCTCTTTTAGTTCACCTCTTTCAAGCACCAGTACTCAGCAAGGCCAATCTTCTGTGCTTCCAACAAAAGCAATGATTATCTCACAACTTACATCTACCTGGACCCTTCATGCCCATCCTAACTGTGAGTCCTAAATACACATTTCCTTGTCCATATGCCAGCTTCACTTTGTTACCACTAGATGGCTCAAATGCGCCTCATTCCTGCCGTGACACACCATGGGGCTGAAAATAATTTCCATAAATGCCCATGGCCTTAATAGCCGATTCAAAAGAAGGCTACTATGGGAAGATGCCAAAAAACTGCAAGGATATATGCTGTGTGTAAAAAACTCATTTTCAAACCTTCAAAGCTCCGGAATGCTCCCATAAATCCTTTCCACACATATACTCTGAAAACACTGCAGTCAAGGGGAATGGTGTACTATTGGCAATCAAAAATTCAGTGGCATTCCAGTTACCTTCACAGATAATTGACCTTCATGGCATATTCCTAATATTAGTGTGTGATATCAATAATGTGACTTACACGCTAGTAAACCTATATGCTCCTAATATGGGCTAACTAAAATTTCTTAAAGCCTTGATGAAAAAAGATTCCTCTGTTAAACATGTGAACTGCAGAGATTTTAACTCCATTATCGACAAACGTCTGGACACTTCTCATAAAAATTACCCCCACAGATGAACCCTTAATAACTTCCTACATGAATCCAACCTTTTGACCCCTAGTGGTGCATACAGTGGTGTGAAAAAGTGTTTGCCCCTTCCTCATTTCCTGTTCCTTTGCATGTTTGTCACACTTAAGTGTTTCGGAACATCAAACCAATTTAAACAATAGTCAAGGACAACACAAGTAAACACAAAATGCAATTTGTAAATGAAGGTGTTTATTATTAAAGGTGAAAAAAATCCAAACCATCATGGCCCTGTGTGAAAAAGTGATTGCCCCCTAAACCTAATAACTGGTTGGGCCACCCTTAGCAGCAACAACTGCAACCAAGCGTTTGCGATAACGTGCAATGAGGCTTTTACAGCGTCCTGGAGGAATTTTGGCCCACTCATCTTTGCAGAATTGTCCTAATTCAGTTACATTAGAGGGTTTTCGAGCATGAACGGCCTTTTTAAGGTCATACCACAACATCTCAATAGGATTCAGGTCAGGACTTTGGCTAGGCCACTCCAAAGTCTTCATTTTGTTTTTCTTCAGCCATTCGGTGGTGGACTTGCTGGTGTTTTAAGGATCATTGTCCTGCTGCGGAATCCAAGTTCGTTTCAACTTGAGTACACGAACAGATGGTCGGACATTCTCCTTCAGGATCTCTTGGTAGACAGCAGAATTCATAGTTCCTTTTATCACGGCAAGTCTTCCAGGTCCTGAAGCAGCAAAACAGCCCCAGACCATCACACTACCACCACCATATTTTACTGTTGGTATAATGTTCTTTTTCTGAAATGCAGTGTTCCTTCTACGCCAGATATACTTGGACACACACCTTCCAAAGAGTTCCACTTTTGTCTCATCGGTCCACAGAATGTTGTCCCAAAAGTCTTGGGGATCATCAAGATGTGTTGTGGAGAAATTGAGACGAGCTTTGATGTTCTTTTTGCTCAGCAGTGGTTTTCTCCTTGGAACTCTGCCATGCAGGCCATTTTTGCCCAGTCTTTTCCTGATGGTGGAGGCATGAACGCTGACCTTAACTGAGGCAAGTGAGGCCTGCAGTTCCTTGGACGTTGTTGTGGGGTCTTTTGTGACCTCTTGGATGAGTCGTCGCTGCGCTCTTGGGGTAATTTTGGGTGTCCGGCCACTCCTGGGAAGGTTCACCACTGTTCCATGTCTTCGCAATTTGTGGATAATGGCTCTCACTGTGGTTCGCTGGATTCCCAAAGCTTTGGAAATGGCTTTATAACCCTTTCCAGACTGATAGATCTCAATTACTTTCTTTCTCAATTGTTCCTGAATTTCTTTGGGTCTCGGCATGATGTGTAACTTTTAAGGATCTTCTGGTGGACCTTACTGTGTCAAGCAGCTCCTATTTAAGTGATGCCTTGATTGTGAACAGGTGTGGCAATAATCAGGCCTGGGTGTGGCTAGAGAAATTGAACTCAGGTGTGGACAACCACAGTTATAATATGTTTTAACAATGGGGGCAATCACTTTTTCACACAGGGCCATGATGGTTTGGATTTTTTTTTTTCACCTTTAATAATAAACACCTTTATTTACAAATTGCATTTTGTGTTTACTTGTGTTGTCCTTGACTATTGTTTAAATTGGTTTGATGTTCCGAAACACTTAAGTGTGACAAACATGCAAAGGAACAGGAAATGAGGAAGGGGGCAAACACTTTTTCACACCACTGTACATGCATCAAAAAAAGACTTTACAAACTACTCTGCTCCCAACAAGTCATACTCCAGAATTGACCTTTTCTTAACAGACCTTACCACACTCCATCAAGTAGTTTCTAAACTGAAACTAAACTCTTTGCCTGAAGTAGACGATTTCACTTTATGGTGTTCACAAGAGGCTTATAGTAGGGGTTTATTGCTTCAATTGTCTTCAAGGGAGATCGCAAGCCCTGTCAACTATCTTAGACAAAATGAAAGCTTTAGAAGCACTCCACAAACGGAACCTCTCCCCACAAATTTTAAACAAACTACAAAAACACAGGTTAGACCTTAGACAACATCTATTACTACAGCATTAAAAATCTTTAAAAAGGTTTAAGGATATGTATTACACCCAGGGAAACAAAGCTGGCCGCATGTTAGCTAACTATTTGCATTCAAAGCAAGCTAAAACCAAACTGTCTTCCCTGCTGCACCCTAATACAGGCTCTAAAGTCTTCCACCCTAAGGAGATAGCTGACTGCTTTAAAACATATCTCTATAATCTGAAAGATGATCTAAAGACCACCCAACCTACTAATGCTAGAATATCAGATTTCCTATCTGGGATAAACTTACCCTCAGTAACCCCTGGGAAGCTTAAATCTTTAAATCTGCCCATTTCTGACAATGAGATTCTTGCGGCTATTAAGACCATGCCAAAAGAAAAATCACCAGGCGCTGATGGCTTCTCGGCCAAGTACTTCCAAACATTTTCTAATATACTTACCCCGTATTTAAGCAGAATATTCAACAGGGCAGTGACCTCAGCTTACTTTCCCCTGAAATGCTAAAGGCAACAATTGTCACATTACCAAGACCAGGGAAGGAACCTGACCAGCCTCAGAGCTTCCACCCTATCTCATTATTGAACACCGATTTGAAACTATATGCGAAAATAATTGCCAATACACTGTTAAATGTTTCTCCCACATTAATTAATGCAGACCAGGTCGGTTTCGTTAAGGATAGGCAGGCAGCGGATAATACACGCAGGAAGTTCAACCTTCTGAGACTAGCAGAGACACGCAACATCCTCGCAGTTTTTCTGGCACTAGACGCAGAAAAAGAGTTTGACAGGGTCCATTGGGGATACCTTAATGCCACTTTAACAAAATTTGGTTTTCATGGTCTAATCTAAAAGGCAATTGCAGCATTGTATTCTTCACCCACAGCACAAGTCTACACATCTAATGCATTATCAGATAATTTTCCAATAACAAATGGGACACGTCAGGGGTGTCCTTTATCCCCTCTTATATTCTCCTTAGTGATGGAACCCCTAGCGTCCTTCATAAGATCCCACCCCTCAATTAAAGGAATTAGGGTTGCTAGCCACTCTCATAAAATGAGGTTATTCGCAGATGATATGATTTTAACTCTTACAAATCTTCTGACCTCACTCACAGCAGTAGAATCCACCTTAAATGGGTTTAGTGACATATCCTATTATAAGCTCAATGTAACTAAATCCTCCACTTTTCGTATAGGACTGTCAAAAAGCATTCTGAAGGCCATAAAGGTTTGTTTTCCATACCAATGGGAAACTAACAAATTAGCATACTTGGGCATTAATCTTATGACCCTGCCCTCACAGACATACAAGACCAACCATAAGACGTTGTTACAATCTATCGCCAAAGAGTTCTCTCACATTGAAAGGTTTGAATCATCATGGTTAGGTAGGGTTGCCACATATAAGATGCTAATTCTACCCAAGATATTATATTACTTCCGCACAATACCCATCCAGATTCCTAAGATCTTTTTCCGCACCATTGATGGTTTACTGAAGAAATTTATATGGAAGGGAATTAAAGCCAGAGTCCCCTTCTCTGTCTTATTCAAACATAAATCAGCAGGTGGGGTGAGTTTACCAATGCTTATCAATTATCACTATGCAGCGCTCCTTGATTAGATTAAGGCCTGGTTTACATCCCGGAACAAACACTGAGTGAATATTGAGAGGGCAGTAATACCTTCCCACGACTTGCAATCTTTATTATATGCCAAAATGGATCTGCAACCCCATTCACACAGTTACTACCTTTTATTTCTGCTTCCATGGAGGCTTGGGAATTTTTAATCAACCACCTCGAACCCTCTACACCACACTAAGCAGATGGGAATTCCACTAAAACCTAATTACCTACGGATACAGGCCTTCCATCAAAAACACCCTATTACAACTATTACAGTTGATGCTAAACTGTGACAATACTTCTCTTCAGCCAGGACCAAATAAAGGTGGTCTCTCATGGTTTTATAAATATCTCCAATACTCTGTTCCTTTTAGTAAAACAGCCCATATGGTGGGATGTGAGAGGAGAGAGATTTCAGTAAAAATTTCTCTGATAAGGAATGGCAACAAGCACTGGCCAACAACATCAATTTTATTCTGATGCCTCACCTTTATGTTGGCGGCAATGTGGCTCAACAGGAAATCTGATGCATATTTTGTGGGATTGTAGATCTTTTTGTAGCTTCTATAATAAGGTGTTTTCCCTCATATCTCATACCACAGGAATTCTAACCTCACCATCCCCACACCTAGCATTGTTGGGCTTAATGTTAGATCAATTCCCAATACAGTATAGAACCATAATCTCACATATTCTTATAGCCGCAAGATTAACTATACACTAAAGCATGGAACATGACACAGGCACCTAACATCACAGAGGTGATTAGTAGGGTTAATACCCATTAATTATATGAAAAATTCTTAGCAATTAATAACCAGGGCCTCAATGCCTTTCACTCTAAATATGCTCACTGGGATTATCTTGACAAAGTATCCAAATTATAAAAACTTAATATGATAAGATATGGTCTGCTGATTGTTAATATTCAGGGAATTACTGGTTCTAGATTTATCAGTTCCATTTGTTGGTTTTCTTTTCCTTTTTCTTATTTTTTTCCTTTTTTTTGGAGTATGGACACATACTCTGTAGTATTGAATTTGAATCTCTACCGGAATACACTAGCATAATATGGTTAATTATAGGTTTACCCATGTATTTGTTCACGGCACATGAGAGTATTAAAATTAGCAAAACTTTTGTTTAGTGGAAATTGCACGCATACAATGTGCTAGTGGTACTGTTCATTCGTTTGCTTGCTCGAACTTACATGTGTCACATTTACATGCATCTTATCTACAGTATTTGTGTCTTCTATTGAGGTTTTAAATCCTCTACCATTGTATTTTGTCTTGCTTACTTAATTTTCAATACAAAATATTTGAGAGAAATTGAATGCCCCAACTTATTGCTGACTTTCTTACCCAATACATCTTTAAACTGATATCTCCAGCAGAATCTCAAAAATGTAATCGACCGGATTCAGTGCAGGAATTAACGCTAGCCTTGAAACAATTGAAAACAGGGAAGAGCCTTAGCCCTGATGGTTTCTCTGCATCATACTACAAAACTTTTGCTGATATTCTCTCCCTTCATTTCCTATCTGCCTTCAACTCCCTAGCCTCAAACCCATCAGGTCTCCAAGGCCCCCTGGAAGCACATATCACAGTGATTCCCAAGGATGGCAAAAACTCTACACAAGTAGCCAACTATAGGCTTATCTCGTTGATAAATGTTGAGCTAAAAATGCTTGCAAAATGTTTAGCATATCGTCTCTCCACCCTTATGGCACAACTCATAAACAATGATCAGGTATGCTTTATCTTGGGTAGGGAAGCTAGGGATAATAGTCTGAAAGCCCTAAACTTACACTACTGGCTCTCTAAAACCAAAATTCCTTTTTTTTTTTCTTGTCTCTGAATGCAGAGAAGGCATTTGACAGGGTGGCCTGGGACTATATGTGAGCAGTACTGACACATGTTGGCATATAGCACAATTTGCTTAATTTTATGCTTAATTTTATCCTCACACTATATTCTACTCCGACTGCTAAAGTTAGGGTTAACGGTCACCTGTCTGATGCCTTCTCCATATCTAATGGCACTAGGCAAGGCTGTCCTCTCTTGCCACTTTTATTTGTCCTCACGCTGGAACTTCTACTGAACTCAGGAACAATCACAATATCAAGGGGATTGATGTTCCTGGGAAGTACATATAAAATTGTGGCATTTTTCAACGACATTCTACTTTTTCTTTCTAATCCACAATTTACAATCCCTAATCTACTCAGTGACATTACACACTATAACACCATGTCTAACTTGCAAAAATCAATTTTTTCTAAATAGTTTGCCTTGAATGTGACGTTGCCGAATCTTGAGATAATGGCATGCAAATCTAGTTTTTGTGGCAGAAGCGATCCATCACCTACCTCAGAATACAGGTCCCATCATCCTTATTTGACCTCTACATGCTTAATTACTGTATCTGCCTTTACTATCCAACAGGACCACCAGGCCTGGCACAAGGGGCTTTTCTCTTGGTTTGGACAGGCAGACATTGTGAAAATAAATGTACTTCCACATCTATTAAATGTCTTACAGACAATCCCTATTCATTTACCTAAAGCATTCTTCCTAGCAAACGATGCACATTTATGCACCCTCTTTGTATGGGGCCGGAAGCATCCTAGAATTAGCTATGACACCCTTACATTACCAAAACTGAAGGGAGGTATAGGTTTACCAGACATCTACAAATATTACTTGGTGTATCATCTCATCAAGAAAAGTTGACTGGGCTGGAATCACACTGCACCACACCACAAAAGGTTGGGTTCATCTAGAAAAGGCAAACTCAATTGTTCCCTGTGCCTGGTCCCCTGGTTACCTAAGCGGCATACTCCTCGAGACTGTACAGAGCACCTGATGGTAGGACCATCTCTGCTATGCTTCAGACTGAGGACAGTAGCATTTATGTTATTTTCTGCATTTAAAAGGGGGTATTATTTGTAGTTTTTGTAAGGTTGGTGTTTGGGTTTCAATTTTATTGGTACTTAATTATGTTTTTTTTTTTTATTATTATTATTTATGTTTTTATGGTGTCAGCAGCAGCACATGCAGCACACAATTGCTGATGACACCTGCTAATTTTTTGCACCAGCATACCACATTATATTGTGGTGGGCTGTGGTTTAGTTCCAGAGTACTGAAGCACCATATCCCCCACTTATCACTCTTGCCATAGCTGTTAATAAAAGTAGGTAATAAACCCCACATTATCAACATGTTTGGGAGGCCAAATGGAAGAGGCAGCCATCAGGGGGTAATCAGCATCCTTATTCAAAGGCCAAGGCAGTGTTCGGGGTGCAGCATCTAGGGGCAGGTCGTGTGTGCCTTTCTTTTTTGGCAGTAAGTGTACTTTGTACCCAGAGCACATGGGGGAGTTGGTGGAGTTGCTAACCAATCATCCACCTCCTCTTTCTCCCAGGTTAAGAGTAGCTTAAAGTGGAACTTCAACCTCTCAGTCAACATTGACTATTTGTAATCTTTTTTTTTAACAATACATTTTTATTGATATATAATAAGTAACAATACAATTTGACTTTAGTCAACAATGGTAGGCATATTTACAATGTGTTAGAAAAGTTGGTGCATGTTTAAATATCTCTTGATATCCTGGACCAGCCTACCCCTAATGGGTTCAAACTGTAGGCATGGACTGGACATCAAGTTGAACAAATAGTTGCGTCCAGTTAAAACTCAAATGAAGAAAAGAAAAATAGAAAGAAAGCCCAAGATGATAAACTACATTCAAAATAAACTCATATGAGAGTTCTGGTTACTTCAAACTGAGGGACAAAGTTACAAGTTACACTCCTTTTTAGTATTTAGAACTCTAGGATGAGATATCCAGGTATACGTTTTTTTTTTAATGTAATGGTGGAGTATTTTTTATAAGCTAGCATCAGTTCATACTGTGCTTGAATATTTAATCTGGATATGACAGTCGATAAATTGGCTGTGTCAATGGATTTCCACAGGCTGGTTATTGTGAGTCTTGCTGCTATTAATGTATGAATTACAATTGTTCAATATGTTATGGGGTATATATCAAGATTTAAACCTAATAGGGCTGAGGCAGGAGCAGGGGAATTGCTTGGTCTACAAAATATCTGGGGCTAGCTAGAGCCCATAGCAGCAAAGTACTGAAAGTAATACGCTTGGGCGGGCATACACATGTATATAATATATATATATATACGTGTGTGTATGTATGTATATATATATATTTTTTTTTTTATTTGTGATATCTATTATAGCAAAAAGTAAAAAAATATTGTTTTTTTTTTCAAAATTGGCTCTCTTTTTTTCTTTTATAGAGCAAAAAATAAAAACGGCAGAGGTGCTCAAATACCACTAAAAGAAGGCTCTATTTGTGGGGAAAAAAGGACATGTATTTTTTTTGGGTACAGCATCGCATGACCACGCAATTGTCAGTTAAAACGACGCAGTGCCGTATCGCAAAAAATGGCCTGGTCATTAAGGGGGAAAATCTTCCGGGGCTGACGTGGGTAAAGGGGTCATAATGTTATACTCTGCTAAGCACTTATGGCAGCACATGGATGGATATTTATTTTTTGGTACAAATCCAGACTTAGGGTGCATTCACACCTGAGAATGCACCCTGCCTCCGATTAGATACAAGAACCCCAGTGGGTGGTTCCTATGGTTAGCTGCAAATAGGCAGCCCCACTAAAAGCAATGGGAAGCTGCCAGCTCTAACAGCAAATCACACCCATTCACATGTAATCTCTCAAGTAGGGTTCATATGCAAGTGATCCGCCCTGGATGTAGGCAGAATACACCCATAAAGTGAATGTCAAGGCCAAATTGTTTGTTTTTTGATGTGGAACAGACAAGCTTTTTACTGCTATGGTAAACTACATTAGAATGATTTCCTATTCTGCTGACAATGCTTTTAACCAACAGGATTTAGCATAAAACAGGCAGCAAATATTTTTTTTTATTTCTGTCTTTGTTGTTACTAAAAACTGTCCTTCTTTTCCTGTGTGTTACAGTGTTGTTTACTAGACAGGTAGCAAGTAGGGATGGGCCGAAAAAATTCTAGCAAACATGCAAACCCTATTAAAGTCTAAGGGTCACGAATTTGAAAAATTAAAAGTCCTAATTTTAAAAGGCTTATATGTAAGTTATTGCCATAGACATTGTATGGGGACCCGGGTACTGCCCTAGGGGTCATGTATCAATGCAAAAAAAAGTTTTTAAAACATATTTTTTTCAGAAGCAGTGATTTTAATAATGGTTAAAGTGAAACAATAAAAATGAAATATTCCTTTAAATATTGTGCCTGGGGGGGTCCCCTTATTCTGCCTGTAAAGAGGTGCATATGTGCAATGAGTAGAACATCCCGCAGCAATAATGACATTTCTAAAGGAAAAAATGTCATTTAAACTTGTTCGCAGCTGTAATGTATTGCCAGCTCCTGGGAATAAAGATTAAAAATCAATGAAAACTCTGAACTGTATTATATATACCACACTGTACTATACTACACTAACTTTGCACATGTAATATTGATGATATAATATCACAGATTACAGCTGTTTAACCTGACAAAGCTGATTTTGAAATGCATTGGAACCATAACACCCCCACTTGGTGTATTGGGGAAGTCTTATGCAATAACTGCTATACTAGAAGGACAGGCCAATTATGCCCTGTGCCATTTCATTTACAGTAAGCCAAATAATAAGAAATGTTTATATAGGGAGGTGTGTTGACTTAAAGGAGTTTGTGAACTGTGGACATTGTAATTATTGCAAACCTTTATTTGTATGTAAAGTATGATTTTATGTCTTTTTTGTAAAATAAAAAGTAGGCTTTTAACTTTTTCATTGTTGTTTTTTGGCACCTGTTTGAATGTTCTCGTTCTACATTAACAAAGAATGCGGTGCCGAGATCACAGACCAATCCATATAATGTATATAAATATCATAGAGTTGGTGTCATTTTGTCTCATAGGAATCCTCTAATGGCCTAACTGCTGGAGTAGCTGGAGCATACCTGGAAAAAGAACCTGAGACTACTTCTGATGTAGGGTAAAATGTATGGGAGCCTGGTTTATGACCCCAGGCATCATTAAGTCTGGGCAAATACAGGATAGTAAGATTACTAAGATTACTAAACATAAAATCCAGTACAGTTCACAGCTGAATAAAGACAAAGAAATCCACCATAAACAGATAGGGAGTTAATATTATAGTCGTTTTTCATGCTTACTGAAAAGGAAGAGCCTCTCAGTAGAAATAGAACCCTGTAGAATCCAGATGATTGCTATGTGGTAAGTGCTAGTGAAAACAACTAAAGACTATCAAAATCATTTGACAAAACATCTCTGTAGGGTCTTTCCCATCAATCATAGACCTTTGTCTCCTGAGTGTCCTAAAATAAGCAAACTTGGCCATATTAGATATTTTAGAGATTACCAGGTATAGAAGAGCAAATCTAATTTGCTTGTTGACCAGCTTCCTGCAGGCTTGATTGATGGCTCAGTGACTTTTGCTAAATAATCAGTAAAGATCAGAATGTTTTGGCCTTCCAGGATGGGATTTTATTGGGAGTTAAGGGTCCTAAGGGTTTGTGACTTTTTCTATAAATCATAGGTATGTTGCTATAACCAGGCATGGTAAAGTTCAAGTGGGTTTGGGAGGTCAAATCATATGGGCTTGTTGCATCCAGAATAGTGCCTTGAGAAGCAGGGCCTTTGGGTTATGGATGGAATGTATCTTTTAAAGATCTGAAGTTTTGTGGTGTCTTCAATGATTTTCAAAGGCTTCCAATTTTATAATGTTTAAAGCATGCAATAGTAGATTGTAGTTCTGTTGTATTCATTGTGAGCACATCCTATTAAGTCATCTGTTCTGGTCTGCAAGTCCATTATCTGGTTATAGTTATGAGTAACCTTCTCCTGCAGTGCTTGCTGTTAGTGTGCTATTGTTTTTTTTAATAGCTGCTTAGAAGCCTAAGTGCATATGTTTGATAACTTAATTTGCCAAGTCTTACATTCCAGTGTTATTGAAAAGAGAACAGTCTCCTCCTCTCTATCCGAATTGTCCTTGCCACTGGTAGTAGCAGAGTCTCCATCCACCATCTTGAGCTGTTAACACTTGCAGTCCTCATGTTTTCCTGAGGATCATTAGACACTGTCAGAGGTGTTTTTGTGAGGCATATCTCCAACATTTTATATAATCCCTAAAATCCATAAAAATAGAGATAGTCCTCCGGGAAGGCCAATTGTGTCGGCAATAAGGGGCCCCCTTGAGAGGGTTGGCAAATGTATAGATTCCCTCAAAGATCTAGTCAAATCCTTGCCCTCGTATGTCCGCGACACAGGCGATGTACTGAATAAGATCGCTGACTCTACCTTCCCGGAGGACTGCGTTAGGGGGTATAGACGTTGAGACACTTTATATGTCTATCCCACACGAATGGGGAACTCAATTCATTCTATACAGTGAGTGTATTATCCTGTAATTGATTTTTATCTCTTCTGCTTTTTACCAGTGATGCTGCATATACTGATATATAATACCCAGTTAAACAAGCATAAATATAGGTCTGCATTTCAATTTCATTATGAAAGTATGGTACAACAGGGGGTAAAATGTACTGTAAAAAATAAATACATTACTGATAACTTTACAAAAGAAATTAAAATGTCCACCTATTGAAATTAGGTGACAATGTCTCCTTTAATATATACTGTATATTGCAGATTTTTGAAGTTTTTAATTACAGTTAATCCTTATGAAATCAGTGTCAAGAGAGATTGTTTAAAGGAGAGCAACCACTGCAGTTTTTATATGTTGTTCTACAAAAAATAATAAAAAAAATAAAAAATCCTTGCTTCTTATATATTCCAGATGGTCTGTTCTAATTAAATAATTCATTTGGGCCTCATTTCTACTGCAGGCAAAGTGAGATATCTTTCTTACTGCAGTAGAAGAATATGGATCATTGTGAATATTTTTCTACTGCAAGCTAATTGCCTGATTAACCTGGGGAAATGTAAGCTTAAAAAGTAGTAAGCATTGTTAATCTTTAAAACTAATCTCCAGAATCTTAATTTCTTGGTCATTGGAACAAAAATTACAATTGCAATAGGCATAGGATCGGGGTGCAGCAAAGTTTACCTATCATATAGTGAATGGTAGGTGGCAAGCCTGCCAAACGCTACATATGACAAGTAAATGGGGAAATCCCATAAATGCCCTGCAACCATGTGCAGCGCATTTTGTTGTCATAAATGGGGTTAACATAGGCAGTGAGGAGGCATTACATTGCTTCCTCACCACCTGTCTGCAGCCTCTGATTTGCAATCCAAATGCAGATTGGCATTCAGAGATTCTGCTATTTTATCAAGTCTTTATTCCTATGACACATGTATTTCCCTGCATACTTTGGAATCACCAAAAAACACTAAAATGTATCTCCTAACCCTTTCACTACCAAGATTAGTTAAAACTCCCAAACATTATATATTTTCTGAAAGCAGATACCCTGGAGAATAAATTAGTGGTAGCACCATTTTTTTTCTGTTGCACAATATTTGCACAATGGGTTAAGCACACATTTTTACAGTCTTTTTACAGCACACAAATGTAATATATTGCCTGCTTTTTGGTAAAAACATAAAAGATGCAGATATAGCACTGGTTTAAGGAATGTGGGATGGGGAAGGAGGGGGGGGGGGGGGTAGGGGAAAATTATATTTTAACGAATGAGAATTTTGAACAAAGTATTTTATATTTTGTATAATGTTAAATATAATAAAATTTAAATAAAGAAAAAAGAAAAAAAGAAAAGGTATCTGAGGACTCAAGGATGTAATCCATCTGGTCTGATATTTTATTCATATTAGGTTTCTTAAGTCCGTTTTGAACATGTTTTTGGTTAGCTGTAAAAGTACATTTAGTAAAAAGTGTAGTGGTACCCCCATAGGGGCTGCTGATTGACTCTATACCCCACTGATTACCCCGACTCTGCAGATCCTCTCTTACCGCTGGCACCTAGGGTTCCATGTTGTGATATTATCAATGAAAACCACACACAGAGTTACTGAACCACTTAAGTAATTTACTGTAAAAGATTTTGGAAAGAAAATGCAATTCAGCATAAACAATAAATGACAATTGATGCCATTCAACACAAACTTGAAAATTGTAGATCAAATAGTAACTGTAAAGGATGTATGCAGACAGTTGCACAACTGTATAAACGCCCAATACACTCCAAAACTTATATTAAGTGCCCTCCCACTGCAACCTCAAAGCACACACACACACCAAATCTGCAGTATAATGTTATGAACATGCAACAGTACAATACAACATATACATATATCCTGTACTCAAAGGCTCCCCCTAGATTGTAATGCAATGTTCCAAATGCAAAGTGAATTGTGATGCTTAATAGAAGATTATAACTGTTCCTTGTCTTCAGAATCTTCAGCTAGCTTATGGTATTAGAATGCAGTATTTGTAAATCCAAACAGGAAAACAAGTAGAAAGCAAACAGTAGGATAAACGATGAGCTGGTAACTGTGTACTTGCAAATATGAAACTCTTATAATACTTCTTCCTTAACAGAAACAAATCATAAAGTTCAGCTGTATGCAGCTTGTGGACAAGTGAGATCACTTCTGTGGGACTACAAGTCTCACCGATAGTCTGTAACTAACTCACACAGCAACAGTGCACTATATTGACCTGGGCACAATAGGCCCAGGTACTGTTATGCGGCGTACACACTGTCGGAATTTCCGATGGAAACAGTTCGATGGGAGCTTTTCATCGGATTTTCCAAACGTGTGTATGCCCAACGGTGTTTTTCTGTGGGAGTTTCCGACGGACTTTGAATTGAGAACCTGTTCTCAATTTTTCAGACGGAAAACCTTTCTATCGGATTCTCCGATCGTGTGTATGCAATTCCGACACGCAAAATTCCGACGCATGCTCGGAAACAATTTGACGCATGCTCGGAAGCATTAAACTTCCCTTTTATAGTGCTGTCGAACGTCGGAATTTGGTGTGATCATGTGTAGGCAACACAGCTTGAGCGGAATTCCGTCGGAATTTCGTTGGAAAAACTGTCAGAGTTTTTTCCGACGAGAATTCCGATCATGTGTACGAGGCATAAGGCTCCTTTTCTGATTTCTCAGTCCAATCCAAAACTGGTGCCATCACACTGCACCGCTCCTTCCGATGACTGTAATGCAGGGAACCTCCAGAAATATTGGTTCCTCAGGTCCATCCGCATGCTGGTCCAGCTGGCTGTGCTCTGGAACACCTCAGAGGCCAATCAATTCCGCTCCTCGCCTCACAGGCCACTGTCTCCTGGTCACTCACACAGACCTCACTGTAGGCAGGTATTGAATGGCGTCCCAAGAGGCTGAAATATGGCCACGCTGTTCATTTTATTCCTGCTCCTAGCATGCAGTGCAGTAACTTGGCCTTGTGGGTCTGTGACTTGGCATTATGGGTTTAGTAGTTCCAAAACTAAGTTAACACATGAGTCACTTGGTGTTTTTAAACTAGGCTAGTGATATAGCTGGGGGCAGAGTTGTGGATGGCTTTGTAAATTATTGTTAGTAAGTATCGTAGGAATCCAAATAAACCGCCACTATCCAGATGCCTTCCACTGCGCTCAGCTACAATTAATTAAATTATCTAAATTATCTACAGCTGCCACTTTAAAAAGAAAAATTGTTGGGTGAATTTACATTCAAATCTTTCAGGAGAAAAACGGTCCCGCTCCTCCTTTGGCTCCTAGCAGTCATTACTAGTGAAAGTATAGCGCTGGGAGCCAAAGGAGGAGCGGGATCGTTTGAAGTGGACACCAGGACATTAAAGGAAAGGGTGAGAGATATACAGATCCTGTGTGCTACACCTCAAGTCCGCCGTGACCATATCAACAAACAAGTGTGGTTTTAAAGTGGAGCGTGCAGTGCAGTGTGGAGTGATACTATCATTGCTGGCTTTGATTTGGGAAAATGTGAGTGGACTTTTTGGAGTTTTACGTGTGATTTGAAATAAAAGTTTTAAATTGATTTACACTATTGGAAGCACTTTTTTCATTTACATGAGGAGTTATCCTGCTGCACGATTGATGTTGGGAAAGTTCAACTAACCCCCTCCCTTGGTGGGATCTTTATGCGTAGCAGCCTATCACGAGAGTGTGGGCATATATATGTGGTGAGTGCGTTTCTTTTGGGGAGAGGAGACACATATCACAGCGGTGTGGTGGAAGGACTAAAGCCCCATACACACAGTCGGATTTTCCGATGGATTCTGTGCTATCAGACAATGTTGTCGGAAATTCCGACCGTGTGTAGGCACCATCGGACAGTTTCCATCGGATTGTCTGACGGACAAAGTCCTATCTCCTGCTGGATAGATTTTTTGACAACAAAGTCCGATCACACCAAATCCGATCGTGTGTAGCGAATTCCGATGGACAAAGTGCTACGCATGCTCAGATCACATTACAAGACCAAAGCTATTGGCTACTAGCCTCTACGTAGTCCCGTCGTAGGCAACAAACGTCACCACGTTCAGAATGATCGGATTTTCCGACAACTTTGTCCGACCATGTGTACGCAAAACCAACATCGGACAAAGTACGACGGACATGATCCGACGGACCTGGTCCTCGGATAATCCGCGCGTGTGTATGGGGCTTAAGAAGATTTGAATTAATTGAAGCACGTTTATAATTATTTGTGGACTTTACACTATTTTTTATTAGTCATTTTTTTTCAATATCATTTAGTTTGCGGCAATTAGAAAAGCCGCCATCACTGGAATTGATCACAATAATCTAATCTATTTTTGTGTATATGATTTTTTTGGTTTATATTATCACTGAGCACTTAGTGGTGTTTGTTTATTTATAGTTTTTTTGTTTTATGTTTCATTAATTTTTTTGCACGTCATTGTTTGCAGAGATATTATGACACAATTTTAGCGCCACTATTTACTTTAAGTTTTTCTCCTGAAAGATTTGAATGTAAATTCACCCAACAAATTATTGTTAGTACTTTGAATTTTATTCATTGGGTGAGTGTAAGCCAGTGCAGGGATTGGCAGAGAGGGGTGGAGGACACTAAATGGTTGGTAAGGTGGATGAGTCTTGCAGCAGCATTCATTATGGACTGAAGGGGGGATAGTGTATGTAAAGGTAATCCAATGAGGATTGAGTTGCAGTAGTCAAGGCGAGAGATAACCAGGGAGTGAATTAGAAGCTTGGTGGTGTCATTGTTTAAAAAGGGGCGTATTCTAGAAATGTTACAGAGGCTAAGGGGGCATGATTTGGAAAGAGATTGGATGTGGGCCTGAAAGGACAGTTCAGAGTCTAGGGTTACCCCTAGCACCCTGGCATGTGGGGACAGACTGATAGTTGTGCCATTTATCTCAACAGAGAAGTCAGGGGAAGGGGCATGTGGGGGAGGAAATATTATGGGCTTGGTTTTAGATAGATTCAGTTTTAGGAAGTGCTGTGACATCCAGGCTGATATGTCTGTTAGTAAATCAGTGATGTGTGAGGAGACTGATGGGGTGAGCTGAGGGGTAGAGAGAAAGATTTGGGTGTCATCGGCATATAAATGGTAGCGGAAGCCATGGGAGGCTATCAGCTGACCCAGGGAGGACTTGTAGATTGAGAATAGTAAAGGTCCAAGGACAGAAACTTGGGGGACCCCAACGGTAGGAGGTGTTGCAGAGGAGGAAGTGAAGTTGTAAGTGACACTGAAGGTACGGTGAGATAGGTAAGATTCGAACCAACGGTGAGCACAGCAAATTTTGTTTTTAAAAGAGGAGAGGGTGGTCAACTGTATCAAAGGCAGCAGAGAGGTCCAAGAGTAAAAGTACATAATAATGACCGATTTAATGATTAATAATAATAATAATAATAATAATAATATTAATAATAATGGCTGATTTTATCAGAGAAATATACAATCTCCTGCTCTCTTTCATTTAATAAATTCACCTTTCTACGTACATTTATGCACTTCCTATATTGTCAATGAAGCCAGGTCTTCAAAAGAATTAAAGGGATATCACCCAATATGTGTTGTTGAATTTTGGGATCTGTTAGTAAAGAGGAGTTTAGACACCAATTAAAGCAGAAGTAAACCCATCGTTTTAAGTGCATCATAACTGATCACATGTGCAGCATCATGGCAGTTGAAGATTAAAGAGAGACCAAGCTTCCTTGGCTAAAAAGATAGGAGGGTTTACTTACACTTCAAAGATCTTTTGTGTGGGGAGGGGGGCGTGGTCTGCCGGCGAGCGCGATGGGCACTTAGTCACAGCGTTCTGTAAACCAGGGAGAACACCGGAGTAATTCAGGCCCGATCCGCATGACATATACAGCCATCCTACCACACCATGCATCAAACACCCTCCTGGAATGTTTCAGGGAAGAGGAAAGAGATTAAACACCTGAAAAAGCTGACAGCTTTATTCTTCAAAGCGGCGCTTCAGGTCAGTGACACACAAAGTGGCACCGGTGCAGCTGCAGCCCGCGGCTCCTATGCAGATCAGGAACCCCAGCCTCTGCCTATATCTCTGGGAAAATCAGCTGGCGGGAGCTCGATCTTAGACAGCTTTACAAAAGCCAGAATGAGAATGGATGAACCTCCATTTGCAGATAATACTGCGCGCCCCCCCCATTCCACCCCCTTCAATATAACCAAGCCCTACAATCTTCTATGGCAGCTTTCCCTACCACAGGACAGCCTGTACTGGATACAACATTGAAGGACACGCTCCTTTCATTACAGTCCTTCCTGATGTCTGATCTTTCTTCTCCCATCAACAAATTCTCCTCTGATATACATAACCCTGGGAGAGAGAGTTTCCTAAATAGAAGACAAAATGGAGAAAAGTACCACAACAGTAAACAACCTAGTGGATGCTTATGAGGGGGTTAAAGAGAATCAGTCATGGATCAAAGCCAATCTGGCAGACCTGGAAGACAGGTCCCGCTGTAATAACGTTAAATAATGTGGAATACCTGAAACGGTTGCTGCTTTAGCAGCTGACCTCTAAAAAAATTCCACTGACCTCATGCAACGCCACACTGCTTGAAATTTCCGTAGACCGCATACACACGATATCCAAACCACCACATCTGGCAGCCTCAGTACCAAGAGATATACTAACGAGAGTACACTTTTTCCAAGCTAAAGAAATGCTCCTGATAGCAACCATAACTGTGGGAACCCTCCCCGGTCTGCTCCATTTGAAAAAATACAGATATTTCCAGACCTTTCTAAATGCACCCTTCAATTACGCCCTGTCACTAACGCTCTACACAATCATAAAATTCTATATAAATGGTGCTACCCTGCAACCCTAATGGTCACAAAAAATGGCACAGACCACATTGTCACTACATTCGCAGGAGGAATGAAATTTCTCTACACATGGGGAATCATTCTGTAACAACACCTAGAACATGGTCTTCCCATGCCGCAACACAAACATCCCCAAAATTGTCGCATTCAAGAGAAATACTCTGAATAAGCATGTAACCCCATGCCTGAGAATACACCTTAAATAATTTCTCCCTGGCTCATGGCTCCATATTTTTACAACCAATAGTTACATCTGACTGTTCTCTCCCCAAAGCGGATTTGCTGAATACAGTTAATTTGATCCGCCTCAATTCAGGCTACTTAGCCTTAAACTGGTTCTTTATTTGGTCCTTTACATTTTGCTGACATGTGTTTAATATCTAGCTTTCCAGTCTCAACGTGAAGTTCCCTGACACCCTTGTATCAAGTAGCATCAACTTAGATATCGAAACAACAGAAGAACAACAGTACTGCTTTCCTACACATCTACTAACTGTAAGTGACTAAAACCTCCACACCTCACGTCTTCACCCAACTATGCCACTCAACATCGTTTATATAAACGCAAATGGGCTTAACCACCCTGCAAAACATCACTCCCTGTAGAAAACTGCCAATCTAACAACTGCAACATTTTGTGTGTCCAAGAAACACACTTTGCATCAACCGCACCACCAAAATGTACCAAAAAACAATTCCCACACATCTTTCAAGCATCCTTTTCCTCTAAGAAACGAGGAGTACTAATTGCTGTGAGAGACACAGTAGCCTTCCAACCGAATAAAACGATCCTAGATCCAAACGGTTGTTATATTATACTGATCTGCACAATGGACAATGTCTTATATACCCTAATCAATATATATACTCTCCTAACACCCACCTCAAGAAGCTCATGTGAACCATCAAATCCATACAAAAAGTAAATACGATAATCTGCAGAGAATTTAACTTAATCCCAGATGTCCACATTGATGCTTCCAATGCATCCACGAGACGATAATTTCCCTTGAAGCAATTATTTTCTGACCAAGACCTGTATGATATATGGCGTTGCCATCATGGATCAGAAAGAGACTGCACATATTTCTCTCCAGTACATAAAATATATTCACGTATTGATCTCTTTCTTGCAGACAAATGGCTTCCTCAGAAAGCCACATCCTCCACCATGTTGTGGTCGGAACACGCACCTATTAGTATCTCTATTGCAGACCCCCCCTAATGCAGCGTACACACAATCAGAATTCCAGCCAGAAAAAGACCGTGTGTAGGCTCCATCGGAATTTTGCTGGCCGAATTTCCGACAGCAAAGAATTGAGAGCATGTTCTCAATTTTTCCGACTGAAATTCTGATCGTCTGTAGCAATTCTGACGCGCAAAATTCCTATGCATGCTTGGAAAAAATTTGACGCATGATCGGAATCATTGAACTCAGCTCGTTGTAGTGTTGTACGTCACCGCGTTTTTGACGGTCGGATTTTGGTGTGACCGTGTATAGGCAAGACAGTTTGAGCGGAATTCTCATCGGGAAAACCATCAGAGCTTTTTACCGATGAGAATTCCGATCGTGTGTACGCGGCATTAGACCCAAAGCCAACCTTTATAGTGCAAACAATTTTTTACTACAACAACCAACCTACACTACAGCACCCTACATTCTGAATTTATCTCTAACAATATAGGTTTGGTACCCGATCATGGTATGGAATGCCCACAAAGCATTCATTAGTGGTGTATTAATACAATTGAACACTTATATGCAAAAGAGAGGACGCAGCGTCTAGATTCCTTCATGACTGATATTACTGAATTGGAAAGACAAAACAAATCAAACCCCCGAGATACATTATCAACCAAGCTGCTATCCCTGAGGCAAGAGCTAAGAACCCTACTCTTACATTTCTTCAAAAAAATACAATGCAAATTAAAGGCTACAGCCCATTCCACCTCCAATAAAGCAAGGAAGGCCCTGGCTCGGCTCCTAAAAGGCTTCCAGGCCAAATCCAAAATAGCGTATCTGCTTCACACTCACACCAAAGAAAAAAAAGTAAATTCTCAAGAGATTGCAGATGCCTTTAGTGCGTATTATAGTAATCTATATATCAAACTAGACCCTTTAACACATCAACCTTCCACTGAAGAAATGAATGCCTTTCTAAACCATATCAAATTACCAACTCTATCTGAAAAACAAATAATATCTTAAACAAACCATTTACAGGCACTGAAATACAATTGGCAATCAAATCCCCCCCCCCTTGGGAAAAGCCCCTGGACCAGATGGGCTTACCAGTGAATATTACAAACAATTCTCCCATATACTGACCCCTCTTATGACCAATATATTCAATGACGCTGCCTCCTCTGCTTCATTTCCCTCCTAACTCTCCCAAAACCAGGAAAATAACCAAATTTCCCTTCAAACTTGAGGCCGATCGCCTTGCTAAACCTCAACCTAAAAATGTATGCAAAAATTATTGCTAACCGACTGCATGACATTTTACCCACCTTGATTCACCGAGACCAAGCAGGCTTTACCCAAGGCCGCCAAGCATCCGATGCTATTAGGAGACTTATTGACATTATCTACCATGCTAAGTCTAGTGGAACACCTTCTCTGCTTCTATCTCTAGATGCAGAGAAGGCCTTTTGATAGTATTCACTGGACCTATCTTCACAGAGTCCTTCTCAGATTTGGCTTATAATCCAGAATAATCCAGGCAATTCTAGCCCTCTACTCGAACCCCTCAGCGAAAGTCTATACTGCAGAAATTATATCCCAACCATTCCATATAACCAATGGCACACGGCAAGATTGTCCATTATCTCCCCTAATATTTAATCTACTTGTGGAACCACTAGCGGAAAACATCAGAACAAACCCCAAGATCTCTGGCTTCACAATAAATAGAACCTTCCATAAAATCAGCCTATTTGCTGATGATGTCAACCTTATGGTCACAAACTCAACCACTTCCCTGACAGAAATACAAACCACCCTCAAATGGTTCAGTAGTATATCCTACTAAAAAGTGAACAAAACAAAATCATTCATACTTGACTTAGGTCTGGATGCCAGAACGAGAAACCTACTGCAATCCCAACTTCCATTCACTTGGGCCAAAAACAACATATCAAACTTAGGCATCCAGCTCACCAAAACAGTGAAAAGCATTTTTACAACTACGGTAACTACAAAATGTTTGCCAATAACCTACAAATAGAGTTACAAAAATTAGCAAAACACAAAATATCTTGGTCTAGGAGATTAGCATCAAGATGATTAATTTACCACAAATACTGTACCTTTAGAGAACCCTACCTATACTCATTCCCTATTCATACTTCAAATCCCTACAAACAATGCTTAACAAATTTATATCGAAAGAGAAAAAACCCAGATGTGCTCACTCAAAGCTTATCAAACACAAACTAGCGGGAAGCTCAGGGTACATAGACGTCAAAGATTACTACCTAGCTACCATATTAACTCAATTACGTGGGTGGTTCAAATCACCACCCGACACACATTGGGGACAGATTGAATCCTCCTCACTCATCTGAACGGACCTACAAGCATGGGTCCTTGGAATCCCTCTAGGTATTACCATTCCAAATGCCTTCTCTCCCACAATGAAAGCCACAAGTCAGGCGTGGAAAATGGTAACAGACCTATCACTAACGCCTTCACAAAACATCCCCCCCATCCCACTAGAAGTATTCAAACACCTAACGCACAACATCATATTATCCCACTGGAGCAGCAAAGGGATCATACATGTCCAAAACCTCTTTTCAGACTCAAAACTAAAACCCTTCTCACAACTCCAAAAAGAATTGCATAACACTAAATATTTCACAAACTTACGAGTAGCCCACTGCTTATTCACCATACTAAAAAACAACCCCTGCTACTCTCTATCTTCTATTCCCTGGTCATTCATTCCTAACTCATCCATCGCCTAAAAGTAAAGACATATCTTTATTCAAAAATTTACTACACCAGAAATGTGTCTTTGTTAGGTCTGCCTCCCACCTCCATTGGGAATCAGATCTAGAACAGTCCTACTCAGAAAAACAATGTCAGGAAGCGTTCTAATCCATATATAGAACAACAAGTAGTGCATCATTGTGGGAATTATCCCCCCAAAATCTCCCAGAGATGGTACCTAACACCAGGCTAGATTGGCCTCCTTTAACCCCCAATCACATGATACCTACTGGAAATGGCAAAAACAAAAAGGAGACTTATTCTATGGTTGTGCCCTGCACTATAATCTTCTTGGTCCCGCATTTACCTGATCTTGAGAGACATAGTACAAAGTCATGTCCCCCTTTCCCCTGCACTAGCGCTTCTAAATCTAACCATAGAAAACATCCCTAGTGCCTACAGATTGGTTATAACACATACACTACTAGCGGCGAAACTATGCATAACGCGAATGTGGAAATCAAATCGAGTCCCTTCCATAGAAGAAACTCTTGAATTGGTGAACACCCATTGTAGTTATGAGATTATGATGGCATCCAGCAGAGGTATATACCACAAAGCCAACTCCTCATGGCAAATTTGGACACAATGACCTAATGCAGCACGATACCTGAAGTAAAAAAATCCTGACTGACCGAGGTTACGTTAGACAGTAATGATACTTCCAAAATCCGTAGACGTATTATAATGACTGACATAGTGAAATGAATGCACTGGAAAGTTAATATATGTTTATTATGTTACTTAGACATGTTATGTAATTTAGATCTGTTTTTGACTTTACTTTCACTCAGACTCATATACCCTCTTCTTTTATATGAACACACCCCACATCCTACCCACAATTTGAGTTAAAGTACCGGAACAACTCCTCAGCAAACTAGAGTGGCCCCCAATCGGATAAGAATGATGAAATATGCTCAGCCACTGCATATTCCCACCTGGGGTGGTGGAATAGATGTCATAGCAATTAACATCTACTACCCAAACATCTGGGACAATCCCACTCTAACAAGTACCAATCTAGAAATCCACTAATGTTGTAGTTACCGTATTTCTACATTCCATCCTTCACTAGTGGGTATTATAATGTTATAATTGCTATAGTTACCCCTGTTATTAATACTAACTGATAAGATTACCAGACTAAACAAGTAAATGTTGAATATCATTATGTTAAACCATTTGATGTCCAACTTTATATTCTGTACATTTTATTAAAAAAATTAATAAAATTATGGCTAAAAAAAAAGAAGAATTGTGGACTGAATCCCAATACTAGCCCCTCATAGACCTGTCAAGTCTATGTCACATGGGGCAGAGTAGCAGGTAAAATCTTTGTCTTCTGGGTGC
This sequence comes from Lithobates sylvaticus, assembly GCA_028564925.1. NCBI lineage: Eukaryota > Metazoa > Chordata > Amphibia > Anura > Ranidae > Lithobates > Lithobates sylvaticus. The sequence goes on along the minus strand of CM053027.1, from coordinate 439,341,747 downwards.
ACTGTCCTCCACACATCAAACAACGTCAGTGAACATAGAAGATCATTAAGTTTCTTAAGCACCTTACACCTGAGGTCCCTGTAGAGGATTCCAGCAGTGGGTTCAGAGACACATTGAAATCACCTCCTAGAATAATGCAACCAGTTGAAAACCATTACAGCTCATCAACAATATATTTACAAAAAGAGACATATAAGGTGTTTGGAAAATATACTTTGGCTAATGTGATGTGCCTTTAAGGAATAAATATCTGTCATCTGTGTCAGCCAATTGTTGGTTAAGAATGAATGGTGCCTCTTTACCAACCAAAATGGTTTTAGAAGTTGAGTTGGTGGCATGGAATGCTTTAACACATGTTGTATTCATCAGAATAGGGATATGTTGTGTGCGAAAGTGAGTTTCTTGTAAGAAAATAAGCTAAGGTCCAGTTTTTTAAAGTGTTTGTGGTAGAGTGGAGGACAGTGAGCAGGTTCCAGGAATCAATATTCCATATACCATTCTGGTAACTCAATTAATTGGCAGTTGTAGTACCTCGCAAAAGAGCATAGGTCTGCAAATTGATTTGCCATTGCAGGTGATGTTTAAGGCAAAGGGAAACTTCCAGCGGTATGTAAGTCCCATCTCCTTTAGCGCCTCCAGTGGGGGGGGGGGGGCACAACATCCTTGTATTTTTTAAGAATGATAGAGGATAAATCCTGGAATAGGTAATGGTGTTGCAATTAAAGATAATTTGATCATTTGATCTGGCTTTACCAATGTCCTCTTTTAGAGTGAAGCTTTGCATGCAGAAAATAATACCTCTAGGGGATGACGAATCAGAGTCCTTGGGTCTTAACACTATGTGTGCTCTAACAAACTTGTTGGATGCATTCTTAGGCCTCTCCAGCAAGCTGTTGGAAACTTTCTGTAGAACCTGCTTGATTTTCTCTGAGGGGATTACCTCAGGAATGCCTCTCACCTGTCATGATTCATCAGTAATACCTTCATGCCCTGTCTGTCAGCTTACCTCTGGTCTGTGTATAAGCCTTGGGCCTGCACTCTCACACCTGCATGGTTAAGTAATCTTCCATCAGCGTGTATTGTGTGTTTGGTTTCCTGTCTCCTGTTTGCTGTGTGCTCTATGTCTGTTTCTGTTACTGATCTTGGCTTGTTCTTTGACTATCCCTGCCTGCTTGTTACCCTGACCTTTGGCATGTCCTCTGTCTATCCTTGTCTGCTAGTTGCCCCGACCTTTGACTTATCTCCTGACTATCCCTTGTTGTCCTGGGGTGCTGCTTCCTCTCTATCCTCCTGTAGCCTATAGTGAGTGTGAGCTGGGAGACCCTTGGAGCCAGTTTTAGCGCAGTCCATCCTCACCACTAGAGGCTCTGGTGAACACCTGCTGGCTCTTAGACTCTGCGCCCTGGGGAATCATATGCTCTAGCTCCCAGTGGGATCCGTGTTGGTGTTCCAGTGGACCTGCTTTCCTGAACCACCCAGAGTTCCATCCGCAGCAGTCAGTCATAGGGTCCACTACCTTAGTGGTGAACTGCTGACCCCAATGGTGTGCATCTGTCACCTGGCCTCAGGTGGCTGAACATCACCCAAATATTACTACCTTTGCCATGGTTGCCTAAGTCCTCTATGTGTCTGTTCATTTCTATAAGGTGTAAGGCATGTATGTCAGCCGTGTATTGAAGCTGCAATGTGGCACAATTTCTTTGCTTTCCGGCTCGCTCTACTGAGGCCAGCTTCTTAGTTGGAATTAATAAATCTGCCATTAGGTCGGTTATGGCCACAGAGAACATATTTTTAATATTCTGCAGTGATGGTGGTCATGTCTGCATATGTGAGGTGGTGATCCGAGTAAGAAGCATCCCTTACTGGATGTTCTGAATCTAAGCGTGATTCCTCACTGTAGTCTGCCCCTGGGTGGGACTGCACCATCTTGTCTGCCAGTGAGCCAGAGAGTTAAGAGGCTTGGGCCTTGAAGATGGAGGAGATATTCTGGGCTGACGAGGCAGCAGAGGAGCAATGCTGGTAGGTTTGTGAGGAATGCCTAAGGATTGTGCCCATTTCATCATCACTGATCTCAGAGATGGCAGAAATGGCAGAGTCAAAGAAGGGCAGCCGGGGTCACAGAACTCTGCTAGTGTGTGGCCCTCTGCCTCACCATCCAAGTCATGCCCCCCCGTTGAGTGTATTTTATTATTTTAATAAAATATTGGCTTAATGAGAAGGAAAGTAGGATGATGGTTTTTACTTTTTGAGTTCAGGAGATCAAAATCTTGGAAGAAAGTATAACTAAAAGGGAAAGGGTGATGTGACCTATTTATATACACAAAAAAAAGAGAGCACAGAGTGAAAGGTAGTGGAGTACACGTGGCACACATTGGATGAAAAATATTGATAAGCGTATATGTGGAGAGTTATTTATTCACAAGGATAAGGAAAAAGGGACTAGTATTAATTATTGTAGTATTTATACGCTGTTTTGGAGCACAATATGGATATTAAGGCTGGCCATGCATTATACAATTTTCTTATTCAATTTCCTTTAGGCTCCATTCACATTTGTATGACTCCAAAGTTGCGCCCACTTTGGAGTGCAACTTTGACACAACTTTGGATGGGTGCAACTTGGATACAACTTTGGCTTTGATCAATGATAAAGGACAACTGTGGCACAACTGTTGCATTGTATAACATTCAGGTACAACTTGCATGCAATGTTTTTGGCTTAACATCCGCTAAAAGTGGGCTTTAGCCAAAAGAGCTTTGGCTCTATTTCTCCTTTAAGTAGACATATAAATATAGCTCATTCTATATAGTGTAGCTTGTTCATTGACTTAATAAAATAGCCCCATCTTACTGTTCTCAAATAACTTAGCTGTAAATGGACACAGTACCCACAACTCCCCACTAAAACATGATCTTTATCTTGTGAGCTGTCAATCCTTTTTTCCTAATTATGATACTAATTTTAACCATTGCAACTGGAATATAAATAGAAAGAGAAAAAAATAACATGGTCATAAAGATATAGCATATCTGTCATTAGATAAACTATCATACGTTAGAATATCTTAGTGGATCATAAATACTTACTAATTAATTGGCTCGGTGTGCACAAATAAACTGTTTCCAGAACAATTAAATATTTTACATTTTCACTCAGTTATTTATTTTTTTTTGTAAATGCTAATGATCAAAAACTAATGTTATTTGAAATACAACACGTGTGCACTTTTCCTAGTGTTTTTAAACAAACTGCTCCTGAAAGGTTTCAAATAACATGTTTTCATGTTAGGGCTAAATTAAGATAATGGAAAAAGAAATTATTTTGACACAAATATTCTGTTTTACTTTTTTCTAAGTTGTCACTGCACTCCATGCCAGCCTAATTTACCTTTGATCGTTTTTTTTACATGTCCAACATGGTTAAAGCTGAATGCGTTTTTTTTTATTTAATACAAAAATATTATATGTATTTTAAATACAACTATACAGTGGAACTCAAAACCAGAAAAAAGGAAGAACATACATGGAGAGAGCAAAGAAATTACAGTTTGTTGCTGCTTCTTCATTGTCTAATAACAGGCTGGGAGCAAAGCTGGGCTGCTTAACTGCAGCAGAATACATTCAGTTCAGCAGGCTGTCTGTGCTGTCTGTAATGGGTGTTTATATAACAGGACTAGGTAAAGAAAAATATAAATCCTTTGCTAGGTGAAAGAGCTCCTATACCTGCATTTTAATTTGCATTTAGCTGCTTGCCTGGAGCTTTAAAGAAGATGTGGTTATTTTTTTAAATATGTTAAAAGGACAACTGCACCACCCAAAATGTTTTAAAGGCTAAGTTCCCTTTTGGGTTACACACCCATCCCATATTTAGGATGGAACATGTAACATGTTACGGCTCCTGCCACCGGTTGCACCGATCCCACCCCGCCCACACAGCCGCTTCCTTCATTCACAGTTTTCTGTGAATAAAAGATCTACAGTTATCATCAGCTACTGCAGCTGATGGCTTGTAGTTCTAAATGAATGATGAGCGCTCTCATAGTTCATTCATAAGAAATCTGCAGGGCTTGTCTGCAAAAGCCTGATTTTGTGACCCTGATCTACTGATCACAGGTGTAATGCTTTCCAGGAACCTGAAGGAAAAAATAATAAATTATTTGTGAAAAAAATAAAAAAAAATAAACAATAAATGCACTTTTTCTTTTTGCAAAAATATGTGTATTTATTATTTTTCTCAAAAGGTGAACTTATTATTATTATTATACACGATTTATATAACGCCAACAGTTTACGCAACGCTTTACAATGTGGAGGAGGGGACAGCACAATTACAGTACAGTTCAATACAAAAGGGACAGGAGGGCCCTGCTCATAGAGCTTATATTCTAAAGGGAGGGGGTGGTGGTACAAAAGGTAATAGATGCGGGGCATAATTTAATGGGGGTAATTTATCCTATGATACAGCTGCTAATAACACATAGACTTATTAAATTAAAGGTAGCCACAAATATAAAGAGACAGAAATGTTTTACATTTCCATCTCTGCTGTACAGCTTTTTGTTTTATGTAAACTGCCTAATCACGTTTTTTAAATTTGGGTTTTGCTGGTCTAATCAGGAAATGTCTGAAAAGGCATACCTACTGATAAATGTGTGGTGGTGTACAAGATTTTAGTATGAAAGAAACATTTTGTGTTATTTTTTTCATAATAGGTTAATCAAACCCATTCTAACACTTGTATATATATTAAATACCCAAACTTATTTTTGTGTCACACAACTGTGTGTAGAGTCAATAGTGCTTGGAGGGAAATTTGCTGAAACTATTATTTATGTGGTTTTTTTTTGTGTAAGCTTCCAGTGATTGCAAGCCAAATTACTTACCATCTGTTTGTTATGTATGCAATGTTTTGTTTTCATTTTAGTCAAAAGCAACATCTGCAGGCTTCTAAATATTTGCTAGAACATCTGAGCTGGTGGTGGAAATCCTTAAGAATATAAAATGTTTAATATACACTATAATGTTTTCACGTCTATGCAAACAATACAGGGCTCAAAGTTATGCCAAATAAGGTTGGGAATTAGAAATGTAGAATTTAGATTATCCTGATATTCATGCATATTAGCTTTGACAAATTAATTTCTGCAACAGCAAATGTATTTGCTAATTTTGATGCACCTGCTGTTAAGATATGCCTTTCCTGAAGTTACCAGTTGGTAACTAAATCAAATATTTAAGATTAATAAAACAATACATTATTCTACTCACTGTACCCAAATTTATTTTTAATAATTTTCTTCACACAAATAAAGTTTTTTTTTGTGGTATTTAATCACTGCTGGGTTTTTATTTTTCCCAAAAATTAAGAAAAAAGACCACAAATTTTGAAAAAATATGTTTTTCTTAGTTTCTGTAAGTACATTTTGTAAATAAGTAATTTTTCTCCTTCACTGATGGGCGCTCATGAGGCGGCACTGATGGGCACTGATAGGCAGCACTAATGGGCACTGATGAGGTGGCACTTATGGGCACTGATGAGGGGGCACTTATGGGCACTGATGAGGCAGCACTGAAGGGCACTGATAGGCTGCACTGATAGGGGGCACTGGTGGGCACGGATAGGCAGCATGGATGGGCACTGATGGGTGGCACTGATGGGTGGCACTGATGGGTGGCACTGATGGGCACTGATAGGCAGCACGGATAGGCAGCATGGATGGGCACTGATGGACCGCACTGATGGGTGGCACTGATGGGTGGCACTGATGGGCACTGATAGGCAGCACGGATAGGCAGCATGGATGGGCACTGATGGACAGCACTGATCGGTGGCACTGATGGGCAGCACTGATGTGCAGACACTGATGGGCACTAAAAGACAGCACTGACTGGCACCAGTAATGGGCATTGATTTGTGTCACTTATGGGCACTCATGCATACTGATTGGTGGCACTCATTGGCACTGATTGGTGGCACTGCTGCAGCTTTCCTGTAATCTGGGCACTGATGATCAGTGCCCTGATTACCTTCCCTGTTCTCCCCTGCGAGGGGATGCCGCTGATCGGCTCTCCTCACCACACACTCTGTTAGTGTGAGACAAGGAGAGACAATTTACGGTTCTTCCACGTTTACATGTGACCGGCAGTCGATCACATGGTTAAAGAGCCGCGTCACCCTAGTACGAGAGCCGCACTGTCCCCCGTCCTTTGATTGTGGGCGGGCAGCAAGTGTTTGAACAATTAATTGTGTGTAACTAATAACTACAAATAACAGGGTAAACATTAATTTAAAGTGTTTTTAGACTGTAGATTAATTCTAAAGGTTAACCATCTGCACATTTGTCTAAAATAAATTAAAATAACTATTTGTCTTTTACTTTTAACCTAGTATTATTAACTTTTTGGAACCTGGAAAATTGGAACACCTCCCAGGTGGTGAGGGCTTTCTCTGGCTGGTGGTGACTCATACATTCACTCTCTTTAGGAAAGAGTCAAACATTTTTAGCATCCTACACAATTCTGGGAGTGTCTTATGCTTTACCCCTTCTGCATGTTGTGAATGCACCCACCGGCCATTGTGTCACTACAAGAAACAGTACAGATGAAATAGCCATCAAGAGGAACAGAGGAGGAGCAGAGTGGAGGACCAGATATCTGACAAACTAGAAGTACTAGTAGTTTTCTGTTGCAGGGGCATCTTTCAAATATCTTTTCAGGCAACAGAGTCTCCTTAAGGTCAGAAAGATTCACTTTCATGTCAAAATACAAATATAAAGAGCCACTAAAACACACATGGATTTGCATTAAAGCTTTACTCGTTATAATTGTTGGGATAATAAATAATATTTTCCTAAAGTATTCCCATTAAACATATTTGAACATCTTTCATGTTTAATTAAGTCTCAAAGCAGCTGCAGTGATATTGCAACCCAATGCCTCTGAGCAACAGCAAAATGACCTTGTTCTGTAATTATGGATTTTATTCATAGGCATTATTAAGAAATATTTTGACGTGCATCTCTGTGAGGGTAAGATGTTTCTTTCACATGTTGAAGGATTTAAAGACATTCTTCCTGTAAATAGAAAGCTATGGAAAACCATAAGAATTTAATAAAGTATACTTTCAAATACCTTTGTCTTGTTAGCTACACAGTAGAAACAAAACAAATTAAAACAATGAACTGAATATTGAAGGTACTGTATACCTCAAAGTAGCTAATGCCAGAGTTATTGTCAGTAGCAACCTATTAGGAAATCACAATGCATATTATAGAACGTTCAAACAATAATCCTGATTGGTTGTTCTAATTAACAATCCCAGTTTTCCTTTCTCTAGTTTTAATGATTCCACTTCAGTATGTCTTATTTAAAGTGGAGATGGTGGACGTCTTAAAGAGGACAGACTATGATGGGAAGCATGGACCTTACAGAAACCCAAATGTCAGAAAGGCCAAGATCATGGCTAAAGTTGTCAGAAGTCTGCAGAGGAATTTTGGGGTATGACGATCCAAGAATCAATTCAGAAAATGCTGGTCAGACCTTAAATTGAAAGAGCAAGATCAGTATAGAAAGATCAGGAAAGTTCTGCAAAAAAGTAAGTATTTGTCGTGTGTTCCTATTATTATTTTTACTTTTGTGCTGGTCCGTGTGCTTTTCTTTACTGTTGTACAGTTTAAAATGCCAAGTTAGAGGTTCGCGGACACAGGAATCATTCATGGGAGATTAAACATCATTAGTATGACCACTAATACATCATTTTTTGGAGATGCAGGTTAATTGTTGTCTAGATGTGTTTGAAACTCTAATGAAATGACAACTTTATTCAGTGTCAGGAGAGGATACTCAGCAGTTGTTTACACATCTGGATGCAGGAGCACTAGTGTGGGACACCATAACACCCTTGTCATGGTGTCCCACGCAGGTGCTCCAGTGGATACTAGGAGTCTCTCCACGTGTGAAACTTGCACAAAGCAGGTAAGTATTCCAGCTTTTGAAAGGGAAAAACTCATGTATTCAGCTTGGAACTCTGCCAAAACAGACAATTGGAAGACACTTCCAAGCAATGTTTCATATTACTATTTCTAGCCTAACATATATGTCTAAGTATACCTTTTTTGTATTCACATAGGGGACAAAAGAAGAGGGACATCTGAGGACACCAGCAACCCCACACCTAATGAAGAAAGGCAACTCACCACACACCCTGAAGATGTTGATGCTAATGTTCAGGAAGTGCTGGGTGAAGTGGTAGAAATGATGTCGACCACAGGTCAGTGTCTGAGACCACAGCTTCAGGTAATAGATGGATGCCTGCATATTTTTAATACATGGTGTGTTTTTTTATTTTTAGGTGGTGTGGATGTTGTGAAAGAAGAAACTCACTTCAGCAGTGCAATTTCACAAATCCTGATCAGGGAGATTATGGTTTGTAATCGTGATTTGGAAAAAATGAAACAAAACATCCATGATGTTCAAAAAAGACTGAGCAACATCATCAATATTTTAGGGAAAATCTAAACAAAAATAACATTTTATAGTTGTTATCTTGTACATGTTTTTACAGTTTTAAATGAATCACAAAGCCAGATTTTGAAGATGCACACAATGTGTCAATTTCTGGGCAATCACTCCTCCGTCAGAGTTTCTGCCGTTCTTCCCAATGTCCAGGTAGATAAACTCATAATTGGCTGACACCACTGCCAACATGACAATACTACAAAAGCCCTTGTAGTTGTAGTAATTGGGGTGGTGGGTGGTGGGACGATCCTCACATGCTTTTCATCAATAACACCACCACAATTGGGAAAATCTGCAGTCTGCAATCTGCAGACTCGCAAGCAAAGTAGTGTCTACCCTGATTAGGTTCAGCTGTTGCTGGCTCTGCTCACAAAGGAAAAGGAGGATCTGGATGGCCACACTTCAGCAAAGCTTCTTTATTAGCGGTGAATAAAATCCAAAACATTTACATCATATGCGATACAGCAAACAGCATAAATGGCTTACGCGTTTCACGCTTCAAAATTCATAGCTGAGTCATAGCTAAGTCACCGGGTGAATCACCGGGTGATGTCACATGGTGACCCCGCCCTTTATGATGTCACAGTCCCGGTGGATGCCTATATAAGTCGCCACACAGCGAGTCCCTGGCATTGTGGCCAGAGAGAGCGTTGTGTCAACATCTGAAGGAAGAAGAAGAAAAGAAGAAGAAGGCGGCGACAGCAAATAACCAGAAGACGGGGCCAACACTAGTAAAAGAGCTGCAAGAAGATAGTGGAGGCCCGGCAGAAGAAACGAAGAAGACCCCCGGACAGCGGCGACTAAGGAGAAAGCCGGGCTCCTCCACTAGTAAAAGCGCAGTAAAAGAGCAGAAGATAGCAGAGGAGCCCCATGAGAAGACCCCCGAAGTCGGAAGAAGACCCCACGGTGCTGTCTAATAAACTACTTTAAAAACCTGTGTTGTGTTTTTTTTAACACTTTTCCCTGAGGTGAATGGGTAGGGGTACCATTTATCTCATACTCATTCACATAGGGTGGGGGGCCGGGATCTGGGGGCCCCCTTATTAAAGGGGGCTCCTGGATTGCGACAAGCTGCCCGCAGACCCCGACAACCAATGGCCAGGGTTGTCTGGAAGAGGGCCTTGTCCTCGTCAACATGGGGACAAGGTGCTTTGGGGTGGGGGGACCGCATGGCCCCCCCTTCCCCAAAGCACCCCCCATGTTGAGGGCACATGGCCTGGTACGGCTCAGGAGAGGGGGCACTCGCTCGTCCCCACCCCCTTTCCTGACTGGCCAGGCTGTGTGCTCGGATAAGGGTCTGGTATAGACTTTGGGGGGACCCACACTCCGTTTTTTTGGCATAGGGGTTCCCCTTTAAATCTATACCAGGCGACGGGGCTAGCAAGGTGTCAATCTTGCCGATGGAGGCAGCGACATTGAATTCCTTCGCTAGTCCCGTCTACCTGGAGTCACGTTCAAAATGAACGTACTTTACTCCATGTGTGGGCAAGTCCGTTAATTTTAAAAGTCCGGCAGACTAGCACACAGACGGGCGGATTGTCTGCCGGACTGCCGAGTCCGGCGGACAATTTTGAGTCAAGACTTCTTTCTATGTCCGCCGGACTTTTGGGAAGAAAAAGTCAGCCGAAGCCCACACACGGGAGGTGTAGTAGAGGTTAAACACAAATCCCATATGTCTCCTTCTATAGGTCCCAAGTCCTTTTCCCATCCCCTCCAGCATCATGTGTAGCTTCAAGAAGAATAGAATACCCCTTGGAAATCATCCCTCTTTTGTCTTTTCCAATAAAATCACATGCATAGGGGTTGTTCAACCGGAGAGAGCACAGTGGTACAAGTCTGGGACTGTAACGTATGCTGGGACTGTAACGTATGTCTGATTTGTAGGTACGGTACTTATAAAATGTATTCTGAGAAATAGCAAACTCTGATTGTAAATCCGCAAAGGATTCAAGCACCAAACCAATATATAATTGTGTTATATACCATATTTATCAGCGTATAACACTCCCTTGTTCCCCCTTAAAATCAGGGGAAAATTTTGTGTGCATGTTATACGCCGAACAGCTGCCTCAGAGAGGAAGGTGGGAATGAGCGCTGTCGAAATAGACAGAGCCGAATCTTCTGTACTTGGCTCTACTCACAGTCAGGCCGAGCCGAGTACACAGGAGATCTGGCTCTGTTTATTTCGGCAATAACAAGGCTGCAGATGTGCACTGATCATGCTGCAAACAGGGGCAAGCCTGCAGATGGGCACTGATCATGCTTCAATGATGAGCAAGGCTGCAGATGGGCACTGATCATGCTGCAATAATGGGCAAGGCTGCACATGGGCACTGGTCAGACTGCAATGATTGGCAAGGCAGCAGATGGGCACTGATCAGACTGCAATGATTGGCAAGCCTGCAGATGGGCACTGATCATGCTGAAATGATGGGCAAGGCTGCAGATGGGCACTGATCATGCTGCAATGATGGGCAAGGCTGCAGATGGGCACTGATCAGACTGCAATGATTGGCACGGCTGCAGATGGGCACTGATCGTGCTGCAATTATGGGCAAGGCTGCAGATGGGCACTGATCAGGCTGCAATGATGGGCAAGGCTACAATGATGGGCACTGATCAGGCTGCAATGATGGGCAATGGTGAGGCAGCAGGTGGGCACTGATAAGGCTGCATTGATGGGCACTGACCCTTATTTTACTTCAAAATTCTTGAATTTTTTCTTGCAACTGAATTTCACTCTTGAGGAGAATAAGGGGGGATATGATCAACATGTTCAAATATATAAGGGGTCCATATAGTGAACTTGGTGTTGAGTTACTTTACGGTCAACACAGAGGACAAGGGGGCACTTGTTACATCTGGAGGAAAAGCGATTTCATCTCCAAATATGGAAAGGTCCTGGCTAACTCAGTAGATTGCTTTAAGAAAGGCCTGGATACTTTCCTAAATGTACATAATATAACTGGGTACTAACATTTATAGGTAAAGTTGATCCAGGGAAAATCTGATTGCCTCTTGGGGGATCAGGAAGGGATTTTTTCCCCCTGTTGTAGCAGATTGGAGCATGCTCTGCTGGGGTTTTGTTTGCCTTCCTCTGGATCAACTGTGGGTATAGAATTGGGTATATTGGATTGTACGATATTTTTTATTTTTATTTATTATTTCTTCTTTTTTTTTTTAGGGTTGAACTGGATGGACTTGTGTCTTTTTTCAGCCTAGCTAACTATGTAACTATGTAACAACTGTGCAAGATTAAAGCTACAGTTCAAAATGCAGGTAAAAGCACAGAAAAATTAAGTATTTGAAATGCTTACTTAACCACTTGCCGACCGCGCTATAGCCGAATGACGGCGACAGTGCAGCCGACCAATTCTGACCATTTCTGGGAGGGCACCATTTGACATCCTCTCATGATCGTGCCCACTGTGGCATGAGGGAGGTGCACTCTGTGATCGCTGTGTCCTCTGTTAACACAAAACACACCTGCTACTTCTAAACTTCTTAGTCTAACCACCTCCTTTGACCTGAAGCTATGGGTACAGGCTTCTACTCACTCTGATGGCAACACCCTCAACCTTGTATTCTCCTGCCTATGCACTCTGTGCAACCTATCCAACAATCCTTTTCCTGTCTCTGATCACCACCTTATTAGTTTCTCTCCCTCGTCTTTTGCTGCCCGAATTTCCGATCGTGTGTACGTGGCATAAGTCTTTCAAGGACTTCAACCAATACAAATCTGCCCTCCAAAACAAAAATTTCTGCCTCCTCACTGCCAAGCAGACCTATTTTATCACTCTCATTAACACCTTCTCATCCAGTCCCCATCAACTCTTTTCTACCTTTAACTCTCTACTTTGTCCTCCACCCTCTAACTCACTTACTGCCCAGGAGATCGCCAATCACTTCAAACATAAGATTGATTCAATTCGTAATGAAATCTCCATTCTACAGGTACTGTATCTCCCACAATTAACACCCATGTCAACAGGTGCATTCAACATTCTCCTTATTCAACCCTTCTAATATAGACTAGGTTGCTAAACTAATTTCTAACACCCACCTAACCCTGTTCCCTCTCAAATACTATGGTCACTCTCTGACTCAATTCTACACTCTCTAAACCACATATTTAATCTCTCCCTCTCTTCTGGCATCTTGCCCAACTCTCTAAAACATGCATTGGTCACCCCCATACTTAAAAATCCTTCCTTGGTCCCTACCAACCTTAACAATCTAAGCCCTAGCTCCTTGCTCCCATTTTCCTCTAAACTCCTTGAATGCCTGGTCTACAACCAACTGAGGGACCACCTCATTAAGAATAAACTTATTGATCCCCTTCAGTCTGGATTTTTCCCTCAACACTCCATTGAAACTGCTCTTTTAAAACTCACAAAATGACTTACTAACAGCAAAGCGCAATGGACACTAGTCTGTACTCCTACGTATGGACCTTTCAAGTGCTTTTAATACGGTTGGCCACCCCTCCTCCTCAAAAAACCTTACTCCTTTGGTCTCTGTGACTTTGTTCTTCGCTGGCTCTCATCCTACCTGTTCCACCGCACCTTCAGTGTCACTTACAATTCTACTTCCTCCTCTCCTCTTCCTTCCTCTGTGGGGGGTCCCCCAAGGATCCGTTCTTGGACCTCTCCTATTTTTAATCTACACCTCCTCCCTGGGTCAACTGATAGCCTCCCATGGCTTTCAATATAATTTCTATGCCAATGACACCCAAATCTACCCCTCAGCTCACTCCATCAGTCTCCTTATGTATCACTAACTTATTAACAGACATATCTGTCTGGATGTCACATAACTTCCTCAAACTCAATTTGTCCAAAACCAAGCTTATAATATTTCCTCCCCATGTGCCTCTTCCCCTGACTTCTCTGTCAAGAGCAATAACACAACCATCCACCCATACCCACATGCCAGGGTGCTAGGTGTTATCCTGGACTCTGAACTCTCCTTTCAGCCCCATATCCAATCACTTTCCAAGGCTTGCTGCCTCAACCTCCGCAACATCTCTAAAATACGTCCCTTCCTAACTAATGAAACCACAAAGCTCCTGATTCACTCCCTGGTTATCTCTCACCTCGACTACTTAAATTCCCACCTCATTGACTTACCTTTAAATAGATTACCCTCCCTTCAGTCCATCATGAATGCTGCTGCCAGACTCATACACCTTACAAACAGCTTAGCATCTGCTACCCCTTTCTGCCAAGTCCTTCATTGGATTCCACTTACCCAACAAATTTAATTCAAAATACTAATAATAACTTACAAAACCAACCACAACTCAGCCCCCAGCTACATCACTAACCTAGTCTCAAAATACCAACCAAATTGTCCTCTCCATTCCTCCCAAGACCTCCTGCTCTCTAGCTCCCTCGTCACCTCCTCCCATAGTCGCCTCCTGAGCCTCTCCCATTCTTTGGAATTCCCTACCCCAATCTGTCTGACTATCTCCAACTCTATCCACTTTTAGACAATCCCTGAAAACTTTTCTCTACAGAGAAGCCTATCCTGCTCTCACCTAACAACTGTATTGTATTGTATTTATTTCTTCATAAGCTCATCCCCCACAGGTATTACCTTTTGTATCACTTGACCCTCCCACTTAGATTGTAAGCTCTAGCCAGCACGCCTTACTTATTCCTCCTGTATTGCATTGTATTGTAACTGTACTGTCTGTCATAATATTGTAAAGCGTTGTGCAATCTGTTGGTGCCATATAAATCCTATATAGTAATAATAATAATTATATCTCATCACTGGAAATCTACTCAAACACTGACTGAGGGTCTACAGGAATTTACCTATATTCAGTGCATGGAATAACCTAAGGCATCTATCCATGATAGACACTCTACTTACATGACCACAGGAGTGTCTTTTTCATTTTGTTCAGTTCTTCACATACAATTACATAATTAAGAACAATTACAAGTGGGTGTGATGGATTCCCCTGCCTGGGATCTCCTTTTTCTAATATTCTCTATATTGTTTTCTTTTGTCATGTCTTCTGTTCCCTTCTATTTACTGACTTTACCCATTTTCTTTCCTCATACTTATCTTGAATAAGCTCAATCAGTTAAAGATTTTGATCATATGTCTACATATGCTAAGCAATTCTACAATCTCAAAGTGAATCATTTATGACTGCGAGTCATTGTTATAAGCTGTAGACTGAGTACCTCTGTATGTTACCACCTTTGCTCAATTGTAAGCCTGTTGCATTTGTTTAAGCTGACCTTGATTTTTCCCTAACCCTCACTTTAGTTCCTGTATCCTAAAAAAATCATTATAATCATATAATCATACTGCTTAAAAAAAAGAAAACAATGATGTGAAAATAGCAACGTTTTGCATACTGGGTTTCTTTTTAAATTCTAAATGCCAATATTTAGACTCTGTAATACATCAGGAAATAATGAAAAAAAAAACTGGAAAAAAAGCATATTCATAAAACATTTCTGTTTTTATATGTATACATATATATTTTATTATGAATAGATTCGTCCACACAAATCTATTCATAGTACTTCATTCTTTAGTTCATTGGTACATGGCAATTGTCTTAACTTCTGCTTCACTTTGCTGCATTTGCTTTTTGAACCTCATCATTAGGTGTGAGTAACAAAGTGAAGACAGCTGTTTAGCAGAAGGAGATTGATCAGAATTGTTTTGTCTAGGTAGACACTTACCACCACCCCTGGACAGGGGGGATCCCCACAGAATAGTTACTTAGATATAGCAGAAACTGTCCACCTTTATACAATAGTCAGAAGGACCTGAACAAAGGTTTGTGGAAAGAAGAAAAAAAACAGAAGTTGAAGAAAAAGCATATAGAGAGGCATTGGAGACATATAGAGGTATTCTTCTGACTGATATAGGGAAGGAGTGACAATGAGGATGTGGTACAGATGTGTATACTCCCTAATTTGTGAAGACCATCAATACATTTTGACCCCTGTTAAAGGAATACTCCCATTGAAAGGCCCATCTTGCCCTCTAAGCCAAAAGTTGTTCAGAGAGACTCCTACACTAAGACAGATTGGTGAGAAGCTTTATTTTGGATAAAAAAAATCCCCTTTGAGAACCTTCCTAACAGGGGATAAGGATTTCAGGAAGCATTGGAAGGGTTTCAGGAGGTGCTATCCCATAAAAGCCTTTAGTTACCGTTCTGTGGGTAAAAAGTACGGATGAGCCCACGGTTCGAGTCAAACGTAGGTTTGACTCAAACATCAGGTGTTCGGCTGTTTGCCGAATCGCGGCGATCGTGACCGCACCGTGTTGCTAAGACATGGCACGACCCTGATCTGTGGAAAGAGCCGTGTCCGTGGCTCCTTAAACATGTGATCGTCTGTGTCCAATCACAGCTGGTCACATGCAAACAAGGAAGTGCCAGTAATCAGTGCACCTCGCCTGCAGCATCTCCAAGCAGGGGGACATTTAGGAATGTAATCAGGGAACTGATCATCAGTGCCCTGATTACAATAGTGAAAAATAGTGTCACCATGCAGTGCCCACAAATGCCCACCAATGCCAGCAATCAGTGCCCACCAGTGGCAGCAATCAGTTACCACCACTGCCCACAAGTGCCACCAATCAGTGCCCATTAGTGATGCCAGTCAGTGCTGGCAATCAGTGCTGCCTATCGGTGCTGCCCATCAATGCCCATCACTGCTGTCAATGCCCATCATTGTCGCCCATCAGTGCCACCCATCAATGCTCATCAGTGCCCATCACTACCGCCCGATGGCTTTTAAAACTTACATGCTTGTGATGACCTTACCAAATGTGAGTTGCCTGTACATTTGATGTTTTAATAAATTGCTTGTTACGTCTACACCCAGAGGCGCCCCTCTCTTTGTGTCTTACCCATCAGTACCGCCTATCTGTGCCGTCTATCAGTGCCGCATATCAGTGCCCACTTGTGCCGCCTATTAGTGCCCACCAGTGCCGCCTATCAGTGCCCACCAGTGCCGCCTAACAGTGCCAATCAGTGCTGCCTAACAGTGCTCATCTGTGCCACATATCAGTGCCACCTATCAGTGCCCATAAGTGAGGCATATTAGTGCCTCCTCATCAGTGCCACCTAATCAGTGCCCATAAGTGCCGCCTCATCAGTGCCCATTAAAGGCCACCTCATCAATGCCCACCAGTTCAGCCTATCAGTGCCCATCAGTGTCGCCTCATCAGCGCACATCAGTGAAGGTGAAAAATGACTTAGTTACAAAATTTACTGACAGAAAAAACAGGAAAACATTATTTTTTCAAAATGTGCGGTCTTTTTTTTGTAAAAAATAAAAGCACTTAAACACCCTTCCTGTCCAGACCAATTTTCAGCTTTCAGTGCTCTCACATTTTGAATGACAATTACTCAGTCATGCAACACTGTACCCAAATTTTTTTTGTCCTTTTTTTAATACAAATAGAGCTTTCTTTTGGTGGTATTTGATCACCTCTGGGTTTTTTGATTTTTTGTGCTATAAATGAAAAAAGACCGAACATTTTGAAAAAAACTAATTTTTCTTAATTTCTGGGAGAAAAAGTACAAATGCCCCCCAAATAACCCCTTTTTTGGAAAGTAGACATTTCAAGGTATTTAGTAAGAGGCATGGTGAGTTATTTGAAGTTGTAATTTATTCCCACAATTCTTGCAAAATTAAGATATTTTTTCACAAAATTTTCATTGTAATAGCTTATTTCTCTTACATGGAATGTGCATACTACAAATGACACCCCAAAATACATTCTGGTACTCCTCCTGAGTATAGCAATACCACATGTGTGAGACGTATAATCTATGAGGCAAAATTAGTCTTTTGAACGGTTCATTTTTTTCCAGAAGTTTTTGGAAAATGTGGAAAACAAATGAAAACACTTTTTTTTTTACACAAAGTTGTTCGTTTATAAGATATTTCCAACACATAGCATTTAGATAGCAAAAATGACACCCCAAAAAACATTCTGCTACTCCTGAGTATTACGATACCACATGTGTGGGACTTTTTCACTGCTTGGCCACATACAGATGCACAACATGCAAGGAGCACCATCACTAGGGATGAGCCGAACACACCCCCTGTTCGGTTCGCACCAGAACCTGCGAGCAGACCTAAAGCTCGTGTAAACTTTAGAACTCCATTAAAGTCTATGGGACTCGAACGTTCAAAATCAAAAGTGCTCATTTTAAAAGCTAATATGCAAGTTATTGATCAAAATCAAAAGTGCTCATTTTAAAAGCTAATATGCAAGTTATTGTCATTTTGATGGGGCAATTTGATGGTGGTAATATGATGGGGGCTAGTTTTGATGGGCAATTTGATGGGGGTAATATGATGGGGCAATTTGATGGAATCAATATGATGGTGGCAATTTTGATGGGGGCAATATGATGGAGGCAGTTTTGATGATGGTAATATGATGGAGCAATTTGATGTGGTCAATATGATGATGGCAACTTTGATGGGGGCAATATGAGGGATGCATTTTGATGGGGCAGTTTTGATGGGGCAATTGATGGTGGCAATTTGAAGGGGGCAGTTTTGATGGGGTAATTTGATGGTGGCAATTTAATGGGGGCAATTTTGATAAGGGCAGTTTTGATGGTGGTAATTTCATGGGGTAATATGATGGAGGCAAAATGATGGGGGAAATTTGATGGTGGCAATATGATGGGGCAATTTTGATGGTGGCTGATGGGGCAATTATGATGGTGGCAATATGATGGGGACATTTTGATGGTGGCAGTATGATGGGGCAGTTTTGATGGTGGCAATATGATGGGGGAAATTTTCATGGTGGCAATGTGATGGGGCAATTTTGATGGTTCCAATACGATTGGGGCAATTTTGATGGTGGCAATATGATTTGGGCAATTTTGATGGTGGAAGTATGATAGTGGCAATATGATGGGGCAATTTTGATGGTGGCAATATGATGGGGCAATGTTGATGGTGGCAATATGATGGGGCAATTTTGATGGTGGCAATATGATGGGGCAATTTTGATGGTGGCAATATGATTTGGGCAATTTTGATGGTGGCAATATGATTTGGGCAATTTTGATGGTGGAAGTATGATGGGGCAGCTCCTGCAAAAGGTAATTACTTTTTAAAAGATACTAATTGTAAATGATATCCCTCGTTTCTGTGTGTATATATATATATATATATATATATATATATATATATATATATATATATATATATATATATATATATGCACAGGAACAAGGGATATCATTTACAATTAGTATCTTTTAAAAGAGAAAAAAGTAATTACCCTTTGCAAGAGCTTTTTATATTTCTAGATTCATAATCTTTGTAAATGTAGATAAACTTCCTAGTTCCTGGAGGGGGACGAGAGGTTTCCATAGCTAAGGGGCGGCAGCTTCCTCTGACACTACTGTTGCTATGGAAACCCGACCTACAACCTATTACACTGCTTGTGCTGCTCTGAGCATATGCACGTTTTGGAGGTGCATGCTGGGTAACTAGCATGCATGGAATACAGGAAAAGATACAGTCTGGCTTCAGATGCCCACATATGAGATGGCCATGGTCTGCTGGGACTTACATAAGTACGAAAACAATGCTGCAAAAATAAAAAACGGACCTTGGTTTACAGCATACCTTTACTAGAATACATTATGCATGAGGATTATAGGGGTATTTTTATCTAAAACTTAACATTTTGGCAGGAACACCGCTTTAAACAACCAAGTCAAGTGATGATAAAAATAAATGAAAAAAAAATGATAAAAATAAATAAATGAATAAACTGTTTAATTATTAGGTACACAAATATATAAAGAGCTTCAGGTGCCCAACAGAATCAACAAAAATAAACTTCAAAAAACGATTTTATTAACTCTAGTCCAGCCAGGGAGGTACATTTTCAGGGATTTTATCACACTTTTATTCAAAATAGAGTTCAGGGGAGAGTCTGACCGGTGTGGAAGATGGCTGCCTAATCTTCAGCTTGTCCCTGAGCCCCAAAGAGGCATATTAGCACTGGCTGAGAAGGATTTTTCTTCATCAGATCCCATCCAGCTACCACTATGTCTGAACACTAAAAGCCGAGGAAGCAGCCACAGTGTCTCACTGATTTCTGAAGGTGGCACTGGCAGCCTCAGCATTGGAATGCCACTCTTCTCATCCCTGGCAGAGTCATTCATTCAGCTGGAGCTCTACACATTGGGAGTAAATAGAGTAAAAAATGTGGCGCTTGCAGATAAATATATAAATAGTATAATAAAAAATTAATAATTAAATATTAAAATTAATAATATAAAATATGTGGCGCTTGCTGGTAAGTAGGATGCCAATCCTAAGGGGGAGCTCTGAAGGATGGTTCCCACAAAGCGTCTAGGAATTAATAGCTTAAACCAATAATGTATAGCAGCAAGGTAATGAAACAGTGCTATACCAATAAATCAATATATAATCAATAATAAAGTGCATCCAGTGGTGAATCAAAAATACCTGTGCAAGATAAATAAAAAAGTGCCTCCAATAGTGAAATATAAAATTCTTGTGAAAAAGGGTCACTTTTCATAAAATAGTGAGCAATAATTCATGAATCACAAGCGATAATTCATGCAAAAATATTCTGTGCAAAAAATTGGTCCGAACAATAGTTAATGAAACAATAAATATTGCTATAAAAAATAATAAAGACCAACAAAGTTTTGTGCAAAATAAGCGTGTGCAAATAATGCCAAAGAAATAATTGCAGCAAAAAAATGCTGGTACGTGCGGTAGTCCAAAATAATCAAAGTAATTTGTGCTCAGATGAAAACGTCCACTGCAATTTCTATGTGTAGCAATTTCAATATATGGTGAATCCTCCAGGTAGCAGTAAACTCCTTAACAATCAGCAGTAATCTCCTCCATGCATTTTCGGTGTGCCAATTATAGGTGTTTCCCCCAGCCTCTTGCCTCTAGGTAAGGGTTAAACCGCCTTACACTGACATAGCAAAAAGGTCTGCTCCTCATATGAATCCTCCACAGTGCTGTCCTCACAAGCGCCTCATCTCCTCTCCAAATCATCAATAAGCATGGGGGCAGAAAGAGGGAAGGAAGGACTCCATTGTGTAGTAGTTTGAAACAGTTTTATTAAGTAAACAGTAAACACTCACAGTTGCAGATGAATACAAACAGCGGTGGATAAGAACGTGTGCGATCCCGGCCGAGACCGCACACACAGCGTCAGCGGCGTGTGTTCCACTGCGGTCCGGTGTGCGTTCCACACCTCGTTCCTAGACCGGAAGTGACATTTGAATTTTTCCCAGCAGCCTTTTTGCAAACACTGCAAAATGCGTAGAGGCTGCTGGGAAAAATTCAAACGTCACTTCCGGTCTAGGAACGAGGCGTGGAACGCACACCGGACCGCAGTGGAACGCACGCCGCTATATGGAAGGGGACACATGGAATAGGAAGCATACCTGCACCCCTGTATACATAACAAGGCTGGATTAGCTCAGTGCTGGCTTTGCAGGCACCAACAAATGTGAGTTTAATGTGTTGTTTTTAAACTTTTAAATAAAACCAGTTTTGATATACTACACCATGATGGCTATTTATATATCCCTATGATAACACACCGGAGTAAGGAGCGTTTACACATTACGGTGAAAGATTGGTGGTGAAGCATAGGAGTGAATTGGTTATCCCAAATGAACCAGAGGCGAGTTTATTTGATATTTCTGGTGAGTGGCCATTGCATTTGGTGGTGGTGAAGTCACATTATATTGTTTCTGCCTGATGGAAGAAGAATTTTACTCTTCTCAGCAAAAGTGATCAGTCACTGGGGACATTCAGTGTAACAAATTGCAATAATATTTATTTTTTATTATTTTTTGCACGGAGCAGCAACTTTCAGGATTATATGAGCAAAAAATCTTTTGATTATTCACGGTGGACATTTTGTTCAATTTTTGTTATATAATTTTGTTTCCCATATAAAGGTTTGCACAGTGTAGCACTTTAATGTTGAAGGTTTTAATAATTGATATGCACTTGGTGGCTAGGTTTTATGTATATATTTTTTTATTTTTTACTCCTCATATGAGTAGGCTGATGGTATCCAATGGCATAAGTGTAAAATAACCCAAAATCAATCTTTGCCTAATTTAGCAGAAATAATTATATTGGGTATATTTATATATATATATATATATATATATATATATATATATATATATATATATATATATATTCTTAAGAAACGCTTGATAGTAACAGTTAGCACAATCCCTTTATTTTCCACTCAATCATGATCTGTATACGTTTTGGTTTGGAAAGCATTTTACTATGCCTTAACCACTTGCTTACTGGGCACTTAAACACCCTTCCTGCCCAGACCAATTTTCAGCTTTCGGTGCTCTCACATTTTACTCACAATTACTCAGTCATGCAACACTGAACCCAAATGATTTTTTTGTCCTTTTTCCCCACAAATATAGCTTTCTTTTGGTGGTATTTGATCACCTCTGGGTTTTTTATTTTTTTGCGCTATAAATGAAAAAAGACCGAACATTTTGAAAAAAAACACATTTTTCTTTGTTTCTGTGATAAAATTTAGCAAATTATTATTTTTTCTTCATAAATTTTGGCCACAATTTATACTGCTACATATCTTTGGTAAAAATAACCCAAATTAGTGGAAATTATTTGGTCTTTGTGAAAGTTAGAGAGTCTACAAACTGTGGTGCAAATTATACAAAATTCCTCACATCTGATGTACTGGTGGCCTATCTCATTTCTTGTGACCTGAACAAGCCAGGAAAGTACAAATACCCCCCAAATGACCCCTTTTTTGAAAGTAGACATTCCTTTTGCAAAATGAATTATTTTTTTATTTTTTATTTTTTTCCACAAAATTGTCATTGCAATAGGTTATTTCTCTCACATGGCATGTGTATACCACAAATGACACCCCAAAATAAATTCTGCTACTCCTCCTGAGTATTACGATACCACATATGTGGGACTTTTACACAGTCTGGGCACTAAGAGAGGCCCAAAATGCAGGGAGCGCCATCACGTGTTCTAGAAGCATAAATTACACATCTAAATTGTTGACTACCTATTACACTTTTGAAGGCCCTGGAGCACCAGGACAATGACACGTGACACTGACGTGGCACTGATGACAGGTGGCACTGATGACACGTGACACTGATGTGGCACTGATGACAGATGGCACTAATACGGGGCACTGATGACACGTGACACTGATGACAGATGGCACTAATACGGGGGCACTGATGACACGTGACACTGACAGATGGCACTAATATGTGGCACTGCTGACAGATGGCACTTATACGTGGCACTGATATCATGTGGCACTAATATGTGGCACTGATGAGAGATGGCACTAATACGTGGCACTGATGACAGATGGCACCGATACATGGCACTGATGACACGTGACACTGATGACAGATGGCACTGATACGTGGCATTGATGACACGTGCCACTGATAACAGATGGCACGTGACACTGACAGGTGGCACTTTTGACAGATGGCACTGATACGTGGCACTGATGACAGATGGCACTGACGTGGCACTGATGACATGTGGCACTGATATGGCACTGATGACAGATGGCACTGACGTGGCACTGATGACAGATGGCACTGACATGGCACTGATGACAGATGGCACTGGGGACAGGTGGCACTGGGGACAGGTGGCACTGGCAGATGGCACGGATGGCACTGGGGACAGGTGGTACTGGGGACAGGTGGCACTGGCAGATGGCACTCTGGGGACAGGTGGTACTGGGGACAGGTGGCACTGGCAGATGGCACTCTGGGGACAGGTGGTACTGATGACAGGTGGCAGCGGGGACAGGTGGTACTGATGACAGGATGGCAGCGGGGACAGATCACTTTATTTTTTTATTTTTTACTTACAGCGCACCGGCGCCGTTCCTCTCTCCCTCCTCACACGCTGTCTGTGTGAGGAGGCAGAGCGGCGCTGACAGATGATCTCATATGTTTGCATATGCAAACATATGAGATCATCTCTCATTGGACAGCCCGATCTCGCTGTAAACGGCCGCTGTGATTGGTCGTTTACAGCGATCTGTGACCGGCTGTGTCCGCCGGACACGGCCAGCACAGAACTTCCCCGATGCGCGCTCTCAGGAGCACGCATTAGGGAAGTAAACAGGAGGATGTCCAGGGACGTCCTCCCAGCAGAGAGCGTCCGCGCTGCAGCCGTCTTTCGGCTATAGTGCGGGCGCGTAGTGGTTAATTGTATAGTTATGATGCACATAACAGATTAAAAAAATCCCAATGATATTATTTTGTTAAAGAATATCTAAAAAGGCAATGGCTGATGGAGGTAATTATTTTATTTACAGGATTTATACATTTATTTTTCTAATATTGATATATACAGTGCCTTGAAAAAGTATTCATACCGCTTGACATTTTCCACATTTTGTTATGTTACAACCAAAAACGTAAAAAAAAAAATTATTGGGATTTAATGTGATAGACCAAACACAAAGTGACACATAATTGTGAAGTGGAAGAAAAAAGATAAATGTTTTTCAAATTTTTTTACAAATAATTGTGTAAAAAGTGTGGCATGCATTTGTATTCAGCCCCACTGAATCAGTAATTTGTAGAATCACCTTTCGCTGTAATTCCAGCTGCACGTCTTTTTTGGGTATGTCTCTGCCAGCTTTGCACATCTAGAGAGTGACTGTGAACAGTAATTTTCAAGTCTTGCCACAGATTCTCAATTGGATTTAGGTCTGGACTTTGACTGAGCCCTTCTAACACATGATTATGCTTTGATATAAACCATTCATTTGTAGCTCTGGCTGTATGTTTAGGGTTGTTGCCCTGCTGGAAGGTAAACCTCCGCTTCAGTCTTTTGCAGACACTAACAGGTTTTCTTCTAAAATTGCCCTGTATTTGTCTACATCCATCTTCCCATCAAGTCTGACCAGCTTCCCTGTCCATGCTGAAGAAAAGCATCCCCACAACATGAGGCTGAGACCACCATGTTTCACGGTGGGGATGATGTGTGCAGTGTTAGTTTTTCGCAACACATTGCATTTTTCTTTTAGGCCAAAAAAATCTATTTTGGTCTCATCTGACCAGAGCAACTTCTTCCACATGTTTGCTGTGCATGGCAAACTGCAAACAGGCTTTCTTTCAACAATGGCTTTCTTCTTGCCACTCTTCCATAAAAAATGTGTGGACTGCACGACTAATAGTTGTCCTGTGGACAGATTCTCCCACCTGAGATGTGGATCTCTGCAGCTCCTCCAGAGTTAGTATGGGCCTCTTGGCTGCTTCTCTGATTAATTTTCTTCTTGCCTGGCCTGTCAGTTAGGTGGACAGCCTTGTATTGGTATGTTTGCAGTTATCTTTATATTTTCTGGATGATGGATTGAACAGTGCTCCGTGAGATGTTCAAAGCTTGGGATATTTTTTTATAACCTAGCCCTGCTATAAACTTCTCCACAACTTTATCCCTGACCTGTCTGGTGTGTTCCTTGGCCTCCATGATGCTGTTTGTTCACTAAGGTTATCTAACAAACCTCTGAGGGCTTCACAGAACAACTGTATTTTTACTGAGATTAAATTGCACACAGGTGGACTCGGTTCCACTAGATTTTAGTTAGGGGTATCAGAGTAAAGGGGGCTGAATACAAATGCACACCACACTTTTCACATATTTATTTGTAAAAAATAATTTTCCTTCCACTTGACAATTTATGTGCCACTTTGTGCTGGTCTATCACATAAAATCCCAATAAAATACGTTTACGTTTTTGGTCTTAACATGACAAAATGCAGAACATGTCAAGGGGTATGAATACTTTTTCAAGGCACTGTAGCTCATGTGTGAACATGTGTAGGCCTTAGAGTGCTCATTTTAGTTTTCAGGTTGAATTACTTCCATGGTTTGTATTCTGGCTTACTACTAAGTCTGAAATGAACACCAAGCATAAGCTCTTAAGACAAAACTGAGAAAAGCGCACACCCAAAGTAATTCGTTAGGTATTGTGGACAAAAACAGCAGCGGCCAAAGCAAGGACATGCTGATCATATGACTTTTGTTGTATACAAACCCATATGAACAGCATATCTTTCCTTGACCTACTGATCAAGAGTCTTTTGTTTCTTTAAATAGTATAAACACTTGGCAAAATCAATACCTATGATGCAATATTATTTCTGTCAAAACTCACATCTCTCTCCTAGTAATGGCAAGCAGTACTTTACATTTCCAGCATGCCGATGAGGAAAAACACCACATTATTCATGCTGCTCTTCAAGCTACTTATGTAAACACGCAACATGGGTGCTTTATTTGTTGCTTGGAAATTAGGCATTGATTTTATGGTTTACATTTTAGATTGCAACTTTTTATGGGTTCATTTTTTGGATTATGAACAAAATATTATCATGTATGCCTAAGCCTTACTTACAGTATATAATTTGAATCAAATCAATTTAAAAACAATTCCTTCTGTTCATTCATTTATCAAATATAACCAATGAATATAAAACTGCCTATTATTTACCACTCCAAGGCACTGCTTACAACTATCTGACTGGGATTATGCCATGTAGGGAGTGATAATGAGGACTTCCAACCATTTAAACACTCATTATCACTCACAGAGATTAGTCCAACTTGTTAAGGCTTAGAATGCATTCATATTTATTGTTATGTTTGTCTTTCACTTCCATGAAAATTTAGATTTGCTTTAAGATCTCTGCATTAAATTGACTTTAATTAGTACTTTTTAGTTTATGTGAAAATTAATAATAACCTTGAGATAATATACAGTTATTTTATATTAGTCCAACTGAAAGTTAAATTTGTGGTGGTTAAGTGCAGTGTTATACATTCATTTTATCTGATTTATTATAGTCAAATTTAAAAATACTGAGACCAGTCAAAGGTTCTTTTTTTTTTTTACACTGGTAGTAATATCCTTATGGAAGATACATACAGACGTAATTAATCAGTATATATTGGCATTTAAGTATGCTTGTGTGATTTTAATGCTGATGATGGATCTGATGAGAATTGTGGGCTAAGATTTCAGGGAAGTAGATGAATCTGACAATCCTATAGGCTTTAGAATAATAAAAAAAATATCAGAAGTCATTATCGATGTCCATGATTAATGCAGCAAGTCAATTCGTTCCCTCACACTGGCGCTCAACCTATACAAGATTGGAAAATGGTTCCATAGACTAAATAAAATGGAAGAAATAGAGGAACTTGTCAGCATCTCTCAGGAAAGATTATCAAAGTTCAATAAAACATGGTATGCTTGGCTACACTACAAAACAACCAAAGAAAATCTCTGTAACCTTAAACCAAACATAATCCACAATTAGAGACACTAGTCTCATTATTAGAAATTGGTAACCTATGTAGTGTTGCCTCTGGAACCTCCTCCTTGACTTGGGGTGGGGGCAAGAGGCAACTTCACGTCCCTACCAACTCTGGTCTTATCCCATCCCCATCTAGAATGGCTCATCCCAGTTTCCCTCCTCCTTGCTGTCTCCTTACTCTCCAATCCCCCATGTTTACTCCTTCTACGTTCCCCTCCCCATTGAGAGAAAGAGAGGGGATGGGGAGTTGTGGGAGAGAAGGTAGGAGATGAGGGGGAGGGAGAAAGGGAAAATGAACTTCCTGCTTATCTATTACCCCTCCCCCTTACTATTGTACTTCTCCCCTGTTACCCCCCCCCCTTAACCTCCTCCCTTACCCGTCCCTCACAACACCACTCATAAAAAGACATAGACTGTCACTCACTACACTTTTCTCGACAATACCAAGTAGTGTCTGCTCAGATACATTACTCAAATACTTTTCCCTGATACAATATCTAAAAAGGTTCCTGTTTATAGGGCTAACACAGTCCTTAAGACTGAATTTACTTTCATTGTTCTCTTCTGACTACGACTTGGTACTAAATCTCAGGAATTAGCATTCTTACTGTTTTACTATAGAGTTAAAATCATAAGGCATTTAGGAATATACGTGTTCAACATTGTTCTCATATGTCTATGCGTAGTTCAATATCTATCAATGTTCATGTATCTTGTTAATTTGTGAACTCAATAAAACTTTATGAAACAAAAAAATAAAAATAATAAATAGTAAGAGATACTGGTTTTTGATAATTTGTGAAATAGAATAATGTGGTATAGTATATAAAGTATATAAGGTTTACCTAAAACAAAAAATCAGCACAAGGGAGATTACCTTCAGTGAGATGTGTTCCTTGTACCTATTGTGTCCTCTTTTCACCTAAATCTTCCTCCTCTATTGCCCACCCCTGTCAATATGAATGGAAGGGGTGAATGGAAGGGCTGGGTGGAAAGAGCAGGCACAGTCAGGCACATTTTTAATGTGAATTGTTAGACAGGGTCAATTTTTTTGCATGCTAGCTAGTATGAGTGCTGGGAAATCTGTGTTTCTTTTTTATGTGTTTTGCCCTTCCATGTGCAACTTACATCAAAGGCTAGTTTTAGGTTTCGGTGGTTGCCACTTTTTTTATAGTCAGACACTGTTGAGGAGAGTCTGTCACAACCCCTTAGTTCTAATAACCCCCAACACACCAGAAAATTACGTTAGTGGAGGAGGGGGAAGACATAGGAAGAGGAAGATTTCAGCAAAATGAAGATACAGCAGCACAAAGGACAAATCTAACATAAGGTAAGTAATGTCCCCTGTGCTAATTTTTTATTTTGTGTTCTTTGTTTTGGGTGAACTATTTTGGATTATGTAGGATTTAATAGAGAGATGGTAAATAATTTTAACATTTGATGACATCTTTTCCTGTCTTTGAATTAACAATTATAAGGGCCATTTTTTCTTTTGCACAGAGCAGGTAAGTATAACCTGTTTTTTTTCTAAATAATTGTTGAGTTTACAATCACAAAGAGGACTGTAGCTTGACATCTGGAGCAGTGAGTCTGTGGGTGACATTAATGGAGAAGGGAAAGCTATTCCATAGTGTTTATGTTTAAACTCGGAATATACAGTATTTCAAATGATGCATGCTAAAAATAGAAAAGTTTAAATAGTGTATAAAATAAGTTTTCCATGATCCAAAATATTGTATTTTTAGACGTGGTAATATTTTTCTTTAATGCCATTTTATAACATACTGTAAATAATTTAGGCATTTTATGTTAAAGATCAGTGAAAGCATGTTGGGATTTTAATCTAATTTTTGGCATGGATATAAGCTTTTTACTTAATGCATGTTTTCTAAAGGCTATAAGTAAAGATGAAAGTACATTTTTTTTTTTACTTTATATTCTTGTTCCAAATTTTCTTTTTTGCAACTGGTTTCAGGGGAAATGCATAATTGAAATCTACTTAAAGTAAGACTCTATATATAACATTAATATATTATGGAAATTAGGCTGTAGAACTGCAAAATGTTTGTCTTATTACTTAATAAGATATATGGCTTGGGTTACATTTATTGTGTGGTCTCACTCTCCGTATTTTCTAAATTCTAAAGGTATTAAGTATGAAATATGATATTGTGACTTCTAATGTAAAAAAAGAGAATACTGTAAAGAAGTCACTTTTTTTCTGGCAACCAGATACACAAATATTTTTATTACTGTACTTCCCAAGAGAAAAGAGGTGACAGAGAACATATACTGCAATTTTAACTTGTAAATTGTTTTGTTAAGTTGTCAGAAAATTGTAAAGATAGAAAATACAGTACTGTATTTGAATATTACTTGAGATTAGTTTAGGTTTCTGAATTAATATCTCGCCAAAGAGTTTTGTGTGTCTAAAGTATGAAAGAAAATTAGTCTCAATGATTTATTATTTTTAATCAGTGATAACATTACTGTACATAACACAATCTTTTAATATTTTTTAAATTATATTTCATTTTTTAGCAGTTTTAAGGCAACCAGGTGATATTTACTGCACTGATCTTTAGAAAGGTGTCTATTTCCCTCAATAGCTAAATCCAATTATGCTAGTTGTGATTGTATATACTAATTTGCATAGAAGATTGGGCAATTTTAAATGCTTTGTTAAATGAGCATATTTAAATTTAGAAATCTCAATATACTGTAGGTTGCATTAAAGCTGAACTCCAGCTTTTGATACACTTTTCATAACTTTACTAACTAGTGAGGTCACTGGATGTGCTGTATAAACTGTATGTAGCTGAGGCTACATACAGCATACTGCACTGTGTTTGGGGTTCGAGCCGAGACTTCCTGCCTCATACCCAGGAAAACATCTGATTGGCAAAGTCAGACGTTATGTTACGGGTAAGAGACAGGAAGTCTCAGCTCAAATCTGGAACAGTGCGGTATGCTGTATGTATCCTCAGCTACATACAGTTTATACAGCACATCAGCAGCCTCACATGTTAGTGAGGAAAATAGTTTGGACGGGCCAGCTTGGCCCAAATGTAAAGCGTGGCTGGAGTTCAGTTTTAAACCACATTGGTTTAATTAATTACATCATATATTTCTTAAAATAAAACAAATGTATTTATTATACTCCAAATAAAATAAAAAAAGCCTTCATTGGGATTTCTCTGGTTTGTTAATATTTGTCGCTGAAATATATATATACTGCATACTGTATACCTGTAACATATTTTGGAAGTAGATACTAAAACAAAAACAAATCCAATACTGCCTATAAACCAGATTGAATGTGTTTGATCACCCATAGATGTGGGTAAAACTTTGCTTGTTAGAAAAAATATGAACTAATAGCATTTAATAGACCCTATGTAGTTCAACTAACGTAAAGGACAAAATTGAGTTACGTAGGGCTCTGGAGAGTATTCAAATCCCTATCAATGCTTTATTAGTCACTATAGATATATAAACATTGTACTCATGCATTCCACATAACCCTGGACTTTACATAGTAGATACTTTTTTTAAAAGGAAGAGATCAATCCCTATGGCCATAAAATAATATTATTTTGAAGCTACTTAGACATATTTTGACATTTAAAGAGTTTGTAGTCAGTGGTTCCTATTTTCCCCAGGTTCACAGGATTGTCATTGGGAATTCTTGTGCCCCATTGTATGCAAACCTATACCTGGAGGGTTGTAAAAGCTTGGTGTTTGCTAATGAGTCACACTCTGTGTACATTGGTCTGTGTACATTTTGGTGACTCTCTATATTATTGAAAAAACAGTTTGTTGTGGCAGCCTGTCTTGGGCTGTGATAAGAAACACAAAATGTTAATTGATGTGAGACTAGATGCAGGTGATGTGATCTCCGGTGATCATACTATTGACATGCTTGTTACATCCAACCGTGGCTCTGAATCATGCATAGGTGAAATCCGGGAACCCCTTATGGTAATAAGCTCACCTCAGAGCATGTGACCAGCTTTTACACTGAGTCAAAGCACGCATATGAACCACTATAGGATTCTCAGCTGTTTCACTGGATCAGTAGTATCCTCAGTGCAATGATCTCAGAGGCACATGTGTAAGGTGCGTCAGTGCACCATACTTCATAAGACTCAATAAAATACTGTAAACAGTATGGGTATGGCTTGTATCCCCTCCAGGCAGGTGTACTGTCTCTCGCTCCATCCTGGCCCCTCCCCTACGTGTGTCGATATTTAGGGTGTGGCGTATCTTCCTCAGGGGGTTCGCTTACATCAACCATGAATACCTAAATGGTCGTTTTAAAGAATTCACACCACTGGAGTAATGTCTATCAAGTGTGTGAGTTATTTAGTTATATTAACCCCCTGAGGAAGATACGCCACACCCTGAGTATCGAAACACGTAGGGGAGGGGCCAGGATGGAGCGAGAGACAGTACACCTGCCTGGAGGGGATACAAGCCATACCCATACTGTTTACAGTATTTTATTGAGCCTTATAAGTATGGTGCACTGATGCACCTTACATATGTGCCTCTGAGATCATTGCACTGAGGATACTACTGATCCAGTGAAACAGCTGAGAATCCTATAGTGGTTCATATGCGTGCTTTGACTCAGTGTAAAAGCTGGTCACACGCTCTGAGGTGAGCTTATTACCATAAGGGGTTCCGGATTTCACCTATGCATGATTCAGAGCCACGGTTGGATGTAACAAGCATGTCAATAGTATGATCACCGGAGATCACATCACCTGCATCTAGTCTCACATCAATCAACATTTTGTGTTTCTTATCACAGCCCAAGACAGGCTGCCACAAAGAACATTTTTATACATGTTTGCTATCACATATGTATGCATTTAGCACTTTTTTCATCTAATATTATTATTATTATTATTATTGATATTTTATTTTTTTGGTGTGTTATTGTGCATGGCACCTTGTAACTCTAAAGTGTCCATATAACCTCACAGAGTTTTTTTGGCACTTGTGCACTTTATATTTATCTATGCGTTTTAGTTGTGCGTTTACAGATTTTGTGCACATTATTTGTTTTTCCTATATTTTGCACTTGCACTTTACACCAGTTGCATGTTTACTATTTTATGCACATTGTTATATTCTTGTGGAACTATAACTACAGATTAAGATACATATTATCTAGTGCATAGCCATTCCAGCGCAGCGCATATTTAATTTTCTATTGGTTTTCCCTTGGTTTTCCCTGGAGCTAGCCAACATTGGTTGATCTCTATGGGAACCCAACTGAGAGGAACATCTGCCCTGAATTTCTATTGAACACTTGGCTGTGTTTTCCATCTTCTCTGACTCCCTGTGGGTTCCGGTTCTGATTGGACAGACTCACCAATAGCAGGCTAAATTTGGCTGCTTTACCCCTTTCATCTATCTCCCCACCATTAGGGGCTACAGACTCCTATTGTTACTAATAGTTGATGTTTTCTAGGGCAGGGTTACCAGAGTGGCTGCAATGCACCTCCATCTGTCTCTGAGTGGAGTTATGATTCCCCCTCTTGGACAGATTGATGTCCTCCAATACAGGGGACATCACTTTCCTCAGTTCTTGTTGTGGGATGAGGCTGGTCTCTTCCCCCTCCATTGATATGTAAATAAACCAGATAGCCAGGTTCAGAGGAAGTTGGTTTATGGCAGGAAGTGGGTGGGAGGGGCATAGAGAGGGTTTGAGAGAGACATGTGTTTTGGGACAGAGGAACAGTTGGGTTTGGAGGACAAAGAGGAAACACATGGTTTCCAGGAGGTGGACTGAGCAAAGGACCATGGAGGACATCTTGACCCCTAAGTTGAGTAATTGTTTAGTTTGCTTAATGTGCAAATATTATATATGCTTATATGTGTAGGCATATATTTTGTAAGCTATAAGTTGTGTTGTATTGTTCATCCTAAAGTTTGTATGTGTATATTTTTCCTTGTTTAGTAAAGCATTGATACACTTCAGAAGTCTAGGCTTCCTTGGTTTTACCACAAGAACTTGTTAGATAAACGCAAAGCATTACAGTGACCCGATTCAAGGTACAGTTATAGAGAAAGCTCTAGTTGAATATTTCAAGATTAATGACAACAACACAGTCTCACCTGAGGTCCTCTGGGCGGCACATAAAACAGTGATTAGGGTGAAACTCATTCAGATCTCCTCCCAACTAAAACGGGAATGGAGATCTGAAATAAGGAAACTAACTAAAGATTTCCAATCCCTGAGCAAACGTCACCAATTCCACCCCACCTCTGACACTCTTGCACAACTTGATGCGGCCTGATTAACTCTGAACCTGGCCTTGACCACTGAAGCAGAGAAACATCTTAGATGATTGGGGGCCCGTTTCTATTAACAAAAAGATAGGATCAGTTCCAAACTAGCAGCCAAACTCAGCCCTAAACCCATTCCTCTCTTCTTCCCCAAAATCGGTTCATCGTCAAGCACTATGACTCAAAATCCTATTCGAATCATGGAAACCTTTCATGAGTACTATGCAAAATTTTACAGAACAGATACTTCCTTTCCCCACCCAAGGTTAGACAACTTTCTCCAAGATATTTCCATCCCCGAACTGTCGCGTAACCGCAGAGGGCTCCTTGACAAACCTATTACAGCAGGATAGGTCCTCAAAGTGATTAAAGCCCTCAAAACAGGCTCTGCACTAGGCCCTGATGGCTTATCAGTATGTTTCTATAAGAAATTTGGACAACCTCTAACCCCCTACTTGGTAAGTTTCTTAACTCCCTCTGCGATGGAGCCCACCTTGATGGGGACTCTACCTTAGCTTAGGTCTCAGTCATGCCCAAACTGGGTAAGAATCCTAGTAATGTCAGTAACTACCGACCCATTTCTCTCATCAACAATGACCTTAAAATCCTAACAAATATACCTGCTATGAGATTATCGTGATTTATTGCCACATATCTACACAAAGACCAAGCTTGTTTCATTCACGGTAGGCAAGGCCCTGACCAAATCAGGAGAGCCATAGATATTATATTGCTTTTACAATCCCATTGGGATGGAGGCAAACCACAAGAAAGCTTCTTATTATCCATAGATCTCCAGAAAGCCTTTGACGCCGATTTCCTGGCCATACCTCTTTACAATCCTAGAATGATGGGGCTTTGGCCCCAAATTCCTGGGGATCATGCACTCTCTCTATGCCAGCCCTAGGGCTCAGGTACGATTGTTGGGCCGGTATTTTATGACCCATTTCCCATTGAGTAAGGAACGAGACAGGGATGCCCACTTTCCCCCATAATTTTTGCTACTGCTATTAAAATCTTAGCAATCACTGTCAGGAATCACCCCAATATTAAGGGTGTCCAATGTGGTCCACAAGAATACAAATGTGTTCTATTTGCAGACGACTTACTGCTTTTCATAACATCCCCCCTGACTTTTACTCCTAATATCTTTTGATAACTTCAAAACTTCGGTCATATTTCAGGCCTTCCAGTAAATGTCTCAAAATCCGTGGCTTTAAACGTATCGGTCCCACCAGCAATATTAGACCAACTTCAAAGGCACTTAGCTTTCACGTGGCATTCTAATTCTATCCCATATCTAGGCATTAACCTGCCCACTAATATAGATAAACTATACTCTGTTAATTACCCCCCATCTTTAAGAAACTAGAGGAAGATTTGGCACTTTTGTCAAAATATGATCTCTCCTGGCTGGGCAGGATCAATTCTATTAAAATGACCCTCCTACCGAGCTTACTGTATCTGTTCCAATTTCTCCCTAATCCAATGAAGAAAATAACGCTCTCAAAATTTCAATCCAAAATAATACACTTTGCCAGGGAGGGAAAAGAGTCACTGCTGCTCTTAAGCAAAACTTTGTCAATTAAAAGGTCAAGGGGGCTTGGGCCTCCCTAATTTATGGTGGTATTACCAAGTGGTGCAGATGGCTCAAATTTCTACTGTATATTCTAGGGGCCCCAGACCGGACTGGGTGTCCATGGAAAGACAAGCAGTCCCACTCCACACTATCAATTATTTGCTTTGGAAAGAAACAATTTCTTCATCTCCTGCATAAAATCATGGGGGTCGCCATCCCAAAGGACCCCACAATAGCCCTCCTAAACACTCGAGAAAACCCCTAAACATACCCAAGCTCTCATTTTTTATATGCTATTGGGAGCCAAGATTACAATCGCCAGGGCCTGGAAAAAAGAGTCTCTCTTACAGAAACAAAATGGATAATCTCTTGTTATTATATCTCAAGAAAAACTAGTTTCTACCCTTCATGATAACGTCTGCATGTTTAAAGGGATCTGAGAACCCTGGGAACTATATGCAACGATCCACCTGTACCCTGGATTCTAGACCTCATAGCCTGATTAACCTGGTTGATCTTCACTATAGCACTCTAACCCCCCCCCACACTCTCTCGGGCCCTATTAAGCCAATCCGCTCCTCCTCTCTTTCTTGCTGTATCTTCCTCCACCCTTTTTATTTCTTTCTTTAATTTCTTTTTTCCTCCTTTTCCATTTAATTTAAGCTTGCTCAACTTGTTTATGTTATACTTCGAAGCATAAGGCAAACTATTGGGCTACTGACCATTGGTTATTTTCTGCATTGCCAAATACTATACAAGTTATTAAGGTTAGATGTTTAGAACTTACCAGTAAGACACACTGTCCTTACCTCAATATTTAGAACCCCACTCTAGAGGTAAAGATTTCTACGTTAAAACGTTTCTTGTCAAGTTAAGGGACTATTTAACTATGGTCTTCTGTTTTTCCTCATCTCCAGGTTAATAATCAAGAGGTCTAGGAAAGCTTTTTTTACAGTTCACTCATAGGCCATTGGTTACTTACTAGGATTCAGAGTGCACCAACAGCTACGGCTCTGGTCTACCCAGGAAGGTTGACTGAAGTTTACAGGCTGTGTTGGGTTAACACCCGGATT
This sequence comes from Lithobates sylvaticus, assembly GCA_028564925.1. Taxonomy (NCBI): domain Eukaryota; kingdom Metazoa; phylum Chordata; class Amphibia; order Anura; family Ranidae; genus Lithobates; species Lithobates sylvaticus. The sequence goes on along the minus strand of CM053027.1, from coordinate 439,305,875 downwards.
GCTGATCCATTTAGATGGAGTCTTCCTGTTCACAGTTAGATCCCCCTGGGGTGACGGATCTATCTCCATTGGATGATCGGTTATCCACTCCTGCTTTTGATTTTATACCCCCACTCAGCATGTACTACTTTTGTATTCATCATGGCTATATTAAAGTGGTTGTAAACTATCCCACACAACTTTGTCCCATGTAAATCAGCATACAGAATCCTAATGAACAATGCTTGTAGATATCTCCTTACTTGCTTAGTATTGTTGTAATCCTTTTTGTTCTTTAGAATGAAGTCACTGAGCATGCCCATAGTTCCCCTGATTTACGGCACACTCTGTGTACTTGTCTGTCTATTATCAGGACTTCCTACGGCACAACACTGAAATCCCACAAGACTGCAAAATCACTCAGAGCTTCCTACTACACCCCATGTGACCATGTGACATCACATGGAGTCTAAACCTGGGCACCGGACAGCATTACTGCAGTCTTATCAGCTGAAGCTGATAATACTGACATAGGCAAACACTAGATAATCGGCACAAGTAAATACTATGAACTAAAACAAGTCAGCTATGAGCAGGGAAGCAGGGTTGCCATAGAAACGTTGAATTGAGAAGGAGGCTTGGTTAACAGTACAGGAAGTGCTCCATGTATGGGCGGAAATACACTCTAATGTAGATGGCACTGCCTTACCCCTGGAAACAATTTTTTTAAAGTTTCTTTAAACAGTAAGTAATATGCGATTTGGGCTAAATTACAGTGGCTATAGTTTGATAATTACTAGACATGTGCACACTAAAATATTTCATTTCGGAATTTCGTTTTCGTCCGAAAAATACATTTATTTAGTTACTCCCGAAATTATTTTTTATTTATTCTGTTTCGTAAAAAAATGCATTTGTCCAAAATCCGAAATAATTAAGGTTGAATCTGTCATTGAAGGCTTATGGTGTCTGTCGAATGTTCTAAAAAGATTTGACGCAGCAGCTAAACTGTGCGACGCTGCAATCGTACAATTCCGGTCGAATGTTCCACCTACAAGCCATAAATGTCCGCTCGCGCCGACTGCTTCGTCAAATCTTTATGTCGAATCATTTCTCTCTATGTCGAATAATCTTGGACTAATAGAGTTAGGTTAGGCACATTCAACCTTTTTTGCTATTGTCTCTATAATGTTGAATCTTTTCTATCTATGTCGCATCTTTTCTCTCTATGTAGAATAATCTTGGACTAATAGAGCTAAGGTTAGGTACATTCGTCCACAGGTTCGATGGACACAGTTTCCTATTGTCAGCGTCATGTCGAATCTCCTATCTATATTGAACTGTTGTCACAACGAAAACGTAAATAAAGCATTTGTTTATGTCGGATCTTTCAGTTTTCTGATTCTGCACGTTCGTTATCTTTTGTTAAAACGATAACGAAAATACCCGAAATTCGGACGAAAATGCATTTGGATGAAAATGAATGCACATGTCTAATAATTACTTATTATAATGGACTAAATGAAAAGAAGCATCAGAGTGGGAGAGTTTACTTCCTCATTTCCTGAACCTTTGCATGTTTGTCACACTTAAGTGTTTCGGAACATCAAACCAATTCAAACAAGAGGTCACAAAAGACAAAACAACAACGTCCAAGGAACTGTGGGCCTCACTTGCCTCAGTTAAGGTCAGCGTTCATGCCTCCACCATCAGGAAAAGACTGGGCAAAAATGGCCTGCATGGCAGAGTTCCAAGGAGACGACTCATCCAAGAGGTCACAAAAGAACATCAAAGCTCGTCTCAATTTCTCCACAAGACATCTTGATGATCCCCAAGTCTTTTGGGACAACATTCTGTGGACCGATGAGACAAAAGTGGAACTCTTTGGAAGGTGTGTTCCAAGTATATCTGGCGTAGAAGGAACACTGCATTTCAGAAAAAGAACATTATACCAACAGTAAATATGGTGGTGGTAGTGTGATGGTCTGGGGCTGTTTTGCTGCTTCAGGACCTGGAAGACTTGCCGTGATAAAAGGAACTATGAATTCTGCTGTCTACAAGAGATCCTGAAGGAGAATGTCCGACCATCTGTTCGTGTACTCAAGCTGAAACGAACTTGGGTTCTGCAGCAGGACAATGAACACACCAGCAAGTCCACCACCGAATGGCTGAAGAAAAACAAAATGAAGACTTTGGAGTGGCCTGCCAAAGTCCTGACCTGAATCCTATTGAGATGGTATGACCTTAAAAAGGCCGTTCATGCTCGAAAACCCTCTAATGTAACTGAATAGGACAATTCTGCAAAGATGAATGGGCCAAAATTCCTCCAGGACGCTGCTAAGGGCCTCATCAGAGTGGGAGAGTTTACTTCCTCTTTAATGTCATGTATATGAATCCCCTGTGGAGAGTTTACTTCCTCTTTAATGTCATGTATATGAATCCCCTGTGCAATGTAAGGCCCCTCTGCATTTACATACATTTTTTACGAAGGTGACCTGACCAGCAGTTAAAAACAGACCAGATTGTGGGCTGATTGGGTGTCTACCACCCGGGTTATATAGAAAGAAAATTTAAGGTCTGGAAGAACCACTCTACCACCTCCATCCCTAAAATGCACAAAGGAGGAAAACAAAAGCCCTGGGACTTTGAGTGAGGTGGAAGAGATTTGGCACACATTCACAAAAAATTTTTATGAAATCAGTTTATTAATTACAAAATTCTACATAACCAAATGGGAAACAGCAATAATTGTGCGTTACCCGGCATAGTGGCCAAGTTAAGAACAAAAGCAAAAACAAATGTCAATTCATTACATTAGATACATATCCATTGAACAATATAAAATTAATTTAAATTGATGAACCAGTTGATCTATATACACACATCAGATTGGTAAGTAGGAGTTATTTTTCTTTCTGACCCCTCCTGCCAACCAACCCCTTCCCCTGTTACTCCTACCCCAATTTATCAATATATACCCATTTTTCTATTTTTGTTTCAGACGTGATAACCATGCATCTGCCCCTGAAGAGCGAGCAAAAGACTCGTGAAACGCGTAGGGCACATCGATGCTTTTTGTCATTTCTTTATATTGCTGGGTAGTCTTGCAATGTGGTATTATCGCTTATACAGTGTTTCCATGCATGTACACATTTTATCTCCTATTATGCGTGTATATATATCAACTGGTTCATCAATTTAAATTAATTTTATATTGTTCAAAGGATATGTATCTAATGTAATGAATAACATGTAATGTAATGAATATAACAAAGGTACAATTTTAACTTGGTGCATCAGTGGCCTATACTGCTTATAGATTGAGGACTATATTGGGTCAAGATTAGGAGCATTTCGCCTGACATTAGGGTTTGTCTTGTGTTGTGTCTTGCAGAGAAAATGTATCCCTTCAATGATAGGGAATTTCTAGGAATATTCATTGATATGTTCAGGGAGCTGCCCTGTCTGTGGCAGCTGAATGACCCATTTTTTAATAATCAATGAGGCAGGCAGCGCTGGAGAAACTACTTGAATTTGTGAAGCCGATGATCCCCACGGCAGACATCAAGTATTTAACATCCAAAATTGGTGGCATGAGGAGCACTTATAATAGGGAGCGCAAGAAGGTCCAGGATTCCCTGAGATCAGGAGCAGCAGCCTTTTCTGTCAGACCAGAGGGAACCCAGGCCAGCACTCTCCAGTCTTCCTTCAAAGTTTCCTTCCCCCCCAGCTGAGGCTTCCGACGACCAACCTGGGCCTTCCAGGCTGCAACATGTGGAGGAGCCCAGCTCGAGTCAGGTTCAAAATATTTCTGGTTGTCAAATTAATGATGTTAAATATATGTTAGTTTTGATAACTAATTTCTGATTTCACAAAGTGTTTTACATATCAATAGACAGTAGTGGCCACAAATGATTGTGACAAGAATGAAAAATGATGATAATCTTTTTTATTTATTAACATTCAATCTGCAACAGTCATGAGCTGAAAATTGTGTGTGATTGATGACAACTGTGTGTGATTCCTGTGTATAAAAAAGGGACATAAAACTATGTCCCTTTTTCATACACAGGAAAGCCTCAGCCAGGCTGTGGAAACTGGCAGTCAGGAGGTGGCCGGGCCCAGTAGCCTGCCCAAATCCTAGGTCCCTCCCCTTGGCCTTCCACAAAAAAGTGCCAGGAAGAGGATTAACCTGGAGGAGGCAGCACTTGGGCTATTTATGGCTAATTTAGGCTACTGCGAGCCCTCAGAAAACCCCCCCAGTCTTCAAGAGGACTATGCCTGCATGACAGCCTGCAAAATGCTGGAAATGGAGGAGGGCCAACGCCTCTTATGTGAGGAAGTTATCTTACAAGCCCTAAATAAGGGGTTGAGGGGCGAACTCTCAAGCCAAAGCCACGTTTGTGGGTTGAACCATGGTCCTCCTCCTCCACCTCCTGCCACAATTCCAACACCAGAGCCACAGCCTGGAAGGAAGTGTGTAAGGAAGACCAGAGAGTGATGGCCTGGGTTCAGTCTGGTCTGACAAAAGATGCAGGCTATTGTATGACCACAGCCTGTGGACAGATATGTCATCTGCTGCTGTTCCTGATCTCTTGGAGTCCGGGATCGGATTGTGCTCACTATTATAAGGACTATTAAGGCCACCAATTTTGACTGTAAAATAATTGATGTGTGCCCTGGGGTACAAAGGCTTTGCAAATTTCACCAGTTACTCCAGCGTAGCCTTCCTCTGTATTTTGTTATGACCCAGAATAAATGGCTATTTATTTTTCAGAAATACTTGCCTATGTGTTTTACTTCCAAAAGGACAGTTTGTGAGTAGGCAGGTACATTTCCTAAATACAATGTCAAATTAACAAGGGACACCAACACCAACCAACCTCCTTGAGGTTAAAAAAAATACATGATAATAATGGTGTTGTGGTAAAGTCATACAAAATAAGAAATAATATTATGGAGAGCACTATAAAAAAAATGTAGCTCTTGATAAAAAAAAAAAATAAATAAAATATGTGAAACATTATTATTGAGATCTGATGGAAAACAAAATTAATATTATTCATGAGATTGCAAGAAAAAATAAAGAAAGCAGTTAGTGAGAACTCTGTGTGAATATCAGCAGCAAAACAACTTCATTCTTCTAGCATTATAAAGAACAAGAGAATGTGCTGCATTAAACTATTTAAAAAATTGCAGCGTGATGAATGTGCTATCTCCATTATGAATGTTAGTTTTACCAGACCGAGCGATTCCGTCTCGTAATTTATTCTGAGCATGCGTGGCACTCTGTGCGTCGGAATTGTGTACACACGATCGGAATTTACACAAACGCATTTTGTTGTCGGAAAAGTTGAGAAACAGATCTCAAATTTTGTGCAACGGAAATTTCCGATGGAAAATGTCCGATGGAGCCTACACACGGTCAGAATGTCCGACAAAGAGCTCCCATCGAACATTTTCCGTCAGAAAATAGGACTGTGTGTACGCGGCAGTTACGCTCACCTAAGATGTTCTTAATGCCAAGGCAAAAAAAAAACTTTTATATTGTTATAGCGAGAACATGGGCAACTGGACGTATAAACAGGAGTAACAACAGCAACACTTATTAGTATGAGGAGTTATGCCCCGTACACACGATCAGACTTTCCAGGCGACGGGGCTCGCAAGGTGTCAATCTCGCTGATCAAAGCGGCGAGATTGACTTCCTTCTCTAGTCCCGTTGTACCTCGAGTCACATTCAAAATGAACGGACTTTGCTCCGTGTGTGGGCAAGTCTGTTAATTTCAAAAGTGAAGGCGGGAAGATTTAAAACATGCTTACGGCTTCCGGCGTACTTTTGGGAGGAAAAAGTCCGCTGGAGCCCACACACGATCGGAATGTCCGGCGGACTATTAGAATTCCAAATTCTGCCATCTTGGCTGTGCGTACTGGGATGCTGCGGTTTAGGGTCAGGCAGAGGTAAAGTGAGGAGGCCCCAATTCAGCAATATTTTAATGCCCTCCTTTGGTTGATTGGTTTTGTAAAGTTACAACGAGCTTGGTGGGGAAGCCCCATTTGTATATGGCGTGATCTCAGAGTACCGCAGTGACTTGAGAGAACTGTTTACATTTTTGAGCAGTGCCAAAACATCTTGACAGATGCAGGGAGGTGGGTAGGCTTAACAAATTACCTCTGTCAGTAGATGAGTTGTAAAATAGGACTGGTGCAGGCACTGAGTCATCCATATCCTCTTGGCTGTTTGTGGACTCCCGAGTGTCACCGGCTTCCAATGAGGAGGGATTAGGTGCCACTCTGGCACCATTTTGGCTCTGCTGCATGGCCGGTGGTTGAGAAAAAAATTAATGAGAAGCCGCGACTTGTGGGGGTTGTTATTCTTCTTTCTGGGCATACTGTCCAGGTGTCGCATCTAGGAGATCCTCTCCAGTGTGGTAGAGAGGTGATAAAAGCCACTGGAGAACACAGGCTGTTGCTGTATGTCTCGAGGCTGAGTGGGGCTGGAGGGTTAAGTGGTCATCTTTCTCCGCCAGCCAGCCCCCCCATAATACATGTATTCCTACCCTGTGTAGGCTCCATCGGAGAGTTTTCATCTGAATTTCCGTCGCACAAAATTTGAGATCTGGTTCTCAAATTTTCTGACACAAAATCCGTTCACGGAAATTCCAATCGTGTGTACACAATTCCGATGCACAAAGTGCCATACATGCTCAGAATAAATTACGAGACGGAAGCGCAAGGTCTGGTAAAACTAGCATTCGTAATGGAGATAGCACATTATTATTATTTATTATTATTACAGGATTTATATAGAGCCAACATTTTACGCAACGCTTTACAATATAAAAGGGAGACAATACAGTTATAATACAATAAAATACAAGAGGATTAAGAGGGCCCTGCTCAGAAGAGCTTACAATCTAATAGGGTGGGGGAGGTGGTACAAAAGGTTGTAACTGTGAGGAATGAGCTGATGGAAGTGGTAAAAAATTTGTTGGAGACGTGATAGGCTTCCCTGAAGAGATGAGTTTTAGTAGCTAGAGTAGGGGATAGCCGGACTGGTTGAGGTAGTGAGTTCCAGAGGATAGGAGAGGCTCTGGAGAAATCCTGGAGACTAGCATGGGAGGAGGAAACGAGAGAGAGCTTGACAGTAGGAGGTCTTGAGAAGAGCGGAGAGGAAGGTTTGGGATATGTTTGGAGACAAGATTGGCAATGTATCTCGGGGCAGAGTTGTGGATGGCTTTGTAAGTTGTGGTTAGTATTTTGAATTTAATTCGCTGGGTGATTGGGAGCCAGTGTAGGGATTGGAGGAGAGGGTTAGCAGACACTGAACGGTTGGTAAGGTGAATAAGTCTGGCAGCAGCATTCATGATAGACTGAAGAGGGGATAGCCTATGGAGAGGCAGGCCAATGAGAAGGTCACCATCCTTCGAGACACCCTCTGTCCCCCAACCATGCTTCACTGCCACCTGCAAATTACCAGTCCCCAGGAAGAGGTAGCATTCCTGCATTCCCTGCTCACCTGAGAGTCCAGCAAGACTGAAGACTGGTCACGCAATTAATACAAGTACCCCACAGTGGGACTCTTGAAGGAATTTTTGTTGAGTTTGCACCTCAAGCTTCCATGTTCCTCTCAAGTTCATGTTCTCCCAAAGTTTTGGAGCTCTGCTCTCACCCCTTGTTTGAGACTCTCTTCTGTTAACTTAACTTCCCTTCTACTACCCGGATCTGCAATAATATGAGCGTTCTGCCATTTATGAGCTCAAATAGACCATTCATATGCCTTGGCACTGGTTTGAATTCACATGACATCCTCTTCGATATTTTTGGCTGCGGACTCAGCCTTTTATAATCCACAGAGACAGACTGGAACTACCCAACTTCAAAATGCAGGTCTGAGGCTGTTCTACACTACATGTGCCTATAGTCACTCTTATTAACAGCTAGGCTGTTAGACACTCTCTAACCCATATGTTTTATTTTCACTTCTAGTTTCTTTTTTTTTTTTTTTTTTCAATAGATTTTTATTGAGTTCATCAAAATCAACAAAGAAACACAGGAACAGGTAAAATATACATTGAAAGGCCCAAAGTGTAGGAGGTACAAACACAATTCACTAGAAAAGCAACAATATACAGTGGTCAACCGCCTGGCTCTGGCCCAGAGCCCGTCCGTGCCCCAATCTTGTGTGAGAGAGGAGGTGCACTCCCCCGCGGCACCCCTAAGGGGATCTAACTGTGCCGGGGAAGAGAGCCACCACCCCCAAGAAAGCATAGTGAGGAGGAAAAAAGAAGGGGATCGGGGCCAGACCCAAGTCGTAGTAGATCAACAAACATTTGCACAGTGTGTTGAAAAAATTGTGAAGATGGTCGTCTCAGGATCAGACTGGGAGAACCAATAGGCTTCAGAGACCGCTCCTGTAGCGTAAACAATGAGTGTGTCGGTGACCGTGTCTTCGTGTAAAGGACATATATGCACCATGTTTGGCGGCAGTGACCAGAGATCCCAATTATCCACTGCGAACCAACCATGGGAGATCGTATGCATAGATGACAGCGGATAAAAATGAAAAGTCAAAAAAAAATGCAAATAAAAAGAAAAACGTCAGACAAAAAAAAAAAAAAATTCGTGTGTTTGGTAGTCAATGGTCAAATCAATCAATCCTGCCTTGGTGCCTCCAGTGCTCCCAGCAGATAGGAGATATGGCCTAGTCCTTCAAAAGCGAGACAAATCTTAAAAAAGGGAATGGACGTTTGGCCTGTGTCGTAAGCATGGAATGCATATGAGATAAAATAAAAACTAAACCCAAAAAAAAAAAAGGGGACTAAACAAGAGATGAGCATAGGTCAAGAAGGAGATCAGAAGAGACAAAAGAGTGAGGATGAAAGGAAAGGAAAGAGACAGAGAGAGAGAGAGAGGAGAAGAAGAGGCAAGAAGAAGATCTTCAGTGACGGAGCATAACCCGCTGCCTTACTCAGCGCCTGGGGAAGTGGAGGTGGCTGGAATCAGGGAGATGTATTTAAGCCAGGGTTCCCAGATGGCTTCATGGTTGGGAACAGTGTCTAAAATGATGCTAGTCATCTTTTCCTGGGCCATAATCCATGATATTTTTCTTTTAACTAGGGTGAAAGAAACAGAAGGCTGCTTCCAGGAGCGAGCAATGGTTAGTTTAGTACCAAGTAGAATGAACATAATGAGGCGTTGAGTCAGTTTCGGTGTACCTGGGTGATGAAAGTTTAGAAGAGCTATTTGAGGAGTCTGGGGGATGGGCCTATCTGTAAGTTTCCTAATGATTTGGAAGACCTTATTCCAAAGTCCCCTGAGCTTGGGACAACTCCACCATGTGTGCAGCATCGACCCCACATGTCCACAATTTCGGAAACATAATGGAGATGCATTAGGGTAAATTTTCGCTATTCGGAGTGGAACGATATACCACCTCATCAGTACTTTCAAATTAGCCTCAATCAGAGTTATGTTTAATAAGCCTTTGTAAGCAGAGGTTGATGCTTTATGCCATTCCCCCAGACTCCAGCTCTGGTCCAGGTCCCTTTCCCATTCCCTCATGTAGAGAGTTTTGGAGGATGCTGAGGCAAGTGATTGGTATATCACCGATATCCCTCCCCGCTGCTCCGTGGCCTGACCACACCACATCTCATACGCCGTAACTGTCAGGGAATTGGGCTTGGAGGACCCCAGAGAACAGACAAAATGAGAGATCTGATGGAGTCTGAACCTTTCCGTGTGGGGCATGTCCAGCTTTTTAGAGCAATGAATGGGTGTCAGGGGCCCCATAGAGCTGACAAAATGTCCAATTCTATAAAGCCCTCTATCCAGCCACCATTGAAACGCCTTAATGTCCATGCCCGGGGGGAAGAGCGGGTTTCGAAAGATATGTGAAAGCGGGTGCCAATGTGATATCAAAAGTGGGTTTCCTTTAAGCGAATCCCAAAGCCTTAGGGAGTGGGATAATGTTGGGGCCATTACAGCAGGTCTAGTTTTGGCAGGGCACCATAAAAGGAAGTCCAGGGTGTATTGGGGAACCGCCTGCCGTTCCATATGCACCCAGTCAGGGTGTGCTATTTTAGAGTAAATGACAGAAAGTTGAGACAATTGAGTTGCGTGGTAGTACCAGAGAAGATTAGGTAATCCAACCCCCCCCTGAGCTCTGGAGCGATAGAGGGTCCCCTTCGCCACCCTGTGTCCCCTTGATCCCCAAACAAAATGTACTATCTTAGATTGGAATTTTCTAATCTGATCCCTAGGAATAGGGATGGGTAGGGACCTGAATAAGTATAAAATGCGTGGCAAAAGGGTCATCTTAACAGCGTTAACCCTACCCATCCAGGAGAGTCCAAGGTTATCCCATTGTCCAAGATCATTTCCCAGTTTGCGAAACATTGGAGGGAAATTAGCTGCATAGAGACTGGGGATCGCCTTATCATGCCATTGAAATTGAAAGTTTTCTTTAAGTTGTGAGACCAAGCTGGTGGGTAAGTTTATGTTTAAGGCTAGAGATTTTGCATAATTAACCCAGAGACCAGTAACTTTACCAAAGTCATCGAGCACCTTGCAGATATTAGGAAGTGAAGTCAAAGGCGAAGTGACAAAAAGCAGCACGTCGTCAGCAAATAGGGCACATTTATGAGTTTGGGGCCCACAACTAACTCCGCAGATATCGGGGTTATCTCTTATGGCGATGGCTAGGGTCTCAATGACGATGGCAAAAATCAGTGGAGAAAGGGGACAACCCTGCCTCGTACCCTTGCGAATAGGGAAGGAGTCGGAGTAAAAGCCTTGCATTCTAATCTTTGCCTCCGGGGTGGCATATAGGGCCGTAATAATGTTAAGGAAGGATTGCCCGAAACCCCACCTCTGTAGGATAGGAGTCAGGAAAGACCAGGAGACAGTATCGAAAGCTTTCTTCAGATCTAATGAGAGTAGGAGCCCCGCCTGAGAAGGACCCCCATCCCAACCTGATTGAAGGAGGGAAACAATGTCAATCGCCCTCCTGATCTGATCCGGGCCCTGTCTCCCAGGTATAAAGCCAGCCTGGTCCCTATGTATGTAAAGACTGATAAAAGAAGAGATCCTGTCTGCCAAGATTTTTGTCAAAATTTTTAGGTCATTGTTGATCAATGAGATAGGGAGGTAGTTAGTAGGACAACTAGAATCCTTGCCAGGCTTGGGAATAATTGTGATGAAGGCGGAGTTTAAGACATTGTCAAGCTGAGAGCCCGCTCGTAGTTGGTTATAGAATCTAGTTAGATAAGGAGTTAGGGTGGCCGAAAAATTTTTGTAATATGGAGTGGAAAAACCATCAGGGCCAGGGGCTGAGTCATTGCGGAGATTTTTAATAACTAAAGTTACTTCTTCAGCTGAGATCGATGAGTCCAATTCAGCACTGTGTTGATCTATGATCTTGGGTATGTTTAGTGAGTTGAGAAATGAGTTCCGAAAGGTAGGGGAAGAAACCTTTCCGTCATCACTATATAGGGAGCTATAAAAGTTGTGGAAGACCTCTAGGATCTTTTGAGGGTTTTGAGAGAGGGTACCATCATGAAGTCTAATTTTGGGTAAGGTGTGACATTTCATTTTAGGGGTCAGCCTGTTAGCTAGGAGGGAACCCGGCTTGTCCTTCTGATGATAAAACCTACTCCCTGCCCAGCGTAAACTCTTTTCCGCTAATGCTGTGAGTGCAAGATTCAGGGCAGTACGTGCCGTGTCAAGTTTGTTCGCCGTGGTTGGACAGGGGTTACGTTTGTGTAGTTTGCTTAACAGTTGAAATTCTTTATCTAATCGTGCCACATCTGTTTTACGAGCCCTATGAACCCTAGAGGCTATTTGGATAATTTTACCCCTAATAAAGGCCTTGTGCGCAGCCCATAGTGTAGTAGGAGAAATATTATTGACATCATTCAATAAAAAGTATTCCTGCAGTCCCTTTTCAATTTCAAGAGCATGAGCAGGATTACTAAGAATCGAGGCATTAAGTCTCCAATAAAACCCTTTACTGGGTCTTGACGATCTGTTCATGGTGAGCAGGAGCATGGAGTGGTCCGACCAGGCAGAGTCTTTAATGACAGACCTATTTACCAGCGGTACGTGGGTAGACAGCATAAAGAAATGATCAATTCTTGCATAGGTGTTATGGGGGTGAGAAAAGTGTGTGTAGTCTCGTGCACGAGGATTTATTTCCCTCCACACGTCCACCAACCCCTGGTGAAAGATCTGTCTAGCAACATTGAGGCTCTGCCTGGTGGGACGGATACGGTCCCTGCCAGGCGGGCGGGACTTGTCAAGTCCTGCGTCAAAGGCAGTGTTAGAGTCGCCTCCATAAACCGTCAGGCCCTCGGTAAGCGGGTTCAAAGTGTGAAAGAGGTGTTTGAAAAATTTTGATTGTCCCCGGTTTGGAGAATAATAGGAGATAAATGAATAGAGTTGTTCAGCAATGAAGCCTTTCACCAGCAAGAACCTGCCGTCCGGATCCTTAAACTCAGAGAGAAGAGAGAACTGAGTATTGCGGGAGAAAAATATGCCTACTCCTTTGGATTTGTTGTCAGAATTAGCCATGTAGAATTTGGGGAATTTAGCGTGTATAAAGGATGGAGAGTATGATTTGGGGAAATGTGTCTCCTGGAGGAATAACACATCTATTTTACGGTCATGGTAGGACTGGAAAATTTTCCTGCGTTTAATGGGAGAATTGAGCCCCTGAACATTATGCGAAGCAATGCACAGGGAGGGGTGAGATGTGGCGTGGTCAGCCATGGAGCATAACAGAGGGCACAGCTAGTGATTCCCATTCACTTACCTTTAACTCAACAGGAAGCCTGGGGTTCAGACGAGCAGTATTCTCAGGGACAGCAGCCTCCATATTCCGGCAGGAGTACGAGCTCGCACGCATCACTGGAAGAAGAGAGTGTTTAGTACAAGTAAGAGTGAATAGAAAAGAGCAAGAAAAGAAAAGCTTAGGGAGATCCCCAGAGTGGAAGCAAAAGAAAATCATCCAGTTCCGAAGGAGAAGAGTAGAAGGGAAAAACATTAAAAAAAAAAAAAAAAAAAAAAAATTAATAAAAAACCCGAAACAAACAAAAAAATAAAAATAAATAAGTCAAAATAATTCAGAAAAAACTTTTTCACGTCCCCCAACCAGTGGGGAAGAATCCGAGGGCAGAGGAAAATCTGCGACTCTGAGTACAGGAGGAGGTGCAGTGGTACCACCCCTCTCCTTCATTTCTGCCTCCCCTCATCCCCTCCCCTACACCTTATACTCCTCCCCCTCCATAATGATACATACACATGTACTATACCTATCCTCTCCCTTTCGTTCCTACCATCTCCACTGATTTGTTTCTAGACCCCCCCCCCCCATGCTGCACTGACACTAAGTCTAAGTTACTATGGTCAATCAATGGGGCTTTTACGGACCTTAATGCAAATGTAATAAATGCCTTTTATTTATGTATTTATTTATTTTTTTGTGTTTGTTTGTTTATTATGTGCCATATAAGGGCAAATGTGCACAAAAGATATTGGCTTATTAGACTTCAATTGGCAAAGTCAACATGCTATAACTAAATTTATTTTACACATCTCGCCTTACAATAATACCCTCCTGATATCTTTGAGGGGAAATAAATCACAGGACCTAGGATCCCCCCTTCAGCCTTGTCAGCTTGCTTGAATCTTATATACAACCTTTTACCAACCAACATCTTAGACTGTCATATGCTAATTGACATTATCTACGCAATGAGCACAATTTATTGTTGTCCATTCATCTATTGCAGTAAACCATCTAGGAGCAGGTTTGTGCTTACATAGCGAAATGTGCCCGAAGCATACCATCACTGAAGCCCTTTCTGTGTAATACCCCTCTCCTCAGACATGCACAGGCACTGGTATCTGACCATCCATAGTGTTGTAAAGAACACAACAGCTTGGGGCCTAATTGACGACAGAACCTACTTTCAACAGTAAATCATCTTTTTCATTGATTAATGATAACACCAGAACAGTAACCTCACAGTTGGCTCCCACACTACTCTATGGGTTCTTCTCTTTACATACACAATAATACATTATATGTTTATATTGGGCATTAGCAGAACATAATGATGAGATACACTATTTTCATTCTCAAAGGGGAAGCTCACGTTAACATATTTTCACACCCGCTAATACAAGATGCTCTTTTTTTCGAAACCTACTTCAATGCCGAGGCAAACACTTTCGTACAAATGGGTTCTCTGCTAACAAACACACCTCACTCTCATCTCCACTGGCATACACCCAAATTCTTTTCAAATGTATTGTTCAATGGAGTGCCATCCCTAGTCAGCTGGCTAGCTCACTCCTAGAAACATCAAACACCATTTACTGATGAGTGAAAGGAAAAAACATGAAGCACATAATTCTACATTGATAATCTCCCTTGACGCTGAAGATATCCTCCAGCATTCTCCCTCATACATGTCTGTTTATATACATGCATAATTCCAGGGGTATAGGCGATTATACACAAGATCAGACTTGTTGGTCGTGAACTAGAGGGACCTTTTACACATGAAGAATTCAGCCTGGCCCTTAGACAAGCTAAAGTAGGTAAAAGTCTTGGCAATGATGGGTTTAATGCGGCATATTACAAATCTTACTCTGATATACTTGCCCAACCCTTTATGCGTGCATTTAACACACTCTCAACACCGGACCCGCAACATAATACCCTGCTAGAAGCACATATCTCTGTCATACCTAAACCTGGAAAAGATCCCACATCTGTGACCAATTTCACTATTAAATATTGATATTTGAGTAGAAAAACTTCTATTGATGGGATTTTAAAGGCAACAAACAAAATGTAGAAAATAGATATACATTTATTAAATACATCAAGAAATTTCATGAAAAATTCAGAACATTAGATACAAAAATGATCCTAAAAACATTGTACATGACGAAAGAAGACACAGTGATACTTAAATCCAATGCGTTTCAATAAACCATAGTATTTGGAATCTTCATCTGGGAATTGTATCACTGTCTACAAATAGATCAAAAACACAACATTTTAGGAATGACGTATAGGGATCACACATGAAATCTCATGCATATTATCCATACATCTACACAGTGAGTAGGACAACAGAAAGGAGTCCAACTGGTTACATCCCAGATACATCAAAAATATATATACTTACATCAACATAATTACATGTGTGGTAATTGCATTCCCCACGGTGTCAACCTATAAACCAGATCCACAGACCAGACAGGGTATGGACCCCAGAAATTTCTACAGGACGGCCAGATAAAAAAATATCCAAATTTGCATTGGTGCTTGAAAGACACTGCAAATGCTGAAAACACATGCAGGCTGTTAAAAGACGGCAGTGCAAGAACAGCATAACATTTTTTCTGGGGAAAAAGTTATCATGCATCACACTTACTTTATAAAGGCTTCCTGCTTGTAATGCTCAGAAGGCTGTAGTGTACCGACACCCTGCACCCCACTAGGTATTTAAACCTCTTTCAGCTATAAGCTGAGGAGGGGAATGGCACCAATACACCATCCTTGGCATCCTATTTGTATGCTGTTACGTGTATCGTCCCACCCCGTCACGTGATCTTGATGACGCGGCCTGCAACAGCGCGCCGCATCATCAAAAACAGGCTGCGCACCAGACACAAGCTGTGTATAGGCGCGCCCCGTTGCCACGATTACTTGGACACTGCAGAGCTCCGCCCATCACAATAATGCAATGACGTGGCCCGCAGCAGTGCGCCAGGCAATACGGGGAGTTTGCGCAGTCTGAATGCCAGAAGTAGTCCAGCGGTGTATTCACCGCTTGGACATACGACTTGTTGTACTCTCCCATAACTCCTGTCTCCATGATATACTATCCTAAGAGATAATAAACATTGATATTAAGATTTAATCAAACTGAATACTCCATGTGATTAACTCCCTTATTGTCTAAAAACAAGTCAGGTTTGTTCCAGGTAGAGAAGCCTGTGACAATACCCTAAAATATTCACCATTTATTTACAAATTCCAAAAGCAAGTCTTTTTCCTATCATTGAATGTGGAGAAGGCATTTGACAGGCTGGCTTTGGACTACCTAACAGCTATTTTACATGCAATAGGCTTGGGCAGCAGATTAATTACATTTATTATGGCCTTATATGCCAACCCTTCGGCAAAAGTTTGGGTCAATGGCCACCTGTCAGATACATTCTCCATCCATAATGGCACACAGTAAGCCTGTTCCTTATCCCCACTACTCTTCATACTCATGCTAGAACCCTTCTTGAGGCGATTACGGGAAAATAGATTCATTCACCGTGTTACAGTGGCAGATCGCCAGTACAAACTGGCAGTGTATGCGGATGATATCCTACTTTTTCTTTTAGAACCACAAATAACACTCCCCAATCTTCTTAAAGGGGTTGTAAAGCTTCGTGTTTTTTTCACCTTAATGCATCCTATGCATTAAGGTGAAAAAACACCTTGCAGTCACCGCCCCCCCCCAAGCCCCGGTTTGAGTTACCTGAGACCCAAATCTCCTTGGGCGCGATCCCGCGTTGCTTTCACCGAGCTCTAGTCGGCTCTTCATTGCATGACTGATAGCAGCGCAGCCATTGGCTCCCGCTGCTGTAAATCAAATCAATGACGTGGCGTGCCAGGGGGTGGGGCCAAGTCATACATTTGGTGGCTATGGCCGCCGAGTGTTTCACATGGGAGCGCACCCGCAAGGTAACCCCCTCGGGAGAGAGCTTCTCAGAGGGGGTTATCTGATGCGGGGAGGAGCCACAAGAGCTGCAATGGGACCCCAGAAAAGGACGTTCGGGGCCACTCTGTGCAAAACGAACTGCACAGTAGAGGTAAGTATGACATGTTTGTTTTTAAAAAAAAATTAAAAACAAACCCATAGTATCCCTTTAAAGATTTTTAGCTCTTTCAATATATATCCAACTTCAAATTTAATTTTAGCAAATCACACACCCTCCATATATCACTTATCATGCAGCTAGTAACTCAAGTCAGCAAAACTTCCCATTCACATGGCAGACAGAGAAAATCACATACCTATGAATTCAGTTGCCCAAATGACTCTCGGACCGATATACAATAAACAATTTACCTATTCTTCACACAATCACAAATAACCTCCAAAGTAGCACAAACATACTTTTTAATGGTACGGTAGAGGAGCCATCCTCAAAATGAATGTGCTTCCAAGTCTATGTACTACCTTCCTTTTGCACCACAGATGTCTGAGAATAAGCTTTGACCAACTCATTATATCAAATTACAGGGAGGGATATGACTTCAAGATCTAAGGTCTTACTATTGGGCGTGCCCCCCAGCATGCATAGTAGATTTGAACGTTCACCATCGCACAAAAGATTGGGTATGCCTGAAGCGTCCTTCTCTAAATCACTTCTGAACACTATTCCATGGTTATCTAGTCGTAATACCCCTAGACATGTGCAAAATCATACACTTATTGAGCCAACATTATCCTGCTTTCTAGCCACATGTAAAAATCTTGACATATCCTAGATTCTAGGTCCGATAACACCCATTTGAAAAAATCCAGACTTCCAACCAGGGATGGCTCACACCTTTCTAACTTGAGTGAACACTGATAGAAAGCTATGTGTGCACTGCTTTTTCAATAGGGGTACTCCACTCAAACACTCAAGTTGTTCCACAACTTCCACCCAAACACATGTAATCTCTATGATTTACAACCTCCTCTGGGCA
The DNA here is from genome assembly GCA_028564925.1 of Lithobates sylvaticus. Lineage (NCBI taxonomy): Eukaryota > Metazoa > Chordata > Amphibia > Anura > Ranidae > Lithobates > Lithobates sylvaticus. The sequence continues at coordinate 439,288,126 of CM053027.1, read as the reverse complement.
AATAAGACCTCAAAATCCATGAAAGATTGCAGAGTTTGGACTCATGACCTTAATGCCGCATACACGCGATCAGACTATTCGGCCGGACTATCCGGCGGACTTAATCCGGCGGACAATCTGCCGGACTTTCCAGTGGAGTTCCGAACGTGCGGACTTGCCCACACACGCTCAGACTTTTCCAGACTAGACTTAATCCGGCGGACAATCCGCCGGACTTTCCAGTGGCGTTCCGAACAGGCGGACTTGCCCACACACGCCCGGACTTTTCCGGACTAGATCCGGCAGATTGTGGTCTTCTCGCCGGACTCCTCCGCTATCTTCTTCTAGCTCTTTTACTAGCAGAGTAGCCGCGCTTTCTTCTTCGTCGCCGCCGACGTCCGGGGTTATTCTTCCAACTTCGGGGTCTTGTCCCTCTTCGGTTCTTCTTGCCGGGCCTCAGCTTTCTTCTTCCAGCTCTTTTACTAGCGTTGGCCCAGTCTTCTGTCACTGTCCCTGCCGCCTTCTGCTTCTGCTTCTTCTTTCTTCTCCCGATGTTGACACGACACTGTCACCCCTTGTAATGGCCGAGACGTGTTGCGCGGCCACTTATATAGGGACAAGGAGCGGGGTCACCGACTCATGTCACATGGTGCCCCAGCCCCCTTATGATGCCACAGTCCCGATGGATGCTGGGACTGTGACATCATACGGGGCGGGTCACCATGTGACATGAGCCGGTGACCCCGCCCCTTGTCCCTATATATGTGGCCGCGCAACACGTCTCGGCCATTACAAGCGGAGACAGTGTTGTGTCAACATCGGGAGAAGAAAGAAGAAGAAGCATTAGAAGCAGAAGGCGGCGGCGACAGTGACAGAAGACCGGGCCGAAGAGCGGGACAAGACCCCGAAGTCGGAAGAATACCCCCGGACGACGGCTCCTCCGCTAGTAAAAGAGCTATCAGAAGATAGCGGAGGAGTCCGGCGAGAAGACCCCCAAGACGGAAGTAGACCCCCGGAGCTGTCTAATAAAGTATTTTAAAAACTTGTGTTGTGTTTTTTATTTACACTTTTTTCACCAGGGGAATGGGTAGAGGTAGATCGTTCCCCATACTCATTCACATAGGGAGGGGGGCCGGTATCTGGGGGCCCCCTTATTAAAGGGGGCTCCCAGATTCCGATAAGCCCCCCACCCGCAAACCCTGACAACCAACGGCCAGGGTTGTCGGGAAGAGGCCCTTGTCCTCATCAACATGGGGGCAAGGTGCTTTGGGGTGGGGAGGCCGCAGGGCCCCCTTCCTCAAAGCACCCCCCCCCATGTTGAGGGCACGCGGCCTGGTACGGCTCAGGAGGGGGGCCTCTCGCTCTTCCCCACTCCCTTTCCTGACCGGCCTGGCTGCGTGCTGGGATAAGGGTCTGATATGGATGTGGGGGGGACCCCCACGCCGTTTTTTAAGCGTAGGGATTCCCCTTTAAATCTATATTAGGCGACGGGGCTAGCGAGGTGTCAATCTCGCCAGTTGAGGCGGCGGCATTGACTTCCTTCGCTAGTCCCTTCTACCTGGAGTCACGTTCAAAATGAACAGACTTTACTCCGTGTGTCGGCAAGTCCGTTCATTTCAAAAGTCCTGAGGACTAGCACACAGACGGCCGGATTGTCCGCCGGACTGCCGAGTCCAGCGGATAATTTTGAGTCAAAACTTCTTTCTAAGTTCTCCAGACTTTTGGGAAGAAAAAGTCTGCCAGAGCCCACACACGGTCGGATTGTCCGGCGGACTCTAGTCCGTCGGACCAAGTCCGCCGGAAAGTCTGATCATGTGTACGCGGCATAAGTTGGATCCTTCACATGAGGAATGGAAACTCATATACTGTAACACCCACAAAGGCTCATAGAATGTTTACATACAGGAGAACAACTACAAACCGCTATCACATTGAAATAGGACTCCTGTTTAATTACACAAATTCAATCACTCAATCCTTGACTTGTGCTCGCGTTGCCATCGAGCATCGGGTATCATCCTACACATTTGATGGGAATGCCTACTACTCTAACCATATTGGGTTTCAGCACATAACACGATTACAGAGGTGACAACAGTTACTGTTGAATTTCTTCTAGCACAATTCCTTCTCCACCACTCTGCCACCCTGCCCTGCAATTACATTAAATCACTTGCAATGCATATGGTAAATGTGGCCAAAATGTGCATCCTAGTACACTAGAGAGAGGACCTTCCAGAACCCCAACTTTACCCTCCTTTCTTATTCTTTTTGCCTACCTTATCCTTACGTTTTTCCTGTCAAATGTTAACCCTGCTCAAACCATCATAACATTACCATCATTACAGTTTTGGTTTTATCTTCTGAACCCACACAGAAGCTGGAGGAACTCATTGGCCAGTGTGCAAAACTCTCACTTTGATACCTACCAAATTCTGCACATTCCTCCAAAGACAGAACATACCTTTATACTCTTCTGGAGTGAACCAAATCCAGTCCTTCTCATTATAACTTATACCTCCTATTATAATTACCCTACGACACTATACTAGGAAACTGCTTTATGACAATAGACACACCGTAATATACTTTAGTGCAGTTGGGGACATGCTATGTTTAAGGTGTTTCAGTACTTTTTGTTGTGTCATTTGTAACTTTCCACATGTTGTCATATCTAAAATGATTTAAAGTTGCTTGTTATAATATAAACTATTTCTTTCTAATGTGATCTGACTTTGTTATAAGATTGTTATAAGATTTGCATTTGCCAACTATATCTATTTTTTTCTTACTCGTATTTTACTTTGCTCATTTGTAAACATTTATTTTTGTTTCCACTAAAAACAGTTTGGAACAAAAAATAAATACATTCAGCACTTTTAATGGATGTAGAGAAGCAAAGACGGCAGATACAACTTATGCAGGAGAATTTGTTTCATCTCTGTGTATCACCTGAGGATGGGCCTGGATATTTGTAAGGAATTACATCCACTAATGAATTAATAAAAATACTAATAATTATGTATAAGCTAGAGATTCAAAAAACTAGTTTGGCAGCAGCATTTAAAAATATCTGATCGGTAAGTCATGATGTTTTGCTTTAAAACATTGGTGTCTCATATAAAACAAGATGAATGCTTAGAGTGTCTATCTATCTATCTATCTATCTATCTATCTATCTATCTATCTATCTATCTATCTATCTATCTATCTATCTATCTATCTATCTTTCTGTTTTGATAAACTTAGCTTGCCTGGTCTGCTTGTGACAAAAGTGAACTGTCCAGAAAATGATGTATAGCCCTCACACTAGGTTGCTCCTAAGGCACAGTTTGATTTATGAGAAGTACAAAGTCATTGAGTCCACATAATGCTTCATAATCCCTTAGCCTGTTCCATCAGTACAAAAATAAAGACATCTCTTTTCAACTATAAAGAGAAATAAAGAGAAGTGCCTATTCTGAAAACAGTTTTTTTTTTTAACTCTAAACTCTCTTGTGTATTAAATACATGAGCAAAATTAAATCCACTGTATTTGAAAGTATATGTAGTGATATAGCTTTTATAATAAAATGTTTTCATCCAAACGGAAGCTCTAGAGTGAGAAAAATATTTAACCACTTTAAGACCAGGCCTATTTTTCAAACTTGTTGTTTACAAGTTAAAATCATTATTTTTTTTGCTAGAAAATGACTTAGAACCTTCAAATATTATATATTTTGCAATACTTTCTGTCACACCGTATTTGCGCAGCGGTCTTACGAGCTCTCTTTTTTTGGAAAAAATACACTTTTTTGAATAAAAAAATAAGACAACAGTAAAGTTAGCCCAATTTTTTTTATATTGTTAAAGTTGATGTTTCGAGTAAATTAATATCCAACATGTCACGCTTCAAAATTGCGCCTGCTCGTGGAATGGCGACAAACTTTTATCCTTAAAAACCTCCATATGCGATGGTTAAAAAATTCTACAAGTTGCATGTTTTGAGTTACAGAGGAGGTCTAGGGCTATAATTATTGCTCTCACTCTAATGATTGCGATGATAACTCACATGTGTGGTTTAAACACCGTTTTCATATGCGGGCGCTATTCACGTATGCATTCGCTTCTGCATGCGAGCTCAGCGGGACAAGGCGTTAAATTATTTTTTTTCTTATTTATTTTACTTTTTTATTTTTACACTGTTTTTTTTTTTTTTTTGATAATCTTTATTTACAAAAAAATGGTGTCACTTTTATTCCTATGACTGGACCTCCTAAATATGAGATCTGGTGTCAAAAAGATCTCATATAACACTAAAATGCAATAAAAAAAATATACTAATTTGCAAAAAAAAATGTCCCTTTATGGGTGGAAGTGACATTTTGATGTCACTTCTGGCCTGCAATTGTATGGAGCCGAGCGGGGGCCATCTTCCCCTCACTCAGCTCCATGTCAAGCAGGGAAGAGGATGCAATCACCTCCGCTACTAACGACTGCTCCGGTAAGTGGTGGAGGGCACAGGAGAGTGGCGGGAGGGGTGGCCCTCTCCCACCACAGATAAAAGTGATCTTGTGATGAACCCACCGCTGAGACCACTTTTATCTTGAAGCAGACCACCTGCTGAAGAAGTGGATACCGGGGTTATGGCAGCTAGCTGCTGCCATAACAACGGTATTCCACTTCAAAATGCCGCCGTATAATGACGGCGGGAGTGGTCTGTTGGTGGTATTTAATAAATGCTGGTATTTTTATTTTTTACGAAAGAAAAGACCAAACATTAAAAAAAATATATATTCTTATTTGCTGTCAGTAAATTTTGTAAATAAGTAATTTTTCTCCTTCACTGATGCTGCACTGATGGGCACTGATAGGCTACACTGATGGGCACTGATAAAGTGTCAATGGGCACTGATGAGGCGGCACTTATGGACACTGATTAGATGGCACTGATGAGGAGGCACTAATATGCTGCACTGATATGTGGCACTGATATGTGGCACTGGTAGGAACTGATAGGTGGCACTAGTGGGCACTGATAGGTGGCAGTGGTGAGCATTGATGAGCAGCACTGGTGGGCAGGGATAGGCGGCATGGATAGGCAGCACTGATGGGAGGTACTGATGGGCACTAATGGGAGGCACCGATGGGCATTGATGGGCAGCAATGATGAGCAGGCACTGATGGGCACTGATAAGAGACACTGAATGGCATCACTTATGGGCACTGATTGGTGGCACTTATTGGCATTGATTGGTGGCACTTATGGGCACTGATTGGTGGCACTGATAGGCACTGATTGGTGGCATTGCTGGCACTGCTGGGGCTTTCCTGTAATCAGGGCACTGATGATCAGTGCTCTGATTATCTGCCCGCACTCTGTCAGTGTGAGACGAGGAGATCCTTGTTTACATGTGACCGGCTGTGTCATGGCTAAAGAGCCAAGGCTCTTTACAAAGATCGGGGTCGCGCCGTGTCCTAGCAACACGGAATGGCCACAGTCGCCTTGCTGCACGCCCCTTGGTCACACGATAGCGGCCGTTCTGAGGTGCAGTCATATGACGTCCATCATTTGACAGTGGGTGGGCAGCAAGCGGTTAAAAAGTGAATTTGTTAGAAAGCTCAATATATTAAGTGCATAATCAATGTGTTTGAAAACATGTACAGTACATCTCTGCTAGTCCCTATATTTACCTAGTGTCTGCATCTTCCTCAATTTAGTAGAAAAGTAAAAAACAGAAGTATATCCAAAGATATTTTGGCTATACTTCTCCTATGGATCACAGAAGTGCAGTTTTGCAGCCAACAGCTTTTTCAGCTAAAGCCCACTTTCAGCTGTCATAATGTAGATGGTCCAGGCTCGGAAAATATCATGAGTTTACAGTTGAGATCCAAAAAGAAGCCTGGATCGGCAGCTGGTTCTGTCTTTCAGTACGCTGCTGGGAGATTAAGCCAGCCCTTCCCACCGCTCCACAGCCCAGCATTCCAGTAAGCACTGGAGTGAAAGAGCAGGGAACCATTGACTGACAGTCACCGCTCTAACTGCTCAGTTCTCTGGGTAAAGCTGGCAGGAGACAGCTGGAGCTGGAATTGGAGCTGCAGCCATCTAGGTGAGTATGATTTTTTTTCTTCTAATCCTTTACTTCTCTTTTGAAGTGATATTAGAGCTTTGATTTTTTTTTTAATAATTAACATGCTATTCTTACCCGCTCTGTAGAATTGTATTGCATAGAGCCACCCTGATGCTTCTCCGGTCCCTCCTGGCTCCAGGGCATCAAGCATCTTCACACCATCCACTTGTCAATTCATAGACTCCAACATTCATAGAAAACAAGATTTTTACAACAACCTACACAAATCTTGGAATAATAGGCATCAATAAAACATCTCCTTGATGTGATCACATAGGTATTGGTAAGGGTGCAATGACATGGAGCAGACTCATCCAAAGTTGACATGTTTCATCCATAAAGACTTCAACTGGGATGAGTCAAGATCCATACATTGCACATTAATATAGATAAATAGTCCAGAATGATTTGACTTACTACAGGCTGGTCGCTGTCCTCTGGCATTTTTTTTTATTTTTTCACTATCATCATTGAAATTTACTTTTGTTTTCTATTCACTATTTGGAATATCTGATTACATGGTGGCCATACAATTTAAGTCTCTTAATTTTCATATACAGTATCTCACAGAAGTAAGTACATCCCTCACATTTTTGTAAATATTTTATTATATCTTTTCAGGTGACAACACTGAAGGAATTACACTTTGCTACTATGTAAAGTAGTGAGTGTACAGCTTGTATAATAGTGTAAATGTGCTGTCCCCTCAAAATAACTCAACACAAAGCCATTAAGGTCTAAACCGCTGGCAACAAAAGTGAGTACACCCCTAAGTGAAAATTTCCAAATTGGGCCCAATTAGCCATTTTTTCTCCCCAGTGTCATGTGACTCATTAGTGTTACAAGGTCTCAGGTGGGAATGGGAAGCAGGTGTGTTAAATTTTGTGTTTCCGCTCTTACTCTCTCATACTGGACCCTGAAAGTTCAAAATAAACTCATACAAATGTATGAGTCTGATGCTCTGCAGGGGGGCGGCGCCCCTAATGGACACGCCGTTCCTGGTAAGACCCTTTTCACATGGAGCGGACTCTGTCAAGCAGATCCGCCTGCTCAGCAGGGGATCTGTCTGCTGATCCCCGCTGAGCAGGCGGATGACAGGTTCGTGTCTGCTCCGCTGATGCAGAGCAGACACGGAAACAGCTTGCTATTCTCTATGGGACGGTCGGATGGAAACAGACCGTCTGTCCATTTTCAATGGATACCATCCGATCCGATCTGCTAGATGGAGGGGGGTATGGAACCCCCCTCCATCTGTTTTTAGCAGACTGGATCAGATGCAGGCGGGTATAAACGGACACATGTCCATTTACATCAGCCTCTCCATAGAGAACAATGGGTGTTCTGATTGGGCTCACCTGAAAAACAGACAGGCAGACCAGATTGGTGTGCTTGTGTGAAAGGGGCCTAAGCACAGCGTGCTTTTACAGGGATGCACAGGTGTTCTGTGCATCTCTGTGCAGGCAGTCCTATTGATAGCATTTGGGATGTAGCACTTGCACCAACAGAGCCTTTGCTCCCAATTTTACATCAATGTAGGTCCGCATGCATGTCCCTGAGCTCACACTGTCTGTGTTCAGGTCATTAACCAAAACCCACATGAATGTCAGATTGGGAAAAACAGCTATGCCTATGCAGCCGTTGCATCCCAATTGACATAAATGGGATTGCTTGTACGGGGGTGCACGGAACACCTGTGCATCGCTGCATGGGTAAACATGGCCCCATGGGCGTACACTTTAGTATGCCACATGTGAACGATGCTTTAGTACTAATTTAGCAGGAATTTTGTAAGTTACGTTGTGTTTATGTGTAATATTAATGATGTTAGTGTATTTTTTGTGAAAATAGCGAAATGATGAACATTTGCACAATTATTGCAGGGCCCAAAAAATCTGTAGCACTATTTTTATTCTACAGGTCATGTCATGTGTTTTAGAAAATGTCTAGTTTGAGGGTTTTTTTTAATTCTGAAAGCTGTAAGTGAAAAATGAAAACCTCCTGATTTTTAGAGAAATTTTTGGGTACATTCAATTTTAATCATTTTGCAAAAAGGCGCAATTTAAAATTTACAAATATTTGTTATTTATTAACTCCATATAGATTAAGCTTTTATATTTAGTAGAGATTTAGCAGGGATTTTGTAAAATGTGCTGTGATTTTATCTGATAATAATGATTTAGTGTAGTGTTAGTGTATTTTTTTGCGAATATATTGGTTTGATAAACATTTGCGCAAATACCGCAGGGTCTAAAAAATCAGTAGCACCTTCTTTTTATTCTAGAGGTCATATTCATTCAGAAAATATACGGTTTTGTTTTTTTTTTAAATCAATTAATCAAACACGGAAATTTTAATCAGTAACAGCCCTAATATAGATATAGATATATATATATTTTTTTTTTTTTTTTTTCTTTTTTTTTTTTTTTCTTACCAAACCATTTCTTTTTCAAAACAACAATACATTTATTGAAATATAAAAGGTAAAACATATTTTAAGAAAACTTTAGGCATGTGAATAGGAACACATAACAAAAATGTAGTGGGCTTTTCTCACATTTGAATGCAAAAGTGGGAATACACCTTTAGTGCCTGTTCACACCAGAACATAGTGTGGGAAAACCCATATCACATACAAAATACACCACTTTTGCAATTTGCAGTTGGTGTCAATATTAAAAGATGGACACTCCAAACACAGGTTGTGAATGCAGTGGGTTTGCCCGTACTGGAGAGCATGGTACAGAAGAACCATGCAATCTGGTTGCAGCGCATTTTTTATAGTAGCGCATGCACTACTTTTGGTGAAGTTTAGTGCAATTCAGCGCATTCAAAAAGAATGGGCACAAATCACACTGCACTGCAGGTGTATTGCACAGGAATGTGCAGCGTGTTCTTATGTGTGTCCTGGTGTGAACCAGCCCTAAGAGAAAAGTTCATGTAGCTAAAGCAGGCTATGCATTGATTGAAAATTGACTGGGTTAGCAGGGACCAGACACATTTCAATCCATGTATGGGCACCCTGGTTGTACAGAAGTTGATTTGTGTACAACCAACCTGTCAGTTTTTTCCTGATCAATCAGTGTTGCTGGCTATAGCCTGAAGCACTGATCATTGTGTTCTGACAGCGGGGAAGGCTCCCTGCAGCCAGAACACAATAGCACAGTGGGAGGATCAAATGTGTGGATAGGAGAATTGGATTATTTTTTTCCTCAACCCCCTGGGTTGAAGAAGCTGAACAACGGACCCCATTGAAAAATCAATCAAGTGCACATTTTGAAGGCTTATTTGCAAGTTATTGGGTGTACAATGGATATGGGGGTCTGGGTACTGCCCTGTGTGACATGTATCAAAGCAAAAAAAGTTTTTAAAAATTATTATTTTAAATGAGCAAGGATTTAATGATGCTTAAAGTGACACAAAAAAAATAAAACATTTCGGGGGCGCATGTGCGGCTCGTAAGATGGTGGACGCACTAGACTAAAGCTCTGGCCTCGTCTCGTGTATCCGAAGCTCCCGCTCCGCTACATCAGCGTCTACAGATCCGGGAGTCCCTTCACCCGATTCGGGAACTATCCAGCTACCCTACGGGCACTGTATGGGTAAGATCGGTGACCAGAGGCACATATACCAAAAGCGTTCCTCACAGGCCGCACTCCAGCCCTCATACCTCATGGACAGATACCTGTATAGGCCACAATCCCCGGCCTCGATTAGTTTGGCGGACGCCGCGGACCCACCAGACGCACTTCCGCTGGTCGACTCCTCACTTTTTATTGAAAGACCTCCACCTAAACCACAAGCCTCTGACTAGCTAGATCAGCATGCAATGGCTACTTTAGTGACGGTGGAAGTTTTAGACCTGAAATTGCAGGCCCTGCTTCAGAACCTTACACACAACATAATCAAGGAGGTGAACAAACTGGCTCATGAACTCTGAGGGGAAATAAACCAGCTAGGGGAACAAGCAGATACCCTGGAATCAAAGTTTGATGACATGGTGAACTATGTCCAAGCATTAGAAAATTAAAACACTAATCTTAAAAATGCAGTATCACAACTGCAAATACAACAAGAAGATCTTGAGAACAGAGAACGCCGGCAGAACCTCCGGATCTGCGGGGAACCTGAATCCATTACAGACAAAGATATCAGACCCTTGGCTCTCTTTATCTTTATTAATCTGGCACCCAACATCTCTGATATTGACTGGCGCCTTGACAGAGCTCACAGGTCGTTAGCTCCCAAGCCCCCTCAAGGTGCCAATCCCAGAGACATTTTTTTTCTCTTTCATTTCTACGAAAGCAAGGAAGCCTTGACCATAGACACCCGTAACAAGTCCAAAGTGGAATTTAAATCTTAATGACTTATCACCCATAACACTGGCTAAACGTCGCACTCTGCGCCCGATTACCGCCCACCTACAGCACCATCAGATCCCATACAGATGGGCTTCCCTTTCTGCCTGTCGGTGACCAAGGATGGCTCACAACACACCATGAGAGACTTCCAAGAAAGTGAATCTCATTAAAAACCTGGGACTCCCCCCTATCCCTGAAGAGGATTTGCAAGCACAGGTTCCATCTGCCAGACCCTTCTCAACCCCGGGAAAGATTTGGACTCCGGTTCGCCACAAATCCAGAAAGGCCACCTTCACCCCTCAGAGGAATGCAACATCTAAAGGCCCCACTTGAATATATCCTTGGATAAATCTTTATGGTTTCTTTTTTTACACATGGAGGCCCTGTTTTTCGCATCTCTATGTTCTAGAGTCTCTGGGCTCAGAGACTGACTCCCCTTACTTGTTGTGCCCACCCAAGGGCAATGTTACCAGGACAAATACTATTTACATCTTACATTTGCTGATCGGATCAGACTGAGGCCGACGAATTGAGTCTTGTGGACTGTCATGTCCCCCAACATGGTCCTGATTTTTGACCATATCCCCCTGGAGGAATCCTCCTCCTCGGGCATTCTACCTATATGATTCACATTTTTTGTTCTACTTTTTCTTTTCTTTTTTTTTAAGGATCCTTTTTGATCCTACACCCAACTACACAGCTTACTTTCACTTACAGGTTCATCCTTACTTGATGTTTTTTTTTATTTTTTTTATGGTTTTACACATGCATGACTATACATGACTATACATGACTATGTTTCCACTCTCCAAGTTTACCCTAACAGGTTTAACTATATAAGTATTCTTTATATGCTCTTTACATCATGGTTTATGCAGAACTTATATTTTATGAATATAATGTGTTCTTTGAGCACAATATATGGTAATGGCTGTTAGTATGTTCTCATGCAATGTTAAAGGCCTGAACTCTATCCGCAAAATGGTGGGCGCTAAAAGAGTTCAGAGCCTCTAACGCAGACCTGATCATCGTCCAAGAGACACATTTCAAGGCAGAGGGCTCATTCAAATTCGCATCTAGACACTTCCCCACAGTCTATGTTGCCTCTGATCCTTCTGGAAAAGCTGGGGTGGCTAGCCTCCTCAAACGCTCCTCTGCCATATGAGTAAAATCCTCTTATCTCGACCCTCAAGGCCGTTATGTTCTCCTGAACTGTGATCATATGAACACCTCTTTCACCTTAGCTAACGTGTATGCACCCAATTCGAGACAAATTGGATTTCTAGAAAATTTCTTTGAGAAACTCCAATCCTTCTCCCAACCCTTCCAGATCATTGGAGGGGATTTTAACCTCTGTATGTCCCTGAACAAAGACAGAGCTGCCCTGTTTCAAAACACCCCCTCTATTCAGGTACAAAAATCATCCTCCTCGTTCCGTAGAACGATTAGGACACATGAACTGTTTGACTCTTGGAGAATAAAACACCCAACCGCCAAACAGTTCTAATAATTTTATTTGGGGAAAGTGGAATTCTTCTGAATACAATATGGAGGTTCAACCTCCCACATTGTGATAGATTTAAGTCACTGATAACCCAACAGATATCTGTGAATAGATCACTAAACTGATCTGATGTTAAAAATGCTGATATACATATTATACCATGATGTAATACCATACCTTTTTCCTTTTTCTTTATCCTGTATACTGTAATTCAGACAAATTGAACATTCTAAATATCTTAAATACTTTACTTTTATTAATGATTGTAACCTCATCCTATATTACATATAGAATGTTACATTTGCTTGTAATTCTTGACAAAATTTCACAAATAAACAATTTATAAAAAATAAAAAAAATTCTTCAAATATAGCACCTTAGTTTGCCTGTAGAATGGCACATTGCACTGTGTATAGAACCTACTGCAGCAAAAAATACATAAATAAAGAAAAAAATTGAATTTTCCCTGCAAGCTTTCTTTATTTTGTAAACAGCAGCTTGGGTAGCCAGTCTGAATGATGAGGCCACAATTTAGTGCACTAGGAACAAGGTTAGAGATTTTTTTTGATAAATTCTGGTGTCTGTTTAGCAGACTTTGGTTAGAAGTAACAGGTGCGAAAAACTGGGCTTTGAGTGTTGGTGGTATCTTCACACTGTACCCCTATAGAGATACTCTTGATGGAAGCAAAAATTGGCCTTGCCATCAACAATTTAAATGATATGCACCTGTCCAACATGTGTGGAAAAATTGGTCATTTGGGTGTTAATTGTGCCCATGAAACCTGTACAAAAAAATTTATTCCAGATAAAATCAACACCCACAAAGCTAGGCAGCATAGACAGTTTTTCAGAAATTCCACATCCCAAAAACACTTAATCAGCAACATCAGCATCAGGGGCTTGATAGTTGCTGCTAATCCAGGAATGATTCATTTTGATAAATGTCAGCCAGTCAACTGTGGGCAGACACGCTCTTTTATCTGTCAAAAAACCTCCAACGGCACTAAATGCCTGTTCAGAAAGGAGCCTGGATGCAGGGCAGTCCAGCAGCTAAATTGCATACTGGGTCTTTTCTCATAACCCAGTAACCCAGTGGATCGTCGACTGGAAAGCTCCCATGCCTGTTTTTGCCCCTAGATAATCTCCCACCATATGATGCAGACGCTGCCAATGGGATGTGGAAGTTGACAGCCCTGGGCGCCAAGGACTAAAATTTTTAAATGCATCACTGAGGCAGCCTCCGTTGACCAACAGAAGCCTCATAACTAGCTTTTGAATGAGACTGTAACCTACCAGAGTCTAAAAAGTTGTTACGTAAACTCCTTTTTAAGGTGTCCTCAAGATATTTAATCCTCTGCTCCCTTTGTGGGGATGGGATGAGTTACGGGACTTTTGCCATGTAACAGTTGTCAAGGAGGGTTGGCAACCAATAATGATCCTTCTCCTTGATGCCATGGATTCTCGGGTCCTTTCACAGGCTTTGAAGAATAAGAGGCCATGCACCTCATTTTTGCAGAGGCATGGGAAGCAGACTCCTCTGGGTCACTGAGGATTCCAGTAGCTGGAACTGCCTCCTCCCAGCCATGTACTACTCCCAGGGGTTCTGGGGATGGAAAAACATCTCTTAAGGTTTGAGGCATGTCTTTCTCTGCTTTAATTCCTCCAGAATCCTCTTCCTCCTCCCTTTCCTCTTGCATGTTCTGTGGTAAGAATGATGTCTGCATAAATGGGGCCTTGAGAGGAAAGGAAGTCCGATGCTCTGCCTCAAGTGCCCTATGCACAATGCTATGCAGAGTATGCTCCTGCAGGAACACAACAGGGATTGTGTCCCTGATGCATGTATGGTCACGGCTCACCATCCTTGTCGCCTCCTCAAATGGTGACAGTACAGTGCATGCATCCTTTATCATCAGCCATTTGTGTGGAGGAAAAAAGCTGAGCTGTCCTGAGCCTGATGTTGTGCCATACTCGCAGGTGGAATTCATGGTGAATTTCAGCCAATCAAACACTTTCTGTTTATGACTGCCTGAAATGGCCACAGACTCTCCTGGCCAGCTTGATAAGATCTTGCAACCCTGGGTACCTGTTTAATAAATGCTGCACAACCAAATTGAGGACATGTGCCATGTGTCAACTTTCCTTTTCGAAGGGCGTACAGGTTAGTGCCATTATCTCACACCACCATTCCTGGCTCAAGCCGGTGTGGTGTGAACCACCTCTGGGCCTGCCCCTGCAGATCTGAAAGAATCTCTGCTCTGGTGTAGCTCCTGTCCCCTAGACAGACCAGCTGCATGGTATTTTTTAGCCTGACTCATTGAATGCTTAGGGGGTACTGGTGGTCCATAGGACAATTCAGCAGAGGAGGGCATGGAGAATAAGGAGGAGGAAGGGGTGGAGCTGACAAATCTTGCATCATTACCACCAGCTGTATGGAGACGTGGCAGCAAAACAAGCTCCAGCACTCAGCCCTGTCCTGCATCCTTCCTAGTTGCAAGCAGAGTTACCCAGTGTGCTGTGAACAAAATATATCATCCCTGACCATACTTGCTGGACCACGTGTCAGCAGTAACGTGGACCTTGCTGCTGACTGCCTTTCCCAACTATGCCAAAACATTGCCTACCACGTGATGGTACAGAGCTGGAATGGCATTGCGTGCAAAGAAATAGTGATTGGGAACCTGCCATTGTAGTACAGCACATTCTGAAAATTCACAGAAGGGGCAGAATTAATCAGATTCAAAGGCAGGAGTTGGAAAGACACCAATTAAAATAAGCTGGAATTTAGACACTGGGTATGTGGTGGCAGGGACTGAAGCAGCTAGGGCAGAGAAATGTTCCTGCTATACTCTACAGCTGGTGGTGTGCTGCTGGCAGACGCGCTGCAAGGACATGTGACACCCTTCAGTATACTATCATCCCTGTGAGTGGAGGCTGCTGAGAGGTTATGAGATATAGTGGGGGTAGACCAGTAAGGTCAGGAGTGAGGAGGAGAAGAATTGCGTCCCTTTTATGTGGCTCTTGCCAATGGGCTGAATGGTGGGAGGTTAAATGTCTTTGCAAGCATGTGGTACCCAACTGGCTGGTGTTTTTGCCATGCTTGATCTGCCTGAGACATAGTTTGCAAATTGCAACAATGCGATCAGCTGCACATGTGCTAAAAAAGGCCCAGACAACTGAGTTGTAGGAAGTGGGCCAGGAGGTAACAGCTCCCCAATCTGATGGAATAGGGTGGCTGCTCTCAACTCTTCCACAATGGCTTCCTCTGGAGGACATCCTGCATTGTTGGGGTTGTACCTCACCCTCACTTTCCTCCTCTGCTCAAACCGGCACCCAAGTCACATCAGTGACCTCATCATCATAATTATCCTCTACATTCTCATCATCACTGGAGCCAACTTGGCAATACGCTGTGGCTGGGGGAACACGGTGGACAATTTGTTGTTTATCAGTGTTATGTCCTCTCTGTAGGCTCTTGTTGCTACCTTCCTCAACCTCAGAACCAAATTCAGAATCAAGTAATGCCTGTGCATATTCAAGGGCGAGTGGCTAACGCTGTGTTCAAATAACTCAACTGACTCCTCAATACATGATGCTGGGGCTATGGCAGGAGTAACTGTGGACAAGGAGGCAGAATAAGTCACTCTGACAGCTGCAGGGCACTGTGAACTAGTCTCTGCTTGGGTGATAGAGGATGCTGTGGATGGATAGCACAGGCAACATCACTAAACAGAGAAAATGGTGCCCTGCCTCAGGATGTACCGCTTCCATCCTTGCCTGTGGCTACATAGGCTGCTGGCCCCCTCACAGTGGCATGGGGCATCTTGCTCTGCTTGTTGGCCTCCCAGACATGATGAGGGGGCTTATTACTGAAATGTAATAGGGACAGGGAAATGTGTCTGTTAACCTATAACCTGTAAACCTGTTAGATTCTGCAAAAGACTTGAGACTGGAGCGGAGGTTCACCTTCCAACAGGACAACGACCCTAACATACAGCCAGAGTTACAATGGAATGGTTTAGATCAAAGCATATGTATGTGTTAGAATAGAGTAAAAGTTCAGACCTAAATACAATTGAGAGACTGTAGCAAGACTTTTGTGAACAGCAACAGAAAATTGCTGTTCACAGATGCTCTCCATGCAATCTGACAGAGCTTGAGCTATATTGCAAAGAAGAATGGGCAAAAATGTCACTCTCTAGATGCCCAAAGCTGGTAGACTTGCAGTTGTAATTGCAGAGAAAGGTGGTTCTACAAAGTATTGACTCAGGGGGGGGGGGGGGGGGGGTAAATACAAATGCATGCCACACTTTTCACATATTTATTTGTAAAATATTTTGAAACCCATTTATAATTTTTCTTCCACTTCACAATTATGTGCAACTTTGTGTTGGTCTATCACATAAAATCTCAATAAAATACATTTATTGGGTTGTAACATGACAAAATGTGAAAAATTGCAAGGGGTGTGAATACTTTTTAAAGGCACTGTAGAATGCAGTAAGGTAAAAATAAGCCTTCAGCCTTTACACCCACTTTAAGGTCTTCTAATGATAATAATGCTAAATCCTGTCAAGTTATTTCTAGGCATAACTTGTATCATCAACAAACACTGAAACTGAGCTCTTGTTTAAACTTTAATATCATTAATAAACAAATTGAACAGCATTGGCCCCGAACAAAACCTTTGGGCACACCACTGACACATTTAGACCATTCAAAGAATAAGTAATTTCTCACTACTCTCTGGGCCCTTTCATGTAGCCAGTTTCATATCCATGTATATATACTTTCATCAACTGACATTATTTTATAGATTTAATGTTTATGAGGTACAGTATCAAATGCCCTATGGAATCTAAATAAACTGTGTCCACTGGGCTTCCACCGTCCACTTTCTCACTTACTTCCTCATAAAACATGCAAGCAAAAATGCTGTTTTTTATTTTTCTTTCACATTAATTAGTTCTCTATGCAAAATGAAACATCATCACATTCACTAAGCTCTGGAAAAAAACCCTTGCAAAATGCAACTTCCCTTGCAAAGTCAGCAGTCTATTTCACTTTAGTAAATCAACCCTTAATGTCCTTTATAAAGTAGTTAGGTGGAGTTGGAATGGCAGGGAAAGCTCCAGATAAATTTAAGGGGAAGGGGGCAAGTAAAAATATTTTTTCTTTTATGTTTAAGTGAACATACCATTCTTCTTTTGTAAATCAACATATTGGTCTCATGGCAGTAACAGCACTAGTGGTGAAAACAATAAAACCTAAAAAAGAACATTGAAAAAAAAAAGAAAAAGAAAAACAATATATATATATATATATACAAAAGCTTTAGTTGGGTGTGAAAAATGCTGTAAATTAGGATTCTTTTAGAAATAGAAGTGTTAATAGTTTATGTTTTATCAATAACAAAATGGAAAGTAAATGAACAGAAGACAAATCCAAATCAAATCAATATATGTGTTCAGCCTTTGCCTTTAAAACAGCATCAATTCTTAAAATCTTCTAGGTACAATTGCACACAGTTTTTGAAAGAACTCACCAGGTAGGTTGTTCCAAACATCTTGGAGAAGTAACCACATATACTCTGTGGATGTAGGCTGCCTCAAATCCTTCCTTTCATGTAATCCCAGAAAGACTCAATGATGTTGAGATCGGGGCTCTTTGGGGGACAAACAATAACTTCCAGGACTCCTTGTGCTTTTTTATGCTGAAGATAGTTCCTAATGATATTGGCTGTATGTTTAGCGTCCTACTGCAGAATAACATTTGGGGTCAATCACACACCTCCCTGATGGTATAGCATGATGGAATAAGTATCTGCCTGTATTTCTCAGCATTGATGACACCATTCATTTTGATGGTGTCTCAAGCTCCATTTGCATAAATGCAGCCCCAGTGTTGCAAGGAACCTCCACCATGCTTCACTGTTGCCTGCAGACACTCATTATTGTACCACACTCTGGCCCTTCAGTGAACAAACCACTTTCTGCACCACATTTCCTATGTATTCAGTTATAAGATGTGGAAGCAAGGCTAAGCAACTCAACTGTGCAAGAAAACATAGGTTCATTCTAACACATGAATATATTTTTTATCTAAACAATTCCATTGTAGCTCTGGCTATATGTTTAGGGTTATTGTCCTGCTGGTAGGTCAACCTCTGCCCCAGTCTCAAGTCAGGTTTTCTTCTAAAGCCCCATACACACGGTCGGATTTTCCGATGGATTCTGTCCTATCGGACAATGTTGTCGGAAATTTCGACCGTGTGTAGGCACCATCGGACATTTTCCATCGGATTGTCCGACGGACAAAGTTGTATCTCCTGCTCTAAAGATTTTCCGACAACAAAGTCCGATCACACCAATTCCGATCGTGTGTAGCGAATTCCGACGGACAAAGTGCCACGCATGCTCAGATCACATTACAAGACCAAAGCTATTGGCTACTAGCCTCTAGGTAGTCCCGTCGTAGGCAACAAACGTCACCACGTTCAGAATGATCGGATTTTCCGACAACTTTGTCCGACCGTGTGTATGCAACACCAGTGTCGGACTAAATCCGTCTGACAAAATCCGATGGATTTTGTGGTCGGATTTTCGGATGGATTGCGTGGCTCTATCCATCTTCCCATACATCTTCCAATCAACTTCCCACAACATGATGCTGCCATGTTTCATGGTGGGGATGGTGTGTTCAGTGTGATGTGCAGTGTTAGTTTTCTGTCATACATAGTGTTTTGGGTTTAAGTCACAATGTTAAATTTTGGTCTCATCTGACCAGAGCACCTTCTTCTATATGTTTGCTGTGTCTCCCACATGGCTTCTCGCAAACTGCAATTGGGACTTCTAATGGCTTTCTTTTATTATTACTATTATACAGGATTTATATAGCGCCAACAGTTTGCGCAGCGCCTAACAAAATAAAGGCTGACATTACAGTTACATTACAATTTGGTACAAGAGGAATCAGAGGACTCTGCTCTTTAGAGCTTACAATCTAAGATGGAGGGTAAATTGATACAAAAGGTAATAGCTGTGGGGAATAGTAAGTAAACAGTGTATTAGTGAGAAGCAGGATAGGCTTCTTTAAAGTGAAGGGTTTCAGGGATCGTCTAAAGATGGATAGATTAGGGTAGGAAGTTTCAACGGATGGGAGAAGCTCTGGAGAAATCCTGAAGGTGAGCATGGGAGGAGGTTATAAGGGAGCTAGAGAGCAGGAGGTGTTAGGAGGACAGAAGAGAGCGGCTTGGATGGTATTTTGAGACTAGGTTAGTGATGTAGCTTTAAACAAAGGCTTTCTTCTTGTCACTATTCCATTAAGGCTAGATTTGTGGAGTGCACAACTAATAGTTGTCTTGTGGACAGATTCTCCCACCTGAGCTGTGGATCTCTGAAGCTCCTCCAGAGTTACCATGGGTCTCTTGGCTACTTCTCTGAATAATGCTCTCCTTGCCCAGCCTGTCAGTTTAGGTGGATGGCCATAGGTTTGCAGTCGTGCCATACTCTTTCCATTTTCAGATTAAGGCTTGAACAGTGCTCTGTGAGATGTTCAAAGCTTGGGATATTTTTTTTATAACCTTACCCAACTTTAAACTTTTCCACAACCTTATCCCTGACCTGTCTGGTGTGTTCCGTGGCCTTCATGATGCTGTTTGTTCACTAAGGTTCTCTAACAAACCTATGAGGACTTTACAGAACAGCGACATTTATACTGAGAATACATTACACACAGGTGGACTCTATTTACTAATAAGGAGGCAATTTGTTCCACTAGATTTTAGTTAGGGGTATCAGAGTAAAGGGGGCTGAATACAAATGCACTCATTTTCAGATGTTTATTTGTAAAAAATTTAGAAAGCCATTTATCATTTTCCTTTCACTTCACAATTATGTGGCACTGTGTGTTGGTCTATCACATAAAATCCCAATAAAATACATACGTTTTTGGTTGTAACATGACAAAATGTGGAAAATTTCAAGGGGCATGAATACTTTTTAAAGGCATTGTATCCGACTGCCTCTAGGGCAGGGGTACTGAATTAAAATTCAAGGAGGTCCGGTCGACAAAATTTTCTTTGGGTCCGAGGTCCGAATCTCAAGTCTGTGCTATGACTCAGAAAGATTGTAGTCACTGCATGTCTATCCTCTACACCAGGTGTCCCCATCACAGTGCCCCTCTACACCAGGTATCCCCATCACAGTGCCCCTCTACACCAGGTGTCCCCATCACAGTGCCCCTCTACACCAGGTGTCCCCATCACAGTGCCCCTTTACACCAGGTGTCCCCATCACAGTGCCCCTCTACACCAGGTGTCCCCATCACAGTGCCCCTCTACGCCGGGTGTCCCCATCACAGTGCCCCTCTACATCGGGTGTGCCCATCACAGTGCCTCTTTACATCAGGTGCCCCATCACAGTGTGCCTTTAAATCTGGTGTCCCCATCACAGTGCGCCTTTAAATCGGGTGTCCCCATCACAGTGCGCCTTTAAATCAGGTGTCCCCATCACAGTGCCCCTTTACATCAGGTGCCCCATCACAGTGCGCCTTTAAATCAGGTATCCCCATCACAGTGCCCCTTTACATCAGGTGTCCCCATCACAGTGCCCCTTTACATCAGGTGTCCCCGTCACAGTGCCCCTCTACACCAGGTATCCCCACCACAGTGCCCCTCTACACCAGGTGTCCCCACCACAGTGCCCCTCTACACCATGTGTCCCCATCACAGTGCCCCTCTACACCATGTGTCCCCATTACAGTGCCCCTCTACACCAGGTGTCCCATCACAGTGCCCCTTTACATCAGGTGTCTCCATCACAGTGCCCCTTTACACAAGGTGTCCCCATCACAGTGCCCCTCTACACCAGGTATCCCCATCACAGTGCTCCTCTACGCCAGGTGTCCCCATCACAGTGCCCCTCTACACCAGGTGTCCCCATCACAGTGCCCCTTTACATCAGGTGTCCCCATCACAGTGCCCCTCTACACCAGGTGTCCCCATCACAGTACCCCTTTACATCAGGTGCCCCATCACAGTGCCCTTTTATATCAGGTGTCCCCATCACAGTGCTCCTTTACATCAGGTGCTCCATCACAGTGCCCCTTTACATCAGGTGTCCCCATCACAGTGCCCCTTTACATCAGGTGCCTCATCACAGTGTGCCTTTAAATTGGGTGTCCCCATCACAGTGCCCCTTTACATCAGGTGCCCCATCACGGTGGGCCTTTAAATCAAGTGTCCCCATCACAGTGCCCCTTTACATCAGGTGCCCCCACTACAGTGCGCCTTTAAATTGGGTATCCCCATCACAGTGCCCCTTTACATCAGGCATTCCTGTCAGAGTGTCCCCTTACATCAGATGTCCCCATCAGAGTCCCCCTTAACATAAAATTTGCCCATCAGCATGACCCTTATTTTACGTTAAGGGTCATGCTGATGGGCACATTTTATATTAAGGGGCACTCTGATGGGCACAACAAAATGTGCCCCTTAACTTAAAATTTGCCCATCGGAATGCCCCTTTAATATAAAATGTACCAATCATTGTTGCTCTAAAAAAAAATATGCCCATCAGAGTTCCCCTTAACATAAAATATGCCCATCAGAGTGCACTTTAACATAAAATTTGCCCATCAGCGTTCCCCTTAACATAAAATAAGGCTCACGCTGATGGGCACCTTTTGTGTTAAGAGACACTCTGATGGGCACGCTGATAGGTAACAAAATATGCCCATCAGTGTGCACATAAAAAAATACACCCATCAGCATGCTCCTTAAATTAAAAAAATCCAGCAGTGTGCATATTAAAAATATACCCATCAGTGTGCCCCTTAAAATATGCCCAACAGTGTGCACAATAAAAATATTCTTATGAATGATCACTAGTTAATGTGGCCCACATACCTTAAATACAGGAGGGAGGGCACAACTGAAATGTTGAATGGACGGAAGCTGCGAGATATACCTTGCATGGAGAGCCAGGACCCGGGAATCAGGAACCGCGGACAGCAGGGGCGCGGGGCGCGCACGTGACATCACGCCACTACTCGCAGCCCGTGAGTCTGAGCCTCTCTTTTTAACTCCGAGAGACGCTGCCAGGAGCAGGGGGCGGGAGCATGCACGCAGTGTCACTGGTTGCTGGGGAAACCCGCGGTCCCAGCAAACCAGTGATTGCTGATATTTACAACCATGGGGTTATGGCGGTCAGGGCAGAAGCGCAGCTCGGTCCGGACTCGGACCGCGGGCTGCCATTTAATGACGGCTGATCTAGGGGGATCAAGAAATAATTTTTCCCCTGCTGGAGCAAATTGGATCATGCTTTGCTGTTTTTTTTTTTCTTTTGCCTTCCTCTGGATTAACTGTGGGTTTCGGATTGTGTATATAGGATTGTAAAAAAAAATCCCTTTTATTGCTTGAGTTAGATGGACAAGTCTTTTTTCAACCAGACTAGCTATGTAACTATGAAAAAGCTAATTTTGCTCCTTTCTCCCTTTTCCATTTTGTAGTCCACTCTTCTCCTTATCTGACCACATTTCTCATTTTAATTAGTGTGTGTGTGTGCATTCTTTTCTGTTAAAAAGAAAAGGTATACTGAGACACTACTCCCTTGGACTTATATTACATTGAAAAATGAACTGTTATGTTAAAGTTTTTGATGTTCTAATGCTCAAACTAGGATTCCACCAATAAATATTGAACTTGTTCTCTTTAACTTTCTTATTTTCAGCAGGCAGCCACTACTAAATAATGTTTTTTTTTTTTTATTATTATCTGTAGGGGGATTTCAAGGGTGCCACCAAATTCCAATAGGAACTAAGCCCACTTACGGTATGTAGCGCCGACACTTTTCTAAAGTGTGCGCTATAGTGTAAATTGAGTTTTTCCAGAACTGTAATGGAGTTATGGGGGTTAATTGTTTAGGTCATTTACTTTGGCATCAGCTTGACTGGGCTGTACTGGAGTTCTGCCTGGTCATAGGTGCAGTGAAGCACCTGTGACAGGCTAAGAACACAGCTTGGTTGGACGTGTTAAGTACCAATCTTTCCTGGAGCCAATCAGTGGGTGCGCCTGGCCCCGCTGTGTGTTCTGGGAAGGGGTATTTAAGATCCTGAAGTCACGTGTTTAGGATTCGGCTTCTTCTTTGATTCATGGTTCATGGTTCCGGTCCGGGCCAGCCCCGTGAGGGGTCCCGGACCCAGGAGTGTCTGCTGCCCCTGTAAGCCTGGTCGCCCTGACCAGCCCCAGAGGCCCTCATGGTCTGGGATGGGGATCCGTCCGTTCCCGAGCCTCGGAACTGGCTAGTTCGAGGCCCAGTAACTGAAGGAGGATTCTGAGGTGTCCCAGTGTTCTTTCAGGAGTGGAGAGGCACAGCAACTCGTACAAGCGACCAGGGGAGGACTCTTCGGAGGAGGGCCAAGAAGCTGGCTGCTCGGTAAGAGCCTGGGAGCTGAAGTTGTATGGACACTAGTGAATCCGCATGTCTTACGGTATCGCCGAAGCGGCTGGAAGATCCAGGTACCGTAGGAAAAGTTCCCAATTCATCTTCAGTTACAATCTAGTCTGTGGCAGAGATTTTGCAAAATCTTTGAATCACTTGTTGGCTGTTAAATCTACAGTTAGAGGTTTATCCAGCAGTGAAGCGCCCATTTGCGAGTGGCTACTCTCTGGGTTTCCTAAAGAGACATTCATTTGATGTCAGCAGTTCTAAAGTGCCTGAGCTTTATCACCCGTACCCTCTATTCCCAACTGAGAGACTGTGTTATATCTGAATGTAGAGGCCATAACCCCCAGGGGCAGCCTTGACTTTTCTGGGCTTACCAATTACCTCCTCGTAGCTCGTCTTCCATTGTCTAGGGGTTCCCAGGGTTAGTACCCAGTAACTTCAGAGCTGACACACAAAAGTCCTTTTGAGGATTTTTATTTTGCACGGGTGAGATCCAACAGTAACACAGTCTCAGGTGGGAATAGAGGGCACGGGTGATAAAACTCAGGCACTTTGAACTGCTGACATCCACTGAATGTCTCTAGTTAGCCCACAGAGTAGCCACTCGCAACTGAGCACTTCACTGCTGGATAAACCTCTAACCATAGATTTAGCAGCCAACATGTGATCCGGAAACTTTGCAAAGTCTCTGCCACAGACTAGGTTGTAACTGAAGATAAGTAGGAACCTTTCCCACTGCACCTGGATCTCTCAGCCTTCTTGGTGATACTGTGGGAAGTGGGGATTCTCTAGTTTCCATACAACTCAGTTCCTAGGCTCTTACCGAGCAGCCAGCTTCTTGGCCCTCCTCCAAAGAGTCCTCCCCTGGTCACTTGTATGAGTTGCCGTGTCCCTCCAATACCGAAAGCACACCGGGATGCCTTTGAATCCTCCTTCAGTTACTGGGCCACGAACTAACCAGTTCCGAGGCTCGGGAATGGAAGGAATCCCCACCTCAGACTATGAGGGCCTCTGGGGCTGGTCAGGGTGACCATGCTTGCGGGGACGGCAGACACTCCTGGGCCTGGGACCCCTCACGGGGATGCCCCGGACTGGAACCAGGAATCAAAGCAGAAGCCGAATCCTGAACACATGACTTCAGCACCTTAAATACCCCTTCCCAGAATACACAGCAGGGCCAGACGCGCCCACTGATTGGCTCCGGGAAAGATTGGTACCCAACACGTCCAACCAGGCTTGGTTCTCAGCCCGTCACAGGTGCCTCACTGCACGTATGACCAGGCGGAACTCCAGTACAGCCCAGCCAAACCGATGCCAAAGTAAATCCTGTACAATTAACCCCCAGAACTCCATTATTATTTTTAATAAAGTGTGGACACTACATGAACGTTACCATTTGCAAATAAAAATCCTAAAAAGGACTTTTGCGTGTCAGCTTCTGAAGTTACTGGGTACTAACCCTGGGAACCCCTAGACAACAAACGATGAGCTACAAGGAGGAGGTAATTGGTAAGCCCAGAAAATACATAGCCGCCCCCAGGGGTTATGTCGGTACAGGCACTTAAACAGAAAACAATTAGGGGTGCATTACATTTGGGTGATTATTACAGGATATTCACTTGATTTTTTCTATGCCCAGGGACCTTGGAAGTCATGCAAGATGGAGTCTGAAGCTTCTACCCACTAAAAGGAAGCATAGAACAGTTGACTGAAGTCAAGTGGTGATTGATATGACCTTAAATTACTGGATGGATAGACAAGAACATTCATCAGGCATTATCCAATCTAGTAAATGATTGCTGGCTGTTCATCTTAGCTATGTGCACAGACTGATGGCGCTGACT
This sequence comes from Lithobates sylvaticus, assembly GCA_028564925.1. NCBI lineage: Eukaryota > Metazoa > Chordata > Amphibia > Anura > Ranidae > Lithobates > Lithobates sylvaticus. Next base: position 439,262,887 of record CM053027.1, on the reverse strand, counting down.
CCCATGCACTTCAAGATAGGAGGAAGGACCTTCCAGCTTGCTTCCAGTGTGTGAATTTACAGCTGAGACTAAAGTTGTCACTGACCTAAAGTTATCAACAACCACTCCAGTGTCAAACACTGGCAGGCAGAGTGGCAGCATGCACAAGGAGAATGCCAGCTGTCAAAGATGAGCGGTGATGTCGAGGGTGGGTTTTGGGGGGATTTGCACTGGTAGGGAGATTTTGAGGTGGGACAGGATTTGTGCTGGGAGGATAGATTTGGGGGGACAGAATTTATGCTTGGAGAGGAGGAGGTATTGAGTGAGTGAGAGAGACGATTTGTAATGAGATGAGGGATATTTTGGGGTGGGGTGCAAAGATTTGTACTGTGAGGAGAGGTCGAGGGAGGGGGGTTTATGTTTTATGTGAGGATAATTTTGACTTGCACAAGGACGTTGTGATTGGGATGTGATTGTTTGCATTAGTGAAGTTTAATTTGGGGAAGGGAGGAGTTTTGCTGAGATGAGACAGTGGAGGAGTGTTACATAGTTTATAGGGTTTCAAAAAAACACACATCAAGTTCAACATGTGTGTATGTGATTTTTTTTCTAACAATTAATATAGCCATGTACAGTATATTCTAGTTTTTGAGGGAAACATCTAAAAGATTTTTGAAGTTGTTGACACTTACAGTTAGTACAACTTCCTGGGGGAGGGAGTGTCACATTTTTACTTCTCTTATGCCCCATACACGCGGTCGGATTTTCCGACGGAAAATGTCCTATCGGACAAAGTTGTCGGAAATTCCGACCGTGTGTAGGCTCCATCTGACTTTTTCCGTCGGATTTTCCGACGGACAAAGTTTTATCTCCTGCTCTCAAATTTTCCGACAACAAAGTCCGATCTGACTTTTTCCGATCGTGTGTAGCAAATTCCGACGGACAAAGTGCCACACATGCTCAGATCACATTACAAGACCAAAGCTATTGGCTACTAGCCTCTATGTAGTGCCGTCGTACGCAACAAACGTCACCACGTTCAGAATGATCGTATTTTCCGACAACTTTGTCCGACCGTGTGTATGCAACACCAGTGTCGGACAAAATCCGTCGGAAAAAATCAGACGGATTTTGTGGTCGGATTGTCCGAACCTGTGTACGGGGCATTACAGTAAGAAACCTTTTCCACAATCTAATGCTAGCCATAGATGCCCCCCCCCTTTTTTTAACCAGCCAGAGGACTGATCAAAATAAATGAACAGATTCACTATTGGCACATGCAAGGTGGATGGAAGATTCCTCCCACTGTGCCATTGTATTCTGACAATGGGACACTTCCGCTGTCACAATACACTGATCCGTGGCTGCGGCTTATCGGCTGCAGTGAGCTGATCGACAAGAGTTTTCCAACAGCCCTGATTGACAGATTTACAATTATTGTTAGATTTCATGAGATGTTAATCCTTTGATGATAATGATAATAGTGGTCTTAGTCTTGTGTGTATTAGGTAAATGTTCTGATACCAATATTATACCATTAACATTTGCATACTTCCCAACTTTGGAACTTGAGAATGAGGGACACTTGAGGGCAGCAATACCATGCAGCACACATAGCGTGCCACGCCAAGAAGTGGGTGTGAACAGACTGTTAACAATGGGAGGGTCTTAAGGGGGACGGTTAAACAAAACTTAGGATTCCTTGTATCATTAAAATATGCTTTGATAGCTTTGGAACAAGCAAGCATATTTGCACAGGCACATATAAAACTCAGCACAATCATTACAAAGTAAAACAAATCTTATGCTGCATATGGTTTTGCACACGGTAAAAATAGACAAAGAGTGTCAGGGGATTAAAAGAAATCCACCTTGCCAGCGTCTGCGCTTCCCTGTGCGCCTGCGGGATAGAGCTGCGCAACGCCACACACGGGTGCGTGATCCAACGGGTCTGCACATACGGATGGGCGATTTAGCGGGTTTGCACACAAGGGTGCACGATACTGCGGGCCGGCACACGTGGGTGCGCTATGCGGCGCAATGGTGTGGGAACGTGCGCACGGTTGAGCGCACAGCGTGATTCCCCCTGGCAGGCCTATAAATTCAGCTCTGCTTCCTGTATCATTGCTGGTTCGTCTTTTTAGCTCCTGTGTTCCTGTACCTTGCTTGTGTTCCTGTGCCTGCCTGTTGTGACCCGGATTGACCTGACTACTCTTGAATCTCTCCTGCACCTGACCCTCGGCTTGCCTTAAGGACTTCTCTACCTGCTTGATTCCTGTGTTTGAGCCTCAGCTACCTCCTGGATCTGCTTCTACCTGCTCCTTGTGTTAGATTCCCGGCCTGCTGTTTGACTACCGTGTATGTATGACCCTGGCTTGTTTCAAGACTTCGTCTCTGTTTGGACTTTCTTGTGTTTGACCCTCGGCCTCCTCATCCGATCTTGCCCCAGGCTCATCTCCAGTCCCAGGTGTTTGAGCCCCAGCCATTGCTGCTCCAGCCCAGTGTCAAGTTCGCCCTGCACGGGTCTCTCCTTCACCAGAATACCATCCAGCAAGCCTCACTTACCTGCTGGCGACCCATGCCTCTCGGTGCCCAGTACCCGCTGTTCCACCTTCAGGGGTACTGTGCACCCAGCTGCAAGGGAAGCCTCTCTCAGCAACTCAGCCCTGGTGAGTACCTGACAAAGAGCTAAGACTTTGTCTGAAACAACCTTAAAAATTACCTTCATTAAAATAGTCAGGGACTGCTTAGCAACATGAAACTGTTGACACAATGAACACTTTGGTAAGAAGTATATAATGCACAATATAGTGTATTTAGAGCAGGAGTACGGCAGAGTTCAGGGGTCATTGGTGTGTATGCAATGTGTTCAATGATCAGAAGTATGTAATGCACAGAGTGTTGCAGTTGTGTTGGGTTTCGGAATACATAATGAGGAGTGCAGGGGTCCAGTGTGTGTAATGCACAAGTCCAGTGTGTGTAATGCGGAAGTCAGTAATATATAATGCACAGAATGCATGTAGGCAGGAGTTTGTAATGCACAGAAGGGTCAAGAGAACAAAATGAAAAGAATGCAGGGGTGTGTAAGGTACAGTAGGGGTCAGGTCTAGTACAAATACCCTTCCTCTCAATACCCCCCTATCACACATCACCCCAAATCCTGCTTCCCAGCAAAAAAAAAAAACAGCACAAAATTAACTTTCCCATCACAAATCCTCTCCCCCTTCCAGTACAAATACCCTTCCTCTTTATTTGCTCCTCCCCCAGTTTCCCCTTTCAGTACAAATTCTCTTCTGCCCCAAATCCTTCCCACAGTAGAAATACTCCCCCATCCCTCCTTCTAGCACACATCCTCTTATCCTCCCATCTAAATCCCCCCTTTCGGCACAGATCCCCCTTCCTAGCAGAAGCCCCCCCCCCCAACATAAATCCTTCTCCTCCTAAACCCCCCTCTTCTAGCATAAATCCTCTTATCCTCCCAAATCCTCCCCTACCAGCCCAAATCCTCCCCCACTCCAAGCAAAATTCCTCCCCTCACACCCCTCCTTCTAGCATAATTATCTTATCAATAAAAAAATTGTGGAATCCAAAAGGTAACTTTAATGAAACAATTGTTGACTTACATGTGTAAAACATGTGTAATGTGGCTGGATGTTGCCACCTGCACCGCTTGGCCAGAGGGGAGGAGGGAGCCGGAACTGTCAGCAGTGAAATGGAGACAACCCACCAGATGTGGATCACCAAGCTGCTCACAGAGCCAGAGAGAGAAGGCAGAGCCAGAATGGGTAGAAACTGTGTTAGACCCAAGTTGGAAAACTTAGAATGTCAATACAGGGATGGTGTTCTGAGGACCAGGTGACCATCAGGGAGAGCCAATGAAGCGGTCAATCACACTACTGAGGACCTGTCAGATAAGGGCTGCTGTTCCTGTTAGGGGGGCGTGATGGAGCCACTGAAAAAAAAGGGGCACCTGCCGAGGGGAACCACAGGAGTAATTTATGCACCCCTGGCTGCCCCCACTCTATGCCACTGCTTGAAAAACACATCATCAGTTGCTAGGACGCTGCCAGTCCTAGCAACCCATGACTGAGAAGAAGTGATGTCAACAGGAAGTATTGATCGTTTTAAAAAACTATTGGACTTTCAGTATCTATAATTATTTCCCATGTCCCTGTATGTTGTGTTCTTTAAGATGCACGTCCAAGAGTCTTTTAAAAATTATCCATACTCCCAATTGCCACCACCTATTGTGGAAGAGGGTTCCACACCCTTATTGTCCTCTTAGGCCTTGCTTCTCCAAGTAGAATAAATTTAGTTCTTGTTGTCGTTCCTCGTAATTTAGGTCCTCCAGTACCCTTATTTAATTTTTTTTTGCCTTCTTTGGACTCTCTCCAGCTCCAGCACATCCCTTCTTAGGACTGGTGACCAGAACTGGGCAGACTACTCCAGATGTGGCCTAACCAGAGTTTTATAAAGTGGCAGGATTATAGTTTTATCTCTGGATTAAATCCCCTTTTTATGCATGCTAAATTTCCTTCGGCTTTGGTAGCTACAGCTTGACATTGCAGGCTATTGCTTAGTCTGTCTTCTACTAAGGCCCCTAGATCTTTTTCCATCCTTGATTCCCCCAGAGGTTCTCCCCATTGAGTAGTTTGCATTTATGTTTTTAGACCCCAAGTGCATGACCTTACATTTCTCCACATTAAACCTCATTTGCCATGTAGTTGCCCACCCCATTATTTTGTTTGCAAAAACTAAGATTGAGATATTTATCCCATCCTCTATATAATTTATGAATAAATTAAACAGAATTGGTCCCAAGACAGAGACTTGGGGTACCCACTTACCACTCCTGACCAGTCTGAGTACACGTTATTTATTGCCACCCTTTGGACACACCCCATAATCAGTTTTCTATCCAAGAACAGACCCTATGGTCCATGCCTGCAGACCTCAGCTTGTAGATTAAGCGTTTGTGGGGAACTGTATGGAATGCTTTTGCAAAATCCAGATACACCACATCCACAGGCCTCCCCCCATATAGATGGCAGCTCATTCCAATGTACTGTTGGATACCTTTGTTTATTATGTTCCTAAAGCATTCCCATTTTTCTTCCGTGTTCAATGTTTTTAGGATTTGGTCCCAATTGATATCTTGTAGTATTAAGCACAGTTCAGAAAAGTTGGCTTGTTTGATATTTTGTGCTCTTTTGCTACCCTCGTGCCCCCTTTTCCTATGATTTAAATGTGATCATCCTGTGATCGCTAGATCCCAAGTTGTCCCATATTGCCACTGTAAGGAAAGCTCAGCTTGTAGTAGTAGTTCCCCGCCGGTGCGCGTGGGTGCGCGTCCACGTGCGTGGGTGCGTGCGGGTGCGCGCACGGGCGCTTGCACGGTTACCAGCGCCAGGCGGGCTATTTAAACCAGACTCTCCCCTCAGTTCTTGCTGCTTGATCTACAGCTTTCCCGTGTTTACCTCATGAACCCGTCTGACCCTGTGTTTGTGACCCGGCCTGTTCCACTACCTTCCCTGCTATCTGCCTGCCCCCGACCTTGGCTTGTCCACGACTCTGCACCTGCTTATCCCTCTGACTTATCCATGTTGTGATCCACCGTTACCAACCCCGGCCTGCTTAACGACTCCGCTTCTGCCATCTGCACCTGTTCCTGTAGCTGCCATCTGGTTTGACCCGGCTTGCCTGACCATCCTGTGTACCTGCTCCTGTGGGACTCACCAGTCCCTGCTACCTGCTGCCTGCTGGTTCCTGTCACCTGCTGCCTGCTGGTTCCTGCCACCTGCTGCCTGGTGGTTTCTGTCACCTGCTGCCTGCTGGTTCCTGTCACCTGCTGCCTGCTGGTTCCTGTCACCTGCTGCCTGCTGGTTCCTGCCACCTGCTGCCTGCTGGTTCCTGTCACCTGCTGCCTGCTGGTTACTGTCACCTGCCGCCTGCTGGTTCCTGTCACCTGCCGCCTGCTGGTTCCTGTCACCTGCTGCCAAGGCCTGCTGATCCAGACACAGCTCCCAGCGTACCACCAGATCCATCCGTCAGCTGTTGATCCTGCCAGGCACTTGTGCTACCTTCGACTTCTGCGCCCCCTGTCTCCTCTATCAGGGGTCGCAAGTCTGGGATGCAAGAGAGGTCTCCTACTGCAATCTGGACTCGTCACTAGGTACGTGATAGTATCAAGCAGCCATGTCTGAGTCCGGGCAGGGAGCCTCTCCCATGGATGAACTTTGCTTGCACCTGGCGGGCCTGTCCCAAGCTGTTAAGAGTCTCCAAGAAGGCTACTCTCGTCTGGAGGAACGTGTCTTAGCCCTGGCTCCATCTGCTGCTGCTCAGGGATCTCCATCCGCTTCTGTTAACCTGCCTGCTCCACCAACGGTCGTGATGTTACCCCCAGAACCATGAGTGCCTACACCTGAGAGATTTTCCAGTGAACGTAGCAAATTCATGACTTTTCGCAACGCCTGTGAGCTTTACTTTGCTCTCCAGCCACGGACATTCTCCCTGGAAGCCACTAAAGTAGGCTTCGTGATCTCCCTGCTTCAGAATGAGCCACAGCTCTGGGCCCATCGCTGCTGAACTTGCCAACCTGAACACATTTCTCGATGCGATGGCCCGAATCTATGAGGATCCACAGCTCTCTGCGACGGCAGAAGCCGCTCTCCATACATTACAACAGGGGCACAGGCCTGCAGAGGACTATGTCGCTGAATTCAGAAGGAAGAGTGCAGACACCAACTGGAACGACGCTGCCCTCCGCTACCAGTTCCGGTTGGGTCTGTCTGATCCTCTCAAGGATGAACTTGCCCGAGTAGGGGTTCCTCAGACCTTAGAGGAACTCATTACAAGGCCATACAGATTGACAGGCGCCTACGCGAACGGCGGTCCGAGAGGGCCCCAGCTCAGACACGTCCCACCTGGATGTTGCCAAAAGTACCCAGCTTCTCCGGTACCCCACCATTAGCTCAACCTGCGTCCACTGCAAATAGGCCAGAGCCAATGCTGCTGGGCATGCTACGCCCCACACTCACCCCTGAGGAACGCCAACGACGTTGCATGAACAATTTGTGCCTGTATTGCGGAGAGCCGGGGGATTATGTGAGATCCTGTCCTGCCAAGATCCGTAAGTGGCGTCCTCTTCCTGCTGATCAAATCCTTGCTGTCACCAATGCCTCTCCTCACCTTGCCCTTTCCATTTTGTTGCAGCTCCCCGGAAGGAACATCCAGGTTCCCGCTATCGTTGATTCAGGGGCCTGCAGCTGCTTTATGGACTCTGCCTTCGCAGCAACGCATCGCATTCCCTTACGCCCGAAGACCCAAGGACTGCTCATACACCTTGCCGATGGTTCTGCCATCCGTTCCGGTCCTGTCACCCAAGAAACCATGCCTATCTCTGACAGTATAACAAACCTTCATCAAGAACTCCTGTGCCTTGACATTATTTCTTCTCCCCTGTTGCCAGTTTTTTTGGGCATGCCTTGGCTCCGTGCCCACAATCCCGGCATTGACTGGGTCACCAGAGAAATCACCTTCCCGTCTCCCTATTGCTCCCAACACTGCCTTCCAAGGACTTCCACCCAGTCTGCCTCCTTAATGTGCTTGGATGCCGAAACCCGCCAATTAGTCCCCGAAGTATACCATGCTTTCATGGACGTTTTCAGTAAAAAAGGGGCAGAGACCCTTCCTCCTCATCGGGTCTACGACTGTCCCATCGAGCTCCTCCCTGGGGCCGAAGTACCCTTTGAAAGAATTTTTCCCCTGACCGAACTGGAACTAACAGCACTCAAAGAGTACATAGACAATAACCTCAGAAAAGGCTTTATCCGCTCCTCTATGTCCCCTGCCGGGGCTGGCATTTTCTTCGTAGAAAAAAAGGACCATGCCCTTCGGCCGTGTGTCGACTACAGGGAGCTCAACAAGGTGACCATAAAGAACCGCTACCCTCTCCCTTTAGTGCCTGAGCTTTTCCAGAGGTTGGGGGCAGCAGTCGTCCGTATTAGAAAAGGCGATGAATGGAAGACCGCCTTTCGTACCCGATTCGGACATTTCAAATATCTTGTGATGCCATTTGGACTCTGCAATGCCCCCGCCACCTTCCAACATTTCATAAATGACATTTTTCGAGAATACCTGGACTTATTCGTCATCATCTATTTAGACGAAATCCTGATTTTTTCCACCTCCATCGACAGCCATCGCCAACATGTCAAGTGTGTGCTGGAGCGACTTCGGCAACATGGCCTGTATGCGAAGCCTGAAAAATGCGAATTTGAACAGCAAAGCATACAGTTTTTGGGATCATTTCAATTGAATGCATCAAAATGGAACCCCAGAAAATCTCCGCTATCCTTGAACGGCCTTCCCCTGTGGATAAAAAGGGAGTTCAGCGGTTTGTGGGCTTTTCAAACTTTTAGCGGAAATTCATTAAGGGCTTCTCGGCCATCATTACCCCAATTACACAACTGACCAGACAGGGGATTCGTTTCCAGTGGACTCCCGAAGCCCAAACCGCCTTTGACTCTCTCAAGAGATTCTTTACCTCCGCCTCTGTGCTGAAACACCCTGACCCGGCTCTCCCGTTCGTTTTGGAAGTCGACGCATCCGAAGTCGCTGTCGGGGCGATACTCTCACAGCGACAAGGCCCCAGGGCCCTCTTGTTTCCCATTTCTTTTCCCGCAAATTGACTTCCCCTGAATGGAATTATGATGTGGGCGACCAGGAATTATTGGCAATTAAGGCAGCTTTGGAGGAGTGGCGGTACCTCCTGGAGGGAGCAGCTCACCCGATTCTAATATACACGGACCATAAAAACCTAGAATATCTGAAAGCTGCAAGAAGGTTGAAACCACGCCAGGCCAGGTGGGCGCTGTTCTTTTCCAGGTTCGCCTTTCACGTCACCTACAGGCCAGGCTCTAAGAACACCAAGCCCGATGCTTTGTCCCGAATGTTTACCGATCCTAAGGTGCCTACTTCGCCAGATACCATCCTGTCAGCAGATAATTTCCTCCTACTACAAGAAGACCTACTAAGTCGGATTAAGCAAGCCTCCAGTGAAAACCCCCCACCTGCTGAGGCAGGGTTGTCAGCAAAGGATGGTCTGTTCTGGTCTAACGGCAAGATCTTCATTCCAGAAAATCTTCGGATTACCGTACTCGAGCTCTGCCACAACCACGTATTAGCTGGGCACTTTGGCGTTTCTAAAACCTTTGACCTTGTGCAACGCACATTCTGGTGGCCGCAACTTGCAAAGGACTGCAAAAGATACGTGGAGTCATGTACCATCTGCACCCGCAACAAGAATAGTAAGACCAGGGCTTGGGGCTTGCTTAAACCTCTGCCTGCTCCGGAGAGACCTTGGAAATAAATTTCTATGGATTTCATCGTTGAACTTCCTCCCTCAGAAGGCCATATGGCCATCTTCGTAGTTGTGGACCGGATATCTAAAATGGCCCACTTCATACCCATGAAGGGAACACCCTCAGCACCAGAGACTGCACAAGCCTTCATTAAGGAAATCGTCAGACTCCACGGAGTGCCAGCCAACATCATTTCTGATAGGGGTGTCCAGTTTACCTCCCGGTTCTGGAGAGCGCTCTGCAGTTCCCTTGGCATTGAATTATCTCTGTCTTCGGCTTACCACCCTCAGACAAATGGGCAAACAGAGAGAACGAACCAGACTCTTGAACAGTACCTCCGCTGTTTCTCATCCTTCTCCCAGGACGACTGGTTCTCTCTGTTGCCATTGGCCGAGTTTGCATACAATAATTCCACTCACTCTACTATCAAGCAGACTCCGTTTTTCGCTAACTATGGCTATCACCCATCATTCCTGCCTAACTCTGTTCCCGAATGCTCAGTACCCGCTGTTCTTGAAACCATGATTTTTTTTTTCTGTTAATAGCAAACTGTTGCAGGAAACCATGACCAGGGGACAAGGTCTTAACAAGGAGATCTTTGACAAAAAGAGACGGGGAGAACTGATCCTGGAACCCGGGAACAAGGTTTGGCTGTCTACGGTCAATCTCCGGCTTGCTTGCCCCTCAAGGAAACTGGGCCCCAGGTTCTTGGGACCTTTCGCAGTCAGGCAAAAGAACAATGAGGTGGCATATGAACTGGAACTACCAGAAGCACTTCGGGTACACCAAGTTTTTCACGTTTCTCTCCTAAAACCTGCTGTCCCCAACCCCTTCCCAGGATGAGCTACGGATCCCCCTACTCCTATAATGGTCAATGGTGAAGAGGAGTTCGAAGTGGAGGCAATAATGGATTGCGGGAAGAGAAACAACCGGGTGCAATACCTCATCAAATGGAAGGGGTACGGTTCTGAGGAAAACTCATGGGAGCCTGAAGATAACTTACATGCCAAACATCTGATTCAATCCTTCAAGAGAGCACACCCCGAAAAACTGGCATCCAAAGGCTGCCCCTTGGGGGGGGGGGCAATGTAAGGAAAGCTCAGCTGGTAGTAGTAGTTCCCCGCCGGTGCGAGCGGGTGCGTGAGCGCGAGTTGGTGCGCGAGCGCGAGTGGGTGTGTGTGCGCGGGTGCGTGCACTGGCGCGCGCACGGTTACCGGCGCCAGGCGGGCTATTTAAACCAGACTCTCCCCTCAGTTGTTGCTTCTTGATCTACAGCGTTCCCATGTTTACCTCCTGAACCCATCTGACCCTGTGTTTGTGACCCGGCCTGTTCCACTACCTTCCCTCCTGTGTACCTGCTCCTGTGGGACTCACCAGTCCCTGCTACCTGCTGCCTGCTGGTTCCTGTCACCTGCTGCCTGCTGGTTCCTGCCACCTGCTGCCTGCTGGTTCCTGCCACCTGCTGCCTGCTGGTTCCTGTCACCTGCCGCCTGCTGGTTCCTGTCACCTGCTGCCAAGGCCTGCTGATCCAGACACAGCTCCCAGTGTACCACCTGATCCATCCGTCAGCTGTTGATCCTGCCAGGCACTCGTGCTACCTTCGACTTCTGCGCCCCCTGTCTCCTCTATCAGGGGTCGCGAGTCTGGGACGCAAGAGAGGTCTCCTACTGCAATCCGGACTCGTCATTAGGTACGTGACAGCCACATCTGAGATCAGACTTGGATCGTTTGTAATTAATATTTGGTCAGTACCCCTCAGTAAGTCTGTCTCTCTCCGATGCCACTCCTACTGCCTCTCCCGGTCTGGCTATCACACCTCTGGCCCCCACCGCCTCTCTCGATTAGCTTATCAGCCTCACCTTGCACTTATTGCCTCCCTGTCAGGTCCCGCCCCCCGCTGCCTCTCCCGATCAGCTGATCACCTGTCCGACTCACAATTTCACGATCCCTCCCACCTCTCCTGGTCAGGTCAGTGTGTCTCACTCCTGGTCCTGGTCACTCTCATCAATGTTGTCACTTCACTCTGCTCTCACAGTGTGTCTCTCTCCCACCTCCTGTGTCTCACTTACAGCACAGCACAGCATGTCTCTCTCCCGCCTCCTGTGTCTCACACACAGCACAGCGTGTCTCTATCCCGCCTCCTGTGTCTCACACACAGCACAGTGCGTCTCTCTCCTGCGCCTACACAAACTCACACCCACACAGGTTGAACTAGATAGACTATTGTCTTTATTCAACCTTACCAACTATGTAACATCAGCCAGGAACAAAACCACTTGATATAAGCTGACTTTTCTTCAAAGGTGTCAAAATCTGTGAAGTTAATATATGGTTCTTGTTTTGCAAACTAACATCTATATCTAGATATTTGCAATGATTAAGGACATTGCTGGAAGGACACACACACAAAGCAACCCTGATCTTAATTCCCCATGTAAATTTTCACTGAAGAGGATACTACAACAATGCATATGAGACATAATGTTATAGGCACATAAATGCTGATTGCATTAAGTAGACTCAATAGAGTATAGAAAATAAAAGCTCTTAATGCTGACCTTTAAAACTGCATTTCTGAAAAAAGTATACCAAAGAACATGCTTATTAAACTTTCTTATTAGGCATCTATTACATATTGTTAAAATAATGAAGAGGTATTTTTATCTTCTAAGTAATAGCTTCAGTGTGTATGAAAAAAAAAAAAAAACACAGCATATACTAAGTAAAAACAATTAACCGTTTAGACAGCACAGAGGTACCCAATGCATCTAAATACTTTAGAAATGTAATTTGGTACCTGATAAAGGACTTTAATTGGAGTCACACTAATATAATTCTAATAATTGTAAGTCTGGTCTCAGTATTATATAATATAGCAATTATTAAAGACTTTGAATCCAACTGCTTCTCTGTAACTTAACTGTACATTGCAGAAAGTGCAGAGAAAAAACAAAGCTAGAATTTCCAATAAAACAGTTATAGGCTTGGGAAATTCCTTTAAACCTTAATTTGATATCTCATTAATCATAGGTTGCTGGTTCTCAACTCGTTGCCTTTCCTTTATGCAGTATTAGATGTTATTAAAATTGTGATAAGTTCAAGTGTGCTAACCCTTTACCTGGTGCTCTTTCCATTCTCCTAACTAGCATTTTTTTTTACCTAAGGTAAAACAAGTTCTCTATCTGCCCCAAAGAATATGAATAATTATGTATTTATGTTTGTTATGCTGTGGCAGTGAAATTGCTAAAGGCTGGGCACTCAGGGTATTTTCCCACGTTATAAAAAAAGAAGTCAGTGCTACTACCCATACATCACATAGAAAGCAGAGCTCCCGGGTGCTCGATCCACAGTCGTTGGCTGAGTAGAGAAATGAGGAAAAGATGATCCGCATTCCGGTGATTGCTCTTTAAAAATTTAGTATTTATTATTAAGCCACAGTGACCAAACGCAAATAAGAAAGGTTGACGTGTTTCAGCCTACAAGGCCTTAGTCATAACCACATTACAGACATGAAACTTTTAAATAAATAGTAGCTCTAAGGATCACTAGCTCCACCCATTAATTGTCTTAATTGACTGAATGCAGGGTGAATCAGCTGCACTGCATATAGGGTGATCCATATATATGCCACTATTTCTCACACACCTTATAGTGATAATAAGTACATGTATGCACAAACTCACGCTTGCACTCATGCACATATTCATAATTAAAACACACCAAAAAAACGTTAGATACAAAAAATAAAAATGATAATCTAGGTATGTGAAAAAAAGAAGACACCAGAGGAGAAAGAGAGAGAAAGAGAGAGAAGGCTCTAGGGAGAGGCATTCTTAATGTAAGTGCAAGTCCAGATCCCACCTCAGGTTTAACCCCGAGGCGATCTAGTTTTTAATCTAAGGATCCACCATGCTTCTCTCCCTAGTAGCATTCTCTCCCTATCACCTCCTCTGGGTGAGTGAGACAACCGTTCTATTCCTCTAAAATGGAGGAATAAAGAGGAGAGATTGCCCTGGTGACATTCCCTAAAGTGACGTGTTGCATTCAAAATATTTCTAGCATTTGAATTATTTGTGTCACAGTAATGTTCCCCTATACGGGCTCTCAAAGGGTGTGGTACAGCGTACATATTGGAGGCTGCATGAAATACAGGTGATCAGGTAAATTACATAATTTGTGCCACAGTTGATGTATTGCTGTATAGTAAACTCTACATCCGTAGCTGTGGCAACAAATGTTTTACCCAGATCACACAAGTTACAGTGCCTACAGGTTTGTATATTACAAGGGTAACTGTCGGGATAGGAAAGCCAGGTGGGTTGGCATTGTTTAGATGAAAATAGACTAGGTGATAGTGCAGTCCCCAATGTGAGCGCACATCAGCTATAAAAAAGGCAACCTGCTTGCAAAATCCCATTTAAGTCTTTATCTGTATACAATATTGGCAGATTCTTTTTTATTATTCTGACTATTTGATTATATTCTTGTGAAAATGTGGTTACAAATGTAATGGGTTTACCCGTTTTTCTATTGCTAGAGTTGTGAAGTTGATCAGGTTTGTTCTTATTTTTACTTTTATGCTCTCTCTTGGTTTTAGGCTTATCTGACAGTAATTGGTCTCTGTCCATTGCCAAAACCCTTTCTAGTCCTTGGTATATATAACAGATTCGTTATAACCTCGGTCCAATAAGCACTGATGAATGACTTTACATTCTAGTTCAAAGGTTGAATTTGTTGAACAGTTGCGTTTAGCTTGAATGAACTCCCCATAAGGGATCGCATTGATGGTGTGGGATGGATGACAACTGGCTGCAAAAAGTGTAGTGTTACCAGAGCATGGTTTCCTAAAGGTGCATGTTGAAAAATCACCTGTAGTTGGATCGCCCTTTAAGGTGATGTCTAGAAAGTTGATACTGGAAACATCATGCTCAATTGAAAAATTTAGATTTAACTGATTATCATTCAGGAATTTCCAAAATTCACGCAATCCCATAATGTCACCATCGCACACTATCACAAGGTCATCGATATAGCGACCATACCAAACAATCTGCCTAGAAAAAGGGTTGCTGGGGGAGAACAAAACTTGTTCCTCCCACCAACCCATGTAGATGTTCCCCACGTGCCCTGTGGGGTGCCCCAGTTTCCAGGACACTGCATACTCTGGTCACAACTGCAAGCCGCATCTCTCTCCACCAGCTGCCTGTCAGAATGATATACTTCAGAGCTGAGGAAAGTTTTCCCTAGGCCCCTCCTTGGCTCTGATGTGTTGATTTGTGCCGAGTGGGGGGATTTGGGGAGAGGGGATATGTGCTGGGAGAGATATTTGAGGTGGGAAGATGATTTATGTTGGGAGGGGGTGGATTTGTGCTGGGAGGGGGATTTTGGGGGAGATACAGATTTGTGCTGGGAGGGGTGATTATGATGGGTAGAGTCAGTGTATGCTGGGATGATTTGTCTTAAGAGGGTGGATTTTAGAAGGGGAAAGGATTTGAGCTAAGAGAATAGATTGGGAGGGATTTGGGCTGGGAGGGGCAGAATTTTTTCTAGGAGGGGGAATTTCAGCAAAAGAGGGTAATTTGTACTGAGAAGATAGATTGAGGGGGAGGAAAGATTTGTGTTCAGAAGGATTGGGGGCTTCAAAAATGTGTACTGTGAGGAGAGATTAAGGGGAGAGGATTTTTGCTGAGATGGGAAGGGGATTGGGGAGTTACATACAGTTTATAAGGTTGAAAATAAGACCATCCAGTCCAATCTATGTATATATGTGTGATTTTTTTTTCTGTAACAATGACCATAGCCCTGTATATTCTGGTTCCTGAAGAAGACATCTAAAAGACATCTAAAAAAATTTTGAAGCTTTCGACACTTTCAGCTAGTACAAATTTATAGGGGAGTAAGTGCCACATTTTTACTGCTCTAACAGTTAAAATTTAAGGTTAAACCTCATTTTGTCGATTCTAGAATAAACAGTTTATCACAGTTACTTGAGTCACCTTGGATACATGTATAAAATATATGTATATCCCCCAAGCACCTTTTCTCTGGAGTGAATAACTGTATTCTATTTGATTGATCCTCCTGATGTTCTCCATCCCTTATTAATTTTGTTGTCCTTCACTGAACGTTTTCTAATACAATAACAACTTTCATGAGGACCGGTGACTAAAATGAAACTGCATATTCAAAATGAGGCTGCACCAGTGTTTTCTTGTACAAAGGTTTTTATTAAAGATTCACATCAACAGAATAATACAAAATGGGAACGGTGATGGGCACAATGTAAGCTTACATGTTTACAACAGTATAGAAATATTGATCTATCTCTTAAATGTATGCTTTTTTTTTTTTATTTTTTTTTTACAATCAATATGATTTTTATTGAGTTTGAAAGAGAAAGTAACAGTACAACAATCAGACTATCATATACAATCTGTACAAAATGTGCTGAAATCAAGAAACTATAAAAAAGCTTAACAATATGCAAAGGGCAAAAATCATTAACAGTAGCACGATAAGATAAAGACAAAAGAAGAGAATATTACACAAAAAGAGACAGACTGGAAAAATGACATGGGAACATCCATATATTATATACAGCATCAATCTACATCAAGAGGAAATCCAATCAACCGCAAATTTCCATGCCTGCTCAAATATATGGAGTGAGCCAGCTCTAATAGCAAGCGGTATTTCATATACATAATGGAGATTAACTATGGCAATGAGTTCTGAGATACTGGGTGCAAGGTCCTTCCTTCATAATCTAGTAATCCATGATTTATAAAACTAGAGCAAATGAAGTACTATGGTGCGGTACTGGCTAGGGAACAGCTCAATACCCAAAGTAGGTAGATCTAAGGCCGGACCGGGGGGGGGGGGTAGTATTCCAGTAATTTTAGATAACAAATTAAATGCTTGATGCCAGAAATTAGTCAGACTTTTACAAGCCCAAAGGTTGTGAAAAATATTGCCCACTTGACACAAGCACATACCACCGGTTGAACTGGATGGACTGGTGTCTTTATTCAACCTTACCAACTATGTAACTATGTAAAAAGAGGAGTGACTAGGGGAGAATTTTGCAAGTCTGAATAGGATGAGATACCACCGGGAGGTAATTGTTTGGGTTAATTTCATATGGTTCACACAATCTGTGATGGTGTAAGAGTAACGTAATGCTCTTAACCATTGGGATTCTCAGAAAGAAGAATGTAAGTCCAGCTCTCAATGTTGCTCATGTGGGGTCTTGCAAAAAGTCCCTTTGTGATGGAGGAGAGAGAAAAACAATGAAATGCCCTTGGTATGGGGCCTAGAACTAGTGCAGAACTTCCAAGCCTGGCAAATTTCTTGAGATGGAAAGTTAAAGATTGAAGGTATTGATGTTTGATAGGGATGGGTAAGATCCTAAACATATATAAAATTTGTGGCGGTATCATCGTTTTGATGGTAGCTAATCTGCCCGTCCATGTAAGTTCACAATGTTTACAATGTCAATGTATTTAATTTTGAAATTAAATTAAAATTAAATTAAAGATTTATAACTAGCTTCTGCAAAACTGATAGAGAATGGTGTTAAATTAATACCTAGGATACCTCTGTCTTCCCAAGAATAAGGTAGTTGTTGTGACAAACTGCTCCATGCAGGGCAAGGGATGCCTAAATCCAAGTTTACCTAGGAGATGGAGCTTAAGAGATTTTGGTGGGCATTAGGAAGGGACACAGATGGGTTTTATTTGAATAAAAATTACATTGTCAGCAAATAGATTAATGATATGAGGGTCAAATGAGGGTTGGGAGCAGATGGCTTCAGTTAGAGGCTCAATCATAAGATTAAACATGGCCGGACATAAGGGGCAACCTTGTTGGGTTCCACTGAAAATTGTAAATGATTTGGACAAGAGGCTGGAGGAGTAGACATGTGCAGACTGTGTAGAATAAAC
Source organism: Lithobates sylvaticus (assembly GCA_028564925.1). Classification (NCBI taxonomy): domain Eukaryota; kingdom Metazoa; phylum Chordata; class Amphibia; order Anura; family Ranidae; genus Lithobates; species Lithobates sylvaticus. Next base: position 439,245,603 of record CM053027.1, on the reverse strand, counting down.
AAACGTCAATAAGACCTGTCTCATATACAGCCGATGTACTCAGTCAAACGCCTTCTCCACATCTATAGATAAGGGCAAAGAAGGTGTCTGACTCAACTCCACATGGCAAATTATATCTAAGATGTATCTAGTTGCATCTTAGTTGTCTTTCCTTAGTGAAGTCTGTTTGATTGGGCTTGACCAGGGTAGGGAGAATATCAAGAAAGTATGTAGCTAGCAGTTTGGCATACACTTTCAATAGAGAAATAGGTCAGAAATTGGTAGTATCAACATTTTACCAGGCTTAGGAAGAGTATAAGAATGAGGCTGTAGTGCGCATGCGCGAGAGCCCCAAGATGGCCGCTTGAGCCGGGAGCTCCGCGCTACACTGAGCAATTAGCGCCCACAGATCGCCACCCTGCACTGCATAAAGGACCACAGTCCGCTGACCGGGACCTCCGCCACCTGGTGACCTCCCCCAACCGCTTTTCTGGCCTCCCGAACCGGCCGTAGAGCCCCATACTGCCGCCGCTGTACACCCAGGGTGTACCAAGATGGCCGCCGGACTTTTTTAGGCCGTGAAGGGGTTCTTCTTTCCCTCCGCCGACGGCAGGTGGACACACTGAAAGGTACCCCATACCCACACTTCTGTAGGAGTCACCCTGCATGCTGAAAATTGGGGTCAGAAGGAGCCTACAGCAGGAATTCTCTGCCGGATCAGAACTCGGGTGTCCCAAGATGGCCGCCAAGTCTGCTACAGCCCCTCTGCCCTCTCATCTCACCCTGGAAACCACACCTGATCACAAATCTGTGATTCCCCCTGCTTTTCTACAATTCACCCCAGGGACACATGGCTTCAGAACTCATGCTCAGACTCCCTCCCCGGCTTCCACGGAGTCCCTGCTCAGCCACTCTTTTGGGGATCGGGCCTTATCCCCGGATGTCCCACAGGGCATGACAGCCTCTGGCCCTCATCGCCCCATCTCACAACTTCCCCAGATCACAGTAGATGATCTGTTCCTCATGTTCTCATCACTTCTAACTGCTAACGCTGCTGCCATTACGGGAGCAATCAAAGCGGACCTACAGAACATTGGCTCCAGGATGCACCATTGAAGACAAACTAGAACAGACAACTGCAGTATCCCACCAGAATTCAGACCTAATCCAAACACTGCAAGACCAGCTGGACACTGTGTTTTCACGTATTGACGACTTAGAGAATAAGTCTAGGAGACTGAACTTTAGAATCAGATGACTGCCAGAATCGATCACTGACGTTGCAACTGCCACTCAAGACCTGATTAGGTTGCTCGTGCCGAACATTCCACCGGCCCGCCTTGAGCTGGACAGGGTACACAGAGCCTTAGGCCCCCCAAGAAAGGACGGATCTCCCAGGGACGTCATTGTTAAGCCGCTTTACTACGCTGTGAAGGAGTCCGTGATGAAACAGGCCCGGGCTCTCCCCCAGGTCAGTTCAACGGAGGAGAACTCTAAAGCCACTTTTGACGGTTCTGACCCAGAAGGACATTAAGTACAAATGGGTCTTCCCATTTGCGGTTAAGTATGCCCACAAAGGCCAGCAGCATTCCTTTTCCACCTTCGACTCGGGAGAAAAACTACTCCTCAATCTGAAACTTATCTCACAGGAAATGGTAACGGAAGCCTCTTCATCCCTCCCGACTGCCAACAAACGCCCTCTCCCGGCGAGCCCACCGAATCCCCTATGGAACAAGACCAAGTCCAGAAGATCTTCTCACAAAGGCCCCACCTGAACTGGATTTTCATTTGATGCCTAAAACTGGTTCTCACCCCAGAAACTGGACCCGGTTCTCTGATAATTTCTGGTCTGCAGGCCAGGATCTTACCCTACAATTAGGGAAAGGTTTTACCTGTATCTCCCTCTAACTGAGGGAGATACAGGGATCCCCTATGGTTACCTAGTCTCCCCGTAAGTCCTATCTCCTTCCCCTCTTTTTTTTTTTTTGTTTATTATTATCACTCCTCTCTCCCTCCCGGGAGGGGGGGGGACTTTGAGTTTTAATGTATTTGGGGCTCGGCGAACCCTACGGGTGGTACGTTTAGCTACCAATTATCACAACCTGCTTTCTCATAACTGTTTATTTACTGTTCAGCTAATATTGTAGTAGGTTCTAGGGCGCTTGAGCACGGTGTGGTTCACATGTGCCTCCTCCTGTTCCTTTGACTGCTTCGGTTGTCGGGGGAGTGGGACATCCAACCATTGAGGTTGGTATTTGGTTCTTACCTTGCATCTGCCAATTTACGGTGAGATGACAATTGAGGACTTTGCTCTCCCCTGGGCCTTCTCTTGCCTGGGCGGGAGTAAACTCTTTTATCTTTCTTTTTTATGTTTCTTTCCCTCTTTCCTCTCCCCCTTTCTGGAGCACCACTCACCCGTTTTCTATTTTTCAGACACACCTCATGGCGGGATGCGACAGACGAATGCTTCCAACCAGATTGGTCTAACAAACTTCCAAATGGCATTTCTACACGAACATGCAAAGAAGGTAAGTGATGCGGGTTTGGGCAGCTCCTTCTCCTCCCGGGTCCATGGCTGATCGCAAACGTAATGTTTGGAGGGTAGCCACCCATAATGTACAAGGATTGAATTCGCCCCTCAAAATAAAAAAGGTTTTCAATACCTATAAGTCATCTAAATTGGACATCATCCTTCTGCAAGAAACCCATTTCCCCATTGGATATAGCCCCACATTATCCATTCTCATTTTCCTAAATTTTACATGGCTAATGCGGAAAATAAAACCAAAGGGGTGGCAGTGGCTATAGCGAAGACATGTAACTTCACTTGGATCTCTGATAAGAAAGACCCCGGGGGTAGGTACATACTAGTTAAAGGCACTATAGAGGGTCAGCTATACTCCATAATCTCCTACTACTCTCCTAATAAGGTGCAAGCAGCCTTTTTCAGGCACCTCCTTCAAACCTTGACACCACTGATTGAGGGTACGGTCATATTTGGGGGGGGACTCCAATGTGGCTTTTGATCAAATCCTAGACAAGTCTAGACCTCTGAATGCACAGCTTACCCGCCCTTCCAACGAAAGCCTCAAAATAGTAAAACTGATACATGCACAGGGGTTGGCAGACGTCTGGAGGGAGCTGAACCCCACTAGAAGAGACTACACCCATTTTTCCCACCCACATAACACCTACGCCAGGATAGATCATCTTCTAGTCCGATCCCAAACAATCCCACTCGTTTTGAAATCTCACATTACTGATTCTAGCTTGTCTAAACACTCTATGGTGGTTATGACTCTCCAATCCCACTACAACAGACCAGACCAGAGACAATGGAGACTCAACAAGCCCATTCTCTCTGATCCTATCCGAGCAACAATGCTGAAAAAATCTATTAAGGAATATTTTACATTCAATGATCAAGGGAATATCTCAGCAGAAACACTCTGGGCAGCTCATAAAGCCTTCATTAGAGGGGAAATCATCAGACTTGCTTCCACCATCAAGAGGGAACGGGAAGCAGACATCAAAAGGCTAGAAAATGAATACACTAAACTCAGGACGCAGCACAAACTAAATCCCTCCCACTCCTTGATTCCTCAACTGGACAAGGCCAGGTTGGAACTCAACCTGGTTCTAACAGCTAAAGCCGAAAAACAAATCCGCTGGTCTCAAAACCGGTTTTACACGCATGGGGACAAGATGGACTCCATGTTGGCTTCCAAGTTGACACCCAGACTAAAAACGCACACAATGCCGAAAATACAAAGCCTGGGCCAAGGCACCACAGCTAATCCCTCCAAGATCATGGACTCATTTTATGAGTTCTACAACAAACTTTATTCATCGAATCCCCCCTCGACTGACTCCACCATGAACGCTTTTCTTGACCATCTCCCCATCCCAAAACTCTCCACAGAACACAAAGACAGCCTAGAAGCCCCTTTCACAGAAGGGGAAGTTTTAGGAGCAATAAAAACCCTAAAGACTGGCTCTGCCCCCGGGCCAGATGGTCTATCAAACCCTTACTACAAAACGTTTGCAGACATCTCAGCCCCATACTTATCTAAATTCTTTAACTATACAATGAAAGGGAACCCACTTGATCCTCAACTTAATGCTGCATTTATCGCAGTTATCCCAAAACCAGACAAAAACCCTGAAGAAGTTTGGAACTACCTTAATTAACTGCGATGTCAAGATCCTGACGAAAATTATCCCCAACTGCATTGCTATTTTCATTAATACTTACATCCATAAGGATCAAGTGGGTTTCATTCCGGGCAGACAAGGCCCAGACCAGATACGGATGACAATCGATGTTATGTCTATTCTCCAAACTAATTGGGATGGTGGCCCCAAACATTAGGGAATGCTCCTATCATTAGACCTACAAAAGGCCTTTGATTCTGTCTCCTGGCCTTACATCTTCACCATATTAGAGCGATGGGGTTTTGGTCAACGTTTTATGGGCCTCATACAGGCACTTTACTCCACTCCCTCCGCAAAGGTTCGGATTCAAGGCTTCTACTCTAAACACATATCGATAAGACAGGGGACCAGACAAGGTTGCCCACTATTGCCACTAATCTTTGCGATAGCAATAGAAACACTCGCCATAGCGATTCGTCACATAGCGATTCGTCACAACCCAGACATCAAAGGTGTCTCCTGTGGTCCAAACTCATAAATGTGGCCTCTTTGTGGATGACAGGCTCTTCATCACCTCTCCCATTACCACTCTTCCCAATCTATGTTCTGCTAGGTACCTTTTCTAAGATGTCAGGCCTACAGGTGAACTATTCTAAATCGCAAGCCCTCAATGTCTCCCTGGACTCCCCTACAGTAGCTCTTCTGAAACAGTCCTTTCAATTTTAATGGAGGGAATCCTCCATCAGATACTTGGGTATAAACCTCACAGCAACGTGTGAAAGCCTCTACAGCCATAACTATCCTCCCATGTACCGTAAATTAGAAACGGACCTGCACAACTGGGCACACCATAAAATTTCCTGGCTAGGAAAGATAAATGCCATTAAGATGACATTACTCCCCAGATTACTATATCTCTTTCGATCCCTCCCCATTCCCATTCGAAAAGACCACATCAAATCCTTCCAAAGCAAAATACTAAAGTTCGTTTGGGGCAAGGCAGGGTATAGATTGGCCCAAGGAATCCTTTATGCGCACAGGCAAAAAGGGGGCTTGGGACTCTCTTATCTATATAAATATTATCAAGTGGCCAGGCTTGCCCAAATATCAATAGTTTATTCCAAATTTGAGAAGCCAGATTGGATTCAATTAGAAAAACATGAAGTTCCCAACTTTACTCTGGACTTCTTATTGTGGACCCCCCAGAAGAATAGACCCCCAATTCTCTCCCCGACATTATCCCACTCCTTCGCCCTATGGGACTCCTTACGTTCTTCAGCTTCACTGGTCTCAACATACAAACCCTTGACCCACATATTTAACAACCCACAATTCCCCCCAGGCAGAAACGTCCTAGCCTTTAAATGGTGGATTGATAAAGGCCTCTATAGAATAGGGCATTTCTTTACAGCTACAGGACCGTTTACTCTTAACCACTGCATTAAAAGACTAGACCTCCCCAACTCTGAACTATTTTGGTTCCATCAAATTCACAATTTTTTACAATCCTTATGTAAAGACAAATCTACCCCACCAGCATTCACGGTTTACGAAATATGGTGCGGTCAGGCCATGGATCAGAGGGGGTGATCTCCACAGTCTATGCATCACTTACCGCTCCTGTCTCCAAGACGTCCTTCATGGTTGCCTGGGAAACAGATTTCAATTTCCTCTGGACCAGAGAAAAATGGCATTCTGCTTACGCTAAATCATTCAAGGGACTTCTTAACACCACACTGATGGAAGCGGGCCTAAAAGTAATGACCAGATAGTATTACACACCTTCCAGACTCGCCTCAATGTTTCCTGCTGCCAGACCCCTATGCTTCCGAGGATGCCAGCTTTTAGGTACAATGTCACATATATGGTGGGAATGACCGAAGATTCGCTCCTTCTGGAAAGAAATCTTCACTATGATTGATAAATTGGTTGGCTCCTCTGTCCCCAGATCCCCCTTGGTGGCCCTCCTACATGACTCAATCCCACACATTTCTAAGCCCTCTAATAGACTGGTACAGTTCATGCTTTTAGGAGCTAAGCTCACGATTGCTAGGGCCTGGAAAACACCGGGCATTTCTCTCTCAATGACTAAAAGGAAAATTTTGTGGGTAATGTCTCAGGAAAAACTAACCAGTCTGTTACAGGACACACCTGACAATTTTGAAGCCACCTGGGAACCGTGGGCCCGACTAATGGGCATATCTAACTTTCCCATCATGTCATACATATGAATCTTTTCTTGGTGGTGCTCCCTTCCCTCTACTATCTCTTCCCCTTCTCTTTACCTTTCTATACCTTTGTCTACTTTTCTCTTTCTTTTGTTCCTATGTTAATTCATTACGGACGCAGTTCAGGTCCGTGTATCTCAAGGTTGCTGTTGAGGTGAAGATGCTCCTGCTTAGCTCAGATGCAAATGGCCGGTTCTCAGACAGAAGACCGCACAGTGTTTGGTTTGCTGCCTGACACCAGATCACGATTTCCTTGTTCTTGTAATTAGAGAAGCAGTGCTTTGCTAGTAGGGTTTGGCACCGGCCCTCTCTGACACAGTGTGATCCCCATGGGGGTGTCGGAGAGTGCAGGGGCTGAAGCTAAACAGCTTGATATCCTTTCTCAGCCTACTGGCAACCAGTCATGATTAGAAACTAGACCACGATACCTAATATTCGAACAAAATGTGATCACTATTCTCTTGGCCTAGTAATTGTGTCACCTTTATTCTCACCTTACGATTGTCATTTTGTTTGGGATACTGTAACTCTCTATGTTCGATTGTACTTATGTTTATTCTAAATAAAAAACTCTTGAAAGAAAAAAAAAAAAAAAAAGAATGAGGCTGTAAAGGTTGCTGTCATGAAGGGTTGTACTATATACTGGGATAAGATATCTGCAAAGCATGTATAATATAATATAATCTTCTAACAAATCACAGTTTATAGGAGTTAGGTACACATGCATTCATCAAGGTATAAGGTTTAGAGTTAAGATAGCAGACCAGGATGATATATCTTCCATCACAGTTAGTGATACAAACCAAAAAAGTCTTTCATACCAAACAAAACAGTGTGCTTGATAGCCAGAAGTTAAGAAGAATAAGCTGTGTGGGTGCAGTGAGGCTTAGCATTAAAGTGGGAATAAACTGCCATAAATAAGTTGTACCTATAGGTAAGCCTATAATAAGGCTTACCTGTAGGTACTCTAAATATCTCCTAAACATGCACTGTTTAGGAGATATTTACTGTATATGCATCTGGTGACATCTCCGGAACATGTGCTCTGAAGGAACGGCCACCCATATGCATGTACAGGAGTGATTTCGTCATGGCTCCAGCCATTCACACAGCCGGAGTCTGCGAACCCAAAAGGAAGACCGGGTGAAGATGGAAGAATTGACAGTGGTGAGAGATTGCGGCTGGAAGGCTTCATTCTAAGGTAAATTTAACATAATGTGCTAGTATGCAATGCAGGTTCCAGGAAAAAAAAAAAACACTACCGCATTAAGTCAAAAATGGGTCTTCTGTATATTGACTATATTTGCATCATGTGTACAGGCTTCATTCCACATGGAAGTATGTTTAAAAGCAGAGAAAAAATCCAACATGATCTTTAAAGAATCAAGAAACCAAATGTTCATGTAGTTAAACAGTTCCAACGTAGAACAAAATAGAACAGCAAAGGTAAAAAAACAAAGTAAAAAGGTGAGGCCTTCATCACTGAAGGAAGATCTCAAGCAGACTATACTGCCAAAAATAATGTAAAGAAACCCCATGCTGCCAAAACAACTAATAGCAGCTAACACAACAAACAGATAATTTTGTTTCTATTGGGAAAAAGTACATAAAGTGTAGCGCTAAAACATTTAGATTAATGGCCTAGCTAAACAAGTGCCAAAAAATCATATATAGAAAAATGCAGGTATATAGTAACAAGTCTTGTGACATGAACTGTATATCACACCTATTAGCAATAAACAAAGTGACTGGTATATTAAACCTATTATCACACATACATTGCAATAGAGATACAGTATATACAAAAATTTGAATCCAAAAAATTTAAAAGATAAAAAATAAAAATTTGTATAGAAAGTGTACTAAAGTCCCCAGTGTTTAGTCGGAGCCTTGACGATCTTTAGACCACCATACTAAAAGATGGAACTTGCAACCACCAGTGTGACAGCACCACCACCGATAAAGATGTAGGCTTACCAGATGATTCAGAGTGCAGGGCATTGCAGGGCACCCGCCAAACACCCTGCAAATTCGGGTGTTCCCTGAACGGGCCAAACAGACAATGTTTTGCCTGAACTCATGCTCGGGCCGAACCGTTCCCCCAACACTACATGAGAGTATTTTGCTAGCTTGGATAGATGCAGCTTATGCGGAATACACACGGTCGGAATTTACGATGGAAACAGTCCGATGGGAGCTTTTCATCGGATTTTCCGACCGTGTGTATGCCCAACGGTCTTTTTCTGTCGGAATTTCCGACGGACTTTGAATTGAGAACCTGTTCTCAATTTTTCCGACAGAAAACCTTTCTATCGGATTTTCCGATCATGTGTATGCAATTCCGACACGCAAAATTCCGACGCATGCTCGGAAACAATTCGACGCATGCTCGGAAGCATTAAACTTCCCTTTTATAGTGCTGTCGAACGTGTTTTATGCCGCTGTGTTATTGACCATCAGAATTTGGTGTGACCGTGTGTAGGCAACACAGCTTGAGCGGAATTCCGTCGGAAAAACCATCAGAGTTTTTTCCGACGAGAATTCCGATCGTGTGTACGTGACATTAGAGTTACATGCTATTGCTTAGTGTAGTCTACAAGCACCCCCAGACCCCTTTCCATCACTGATTCTCCCAGGGCCCCCCTAATGTATAATTTGCATATATATTTGTGGCACCAAGTGCATAAGTTGAAATTTCTTAAAATTTTATCTCATTTACCATGTAGCTCCCCAACCTCCTATTTTGGAAAGATCTTACTGTAATGATAATATACAGTATCCTGTGCAAAATAATTTTTCTACTTCAGCAAACACTGACATTGAGCTCTATATTTGAACCTCTTTTATAAACAGATTTAAAAGCATTGTCCTCAAGGTAGAGCCCTTGGGAACATCACTCACAATTTTAAACCATTCAGTGAAAGAGTAATTTATCACTACTCTCATGTACATGTAAATGTATCAACTCTAACAGACCTTATTTTATAAATTAAATGTTTATGATGTAAAGTATCAAATGGCTTAGCAAAATCTAAAACTACATCCACTGGACTTCCACAATCCAATGACTCACTTCCTTCCTCATACAATGATAACAGGTTGGTCTGACAAAAACATGATTTCATAAATCCATGTTGGCTGTCATTTATGATACCGTTATCAAAGACAAATTTCTGTATAAAGTCTACTACAATTTCCTCAAAATACCTTACTTACTTTTGATGTTAGGCTGACTGCTCTGTAAATTTCTGGTAAACATCTCAATCCTTTTTTTTGTAAATTGACACCACATCTGCTCTATGCCAATCAATGGGTATGTCAAGATCAGGGGCTCAGGCTCGAATACTAGTTGCTATAGCAGTAGCGAGACTTCCACTGGCCAGCAGGATAAGCGAGTAACCTCGGCGGATGATGCAGGCTCACCTGAGATATGGGGTCTAAGTACTAACCAGTGTTCACCAGAGCTCCTGATGGTGGAGATGATTTAGCTGCATGTTACTACCAGGTTGGGGTCCACATGATTGCCCCACCAGGAGGTGAGGAATCCGGAGTCCAGAAGCAGATATAGCAGATAAGGATCAAACAGAAGAATAGTTAGTAAACAAACCAAAAGAGAGTAATAGTTGCAGGATGGGATCAGGCAGTATCATAGTCGAGGAACAAGCCAAGGGTCGGTAACATGTGGTCGCAAAGATAGGGATGGCAGCAGGAGAGAAAGAGCAAGATATTGGCTGGAGAGAGAGCACAATAATCTGGCAAAAAGGAAGTTCAGAGACATGACTTAAATTAGGAAGTTCATGGGAGGAGCAAAAAGTGCAAGGTTCAGCAAAAGTCAAGACACACATTCAATTCTATCAGAGATCATGCTGTCTAGCATCTCAGGTAGCTCAGTAAGAAGAGTCATTGCCTGTCACAGCAGAGGTTGCAGGTTGAAGGCTAGGCCCTAGGTACCATTCTAGTTAGTAAATTGTCTTAAAAAATTACGAATAGGAGCTTGGCTATTAAAGCGGGATTCCACCCTAAAGTGGAACTTCCGCTTTTCGGAACCCTCCCCCCTCCGGTGTCACATTTGGCACCTTTCCTGCCAACATCGCTGGAACCTGTGACAGGTAAGTGTCCATTTATTAAAAGTCAGCAGCTGCAGTATTTGTAGCTGCTGGCTTTTAAAAAAAAATTTCAGGTACAGTCCCGCTTTAACTGAGCTAAGAATTTGTGGATATAAGCTATCTGAACTTGGTGATTTGTGTAGAGTGTAGACACCTAGGTTTTAATTTTGCTCTTTTATGTTACTAGGGATGAGCCAATGGTTCAATCCAAACCTAGGTTTTGACTGAACTTTGGCTCTTTGGGTGTTCAGATGAATGGCCAAACTTTTGCCTGTTCAGCCCCCTGTTTGGCAGGAGCCAAAAATCATATATAGAATTAATATTTGTATCCCTTCTATATATGACTACTTCCCATTGTCACTTGTTCCGATTGATCCAGGTGGGATTGCATGAAGATTGGTACAAAAGGTTAGGTCATGTGACCCGGTGGAGCCAATTGATGATTCCTGGTACTTGGAATGTAAGATGATGGTTGTATACAGTTTCTGGAATGCACATCATATACACAGTATTGATTAGCATACAGGACCTGGTGATAGCAGTAAACCTCATTTTGCTGACTGAATCACATGACTGGACAGTACCTTGTGACAACTTCCTGTGTTTGGAGTGTAGGACGAATTCTAAATCTGGTTTCTAGAATGTAGGCTGTCCATACAGTGCCACACTTATTGGCATCCAGCACACAGGGCTCTGCTGTAGCAGTAAATGTTTTTATGTTAGATCCCATTTGGTTGCACCAAGGTTATCTATAGTCTGGCTAGTCATGTTTTGAGGCATGTGCCTCTGGAGGTTGTGTTTGTGCAGGTGAGGTAAACTTTCCCTAACAAAAAATGTATAAATTAGGGCTGTGGAAATTAAAGATTAATTCCTCGATTAATCAATACATTTTTTGATCGATCAAAATTCTTTTGATCGATCAAAATTCTTTTGATTGGTACTCACCTCTCCGTCGGCTTCCGGGTCTTCAGGGAGTTCCGTCGTAGATCCGATGACTTCACAGACATCACCGGACTCCTCCCACTTCCCCAAGTGCCTCCGTCTGCTAACGAAGGGAAGGGGGGAGGAGTCCAGTGACTTTGAAGTTCTGATTGAACGTAACATGTACGGGGGAGGAGCTACGCATGAAGTCACCTGCTGCTGCCCTACGGAACTAACGCGATTGTCGGCTTTACATGCTGTGTTTTTATCATCTTTGTGTGAGTAGTTTGTGTTTGAACACAAAAATGTAATCTTATACTTAAGCGGTGAGCACTTAGATCTTTTCTTTCTACCCATGATCTAGCGTCCTTGCTGAGATCTATGGAGACGTAAGAGAAGTTTATGGTCCATGTTAACCCTTTTGATACCCGCTTGCATGACCACCTGTTTGCACAGGGGTCAATGCTATAAGGTGAGAGTGATTAGTTAGACCGGAGGTGGAGGGATTGTCATGCTACTGTGGAAAAAAAAATACTTACGTCAGTGCTACAGTTTGAATTTAAAACGTATTTGTGAACTGTGAAGTTTAGTAAATGGATTGTGGAAACTAACTAGTGTCGGGTGATTGTATATAGTGTATACTACATTTACCACTGACTAATGCAGAGTTGCAATGCAAGGAGATCAGCTAAAAGTAGTTGGATCTGTATGTGCGTTATAATTACTCAAAATTAGTTGATTAATCGAATAAAAAAAAAATAGATTCATTAATTTTAATCAGTAACAGCCCTAGTATAAATGGAGATATGCCCCAGTAGAAGACCATCTTGAGTCGAAATGCCTCGGTCCAGCTATCTCGTGTTTCTCACATTGCTGATCCTCTTTTTATACATTATTCTCAAGATTTTATTTTCACATGTATGATGTGAATACATTTTAAGTTACCTTTTGACCTGCATCATCGGAGTCGCTTCCGTTTTTCGTTTGTACCCTTTCCTTTACCTTTGGGATTTCATCGAGTGGATCGTTTGAGGAGTTCCTGGCTTTACTTGCAAGCTGTTCATTTGCCATGCTGCTCTTCTGCCCTGCTGTCCTGGTCCGGCTGGATCCGTTATCCTTCAGCACAAGAGGTTAAGCGCACAAGCCTACCAGATACAATGCCGTATGGCAGGTGTATCCAACTTTTGTGGTAAGAGTGTTCAATCTCTCTACATCATCTGTCAAGCTGTTTGAGACACCTTTGTTCAGTTCCTATATGCTCTACGATTGCCTATAGAGATCTGCGGATATCAGTGCCTCACTTGACATATTTTGGACTTTTTGTTTCTTTGGTTTTCACTCAGATACTATTTTGGGTTTATTTCCAGTCACATATCACATGTGTTTCTTATTTGATTGGTAATCACTTTCACTATATTGTGTTTATTATTAGCGCTACATTTTTTGTATATTTATTGCTTTAGACTTTGTTTGTTTTGTATGTTAGCTGCTTTATTTATCTATTAAGGTTTAGCGCAGTGTTTTCCCACATTTATGTAGGTATATTGCTCTTACAAGATTATATCATTAAAATCTTGAGGTTGATTGGTTGAGTGTTGGATTTCCCTTCCACTGGTTATTAAGGGAGCCATGGGTGCTTGCATCCACCGTGTCCCTCGGAATCACCAACTTTTCTGGGAATCCCCACCACTTAAGCAAAGGGGGAAAAATATCAGTGACATAACAACTCAAATATAGCCATATTAGCTCAATAATGTCAACATAACTCCACCCCTTTTTTATATAGACAGCTGTATTTTAGCTAATGCCAGGGTTTGTTGTGTGCATCGGGTTGTATGTTTTTTTTATGACAAATTGGTGGACATCATAATTGATGATGGATTTACAATGATGAGCCTTGATTGAGAGTTTTTTTCTCCATAAAGAATTTGTCAAATGTTTGGGTGTCTTTATTTCATGGTTACAATTACTTTTTTTGTGAATGACTAGAGGTACTAGAGGGCATGTGGCCTGGTAAGGTTGGGTGTGAATTCTCACCCCCCCCTTCTTGGTCAGCTAGGCTGCATGCTTGTGTTAAGGGTCCAGTTTAGATTTTTCGGGGACCTAATGCATTTTTTTTGCTTTCTCTGGCATGTGGCCCCCCATAAAATCCAGACTTAAAGGGGGACTCTGTGCATTTTTTGTTAATTTTTGCTGTATGATGTGCTACAGTGAAAGTGACATTATCCTAGGTTCATACTTATGCGATGGCTTTTAGTGTGATTTCAAGAATAATGTCCACACTGCAATTCTCTCTATCTTTCTCTGGAAATTGTCTCTGAAAGACGCTATTGTCTGGTAGAAATCACACTGGAATCACTTAGTCTTTGAACACCTATGCATTTTCTATGCAGTTTCTATTAGAATCTATGGAGGTGAAAATCGCATCACACCTCACCAAACATGCACAGAAAAAACATGCAGAGTGATGCTATTTCACTTGTCTTGTGATTCCATGTGTTCTGGAATGCATACGAAATTGCTTCAGTGTGAACCAAGGCTTACAAAGAAAACAAAGATACAGTTTAAATTGCTAAAAAAGACATTCATTCAAAAGTGTCAAAGTGCAAAATATTCAATTTTAGTAGCTCTGTGAGGCTTTCACACCAAAGTGACAGGAGAGGCGCTTTACAGGAGCTTTGCATGCGCTATTTTTAGCACTATAGCGCTTGTAAAGTGCCTAAGTGTGAAAGTAGCCTAAGAGAGAAAAGTTGAACGGTAGAACAGTGAATGAGATAATATGGTGAAAGTAAAACACTCATATAGGGAAAGTAAGCAATGACATGTCATTGGCATGCCGAAAAAAATGACTAAGGTGCATCATATATCAGTGGCTATATAAAGTATAGGATATTATTAACAATAAGGTGATAAGGTGCAAAGGGAATGGACTAGTAAAGCCACAAAAACAATATGTCATAAAAGTATTTAATCCAAAAGAAAAAAAAGTCATATCAGTGTATGTAATGAATAGAGTAAGTTCTAGAAGTAATGTGCCAAAAAGGAACATACCTTGTTAAAATTAAACAGTGAGCTAGCCCAGAAAAAGAAAAAGGACAGCAGTATGGAAAGCTGCTGCACGCCTCCAAATAGTCAAGGAGGTTCTGCAGATGTAAAGCTCTCATGTAGGGCATGATGTAGGGCATTACGTAAAAGGTGGAGACAAGGAGCTCCACCTGAACACAACCCCACACAATGGTGGCAAAATGCTGCCATTAAGTGGATGTAAGCCACAGTCCCAGGCGTGGAGCGATGTAGAGGGCGGGCAGGGCATACAACCGAAAAGGAGAATTGACGCAGGTGCGCAACGTCTGTTTGGGGAGACACAGAGATTGCGCGCATGCGCCACGTGTACAGCGCATATGCGCCCCGCGCATCTGTCCCTGGAAAGGGGGGGGGGGGGGTTTGAACATGATGCCAAAGCCATTTACAAGTGGTCAAAAGGCAAATTGCAATAGAGGAATGACTGGGTTCCAAAAAGAAGAAAAAAAGACACAAAATAGGAGGAAAAATAGGGAAAGGTGAACCAAAAAAGGTAAATGGTTATGTGAAAATAATAAATATAATATATATATATGTATATATAAATGTAATTTAAATAAAATGAAACAAAAAATTTAAATATTATTTGTGACTTTGCTAGTCCATTCCCTTTGTACTTTATCACCTTATTGGTAATAATATCCCATACTTTATATACAGGTTTAGCCCACTTTTAAGTACACAATGGGGTTTATTTACTAAAGCTGCAAAGTGCAAAATCAGGATAACTTCTGCATAGAAACCAATGAGCTTCCAGGTTTTAGTACCAAAGCTTAAATGAACAAGCTGAGGTTAGAAGCGCATTGGTTTCTATGCATAAGTGAGCCTGATTTTGCACTTTCCAGCTTTAGTAAATAAACCCCATTGTGTACTTAAAAGTGGGGTATGCCTGTACCCACACATATATGGAGCACCTTAGTCATTTTTTTAGGCATGCCGGTGGTACTTGTGGTGCTTACTTTCCCTATTTGAGTGTTTTAATTTCACCCTACTATCTCATTCACTGGTCTACCGTTCAGCTTGCAGTGGGGGTACTGCCACTTAGCCCTGCCTCCTGATCACTTATGTATCCTCAGCTCACGGGGGGAAGCTTTGCTGTGGATTCCATAGCATTTTAGAACTGGATGTCACTCCGTTTTATCTTCAATTTGTAGTTTTGACTTCACCCAATGTAGTGTCAGAACATTTGGGGGTAAAATAATATATATAAATAGTCACATATTGTATCATTTTTCATATTTTTCATATTCATATATATTGGACATGAGAGGAGCCATTTTGGCTCTAGAGAAATCAGAGTTCACTGTCTTTAAAGAAGACATTGTTTTCTGTTCCACAAAGAGCCTGGTTGTTCCATCTCCCAGGTTATAATTCAAAGGTCTTTGACACTTATAGAAAAGGGGAGTTGGTACAGACTTACACTGATTACAGACCTAATTGGTATTTCTAGAAAGAGCCACAGAAAAAAGAGGGTTTATTCACAATTGCTGTTGTGTTATGTAAATCTTAAATAATAATGTTTTCTTTTATAATATGGTTATAGTATATATGTATTAGTTATTCATTTATGAACCTATCCACATATATACATACTATTATGGTAAAAGTCATAAGTGTGAGGTACTAAGATTGTATTGGCATGAAAGTTTTACAAGCTGTACTTGTGAGGTGGTAATTCACAGTATAACTTCACTTTAATAGCATTTACCAACACAACTAATTGTGTGGGTACATGTTCTCATACCCATATATTTTGAGAAGCGCCAGGATGGCTGGGGATAGTGACACTTGATTGTCAACCATTACACAATTAATGGTGTTTTGCTAAGCCAAGGTCAGAAGGTCATGTCAATTCCATTAGAATTAATTTCTCATACAACACTGCCCCCTAGAGGGGAAAATACAAATCTAAAATGGCCACCCATATATGGTTGCCATAGTAACATATAAATACTATTGTCATTTGACACAATCAAGTACACACACACACCCAATTTTGGGGGAAATAAAAAGTAGCTACAGAGAGATACCAGGGAGAGATCCGAGAGCTGAGATCTGAGGCTGATGGGAGAGAGATTGGAAGATGGCTGAACGATTCCATCTCTATAGAGGCTGAAGGAAAGATCTTCAGGGAGCAGTTTATGGCTCACTGAAAGACAGAGAGATGTAGGGAGATTGGAAGGAGTCCCCTTGGGACTTGCCTATTGAAACTTCTCAAGATGACAGACTTCTTATGGCCCATACACACGCTCGGATTTTCCGATGACTAGTTCCGTCAGATCATTTCTGTCTGAATTTGTCCGATGCTGGTGTTGCGTACACACGGTCGGACAACGTTGTCGGAATTTCCGGTCTTCAAGAACGTTGTGACGTAAGTCGTCTTCCACGAGACTAGAAAAGGGAAGTTCAGCACCACGTCCCGCACCCGTTGGGCTCCTTCTGCTGATTCTGTGTTTATCGCGTGTTAGTAGAATTTTGGGGACTTACGATTCGCGCTTCTCAGTTTTCTGACTCAGATCGTTACTGCTCTTCAGTTTGTGCTTGTCGTGCGTATCTGTTTATTAGTGCGTGTAGTCAGTTCGCATTTGTTGGTCATTGTGGCCTATATCTTGATATAGAACGCTTTGATTTTCACTGCTTATTGTCTGCTCATTTCTGGTATTCATTTTGTTCTTTCAGGCCTTGTTGTTTATCGGTGCTTTCTGTTTGTCCGTTCTGACCAGCCGACCGTTTGTGAGCGATGTTTCCCGTACGTACTTGTCGCCGGGTTCGTGCTGTACGAGGACTTGGTGTCGGGCTTTTAGCTTTGAGCCAAGACCCGTCCATGAACAGAGCGAGGAGGAGTATGTGGACCAAGAATTGGTTGCTTCAGCGTGACCAATTCTCGCACATGCCTTTGCTTCGTGAGATCCGGGAGAATAATCCTGATGATTTCAGGAACTTTCTCTGGATGGCGGACCCCGTTTTTCACCGTCTTTTGGCTTTGCTGACCCCTTTTATCAGCCGGCAGGATACCTGCATGAGACAAGCCATCACTCCGGAGCAGAGGCTTGTTGCCACGTTGAGGTACTTGGCGACAGGGAGAAGGCTTCAGGATCTGAGGTTCTCCACAGGTATCTCTCCCCATGCTCTGGGAATCATTATTCCAGAGACTGGTTCTGCCATAATCCAGGTCCTGCAGGAGGACTATATTAAGGTAACATTTCTCCTTTACTATTCTCTTCTATGTATGCTCTGTTTGCTAATGACTTGTATTTTTGACCTCCTTCCCTAATTACCATGATTGCAATATGCTCTAATATGCTGTGCCCCTTTTGTCCTTTATGCATTTTTCCCTTCACTTACCTCCCCAGCATGCTCTTCTGGCCCAATAGACACCTATGGCCTAGTCCCTTAAGCAATGTATTTTGTCTGCTGCATAGTATTGTTTTCCCCCAAACACCCCCTAAAATATGCACAAATGTTTGCTGTGAGTTTTACTTCATGCAGAGCCCCTTTGAATTTTTTTTTATTTTTTTGGGGGTGCCAAACTCATTAGGAACCCCCTCCCCCAACTGCTCTGTCAGATGCTACCAATCCTCTATCTGCTGGTTTTGCCAAGCTCAATACACACTATAATTTTTTTTGGTATTTTCCTCCTAGTAGCTTGATAGGTAATTGCAGAATGTCAAAATGTGCTTCCTTTTTTTTTTTGGGGGGGGGGGGGGGGGGTGATTAGGAAGGTTCTTTTATCTTTCCTGTGGGCTGCCAATAGTGTTAAGTAAGGAGGGTCTGGCCAAACTAGCACACATTATTGAGCCATTTGGCTATCAATGAAGTGCAGAGGGTTACCTGTCCAACCCCCCCCCCCCCAAACCCCTAGTTATTGTCAATGGCCCATCAGAAGTGGGGGGATTGATGGGGGGGGGTAATCTGCTAGGGGGACCTTGTACTTTGGGGTGCAAATACTTTCAAGGTTACAATTTAAGTCTGATCTTGTTCCAAGATGTTAGTGTCTAATCTGCTTGCAATGTTTATGTGCAAAGTGACACATTTTTTTTTCTTGTTTCACTCCACAGTTCCCTTCCACGCCACAGGAATGGCAGACTGTGGCCTCCCACTTTGCCAGCCGTTGGGACTTTCCTAACTGCAGAGGTGCAATTGATGGGAAACACGTCCGCATCATCCCACCCCCCAACTCGGGGTCATACTATTATAATTACAAGGGGTTTAATAGTGTAGTGATGTTGGCGGTGGTGTCGGCGACATACAAGTTTTTGTATGTGGATGTGGGGATGAATGGCTGGATCTCAGATGGTGGTGCCATTGCGCACACGGAGTTCTACTGGCGTCTCCAGAGTGGCAGTCTGTGCTTGCCACCTCCAGAGGAGAATGCTGAAGGACTCCCCTTCGTCTTTGTCGCAGATGAAGCGTTTGCGCTGACCACCCATCTGATGAGGCCCTTCCCGATGAGGACCCTCACCCCAGACCAGAGGGTCTTCAATTACAGGCTGTCGAGAGCCCGCAGAGTGGTGGAGAACACCTTCGGGATTCTGGCCAGCCGCTTCCGCCTGTTTTTGACGGCTATTAACTTGGCGGAATACAAACTCAACCACATAGTTCTTTCCTGCTGCATATTGCACAACTTCCTCAAAAGACATAGCAGCAACTATGTTGTGCCCGTTGGCCCAGATGTTGAGGGCCCTTCCAATGCCGACCTCACAGCCCTTCAAGCGGCACGTCCTGGCTTGCCCCCTCTAAATGCCTGCGAGGTCCGCGAGCGATATATGGACTACTTTGTGGGTAGGGGGGCCATTGCTCTGCCTGACGATGTGTGAGAGACATTTTTTATTAAATATCTTTTTTAACCAGACCTATGATTTCTTGTCATTTCCTGCTTGTGTTTCTTGTAGGTGTGTTCTAGCTTATTTGTCTTTAAAATTTTGGCCCTTTACCTTCAACAGTGGGAATGCACTTTCTGGGCAAAAGGAGGTAACAGTCTCTTCTTCCCAAAAAGAATCTTCTCATGTTGTGTGTGTGATACCTAATCTTTTGTCTAGAGAAGGTTTGTAGTGCATAACTGACACCCAAAATACTCCTTTTCATCACCATGACAGAAATGTGTGTATTCCCAAAAATGGTGTGCTACGTGTTTTATTACAAAGCACTGTGGGTGTCATTTACATAAGCCAAATCCACTATGCACTACAAGTGCACTGCAAAAGTGCCCTGGAAAATACACTTGCAGTGCAAACTGGAATAGCCTTTAGTAAATAACACCCATTGTCCCCAAAATCATTTACTTTTGCCATAAATAATGCTTTTGTGTTTTTAAATAAGGAAGCCACACATTTTTTAGATGTAAAAAGTTTACTTACAACACATTCACAAGTGCCTTTCAAAAATTCTTGGCAAAACTGAAACGATCTTGGTTCTTTCGAACATTGTTTACTAACATTCCACATTTGGTAAAACCAGGCATGTAGCAAAACATAACAGACTGAACATAAGAACTTGCAAAGTTCAACTTTCAAAAGTGAAGACAAGATCAGACATGACTATATGTTCAAAGTGGGTTTGATCTTGCCTTCATCACACCCCTGGAAACTTGAAATTTAGAACATGCACACAATTTGGGTATCAAAATGGGCATTTGATGCTAAAATACATGCCTAGAATGTTCAAATGTGCTATCTCCCATCATGGGGATCAATGGACGTGTTTTGGGGGTGCAACCCCTTCACCTCACCCACTTTAGTGGTTAGTAAAGTGGTTGCACCCCCAAAACGTTGTAATTCATCCACCATGATGGGAGCTAGCACATGTTGACACAATGTGTGCATCTTCCAAATTTGGCACAGTTATTAAGTTTAAATTGTTGTGAGAAACAGCCACAAATGTGTGATAATTACTTTGTGCGTTTTCAGATTTTTGCTAAAACATCAATGATGTTCTTCATTTTTTGTTGAACATCATTGATGTTTTTCTTAATCTCATCTAGATCTCGATTGCACACCATTATCTCCCCGATGAGTACGTGTGCACTTTTAGTGGTAAAGTGCGATTCTTCTTCCACAACATCCACATCACCTATAAAAAAAATGGCTATTGTAAAATAGGCAGGCATACATTGATTAGCTTACCAGTAGCTGGGTTCTCCCACACTCACCTGTTGTGGTGACAAGTTCTCCAAGATCGATGATCTCTCCTTCCTCCTCTGCTTCTGGTGTTGGTATTTCCCCTTCTTTGGGAGGTGTGGGTTTCCTGGTGTCCTCAGATGTCCCGAGTCTTCACTCCCCTATGAGAATGTACAAAAGGAATATTTAGTACAACAATCTATTGAGGGCAGAAATAGGAAATGTCAAACATTGCTTGGAAGTGAGGGACAATAGTTGTTTGTGGCCAGGTTCAAATGACAACAACATTAATGTAGTCACTTTGTAAAGGTGCAAAACTTACTACCTTTTTGGTTGAAGTTTGTGAGATGGAGACACCCCTATAGTATCCACTGGAGCACATGTGTGGAACTGTCACGTACCTGGTGGTGCGAGCCCGAGATTGCAGGGAGAGGCCTCCCTTGCGTCTCCCACTCCTGGTCCCCTGGTGTGGGAACAGGAGAGCCAGGAGTGAGGAGGAGCACGGGTGCCTGGCAGGATCAACAGACCGGTGGGAAGGAAACAGGTTAGCTGAGCTGGCGGGATCTCTGGAAAGCAGGCTCACAGGTAAACGGGATAGCAGAGCTGGCAGGATCACTGGAAAGCAGGCTCACAGGTAAACTGGATCGCAGAGCTGGCAGGATCGCTGGAAAGCAGGCTCACAGGTAAACTGGATAGCAGAGCTGGCAGGATCACAGGAAAGCAGGCTCACAGGTAAACTGGATAGCAGAGCTGGCAGGATCACAGGAAAGCAGGCTCACAGGTAAACCGGATAGCAGAGCTGGCAGGATGACAGGAAAGCAGGCTCACAGGTAAACTGGATAGCAGAGCTGGCAGGATCACTGGAAAGCAGGCTCACAGGTAAACTGGATAGCAGAGCTGGCAGGATCACAGGAAAGCAGGCTCACAGGTAAACTGGATAGCAGAGCTGGCAGGATCACTGGAAAGCAGGCTCACAGGTAAACCGGATAGCAGAGCTGGCAGGATCACAGGAAAGCAGGCTCACAGGTAAACTGGATAGCAGAGCTGGCAGGATCACAGGAAAGCAGGCTCACAGGTAAAACTGGATAGCAGAGCTGGCAGGATCACAGGAAAGCAGGCTCACAGGTAAACTGGATAGCAGAGCTGGCAGGATCACTGGAAAGCAGGCTCACAGGTAAACCGGATAGCAGAGCTGGCAGGATCACTGGAAAGCAGGCTCACAGGTAAACTGGATAGCAGAGCTGGCAGGATCACAGGAAAGCAGGCTCACAGGTAAACTGGATAGCAGAGCTGACAGGAACTGGACAACGGCTTGGCAAGCAGGTTCACAGGTACACTTGGATAGCAGAGCTGACAGGAACTGGACAGCGGCTTGGCAAGCAGGTTCACAGGTACACTTGGATAGCAGAGCTGACAGGAACTGGACAATGGCTTGGCGAACAGGTTCACAGGTAAGCTTGGATAGCAGAGCTGACAGGAACTGGACACAGGAAACGGAACCACTGAATGGACTGGAACCAACAGGTGAACAGGATCGTTACAGAGGGCCAGACTGCAGACTGGAGAAAGGCTAAACAAGGAACCAGAGTTCATCAAAGAAGTCAGGTAATGAATCTGAACTTAGAGCAAGGTACAAGGGATCAGGCAGGAGGATGGTCACTGGAAGCCGGGGTCGGGTACAGGCAGAAAGCTGGATAGTCTTTATGGCAAGCCGGGTCAAAGGAACAGGTATCACAGGATCAGGTTTCTTTTACTACACCACAACGCTGTAGAGCAGACAGCAAGGACCGTCTGCTCAAGTCAGGCTTAAATAGGCCGGCTGGTGCTAACTAGGGAGCGCGCCCGTCTCCCTGTGCGCGGTTGTGCACGTGCCCGCGCCCGGGCGCGCATGCGCATGCGCAATGGAATCTGAGGGCCAGGACGGCCCGGGTTTAGATTTCTGGCAGGATCTTCATGACATTGCCCCCCTCCTAGGGGCAACCTCCGGGTGCCCCTCTGGGCAAATCTCTCAGGATGAGCTCTTTTGAAGGCTTGAACTAGACTCTTAGCATGGATATTACACTCGGGCTCCCAGGAATTCTCTTCAGGACCATATCCCTTCCATTTGATCAAGAACTGATTCTGATTTCTCCTCTTTCTAACATTTAGTATAGCCTCTACCTCATATTCTTCCTCGCCATCTACCAAGACTGGGTCCGGGGGTACAGTCCTTCTGTTGGAAAAGGGGTTGGAAGTGGAGGGCTTTAACAGAGAAACATGAAAGACTGGATGGACCTTGAGGGAATCAGGAAGTTCCAACTCATAGGCTACTTCATTAATCTTTCGTTTGACTGGAAAGGGACCTAAGAACTTAGGGCCCAGTTTTTTTGAGGGACAAGCCAACTTCAGATTCAAGGTGGAGAGCCACGCTGTGTCACCCGGTGCCAGTACCAATTCTCCACGCCTCTTTCGGTCAAAGACTGCTTTGTTATGTTCCTGGGTCCGGGCCATGGTGTCCTGCAGGAGTTGGTTATTGGAAGCAAAGAAATCAATCTTTTCCTGGACTGCGGGCACAGTACATTCAGGAAGAGAATTGGGCAGGAATGAAGGATGAAAGCCATAGTTGGCGAAGAAAGGTGTCTGTTGGGTGGCCGAGTGGATAGCATTGTTATATGTAAACTCGGCAACTGGTAACAGGGAGATCCAATCGTCTTGGGAGAAGGAAGAAAAGCATCGAAGATATTGTTCCAGGGTCTGATTGGTTCTTTCGGTCTGCCCATTGGTTTGAGGGTGATAAGCGGAAGAAAACGATAGCTCAATGTTGAGGGCCTTGCAAAGTGATTTCCAGAACCGAGAGGTGAATTGTACCCCTCGGTCGGACACTATGTTGGCTGGTACCCATGGAGTCTGATGACTTCTCGGATGAACACTTGTGCGGTTTCTGAGGCAGAAGGGGTGCCCTTCATGGGAACAAAGTGTGCCATTTTTGACAGACGATCAACTATCATGAAGATCGTAGTGTGGTCCTCTGCTGGGGGCAGTTCCACAATGAAATCTATGGACAGCATTTTCCAGGGGCGATCTGGGACTGGTAATGGCTTGAGTAGGCCCCAGGCCTTGGTTCTGTGACTTTTGCTCCGAATACACACAGTACATGTTTCCACAAATTTCCTGCAGTCTTCCCTTAGCTGAGGCCACCAGAAGGTACGTTGTACCAATTCAGTGGTTTTGGTGACACCAAAGTGTCCGGCAAGCTTGTGATCATGGCACAATTCCAGGACGGTTACCCGCAGACCCTCGGGAATGAAAATCTTATCCCCATGCCACAATAGCCCATCCTTGGCCAGCAACCCAGGACCGGGAGTGGGTATGAGGCCACTGGAAGCCCGTCTGAGCTGGGACAGTAGGTCTTCCTGTAGCAGGAGAAAGTTTCCAGGGGCAAGGATAGTGTCTGGAGGGGAACCATCCTGGGATTTGTGATACATACGAGACAGAGCGTCCGGCTTCGCGTTTTTGGAACCCGGACGATATGTCACGTGAAAGGTAAAACGAGAGAAAAATAAGGCCCAACGGGCCTGTCTAGGTCTCAACCTCTTGGCAGTCTTCAAGTACTCTAGATTTTTGTGATCTGTGAAGATCAGAATTGGGTGAGTAGCCCCTTCTAGCAGGTAACGCCATTCCTCGAGGGCGGTCTTTATGGCCAGTAATTCCCGATCCCCCACATCGTAGTTCTTCTCGGCTGGGGACAGTTTCCGTGAGAAAAATGCCACGGGGTGTAGCAGGGCTTTGATGCCCTGTCTCTGGGACAGGATGGCCCCTACAGCTATCTCTGAGGCATCCACTTCGAGGACAAAGGGCAGAGAAGGATCTGGATGCTTCAGGATAGGAGCTGAGGTAAAGAGCCCCTTGAGGGCCTTGAAGGCCCCTTGGGCCTCAGGGGACCAATGAAAACGGGTACTTTGTTTGGTGAGTTGAG
Organism: Lithobates sylvaticus; assembly: GCA_028564925.1. Lineage (NCBI taxonomy): Eukaryota > Metazoa > Chordata > Amphibia > Anura > Ranidae > Lithobates > Lithobates sylvaticus. Next base: position 439,221,062 of record CM053027.1, on the reverse strand, counting down.
TAATGGGTGCCACTATGGCCGAGAATCCCTTGATGAATTTGCGATAAAAATTGGCAAAGCCAATGAATCGCTGGATCCCCTTTTTATCTGCGGGAACTGGCCAGTCCAGGATGGCTGAGATTTTCTGGGGGTCCATCCGGATGCCTCTACTGGAGATGATCAAACCTAGGAAGGGTATGCTTTCACCTCAAAGAGACATTTTTCTGCCTTGGCATAGAGGCCATGTTGCCGGAGACGGCCCAACACACTTTTAACATGTCCACGATGCAGCTCTAGGGAGGAAGAGAAAATTAGTATGTCATCAAGATAAACAACAGCAAAAACATCAAGGAAGTCCCGAAGCACATCATTTATGAAAGACTGGAAGGTAGCGGGGGCGTTACAGAGTCCGAACGGCATCACCAGGTACTCGAAGTGCCCAAATCGAGACCGAAATGCCGTCTTCCATTCGTCCCCATCCTTTATACGTATTAAATTGTATGCCCCTCTGAGGTCCAGTTTAGAAAAGATGGAGGCCGTGCCAAGCCTCTGAAACAGTTCAGGTACCAGGGGAAGCGGGTAGCGATTTTTGACTGTGACCTCGTTTAGGGCACGGTAGTCCACACAGGGTCTGAGAGAATGGTCCTTCTTCTCTACGAAAAATATTCCTGCACCTGCAGGAGACGTAGACGGGCGGATAAACCCTTTTTTCAGGTTATCATCAATATAGTCCTTTAGTTTTCCCTGCTCCACCTCTGTTAACGGAAAAACCCTACCGAAGGGAATCTTGGCCCCGGGAAGGAGCTCAATGGGACAGTCATAGGGCCTATGGGGTGGCAGCACATCTGCCCTTCGTTTGCTGAACACATCCAGGTATGCATGGTAGACTTCAGGGATGGACTGACGTAGACCTGCCTCGTTTTCGAGGCAGAGCAAAGCAGAGGGTCCTGCGGGGGCCAAGGAGCCGCAGGACCTTTGGCAGTAGGGAGAAGAGAAGGCCACCTCTCCTGTGGACCAGTTGATGACCGGGTTGTGTGCTTGCAGCCAGGGAATCCCTAGAATGACTGGAAACAAGGGAGAAGAAATTATATCCAAACATAACAGTTCTTGATGTGACTCTGAGATCACTGTGTGCAATGGGGCAGTCTCCTGAGTCACTGGGCCAGATTTGATGGTGGACCCATCGGCCAGGTGGACGGACAGGCCCTGTTCTCTTGGACGGAGAGGAATTCGATGCCGGGCAGCAAAAGCAGAGTCCATGAAGCAACTACAGGCACCAGAGTCAATGATAGCTGTGGTTTGTAGGGTCCTTCCTGAGAACTGGAAGGAAACAGAAAGGGCAAGATGAGATGAAACCCCGGTCACAGGATCCACATAACTGGAGAGAATAGTGGGGAACTTACGAAGTTTAGCCGGGCAGTTCCGGACATAATGACCAGGCTCTCCACAATACAGGCACAGATTGTTGCTGCGGCGTCTCTGGCGTTCTGCTGGGGTGAGAGAAGGCCGCAGGAGTCCAAGTTGCATGGGTTCTGATGCTGAAGAGGCATGAGCAGGTTTAACAGGGGGAGCAGTGCGGAAGTGACTTGGACCCCTGGGAAGCATCCAGGTAGGTCTTGGGGACCCCAAGGTTCGTTCAGCCCTACGCTCCCGTAGGAGCCGGTCAATTTGGATGCTTAGGTCTATGAGGGAATTCAGGGTCTGAGGTACCCCCACTCTGGCGAGCTCGTCCTTGAGTGCGTCTGAGAGGCCCATGCGGAATTGGTGACGGAGAGCAGCATCGTTCCAGTCGGTGTCGGCACCCCAACGCCTGAACTCAGCCACATAGTCCTCTGCTGGTCTTCGACCCTGTTGGAGAGAACGTAAGGCGGCCTCCGCAGTGGTTGAGAGTTGGGGGTCCTCATAAAGCTGCGCCATGGCATCAAAAAAGGTGGAGAGACTGGTCAATGCTGCATCCTTTTGTTCCACGAGACGGTGGGCCCAGATTTGGGGATCCCCAGTCAGTAGGGCTACCACAAAACCCACCTTGGTGGTCTCTAGAGAAAAGGTCCTAGGTTGCAGGGCAAAATGGAGTTCACAGGAGTTACGGAAAGTTCTGAAGCTACCACAGGCGCCCCCGTAAATTTCTCTGGAGTAGGTACCTTGGGCTCAGGTGGTAGCATCACTATAGTCTGGGTAGGTGCAGGCCCCGTTGGGGGTATTGCTGGGTGAGGAGTTCCTTGGGTACTGGATGGACCAGACAGGGCCAGTACCCGTTCCTCCAGCCGGGTGTACCCTTGCTGGAGGTTCTTCACCACCTCGGTCAGACCTGCCAGGTGTTGGCATAGCCCCTCCATGGCGGGGGCTCCCTGCTCGGGCTCAGACATGGCTGTCTGCTACTGTCACGTACCTGGTGGTGCGAGCCCGAGATTGCAGGGAGAGGCCTCCCTTGCGTCTCCCACTCCTGGTCCCCTGGTGTGGGAACAGGAGAGCCAGGAGTGAGGAGGAGCACGGGTGCCTGGCAGGATCAACAGACCGGTGGGAAGGAAACAGGTTAGCTGAGCTGGCGGGATCTCTGGAAAGCAGGCTCACAGGTAAACGGGATAGCAGAGCTGGCAGGATCACTGGAAAGCAGGCTCACAGGTAAACTGGATCGCAGAGCTGGCAGGATCGCTGGAAAGCAGGCTCACAGGTAAACCGGATAGCAGAGCTGGCAGGATCACAGGAAAGCAGGCTCACAGGTAAACTGGATAGCAGAGCTGGCAGGATCACAGAAAAGCAGGCTCACAGGTAAACCGGATAGCAGAGCTGGCAGGATCACAGGAAAGCAGGCTCACAGGTAAACTGGATAGCAGAGCTGGCAGGATCACTGGAAAGCAGGCTCACAGGTAAACTGGATAGCAGAGCTGGCAGGATCACAGGAAAGCAGGCTCACAGGTAAACTGGATAGCAGAGCTGGCAGGATCACAGGAAAGCAGGCTCACAGGTAAACTGGATAGCAGAGCTGGCAGGATCACTGGAAAGCAGGCTCACAGGTAAACCGGATAGCAGAGCTGGCAGGATCACTGGAAAGCAGGCTCACAGGTAAACTGGATAGCAGAGCTGGCAGGATCACAGGAAAGCAGGCTCACAGGTAAACTGGATAGCAGAGCTGACAGGAACTGGACAACGGCTTGGCAAGCAGGTTCACAGGTACACTTGGATAGCAGAGCTGACAGGAACTGGACAGCGGCTTGGCAAGCAGGTTCACAGGTACACTTGGATAGCAGAGCTGACAGGAACTGGACAATGGCTTGGCGAACAGGTTCACAGGTAAGCTTGTATAGCAGAGCTGACAGGAACTGGACACAGGAAACGGAACCACTGAATGGACTGGAACCAACAGGTGAACAGGATCGTTACAGAGGGCCAGACTGCAGACTGGACAAAGGCTAAACAAGGAACCAGAGTTCATCAAAGAAGTCAGGTAATGAATCTGAACTTAGAGCAAGGTACAAGGGATCAGGCAGGAGGATGGTCACTGGAAGCCGGGGTCGGGTACAGGCAGAAAGCTGGATAGTCTTTATGGCAAGCCGGGTCAAAGGAACAGGTATCACAGGATCAGGTTTCTTTTACTACACCACAACGCTGTAGAGCAGACAGCAAGGACCGTCTGCTCAAGTCAGGCTTAAATAGGCCGGCTGGTGCTAACTAGGGCGCGCGCCCGTCTCCCTGTGCGCGGTTGTGCACGTGCCCGCGCCCGGGCGCGCATGCGCATGCGCAATGGAATCTGAGGGCCAGGACGGCCCGGGTTTAGATTTCTGGCAGGATCTTCATGACAGGAACAGCATAATAAAAAGGGGGTTTGGGTGTCCCAGCACTAGTGCTCTAGAGTCCAGATGGGTAAACAGCTACTGAGTGACCTCTCCTTTACATTGAAGAAATTTACTTTACATTCTTGATGACATCTCTATTGACAACAAACTTCCTTTCACTAAAAACTTCACCAAACATTGTATTATAAGTGGCCGAACGATCGAGGTTGAGTACGATCGAATGGACACACACGAACATGACAGTGGCAGAAAGATCGAGGTTGAGTACGATTGAATGGACACACGAACATGAAAGTGGCCATTTTCAAATGTACAACATTGAAAAAAACAACCACATGGAGCAGTATGCAAGCAAGAAAATAAAAACACAAAACACGACAACTACTTACTTTTTTGAAGAACTCGCTTGATCTTTCTGTACTGATCGGGCTCCCTCAGTTTCAGGTCTGACCAGCGTTTCCTCAGTTGTTCCTTGGATGGTTGTACCCCAAAATTATTGTACAGCCTCCTCACCACTTTAGACATGATCTTGGCCTTTCTGACATTTGGGTTGAGGTAAGGCCCATACGTCCCATCATAGTCGCTCCTCTTCAATATGTCCACCATCTCCAACATTTCTCCAAAAGACATATTGGAGGCCTTAAATTTAAGCCTCCGGGATCGGGACGTTTCTGCCTCCGGCCTTCCTTGGTCCTCCTCCTCATTGCTGTAATATTTAGGGCGCACCTGCTGTGTCCCCGCCATGTGCTCTCCCCACTGCGCCGTAAAGAGAAGGGGTGGGGAATAGATGAGAAAGATCGTCAGGGGAGGGAGTTTCACGCATGCGCACTGTATATAAAACGTCACACACGTGTGTCGTAGCGACGATCTGTGAGCCGAGGGGAGAGAGAGCTGACGCACGAGACGATCGCTAGAACTAAGGTACAATTTGAACTTGGTACATCACTAGCCTATAAGGAAAAAGGAAGCAGCGCCAGAAAACATCAAAAACAGGGATAGATTCAAAAAAATCCCCGTAACCAGTCTGTAATTAAGAGTCCAAGCCTCGCTGTATGCTTATGAATTCATAATTCGATGTAGCTAGGGGTAGATGGAAAATAGGCTCAAACAATGTCCACATCCAGAGTCATATAAATAACAGCACCGCAGTGAAGTTATACAATAGGTGATATAGGATCCCTCCACCACTTGTACTATGCCCTTACCGGAGGGCAGAGCATATAGGGCTCTGCAGTGATACAGTCAACTTTAGATGTCCAGGCAATAGAGTCCTTTGATCATCAGCAATGTTAGTATGGATCGAACGTCCCAGGCTCCTCCCGATCCTCAAGGTATAAACTCAGCAGTGTACCGTTTTATGGAAGAAGAGAGGGGGCACCCATAGTGTAAATCGGTATCAACAATTTATTAAAAGCAAAATAGTAAACTCACATTTAAAATCGGAGCATACAACAAGTCCGCCGGCCGGTCGGATCCTGTAGCCCGTCCTCCCGAGCGTGGTGACGTCACTGCGCGCCTTCCCAGACTAGTTTCGACACAACTGTCGTCATCAATGGGGAACGGGCGACGCAGCAACGCACCACCATTAAATAGCCAGGCCTCACTCTGGGATGCGGTAATGTGACTCTGCCATCTTAGATATGGGCATCAAACCTAATCATTACGGGCGGACGTCTGTAGGAACAACCATCCCTAGATTAAGTATTTAACATGAAAGCCAAATTGCGTCTATAGACACGTGTGGGCAAAAATGACAAAAAGAAAATACATGGAAATAAATAATAAATTGTGGGCACACTTAGAAGTTTAAAGAAGTTTTATCTCCAAGAGGGGATAACCCGCCCTGCAGAACAAAAGTGCTAGGACCGGAAATGTCTCCCCCTATATGTGGTAACAAGTGCTGATACTAGTGTAAGTACTTACACAGACCCAAATGAGTGTTATAAGTGTATAGTACATAAAAACTGTCCCGATTCAGGACATAAATATGTGACAGAAAGTGATTCCATCAAATAGAATAATATAATAACTTGTATCTAATAAAAAGTAGTAACACATAAAAAATGTTAGGTGAAAAATCACAAAGTGAAAATATATAAAAAATATATAATAAAATAATCTGTGATGTAAAGAATATGAAGAGTGTGAGTGTTCATAGCCTCTATAGCATGAATGTGGGAAATATATCAAAGTGAAATATATCTTCATAAGAGTAAGTATGATAATGTGAAATAATACACTAAAAATTCATCCCACACCCTCGTCACATTGACCCACATCTCAGATTGGGCCACCAGATAAAAGACAATAATAAAACAATAATTAAATACAATCTAAAAATGAATAAGGACCTTCAAGAGTTATCTATAAAAGCATTTACATCGGTCTCAATGTTCAACCCGAAGGGGGTGTAACATTTAAGCCGATGTATCCAACCCATTTCTGATCTGGAGATCTCCCTAACTAGGGAACTACCCCGCCAATGTGGCTTGAATTTGTCGATCCCTAAAAACAGAGTTTTTGCGGGGTTTTTTTTCGTGTTCAAGATATTTTTATTTTACATACAAGAACAACAGTACAAAAACATAATACACAAGGGAAAAAAAACAAAAAACATAATAACACGATATAGTGTATATATTTACGTTCATATATGAGATATCGTAATAATTAAGCAACATGGATCAGAGCATGGGTTTCTAGTGAACTCGGGTAATAGATGGGAACTTAAAGTAGAAGAACACTTATAGGAAAGATCTATGCGATATTCTCGTATGTATGAGATCAATTGCTCAGAACCTTACCTAGAGGCTATATAAACATGCCTCCAGACCACCCTACCACCCCTTATGGGTTCAATCTGTAGTAGGATGGGGGCAGTTAGGGAAAATAAGTATTCCAATAACTAAGGTTGTAGACAAAGAATATAAAACTTCGTAAAAACAACGCAAATGTGTTAAGACATAAAATATGTTCAGAACTTGTAATAATTACTATGTCCCTATCTATGTGATTAATCTATTAGGGTAAAAAAAAACTTATTTATAACAAGAAGAAATATTTCAACGTAAATGGGACTCATACATATTATCCATATAAGACATAGAAAAAATAAAAAGGGAGAGAAAGAGAAATAAAAGAGGAAGGAAGAAAATGTCTCTCCAGGTGGTGATTTACATGGTAAGTGGCTCGCTGAGGAAGTAAGGTGTTAAAATAGCTGATATATCATTGAGGTAACAGTAATGACTGGTCAAAGTCAGGTGGAAAATAGTGCTTTATCCAAGGCTGCCAAATCTGAGTGAATTTATCAATTCTGTTATCTTCAATAGCTGACATTTTAGCATAGGTTAAAGCTTTATTCATTCTATGTTTGGTTTCTGCTATAATTAATGTTTTGGATTTCCAGGCTTTGGCAATAGTCTGTTTAGCTGCAGTACTGAGTTGAAGAAATAATTTAAATTGGGAATGTGTTAATGAGGTTGGTTTTAGGTTGAGCAGAGCCATAGCTGGATCGGGTGGAATATTGCATTCCAAAGCTTTAGAAGCCATTTCAAAGATATTAGCCCAGAATTCTTGGACTACCGGACATTGCCACCATATGTGAAAATGTGTACCTGGAGAAGGGCAACCTCTGAAGCAGATGTCGGGATATGTTGGGATGAATTTAGCGATTCTGGCAGGCACCAGATACCATCTAGCTAGGACTTTAAAATTTGTTTCTAATGCAAAGCAATTAGAGGATGAACTTTTGGTAGCTACCCATATATCAGACCAGTCATTAGTGTTAAAAACATGATTCATATCTAAGGCCCATTTATCTGTATAAGAAGGTAATATATCATTAGGAAGAGCAGTAAGTTGATGATATAACAGAGATATCATACCTCTAATATGAGGATCGCTTATACAAATACGTTCAAATTGAGTCATTTGATTGAGTGTGGAGCCAGTTATGAAAAGAGGAGCAAAAAATTTTTTAATTTGTAGGTAACGGAAGATTTCAGACCTCGGAAGCCCATAATCGTCACATAGTGTTGAGAAATCCAAAATATTAGCTTTATTACACACTTGATGAAGCCGGGTTAAGTTTGTAGTAGACCAAGCTGAAAATGATTTCGGGTATATCCAGGCCGGGTAAAAGGCTGGATTGCCGAGGAATGAGAGGAGAGGGTTGTGTGGAGAATGAAGGTTATTAAGCTTGCCAAACTTATCCCAAATATATAAAGAGTGTTTAGTAATGGGATTAGAAATTCGTTCTCTATCAGTGGGGTGAATCCATAAAATATTAGTAAGGGATATAGGATCACAGTCAACGGATTCAATGAGCACCCAAAGGGGTGTTTCAACTATTGAATGGTATTTTGGGAGAATTGAGATTTGTGCTGCTGCATAATAAGAGGCAAAGTTTGGCAAACCTAGTCCTCCCTTCAATTTACTAAGGTATAGCGTGGCCTTAGGTATCCGTGGTTTAGTTTTCCCCCAAATAAAGGCTAAGACTCTACGTTGTATAATCCTAAGGAAGTATGCTGGTAATGGAATGGGTAGAACCCTAAACAAGCATAAGAATTTCGGTAGAATTGACATTTTAATGGCATTTATACGTCCCAGCCAAGACAGAGGAAGGGAAGACCATTGTTTCATGTAAGAAGTAACTAATTTAAGTAGTGGGAGGTAATTTACCCTAAATAAATCTTTAAGTGTAGTTGTAAGTTGAACACCTAGATAGGGTATTTGAGTGGTAACCCAGTGAAACGGTAGGGTGGATTGGAAATGTAGGAGATCTTTTTGTTCTAGTGAGATATTGAGGATATTAGATTTTGCGGGGTTGATTTTGAGTCCTGAGACTGTAGCAAATTTGTCTAAGATGCTTATTAGGTTTGGAGCAGAAACATGTGGGTGTGATAAAAAGATAAGAATATCATCAGCAAAAAGACATATTTTATGTTGATAACCGCCTAATTCGATACCTTTGATGTCCGAGTTTGACCTGATTAATTGCGCCAGTGGTTCAATAAGGAGGGCAAAAAGTAGGGGTGATAAGGGACATCCCTGTCTAGTACCTCTGCATATGTTCATCATGGCTGATTTATAACCAGAGTATTTAATATACGCCTTTGGATGATCATATAATGATGAAATCCATTTTAGAAAATGACCTCCAAAACCCCATTTTTGAAGCATATATTGCATATATGGCCAAGTGACAGAGTCAAACGCTTTCTTGATGTCTAAGGATATGAGACATGTCGGGATGCGTCTAGATTTAGCTGCATGGATGAGTAAAAGAGCGCGTCTAATGTTATCACCTGCTTGTCTTTTAGGCATAAAGCCAGTTTGATCTCGATGTATTAATTGACCTATAATATTATTAAGGCGATTTGCTAGAATCTTAGCTAGTATTTTAATATCTAGATTGAGTAGGGAGATAGGGCGATAATTTGTCCAGGAAGTAGTGTCTGTATGGGGTTTGGGGATCATTACTATAATGGATGTCAGCGTTTCTGCACGAAAGGACTGATTTTTAAGAATAGAATTAAAAGCTCTGGTTAGAATGGGTGCTAGAACTTGTGAAAATTGTTTATAATAAAGTGCCGAAAACCCATCAGGGCCCGGTCTTTTATTGGGTTTCAAAAATTTTATAGCATTAAGAACTTCTGGAGTTGTTATGTGGCTCTCGAGGATATCACGCTGAGTTTGATCTAGGGTAGGAAGCCTAGTGTTAGAAAACAGGGTGTCTGCTTTTTGGGTATCGAACTCTTGGCTAGAGGAGTATAGCTTAGATAGGTTGGAATGGAATACATCAAGTATTTTAACCGGGTTACTGGTATAGCCATCACGTGAGATCTTTAGTCTGAAGGGAGACTTTGTATTTTGTGTCATTTTTAGATTGCGTGCCATAAGAGTGTTCGGTTTGTTGGCCTGAAGATATTGGGTATGCTGGCGTTTACGCATGATTTTATCAGCAGAGTCTGATAAAAATAGGTCGAGATCCAAGCGTGCCTTCTCTAATTTTGTGTGGTTTATAGTAGTCGGATTAGATTGAAAGGTTGAGTGGCATGTATTAAAGGCAGCTTCCAGTTTTGCAAACGATACTTTGCGATCTCTCTTAAGCTTTGATGCTAATTGGATTAGATTACCTCTGATAACAGATTTATGAGCCTCCCACAAAGTCAGGGAGGAAACATCATCTGTGTCGTTGAGAGAGATGTATTCTGAGAGAGCCTGCTCAATGTATAATTTATGGGAAGGATGAGTTAATAAAGAATCATTAATAGTCCAGTTAGTATCGTGAGACCTGGGTATCGTTGAGGCAATAGTGGTAAAGACAGCACAATGATCAGACCATGGAATAGGGATAATTTTTGATGCGATGACTTCTGGCAATAAACTGGATGGGACTAGAATATGGTCAATGCGAGAAAATGATTTGTGTGGGTATGAATAGTGTGTATATCGTCTGTTGGTAGGGTTAATTTCCCTCCATGTGTCTACTAATTTGTTTGCTGAAAGCAGGGATTGTAGAGTCAATTTGTTGGTGTTCGTATTAGGGAGAAGTGGGGATTTGTCTAAAAATGGGTATACCGTTGCATTAGAGTCTCCACAATTGCGGGTTTTTTTTATGATGAAGTAAATAATGTTTCGAAACAGAATGTTTCGGAAACCCCGTTAGGATATTTGTTATATGCTCATTCAAGCGCACCTGCAAGGACCGTTTGGTGCGTCCCACATATTGCAGGCCACAAGGGCACTGCAACATGTAGACCACCCCGTAGTTGCACATGTGATAAAGGGCTTGATGGTATGTGTTGCCCCTGTAGCAGTACATCCAAAGGTCATGATGCGTCTTGCAGACGCACTATTCAATGTGCAAACTCGACATCTCCCGCACTTATAAAACCCTGTTAATTGATCGAAGAAACCTCTCGTAGATATAGGAGGGTTGAGGACATTTGGGGCAAGTTGGTTTCTCAGGGATGGCGCCCCTCTGAAGACAACTCTGGGTTTCTCTGGGACAACTTCCCTAAGGATGGCATCGTTGGTAACTAGGTGCCAGTGTTTGTTGACCAATTTCCTTATGTTATTATGTTGTACAGAATAGGTAGTAAGGAAGGGGACTCCTCCTTGAAGACCGTTCTGTGCACGCGAACCTTTCTCTAGTAAAAGGCTATCCCTCTCCAAATGCCCTATGGTATTAAGGGTTTCAACAAGGAACTCTTCACCGTACCCCTTTTCCAGGAATCTTTGTGTCAGGACTTTGGCCTGTTCTTGGAATTCAGCAGGATCAGAACAATTTCGCCTAAGCCGTATATACTGGCTCTTAGGCACAGATTTTAGCCACGGAGCGTGATGGCAGCTATCGGTAGGTATAAAGGAATTCCTATCCGTGGCTTTAAAGTGAGTAGCAGTGATAATTTTATCATCCTGTATCCTGATGTTGAGGTCTAGAAAATGTATAAGTGTCTGGCTCTTCTCATATTTGAGCTCAATTCCCCTCGAATTTTGATTCAAAGATTCCATAAAGGAATCAAGATCACCGGAGTTGCCATCCCATAGGAGGAGGATGTCATCAATGTACCTGGCCCAAAAAAACAATTGAGGCACATTCTGGGCATAGATGACATCCTCCTCCCACCTGGCCATAAAAAGATTGGCCAGACTAGGGGCATACTTAGCCCCCATGGCAACTCCAGTGATCTGGCGAAAAAATTGGTTGTTAAACCAAAAATAATTTCGTGTTGCCACGAATCTGAGTAATACCATAAGGAAATTAATTTGTTCATCTGGCAATCCGGAGTCCCGATAAAGGTAACCCTGTACTGCTTCAAACCCTAATTCGTGAGGGATGATTGTATACAGGGAGGTGACATCGGCGGTCACCATCCATGTATTCTCAGTGACCCTTAGATTTTTTAAAAGATTCATAACATGTCTGGAATCCTTAATAAAAGAGGGCATATTCCCAACAAGAGGTTGCAAGTATACATCGATATACTTGCCCACCCGGGACGTTATGGAATCTATTCCACTAACTATAGGACGTCCCGGGGGGTCAAGTAAGATCTTTATGTATCTTGGGTAAATAGTAGAGGATGGGGGTACGTGGGGCCCTGGGAATGAGATATAAGGCCTCCTTAGAGTCAAGGATACCTGAAGTAAGTCCACCAGCTATTACCCCTTCGAGCTCTTTAGTATATTGAACCTTAGGATCAGAAGGCAATAGGCTATAGGTAGTGGCATCTCCAACAATGCGATGCATTTCGGTCATATAGATCTCTCTATCTAATACTACAATGCCCCCCCCCCCCCTTGTCAGCAGGCCTGATAACTAAATCCTTCCTCCTGCAGAGTGAATCCAACCCATCCTGCAGAGATTGTGTCATCCTGACTTTTTTCACCTCCATATGATCGAGGTCCCTCAACATAACGTCTCTAAAGACTTTTAAAGATGGAGCCAATGTCCCAGGAGGATTAAAAAGTGATGTGTTACGCAAGCCTGAATGAACAACAAGTTCTGCATCATTCTTATTGACAGTGGTCTCTCTAACATAAGGGTTCATAGTCATGTGCCTTTTAATACTCAGTTTGCGAACAAACTTATGAATGTCCATAAAAGTATGGAACTTATTAAGCCCTCTGGGGGGTGCAAATTTTAATCCCTTATCGAGTATGGCTTGTTCTGGCTCTGAAAGTGGCTTAGTGCTTAGATTAAAAATACCCTTTCCCTTTACACCCTTGGTCGCTTTAGCTGCTCTGGACCGCCTCTCCCCTCGGGTTCCTCTCCCCTTTCTCCTAACCTTTTGACTCCTTGCAATGGTTTGTGAAAACCCCATTGATTCAATCCTACCCCTTGTGGAGGGCCCCTGGGTTCGCCCATAGATCCTCGAGGTGGACAATTGAGGGTCGAATTAGTTGGATACAGGTGGGGCTGGGGGCAGGATGCAAGTTCCCCCTCTGGGCCGTTCATATCACTGAGTGGAAAAAAGGTATTTCTTGTAGGGACATTGTAGTCCCATTCAGGGTGATTGTTCCTATTCCCATAGGAAGGGGTTTGTACATTTATATCCCTGCTACCCATGCCTCCCCAACCTCCTTGATGATCCCCGTATGTATCCATTAGTGGTTGACTGGGATATTGGCCCCATGGTTGACCTCGCGGGGGGTAGCCCCCACTAAATTGTGGAGGGCCCAAATACCCTTGGCCAGCATCATAATCATGGTTGGACCTAGGGGGTCCAGATGCTCTCGAGTTGCCCCGATAGGTGTGTGCCCTATTGGTGCCCCTCCCTCTCCTGGGAGACGGGTAGGGGTAGTTGGCCCCATTAGCTTGTGATTTGGGGTTTAAACGTTTTGGGGCTTGGGAAATGCCAGTCACACTTGCGCTAACAGAAGGGGCAATCTGTGTGACTTCCATCTCCAACCCTGTTTGTTTGGAGGTCTCCTCCAACAATTTTTTTTGCCACTCAAATACAATATTCCCGTGGTAATCGGCCAGATCCCTGTTATACTTCTTTTTCTTTTTGGTCCTTTGATCCCTATCCTCTTTTTCCAGGATTTTTAACAGGTTCTGTGATTTATCTCGATATTCATCGCTCTCTTTCATGCAAGCAAGCTTAATCTGTATATTTTTGATTTCCACATCAAGTTTGGACAATTTGGCAGTTTTCCTCTCCACTAAGAAACGTAGAAACCTAGCCTAGACTGCTTAGACCTTGAGGCTTATTTATGGAGAAGATTAGTAGAGTTTAGCCTGACATTATTTAGTGTTTTTTGTGTGGTGTTGTGTCTTGCAGAGAAGATGGATGGCTTCAATGTCGTCAGTTTTCTCCCCCTCTTCATTGATAAGTTTTGGGAATTGACCCTTTTGTGGCAGGCAAAACACCCCGAATACAGCAACAAACCAAAGAGGTACGCAGCGATGCAGAAACTTCTTGAATTTGTAAAGCTGGTGATCCCCAAGGCAACCATTGAGAAGTTAAGAATAAAAATTGGCAGCCTGAGGAGTACGTATTTCAGGGAGTGCAATAAGGTCCTGAAGTCCCAAGCATCTGGAGCTGGAGTAGATCAGGTCTATGTCCCCAAGCTCTGGTACTATGACAGGCTCCATTTTCTCAAAGACCAGGCTGATGTCAGGGAGTCTCTCTCGACTCTTCCTTCCACGCGTCCTTCCACGCAGGCCACCCCTGATGAGGCTTCTGAGGAGCAACCTGGGCCTTCCAGTCTGGAAGAGGTGGAGGAGCCCAGCTTCAGCCAGGTATAGTAGTTTTGTACCCATTTTTGTGAAAAGGGAATAATGTTCACTTAATTCAGGATCCCAATTGCTTAGTTCCTAATGTGTTTGACATATCAATGGACAGTAGTGTTGGGGACATTTGGGGCAAGAATATAAACTGCTGGGCTGAGAATTGTATGGTTTTCTATTTGTAAACATTTTGCAACAGTCAATAGATGAAAATTGTGCGTGTTTGATGAACAAATAACTCAAACTATGTCCCTTTTTCATACATAGGAAGACCTCAGCCAGGAGGTGGCTGTGGAATGTGGCAGTCAGGAGGAGGCAGGGGTTAGTGGCAGCCAAGAGGTGGGTAGGCCTAGGAGCCTGACTGTATCCCAAGTCCCTCCCCTCCGCCTTCCCTACAAAAGGGCGAGAAGGGGGGGGGTGTGGGGAGTCAGCGCTCCGGCTGATAAGAGAGGCTTCAGCCTCACTACATGCCACACCCACCTACGAGGAGGCCTTTGGCTCCTTGGTTGCCACTAAAATGAAGGATATGGAGGCGGGGCAACGCAGCATGTGTGAGGAGGTCATCCTCAAGGTACTAAATAAGGGGGTGGCTGGGGAGATGACCCCAATCACACATGTTTGCGAGAGTCACCATGCTCCGCCTCCTCCTCCTCCTTCTGCCACACCTTCAGCACCACAGCCACAGCATGCAAGGAAGCGTGAAAGGAAGACCAGAGAGTGACGACCTGGATTCAGTCTGGTCTGAGAGAAGATGGAGCCTATCGTATGACCAGAGCCTGAGGACCTAGATGGCATCTGCTGCAGTTCCGGATGTTTTGGACTTCAGGACCAGATAGCACTCCCTTATTAAGATACGTACTCCTCAGGCCACCAAGTTTTGAACCTTTAAAAATGATGTTTGCCTTGGGGGTCCAAGGCTTTGCCTATTCCCCAAGTTTCTCCATCGCTGCGTTCCTCTTTGGTTTGTTGCTGAGACCTAAATAAAGGTATTTTTGATTTAAAAAAATCCTTGCCTATGTGTTTTACTTTTCAACAATGACAGTTTATTTGTGAGTAGGCAGGTACATTTCACAAATCAGAAAGTCCAATTAACAAGGGGCACCAACAACAAACAACCTCCTAGTGAATTTAGGCTAAAAATACAAATGATAATAATGTTGTTTTGCTAAGTTGAGACACACAACCCCCCTCAAAAAAAAAATAATAATAAAGGAAATATGTATTCCAAAAAAAAAAAAATGAAATGACAAATCCTCCAAAAAATATAATAAACATTCTTAAAATCTGACGAAAAAAAAACATCTAGCCAATAAATCATGAAAAAGATGAGAAGTCAGTGTGAATAGGAGCAGCTAAAACACGTCATTCTTCTTGCATTGTAAAGAAAAAGAGAATGCGCTGCATTAAACACATTTTAACATTGCAGCGTGACGAATGTGCTGTGTCGATTAGGAACGGTAGTTTTACCTGACCGAGCGCTTCCGTCACAGAATTTATTCTGAGCATGCATGGCACTTTGTCCGTCGGACTAGGCTACTCACGATCAGAATTTGTGTGATCGGACTTTGTTGTCGGAAAATTTGAGAGCAGGAGATAAAACTTTGTCCGTCGGAAAATCCGATGGAAAATGTCCAATGGTGCCTACACACGGTCGGAATTTCCGACAACATTGTCCAATAGGACATTTTCCATCGGAAAATCCGACCGTGTGTATGGGGCTTTAGAGTTGGTAAAGTATCGATCTTTCCATATTATACCTTTTTGGTAATTGAATTGTTTTTACATATACATTACTAAGACCATTTAAATATATGGCAAAGCAAATTGGAGTTGTATTGTTTTTAACTGCAGTATGAAATAATTAATTCCAAATATTTAAAGACATACACAGTTGTATTTGTCTTTAAAAAGCTAAAAGCCAGCCTTTGTAAAATGGTTTTATCGAGATCTATGTAAAATAAATTCACTCTAAATTTAACAGAAGCTTTGATCAAATTATCAAGCTGTGTACAATATAAAAATGTGTTTGTGCACATTTAAGAGTGTAAGTTTTGAGATCAGTTTGTTTGAGAAGGATCATATAGTTTAAGGTAAACAAAATTGTTTACATAAGTCTGTAGTCACGGAAGGTATTTCACAGAGTTCCAAGTCTTAAATATACAAGTATCATTTAAGTATTGAAATGTGGTATTTTGTAATAAGAACTTGAATAACAGAAATGTGAATATTATCTGTATCATCATTTACCTCTGATATGTAGAAGCATACATTTATATATCCATTTTTTTGTTTTATCACAAAAATATACCTAATATTATTTTGCACTGTATTTTAGTTAATAAATATATATTTTTAAGCAATATCATTTGTGTCACTTGTCTTCAAAATAGCACAGATAAACAAACTTAAATTTCTTGTTTGTATTGTTAGAAAATTGTAAATCTCCCAAATCAAAGATTTGCATATTTTCATAATTACAATACTATTTTAATATTTCAGTATAAACATTCTCAGAGTAGCTTTCAAGTGAGTATATTTTGACCCTATCTATGGAATTTGATCTCCTGCCCTATATAACCTATATTTCTGTTCATTATGAATTGCTGAACAATAATTTTTCAATTTATCTGCATACTAACATGTTTTTTTCTTAGATGCACATACAAATCAACTGGGGCTGTCTCCTGATGAAGTGGGCATTGTCCCGCGAAATGCATAGAGATCACAGCTCCTGCAAATGACCTTGACATCCAAAATCTACATTTGTGAAACAGTGGGGGTTATTTACGAAAGCAAATCCACTTTGCACTACAAGTGCAAACTACAAGTGCAAAGTGCACTTGAAATTGCACTGAAAGTGCACTTGGAAGTGCAGTCGCTGTAAACCTGAGGGGTAGATCTTAAATGAGGGAAAGCTCTACTGATTTTATTATCCAATCATGTGCAGGCTAAAATGCTATTTTTTATTTTGCTTGCATGTCCCCCTCGTATCTACAGCGACTGCACTTCCAAGTGCACTTGTAGTGCAAAGTGGATTTGCCTTTAGTAAAAAAAAAACAGTGTGTTTCTTATTTTCACTACAATAATGTAAATGTTTATATATGTTTTTTTATGTAATACATTTTGTATTTTTGATATATACATTTGTTGTACCACTCTACTTTTATCACCACTCACAAAGTCCTTTGGGCAAATTGTTGTTTTGGTTGTCCTAAATATTTTAAGAAGTTCTTCCTTAAGGCGGGTTAAGATAAAGTCTTAGATCTCTGTCTATTTTCAGCATGCACAAAAACACATGTAAAGCAAGAGACTCTTGCTTGTGGTAGAGCATATTTTATGGATACAAGAAGGCTTAGGTTTTATTTAACCATGACCCTTTAAGGCCCAACCACCAATAACACTATTCCTATAATGATTAGCTAGATGAACTTGGGTTGGGTTTCCAAACTACTCCAAAGTTCAAATATTAATATGAAACCCATTAAAGGCAATAGAAATCACATGTTAAATTAATTCTGGCCATTTCCAAGGGGGCATATACTAATGCAAGAAAAAAAAAGAATAAACAACTCTTTTACTAATGCATAAAGTGAGACATTAAAATACCAAATTCCTTTAATTACATTGTTTGGAGATTCCCTAAACTTGCCAATGAAGTAGTGCATCTGTAGGATGCAATATAGTAAACATTACATTTCCCGTACAAAGAGAAAAAAATACCACTTGCTGCTAAATGACATTGGATTGATTTTTTTGCTGTTGAAAAAAAAAAAAACAGCAAAGGGACCTACCAAATAGAGATGGTCCCGATGTTCGCTTGTTGACCGAATAGCGAACAAGTCTATAGGAGAAATCAAAAGTGCTAATTTTAAAGGCGTATATGCATGGTATGGTCATAAAAAGTGTTTGGGGACCTGGGTCCTGCCCCAGGGGACATGTATCAATGCAAAAAAAGGTTTTAAAAACTGACGTTTTTTAAGGAGCAGCGATTTTAATAAGTTATGTAACAGAGTGACCCCGCCCCTCTGACGCTATGTGAAAGCCATAGGGATGTCCCTGTGCATCAGAGGGGCGGGGTCACCTGGCAATGTCATTGTGTGGCCCCGTCCTCAGTTATAAAGGATCTGTCACCCGAGAGGCCTGTCATTATGGCAGGTGCCTCCCATGGAGGCAGATCATAGGCGGCTTGCAGCTTTTATTTCTTTTTCGGTCCGTCAGAGAGAGAGAAGAAGAACAAGACTTTGTGGGATAGTTTTTTTTATTTTTTTAATAAAGGACTTGTCCCAAGGCGTGTATTGTCTTTTTTTTTACCATTTTCACCCATTTTTTGTGAAATTGGTAGGTACCATTTCACACGGGGGTGGGATCTGGGGACAATCTCCGGGCAAGGGTTGTGGGGATGAGGCCCTTTGCCCCATCAACATGGGGACAAGGTGCTTTGGGGGGCTACCCCCAATGTTGAGAGCATGTGGCCTGGTACAGTTCAAGAGGGGGCGCTCTCTTGTCCTCCCCTCTTTTTCTGCGGCCTGCCAGGTTGCGTGCTCAGATAAGGGTCTGTTATGGATTTTTGAGGGGGACCCCCACTCCATTTTTTCTTATTTTGGTGTGGGTTCCCCTTAATATCCATACCAGACCTGAAGGGCCTGGTATGGAATTTGGGGGGCCCCCATGCATATTTTTTTTTAATTTTGGTTCGGGGTTCCCCTGTGGGGGAATCCCATGCCGTTTTTATCAATGAACTTTTATGTGTATTGCCGGGACCGACAATTCATTATAGCCGAGAGTACTTTTAAATTACTTTTTTTCCTTTAGAAATGTCATTTTGCTCTCGGACTGTTAAACACGGGAAAGAGGCGCCACTTTACAGGCATACTATAGACACCCCAAGGTACGAAATTTAAAGAAATATTAAACTTTTATTGTTTCACTTTAAGCATTATTAATATCACTGCTCCTGAAAAAACTGTCATTTTTAAAACTTTTTTTTACATTGATACATGTCCCCTGGGGCAGGACCCAGGTCCCCAAACACTTTTTAAGACAATAACTTGCATATAAGCCTTTAAAATTAGCACTGTTGATTTTTCATGTTTGTGTCCCATAGACTTTAACTTTTGCGTGTTCTGCTCCGAACAGGGGGGGTGTTTGGTCCATCCCTACTACCAAATCAAACAAAGGGCAAATATAGCTGGATACTACACTGAGGGTACACTGAGGGTACATGTACCAATGCAAAATTATTACCGTATTTATCGGCGTATAACACGCACCTTTTCACCCTTAAAATCGGGGGAAAGCCGTGGGTGCGTGTTATACGCCGATACCTCCAAATAAAATGACAAAAATAGCGAGTGGCGACGAAAAATAGCGACCGCCGCCAAAAAAGGCCAAAGCGCCGCCGGAAAAGGCCGAGCTGACTGTTCAGCTCCGCTCGTAGTCCCGCCTCCCTGCACTCTCTCCCGAAACAGCAGGGAGACGGGACTCCGAGCAGAGCCGAACAGTCGGCTCGGTCTTCTTCGGCGGCGCTTCGGTCTTTTTCGGCGGTGGTTCGGTCTTTTTCGGCGGCGAATGCGCGGTCTGTCTTGGCGGCGGGAAATTTAAACGTGGGCAAGGCTGCAAATGACGCTGGCAAACTGCAAATGACACTGGGCAAGCTACAAATGACACTGGGCAAGCTACAAATGACACTGGGCAAGCTCCAAATGACACTGGACAAGCTGAAAATGACGCTGGCAAGGCTGCAAATGATGCTGGGCAGGCTGCAAGTGATGCTGGGCAAGGCTGAAAATGATGCTGGGCAAGCTGCAAATGACGCTGGGCAGGCTGCAAATGACGCTGGGCAAGCTGCAAATGACGCTGGGCAAGCTGCAAATGACACTGGGCAAGCTGCAAATGAAGCTGGGCAGGCTGCAAATGAGGCTGGGCAAGCTGCAAATGACTCTTAAATGTAAGTTTTTTTTTTCCCTAAACTTCTCTCCTAAAACTTTTTTTCCTTAAAATTCCCTCCTAAACTTGTGGTGTGTGTTATACGCGGGTGCGTGTTATACGCTGATAAATACGGTATTTTTTATTTGCATTAAGCAGGGACTCATTTAATAATGGTTAAAGAGAGGCACCCCTGTATGATGTATACAATATACAACTGCAAAAGTGACATTTACAAAGAAAAAATATAATTTAAGTTGCTGGTAAATTACATTTCCCAGGTGCTTTTTTCTACTCATAGACAAAGTGACTTGGGATTTCCCTCATCTATACCAGACCCTTATCATTTACAAGGGTCTTGGATAAATGTTAAGGGGGAACCCTACACAATAAAACAAGAGAAAAAAATTGGGATTCCTCTCAAATCCACAACCCTTATCTGAGCATGAAGCCTCGCTAGACAGGAAAGGGGGAGCAGTAAGCAAGACCACAACAACAGACCACACTCCCTTAACAGGGGATACTTATGGCAAAATACCTTGTCCCAATGTTGGTGAGGACAAGGGCCTCTTCCCTAAAACTCTTTTCTAGTGGTTGTGGGGTCCTTTAGAAAAAAAGATGGTGCCAATAAGGGCAATACATATAGTTTATTGGTTTACGATGGAAAAGATAGTCACATGGAGCCGGATAACTGCCCAGACTACATAGGGAGCACTGGTAACATTGTGTGGGACTTGGTGTCACCCTTATTCGGAAAGGGGTACCACTTGTACGTGGACAATTATTACACAAGCGTGCCACTTTTTAGTCACCTTTTTGATTGTGGAATTGGCGCATGTGGCACCATCCGATCTAATCATCGGGGGAGGAGAGAGCCTGCTTGAAATTTAATAACTTGTTAGCAGTGAATTGGAGGGAAACATGGAATGTTTTCGTTCTGTCCTCCCTTCACGCAGATACGACTGTCCAAATTTCTACGGTGACCGATGTTGTGGCGAAACCCCTCTGTGTCCACGAATACAACCGTAACATGGGAGGGGTGGACCTCAATGACCAGTTGTTGGTGTCATACTTAATTGCCTGTAAGGTCAGACGCTGGTACAAAAAGTGTCTGTATACTTATTCCAATTGGCTCTGCTGAATGCTTTTGTGCTATACAAAGCTTCAGGACGAACTGGATCCTTCCTTAAATTCCAGGAAGAGATCATCACACCCCTTCTGTTTCCAGACGGTGCTGTGGTCCACCTTCCCAACACAAATGCAGTGAGCCGCTGCATGAGAGGCCTTTTCTGAAGGTCCTCCCTGCTACCCCTACCCAAAGAAACCCCCAAAGAAGATGTTGTGTCTGCAGAAAATGCAGATATATAGTCGTGACGCCGCTTTTATTGTCCCTCCTGTCCTGACCAACTTGGTCTCTGCATTGGTGATTGTTTCAAACGCTACCACACACTAGTGGAGTATTAGTGTAGCTTTGTACAGTCCTAGGGCACATGTAAACAGGGTCTCAAAAGATGAGATGGCCATGACATTTTGAGAGATCCTAATCTGGAACATTTACAGTTACAGTTTACAGTTTATAAAAAAAACACAAAAAAAGCCAAAAAGAGTTATCATTTTATTTTTCTTCTCACTCTATTGTTTCTCTCTTACATATCTGCTTTGCAGGTATGGTATGTCTTACTGTTATACTGTAATGTTACTTTGTTTATTGTTAACCATCATTTGCTTAGCAGGTACACCATTCAGCTGCAGCACAGGTTTATTTATTCTGACAGCAACAGCGCTTGCTCCAACTATACGTAAATTCGTGACTCCAGCGCTGTAGGAGGTGATTTCACCACCACAGTTAAAAAAAGAGGCGATTTGCTCCTAACATTAGGGGAGGATTGCCCCCATGCTCTGGCATATATTTTTTAGGCACATATTGCGATGATAAAAATAGAAGTTGTTTTATTGAGTTAATGTTTTATTGTTACCATTGTTTGCTTTTTAGTTACGCCATTCAGCTGCAGCACTGATTTATCTTGACAGCAACGGCATTTGCTCTCATGATACGTAAATCAGTGACTCCATCGTTATAGGAGGTGATTTCACCACCACAGTTAAAAAAAAATGGTGCATGTATGCCCATCATTAGAAGTGGGTGGATGAAGGGCGATATTCTAATGGTGGGCATACCCACCGATCAATCTCTTTTTTTTTGTTCAGCCCACAGGCTGCATGAAAAAAGAACATTACAATATATGCCCAACAAGGACCAGCAACTGGTATGTTGCTGGACTTTAAATGGTTATACCAGAATGATGCCTGCAGGTTTAGGTATCATCTTGGTATCATTCTTTTCAGCCAGTGGTCGGATTTCATGTAAAAGCAATCCTAGTAGCTAATTAGCCTCAATTTCACCATGCATGTGAGGTATCACCATGAACATCAGATCGAGGGCAGTCATTTTGGCAGTAAATGTAAATCTAAAGTGGTAACCTGTAAAGGCTCTTAAAGGCTTTTATGTCATGTTTGGTATCCAGGTACTCGCCATAAGATCATCTTTTTTATTTCATCAAACATTTGGACAATATAATGTGTTTTAGTGCAATAAAATTTTAAATAAATTGTTCTTTTTCCAAAGAAATTGTGTTTGAAAAATCGCTGTGCAAATACTGTGTGAAAAAAAAGTGCAACACCCACCATTTTAATCTGTAGGGCTTTTGCTTTAAGAAAATATATAATGTTTGGGGGTTCAAAGTAATTTTCGAGCAAAAAACAAATAATTTTCATGGAAATAAAAAGTGTCAGAAAGTGCTTGGTCTTCAAGTGGATAGACGAGTGGGTGAAGTGTGACATAAGCTTCTAATTGTCACAGGTACTCACCCGGGCCGAAATGCTGAGAGCTGCTCCCCTTGCGACTAGGTGCACGATGCCTCTGGAGTGGGTACAGAGGTCACCGGGCACAAAGATGCACGGGTTGCCAGCAGGTGTGTTGCAGGTGGTGTGCAGTAGCGACGTGACCAGGAGAGGCTGATGCTGCACTGGAAGTAGACACCTGGCAGGACCGTGATGAGGCAGAGGCTGTGTAGGTACCAGAACATGTACTGGAAGAAGACCCTTAGGTGCATGTGAGAACTGGAAGTCCAAAACGCCAGGCCGAGGGTCAAACACAATAGATCAGGCAGAGGAATGTCCAGGAAGCAAGCCAGGGGTCAAACACAGGTAGGTAACTCAGAGAATGTCCAGTAGGCAGGCCGAGGGTCAAACACAGGTAATCAGGCAGAAGAGGTATCCAGGAAGCAGGCCAGGGTCAAACACAGGTAAGTAACTCGGAGAATGTCCAGCAAGCAGGCCGAGGGTCAAGCACAGGTGATCAAGCAGAAGAGGTATCCAGGAAGCAGGCCAGGGGTCAAACACAGGTAAGTAACTCAGAGAATGTCCAGCAAGCAGGCCGAGGGTCAAGCACAGGTAATTAGGCAGAAGAGGTATCCAGGAAGCAGGCCAGGGGTCAAACACAGGTAAGTAACACAGAGAATGTCCAGCAAGCAGGCCGAGGGTCAAGCACAGGTAATCAGGCAAAAGAGGTATCCGGGAGACAGGCCAGGGGTCAAACACAGGTAACAGCAGCGGTGGTCAAGCGGGTTCCAAGTCAGGCACAGGTAGTCAGGCAGATACAGGATACAAGATACTGGATACAAGGTACTGGATACAGGATACTGGATACAGGGACTGGAGCCAAGACTCAGGAAGTAGAGACAACAAACCAGCGATTAGTGAAGAGAAGGGGAAGGCCTTTTATAGGCCAGTGGTCAGGTGGGATACCCGGACGAGTGCGCATGCGCACTCATCCTCTGTCAGCGCCGCGCATAGCGGTGAGCCGCACTGGATGAGCTGTATCAGATACCCGAGCGCCGTGGGCCCGCGCATGCGCACCCGCTACCCGGCGTACCCGTACTGTTTGCTGAGCCGCTCTACCGCACGTGCGCATTCTTGGAACCCGGTGCCGAAGTACGGTATTTCCCTGACACTAATGTTGTGCATAAAATGCCAGGACAGTTCAAAACCTACCCAAATGACCCCTTTTTGGAAAGTAGACATCCCAAGCTATTTGCTGATAGGCATATTGTTTAAATGTTGCCACAAGTTTCGGGAAAATTACAAACTTTCTTTTCTTTTCTTTTTTGCACAAAGTTGTCACTAAATGATATATTGCTCAAACATGCCATGGGCATATGTGGAATTTCACCCTAAAATAGATTCTGTTGCTTCTCCTAAGTATGGGGATACCACATGTGTGAGACTTTTTGGGAGCTTAGCCGTGTACAGGACCCCGAAAACCAATGACCGCCTTCAGGCTTTCTAAGGCGTCCTAAAATGGTGATTTCACTTCCTCACTACCTATCACAGGTCCGGAGGCCATTAAAAATGCCTAGATAGCAACCCCCCCCCCAAATGACCCCATTTTGGAAAGTAGACACCCCAAGCTATTTGCTGAGAGGCAAGTTGTGTCCATGGTATATTTTATATTTTGCCACAAGTTTCAGGAAAATTATTATTATTTTATTTTTACACAAAGCTGTCACTAAATGATATATTGTTCAAACATGGCATGGTCATATGTGGAATTATACCCCGAAATACATTCTGATGCTTCTCTTGAGTATGGTTATACCACATGTGTGAGACTTTTTGGGAGCCTAGCCACGTACAGGACCCGAAAACCAAGCACCGCTTTCAGGCTTTCTAAAGGCGTAAAATTGTGATTTTACTCCTTACTACCTATAACAGTTACGGAGACCCTGAAATGTCCAGATAGCACAAAAAAAACAAATGACCCAATTTTGGAAAGTAGACACCCCAAGCTATTTGCTAAGAGGCATGGAGAGTATTTTGCAGCTCTCATTTGTTTTTGAAAATGAAGAAAGAAAATATATTTTTAATACATTTTCAAAACTTTGTGACAAAAAGCAAGATCTGCAAAATACTCAACATTCCTCTCAGCAAATAGCTTTGGGTGTCTACTTTCCAAAATTGGGTCATTTTTTGGGGGGGCGGGGGGTGCTATCTGGGCATTTCATGGCCTCCGAAACTGTGATAGGCAGTGAGGGGTGAAATCAAAAATGTACGCCCTTAGAAAGCCTGAAGACAGTGATTGGTTTTCGGGGTCCTGTAAGTGGTTAGACTGCCAAAAAGTCTTATGCATGTGGTATCCCCAGACTCAGGAGAGGTGGCAAAATATATTTTTGGGGTGTAATAATTCCACATATAACCATGCCATGTTTGAACAATATATCATTTAGTGACAACTTTGTGTAAAAAAAATTATAATTTTCCCGACACTTGTGGCAAAATATAAAATATTCCATGGACTCAACATGCCTCTCAGCAAATAGCTTGAAGTGTCTTCTTTCCAAAATGGGGTCATTTGGGGGGGGGGGGGGTGTTGTGCTATCTTGAATCCAAAATTGTGATAGGTAGAAATAGGCTCCCAAAAAGGCTCATACATGTGGTATCCCCATACTCACGAGAAGCAGCAGAATGTATTTTGGGGTGTATTTTGGGGTGTCATTTAGTGACAACTGTGTGCAAACATTTTTTTAATTTTCCTGCAACTTGTGGAAAAATAATAAATATTCCATAGACTCAACATGCCTATCAGCAAATAGCTTGGGGTGTCTACTTTCCTAAATGGGCTCATTTGGGGGGGGGGGGGGGCGGGGTTGTGCTATCCTGGCATTTTATGGCCTTCAAAACTGTCATAGGTATTGAGGAGTGAAATCAAAAATGTACCCCCTTAGAAATCCTGAAGGTGGTACTTGGTTTTCGGGGTCCTGTATGCGGCTAGGCTCCCAAAAAGTCTTACACATGAGGTATCCCCATACTCAGGAGAAGCAGAAGTGACAACTTTGAGTAATATTTTTATTTTTTTTTGTCATTTTTCAATCACTTGTCACAAAAAAACTAAATATTCAATAGGCTCAACATGGGGTGTCCAACTTCCAAAATGGGGTCATTTTGGGGGGGGGGGGGGGGGGGGGTTACTGCTACTGCTCTGTCATTTTAGCACCTCAAGAAATGAGATAGGCAGTCATAAGCTAAAATTCCAGAAAACGTACCCTACTTTTTAGACGCTATAACTTTTTCGTAAACCAATAAATATACACATATTGACATTTTTTACCAAAGACATGTGGCTGAATACATTTTGGAATAAATGTATGACTATAATTGAGTTTATTGTTTTTATTATAACAAAAAGTATAAAATATAATTTTTTTCAAAATTATTGGTCTTTTTCCATTTATATTGCAAAAAATGAAAATCGTAGAGGAAATCAAATACCATCAAAAGAAAGCTCTATTTGTGGGAAAAAAAGAGCGCAAATTTTGTTTGGGTACAGCATTTCATGACCGCTCAATTACCAGTTAAAGCAGCGCAGTGCCAAATTATAAAAAGTGCTCTGGTCAGGAAGGGGGTAAATCCTTCCGGGGCTGAAGTGGTTAAAAAGCCCTAACTGGACCCCACCAACCTGAACAACCTGAAACAACTATATTTGGGTATAATAGGGAGGAAGAGGTTGGGAAAACTGATAACATACACCTGTACCCCAAAGTATATATGTGGCAAATATTTGAACATGTTGTATATGGTTTATTAATATTTTTGGACCTTTTTAAAAAATCTTCCTGTGGTCATGTTAGATTGCAGTTCTCAGCATGTGACAGTTGCTGTGACAAAACTGAAGTTAGCGTGTGCCATATAGCACAAATATAGTGTACATTTTGACATAAAACATACATCATTAATCAAGTATATGCCTTAAGATTTTTACTAAAGAAAACCATTGGAAGACTGGCTTCTTTATTCATATAAAGATACATTATTGTTTTTCATTGATAGTTTCCGGAGTTGTTTAATGATTATGTAAAACATGGCTAATATAGATCATGGCTGCATATCTACTTTCAAAATTAAATTAAGTACTGGAATAAAACCAGACTGCTAAATTTCTATCTTTTAGTCATTTTGTTAAAAGCTTGGCTTTGCCTTCTGTCACTGAGTTATCTTTGGCTGCAGTCTTTTCTTGTACACTCTAAATTTGCCAGTGCTGCACTGATCATAAGAACTCTTTTTCCTATGCATGTTTTTCCAATTTTGTTATGTGCGACTTGAGGACTTTTAGAGAACAAGAAAATGTTTTTAATCATGGTAGTACCCAAGACAGTAGACATTCTTTATGTGTACTAACCTGATATATATTTTTAAATAAAACTATTTTATCATTCTTCACAAAGGAGTCACTACATGTCTTCTTATTTCTGTTCTAATGTTTATTTTACAATGACATGTGACAAGCTTTCTTCTCACCTTTATGAAATGTTTTCTTTTATATACTGACAGAAATGTAATGATAAATGTTAAATACTAGACAAGCTGATTTAAGTCTGTTTTCTTTTAAAGTTGAAGTTTAATTAAATTGTCCAATACAATTTTTAAACAAACCTTTTTGCTTTGGTTTCATACCTCATTTTAGACCCAGTGACATCATCACTCTCTGTGCTTTGATCTGCAGGCAGATGATGGCTGGTGGAAGGGACCTGGGATGGGTGTTTACATTGCTTTCTGAAAACAGCACAAAACCTTGCCTCGGTACTCCTGTGGTCAGAGGCACTGAGTTTTCCCCCTGGGTGGGGCAGGTTGGATTATTGTTTATTGGATTCAGGCTGCATCATAACCCCAAATTACAGAAAGCCACTACTTTGTACTTCAACAAGGCCTTACTCTCATGACCATCCAGGCTAGTTCCCTAGGCTGACCCTGTGCCACAGCAGGTTCCAATATGAGCTTAGAGATTAGGTGCACCAGCACCTGTACTCCCACTGAACATGTCTGCCATCGCAGTCACCCATTTCAACTTCAGACTAGCCGCCTGGTCCCAATATAAGCATTTCACCATGACCAAACAGGGCTACCGTCACCCTTCACAGGCACTCATTTCAACTTCAACCTAGCTGCCATCCCTGGTAGTGTGCTCCAACTTTGAAGGATAAAGTGTGCATATAATCAGTACTCGTCTCTCAGAATTCCTTGGTACTACTGTTCTATTCCAGCCCAAGGCTAGTTAACCTGAAGGGTTGTAGGGAATGACTCCCAATTTGAAGTTTCATTAAATACACCCAGGTTTCACTTAAGCTGATCAGGAGCACTCCTATTAGTGCATTGTAAAAGGGACAGTTGCTCATCCCAGTCCTTAGACCAGTGGTTTTCAACCAGGGTTCTGTGAAACACTAAGGTTCCTCCAGAGGTTGCTAGGGGTTCCTTCAGCATTGGGAAATTTCTGCCTCTCAGATAAATTCCCACTTACACCATTGATCTTTTTAGCTATCTGTAAGGAGGTAATTCCTCCCAATGACCACAAGTGTAAGGACCATTCTTCCCACTGACCATCACATTAATGTATCATGAGTTGTAGATTTCAATTTTTTAGCAGGGGTTCCCCGAGACCAGAGAACTACTTCAAGGGTTCCTCTGTGCTGAAAAGGTTGAGACAGGCTGCCTTAGACAATAGGGTCACTGCAGAATCCTGGGCATCTGATCTAGAGTTAACCCTGGAATATGCAATAGGAGATTTTTCATTGGAGGAAGATATAGGAGCCACCAGTAAGCTTTTAAACCACCAGTAAGCAGAGCTTTCTCATGCCAGACATATTCTGGATCCACTGAGAATTGGAACTCCTTTTCTGTAAACTTTCTGGCAGGTGAAGATAACTTAGACCCATCGGAGGCAAAGAAGATTGAACCCGGGACCACAACACTCTGTAGTGATGACTGAAGAAGCTGCTCTGTTTCTGAAAGTAGAGGCAAGAATAGGGCTGGAGTCATCTTTTAGTGTAGCAGTAACATGTCCTAGGGACTAAGGAGGCTGAAGGCTAAAGGGCTCAATGACTGAGCAAGACCCTGCAGCAGAGAAGACTGTAGGGCTGGGTCCCCTGGATTTTGATTCAACCTAAATAGCAGTGGGGGAATCTGTGCTCTTTCCTCGGCCACTCTGATTCAGACAGATGTAAATGTAAAAGAGCAAACAAAAGTCCTGGATGGCTTAACTCCAATGTAAAAATTCATATAAAAGCAAGGGAGAATGCCTTCAAAAAATACAAGGTTGAGTGATCATCATCAGCATTCAGAATTTATAAGGAATGCAACAAGAAATGTAAGGGTGCAATTAGGGCAGCTAAGATAGAACATGAAAGAGACATTGTGGAGGAAAGCAAAAAGAATCCCAATAAATTCTTTAAGTATGTAAACAGTAAAAAAGGGAAGACAGACCATATTGGCCTTTATAAAGAAGTAGGAAGGTCATCTGGTTACAAAGGATGGGGAGATGGTGAAGGTATTGAATATATTCTTCTCCTCAGTCTTCATGAGGGAATCAGGGGGGCTTCAGTAACCAAAACTGCAGTGTTTATCCTCAAGACACATCACAGGAAGCAACTCCATGGTTAACAGAGGACAGAATTAAAATTAGACTTGGGAAACAACATTAATAAATCACCGGGACCAGATGGCTTTCACCCAAGGGTACTTAGGGAACTCAGTCAAGTAATTGCCAGACCATTGTTTCTAATTTTTACTGACAGTCTACTGACTGGAATGGTACCAACTGATTGGAGAAAAGCCAACGTAGCACCAATATTTAAAAAGGGCCCAAAATACATCCCTGGGAATTACAGACCAGTTAGCCTAACATCAAAAGTATGCAAGCTCTTGGAGGGGATGATAAGGGATTATATACATGATTTTAGTAATGAGAACGGTATCATTAGCAGTAATCAGCATGGATTCATGAAGAATCATTCTTGCTAAACCAATCTATTAACCTTCTATGAGGAGGTGAATTGCCATCTAGATAAAGGAAGGCCCGTAGACATAAAGGATTTTGCAAAAGCATTTGACACAGTTCCCCATAAATGTTTACTGTACAAAATAAGGCCAGTTGGCATGGACCCTAGGGTGAGTACATGGATTGAAAACTGGCTACAAGGGTGAGTTCAGAGGGTTTTGATGAAAGGGGAGTACTCGGAATGACCAGGGGTGGGAAGTGGGGTCCCCCAGGGTTCTGTGCTGGGACCAATCCTATTTAATTTGTTCATAAATGACCTGGAGGATGGGGTAGACAGTTCAATCTCTGTATTTGCGGACAATTCTAAGCTAAGCAGGGTAATAACTTCTCAGCAGGATGTGAAAACCTTGCAAAAAGATCTGAACAAATTAATGGGGTGGGCAACTACATGGCAAATGAGGTTGAATATTAATAGTGTAGAAAAATGGAAAATAATGCATTTGGGTGGTAAAAATATGAATGCAATCTATACACTGGGGGGAGAACCTCTGGGGGAATCTAGGATGGAAAAGGACCTGGGGGTCCTAGTAGATGATAGGCTCAACAATGGCATGCAATGCCAAGCTTCTGCTAACGAAGCAAACAGAATATTGGCATGCATTAAAAAAGGGATCAACTCCAGAGATAAAATGATAATTCTCCCGCTCTACAAGACTCTGGTCCGGCTACATCTAAAGTATGCTGTCCAGTTCTGGGCACCAGTCCCCAGGAAGGATGTACTGAAAATGTAGCGAGTACAAAGAAGGGCAACAAAGCTAATAAAGGGTCTAGAGGATATTAGTTATGAGGAAAGGTTGCGAGCACTGAACTTATTCTCTCTGGAGAGGAGACACTTGAGAGGGAATATGATTTAAATTTACAAATTCCCTGCTGGTGATCCCACAATAGGGATACAACTTTTTTTGTGGAAGGGACTTTAACAAGACACTTATTAAAATGAGAAGAAAAGAGATTTAACCTTAAACTGCGTAGAGGGTTCTTTACTGTAAGAGCAGCAAAGGATGTGGAATTCCTTTCCACAGGCGGTGGTATTAACGGGGAGCATCGATAGTTTATTATGCTGCGTACACATGGTCGGACTTTCCAGCTGAAAAAGTCAGACGGAATCTTTTCATCGCATATTCCGATCGTGTGTGTGCCTCTTCTGACTTTTTTTTTTTTTGGAAAAGTCTGACATACCTAGAAATAGAACATGAAGCAATTCCGACAGACCAAAAGTGAAGCATGCTCTGAAGCAAGTACGAGATGGCAGCTATTGGCTACTGGCTATTGAACTTCCTTTTTCTAGTCCCGTCGTACGTGTTATACATCACCGCGTTCTAGACAGTCAGACTTTGGTTTGATCGTGTTTAGGCAAGACAGTTTCAACGGTCGTGTGTACGCGGCATTAGATAAGCACCTGAATGACCACAACATACAGGGATATACAATGTAATACTGACATATAATCACACACATAGGTTGGACTTGATGGTCTTTTTTCAACCTCACCTACTATGCAACTATGTAACTATGCTCCTGCCTCTAGCAGTGCAAAAATTGCTTAGATGCAACTTGGCAAAGAAGGCATATTGCTTGAACCAGGCATCACCTTCTCGACCTGCCTAGGTCGTACTCCACTCCGGTTTATTTTGGAGCTGACCGCTGCATGTTGCCAGGTTGATCCCTGCATTACTTAGATGCACCACAGTGTGGCTCCTTCCCCCCTTCATCTTCTAATTCACAGCCCCTCCACACCTTAATGTCCCTACTTTTTCACAACATCTGGCCTCAGGAACATTGGTGTTTCTGTGAACCTCACACCCTGGATAAGTCTCCACGGCATGCCTTAGCCTTGTATGCATACTAACTACCCATAGCCTGAACCCTACTGCTCAATAATTCCTTACAGGGTGCCCACAGGTACTCCCTTGTTTTGACTGGGCTTGGCCTCCTGCCTAAATCTTGATTTAATTTAATCACACTCTGCAGTATGTGTGACCTCCGATGGCTGTCACTGCTGCCCCCACCCTTGTCCTCGGAGAACCCTCATTGGACCCTCCTAGGTCAACGTATTTCCCTCACAGTAAGTACACAATACCTGCTCAGATGGGTTATATCCTAAGCATTTCATCCATCCTCTCCTCTCCAATAGACTCTTTTGCTCTTTCTGTATTTCCCCCCTATGCTCTCTCCAATTCTGCTCTGTAACTTTCCCTCCCATGCCTTCTCTCCATATCCCGAGGGGGGGGGCCCTCTCCCATTCAACAACTATCAAGAGGCCTATCTATCACTTTCCGACATGGCACCTTTAAATGCCCTCACCCTTAACGTTGGGTGTTCAGACCCTGAATAGCGTGTTAAAGCCTTCCGTTCATTTGCTTCGTCCAAGGCCCATGTGGTCTGCTTAAAAGAGACGCACTTTACTAAACGTTTATCACCAAAGTTTATTAGCGCCTCTTACACACAATTTTATACAGCATCAGCAGATCCTAAGCGCAGAGGGGTTTCAATTGCTTTTCATCGTACCACCCCTTTCACCCTCTGGGGAGAGATTAGTGACCTTGAAGGAAGATATATAATTTTGACTGGCCACCTTCTTGACACAGAAGTAACTGTTTTATCGTACTATGCACTTAACCGCAACCCCACTCCGTTTCTCTCCCACCTACTGCAAGTTATTAATACACATAAACAGGGCACCCTGTTAATCTGCAGATACTCTAACCAAGTTATTTATCCCTTCTTGGACAAATATCCTATCCCTGCCACTCCCACCCTCAGAAAACTCACCTTCCAACATTTATTGCAAAGCTTCTCTCTTCTGGACTCCTGGAGAGAAACGAATCCAGCGCCAATATACTCATTACTCCCATACCCACAAAGGATCTTCCCGCATCAATCATATCTTACTATTAGTTACCTAGTTACATAGTAGGCAAGGTTGAAAAAAGACCCATCTAGTCCATCTAGTCCAATCTATGTGTGTGATTTTATGTCAGTACTACATTGTATATCCCTGTATGTTGTGGTCGTTCAGGTGCCTATCTAATAGTTTTTTGAAATTATTGATCCTCCCCACTGAAACCACTGCCTGTGGATGGGAATTCCACATCCCTACAGCTCTTACAGTAAAGAACCCTCTATGCAGTTTAAGCTTAAACCGCTTTTCTTCTAATTTTAGTGAATGGCCGTGTGTCTTATTAAATTCCCTTATGAGGAAAAGTTTTATCCCTATTGTGGTGTCACCAGTACAGTATTTGTATATTGAAAGCATATCCCCTCTCAAGCATCTCTTCTCCAGAGAGAATACGTTCAGTGCTTGTAACCTTTCCTCATAACTAATGTCCTACAAACCCTTTATTAGTTTTGTTGCCCTTCTCTAGACTCTCTCCAGTTTCAGCACAACTTCCGGAGAACTGGTGCCCAGAACTGGACAGCATACTCCAGGTGTGGCCTGACAGAGTCTTGTAGAGTGGGAGAATTATCATTTTATCTCTGGAGTTAATTCCCTATTTAATGCATGCCAATGTTCTGTTTGCTTTGCTTGCAGAAACTTGGCATTGAATGCCAGTGCCATAATCTACTAGGACCCCCAGGTCCTTTTCCCTCCTAGATTCTCCCAGAGGTTCTCCTCCCAGTGAGTAGATTGCATTAGTATTTTTTTCACCCAAATTAATTATTTTTCATTTTTCCACATTAAAACTCATTTGCCATGTAGTTGCCTACCCCATTCATTTGTTCTGATCTTCTTGCAAGGTTTCCACATCCTGCAGAGAAGTTATTGCCCTGCTTAGCTTAGTATCATCCACAAATACAAAGATTGAACTATTTTTCCCATCCTTAAGGTCGTTTATGAATAAATTAAATTGGATTGGTCCCAGGACAGAACCCTGGGGGACCCCACTTTCCACCCCTGCCCATTCCGAGTACTCCCCATTATCACTACCCTCTGAACTCGCCCCTGTAGCCAGTTTTCAATCCATGTACTCAACCTATGGTCCATGCCAACTGATCTTACTTTGTACAGTAAACAGTTATGGGGAACTGTATCAAATGCTTTTGCAAATTCATGATACACCATGTCTACAGGCATTCCTTTATCTAGATGACAGCTGACCTCCTCATAGAAGGTTAATAGATTGGTTTGGCCAGAATGATTCTTTATGAATCCATGCTGATTATTGCTAATGATATCATTGTAATTTAAAAAATCTTGTATATAGTCTCCCTTATCATCCCCTCCAAGAGCTTGCATACAATGGATTCTGAATGGTCCCGTTGTTCGAATCGAATGTAAGTTCGACTCGAACATCGAGTGTTCATTTGTCCGCAGAGGAACTGAACATATGGGGCATTTGTGGCAAATTTGAGAGCTGCAGAGAGCCCCACAATACACTGAGAGATTGCAGTGCATTGACGGCTGCTGAGTGGCCAAAGCATGCACCTGACCTGCATGCTTTGACCAATCACAGTGCGATCTGCTGGACGAGCCATGATTGGCCGAAGTGAGTCAATCATGGCTCAGGGGGCTAAGTCCACGCCCCACACTATATAAGGCTCCCCCGTTGGGTCTGGTATAGATTGTAAGGGGAACTCCATGCCAAAAAAAAAAAAAGAGTGTGGGGTTCCCCCCAAAATCCATACCAGACCCTTATCCGAGCAAGCATCCTGGCAGACCAGGAAAGGGGTGGGGCGAGTGACTGCCCCCCCTCCTGAACCATACCAGGCTGCTTGTCCTCAACATGGGGAGGATGCTTTGGGGTCCCCCCAAAGAACCTTGTCCCCATGTTGATGGGGACAAGGGAGTCTTCTCAACAACACTGGCCATTAGTTGTCAGGGTCTGTGGGCAGTGGGCTTATCAGAATTTGGAAGCCCCCTTTAACAAGGGGGCCCCCAGATCCCGCCCCCCCATGTGAATGGGTAGGGGAACATGAATGGTTACTACCCATTCACCAAAAAAAGTGTCAAAAAGTAAAAACCACAACAGACAATTTTTGCCAATTCCTTTATTTAACCACTTCAGCCCTGGAAGATTTTACCCCCTCCCTGACCAGAGCACTTTTTACAATTTGACACAGTGTTGATTTAACTGACAATTGCACGGTCATACAATGCTGCACCCAAACAAAATGTGTGTCCTTTATTTCCCAGGAATAGAGCTTTCTTTTGGTGGTATTTGATCATCTCTGAATTTTTTATCTTTTGCGCTATAAACAAAAAAAGAGCAACAATATTTTTTTTAAAAAAATATGTTTTTTACTTTTTGCTATAATTAATATCCTCCAATTTAAAAAAAAAAAAACACATTTATTCATCAGTTTAGGCCAATATATATTCTTCTACATATTTTTGGTAAAAAAAATTGCAATAAGCGTATATTGATTGGTTTGCGTAAATTTTTGCGTTTCTACAAACTATGGCAAAGATTTATGCCATTTTTATGCCATTTTTATTATTTATTTATTTTTTACTAGTAACGGCAGTGATCTGCAATTTTTAGCAGTATTGCAACATTGTGACGGACAGATCGGACACTTTTGACACATTTTTGGACCATTGACATTTATACAGCGATCAGTGCTATAAATATGCACTGATTACTATGTAAATGTCACTGGCAGGGAAGTGGTTAACACTAGGGGAGATCAAGGGGTTAACTGTATGTTTCCTGGGTGTGTTCTAACTGTGAGGGGATCGGACTGACTAGATTACGTCAGTGGGTGGCCCTGCCCTTGCCTATATACCAGCTCTCAAAGCCAAAAGACAGCAGTCGCCGGGAGACCTCCCATAGAGGCGGAGATATTTTGGTTTTCTCTTCTATTTTTCGAGTCCATCGGGTGGCATGATTGACAACGGTTGTACATCGTGGGACACTTTTTTTTCTTTTTTAATAAAGGAATTGTCAAAAACTGTCTATTGGGGGGCCTGACTTACGCTTCCGCCGACGCGACCGGATGTGACGGTCGGACGCGGCGTTCGGATGTGAACTGCGGGAGGTTTGAGATCAGCCTGAGTCTCCGACAGTATCCTGAATAGTCCCTGCTACCGAGACCCTAAGTCCGCGAAAACGAATGCTTGGTGGTGCCCGAGTCTCCTACGGAACCCTGATCGGCCTCTGCTACTGAGACTTTAATCTCGTGAAACCCGTGAAAACGATCGCTTGGTGCGATGAGCAATAGTAAGCAGTCGGCGGCCGATCGTCTTAAAGAATTTGCTCGAACGGATAAGCAAGACGGCGGGCGTAGCCCCCCACAGACACGGAGTGGTGGACCATCAGCGCTGGAAACCCAGAA
This sequence comes from Lithobates sylvaticus, assembly GCA_028564925.1. Taxonomy (NCBI): domain Eukaryota; kingdom Metazoa; phylum Chordata; class Amphibia; order Anura; family Ranidae; genus Lithobates; species Lithobates sylvaticus. Next base: position 439,184,962 of record CM053027.1, on the reverse strand, counting down.
GCTTAATACGCCCCAGCCGCAGTCCGGGAAATCAACAGAAAAGCAGGAGAAACATCCCAAACTGACTCTGGAACAGATGAACTCCCAGATAATGGAGGCCATTCATTTGAGTAATACAGCCCTAACAGGTAAAATGGATGAGATTATAAATGATATAGGACTGATCAGGCATGATATGCAGAGTATAAGAGAGAAAATGATGGAAGTGGAAAATAGGACTGCTTTATTGGAAGATACTGTTACCCCTATGCCAAAAAAGATAGTCACGATTGAAAAACAGATTACTCTGTGGCATCAAAAATCTGATGATTTTGAGAACCGTATGCGCCGCAATAACTTAAGAATAGTCGGTTTACCAGAGAAGGCAGAAGGGTTTAATCCTGGTGACTTTATAGAAAAATGGCTGAAAAATGTATTCCCAGATATGGAGGTATCAGCAGCATACGCAGTGGAGAGAGCGCATAGGGTCCCGGCAGTAACACCTAAACCAGGGTTTCCCCCTAGACCCCTGTTGGCACGACTACTAAATTGCAGAGACAGAGACACAATTCTGCGGAAAGCAAGACAAAAAGGAGAGATTCGCTATGAAAATAGCAAAATATCAATATTTCCAGACTTCTCTCTGGAGCTGCAAAAACAACGGGCAACATTTTATGAAATAAAACGAAAAATGAGAGAGGCAGGAATTGAATATTCTATGGCTTATCCAGCCCGATTGAAAGTGGAGGAAGGGGGAAAGACTTTGTTCTTCAGTACACCTGAACAAGCTAAAGACTGGCTGGAAATAACCAGGCCTATGCCTCGATAGGAGAAATAGAGAAGTCCTGAAAGGATAAGAGACACCAAGAAGATTGGGACTTGGGGGGGGGGGGCGGGGGGGGATGAGAGGGACACTCTCCCTACTTTATACTTGTTTTTATTTCCCCTTTTTTTTTTGGGTTAAAGGAAGAAGTTTTAATAGTTTATAGGTTTGGTTTTCTCTTTCTTTTTTGGTGTGCTTTGGTTTTTTTTTTTTTTTCTTTTTTTGGTTTTTTCTCTCTTTTTTTTTTTTTTTTTTTTTGTTCTTTGCCCTTTTCGTCTTGTTCTTTATCTCCCCCTTTTCCTTCTCTTCTTTTCTTTTTTTTTCTGAGGGGAAAAATGGGAAAAGGTAAAATATAAATGTTTATTTGTGGGTTTTTTTTTTTTTTTTTTGATAGGGGAGCGGGAGGGATAGGGAGGAAGAGGGGTAAAGTTGAGGGTGATGGGGTGTGTATAAATAGGAAAATGGAGCTAAAATCACAGAGAAACACATTGAAATAAAGCACTTGCTATAAGGGGAAGAGAGGGAAGAGTGAGAGGAAATCTCTCTCTTGCCCCCTTTTTTTATGTTTTTTTTTTTTTACATACAATAACAAGGGAAGGTTAGGATAAGGCAAAGAGACACATTATAAACACTATAAACACAAATGAATGGGGGTAGGGGGAGGGATGGGGAGGGAATGCACACAAGGAAGGAGGAAGGGGGGGGGAGTGAGGGAGGGGTGGGAAGGGAGAGAGCAAGAAAAACATATTTTTTGTATTTTTTTTTTTTTTTTTTCCCTTTCTGCGGTGTAACGTTTTTTTTTTTTTTTTTTTTTTTTTTCTAAAAGGGAGGGAGAGGGTGAAAGGGGGGGGTGCCTCTCCTCCCCCCACCTTGGCGCCCCCCCCCTCGTCCCTTATATTCCCGATTAAGCGGACAAAGGGCAGGAGCAGACAGGCTGAAATTGAAATAAATTACCTATATAAGAGCAAAAATGCAATATGTTGGTAATGCCCTAAAAAAAAAATGTTATGGATGAATGGAACGGAATGGGTAAATGAGAGGAGTGAGGTAGAAAAGAGAATGGTCACGGAAAGGAAAAAGGGATATAGGATTTATTTTTCCTCTTCTTTTATTTTTCGGGGGAACAATGGCTAAAATAAAATATATCAAATATGAGTAATCAGCACACATTTTTGTCATGGAATGTGAGAGGTATGGGAACGCAATTAAAATGAACACAGGTTTTCTCAGAAATTAACAAGGTGCAGGCAAAGATCATTTGTATCCAAGAAACACATATGACTAAAGAGAGATTGAAATACCTAGAAAAATCTTGGATACAATGGTCAAGCCACTCATGTCATACTACATATTCGAGAGGGGTTTCTCTCCTGGTCCATCGAGGGGTAACATGGGAGTGCATTAGAGAAAAAAGAGATCCCGATGGAAGATATGTCTTTGTCTTTGCGTTGGTGCATGCACTGCCTGTTGTAATTATGGGGATTTATACCCCCCCCCCAGCTACAATGCGAGTATTGAAAGAGGCAGTGATATTTATGTCAGAATATCCAGAGGCATATGTCATATGTATGGGAGATTTCAATATGTGTTTAGACCCAAAATTAGATAGGTTCGGAAGAAATAAGCATAAAGGAGGGGAAGGACCGAAGGTGTTGGAGAAATTTATGAATGAAGTAGGATGGGCTGACTTGTGGAGGATTAGAAACCCTGGGACCCGGGCTTATTCATGGCATGCACCGGAGAGAGGGCGCATGTCTAGAATAGATATGGTAATGGGGAACGAAAAGATCCTGCCAATGGTTCGGTCTGTGGCATATATGACAAGAGGGGTGTCTGACCACTCTGGATTAACCTTTGAGCTAAAAATAGGCCCAAAAAGAATAAGACCGGGGTATAGGATACAGGCTCAATGGTTAACCCAGATAGGATTAAATGATAGAATTCCAGAGCAAATGGGAATGTTCCTAGAAGCACATGGCAACAGGAAAATAGATGGAGTACTCTGGGATACATTTAAGGCATACTTGAGGGGGATAACAAGATCAACAATATCATACATTAAACGTACTAATAGACAGGAAGAGGAGGAAATGGAACAATTATGCGCACAGGCAGAAAATAGGTTTATAGAGGACCCCTCAAATATAAACCAAATAAGATGGGCAGCCTCATCACGGCAATATAAGAACCAACTAATAATTAACGCTAACCGTAAGAAACTCCAATATGCACAAAAAAACTTTGAACAAGGACAACAATATAATAAGATGCTGAACTTTATGATAAAAAGACAAACACCATCACTAGCAATATCAGAGGTGAAAAACGAAAAAAGAGAGGTGGTAAACACATTAGATGAGATACTTGAGACATTCCAAAAATACTATATTAACATGTATACATCAACACTGACCTGTACTCGAGAAGATATAGAGGAATATCTGAAGGATTTGAACTTCCTTAAATTAACAGAGGAACAAAAAGAGGAGTTAGAGAGGGATATAGAGGAAGAGGAAGTACGAGAAGCTATCTTCTCTCTGGGAAAGGGTAAGTCTCCAGGACCAGATGGCATACCACTGGAAATGTACCAGCGATATGCAGAGATTATGGTACCAGTTATGACCAAAATGTATGGAGAGGCATTCCAAAGGGGAGAAATGCCTGTTTCCATGTATGATGCTACAGTCATATTGATACCAAAACCAGTCAAAGACAGAACTGAGTGTGGATCGTATAGGCCAATATCATTATTAAATATAGATTATAAAGTACTGGCAAAAGTGCTTGCCAAAAGGCTCAATCAGGTAATCTTGTCTATAATAGCGGAGGATCAAACTGGCTTTATGCCAGGGAAATCCACATCAATTAATATTAGAAGGACGCAATATATGACACAAATGAGAGCGTTTATCCCGGAAACAAGTGCCTTGGCATCGCTGGATACAGCCAAGGCATTTGATTCTATAGAATGGGAATTTCTGCAGACAGTCCTGGAAAGGAATGGATTTGGGGAAAAATTTAGAAAATGGGTGAGAATAATCTATAAACAACCATGCTCCAATTTGCTAATAAACGATATATTATCCCCTACAATAAAACTATATAGAGGAACAAGACAGGGCTGTCCAATGTCACCGCAATTGTTTGCTCTGGCAATTGAGGCACTGGCAAATAGATTCAGACAATCAGATAAATATAAAGGGATTAAAGTAGGAGAAAAAACCGAACACATAGGCTTATATGCGGACGATATTATATTATATATGGGAGATGCGCAAGCTTCTCTGATGGAAGCAATGAGAATAATAGAAATATACGGGAGGTTCTCAGGGTTAAAAATAAATTGGCAAAAATCCGCACTGATGCCTCTGGGAACAGGTAATGAAAGGAGAGCGCAGACCCCATTAAAAATAGTTGAAGTTTTTAAATATTTAGGAGTAAATATTACGTTGAAACACGAAGACGAGATGGAAGCTAATATACTCCCACTAGTAGAACATGTGAAGAGAAAATTGGAAATATGGATAAAGCTACCAATATCAATGGCAGGCAGAATTCACCTGATAAAATCTATTATATTACCCAAGTGTTTATATGTATTTGCACACTCCCCAGTAAAAATACCAAAACAGATATTTAAAAAATTAAACTCGCAGATGACTCGGTTCATTTGGGCATATGGAAGATGTAAATTAAAATTCAATAAACTACAAAGACCAAAGACAGAAGCTGGACTGGCCCTCCCGGATTTATATTTATATTATTTGGCAGGGCAATTGAAACATCTAAGATCATGGGTAGGACAGGAAAAAATAACAAGGATAGAGGAATATCTCCTTAGTAAAATGCAAATAGATGATTTAATGACGGGATTAGAACTAAAAGATTTGAGGAGAGTGGGAGTAAAAATTCCCCTTTTGAAAGTGGCAAGGACAGTATGGAGAGAGGCTAAGAAACTGACGGGATTTGATGGAATCCCAACAGAAACTGCGCTTTGGAACAATCCAAAATTTGAACAACTGGAAGCCTTTGAGGATAGTAAATTTTGGAAGCAGAATAAGATAACAACTTTTGGTCAGCTATATGACAAAAATGTGATACTAACCTATGAAAACCTATGTAAACAATATAATTTATTGAGTAAACAGTTTTACAGATACCTTCAGCTGAGGCAGGTGCTACAGACACAGTTTAGAAGAGAGGAATTAAAAATATCTAAATATCCCCTTATAGGCATCCTGAGATCACAGGGACCTAAGGGACTGATAGCAAAGATTTACACACACCTGTTACAGAAGAAAATAGAAGGAGAACCATTGAAAATAAGGGATAAGTGGCAGGAGGCTATCCCAGACATGAGCGATCATGAATGGGATGAAGCCTGCAATTCCCACTGGAAGGTATCCCCTGCAATGAATAACAGGATAATACAGATGAATATAATACATCAGACGTACTTGGCTCCAAATAGATTGCACAAAATGGGGAGGATGACTGAACCAAGATGTACTAGATGTGGGCAGGGGGGAGCAGACTTCCTTCATGTAATGTGGTACTGTGGTAAAATAGGAAAATATTGGAAACAAGTAGCTAGGAAAATAGGAAAAGTCCTGAATAAACCCTTTATAGCTACGATGGAATTATGTTTGCTGGGGATATTGAGGGAAGAGAGAGATAATAGAGATAATAATATCTTCTTAAGGGAGGTACTGTTTCTGGCAAGAAAACAAATAATAGAAAAATGGATTCAGCCATATCCCCCGACAGTAACCCAATGGGTGAGAGCAGTAAACCAGGTCCTACCCTATGAAAAAATTATGTATGAACAAAGGGGAAACGGGCGAAGGTATGAAAAAATATGGGCAAAATGGAATAGAACATGGCTAACAGTGGATAGAGGAATATCTGAAAATATAGTATTAAGTGACCACAGAGGGTGAGAGAGGAAGGAATGAAAGGAAGAGTAAATGTAATTATAATTTGTATTATATAAAGAAATGTAAAAGTATATAAAAATGTATAATGTAAATTATTATGTAATGAAAAATTTGGAATAAAGAGTTTTGAAAAAAAAAAAAAAAACTGTCTATTGTGGTTTTTACTTTTTTTGGTGAATGGGTAGGGGTACAATGTAGCCAATATCCATTCACATGGGGAGGGCAGGATCTGGGGGCCCCCTTGTGAATGGGGGCTTCCAAATTCCTATAAGCCCCCACCTGCAGACCCCAACAACCAATGGCCAGGGTTGTCGGGAAGAGGCCCTTGTCCCCATAAACATAGGGACAAGGTGCTTTGGGGGGACCCCAAAGAACTCAACACATGTTGAGGGCATGTTGCCTGGTATGGTTAAGGAGGAGGGGCGCTCGCTCGCCCCCCTTTCCTGGCCTGCCAGGCTACTTGCTTGGATAACGGTCTGGTATGGATTTTGGAGGAAGTTTCCATGCCATTTTTTTATTTTGGTTTGGAGTTCCCCTTAAAATCTATGCCAAACCCAAAGAGCCTTTCACCACCTCTGGAGGAGTCAATCCCTTGGCCCTGTAGGCCTGTATGATCCAGGTTGCAATAGTTCTGGACGAAGTTTGCTTTCCTCTGTTACTGCCTGAGTGCAAGATACAGGTAGATGGAGCATCTAAAGGAGGAATTAACTTGCATGTACTCCTTCAGTATTTCACCTACATCCAGAGGATGAACTTCAGAGGACCCTGGGTCCTGAATGTAGGTAGGACAATTTCTTGGTTCTCATGGAACACTGAAGTATCTTTTGGGTTTGAGCTGAGCATAGGAATGAGGACCACCTGGTCCAGTAAGAAAGTTAGGAAAGGTTCTTCATGACCCAAGGACCTGAACTCTGAAACACTTTTGGCCGAAGTAATGGCCACTAGGAAGGCAACTTTTGCAGAAAAATATTCGATAGAAAGCGGAGTGGATCCTGTGGTACTGAGACCAGTCAGCCAGTCAAGAACAAGCGGAAGATCCCATTTCTGGAATCTTGGTCTTCTTTGGGTCTTGTCGCCCCATGGAAGAACTGCCGGATTAAAGGGTGAACAGCCCATGATGTTCCGGAGAAGGCTAACAGAGCTGATACTTGAACTCTGAGAGAGCTGATGGATAGAGACAGATCTAGGCCGGATTGCAGGAAACTGAGTATATTCTGCACTCCGGGATCCCTGAACCATCTGCCCGTAGAGAATGAGGATTCAACGAACTTGGCCCATATCCTTTCATAGACTTTATTCATGCTAGCATTTCTTGAGCTCATGAGGGTGGAAATAACTCTTGAAGTGCACCCAAAAGATTCCAACTTTCCCTCTCTAGATCCAGACCATCAGTCTTAGTGACGCCGGTGCAGGACTGCCCCCTGAGTAAGGAGATCCGGCCTGGAAGGAAGAGGCACCGGGTCCCGGAAGCTGAGCTGGGTCAGGAGGGGAAACCATGACCTGTTCGGCCAATAAGGTGCAATCACTACCCCCTTGACTGCTTCTGCTTGGAGTCTGTGTAAGAACCTGAGGATTATCGGAAGTGGGGGAAAGGCGTATGCCCTGTTGAAGCTTCACTGATCTGTCAGTGCGTCTACTCCAAAGGCCTGGCTGCAGCAGCCCCAAATGTAGTACTTCTTGATTTCAAAGTTGCAGGGGGATGCAAATAGGTCTACTTCGGGATTGACTCCCAAGGATAGGATCCACTCGAATGTCTGCACATGAAGAGACCACTCGTTGTCTAACTGTGTGTGAGACAGGGAGTCCGCTTGGAAGTTCTGGACTCCGGGGATAAAGACTGCTGAAATATTGGTCAGGTTTTTCTGAGCCCAGTACATGATGGGCTTAACTTCTTGGAGCAGTGTGGAGCTCCGAGTGCCCCCTTGCCTATTCACATAAGAACCTCTGTGGTGTTGTCCATTTTCAGTAAAACTGACTCCCCTTTCAAGAGATGAGTGAAAAATGGAAGGCTGCTCATAGTTCCAGGAGGTTTGAGCCCGGGTTGTGAAGACGTGCATCCCACTTGCCTTGAGCAAGTTATGACCCGAAAAGGGCTCCCCAGCCAGCGCCGCTGGCATCGATTGTGACTGTGACCCATGAGAAGGGGGCAATGGAGTGGCAGGTGAGCAGATTTCTGTGCTGAAGCCACCAGAAGAGACTGTTCCTCATCACTGAGGTTATGTGAATGGACTGATTGCCATTAGGGATGAGCCAAACACCCCCGGTTTGGTTCGCACCAGAACCTGCGAACGAACCGAAAGTTTGCGCGGACATTAGAACCCTATTAAATACAATGGACACGGACTCTCAAAATTGAAAGTGCTAATTATAACGACTAATATGCATGTTATTGTCCTAAACAGGGTTTGGGGACCCGGGTCCTGCCCCAGGGGACATGTATCAATGCAAAAAGAAGTTTTAAAAACGGACGTTTTTTCTGGAGCAGTCATTTTAATGATGCATAAAGTGAAAAAAAAAGTGAAATATTCCTTTAAATATCGTACCTGGGGGGTGTCTAAAGTATGCCTGTGAAGTGGCATGTGTTTCCCGTGTTTAGAACTGTCCCTGCACAAAATTACATTTGTAAAGGAAAAAAACCCATTTAAAACTGCTTGTCCTGGCAATATGGATGAAAATCTTTGAGAAAAATGGCCTGGCTACCCCATCACCCCCCTACCCCAGCCCATTACCAGCCCCTTTGGGTCTTGTATGGATATTAAGGGGAACCCCACACCCAAAATAAAACCCTATACCTAAAACCCTATATACTCTGAACAGCAGTATACAGGCGGTGCAAGCGGTTTGTTCTTAAGAAGAATCTGTTTGTAATTTGGAACAGGTACATTTTTAAGTGTAGCTGCAGCCAAAAAATCTATTTTTAAGCTTTTTGGAGAACATAGGGAATGGTTATCACCCCTGTAACATTTGTTTTGCTGTCTGTGCACCTGTTCAGAACATTTCACCTCACTTTCGGTCCCAATGACAAATGTTTTTGGAAAAGTGGTGTTTTTATTGAAACAAGGATTGGTGATAAAGCATCAGTAGAGAGGAGACACCTTTTCCCCATATTAACACTTACAGGAGAGAATTTCCCTTCCTAGGGGTAGATTTCTTCTCACTTCCTGTTGTCTCCTTCCGTTTGCAAGTAGGAGTCGTTGTAAGTTGAATGTTTGAAAGTAGGGGCCTGCCGCATATATACTCTGCAGAAATTTGCCCCTTAGATGTTGGTGTTGCCACAACACTGTAAGCCCTCACTGTTATTCTTGGTGGGCGCTGGAACGCCCTGCTGTGAACTATTATATCAGGAATTGTAATTACATGCCATTGTTGAACAGTGGTAGGAAAAATTGGGCCTTTGGTGGTGGTACTGTTGCTACAACACTGTAAGCCCTCACAGTTACTCTTGGTGGGCGCATGAATGGGCCCTGCTGTGAATTATTAGATCAAGAATTGTAATTGCATGCCCCTGTTGAAGAGGGGCAGAAAAATTGGGCCTTTGGTGGTGGTGGTGTTGCCACAACACTGTAAGCCCTCACAGTTACTCTTGGTGGGCGCAGGAATGGGCCCTGCTGTGAATTATTAGATCAAGAATCGTAATTACACGCCCCTGTTAAACAGGGGCTGAAAATTTGGGTCTTAGGCACTGGTGCTGGTGCCACAACACTGCAACCCCTCACAGATACTGTACTTGGAGCACAGCAATGAGCCATGTTGCAAAGTATTGCATCAAAAATTTTAATTACATGCACCTGTTAAGCAGGAGCTAAAAAATAGGGCCTTAGGCACTGGTGCTGGTGCCACGACACTGCAACCTCTCCCAGATACTCTAGTTGGAGTGCAGGAATGAGCCCTGCTGCAAAGCATTGCATAAAAAATTGTAATTACATGCCCCTGTTAAACAGGGGCTGAAAAATTGGTCCTTAGCCACTGGTGGCGGCACCCAGAAACAAAAATTTTCTTCCAAGCTATCATCAGGATCATTGAGGAGGAAGAGCATAGTCAGTCAACATAACAGGACAGTCACTCAGAATCAGCATAGGCAGTCTTGAAGGGATGTGACATTTCAAAATAAATTATTCTATTACATCAGCTTCAGGTGCCTGGTAGCTGGTGGTGATCCAAGACTGATTCATCTTTATGAAGGTCAGTCGATCAACCGAGTCGGTGGACAGGCGCTTCCTGTGATCGGTGACAAAGCCTCTAGCAGCAATGAATGTGCGTTCCGAAAGAACGCTGGATGCAGGACAGGCCAGTAGCTCAATTGCATACTGTGCAAGCTCTGGCCAGTGATCCATCCTCAAGACCCAGTAAGCCAGAGGATTTTCGGTGGGAAAGGTGTCCAAGTCTGACCTTGCCCCTAGGTATTCCTGCACCATGTATATCAGACGTTGGCGATGGTGGCTGGAACCGATCATACCTTGGGGCTGCAGACTAAAAAAATTGTCTGAACGCATCGGTCAGACGTCCACCTTCTCCACCGCTCCTTCTGCTACTTACCGAAGCCTCAGCAACTCGTTGTCCAGGACCAGGAGTTTGTAACCTCCTAGTTTCTGGGAACGCGTTGCACAGGCCTTTCTGCAAGGCCTCCCGGAGATGTCTCATCCTCTGATACCTCTGCGACAGCAAGATAAGGTCCGCAACCTTACCCTTGTACCGTGGATCCAGGAGAGTGGCCAGCCAGTAATGGTCCCTCTCCTTGATCCGCAGAATACAAGGATCCTTCCGCAGGCTTTGCAGGATCAGGGAGATCATGCAGCGTAGGTTAGCTGAGGTATTCGGTCCGGAGTCCTCTGGGTCATTAAGGGCAACATGATCCGCAGCCACCTCCTCCCAGCCACGTACAAGTCCACCGGTTTCTTGGGACTGTAAATCATCCCTAAAAAACTGCTGCTGCTGATGCTGAGTGCCAGACTCTACCTCCATGCTGACACAATCCTCCTCCTCCTCCTCCTCCTCTTCCTGTTTGATGGGTGGGACAGAAGGAACACTGTCTGGATAAAGGGGGCCTTGAGAGGCAAGGAAGTCCTCCTCTTCCTGCCTTTGTTCTGCCTCAAGTGCCCTGTCCATTATTCCATGCAGCGTATGCTCCAACAGGTGGACAAGAGGTACAGGGAGGAACCACACATTGCACAAACTCACGGAAGGGTTCAAAGTCTATGAACTGAAAAGGCAGCAGTTGAAGTCCTAGCAATTTAGCCAAGCTAGCATTCAACCGCTGGGCATGTGGATGGCTGGGAGTGAACTTTCGATGGTCCAGCAGCTGGGGCAGGGAAATTTGCCTGCTACAAGCGGAAGTGGGTGTACTGCTAGCAGAGTGCCTGCAAGTACTTGGCTGTGACACACCTAATTCTACACCTTCATTCCTCTCAGTGCAGGTTTCAGAGAGGATTGAAAGTCTAGTGGGATTGGAGATCCCAGCTGATGAGGAGCAATGAGAGGTCCGCTTTGTTCTTTGGTGTGGTTCTTTAAGGTACGCTTGCCAACGAGCTGCATGGCAGGTCAACATATGTCTGGTCAAGCATGTGGTGCCCAATCGGCTGATGTTTTGGCCACATGAGATACGCTTGAGACATATGTTGCAAATAGCAGCGGTGCGATCTGATGCACTGGTCTCAAAAAAGGCCCAAGCCAATGAACTTTTTGAGCTCTGCGGTGTGATTCAGTCAGTGTGCTGCCCCTAATCTGGCCCCCGGACGGCATCCTGCCTCGTTGGAGATGTGCCTCCTCCTACTCCTCTCTCCTATCATGCACCCACGTGGAGTCAGTGACCTCATCATCCCCTCCCTCTTCATCACTGGAGCAAACCTGACAGTATGAATAAAATAAAGTGATCTAGCGCATAAATATAAACACAATCCTAAAAGCATAAACTAAAAATGTGCCACCACTATTGGTAGTGCATCCATATAAATATAAAGTGCATCCAATATAATAAATAGATCCAAAGGTACACCTTTGGATCTATTTATTATATTGGATGCACTTTATATTTATATGGATGCACTACCAATAGTGGTGGCACATTTTTAGTTTATGCTTTTAGGATTGTGTTTATATTTATGCGCTAGATCACTTTATTTTATTCATTTGTTTTTGTGTTTTGTGAACACTATTAGGTTTGGCTGCTATTTATTCCTAGGAAGATTTTTATCTCTATTGGATAACACACCTTATTTATTTTACTATTTGTAAGTTGTATTGCATATAAGGGACATTTATGCACACGCACTTATTAATATTTATATAAATTGTTCACGCGTGGATCACTTAGTTCCGCTATCCAGTAGTAGAGCGCGGAGGTCACGCTTGATTATAAACCTGACAGTATGCTGCAGCTGGTGGAACATGACTGCCAGATTGCTGTCCTTCTTGAGCATCCCCTCTCTCTGCGCTCACGCTACTGCCTTCCTCTAGCTGGGTATCATCATCAGAGCCTTCAAAATGCTGGGTATCCTCCTGGAGCATGTACCCAACACTGTGGTCAAACAGTTCGGGGGACTCCTCAGGAGGACATGGTGGGTCTAGGGAAGGAGTGACTGATGACATTGAGACGAGGGAAGAGAACGCGTTGGCAGCTGCTTTGCTAGTGCCCTGAGCCTGGGTGAGAGAGGATGAGGAGGATGAAGAGGGCTTGGTCATCCACTCTACCAAGTCTTCGGCATGATGCGGCTCAACACGTCCAGCTATGGAAAATAAGGACAAGTGTGTCCCATGGCCACGTGCTGATGACGATGCACCGCATCCACGACCAGCACCGCTGTCTCTAGACACAGAGCCTGCTTGCCCTCTTTTATTGGCTCCTGACTGTCTGCCTCTCCTTGTTGGCCTTCCAGACATAGTAATGGCCTGCAGGGAGATGGGAAAACCAGCAATTGGGTAGTGTACATTGTGCTGGAGGCACACAACACCCACTGTAAAGGCTGCAGATGCCTGTATTAGAGAACACCAGCAATAAGGGTAGATACAGGTGTATACTGTGCTGTGCTGGAGGCACACAACACCTACTAACTCCTGCAGATGCCTTTATTATAGAACACCAGCAATAAACGATAGATACAGGTGTATACTGTGCTGGAGGCACACAGCACCCACTAACTCCTGCAGATGCCTGTATTTGAGAACACCAGCAATAAAGGTTAGATAAAGGTGTATATTGTGCTGGAGGCACACAACACCCACTAACTCCTGCAGATGCCTGTATTAATGAACACCAGCAATAAAGGGTAGATACAGGTGTATATTGTGCTGGAGGCACACAACACCCACTAACTCCTGCAGATGCCTTTATTAGAGAACACCAGCAAAAAACGGTAGATACAGGTGTATACTGTGCTGGAGGCACATAACACCCACTAACTCCTGCAGATGCCTGTATTAAAGAACACCAGCAAAAAGGATAGATACAGGTGTATAATGTGCTGTGCTGGAGGCACACAACATGCACTAACTCCTGCAGATGCCTGTATTAGAGAACACCAGCAATAAAGGGTAGATACAGGTGTATATTGTGCTGGAGGCACACAACACCCACTAACTCCTGCAGATGCCTTTATTAGAGAACACCAGCAATAAACGGTAGATACAGGTGTATACTGTGCTGGAGGCACACAATACCCACTAACTCCTGCAGATGCCTGTATTAAAGAACACCAGCAATAAATGGTAGATACAGGTGTATATTGTGCTGGAGGCACACAACACCCACTAACTCCTGCAGATGCCTTTATTAGAGAACACCAGCAAAAAAGGGTAGATACAGGTGTATACTGTGCTGTGCTGGAGGCCCACAACACCCACTAACTCCTGCAGATGCCTGTATTAGAGAACACCAGCAATAAAGGGTAGATACAGGTGTATACTGTCCTGGAGGCACACAACACCCACTAACCCCTGCAGATGCCTGTATTAGAGAACACCAGCAATAAAGGGTAGATACAGGTTTATACTGTGCTGTGCTGGAGGCACACAACACCCACTAACTCCTGCAGATGCCTTTATTATAGAACACCAGCAATAAACGGTAGATACAGGTGTATACTGTGCTGGAGGCACACAACACTCACTAACTCCTGCAGATGCCTGTATTAGAGAACACCAGCAATAAAGGGTAGATACAGGTGTATATTGTGCTGGAGGCACACAACACTCACTAACTCCTGCAGATGCCTGTATTAAAGAACACCATCAATAAAGGGTAGATACAGGTGTATATTGTGCTGGAGGCACACAACACCCACTAACTCCTGCAGATGCCTTTATTAGAGAACACCAGCAAAAAACGGTAGATACAGGTGTATACTGTGCTGGAGGCACATAACACCCACTAACTCCTGCAGATGCCTGTATTAAATAACACCAGCAAAAAAGGGTAGATACAGGTGTATAATGTGCTGTGCTGGAGGCACACAACACACACTAACTCCTGCAGATGCCTTTAGTAAAGAAAACCAGCAATAAAGGGTAGATACATGTGTATATTGTGCTGGAGGCACACAACACCCACTAACTCCTGCAGATGCCTTTATTAGAGAACATCAGCAAAAAAAAGTAGATACAGGTGTATACTGTGCTGTGCTGGAGGCACACAACACCCACTAACTCCTGCAGATGCCTGTATTAAAGAACACCAGCAATAAAGGGTAGATACAGGTGTATATTGTGCTGGAGGCACACAACACCCACTAACTCCTGCAGATGCCTTTATTAGAGAACACCAGCAAAAAAGGGTAGATACAGGTGTATACTGTGCTGTGCTGGAGGCCCACAACACCCACTAACTCCTGCAGATGCCTGTATTAGAGAACACCAGCAATAAAGGGTAGATACAGGTGTATACTGTCATGGAGGCACACAACACCCACTAACCCCTGCAGATGCCTGTATTAGAGAACACCAACAATAAAGGGTAGATACAGGTGTATATTGTGCTGGAGGCACACAACACCCACTAACTCCTGCAGATGCCTTTATTAAAGAAAACCAGCAATAAAGGGTAGATACAGGTGTATATTGTGCTGGAGGCACACAACACCCACTAACTCCTGCAGATGCCTTTATTAGAGAACACCAGCAAAAAAGGGTAGATACAGGTGTATACTGTGCTGTGCTGGAGGCCCACAACACCCACTAACTCCTGCAGATGCCTGTATTAAAGAACACCAGCAATAAAGGGTAGATACAGGTGTATACTGTCCTGGAGGCACACAACACCCACTAACCCCTGCATATGCCTGTATTAGAGAACACCAGCAATAAAGGGTAGATACGGGTGTATACTGTGCTGTGCTGGAGGCACACAACACCCACTAACTCCTGCAGATGCCTTTATTATAGAACACCAGCAATAAACGGTAGATACATGTGTATATTGTGCTGGAGGCACACAACACCCACTAACTCCTGCAGATGCCTGTATTAAAGAACACCAGCAATAAAGGGTAGATACAGGTGTATATTGTGCTGGAGGCACACAACACCCACTAACTCCTGCAGATGCCTTTATTAGAGAACACCAGCAATAAAGGTTAGATACAGGTGTATATTATGCTGGAGGCACACAACACCCACTAACTCCTGCAGATGCCTTTATTAGAGAACATCAGCAAAAAAAAGTAGATACAGGTGTATACTGTGCTGTGCTGGAGGCACACAACACCCACTAACTCCTGCAGATGCCTGTATTAAAGAACACCAGCAATAAAGGGTAGATACAGGTGTATATTGTGCTGGAGGCACACAACACCCACTAACTCCTGCAGATGCCTTTATTAGAGAACACCAGCAAAAAAGGGTAGATAAAGGTGTATACTGTGCTGTGCTGGAGGCACACAACACCCACTAACTCCTGCAGATGCCTGTATTAGAGAACACCAGCAATAAAGGGTAGATACAGGTGTATACTGTCCTGGAGGCACACAACACCCACTAACCCCTGCATATGCCTGTATTAGAGAACACCAGCAATAAAGGGTAGATACGGGTGTATACTGTGCTGTGCTGGAGGCACACAACACCCACTAACTCCTGCAGATGCCTTTATTATAGAACACCAGCAATAAACGGTAGATACATGTGTATACTGTGCTGGAGGCACACAACACCCACTAACTCCTGCAGATGCCTGTATTAAAGAACACCAGCAATAAAGGGTAGATACAGGTGTATATTGTGCTGGAGGCACACAACACCCACTAACTCCTGCAGATGCCTGTATTAAAGAACACCAGCAATAAAGGGTAGATACAGGTGTATATTGTGCTGGAGGCACACAACACCCACTAACTCCTGCAGATGCCTTTATTAGAGAACACCAGCAATAAAGGTTAGATACAGGTGTATATTATGCTGGAGGCACACAACACCCACTAACTCCTGCAGATGCCTTTATTAGAGAACATCAGCAAAAAAAAGTAGATACAGGTGTATACTGTGCTGTGCTGGAGGCCCACAACACCCACTAACTCCTGCAGATGCCTGTATTAGAGAACACCAGCAATAAAGGGTAGATACAGGTGTATACTGTCCTGGAGGCACACAACACCCACTAACCCCTGCAGATGCCTGTATTAGAGAACACCAGCAATAAAGGGTAGATACAGGTGTATATTGTGCTGGAGGCACACAACACCCACTAACTCCTGCAGATGCCTGTATTACAGAACACCAGCAATAAAGGGTAGATACAGGTGTATATTGTGCTGGAGGCACACAACACCCACTAACTCCAGCAGATGCCTGTATTAAAGAATAGAGATGGCCTTGCGGTTTGCCCGGCGGTCAGTTTGCGGCGAACTCTGCTCGTTCGCGATTCGCCAAACCGGCTGACTTATGGCGCTGTTCGCGGCAGCCATATTCGTTTACATTGTGAAGAACTTTGACCCATGGCACATCCAACATGGGGTACAGGACAGCCAATTGAGACATTTCAGCACATGGACATACCCCCTACCTTATAAATAGACCTTATCTGGCGGCCATTTTACATTCTGTCTTTTGTCAGTGTAGGGAAAGGACGCTGTATGGAGCAGGGGCAGTCAGTCTGTAATCACTAGCTATTACTATTAGGTCCACAAAAGTCCTTTTAAGGACTAGTATAGGTGTACAGTATATAGGGTTGTTGTAATACACGTATAATATACTTTCTTTCAAATATAGAAAGCATATTATAGTGACTGCAGTGCTGACCGATTCTGCAGCTCTTTTCTCAGTGTAAGGACAGTTTGGTGTTTGTAACAGGGACAGTCTGTAATTCACTAGCTAGCTACTATTAGATCCACAAAAGTCCTTTTAAGGACTGGTATAAGTGTACTATTTGGTGTGCAGTATATAGGGGTGTAATACACGTATAAAATACTTTCAAATATAGAAAGCATAGTATAGTGCATTTCTACTGTGCAGCATTGTGACTGCTGAGCGGTTCTGCAGCGATACTACAAAGAGTGACAAACGCTATTAGAAAAAAGTATTATAACTGGTGTGATAGACCAGTGGCCCCCCAAAACGACAGATTGAAGCGGGGTGTTATACACCTTCTTCCACATACTGCACTTCTCTAGAGACTTTTGTCACAGGGTCAATTAAAAAATGACAGGCAGAGGAAGAGGCAGGCCCTTCCACAGGGGTGGTAGGGGTAGGGCAGGAGCAACAGGCTTGAGCCAAAGTGGGAAGTTGCAGAAGGTGCGTTTGATTATGTCAAAGGACGCACCAGACTTGGTTGAGTGGCTCACTCAGCCTTACTCTTCTGCACCCTCCTCATCCTCTCGATCTGCACCCTCTTCACTCCCACCATATACCCTCCGCTTGAGTCACAGGAAATATTTTCCGATCCATCATCACAAGACATTTCCGATGCACAGCCATTCTTGGCATTGGATCAGGAAGAGGAGGTAGCAGCAACCGCCACTCAGCCGTCTGACGACAGTACCCAGATCAGCCCAAGGAGGTTGGTCCCCACTGTTGCTGCCTACGCCAAGATCTCTAATTATAGCGGTGGGGAAGGTGACGTCGATGATGACGTGTCTAGGGACATCAAGTGGGTGCCCACAAGAGAGGAAGCGGAGAGGAGTTCAGAGGGAGAGATGGACCAGCAGATAGGGAGGAGAAGCAGGCAGAACTTACATTGCACAGGGGGGACAAACCAGACTGTTAATGTATCAGGAGTGAGGCATCAACCATGTACGGTCACATCTGGCGCTCCCAGGACGCCGGCACATGGCTCCGCAGTGTGTGCTTTTTTTAACATGTCCGCTGCGGACAATAGTGTTGCCATCTGCAGCCTTTGCAGTCAACGCATAAGTCGCGGTAAACCCAAAACTCATCTAGGGACGACCGCCTTAATAAGGCACATGAGCTGCCTCCTCGAGCCCAGTGGGAGCAACGCCATCAGAACCCACAAAGCCACACTCCAGGCTCCCACCGTCCAGCCTCTTTTACTTCTCCTTGTCCTCTCTCCTCAGAATTGTCCTCCTTCCGTGGGCCAAATGTTCGAGCGTAAAAAAATAATGACGCCGGATAACCCTCTTGCCCAACGATTGACCGCTGGCTTGTCAGAACTGATAGCCCGCCAACTACTGACATATTAACTGGTGGACTCGGAGGCCTTTCAAAAATTTGTGGCCATTGGAACACCACAATGAAAGGTCCCAGGAAGGAAGTATTTCTCACAGAAGGGCATCCCAGAGCTATATGGCCATGTTCAGCGGCAAGTGAATGTATCTCTGGCACACAGTGTCGGTGCCAAGACACATCTGACCACAGACACGTGGTCTAGCAAACACGGGCAGGGAAGGTATATAACTTTTACTGTCCACTGGGTGAGCCTTCTGACGGCCGTCAAGCATGTAACGCGTGGCACCCGTGTAGATTTGGTTTTACTGCCACGGATTGCATGCAGGCCTGCCTCTTCTTCTCCTCCTCCTCCTACTCCATCCTCCCTCTCCTCCTTGGCTGACTGCTCCTTTTCCGCTGCTAACGTCTCTTCCGCTGTGCCGCCCAAGATCCCCAGAACCTATTCGACATGCCAGGTGCGACGTTGCCATGCTGTGCTGCGTCTGTTGTGCCTGGAAGCCAAGAGCCACACTGGCCCTGCACTCCTTTCAGCTTTGCGTTCACAGGCAGATCAGTGGCTAACACTGCTCAATTTGACAGTTAGTAAAGTTGTGTGCGACAACTGTGCCAATATGCTTAGCGCATTGAAACAGGGCAAAATTACACATGTGCCATGCATGGCACACATCTTAAACTTGGTTGTGCAGCGATTCGTTGTCAATTACCCTGGGGTCCAGGACATCTTGCGGCAGGCAAGGAAAATCTCGTCCCATTTCAGAAGATCTTACATGGCCATGGCTCGCCTTGCTGACATAATCTGCAGGTCAGACGTCTTATTTGTGATTGCCCGACGTGATGGAACTCAACCTTCTATATGCTTGATAGGCTGCTCCAGCAGAAACGTGCAGTTAACGACTCCCTGTACGAACTCTGCGGCAGAACAGGTTCTGGGGAGCTGGGTTTATTTTCACAGCGCCAGTGGCTGCTCATGCGCGACGCATGCAGACTTCTGCGGCCATTTGATGAGATCACCAAACTGGTCAGTCGCAGCCATGGCGCCATCAGTGACATCGTACCTTACGCCTTCTTTATGGAGCGTGCATTGCATCGTGTCATTGATCAAGCCGTGGAGAAGCAGGAGCAGGAAGATGAGGAAATCGCAATGCTGGATGAATTCCCAGGGGGGCTACTCTATCTGAGACAAGTCAACAACAGGAGTCTGAAGAGGAGTCAGAGGAGGATGGTGTTGGGGCGGATGAGGAGGAGCAAGAAGAGCATGCTTTAAACCTTTCTGGGATCCCTATTGTTGTCCGTGGATGGGGGTAGGAGAACGAGGAGGACGACATTATCCAGGATGATGAGCAGGAGCCAGGCCACTACACCGCTTCCAGTTTAGTGCAAATGGGGGCCTTCATGCTCCAGTGTTTTAACAGGGACCCCCGTATAAAAAGCATAAAGGTCAAGGACCAGTACTGGGTGGCAACGTACTTAGACCCCCGATACAAACACAAAATGGTGGAAATGTTACCACCATCACAGAGGGCTGTCAGAATGGAGCACTTACAGGCCTTGCTTAGAAAAATGCTGCATTCTGCTTTTGCGTGCGCTGGCAGAGGAATTCCCACTCCCAGAGAAGGAGTTGCGGGTACCAATCCAACAGCGCCTGCAAGAAGAGGGCGGTTTGAAGATGTGTTGGTCACTTCTGATTCGAGATCATTCTTTCAGCCGACCCATCAACAGGTGTCATCCGGATCCAGCATCAGGGAACGCCTAGACCGTCAGGTGTCCGAATACATCGGGTTAACGGCCGATGTGGATGCTCTGAGAAGTGATGAACCCCTGGACTACTGGGTGGGCAGGCTTGACCTCTGGCCAGAGCTTGCACAATTTTCAATGGAACTGTTGGCTTGCCCCTCGTCCAGTGTCCTGTCCGAAAGGACGTTCAGCGCAGCAGGGGGGATCGTGCCCGATAAGCGCACTCGCCTAGCTCACGACAGTGTGGACTACCTCACATTTATAAAAATGGATGAGGCATGGATCTCGGAGGAATTCAACACATGTGACCAGTAGACCATGTATATGCATAACTCTATAAACGATTTATATAATCTAGCACACAGACCTTTTTTCTATCTTTGGCTCACTTGTACAAAAAAAGCAAACCGTACTATATGCCCGTACCCTCCTGTTTGAAGAGGTTGAGCCGTGTCATATTTTTGGGTCCCGCAGCGAGTTGCTGGTGTCAGTGCTCTCTATCTCGGTGCTGGTGTCAGTTCTCTCTATCTCGATGCTGGTGTCAGTGCTCTCTATCTCGGTGCTGGTGTCAGTGCTCTCTATCTCGGTGCTGGTGTCAGTGCTCAATTGGTGAATGAAAGCGGTATCTAGTAGCTCTTACGCGTTTTGTGGTTCTGGACCACTCATCAGGAGCAGACACACCATATTCTTTAATTTAAGATAGTATAATGAGTCAACATAGTTAACATGAGTACAGGAGGGGCAAATGAACCCCCAGAGAATCAAAGTACTCTACTAGGATTTGTTTGCTAATGGTGAAAGGCCAAGAGTGGTAAGCCATCCAGGAACACCACAACCGGGAGTTGAGGTTGGCGACCCAGCAGCGGTGACCAAAAACAGGCACCCATTGGGGAGACACAGGACAACAAGGCACTGGAGAGATAAGTGGTGAGTGGACCAAACAGATGAAGTGTCTGTGAGGGAGTGGGGAAAAGAGAAGGAGTGATGTGAATAAAAAATGAGTGGCTATGTGAAGTTGAGACGTGAACAATGGTAAGAAGACTAAAACTAAAAAAATAAGTGGTAGTAAGTGAAGAAAAATGAGTGAGGAGCAGGCGAGAGTATGAGGTGAGAGAGTGCCCACCATAATGCTGGGACGAGAAGTCTGTAAAATGATTAAATTAAGTGAAAGTGGGTAATGGGGTGCAAAGGTTACCTGGTGCTGTGTGAAAGGGGACGTGGTGCAGTGAGAAGCACTGACAACAAAAGAGTAGAGTGTCTCAAGAGCCGCATCCCCCCGGAGGAAGAGGAAGCCCATATAGGTGCCCCAGCGGGAAAACCCCCAATGTCACGCACGCCGAGCGTTGTTTTGCAAACCATGTGCCTCATTCAAAGTCCCAACCCTCCCCCCCCCCTTCTTGCTTGCTAGCACCTTGCCTGCTTGCTTGTTTACAGTCATATGTTTCACACTAGGTTTGCTCTCTTGTGCTGTAATTTGTAAGAGGTTACACAGCGTTCCTGCATCCATACTTATCTGAGACTGATACTGCTACTGTAAGAATTAAGATGTTGCATGATTATTTTGTAATGTTGATCACCTAAGTCCTCTGCAGTCCTCTTTGGTACCTCCTGCTGACCTCCACATCATTATAGAGCAACATGGTTGCTTTAATTACTAGATTAAGAGCTATATTATAGATATTATAGATATTATAGACAGTACAGGACTGTGTTATATGTGGGGATATTTATAAACCTTTTGTTGTTCTTTTCATATAAAAGTGAGTACACTCCTCACATTTTTGTAAATATTTTATTATATCTTTTCATGTGAAAACACGGAAGAAACGACACTTTACTTCAATGTAAAGTAGTGAGTGCACAGCTTCTTTAACAGTGTACATTTGTTGTCCCCTCAAAATGGAGTGAAAGTGGGTAATGGGGTGCAAAGGTTACCTGGTGCCATGTGAAAGGGAACGTGGTGCAGTGAGAAGCACTGACAACAAAAGAGTAGAGTGTCTCAAGAGCCGCATCCCCCTGGAGGAAGAGGAAGCCCATATAGGTGCCCCAGCAGGAAAACCCCCAATGTCACGCACGCCGAGCATTGTTTTGCAAACCATGTGCCTCATTCAAAGTCCCAACCCTCCCCCCCCCCCTTCTTGCTTGCTAGCACCTTGCCTGCTTGCTTGTTTACAGTCATGTTTCACACTAGGTTTGTTCTCTTGTGCTGTAATTTGTAAGAGGTTACACAGCGTTCCTGCATCCATACTTATCTGAGACTGATACTGCTACTGTAAGAATTAAGATGTTGCATGATTATTTTGCATGTATTCTCTTGAAAAACTTATCCTACTAAGGGCTGTGTCCCTGTCACCGCATTGTAACACAATATATCCTGTCTTATTTGCCCTGCAGTTGGGAATTTTTCTATGTATAATCATTCTACTCTTCAATAAAATGTTTGAAAAAAATAAAAATAAATAGCTTGGATGCAAATAGAAGAGATCTGGTGCTGCCTATACCAGAATCTAAGAAAAGACCATAGTATTAAGTTCTTGTAAAAAAAGTCCAAAGATCCTTTAACCCAGAAAAATGCATAATTTGAAGGAAAAAACAGCAAGCAAAAGCATGGATCACATTTCTTACAGGTCCTATCAGAAACACTTCCCACAATGGACTCTCCTACTGCTGAGACTGAGGTGCCCTAGTAGCCACAGTTACACAGGCTTACACACAAGGCAAGACATGACTCAAAAAACTATGCACCAGCCACGGATTTAAAGTTACAGAGCTAAAACATAACAAAATGGCAAACATATAGCACAAACCCATTCAATAACTTGGGCACCTACCTACACTCTTCTCAAGAGTCCGCAGCTCTGATGCCAGCAGTGGGATGGCCCCTGAAGTGAGTTATGCATATATCAAAAAGCCTTAATTGCTGGATGTCAGTCTGGAATAAACAAGTATCTAGGCAGACTGCATTTTCATGCTGACAATTCTAATGCCCCGTACACATGGTCGGATTTTCCGACGGAAAATGTCCTATCGGACAATGTTGTCGGAAATTCCGACCGTGTGTAGGCTCCATCAGACTTTTTCCGTCAGAGTTTTATCTCCTGCTCTCAAATTTTCCGACAACAAAGTCCTATCGGACTTTTTCCGATCGTGTGTAGCGAATTCCGACGGACAAAGTGCCACGCATGCTCAGATCACATTACAAGACCAAAGCTATTGGCTACTAGCCTCTACATAGTCCCGTCGTAGGCAAAAAACGTCACCACGTTCAGAATTATCGGATTTTCCGGCAACTTTGTCCGACCGTGTGTATGCAACACCAGTGTCGGACAAAATCCGTCGGAAAACATTTGATGGATTTTGTGGTTGGATTTTCCGACTGTGTGTACGGGGCATTAGTAATGCCCACGCGTGTAGACAGGCCTCCATGATTGAAAGAACTGAATTCATAAAATTAAAGAAGCCACCCAGGGACAGTCAGTTTGTGGATGTAAGAGCTAGTAGATGCCATATATATATATATATATATATATATATATATATATATATATATATATATATATTAATCAGGAAAGGAGGCAGATTCTGTTTGACCTGCTACAGCTTCTTACCCACTGTCAGTTACTCACAGTGGGCACTTAAATAAGAGAAAGCTGGGGCGGAGCCGGCGGCCAGAGCGCATGGACGGCTGAGGAGAGCGCTCTGCCACAGCGGTTACGTTACAGCGGCTCACAGCGAGTTATAAGCCCGGATTTCTAGCACACATGCCAGGGGAACACTCCAGGAGCACTCCGGTACCCATGGCTAAGAGGAAGGAATGCGATGGGCCGAGAAAACTGACCGAATTCTTCCCTCCGGCGGCCGGTGTAGCAATCCAAGATGGCGCCCGCGGAGATCGTCAGGCCGCGGCCTATGCAGCACAATCCAGCCTGATTCAAGCCAGCCAGCAGCCATCCGAGGGTGAGTCACATTCCACCCTGACCCCACTACCTGCATCCCCCTTTGTGAGCCCTGTAAAGCAAAAAAGAAAGCTAGGGTTGGAGGGAAATGACACTGATGCCACAGGCCCACATGAGGATTCTATGGAGGAATCCGCTTCATATGCACAACAGCTAGATGCTTTCCCCACCTCTGGCCAGCCTATTGAGGATACCACCCTGAAAGAAATGCTACAAACACTAAGGGGGGCCCTCCAGCAAGATATGGTATCCTTTATGCACACCACTAAGTCAGATATGTCAGCACTCAGCAACAGAGTGACCTATGTTGAACACAGAATGGAAGATTTCACCATTGCACATAATGAAATAGTGGATGCCCATTTCAATGTTGAGGATGAACTTAAAGCGATGCGCCGCAAAATGTCCGACATCGAGGACAGAGCACGCAGGAACAATGTTAAATTCAGAGGGGTCCCTGAAACAGTTAAACCGGCTGATTTGACTGCATATATTCAAAAGCTAATGATCACGGCCCTCCCTACCTTAGGGCCTGCGGATGTTATCATTGACAGAGCACACAGACTGCCAAAACCCTCTTTCCTGTCTGAACAAGTCCCCAGGGATGTCATTGCCAGAATTCATTTTTACCACGTGAAAGATCAACTTATGCGCTACGCTAGGCAACATCCTTCCCTGCCTGACCCCTTCACTGGCATTGCATTGTACGCTGACCTGTCACAAGCTACACTGACGGCCAGACACAATCTGGTCCCAATCACCAAAATATTGCGAAACCACAAGATTCTGTACAAGTGGGGTTTCCCTGCCAAATTGATGCTTGACTGGAATAATCATCCCTATGTCATTTCTTCTCTTGAAAAAGGATTGGAACTCCTGCGACAATGGCGTCTACTTCCTGCGGATGCAGAAGCTGCGGACCCTGACCCTCTCCAGAACCGGCGTACCCACCAGTACCAGGAAAAAAGACACAGATGAGTAAATGATACCACTACAATTCTATCCTTATTCATTATACCTCAGAAGTATAGTACTCCTCTACCTTCCCCTGGTGTCTTTACCATAACTGCATTTGCAGGCTACAACTCATGACAGCAACCGCTGTTCTGCTGTTTCCGAACACTTAGTTCCCCCCAGATTTCACCTGCAGGATGATTCACATATCCTGCTCTCCGCATGACCAACAATGGTCTAGTTCTATTTTTATTTGGTTTTGTTTGGTTTTCGTTTCTACTCCACTGTCAGTTCAGGCAGTTACTCATCCCTTAGTACACCTGCCAAGTAATACTTCTTACTTCAGAGAACTCTCCAACTTCTCCACTAGATGGCAGCACACAGCTTTTCTTACAAAAGAACATGAACATTAAAATCCTGTCACACAATGTGAGGGGCCTCAACAGTCCCTACAAGAGAAGGGCGCTCTGGAAATCCGCCTTGGACAAGAACTGCGACATAATCTGTGCACAAGAGACTAATTTTGCCAAAAATAATCCACCTAAATGTACTCACAAGAAATTCCCACATATTTTCTATGCGAATGATGACCCCAAGAAAAATGGTGTAATGATTGCCATTAGAGATTCTGTAACCTTCTCTTTATTACAGGAATATACTGACCCACGTGGCCGCTATGTTATTTTGGTTGCAGAGATCAATAGAAGTATCTACACACTGGTAAACCTTTATGCACCTAATGTTAATCCATTGAAATTTATTCGTAAGGTAGTAAGTAAAGCCAAATCCCTACAGAAGGGCTGTTTAGTAATATGTGGTGACTTCAATACTGTTATGAATGTAGAACTGGACTCCTCCTCGGTGACCCTGAAGCAGAGGCCTTGCCTAGGCCCTTTATGTCATGAGGAAAGACTTTTTGACCCCTGGCGCTGCTCCAGATCCACCGAGAGGGACTATTCGTTTTATTCTGCTGCACACAATAGTTACTCTAGGATCGATTTTTTTCTTACAGATATACACACACTACAAAATGTGGTAAAATCTGATATCCACAATATCACGTGGTCGGACCATGCTCCTGAAACACTTGAGATTCTGGATACCAATAAATTGCACCATAGACCTCTGTGGCGCAATAATACCTTCCTCCTGTCTCACCCCCAACTCAGGGATGAAATTGAAGGGAAAATAAAAGAATTTTTTCAATTTAACAACGACAGTGACTGCTCCCCTACCATGACTTGGTGCGCTCACAAAGCGTACTCTAGAGGCGCTCTTATTCAGATGGCCTCTAGGGAACGCAAAAAGAAACTTCTTCGCATGACTCAACTCCATAAGTCCATAGCAGACCTGGAATCACTGCATAAAAATCCCACTACTGCCACCCCAAGCATCCTCCAACAACTCACGCAATGTCGTGAAGACTTAAGACAGGAACTTAAAAAAGACCAAGATATACTCTATAAACGTATGAAAGTGTCCTTCTATTCGCAGAATAATAGAGCAGGCAAAATTCTAGCTTCCCAATTAAAAAAAAGACAAGCTAAGACCAATCTTACCCAACTCCAACACCATAGATCCCACACAATATCCTATAACCCTAAAGATATTGCAAATACCTTTAAAGACTATTATGACTCCCTCTACAACCTCAGACATGACATGTCCACTCACCAACCTTCAGGGGAAGAAATTGACAATTTCTTCAATGAAGTGAACCTACCCTCTGTAGATACAACCACACTCCATCACCTTAATTCCCCCATTACTTGCGAGGAAGTGATCTCTGTGATCAAATCCCTTCCCATGCACAAATCCCCAGGGGCTGACGGTTTCTCAGCTGAATACTATAAGGCTTTTTCCACGCTTTTGGCACCAAAACTAGTGAATGTTTTCAATTTGGCGATTACATCAGGCTCATTCCCCGAAGAAATGCTGCAAGCTATAATAGTCACCTTACCGAAACCAGGCAAGGACCCATCCCCAAAATTTTAGGCCAATATCTCTCTTGAATTCGGACCTCAAAATTTTTGCCAAAGTACTGGCCAACAGATTAATGTTGGTCACCCCCAATCTTCTTGGATTGGATCAAGTAGGCTTTGTGAAAGGCAGACAAGCACCAGATGGAACCAGAAGGATGCTTAATTTACTGCGTTTCACGGAACTTACCAACACCCCTAGCGCATTCCTAGCCTTAGACGCTGAAAAGGCGTTTGATAGGGTTAACTGGTTATACCTATCAAAAACCTTACAGAAATTCGGAATGACAGGCCATATACATTCTGCTATAATGTCACTCTACTCCCACCCTTCCGCTAGAGTTTACAACTCTGGAATGCTATCTGACAAATTCCCACTATCAAATGGTACTCGTCAAGGGTGTCCGTTGTCGCCAATCCTATTCTCCCTAGTTATAGAACCCCTAGCGGAGCGTATCCGCTCCTCTGAATCGGTATTTGGAATCGAAGTCGAGAGAGAAACCCATAAAATAGGATTATTTGCCGATGATATTATTCTTACTATTACTAAACCAGAAATCTCTATCGCAACAGTAAGCAAAATATTACACGACTTTGGATCCATATCCTACTACAAAGTCAATACTAGCAAATGCTTCGCACTAACACAGAACCTATCATTGCTGACCAAAACGAAACTGAAGCACATATTCCCATGCAACTGGAACTCACCTTCTATCACATATCTTGGAGTGCAGCTATCCTCCTCCTCAGCGAACATTTACACCCACAACTTCCCTCCGCTGCTTATTAAAGTAGCAGAGGAAATGAAGAATATCGCTAAACTCCAACTATCCTGGTTAGGGAGAATTGCTGCATACCAAATGCAAATAATGCCTAAACTAATATACCACTTCAGAACCCTACCTATCCCCATCCCTCAAACCTGGTCGGGGAAAAAAACACGTATAGCATTATCCCACCTCTACAAGCCCAAACACTTAGGAGGGGTAGGCCTGCCAAATGCCTACTCCTACTATCGAGCAGCGATACTAGACCAAATGAAATACTGGTTCTCATCCCAATCGGATAACAGATGGTCGAACCTGGAGTGTGCACTTACCCCGGGCCACGACCTTCCAGCCCTTGCCATGGCAGCCAGTATTCATTTCAAACCTAAGATACCATTATACCCCACTATCCAAGCCACGGCTGCGGCTTGGTCGGATCTTACACGACAAAAATTCACTGACACCCCAACTAAAAGTATTCAGATCCCTCTGGCAGCTTACCAATATCTCATACCGCACATCTCTATATCTGACTGGAAGAAAAAGGGTATAAACTTCCCTTCCTCGCTTCTGGAGACTAGCACCCCACTGGACGACTATAGACTATACCAACTGAAACATTATTCATCTTCTAATAGAGTTAAACCGATAGAAATTCCCCAAACACTATGGGATTTTTTAATCAGCAAACCTTCAGTTAAAAAAAAAGGGATCTCACTATTCTATAAACTATCCCAACCTTAACTCTAAACTAAATAGTATGACTAAATGGGAACAAGAACTAAAGAAGGTCTTTACACTGGCACAATGGCAACTCGCAATAAAGATTAATAGTAAATCCTCTGCATGTATGGACCATTGGGATAATGCACAAAAAATACTTCATAGATGGTACCTTACACCAGCCCGTCTTCATAAAATGGATGCAAATATCACACCTCTTTGTTGGAGAAACTGCCAAAGCCACGGCAACTTACTCCACACCCTTTGGAGCTGTGGAATCATCACACACTTCTGGAAGGAAGTTTCCTCCATTATACAGGATACCACCCTTACCACAGTGGATCTTGATCCAGCCCTAGCATTACTCAGCCTTGACTTTCTTGAGACTTTCTTTCTTTGACTTTCTTGAGAGTCTGGTGTATAACACTCTAATCAGCGATATCACTGACAACTGTCTGATAGCTCTCTTTATTCTTGATTCCATTCCCTCCATTCCACAGGAATAGCTGTAACTAGATGACATTCTGACTGCTAAATCTAAGGTAACTCTTGAGGGGGTATACAGGCACTTGGTGGAGCCTGACGCACGCTCTGATGAGCAAGGAACTGCCCAGCTGATCCGCTGTACCTGGAACCTCGTTTGATGGGATATATGCAGTAAAGACCAGACATCTGGTAAGCCTCCTTTTCTTACTTTAAATCTCCTGAAGGGAACTGCATGGTCAATTTTAAGAAAATCATATTACACTCAGAAGCGCTCTGTGTAGGAGATTATCAAAGGCCACTGGGCACTGAGGACTCTGTTTGATTTTTTTTTATTTTTTGCTTTTGCGATTTTCACTGTATGCGATTTAGACGCACTAATTTGGGTTTGTTTGAACCTATAGATTTGGGTATTAATATACCTTCTTGCAATGTTAGTTTATGTATTCAACATTTATTAACACAGATTTGGTTTATTTTTGCACTGTAATTAAGTTTCTGTGCTTTTTTGTTTATAAGTTTATATGCACTTAAATTGTCGTATGCACTAGTATCCATTCACATGGAATAGGATTTGTTTCACTTACCTTTACCGTTATTGGTCAGGGTTTTATTTATCTCATTTTTTTTGAGCGCTGCACTTTTTTACATTTATTTCTATTTTGGTTTAGTATCTAGAGCCATAGTGTTTAGCTGCTCTGGTTATTTCCTATTTTTTCCGAGCGCAGATTTCTTCCACATTTTTTATTACTCAGCCTTGGCATGGAGCAATATCCTCCTATAGTGAGGAAACTGGTCGCACACATCTTGTTTGCAGCCCGCATAGCTCTAGCGAAAGAATGGCGCTCGGCGTCACCACCTGTCCCGGCAATAGTGATTTCTCGAGTTAATAGCCAATACACCATGGAAAAACTACTAGCATATAAAGAAGGCAGAGCTTCAACCTTCCACAAGTACTGGGAGGCATGGAGAACATCCAAATATGCCTCTTCACATTTGTGAATACCACCAACCCGCCTATTCCTACTGATACAAAGACATACTAGTGCCCACCTAGTGGAGGAAGTGTAAATCCCCTAAAGTAATAATGACAATTCTTGTAGCGGCCTTTATGATTGTATAAGTTACCATTGTTACGTTAGGAATACCTGTGTACTAAAATACTCTGTATACTTATCAAAGTTCCCTGAGTTAATAGCATATGTTTACATGACTGTAAGTTCTCTATCAGTTACGCATTACCCTGTGCGGCTTCACTATCTCCCAAGACCCTCAGTAAGCTCTAAGGGTGGCTGCCCTAGGACTACATTCACTCTAAGCCTGCTCACAAAGTACCCGCAAGGGGTGACAGGCTGTGCCTACTTGGAGGCCATTATCTAGGATGGTAAGGTAGCTTGTTGATGTTTAACATTGGGTTTGATTTTTCCTGTATCTACAACTTATCTTGTAACTGCATGTTTATACTGTTCTTCCTATCACATGTAAATTGTAAAACTCAATAAAAATCTTTGGTTAAAAAAATAAAAAATAAGAGAAAGCTATTTAGTAGAGGAGAGGAGCCTAAAAGCAAGGCTGGCATTCAGCTTTAAAGCAATCCTGTCACTACAAAAAGTAACTAAAGCAGTGCTCCAGTGCTGAGAAATCTTTTGTTAAGGTCTCTGTAGGAAAAGCAACATTTCCAGTAATGTTGATCACCTAAGTCCTCTGCAGTCCTCTTTGGTACCTCCTGCTGACCTCCACATCATTATAGAGCAACATGGTTGCTTTAATTACTAGATTAAAAGCTATATTATAGATATTATAGATATTATAGACAGTACAGGACTGTGTTATATGTGGGGATATTTGTAAACCTTTTGTTGTTCTTTTCATATAAAAGTGAGTACACTCCTCACATTTTTGTAAATATTTTATTATATCTTTTCATGTGAAAACACGGAAGAAATTACACTTTGCTTCAATGTAAAGTAGTGAGTGCACAGCTTGTATAACAGTGTACATTTGTTGTCCCCTCAAAAAAA
This sequence comes from Lithobates sylvaticus, assembly GCA_028564925.1. Lineage (NCBI taxonomy): Eukaryota > Metazoa > Chordata > Amphibia > Anura > Ranidae > Lithobates > Lithobates sylvaticus. Next base: position 439,153,997 of record CM053027.1, on the reverse strand, counting down.
CTCAACACACATCCATTAATGTCTGAACCGCTGGCAACAAAAGTGAGTACACCCCTAAGTGAAAATCTCCATATTGGGCCCAAACTGTCAATATTTTGTGTGGCCACCATTATTTTCCAGCACTGCCTTATCTCTCTTGGTCATGGAGTTTACCAGAGCTTAGGTTGCCACTGGAGTCCTCTTCCACTCCTCCATGATGACATCATGGAGCTGGTGGATTTTAGGGACCTTGCGCACCTCCACCTTCTGTTTGAGGATACCCCTCAGATGCTCAATAGGGTTTAGGTCTGGAGACATGCTTGGCCAGTCCATCACCTTTACCTTCAGCTTCTTTAGCAAGGCAACGATCACCTTGGAGGTGTGTTTGGGGTCGCTATCATGTTGGAATACTGCCCTGCGGCCAAGTCTCCGAAAGAAGGGGATCATGCTCTGCTTCAGTATGTCACAGTACTTGTTGGCATTCATGGCTCCCTCAATGAACTGTAGCTCCCCAGTGGCGGCAGAACTCATGCAGCCCCAGACCATGACACTCCCACCACCATGCTTGACTGTAGGTAAGACACACTTGTCTTTGTACTCCTCACCTGGTTGCTGCCACACAGGCTTGACACATTCTGAACCAAATATGTTTATATTGGTCTCATAAGACCACGGGACAGGGTTCCAGTAATCCATATTCTTAGTTTGCTCGTCTTCAGCAAACTGTTTACAGGCTTTTTTTGTGCATCATCTTTAGAAGAGGCTTCCTTCTGGGATGGGAGATAGAATATAGAGGTAGTGGTGTGCTATAAAAGACTACATAAAGTGCAAGGTGCTATAAATGAAGCAACAAAATGGAGCAGAAGAGACAAGTGCTGGTAGTGACCAGGCCTACAGACGTGAAGTACAGGTGTCACATATTAACCATGACATCCATAAAAATCATACAATTCATAAAAATATGTGAATAAATTCCTAAAAATATGCGAGTAGATATATATAAAATGGGGGGAACTAAAACAAAGGGTGAATGAATAAATAAACATAAATGAGCATAAATGGCGTCCAAAAGTGATATAGAATATATATATAAAATATAAAAAAAATAATATTAGCAGTGACAGGTAGCAACAAAAGTCCGTGACAGATTCCTTTTTTGGTATGGATAAAGTGCAATAAAATGTGACTTGTGGGGGGGCGTGGCCTGGACGGAGACTGAGATGGCTGCTTGACTCGTGAGCTCCTGCGTGCCCGGGACATCCTAGCCTTTAAACGGGAGCCTACCGCATCTTCCCTGCTATGCACAGGACCACTAGGAGCTCGTCCACCCCCCGCACCCCCAAAGACCCCCATACTCACCTGGGGAGGAACATTCCCGAGATCTTCCGAGCCCAGAAACTTCAGGCCCTCGCTCCACCACACGTGCCGATACAGGCCCAAGCCGCGGTCTCGCCTGGCAGACCGCCAGCTATCCTCATGCCGGGAGCGTCCTCCCCCAACCCCAGCGGGGCTCTGCCCCCCAGTCTTTTCGATTTGGAAAAGGTTGCCTCGGACATAAAAAGCACAGTCACAGCGGCGATAGCAGATCTAAGGACGGACCTCCTGGCAGTTGCCCACCGCATTGACAACGTGGAACAGACTTCACAGACGCACGCGGCAGCCATCCGCCAGGTACAGTCTGCCTACGACTCTCAGTTAGCTCAAGTTTTTGAACTCCACAGACACGTGGAGGACTTGGATAATAGGGGACGGAGGCATAACATCAGGGTGAGAGGGATCCCTGAAACGGTGGAGCCGGGCGCCATCCAACAAACCATCAGCGCTGTCTTTAATGACCTGATCGAACGCCCAGCAGACTCCCCCATTGATATGGAAAGGGCACACCGCGCTCTCCGTCCCCCCCCTCGAGACAACGAACCCCCCAGAGACATAATATGCTGCATTGTCAACTTTCCCCTCAAAGAGGAAATCCTTCGCAAGGCAAGGGAAAGAGGGCGCATAATTTTTAATGGAAATGAGGTGAAACTTTTCCAAGATCTCTCCCAAATCACCCTCCAGAATAGGAGAGCACTCAGACCACTGTTAGATGCCCTGCGGGCAAGGAATATACAGTATCGCTGGAAATTCCCGTTCGGTCTTTCTGCATCCGCCAGGGGGCGCTCTGCACTACTACGCACGCCGGAAGACCTTCAAGCCTTCTGCGACCAACTTGACCTGCCCAACATTGAACTTCCGGAGTGGTACGCGCTTTATTTCCCAGTGGAACCCTGGCTTCCAGTTTCCCTCAACCCGTCGCCGAAGTCCGCCCGCCAGAGATCAAGACGACGCAGACCAGACCCGCTGTCTCCGAACGACCGCTCTTCTCGTCGAAACCTGCACCAACGCAGCCCGTCACCCCCTCGCGTGTGACGCATTCCGCTAGATGAAGGAATGCCTGCTACCCGGACTGCACGCTGCGGACTGTGAGTAACCCTCTACACCCCCCATGCGATCCTCCCCTGACCCTACCCCTTCAGGGTCCTCCAGAGACTTGAAGAATTGTAGACAGCCACTCACATTGGCTTGTCTAGCTCCGCGCTTAGGATAATTCAAAAAGGTCTATACTAATATTAATAATGTAAACCCAGTACAGCTGCTCCCTATGAAATCTAGATGATTTAATTGGTAGTTTAATTAAATGAGGGGCGCTAGTACCAACAAGAGATACTAAATTAATTAATAGGTTAATTAATTGTATATTCTGAACTGTATAGTAGAGACTAAGAGCTTATTGAAAAAAGGTGTGCAGACACAATATAGATCTACCATGAACTAAGCTAATTAATAACTATTTAACGTGATAATAGTGAACCACATTTGGTTACTCATACATTACAACCATTATAATGTGAATAATAAAAATTGGTTAGAGTGTGTTTATACAAACAATAATAACACCAGACACCTAGCGTGACCCAGTGAGGTATAAATTAATTATTACCCCAAAGATAATTAACACACAAAATAGAGCTGACCGAGCTCTATTTAAATTAAATAATATAAATATAACAGACCCTGTACCTTGTATCACAATGTGTACAACGAAAATTAATGATCAAGCACTTATGCCCAATCTAATACATAAAAAGTGCAAACCAACAAATTTGGCAAATATCCCAATGTCTTGGGTACATCCAAAAAACGTGAAAAATATTAATATAAATTAGACAGTGTTAATTGATATAACGCAAAGTTCATGTAGTATATAAAAAGTGCAAGCCAACAAAATTGGCAAATAATCCCAATATCTTGAGTGCATCCAAAAAACGTGAAAAATATTAATATAAATTAGACAGTGTTAATTGATATAACGCAAAGTTCATATAGTAGTCCTTGCTGCAAAACGCCACAATCACTCCTGTAGATATAGCTTGTGCACCATCACCAGACAAATTCTCGATCCACCCAATGTGAGAACCAGCAGTATTAAATGGCCTCTTACCAAATGGAGTTGATTACTTTGTTTAGAAGCAATCAAATGCGCTTTCACAGGATTGTGCCTGTACACTGAGTGACACACCCTCACTCAAGGGCTCTCTTCCCTCTATCAGACCAGCTCAGATGGAATGGATTGGAAACATATGTGGGAATATAAAGAGAGGCGCACCTCATAGCGTAATAACGTTTTATTTAAAAAATAGCATAAAAAAACACAGCAGCCAATTGCTCACTTACATTTTCCAGTGCCTACCCGGCACTGAGGCTACTTGCGATATGTTAAAAGATTCGATGGAGCAGCGGATCCTTCCCTCCTGGCGTGCGTCTCTAGCGTGCGTTCCACTCACCAGACAGCCGGAGCCAATATCACAGGAAGTCCAGCAATAGTGCATCCAAAGATACAAAGTGATCAGGTACCGCCTACCGACGTACGTTTCGTGTTTGTCACGTCGAAGACGTGACAAACACGAAACGTACGTCGGTAGGCGGTACCTGATCACTTTGTATCTTTGGATGCACTATTGCTGGACTTCCTGTGATATTGGCTCCGGCTGTCTGGTGAGTGGAACGCACGCTAGAGACGCACGCCAGGAGGGAAGGATCCGCTGCTCCATCGAATCTTTTAACATATCGCAAGTAGCCTCAGTGCCGGGTAGGCACTGGAAAATGTAAGTGAGCAATTGGCTGCTGTGTTTTTTTATGCTATTTTTTAAATAAAACGTTATTACGCTATGAGGTGCGCCTCTCTTTATATTCCCACATATGTTTCCAATCCATTCCATCTGAGCTGGTCTGATAGAGGGAAGAGAGCCCTTGAGTGAGGGTGTGTCACTCAGTGTACAGGCACAATCCTGTGAAAGCGCATTTGATTGCTTCTAAACAAAGTAATCAACTCCATTTGGTAAGAGGCCATTTAATACTGCTGGTTCTCACATTGGGTGGATCGAGAATTTGTCTGGTGATGGTGCACAAGCTATATCTACAGGAGTGATTGTGGCGTTTTGCAGCAAGGACTACTATATGAACTTTGCGTTATATCAATTAACACTGTCTAATTTATATTAATATTTTTCACGTTTTTTGGATGCACTCAAGATATTGGGATTATTTGCCAATTTTGTTGGCTTGCACTTTTTATATACTACATGAACTTTGCGTTATATCAATTAACACTGTCTAATTTATATTAATATTTTTTCACGTTTTTTGGATGTACCCAAGACATTGGGATATTTGCCAAATTTGTTGGTTTGCACTTTTTATGTATTAGATTGGGCATAAGTGCTTGATCATTAATTTTCGTTGTACACATTGTGATACAAGGTACAGGGTCTGTTATATTTATATTATTTAATTTAAATAGAGCTCGGTCAGCTCTATTTTGTGTGTTAATTATCTTTGGGGTAATAATTAATTTATACCTCACTGGGTCACGCTAGGTGTCTGGTGTTATTATTGTTTGTATAAACATCCTCCAGAGACTTCCCTTGCCTCCTCATTCACCCTCATCCCCCTGCCCGTGGACATGGACCCCACGCCACGGACCGCGCTGTGCCGGACTGGCCTCGCCGAAATGCTGTTCTTCCCCTGCCCCGACCATGGAGCCACAGGACAACGTCTCCCAGGCACGTAGATGCCATAACACCACACAGCAAGCAGACACCCTGGAAACTCTTCCTTGCACTCTCAGCTTACCATAGGTTCACCCGGATCCCCACCAGCGCAGTGTCTCGCAACTTCTCTTGCCCCGCAGCACAAATCCCCCACGCTGGAAGGACGCCCCACGCTTGCAAAGATGGGACTTCCTCTCCTCAGACATGGGTGCTGGTCCCAGGGACTGAGAATCCCCCCCCTTATGCCAGCCCCCCAAGAAGGACTACACCGAGTGGAAGCCCTTCAGATAAGTAGACTCAGGCTGCTGCCCTCCACCCTTGATCCCCAACCTGCTGTGCCTCAGCCTCGAGACACAGACCCCCCCCTGATTTGGGGACCCACACCCGCTTCATAGCCCTATTCCCCCGATGCTGAAAAAGCACCCGCTGCCCCACAGGCAATGTATTGATCCTAATATATGAAGCCTCTGCTAAACCCATTGTGATTCATGCAATTACAAACGTTGTTATTTATGTGTTTTCCTTGTCTGATCTTTAGCTCCGGTCTGCGCTCTGCCAGCCCCTTGTGCTGTTCCGGTGGAAACAGGGCTTGGTCCAGTCCGACCAAACGATGTTACCACACGCCAAGATCTGGAGCGCCTATATCCTCACTTCAGACTATCACCAGGTACCAAGGTAACTCATTTCCCCCCTCTCTCCCAAAAGCCTTCCTCCAATACAGGAATGTGCCCCCTACCCTTTCAATCCTCCCTTCCTCTTCTCCCCCCCCCCCCCTTTTTTTTTTTTTTTTCTCCCTTTCTTTTTCTCCTCCCCCATCCGCTTCTCTCCCCTCCCCCACCTTCCTCCCCCCCATCCTCCCCTCCCCCTCCCCTCCATCTCCCCCCCCTTCCCCCACTCCCTTCCTCCCTTCCCCTTATCCTCCCTCTCATCCCCCTCCTCCCCTGCCCTGCCCCGTTTACCCCCTCTCCACTTCCCCCCCCTCCCTAATCCCCATCTCTCTCTCCCCTCCCCCTGTCCCTCAGTCCCCCCATCCCATAATTTCCCCCCCATGCCCCCTCCACTTCCAATACTACCTTAGGCCAGGTTGTGCCTGACTTGGTATGGAACTGCTTCTCCCTGAGGGCTCTTCTCACAGGATGCTATTAACATGAGTAATGTTTGATGTTCAGGGTTTTTTCTTTTTGTTTGGTTCAGCTTTTCTTGCAGGCAATGTTTAATTGATCTACCTAGGCCCTGTAAGCGGGCTACAGTACAGTACACTATTAGAACGTTTCCCTCCACAGGGGGTATTGTTATTGTTATTTTTATGGTTATTTTTCTTATTTTTATTTTTATTTTTATTTTCATTCGCATTTTTACTCTTTTCTTTTCCTTCTTCTTTTCTTGTATGCAACTACGTAACAGTACATGATATGAGTGGACTTCTCACATAGACTCTTCCCCATAATGGTAGGCTCCCCACTACGCTACACTGACTCCTATCTCAGATAGGAATTTGCTCCCTCACACTCTGGACTCCCGGGCCGCAGCCACGCTGTGGTTCCCGTTCAAACCATATACCCCCACACGGCAGTCTCTTGGAGACACTGCCGACACACCAGGAACTCCTCTTAGACCCTATAGGTGGGTAGTTAAACTACTTCCACCCCTGGTACACCTTTTCTCTCCATCTCTTTCCCCCCTCCCAAGCTAAGCCTCTACGCCTCTCCTCCACCCGCCTAGTCTCATTTCCCCTGAACCCCCATTCACTTTATACCACCCTCTACTCCTCTAACCCTCCTCTCCCTCTCACTCTCCCCCCCCCCAACCGGCCTCTCACCCACAAACCCCCGTACTCCACCCACTCTCGCCTCTACTCCAGACCACCCCTAGGGGAGTGACCCTCGCCCCCACCGTCCTATTTAGCTGGGCCCTACTGCCCTACTAGGTCCCTACCCCAGCTAACACCTACCCCCCCCCAAAATGGGAAAAAGTAACCCTCTGACTCTGAAATGCCTCTCACTCAACGTGAAAGGCCTTAACATCCCAGAAAAGAGATCGCAAACACTCTCCGCTCTCTCCAAGCACAAAGCGCATTTCATTTTCCTACAGGAAACTCACTTCCGCTCTGATGCCATACCTAAGCTCTCCAACCACACATACCGCACAGCCCTACACGCCACCAATCCCGACGCTAAGTCGAAAGGCGTATCGATCCTTATCTCGAAGCATGCAAACTTTCTCCTGACTGACTCCCTAGTGGATCCAGCAGGCAGATATATATTTCTTAAAGGAACATACGCCTCTAAACCAATCACGTTAGCTAATATTTACTGTCCTAATGAGCACCAAGTATCTTTCTTCCGAAAAACCTGTGCACTTTTATCTTCATTCCAGAGCGGCTTAGTTCTCCTGGGCGGGGATTTCAACGTCCCCCTAAACCCCCTCCTTGACACGTCAACGGGCTCGTCCTCTCTCACCTACGCGGCACTACGCCAAATTAAGGCCCAACTCCAGACTCTGAACCTACACGACGCCTGGCGCACCCTTTACCCCTCATCCAAAGATTATACCTACTTCTCGTCTCCCCACCAAAAATATTCTAGAATAGAATTCTTTTTTCTCTCCCAGACCGACCTGTCTACCTTAAGCCAATCGTCCATTGAACCTATGTTCCTGTCAGACCATCACCCCATCACGGTCACTCTATCATTCCCGGAAACGAGTCCCAAATCTAAGATTTGGCGGTTTAACCCTTCCATACTAAAGGACCCAGTTGCCCTTGAATCTATACGCTCGCGAATCAAACTATACTTTCAGGAAAACACTAACCCAGACATCTCCCCCATAACCCTCTGGGAAGCACACAAGTGTGTGATACGGGGCGAACTAATCACCTTGAACGCGCAGTTCAAAAAACTTCACCAAGAACGAGTAAACACTCTCCTCAAGAAACTGAAAACACTGGAACTCTCCCATAAACAGACACAGGCCCAAAACACATTACAGGACCTGATCCAAACCCGCTTACTCCTCACAGAAGAATTAGGGAAACGCACAAGACGACGTTACATTCTAGGCCAACGTATATTTTACGAACAGGGCAACAAGAGTGGACGCCTACTGGCACGCTCAGTCCAGAACGCTAAATCCTCCTCTACTATTCACTCTTTGCGAGACTCCAAAGGCTCCACCTTAGCCAAGAGTGAAGACATAGCGAAGGAATTCGAGACTTTCTACCACAAACTGTATAACCTCCATCCCTCTTTACCGCCCCGATCCTCAGGTGATACCCGTCAAACACTCATAGAGGATTTCATATCCCAGCACGGCCCCAAACCCATAACCCCCCAACAGGCACAATCCCTAGAGGGACAATTTTCGACTCTAGAATTAGAGTCTGCGATGAAACAGATGAAAATAGGCAAGAGCCCTGGCCCTGACGGCTATACCCTTCAGTATTACAAATCCTTTGCAGATGCTCTTACTCCGAACCTACTACAGACCTTCAATGCCCTGTCCATACCCCAAGACCGACCGAACAGACTACTAGAGGCGCACATAACCGTGATCCCCAAGGAGGGTAAAGACCCCCTCCAAGTAGCTAACTACAGACCAATATCACTCCTCAACGTGGATATTAAAATCTACGCAAAAATTATCGCCAACAGACTACTCCCTCTGATTCCTGACCTTGTTTCCACCGACCAGGTGGGTTTTGTCCCGGGCAGGGAAGCCCGCGATAATACTATCCGAGTCCTCAACCTCCACCACTGGCTCACATCGTCCAAATTCCCGGGATTTTTCCTTTCACTTGATGCGGAGAAGGCATTTGACAGAGTGGCCGGGGACTATATGCGGGCAGTCCTGAAAGGCATCGGCCTCGCGGACCGAATGCTTACCTCCATAATGTCACTATACTCCAACCCCACAGCTGCGGTGAGGGTTAACGGCCACCTGTCAAATGCCTTCCCCATCAACAACGGTACGCGTCAGGGATGCCCCCTCTCTCCTCTAATCTACGTCCTCTCCCTTGAACCCCTCTTGAATAAACTTAGAGGGAACCCAGATATTAAGGGACTGCAAGTCAAAGACAGGGAATTTAAAGTAGCTGCTTTTGCAGACGACATCCTTCTCTCCCTCTCAGCCCCACGCACATCCCTGCCATCTCTCCTTCTAGACCTTAAAGCCTTTGGCTCTATCTCGAATCTTAAAATTAATTACTCCAAATCCCATGCCCTAAATATCTCCCTCCCCACCCAGGAAGTGGAACACTGCCAAGAGGCCTTCCCATTCCACTGGGAAAAGACTGCCATCACCTACCTTGGGATCCGGATCCCCACTTCCCTCTCAGACCTGTACTCCCTCAACTTTCTCCCTGCCCTGACTGAAGCACAAAAACATCTGAAAGAGTGGTCATCACTTAATGTCTCCTGGTTTGGTAGAGCAGCTCTGATCAAAATGATCATACTCCCACGCATACTATACCTAATCCAAACCATCCCAATGGCAATCCCAAAGGGATTTTTTTCCTCATACAGGAAGGCCTGCTCCACCTTTCTTTGGAAAGGGGCCCCCCCTAGAATCAAATACACCAGACTCACACTTCCTAAACCCAAGGGGGGCATAGCACTCCCGGATCTCTACAAATATTACATAGCATGTCATCTCACGAGGATAGCCGACTGGAACATCCACCCCCATGTGAAAGTCTGGGTCTCTCTCGAAAACGCGTTCTCACCTACCCCACTACATCTCCTTCCATGGCTACTCCCAGGACAATGGCCCACGACCTTAACCGCACACCCCTTTATCTACACCTCTTTGATGCTCCTTAGGAATCCCCAGGCTAGCAGACTCCTAGCTCCCTCCCCCGGTCCATTGACCACACTGAGAGGAAACCCAGACTTTCCTCCAGGGGAAAATCCCTCTTTCCTTAAACAGGAATGGCCCTTCCAAGAAGTCCTTGCTACCCAATTCTTCCCCGAAGGCAAGCTCGCCTCGGTGGAAGATCTCAGGAATATTACGAATACTTCATCCTTTTCCTTCTGGACCTATAGGCAAATCTGCCACTTCCTCTCCACGCATTCCAGAACTGCCAACTGGACGAGACACCTCACCCCGTTCGAGGCTCTCTGTCACAATAAGATTCCTCAGAGACACCTTATCTCCCTCCTCTACAACCTTTTGAATGAACCTGGGGACCTCCCCCTCTCCCCATCTCAAGAGTCTTGGAATAGGGACCTATCTCACCCCCTGACGCCCGCAGAATGGTCTAGAGTGCACGAATACACACATAGGGGTTCCTTGAATATCGCCATCCAGGAGAACGGATACAAAGTGCTCACTAGATGGTATAGAACACCATCCCTTCTACACAAGTTTTCACCATCTACCCCCAACGTGTGCTGGAGGTGCAATACTGAAGTTGGGACCATGATTCACATATGGTGGGAATGCACCCACATCCAAACCTTCTGGAGGGAAGTCGATAGACTTACCTCCTCGATTACCACGTACCCCCTCAACTATACACCGGCACAGTTCCTCCTGCACCACACGTCACTCCACAGGAGAACATACTACAAATCTCTTGCCATGCACATGATCAACGCTGCTAGAGTCTGTATTCCCAGACACTGGCGTACCACCCAAAGCCCCTCGCTGAAAGAATGGTTTCTGACGGTCTCTAGAATCTGTGACATGGAGGAGCTGATTCACATTTCCCAGGAGAGAGTGGAGACTTTCTCGACCACATGGGCCTGCTGGACACACTTCAAAACAACACCCGAATATAAACAACATATCCCTCCTGATTAGGCGAAAATCATCCACTCCCTCACCCTCTCCATTGTCGAAAGCAATCTGTCCGAGTGGTCACTCCCCTGGATCTGCCCTCCCCTACATTTCCCCCCCCCCCCACCTACCCCCCTTCCCCATATCCCTCACTGACCCCCCCCCCCCCCCCCCCCCGTCCCCCCCCCGATGTTCCCCCCCGCTCTGTCCCCCCCCCCCCCTCTCTAATTTCCCAGGCTTTTCTTCCCTTTCTCTTCTATCTCTATCTTACAGGTGCCTTGCACTAGGTACCTAGCACACCAAAGAAAATAGCCAGGTTACTCGTTAACCAGACTCAAACAATTAAAGCTCCATCTAACGGACTCTCCCACTATGCAACTGTAGAGGAGCGTGTGCTACATTTACGCCTACTAGCGATGTAAAAACTGTACAGCACTCATATGCGTTGTGTCTTATATGTACTAATCTGTACTTTGTTTCATCTTTGCTTGTTCCTGTACCGTATTGAAAAGTTTAATAAAATCTTTATGGAAAAAAAAAATAAAATGTGACTTGTAGCCATAAATATGTAGTGACTTTATAAACAATAAAGTGCTGGTGCTACTGCTTTGTTTGGAAATGTGGTGCTGGTGCTGGGTGACTTCTTATATCCTCCACGCTGAGTGGTGTAAAGATGTCCCCTTACCTTACAGCTGTAAGGTAACAGCATGTAAATGTGTGTCTTTTGGGGGTGGGAGCCTTTGGGTGTCCCCTGGCGTCTTGTCCTGGTGTCTCTGGCTTGGCTGGTCAGTGCAACTTGCTTATAATCAGTGTATAGCGGTGGCGTTCCCCTTTAAATTCCTGGCATAGTCTGGAGTAGATACACCTCGCCAATAGACCATGGGTGACAGGGAAGGAATAGGAAGGATGCCCCAATAGTGTAGTATTGTATTAACAGTTTTTAACAGTAACAGGTGAACAAAGACAGGTACTCACATTTAAATGAATGATACAGTGCTGTGTAAAAACGAGCAGCGAGCTCGATAGCGTCACTTCCGGTGTCTCAAGTCCCGACGCGTGTTCACCACGATCACGTGACTTCATCAGGGGATGACTAGAGCAACTAGGAAGTGTCCTTATATGTGTATATTAATTGATCATTACGGCAACCATTTTCTAGAAGCTCTGGTCGCCGGAAATACACTGGCGGACATTTTTTTGGATGGGAGAAACGAAAGTGGATGTAAACATCCGCCTAGCGGTCATTTTCCTATGGCTCGTATGGGCGGAAATAGGTAATAGGTTGTGGGGTTTGGATCTTTTTATATACTGTTTAGAGGGAGTCATAGTTTGGTCAGAGCCAAAACAATGCTCACTAAAATACGATTTCCCAGGTCAGTCATTGTAATGGTCAGTTAAATGGTGCTCAATGCACATAAAAATGGACATTAAAATAGGAATAAAAAAATTGTAAAATGTTAAATATATTTATATATGTGTATATATAGACGCGCATATCTATATGCACAAATACACTGGGAATGACGTCAAAAGAACATATCAAACACATTAATACAGTGTCAGAGAGGTTATCCATAGGAAAAAGGGGTATTTAAAAGACATCCGTAAATAGATTAAAATGAGATAAAAGACTATTCGAGGTAATCGGGTATATCAATGGATAAAATAGTATAGAGTGGTAAAATCAGAGGGTTGATCCGTAAAAAATATAAAAGTTGATCCGTAAAAGATAATAGAGGACTTATAGTGGGATATATAAGAGAAGTGGTTGTGACAGCAAGATAAAAGTAAAGAGTGAAAAGTGAAAAATTGCGCTATCCCTACAATAAAAAGCTGCTGCTCAAAATGTTATACTACATCAAATGTGAAAAAGGAGGGAAAAGGAGCTGCGCTAGAAACTGAATAGACAACACTTAGTGTACCTGAATACTATGTGTCTAAAACATTATCATGAGATATAAAGAAATGGTTAATATCAATTCAACCAGTCGGGTGAATCGAATAATAGTGATTATTAAATTCTTATAGTGTACAGTGTTAGTAAACACCTAACTAAATCCTCAAGCTCACCCGTTGTGACACTGAAAGACAAAGAAATATGTCCAGATTGCGTACATAGACTAGTATCGCAAAACTGGCATAGAACTACCTATGATGAACACAGTTTATAGTAAATACCAGGCTGAGCTGGTGACCAAAATGCAAAAAAACACTAATTGATCACAAACTTATATCCTGATTGGTGTATAAAAGCAAGTGAAGCAAAAAAGTAATACATTAATTGAAACAAAATAATACCTCAAGTGCACAATAAATTGATAAACATTGCTTAGTGAACACCTGGCTGAGTCTGCACCACCAGCCAGATGGCCCCGTAAAGCAGAATTCTGTTAGGTGAAGCCAATAAAGAATACCACAGTGATAACTTAAAGGTTCCCAAAAGGGCCCCGTGACGACGTCCGCATAGTGACGAAACGCGTAGGGAAGAGGAGCTACGTCCTGACGTCACCGCTGTGTATTGTAGACCCGGAACCACGGGCTGCAAGCGAGACCAGCCGGCTCTCCTATTTTGTCCTGTCTATTCCATGCTCATGTAAGTGCGCACTCTGTTGCCTTTTTATAAATTAAACCATACTTGAAGATTTTACACTATGTGAGTACTTCTTGTCCTTTCCAGTACTGGTTTGCTGCAAGTCATTCCCATTGATCCTGAGTTGACCTCACTTTGGAGACTCCCCCCATTGGCAGCTATAGGAGAATATTGTCAGCAAAGTTCCAGGATTTCGTTTTCAATCCCTGGCTGGGGTTAAGAGCCATCTGCTTATACGGGTCCCCTGTAACAAGGGACCACGCATTTCTGGTAAGAAGACAAGTGTGCTTTCTGGTGGAGGTCCTTCTCACTTTACAATATGTTTGAAAATCACCCCTGTCCTTTTTTTACCAGATGATTTTTTGAATTTCCAAGTCTCCGCTGTTCGGAGTGATTATTGAACATTATATATTTTCAGTTTGGACTCCCTATATGCCTTTGTCTGAATGCTAAATTTGGGCTATTTTGTGACAATTTTTCACAATCTGGGTTACAAGCCCAGCCTGATATTGACTATAAGACGTATATATAGGTTTTTGGGAACCTTTAAGTTATCACTGTGGTATTCTTTATTGGCTTCACCTAACAGAATTCTGCTTTATGGGGCCATCTGGCTGGTGGTGCAGACTCAGCCAGGTGTTCACTAAGCAGTGTTTATCAATTTATTGTGCACTTGAGGTATTATTTTGTTTCAATTAATGTATTACTTTTTTGCTTCACTTGCTTTTATACACCAATCAGGATATAAATTTGTGATCAACTAGTGATTTTTGGCATTTTGGTCACCAGCTCAGCCTGGTATTTACTATAAACTGTGTTGGAGATGGAGGCTTGGATAGCTCGGGTTCAGTTGTACCTCATCCCGGATTAAATGGTGGATGGTAGAACAAGGATAGGGATAGGGGACTGTAGCGGTAACCAAAAAATAATGATACTTGCAACTTTTTAAATGAAAGAATTTTTTTCAGCAAAATAGTTTATTTATAAATAATTAGACAAGTGGAATCAATATAACATACATTGGACATACAATACAGAAAGGGTATCGTGCAATGGGTCCAGCAGTCATGTCCATATCCCTGCAATTAGTGGAAATGCATGGGGTCTGGAGATGACAGGGGGACCATGGGAATACAAAGTAAAAAAGAGGTGGGTTAAAAGGGATCTACAGGGATTTAATAGATCCTGGGTACAAAGGGGCTGATTGGAGAGAGCTGACCAACATGTTTCGCCATGCAATGGCTTCTTCAGGGTCAATTGAAAAGTTTTGTACCATAGAGGGGAGGAGTCTGAGAAAATATGAAAAAACAAGACAAAATTGGTTATATGGCACACTGAGTATATCTAGTTTGTCAAAGCAGAACATACAACCCCATGTTGCCGCAAGGCCATGCACCCATCCCATATGCAACACTGCACCGTGCTAGTCCCAATGGGCTCCCACTTAGGGCAAAGAAACATACCCCTGGATTACCGGAACATCCACTGAATTCGCAGGTGTGGTCAGATATACTTGAATCTCAAAAAGCAGGGAACTGTCGAGGACCTGCAGGGAGCCTGGTAAGATAGTATAGGATAAGAGTAAAATTATATGTATAATGGCAAAAGGATTGATTTTGCCATACCTGGCTAACATAGCCTAAAGTTGTAAAGACTTACCGCTATATCAAAAAATGGAAATTATAGGTGGAGCGCCATGCCTACGTAATCATGTGGAGATCTTGAAAGAAAGCAGCTCTGATAAAAATAATGAATAAAGATGGAATAAGTGGATTGGGCATTGCATTAGAAACAAAGGAAAAAATGAAAGGAGCTCACCTAAGGCATAGGTTTGATTGATTGAGGCTGCACAAAGGGGGTCTCAAGCCAAACTGGTTAGCAGCGCTATTCAAGTTAGTCAAAGAAGAGAGACCAGTGGCTGCAAATAAAGAATATGCAGTATACCTAAGTAAAATCTCAAACAGACTATTAGGGCATAAGCTGGAGGAAAAAGAGGACAAACCTGCATTAGTGATGATCACAGCACAAATGGCGCTCCAAAGTCCAACACCTAAAGTGATGAAAAAAAAGGCAGGCTATATAGGTCCTCCACACCTGATCATGGTGAGCATGATGAGGCGGCGGGCAAAATGGGCCGTTCGCGCATGCGCAGAAGCGTCAGCGCGTGTGCCTACATTTCCCATAATGCCGAGCGATCGGAGAATGCGTGCGCCGCTCATCACGCACGCATATAAACAAATCCAGACCGAAAAAGCCCTCCAGTGGATGGAAGGGGTAATGGGCCACATTTGACAAAGCAAATGTGCTAAGGCCTATGGAAGAAATGGGAGACCATTGGGTCCAAGGCATGAGATGGGAACAGAGCTCGTGTTTTACCAGGTGGCAGTGGAGCATCAGGGAAGTGTGCAGGCAACAAAGCCAGAGCGGGCTGCGGCCATAGGATCGCAGCCCTGGGGTGCCCAAACAGTTACCGATGCAGTGAGGGAGTATAAATGGCCAGGAATGGAAAGGCGAAGGTGGAAGAACCAGAAATGGACCGGGCCATGTTTAGTGCTCCAGATGGATAAGGGGACCAGGGGAAATAAAAAGCAACGGGCAGTGGGGCTGAGAGGGTGAGCCAAGACCCAATTTTCCCACTAACAAAGGGGTCCAAACATGGGGCGACATGGGGGTACATCTGCTATACCTGAATAGAATGAGAATTTATTTGAATGAACAGAGGCATACAAAATAAGAAGTTTAAATGAAACAGATGTATTAAATAAGACCAAGAAGAATATGGAAGAAATACCAATACTTGAAATTTATAACAGGTCTGCACAAATTGGCATAACGGCATTAAGTAATAATACATTGGGATTGAATATGCATGCAATAGTATAGACAATTTATAAATAAGGACATACACGCATAATAGACATGTTTATGAACAAATGATAATAAAAAGGAAAGAAAACAGCTGTCGGCCTATGTATTGGAGCCCGCAGCTACACTCTAAAGCATACACTGCTCCTACTGTGTTACAGCAAACAAATTTTTTGATTTCCTAAGTATCTCCAGTACTAGTTGAGGTAAATTATTTTTTCTTTTCGTTTGGGCGCTTAGTTAATAGTTTTTCTGCATGCGTAACATCGTTTGCACGGGTAAAAGCCTTTACCAGTAAAGAAGGTAAATCCTCTATTCGGGGGGTCAGGAATGTTTTTGACAACTTTGTCTCGAATGGTGGGGGCTCTTCTATAAACAATTTTAGGAAGTGTAGGGAAGATATCTTGCAGGTGCCAATAATATATTCCAATGGTGTTTGACGATTTTCTCAATCTGCTTATGTTGTGTATTATAATCTAAAATAATTGGTATCATATCGCATGAGGTTTCCTGTCTAGGTCTGTCTTGGATCAGGTCTCTGCGATTCATTTCTGCTACTTCTTCGATTTGCTTGTTGATGTATTTCATGTCATAGCCTTTCTATGTAAATCTAGTTCATATTCTCAGCCTAAGTACAAAAGGTTTCTTTGTGGGTGCAATTGCGTCTTAGGCGCATTAATTGACCCTTTGGAATATTATATAGCCAGTTTTTGTGGTGGCAGATTTCTAGGGGCAGATAGCTATTGCGATCAACATTCTTAAAATGCGTTCTGGAAGAAAGTATTTTAGCGTCTTGTGTGATCTCCAGGTCTAGGAAGGTGATTTTCTTGTCACTGATTTCCCAAGATAGCATAATGTTCCTATTGTTTATGTTCAGTCCTTCAAGGAAGGTCACTAGATGTTCTTGATCGCCTTTCCACAGGATAAATATATCATCGATATATCTTTTATAGCTATACAGATCATCTGGAGTGTTAGAGAAAATCCTCTCCTCTTCCCATTGTGACATGAAGAGGCCTGCAACGCTTGGTGCAAATTTGGCCCCCATGGCTACTCCCGTTTTCTGGTAGTAGTAGCTACGGTTATACCAGAAATAACTGTTCTTTAAGCAGAAATCGAGACATTTGACAAGATATTTCCTCTGGGTACATGGTAGATGGGTATGTTTCCTCAGTCCCCATTTGACTGCTTCGCATGCTTGGTGATGTAGTATAACGGTGTACAGTGAGGAGACATCTGCTGTGGCCATTCACCATGGTCCATCGCTTCTTGGGATATCCTCCAGTGTTTGTAGAATTTGTTTGGTAATGCGTAAATAGGCTTGTGTCTTTTGTACTGCCGGTTGTAGATAGTAATCAATGTATTGTCCCATTCGTGCTGTTAATGAATCTATGCCATTGACTATTGGCCTTGGTGGTGGATTAGCCTTATCTTTGTGGATCTTGGGAAGTGAGTAAATGATTGGTGTCCTGCATGCTTCTGGTATAAGATATTTAGCTTCTTTTTTGTTCAAAATATTTATTTTCATGCCCAAATGTTCAAGTGCTTTCCTACATTTAAATACTGGGTTACTTAGAAGTCGACTATAGGTGTCTTCATCTTGTAGCAGCAGATTCATGCTTGTATTGTACTGATCTTTGGAGAGGATCACTCTGCCTCCTCCTTTATCTGCTGGGCGAATTACTATGTCCTTTCTTTTTGATAATTTGCAGATTCCATTTTTAATGTGTTTGGGTTCCTCTCATTTTTATTTTTTTATTCATTCATGTCTTCTAAAACCACTCCTTTAAAAACCTCAATGTGCTTGTTATTCTTCACCAAGGGGTTCAAAATATATTTGTTTCTTAAAGTGCTGTGAATAATTTCTTCATTTGATCCCATTGTATTTGATTTATTTTTTGATATTAAGCTTCCAAACGTATTTCTGTATTCCTATATACGTTTGGAACTTATCAAGATTTTTTGTTGGTGCAAACTTTAGTCCTTTATCAAGTACTCCAATTTCTTCGTGGGTTAGTATTTGTCTACTTAGATTAAAGATCCCTTCTCCCTTCACTCTCTTTTTCTTTTGTGATCACTTCCCCCCTCTGCATCCTTCTTCTTTCTGGTGCCCTCCTTACTTTGCTCCTCGATTCTTCTTGACGGATGGTTCTCTCTGCCTCTCTCTAAAAAAGACCTCTCGTAATCTGTGTCTTAGTGGCAGTGTCTATCGGATCTGTCTTCATCTGGTCTATTCCCCAGAGGGGCATAGTAGTAGTAAGTAGGGATGGGACTCCTTTCATGTGGTCGGTGGGGGCCTTGTGGTGGGTACCCTCGGTAATCTCCTCTTTCTTGTTGTCGATCTGGGCTTCTGCCTCTCGGTCCATATGATTCATGTGGGCATCCCCTATATTTTCATTTGGTGCCCCTCTGTTATCTCTTTGGTTGTATGGATATGTTCTATTATCCCTTTGATCGTATGGTGGTCTCTGCCAGTTATTTTTACCGTTGTTTTTCTTGTTGTTCTTCCAAAATGGCTTCTTCCATCCGTTTTGTGGGGTGCGTTCTTGATGTTGGGGTCTTCTGTCATTGCGATAGGGGGTATGTTGATTGTAGTTTACTTCATGTCTCGGTGTCTCTCGTCTATTTCTGTCGTATGGCTCTTGTGGTTTGTATTGCATGTTGTGATTATTCTCGGTGTTGGCGTGTTGTGGGTGGACTCTCACTGATTTTTCAGGTGTTGAGTATGTGGAAATAGGATCCATATGGCCCAGTTGACTTTGCCATTTGAAGGCTCGATCAGTTTTAAAATCGTTCATATCACGACTGTATTTCTTGCTTTTCCTCTGTTGTGCTTCCTTATCTTTCTTAGTGAGATCTTTGTTGAGTTGTGTTGTTAAAGCAGTAAATTCTGCTGTTTCTTTGTGGGCATCCAGTTCTAATTGGACGCCCGCTATAATCTCATTGACTAACTTAATTTTTTCTCTCTAATAGAAATCCTAGTAGTTCCATCCTTTTATTGTTAAAGAATTTGAACCAATCGTCGATGGATTCTTGGTCTGTCAACCCATCGTTTGGTATTATGTCCCATCTTAACCGGAACACCAGAAAGAACACCAGAAAGAAGAGAGGATGCAAAAATAAAAAAACGAGAGGAACCCAAACACATTAAAAATGGAATCCACAAATTATCAAAAAGAAAGGACATAGTAATTCGCCCAGCAGATAAAGGAGGAGGCATAGTGATCCTCTCCAAAGATCAGTACAATACAAGCATGAATCTGCTGCTACAAGATGAAGACACCTATAGTCGACTTCTAAGTATTTAAATGTAGGAAAACACTTGAACAGACGGTCCATTTGGAAGCGATGGACCATGGTGGATGGCCACAGCAGATGTCTCCTCGCTGTACACCGTTATAATACATCACCAAGCGTGCAAAGCATTTAAATGGGGACTGAGGAAACATACCCATCTACCATTTACTCACAAAAACTGGCTATATAATATTCCAAATGGTCAATTAATGCGCCTAAGAAGCAATTGTACCCACAAAGAAACATTTTGTACTCAGGCTGAGAATTACCTGGAATAGTCTTTTATCTAATTTTAATCTATTTACGGATGTATTTTAAATACCTCTTTTTCCTATGGATTACCTCTCTGACACTGTATTAATGTGTTTGATATGTTCATTTGACGTAATTTCCGGTGTATTTGTGCATATAGATATGCGCGTCTATATATACACATAACTGACCAGTGCATGACCCATTACAATGACTGACCCGGGAGATCGTATTTTAGTGAGCATTGTTTTGGCTTCGACCAAACTATGACTCCCTCTAAACAGTATATAAAAATATCTAAACCCCACAACCTTTTACCTACAGTTATACTGTACATGTGTTTTTTTCCGTTTGTAAGTGCTTTTTAATCTAAACCTACGAAACTGTATGCATAGCATTACAAATTCTGCCTTAGCCACATGAAAATGACCGCTAGGCGGATGTTTACATCCACTTTCGTTTCTCCCATCCAAAAAAATGGCCGCCAGTGTATTTCCGGCGACAGAATAAACCCAAATATGGCCGCAGTTCGACTTCCGGGGACCGGAGCTTCTAGAAAATGGTCACCGTAATGATCAATTAATATACACATATAAGGACACTTCCTAGTTTCGCTAGTCATCCCCTGATGAAGTCACGTGATCGTGACGAACACGTGTCGGGACTTGAGACATCGGTAGTGACGCTATCGAGCTCGCTGCTCGTTTTTACACAGCACTGTATCATTCATTTAAATGTGAGTACCTGTCTTTGTTCACCTGTTTCCTAATAAAAACTGTTAATACAATACTACACTATTGGGGCATCCTTTCAATTCCTTCCCTGTCACCCATGGTCTATTGGCGAGGTGTATCTACTCCAGACTATGCCAGGAATTTAAAGGGGAATGCCACCGCTATACACTGATTATAAGCAAGTTGCACTGACCAGCCAAGCCAGAGACACCAGGACAAGACGCCAGGGGACACCCAAAGGCTCCCACCCCCAAAAGGCACACATTTACATGCTGTTACCTAACAGCTGTAAGGTAAGGGGACATCTTTACACCACTCAGCACGGAGGATATAAGAAGTCACCAGCACCACATTTCCAAACAAAGCACTAGCACCAGCACTTTATTGTTTATAAAGTCACTACATATTTATGGTTACAAGTCACGTTTTATTGCACTTTATCCATACCAAAAAAGGAATCTGTCACAGACTTTTGTTGCTACCTGTCACTGCTAATATTAATTTTTTTATATTTTATATATATATTCTATATCACTTTTGGATGCCATTTATGCTCATTTATGTTTATTCATTCACCCTTTGTTTTAGTTCACCCATTTTATTTTTAGGAATTTATTTGCATATTTTTATAAATTGTATGATTTTTATGGATGTCATGGTTAATATGTGATACCTGTACTTCACGTCTGTAGGCCTGGTCACTACCAGCACTTGTCTCTTCTGCTCCATTTTGTTGCTTCATTTATAGCACCTTGCACTTTATGTAGTCTTTTATAGCGCACCACTACCTCTATATTCTATTTCCCTGGGTTCAGATATTTCCCTCAGTGGTTGCTGCAATAATTTTAGTTTAGGTTATTCACTTGAGTTGGCGCAGGAATACTCCTTTTTTATTCCTTCTGGGATGACAGCCATGCAGACCACTTTGATACAGTGTGCAGTGTATTTTCTGAGCACTGACAGGCTGACCCCCCACCCCTGCAACCTCTGCAGCAATGCTGGCAGCAATCATACATTTTTTCCCAAAGAATACCTCTGTATATGATGCTGAGCATGTGCACTCAACTTCATTGGTTGACCATGGCGAGGCCTGTTCGGAGTGGAACCTGTCCTATTAAACCCCTGTATGGTCTTGGTCACCGTGCTGCAACTCAGTTTCAGGGTCTTGACAATCTTCTTATAGCCTAGGCCATCTATATGTAGAGCAAAAATTATTTTGTTCAGATCCTCAGAGAGTTCTTTGCCATGAGGTGCCATATTGAACTTCCAGTGACCAGTATGAGAGAGTGAAAGTGATAACACCAAATTTAACAAACCTGCTCCCGTTCACCCCTGAGACCTTATAACACTAACGAGTCATATGACACCGGGGAGGGAAAATGGCTAATTGGGCCTAATTTGGACATTTTCACTTAGGGGTGTACTCACTTTTGTTGCCAGCGGTTTAGACATTAATGGCTGTGTGTTGAGTTATTTTGAGGGGACAGCAAATTTACATCATTATACAAGCTGTACACTCTCTATATTACGTTGTAGCAAAGTGTAATTTCTTCAGTGTTGTCACATGAAAAGCTATAATAAAATATTTACAAAAATGTGAGGGGTGTATTCATTTTTGTAAAATACTTTTTTGATAATCTTCATTTTCCCTTTTATAGACATGTAGCAAAATGTGTTAATTATGGTGGATATTTTCATCCATAAAATACATGACTGGTAAGTTGTACACATTAGAATATTGAATGCCACATCTTTATATGCAATATGCATATCAACACTTCCTTATCCATTGTTTGTGTAATTTTTTTTTTTTTTTTCTGATACTAGCCACTTTGGATATACCATAATCCTCCATACTCTTTGATCTTCCTTTATTAATTAATTAATAGAAGGGTTTTATTGGAAGTCAAAAATGCATATATGATTAATGATTTTATACCCATTGTGTATTCCATTTTAGAATTTGAATAGTAGTAGAGAATAGAGTAAAGGTAATAAAGGTGATATGGTCCCTTTAATCATTGCACTTTTGTTTTTTTCTCAAAAAAATTGGTTATACAAACTGTAAATTGATAGCACAGTATTTTGATGCACCATAAATTGTTTTGAATTCATAAATGGAATATGACTATTAAAAGATTTTTCCAAGCTCTTTATATAAAATGGGTATAAATATATAAAAATGCAACATATCTTAAATTGGCTTTACCTTTAGATAGTTTGGATTCCACGGTAATTTTATCTATAAATATTTAAATTGAAGATTTGAAAAACAAACATGTCTTTTAACCAATGCTTGACAATACTAAAATATGACACAGGAAATCCTGTCTCTGATTAGCCTCAGGGCAAATTGTGAAGCATGTCTAATATTTAATATCTAAGAGCAGAAAACATTTCAAGAAATTGTAAATGTACTTTGCATGAATTCCAGCACACCTGCTTATTAGAATTTTCTTTTGTCAATGGGAATTTCTCTACAGGCATCTGTCCACATAATTCGTAAAAGATAAATTGACATGTTGCACTACTTTAGATTACTTGACTTCAAATTAAAGCAATGAAAAAGAATGCATAAATATACATTGGACACAAAAATATGTAATTCAACCAAATTTTAAACTGGGAAGGTTGTGTTTATTTCACTTACTTTATAATGTTTTATTGTTTAATGAAAAAATTTCTACAAGACACACGTATTAGCTCTTTGCAAATAGCATATTTTTGTATTATTCAAATTAAAACCTGTGACTTTAACTTATTATCCTGAGTGCATTCCAAGTCCAGGGCATTGAAGCTGAATGATTTTAGCTTTAATCACTGACTTGCAGGTAAGGGAGTCAGAACTATTCAGCATCACTGCTCTTAATATTTTATTTGATCAGTTGGCCACACAATGCCTGCTTTCATTAGATCTTATAAAAAAAAGTATCTATTTCTATGACAGCATTCATGTAAAACAGAAAGTAGTTAAACTAGTATATATATATATATATATATGTATCAGAAAATTAGAATAAAGACGCATCAATGTACGTTAACTAATCTAAAATATATTCACAATTATATATATAAGCTAAAAAAAATCACAATATTTAATACAATAGTTACATGTAGATGAATATTCTTAAGCCTGCATTCACACATAAGCAGAGCAGCATTTTCGCTTTTTTATTTTATTTTTTTCACAATAAAGATTTTTTTGAAACTGAAAACAGGATGAAGGAATATGCTATACCATGTACATGGTATAACATATTACAGAATACAAATCTTCTGTGAATGGTCAAAGTAATATGGCTAATATAAACTTTAACATTAATAAAACTGTTGATAGCTAGTATTTTACTAGCTATATAAAGGCAAAACTAATTCTTAGTGTAGACAAAATACAATTAAGTCGATATACATATAAAATTGAGGGTTTTACTACTAGTACAGGTAATTAGTAATAATGAGGATGATAATGGGATTATAACATCACATAAGAATAATGTATTTGAAAATATAGTAATGGAGTAGGGGGGGGGGGGAATATGGCCTAACCTGAGGGATGATTCTATGGACAATTCAGTTATAGTAATATTGAACCTAAAATAACAATTCAAAAAAGGTCTTTAAAGGTGGAGGAAGGATGTTGTTTTCTATTACGTGTTAACTGTAATTCTCTGAAAGCCAGATAAAGAATGGGGTTTTTTTGCTTATGGGTTGTGCTATTAGCTTGAAACGTCAACCTGTAAGCACTTTAAACTCATCTGGTTGAGCAAATAGGTACCACGCTCTCCAAGTCTTATGGAAGCTTGTGGTGGTTTCTCTTTTCATAGCCACAGTTTCTTTCATATTGTAGATGGCTCTTACTTTTACTAATCAATTTTTAGTCGATGGTACATAAGAGGATTTCCAGTGGTATGGAATGATTGATTTTGCGGAATTAAGCAGATGTCTTGTAAGGGATTTATATGTAGTAGACATCTTGCAGGGTTTAATTTGAACTTTGTCCCAGTCATGTGTATAATCCATCTTTTAACCTGATACCAGAATCGTGAGATTGGTAGGCATGATCACCACATCTGTAGAAAGTGTCTTTCTCTGACCGGCATCGCCAGCATATGTCAGAGGCAGAGGGAGACCAACTAATTTTGGTTGGCATTATGTACCATTGTGTAAGGATTTTTTTAAATATTTCTTATATGCGCATGCTTAGAGAACATTTTTGAGTAAATACACAGGTTTTTGTCTATGGACCTCAGCAATTTGTATTTGTAACTCATGTTCCCATACCATATTCCCATGGGTAATGGCTATTTTGTAGAAAATATCAAGTATTGTCTTGATTAAAGGGTGCTGTACTGGAGTGGTATGGGGGTCCAAGAACGTTACAGATTTACCCAGTCTTTGTTTTTTTGCTGACAATGCCAGTCTATTAATCTGGTTAGATGTTGGCTAGAATTTTTGCAAGAAGTTTTACATTTATATTTAATAGCAAAATGGGTCTATGGTATAGAGCATTCTGTATGGTCTTTGTCTGGTTTTGGGATCACCGTAATGTACGCTATAAGAAAGGTGTTTGAGACATCTTTATTTTTTTACAGGGAGTTAAATGTTTTTAAAAGTGGCTTGGTAAGTGGTTCAGTAAATATTTTATAATATTGTGATGTAAAATCATCTGGACCTGGACTTTTGCCAGGTTTTAGATTATTAATGGCCTAGGTGAGCTCTTCAGTTGAAATAGATTTTTCTAGTCCCTCAATATCTATTGCTGACAGGGTAGGTTGTTTGCTTTGCACAAGGTATTCTCTGATAATTTTTTTCCTACCTTCATTGTGGTTTATGGGTTTATGTTGTGGGGGTAAATTATGGCTCAGCCATTTTTTCAGTATGGAGTTTGAGTTTCCCTTCAGAGTTGCAAATACAGTAAATATTGCCTGCATTTTTAGAGTCTTTTAGGGTTTTGGCTAGATACTTGCCTCCTTCATTGACGTACTTGCAGTATATGCATCTTTTAAAAAAGAGCGAGCATTTTGTTTTTAAGTCTAAGATTTGTTGGAGAGCTTTTCTGTTCTCAATTCTGTTTCTAAATGAGTAGCTTGTGATTGCTTGTGTTGCGTTTCTAATTGTGCTATTTTTATTGATAGATCAGAAATAGTTTTATTCCATTCTTTCTTTTTTCTTGCACCCCATTTAATAAGTTCTTCTTTGATAACACATGTGTGTGCTTCCCAAATGGTCAATGGAGAGGTGTCAGGAGATGCATTTGTCATAAAATAATTCAAAATTGAATTCTTTATGTCTGCTTGAATAGTTGGACCAGTCAAAAGAGCAGCATTTAGTCTCCAATTAAATGTCTGAGTTCTGTTTGTGGGGAAGACAATAAGATTGAGGTAGGAGTGTGATCAGACAGCGAAAATATGCCAATAATTGCTTCAGTTAGGATGGTTAAATCTCTTTGAGTGATAAATATAAGATCAAGTCTTGAGTATTGTTTTTGTGAGGCAGAATAGAATGTGCAATTTTTATCCATGGGTAAATGATCCTCCCCATGTCTACTAGAGTTAATGATTGTAGTAGTTATTTTCAGTCGCTTTAGTATCTTGTATGCAATGCAAGTTTGGCCTGTAGAGGTATCTTGTAATGGATTTAAGTGCAAGTTGAAATCACCTCCCAAAATTATACAACCATTGGTAAACCATTTTAGTTCATCAATGATGTGTTGACAAAATGATATGTGGGATTTGCTGGGAAAATACACTTTTGCTAAGGTGACTGATTTACTAGCTAATATTCTCTTGAGAAAAATGTATCTGTCACCCGGGTCTGAAAGTTGTTGTGTAAGAGAGCAAGTGGTTTGTTTACTTAATAATATGGATACTCCTTTAGTTTCATCTAGCGGATTGGTGACATGGTATGTTGAGGTAAAGAAGTTATTGGTTAGGCATGGAATTTGGTTACCTTTAAAATGTTTGGGGTTTCGATCTTTCAGGTTCTCTGAGTCATTTTGACCTTTTTTCAGGGGTATACAGTCCATAAATGTTATGTGATATTAGTGTGGGTTTTTTCCCCAGCATTGAATAGGCCATAGTTCTGGGAGGAGTAAATCAATGAAGAATAGGAGAGGGAAGGAGGAAGAGGGGAGGCTAGTGGGTGGGAATAAAAGGGGGGTGAAAGGGGGTGGGAGGGAGTAACCTGTTAGCCACTCCTATAGATACCCAATTGGTATCATTCACAGGTGTGATATGTCAATGACTGATATGGACAGAGATCATTTGAAATAGATTTTGTGGGGTAAGTGGGAGGTGCATTTTAGAGCACTGAGCTCAAAGATTTGCATCTGTGGTGTTAGTGGTATTTGATATATATATAAGAGCCAAGGAACCTGCAATTCCATGGGTTATATTGCTATAGGATATAAAAATTAATATGAAACAACCCTGGTATGAGTTCCTATGAGTTTTCTAAACAATCATAACTATACTAAACTGAGGCATAACTCACTTCACAATGTATGTGCAATTACAACTTTTAGTTAAGAAAACATTTCAGCTTCTTGGAACCTGTTGCTCTGATGAAACATCGCATGTGAAATATGTTAAATGGTAAAACAAATGTATTTAACCAAACAGATTAACTTCAAATAACCAAATATTCTCTTCTAAGTCAGGATTGCAAGTCAGGATTGAAACTAACATCCAGGGGAGTATTTTTTTCAGTATGCATTGAGTCTCTTAAACCTGAAAAGAAGGTAATCATTGAACCTATTTATTTACCATGACAACTGAGTTTCTTACAGTGTGCTAAAGAGTGAAATAGAACCCTATAGATTTAATATTATCAAAGTTTTTATTGCGCCCCTCAAAGTCTTCTTTATATATGACTGAATATAATGTGGGAACGTTGGAAATTTGAGTGTCTAGGAGTGAAGTGTAGTTAAGTATTGAAATAGTTTGAAATTGTGATCAGGTCTTTGCTGATGTAAGGGTGTAAGGGATTGCAATTCGGTAGTATTATAGGTGGATGAAAGGGTCCCTGATAACATAAAGCTTCATATACAAATATATATCATCCTTGGGAAGGCACCTTTGAAGAGGTGGTTCTTCCTTTTATTAGGCATAAAGAGTATGAGGATATTTTTTAAGTAAGCTATGAGCAGGTTGTCACACATATGTGCAGGACTTCATTGTACGCAAGAGGCAACATATCAACAATGAATGTTGATATGTAATGTGTATAATTTAAGTTAGTATATGTCTTTCATTTGAGGTTCGGAGAGTGACAAGAGAACCATGGACAATATTCCCTTGTGTAAGTAATAATCAAGGTTCACTTATTGTTATTGTAGGGATTGCCTTATGAGCCATGCCTGTTTACCAGGTGTACTTACAGATCCTCCCAAGGTGATGTTGGAGGTCCTTATACAATTGTAGATGGTAGGCAGACAATATATGTAGATGGGTATGAGATTTACACCTAGACCTGCTGTAGGAGCATAAAAGTAGTTAATATCCATTTAAAAAATAATATAAGAACAGCTCAGATTCTTTTGATAGTTTGTGCTAGGTGTTGAAAATTGGGGTTGTAGCTACCCAGTAATAATTGTTAGGGTTTCGAAGCTGATGATCTATATAATGTTCTTACAAATGTTAGAGGTAATTCTTTATCTGTTTCCAATCCTTGAGATTATGGCTTAAGAATCTGAAGATCATATAGTAACAGAGAGTTTGTGTGAGTATTCGTCTCTAGTGTTCTATAAAGTGAGTTTGTATACATCTAGTGCTATCTAGTGGCAAAAAAATGAATCTTACATGAATGGAAGAGAGAAAAAAAGGGGCGTGGAGAACAATATGGCTTAAAGTCTTAGCTCACTGGAGTAATATGGTATATTTATGTTAAATGTATCACCTGTGTAGGGTGATGTTTAGGGATCCAACAGTGCTGGGTATCAGTGATAAAGTACATGCGTTCATGTACAATCTTTGGTAGGTTAATAACAGTGTACTGTTACAGTACTGTTACAGTCAGGTTAATGGTTATCTCTTACTCTGGAAGACTTAGCTGCAGGAGAGTTGAAATGATTCCTGCCAGGGTTTTTGTGATATTTCCCTTCTGTAATGATGACTAAGCAGCAGAGGGTCTGGGAGTCGATGGTGGGTTGTTGATTGGTGGAGGTAAACATAATTCTTGATACCATTCCGGCAGATCAATCAGATCAAATTGGAGGTTTTTGCAAAAAAGTGGCAGGTAATCTCGAGTGTGCAGCATATATTGCTTGCCATTATGTGTTGCTTGGACAGGAAAAGGGAATTTCCATCTATATGTTATCCCCTTTTCTTTCATAACTTCTAAGATGGGTTTTTAATGTAATAGGTGAGAGGTCTTGGAATAATAAGGCACATTCTCCACTGAAAGTAATTCATTAATTCTGCATAGCCTTCATGAGGATTTCTTCATTTAAGTAAAAATTGGTAGGGCAGCAAATGATCTCCCTTGGAGGGGCATTGTCTGGTGCTCTAGGTCTCAATGCTCTATGGGCTCTGTCCAATTCGATAGGTGAGTCAGGGGGTCTTTCCAGTAGGTTATTAAAGATCCTCCTCTCACTCTTAAGTTGTTTCTTCTTCCTCTGTTGTTTAAGACCTCCATTTGTCTGTTCACGTGTTTTAGATGTTGTGAGTGAGTATCTGCAACGTGTTCCAGCCTCGTGATTGCTCTTTATCTTTGTGTGCCTGCTTTCTCACTAGCAGCCATTTGCTCAGTGAGCATTAATATGTCAGTTTCAAGTCTGTGATAGCTGCAGAGAAAGAGTTTTTGATATATGCAGCTATCTCTGTCATGTCAGAGTAGGTCAGTGGATGGTCTGGCTGAATAGACTCTCTTACAGAGTCCTCAGAAGCTGGCAATGATATTTCCCTGTTAGATGGCACGATCTTGTCCACTGCACAGCTATTTCTGGAAGAAGAGTGTTTTTTGAAGAGAGCATGTGAGGAAACAGGCGATGAGCAGTGGTTGCGAGTGTGTAATCCAGGTTTTAGGATTTTGCACATATTTTCAGGTAGAGGGTTGTTATCTGCCCCAGAAGCTGCAGTTTGTGCCAGAGCTCTGTCAGTGAGTGACCATGCCTGCCGCGTGCCACATCCCCCAGCATTTTCATGTGTTTTTGGATGAATTTTTATTTTTTTAAATAGTTTTTATTGAAATTATGCCAAGGTACAAAAAGAAATAAAAAGGACCCGCCACATGGTCCAGGG
Source organism: Lithobates sylvaticus (assembly GCA_028564925.1). Classification (NCBI taxonomy): domain Eukaryota; kingdom Metazoa; phylum Chordata; class Amphibia; order Anura; family Ranidae; genus Lithobates; species Lithobates sylvaticus. The sequence continues at coordinate 439,124,176 of CM053027.1, read as the reverse complement.
CAAATTTGATAACAGAAGACACTGAATAATGATAGGTGATCTTGCATTATATTCTTCTATGGCATATGGGCTGGGGGTTTCCGTCTCCTTCACCTCCTACACCCCTTCTAGGAACAATCTGCGCAGGAGGTATCCAGGTCAGGTCACCCGTAAAATGTACAAAGAGCCATATTCCAAAAACAAAAAACCGAGAACAAAAAATGAATATGAGATAAAAGAGCCATAAAGAGGAGCAAAAATGTTGTAGCGTTGCGGTCAGTGTGTTGGGGGCCTATCATGCGAGGCTCCGGACCTTCTAGAATAAAGCCAACTGTCAAGTTAAATTGTGAGCCCAGTAAGGGGGGATAACATGATCCCAACCCGGCTCAATTAGTCAATTTAAGGTGAAAACCATGAGAACCCCATCTGAGAGGTGGGAGAGGAGGAAGTGCACGGTAGGCTAATGAGGAAGGGGGCTCGAGCCTGGCCTTAGGAGGGAATGTGCCCTGTGGCATCCATGTCAGCTTCTTTATTCAGAGAGAGACTCCGATATGTGTAGCCCAGGGCTCCCAGATGAGTTAAAATTTTTCAAGGATGTTGTTGGAAATCTTTTTCTGGGACATTATCCATGAGATTTTTTGTTTAGTTAATCGATATGAGACTGTTGGAGATTTCCAGGATCGGGTCATAGTCATTTTGGCACCTAGGAGGATGAAGCGAATCAAAGTCTGAGTTGGCTTGGGGATATTTGGGATTAGGCAATTGAGCAACACAATTGTCGGATTTTGGTTGATCGCAAAGCCAGTGGTTTTGCGAATAAGGTTGAAAATTTTGTTCCAGTAAACTCTAATTCTGGGGCACTCCCACATTATATGAAGGAGAGTGCCCAAGTGGCCGCATCCTCTAAAGCATATGGGAGAAGATTGCAGATAATATTTGGTAAGGCGGGTGGGTACTAGATACCAGAGGCATATGACCTTAAGGCTGGCTTCAATCAGGGAAGTATTTAAGATGCTCTTGTATGAGCGGACGAAGTTAGAATGCCAGGAATCCAGATCCCAGTTGAGTTCAAGATCACGCTCCCAGCTCATCATGTAGGTCGCTTTCTCCATAGGTTTGCCTAGTGCAGAGTATATCAGGGAGATGGCCCCTCCCGTATCCATGGCTGAGGAGCACCACTGTTTGTAGGGAGTTACTGAGAGTGGATTTTCGCTACTTTTCCAGATCTGGTTGAGGAAGTGTGTTAGTTGGTAGAGTCAAATTTTTTCGGAAAGGGGCATTTTGAGTTTAGAAGTGCAGTAGCTTAAAGTGAAGGGGCCGTTTGAGTTAAAGAAGTGACCAATTTTATATAGGCCTTTGTCCAGCCACCACTTGAAGGCTTTAATATCTAGCCCTGGAGGGAACCTGGGGTTATGGAAAATGTGGGCCAAGGGGCCCCAGGGAGAAATTAGGGATTTCAATTTGTGTAGGGAATCGCATAGTGCCATTGAGTGGGATAATGTTGGGGCCATTATAGGAGGGCGTTTTTTGGGTGGACACCAGAGCAAAAAGTCCAAGGTATAATTAGGGGTTGCTTCTTGTTCCATTAACACCCAGTCTGGTTTGGGGCCTTTTAAGTAAATAGTTGAGAGCTGGCTAAGTTGGGCAGCTTGAAAGTACCACCATAGGTTGGGTAGGCCTAGGCCTCCTTTCGTTCTGGGCCTGAAAAGGACCTTCTTAGAGAGACAGTGCCCTTTTTTGTCCCAAATGAAGCGTATGATTGCGGATTGTAGTTTGCTGATGTGTAGTTTGGTGACTGGAATCGGGAGGGAGCAGAAGATGTATAGTATTCTGGGTAGGAGTGTCATCTTGACCGCATTTACTTTACCTAGCCAGGATATCTTGTAGAGGGACCATTGGGAAAGGTCTTCCATTAGCTTTTTGAATATGGGGGGGGGGGGTAATTATGTTTATAAAGTTGGTCAATTCTAGACGTGAGGTTAATGCCTAAATAAGGAATAGATGTATGGTTCCAGGAAAAGGGAAAGTGGTCTTTCAGTCTTTCTACTAGGTCCTGGGGAGTGGAGACATTGAGGGCAACCGATTTAGTCATGTTTACTTTCAGGCCCGAGACTCGCCCAAAATCATTGAGAAGTTTGGTAATATTGGGTGTTGAGATAAGGGGGGATGTCATAAAGAGGAGGACATCGTCCGCAAATAGTGTGCATTTGTGATTTGATTGTCCGCAGCGGACCCCATGAATGTCTGGGTGAAGTCTAATTGCTATAGCCAGGGTTTCTATAGCGACCGCAAAGAGGAGGGGGGAGAGGGGACACCCCTGTCTAGTGCCTTTCTTGATGGGGAACTGTTCCGAGAGGTGACCCTGGAGTCTAACCTGTGCCTTTGGTTGGGAGTAGAGGGATTCCAGTATCTTAATGAAGTCAGGACCAAAGCCCCATTTTTTCAGCGTTATAAAGAGATAGGGCCAGGCGACCATGTTGAATACCTTTTGGAGGTCTATAGAGAGGAGGTAACCCTCCTGGGGGGGCCCCCCATCCCATTCCGACTTCATAAGAGAAATTATGTCCACTGCTCTCCGAATCTGGTCCGGACCCTGCCTCCCCGGGATAAATCCCACTTGTTCCTTATGAATATATGAACCAATAAACGATGCAAGTCTGTTTGATAAAATTTTCGTCATTATTTTTAAATCATTGTTAATAAGCGAGATTGGTCTATAATTGCTCACTTCGCTAGGGTCCTTGCCTGGTTTGGGAATGACCAAAATATAGGCTAAGTTGGCTGCAGGATCAATGGGGGAGTCTTTGCTTAAAGAATTGAAGAAGCGGGCCAGATAGGGAGAGAGCACATCCGTGAAGGTTTTATAGTAAGGGATAGAGAAGCCATCAGGGCCCGGGGCAGAGTCCTTTTTAAGGTCTTTAACCGCTTAAGGGCCGCCTCCTGCACATTTACATCAGCAGAATGGCACGGCTGGGCAGATCAACGTACAGGTACGTTGCCCTTTAAGAGCCCAGCCGTGGGTCGCGCACGGACCCGATCGCCGCTGGTGTCCCGCGATCAGGTCACAGAGCTGAAGAACGGGGAAAGGTCTGTGTAAACATGCCTCTTAATGAAACCTAGTCAAGAATAACTAGGGTAGTGTAGGTGTAGGACTGGCCAGCCAAGTCCTGGTCCGAGGCCCAGGGTAGAACCGGGCTCGGAGAGGTAACAACTTCTTTGGCGGTTGCTGTCCTGATGTCACCAGAGGAGCAAACCCCTCTTGGTCACAGCAGATGGAGTGGCATGCTTAGCCGCTCCGGCCACTGGGTCCCCAGAAGAACATAAAGGAATTTGGTATGGGACCTCGAGGCATGGGAGCTAAAACATCAAGCAATTGAAAAATCAAGATGACAGACAAGTAGACAATCAAGTGAACAACTAGCATATTAAACAACTTTCCCGGACGATGTTTTAAGGGTAGGGTGGGGGAGGGGGAAGTGTTAGTGGAGGGGAGATGGGGTGGGGGGGGGTAGCATCAAGTTCAGGACACCTAAGAGAGACAAACTGGGAATCGTGAATGCAAACTGGTAAACTTAAACATGGAGTGGTGGGGGGTTAGCCCACCCAGAGGGGGTAACATATATAGTTTCTGAAAAGGAGAGCTTCCACTCCAACGATTGGAGTGGAAAAAAAAGGGGGGGCATGGTGGGTGTAGATCAGACCACTACATCAGCGGGGGTACTTATACCCAAAAAGAGAGACCACAATCCTAGGAGGATTGATGGGGTGGAAAGTCATCTCGAAGGGTGAGAGTCTTGGTGCCTCTTCAGTTGCTGTTTGTTCCACAGCGGTGTGATGGGACTGCCTGGTGGGGGCCTCTTAGAGGAACTTGGTCGTTGGCCGGACTCCTGAGGAGGTAATTCTTGGGTAACTAATCCTAGGCATAGAAGCAGACATTCACCTTCTTGGAAACTAGAGAAGCTGAGTGATTTGTCCTTGTATTGAAATTGAAGGCGGAAAGGGAAGGACCATCGGTACTTTATGGAATTCCTTGTTAAGATTTCCAGGAGAGGTTTTAAGGATCTCCGTTTCTGGATCGTGGTCTGGGAGATGTCTGCGAAAATTTGTATTTTGTTTCCCTGTATGGTGATGTCATCAAGATTGCGGGTCCTTCTCATGATCTCCTCTTTAACTCCATAGTAGTGGGGTTTAACCACTACATCTCTAGGAAGCCCATCTTGGCGGAGGGTTTGTAGAGCTCTGTGGGCTCTGTCTAGCTCAAGTTTATGACTTGGGATATCCGGAATGACGTATTTTATAAAGAGTTTTACTGTCTCTGGGATATTAGTGACCGATTTGGGGATACCTCTGATGCGGAAGTTGTATCTCCTGCTTCTATTTTCCAAATCGTCAATCTTAGCGAGTGCGATTTTGAGTTGGTCTTGCAGTGTCTGAATACAGGTTGTGTTTTGATTGGTGCAGGCGGCTGCGTTATCTACTGCTTGTTCAATAACATCTATGCGGGCCCCCAGACTCTGCAGGTCTGTTTTAATGGATGTGGTGATTTGTGATGCATTCTGAGCTAAGCCTGTTGCCAGCATGTCTGAGAAGCATTTTAGCAGTTGGGTCATGTCAGGCTGGTAGGCTGATTGCTGTGGGAATGGCTTCTGAGAGTCTGAGTGGCTGAGGGGGGATTGCAGCATGGGGGTATGCAGCATGCCTGTCAGTGTCCTGCTGAGGAGCGATTCTGTGGAGGCTGGGGAGGCCATGTGTGGGGACAGGTTACTCACTGGAGTTGCCAGCAGAGGATCAACATGCTGGATGGGTGTTGGGGGGTCCGCTATGGACTCCTGGTCTCCTGTGCCTCCGCACGGGGGGTTCGCGGCCGCCATCTTGGGGTCTGTGAGGGCGGGTAGGCCAAAGTCGAGTTGCCGGCTGACCTCCTTCTTGATTGTGCTTCTGGACATAAAGGCCGGTGCTGGGGGTCTTCCGCAGGCTAGGGGGTCCGCTTCAAGGGGTCCCGCTGTGTTAGGCTGCCGCTGGGGAGTTCGGAGGGCCGGAGCGGGTCGGAGCTCCCAGTCAATACGTCTTCCCGGAAGTCCCACGCATGCCTTCCATGTGTTTTTGAAGCATTTTTCAGATGCTTTGCAAGCATTTTTGCATGTATATCAAGCTTCGGGATTTTTTTTTTTTTTCTTGGCAAGGTAAGGATGTCAATTCTTTAGAAGAAGAGCAGTTCATCAAGAGTAAAAACGCATATGAAAATGCATGTATTGCACATTTACAAGTGCCCCTATAAAGGCTTATGCTCCATTTAAAGTCTATTGAACCAAAAATGCCTGAATATGCCAAAAAAAGTGCTCATACTTTTTAAAAGTAAGGTTACTAAATATAAAAGTGTGAACAGAGAGAAATTCTGCATGTTGAGAATAGTATAGTCATGCAATGGGAAACAAGAAGAAAAATGCTCAAATGTGAATGGGGCTAACTGTATACAGACTGATACACTGCACTATAACTAAGCTATAAATCAGGAGAACTGCATATAAGTTTGTTTGCCACAGTGACATAAACAAATAATTTGTTTATTTCCTACACATGATTGTTTTCTAGCTTCAAATCTATGCAAATATATGCATGCAACACAGAAGTGCAGCAGGTGTTGATGCACCTGCAGTGCAGCGCACTACATGCACTTGTCAACACACAACACTTAAACACCCTTAATAACCAGACCAATTTTCAGCTTTTGGTGCTCTCACATTTTGAATGACAATTACTCAGTCATACAACACTGTACCCATATGAAATTGTTGTCCTTTTTTTTCACACAAATAGAGCTTTCTTTTGGTGGTATTTAATCACCGTTGGGTTTTTTATTTTTTGCGCTATAAAAGAAAAAAGACAGAAAATTTGGTAAAAAAATAAATTTTTCTTCGTTTCTGTTATAAAATTTAGCAAATTTGTAATTTTTCTTGATAAATTTTGGCCAAAATGTATACTGCTACATATCTTTGGTAAAAATAAGTACAAATTGGGGTATATTATTTGGTCTTTGTGAAAGTTATAGAGTCCACAAGCTATGGTGCCAATATCTGAAAATTGATCACACCTGAAGTACTGACGGCCTATCTCATTTCTTGAGACCCTAACATGCCATAAAAGTACAAATACCCCCCAAATGACCCCTTTTTGGAAAGAAGTCATTCCAAGGTATTTGGAAAGAGGCATGGTGAGTTTTTTGAAGTTGTAATTTTTTCCCACAATTCTTTGAAAAATCAAGATTTTTTTTTCTTTTTTTTTTTTTTCACAAAATTGTCATTAGCAGGTTATTTCTCACACAAAGCATATGCATACCACAAATTACACCCCAAAACACATTCTGCTATTACTCCCGAGTACGGAGATACCACATGTGTGAGACTTTTACACAGTGTGGCCACATACAGAGGCCCAACATGCAGGGAGCACCTGCAGGCGTTCTGGAGCACCCGGGACAATTCTGACATTTCTCTCCTACATGTAAAAATCCTCATTTATTTGCTAGAAAATTACATAGAACCCCAAAACATTATATATATGTTTTTTTTAGCAAAGACCTTAGAGAATACAATGGCGGTCATTGCAACTTTTTATCTAGCACGGTACTTGCGCAGCAATTTTTCGAACGCGTTTTTTTGGGAAAAAAAAGTTTTGTGCTTTACAAATAACAAAACTGTAAATTTAGCCCAATGTTTTTGCATAATGTGAAAGATGAAGTTACGCCGAGTAAATAGATATCTAACATGTCACCCTTCAAAATTGCACACGCTCGTGGAATGGCGCCAAACTTCGCTACTTAAAAATCCCCATAGGCGGCGCTTTAAATTTTTTCACTGGTTACATGTTTCGAGTTACAGAGGAGGTCTAGGGCCAAAATTATTGTTCTCGCTCCAACGTTCGCAGCGATACCTCACATGTGTGGTTTGAACACCGTTTTCATATGTGGGCGGGACTTACGTATGCGTTCTCTTCTGCATGCGAGCACACGGGGACAGGGGCGCTTTACATTTTTTTTTTTTTTTTATTGTTCATTTTACTTTATTTATTTTAGTTTGACACTTTTTTTCCCCCCAAAAAATTTTTTGATCACTTTTATTCCTATTACAAGGAATGTAAACATCCCTTGTAATAGGAATATGGCATGACAGGTCCTCTTTACAGTGAGATATGGGGTCAATAAGACCCCACATCTCACCTCTAGGCTGGAAAGCCTGAAATTATATAAAAAAACGATCCTGGCTTCGATCGTAGCGAGTATCGCATAGTATCGCAGAATATCGCAGGGTATTGCAGGGTATAGCACGGTATTGCAGAGTATCGCAGGGTATGGCAGAGTATCGCAGGGTATGGCAGAGTATCGCAGGGTATGGCAGGGTATCGCAGGGTATGGCAGGGTATCGCAGGGTATGGCAGAGTATCGCAGGGTATGGCAGAGTATCGCAGGGTATGGCAGAGTATCGCAGAGTATCGCTGGGTATTGCAGAGTATTGTTGGGTATTGTTGGGTATGGCAGAGTATCGCAGGGTATGGCAGAGTATCGCAGGGTATGGCAGAGTATGGCAGGGTATGGCAGGGTATGGCATAGTATGGCAGGGTATGGCAGGGTATGGCAGAGTATCGCTGGGTATGGCAGAGTATCGCTGGGTATCGCAGAGTATTGTTGGGTATTGCTGGGTATTGTTGGGTATCGCTGGGTATTGCAGAGTATCGCAGGGTATGGCAGGGTATCGCAGGGTATGGCAGAGTATCGCAGAGTATGGCAGAGTATCGCAGGGTATGGCAGAGTATCGCAGGGTATGGCAGAGTATCGCAGGGTATGGCAGAGTATAGCAGGGTATGGCAGAGTATCGCAGGGTATGGCAGAGTATCGCAGGGTATGGCAGAGTATAGCAGGGTATGGCAGGGTATGGCAGGGTATGGCAGAGTATCGCAGGGTATGGCAGAGTATCGCAGAGTATAGCAGGGTATGGCAGAGTATCGCTGGGTATGGCAGAGTATAGCAGGGTATGGCAGGGTATCGCAGGGTATGGCAGAGTATCGCAGGGTATGGCAGAGTATCGCAGGGTATGGCAGAGTATCGCAGGGTATGGCAGAGTACAGCTGGGTATCGATCCATCCATGCTCAGCCATCCCTCCATACCCTGCAATACCCAGCAATACACTGCAGGCTATTGCTGGGTATTGCAGGGAATGGAGGGATGGCTGAGCATGGATGGATGGATCGGTGGTGGCAGAGCAGGCTGTGGGCACAACAGATCCCGCCCACAGCACTGCTGCCACCGATCCCTTCCCCTCTCCTCTCACACTGTACCGATCGGTACAGAGAGAGGAGGGGAGAGGAACCGGCGTCATCAAATGACGCCGGTTTGCTTACATGTGATGAGCGGCCGTTTACCGTTTAGCGTGATCACGGATGTTCTCGAGTGCGCACCCCAGGGGGCGCGCAAGAGGGGAATTCTGGGAGGACGTTACTGTACGCCCTCCCAGAGTTAAGCAAACGCCCTGTAGCCGTTTTTCGGCTATGGGCCGGTTGTCAAGTGGTTAACACTTAAAATATTTTATGTTAAAGTGTGTGCAGTAATGCAAAGGAACATCATAGTGTTCAAGGAGTATAAAGCGTAACTGAAGGTGATTTAGCTCCACTAATAAACCAAATGTGTACCTGCTATAAAGTGAAACAGCTCCTGACAGGAAGTTAGAGGAAATCTCCCTAGCAGGGACACAGACAACTATAAAAGTCTGACAGAGGCTCTCACCCATCCAGAGGCTCTCACTCTATTCAAAACAAGCTAATATGGTAATATGTTTTGGCTGAAATTGGGTTTTAATTGGGCATCAACCTTCACATAATTTGGATCAATTAAACGCTATATTTTGATTTGTGCAGTTGAAATCCTGCCATAGCTATGGGTTTTTTAACCCCTTTTTTGTAATTTTAACATTCAGGGCACTTGTCAAAGAAACAATGCTCTTTTTTTCTTGAACAGAGGATTATTTATGCTTGTTGGTGAGATCTACACCTATTCACTCATATTCAGAAAGATTGGTAAGATCCACCGTTTAATTTACTTATGGCTATATTATCTCAACATGTTGCAATTTAAGCTAAGGCAATGTATTTCAGATATTCCTGTGATACATGTATAAAATGTGTGAAATACAATAAAACACCAAGCATTGTGCCATTGAGAGGTGTTATGGACTTATATGAACTTACAATAGCTTATTCCACTACATGAATCAATATATCTTTTGCAGATTTATTCTGCTGGGACTAACATTTGCTGACTTGTGATGAACTTCATACATGCTATCCATCTCTATATGATATTTATATTGTGGATACATCACGCCAGATGAGGGTGATGAATGTTATTCCAACACTACATAAAATATATACTGTATATACTCGAGTATAAGCCGAGATTTTCAGCCCTTTTTTTTGGGCTGAAAGTACCCCCCTCATCTTATACTTGAGTCTGCCTACCTGATCAGTGTGTCATGTAGACAGAAGGCGGCCTTGGCAGTGTTCAAATGCTGCGCCTCCTTGTCTGTAATAGGCGGAACACTCTATTTCCCAGCAGTCAGTGTTCAGCCTATCACGGACATCCTCTCATCCTCGTCTGTGGTATGAGGATGAGTGGATGTCCGTGATAGGCGGAACACTGACTGCTGGGAAATTGAGTGTTCCGCCTATCACAGACAACGAGGAGGCGCGGCTTTTCAATAAAGTTATGGCCTCCATATGTACCAGTAATTATTGCACGCTGATCTGTTCAAAAGGGACAAGGAGGCTGCAGAAGGACAAGGAGGCTGCAGAGGGACAAGGAGGCTGAAGAGGGACACCGAAGCTGAAGAGGGACACCGAGGCTGCAGAGGGACACCGAGGCTGCAGAGGGACATCGAGGCTGAAGAGGGACACCGAGGCTGCAGAGGGACACCAAGGCTGCAGAGGGACACAGACGCTGCAAAACAGGACACGGGTAGGCTGTGACCCTCTTTTCCACTTACAGTAGCTGCTGCATTTCTCACCCTGGGCTTATACTCAGTTTTTTTGTGGTAAATTAGGGGCCTTGGCTTATATTCGGGCCGACCTATACTCAAGTATATACAGTATTCAGTCTTCTGATTTACATGAGTTATTGATGCAGAAATGTGTGTTTATACACTTTTCCAAAAAGATGATTACAGTTTGCATGAAGAGTATTCAAAAACATTGAGTATTCTACTCAGCTTTAACAATTAAACTAAGACATACATGCATGGGATTAAGAAGGAGAGCAGAGGTAGGTACCATGCGGTGATGTTGGCCGGATATTGGCTTAAACAAGCACACTGCAGACCCCCATTAGCTAATTTTCCAAAATCTACCAACCTGTCAAATAGGTTAGTGTTATGAAAAGTCCACTTTAAGTGAAGCCCCCTCATTTTCTAGGGGGCTTCACTTAAAGTGGACTTTTCATAACACGTTTAAGCCGATATCTGGCCAACATCACCAGATGGTACCTACCTTTGCTCTCCTCTTTGATCCCATGCATGTATGTCTTGGTTTAATTGTTAAAGCTGTTGTTAAGATTTATGTTACCATCTATTACTGTACCAGCTTCATTTGCCTGGAGGATCTCGGGATTTGAGTTAACAAAGTCTGCAGGGTGTCTGCATAAGCCAATTACTGTCTGATACCATTGAAGGACATCTCATATTACTCTTTCTCTTGATCCTGCCAATTGATGCCTCTCCTATGTGTCTCAAATTGGCATGACACCTGAGGCACTTTATGCAAAATCTGTGTGACCTTTTGTCATGTGGGTGTGCACACCTGTGGCTACTTTGTTCTTAAAATGTTTTTAATTTTAAACATCTGCTTATTATCTCTATGTATTTTTGTATTCTATGGTCAATCATTAACAACATTTTCATTATTAGGTGAAGACCGCTGTCTGCCCTATCCTTTGTCTAAAATATGAACTTTATGGGTCTTTCCCCTTTTGTTTTCTCCATATGCTATTTGAGTTCAGGGCAAAAGGAAAGGTGTCACCCACACAGGGTTAGTCTGTATCGAAATATCTATGTGTTTTGAATGCTGGTGTCATTCAAAACATTGGTCCTTTGATTTGATCTGAAATCCCCCTCTTTTTACATGACATATGGTCTGCCTTAGGTTTTAACCAAACTTCTACTTTAAAGTGAAAAATTCAGCCTAAAGCTAAAATCTCTAAATCTACTTGCAGCCACATTCTAAAACTGACCAATCTAACCCTGTAAAGCAAAACTCGCTATACATAGTTTTTCTGAAGCCGATCCAGTCAGGTCTCCAGTGGTGGAAGCTCTGTGCAGGAGACAGCTGACAATGGCTGGGAAATGCCTGGGAAGTGACATCACCCATAGAGTTACTATAGGGCTTCTGTTGTCAGCTGCCTCTTCTGTACACTCCCAAACACAGAAGCCACCACTGACAGCTCAGTGTGGGATAAGATTGGAGTGCTTCAGAAAAGGTATGTATAGAGATTTTTGCTTTACAGGGTTAGATACAGTGGTGTGAAAAAGTGTTTGCCCCCTTCCTCATTTCCTGTTCCTTTGCATGTTTGTCACACTTAAGTGTTTCGGAACATCAAACCAATTTAAACAATAGTCAAGGACAACACAAGTAAACACAAAATGCAATTTGTAAATGAAGGTGTTTATTATTAAAGGTGAAAAAAAATCCAAACCATCATGGCCCTGTGTGAAAAAGTGATTGCCCCCTAAACCTAATAACTGGTTGGGCCACCCTTAGCAGCAACAACTGCAACCAAGCGTTTGCGATAACGTGCAATGAGGCTTTTACAGCGTCCTGGAGGAATTTTGGCCCACTCATCTTTGCAGAATTGTCCTAATTCAGTTACATTAGAGGGTTTTCGAGCATGAACGGCCTTTTTAAGGTCATACCACAACATCTCAATAGGATTCAGGTCAGGACTTTGGCTAGGCCACTCCAAAGTCTTCATTTTGTTTTTCTTCAGCCATTCGGTGGTGGACTTGCTGGTGTGTTTAGGATCATTGTCCTGCTGCAGAACCCAAGTTCGTTTCAGCTTGAGTACACGAACAGATGGTCGGACATTCTCCTTCAGGATCTCTTGGTAGACAGCAGAATTCATAGTTCCTTTTATCACGGCAAGTGTTCCAGGTCCTGAAGCAGCAAAACAGCCCCAGACCATCACACTACCACCACCATATTTTACTGTTGGTATAATGTTCTTTTTCTGAAATGCAGTGTTCCTTCTACGCCAGATATACTTGGACACACACCTTCCAAAGAGTTCCACTTTTGTCTCATCGGTCCACAGAATGTTGTCCCAAAAGTCTTGGGGATCATCAAGATGTGTTGTGGAGAAATTGAGACGAGCTTTGATGTTCTTTTTGCTCAGCAGTGGTTTTCTCCTTGGAACTCTGCCATGCAGGCCATTTTTGCCCAGTCTTTTCCTGATGGTGGAGGCATGAACGCTGACCTTAACTGAGGCAAGTGAGGCCTGCAGTTCCTTGGACGTTGTTGTGGGGTCTTTTGTGACCTCTTGGATGAGTCGTCGCTGCGCTCTTGGGGTAATTTTGGGCGGCCGGCCACTCCTGGGAAGGTTCACCACTGTTCCATGTCTTCGCCATTTGTGGATAATGGCTCTCACTGTGGTTCGCTGGATTCCCAAAGCTTTGGAAATGGCTTTATAACCCTTTCCAGACTGATAGATCTCAATTACTTTCTTTCTCAATTGTTCCTGAATTTCTTTGGGTCTCGGCATGATGTGTAGCTTTTAAGGATCTTCTGGTGGACCTTACTGTGTCAAGCAGCTCCTATTTAAGTGATGCCTTGATTGTGAACAGGTGTGGCAATAATCAGGCCTGGGTGTGGCTAGAGAAATTGAACTCAGGTGTGGACAACCACAGTTATAGTATGTTTTAACAAGGGGGGCAATCACTTTTTCACACAGGGCCATGATGGTTTGGATTTTTTTTCACCTTTAATAATAAACACCTTCATTTACAAATTGCATTTTGTGTTTACTTGTGTTGTCCTTGACTATTGTTTAAATTGGTTTGATTTTCCGAAACACTTAAGTGTGACAAACATGCAAAGGAACAGGAAATGAGGAAGGGGGCAAACACTTTTTCACACCACTGTAGGTTAGTCTTAGAATGTGGCTGCAAGTATATTTAGAGATTTTTGTTTTAGGCTGAACTTCTACTTTAATGCTTATTGCAAAGTTTATAGATTGTATATTGTTTGGGAGTGACATCCCATCATTTTCTTTCACTCTACATAATATATCATGTTCATTTTGAGCAGGTTTTGAGGCCCATACAAACATAATTAAGATAGATTACACGCTTTTAAAATAGGATGGGGATGGGTTTTTTCAAAACGTTGTTATTGAGATATATAAAAACTGTAAATATTGATAACAACATTTGTAAAAACATTTTACAGAGTAATTTTAGGTACGCAAAGTAATCTTGGGGTTGTAGACATACGTACCAGGATGAGGTAGCTGAAGAAAATAAACAGAACACAACTAGGCAAAAGCTATCATCAAAAAGGAGATACCTGGATGTATCTGTTTACAGAAATTCCCTAGGATTGCAAAACGGAACAAAAGTGAACAACAGGAGGTGGGAGGGTAGTTGGAGTAAGGTAGAGGGGAGGTGGAATGGATAAAAGGATTTTATTCTATTGGTAAAGGGGGGCATCACAACTGATGTAGAGTCATTTTGGGGTAGTATTCTTCCCGATTGTTGGTAGAGAAGGATGGAATTGATGGGTAGAGAAGGTGTGGAGAGACTTTGGAGCAGGTGGTGTCCAGCCGGAGCTAAAGACCACTGGTTGTGGGTTGTCCGTTGAGGGGGAGACCGCCTCCCCTGGGTTCGAAGGTGGAGTCTCGTAATATGAGAACGAGTATTGACCAAAGTTGGCTAAATCTTCTGGAGAGAGTGCTGAGAGCATGAAGGAATGCCATTTGGAGTAGAAGCGGGCTTTCGTTTTTTCCTGTTTGAAGTTGGTGTGAAGTCGGTGAAGTCGGTCCTACTGCAGGAGTAGGAGCTCTCGTTTGACTTGGGTGGTATTAGGACAATGCGAGGAAGTCCAGTTTTTCAATATGGTTCTCTGTGCGATTAGGAGACAAATCAAAGACCAGTCTTTGTGGGAGGAGAGATTGTTTGAGATTCCAGTGGTTCTTGTGTTTGTAATTTGGGACCATGGCAGCAGTTGGGGGTCCCAGTGGCCAAAGATGAGAAGCAGTGGATCCTTAAGTAGTTTTAGAAGGGTTACTTCAAAAATGTAGGATAAGATCTGATCCCAGAAAGTGGAACTGTAAGAGCATGCCCAGAAGCGATGGGTCAGGGACGGCCTCGGTTGGTGGCAGAGGGGACAGGAGGCATTACTCTGATCTGTTTTGGAGGATAAGAAGAGTATGTGGGCTTGATGGATGATCTTCAGTTGAGTTTCTCTCCAAATTTCATTGGGAGTTAATCGTTGAACTATGTTAAGGCCTTGTAGAATTTTGTCCACAAGGTTCGGATCCGGGAAGTCTTTTGCACAGTTGGCCACAGATGAAGATGCCAGAGGGGGAGTGGTCTTTTGTAAAAGGGGTTTCTAGATGTCGAAGATTTTATAGGAGCCCTCTAGGAGCATTTGGTCTGTGATGTTCGGTTGGAATTTTTTGCAGTCCTCTTTGCATGCGACCTTTAGAAAGCTGATGCATTGCCCAAAGTGGAAAGCATGGGCTGTGGGAAGTGAGAAAGTTTTAGCTATGATCAAAAAGGTAGAGGTCGCCCTGTTTCCGTGTCACATAAGGAGGAAAATTTTGTAAGGCCTTTTTCTTGCCAGACGGTGAAGGGTTTGTGTTCCGATCCCGGGGGGAAACTAGGATTCCCTTGTATTAGTAGGTGGCTAGACATGAAAGGAGATAGCTTGAGGCTTTTCCTGGCTTCTCTTCAGGCAATAGCTGTGTCTCTCAGCAGGAGGTTATGTTGGTAATGAGGGGTGATTGATTTCCATTTGCAGTGGAGAAGGGCCACTAAAAAATATGGGTGGGCCATTTCAGATTCCATGGAGTAGTTGGAATAGCGGGAGGATTGCGATATCCAGTCCAGACTAGTTCTCAATAAACATGCCAAGTTTTAGGTTCTAACATTTGGGAGACTAATACCCCTTTGCGTCTGGGAAGATATAGTTTCTTTAGGGCTACACATGGTCTTTTGTTTTGCCATAGGAATTTTGAAATGGCTGAATTGAGAAGCTTGATATCTTTGTGGTGCAGGAGCAGAGGAATAGTTTGTAATGGGTATAATAATCTAGCAAAACTGACCATTTTTACCAGGTGGCATCTTCCCAGGAGCGAGAGGGGCAGATCCATCCAGTCAACTAATTCTTGAGAGATTTCTGTGATCAATGGAGGGTAGTTAAGGTGGTATAAAGGGGAGAATAGTTTCCCTATTATGATTCTCAGATCGGTGACATGGGACTTGGCGACTGAAAAGATGGAGTGATGGGCCCAGTGTGGGTTGGAAAGGGTGCCTATAGGAAGGATTTTGCTCTTGCCATAATTAATGCGGAGGCCTGAGCAGGATCTAAATTCATTAAAAACCTTTTTGATAGTGGACATGTCAGAATAGGGGTTGGCTGACAATATAAGGATGTCATCTGCAAAGAGGGAAGAGCGTAGGTCGTATTTATCAACTTTAATGTAGGGGGGCTGTTTGAGTTAGGTACCTGGATAGGGGCTCTAGTGCGATGTTTAAGAGGGGACAAGGGGCATTCTTGTTGTGTACCCTTTGTGAAGGTGAAATTCATCTGAGAGTAGGCCTGCTGCCACCAGCCTAGCTGCAGGTGTCATGTACATGGTGTTAATGAGATGGCAGAAGGGGCCTGTGAATCCCATCTTTGACATGGCCATGGAGAGCCATTTGAAGCTTACATTATCGAAGGCTTTCTCCACATCTAACGTGATGATGGCATAGTCTCTGCCTGGGTTCTGTTTAGCATACTTTAAGGCAAACGTGACCTTACGTATGTTCAAGGTGGCAGTTCTGCATTTTACAAAGCCTGATTGGGTGGGGTGTATCAAAGAGGGGATGATGGCAGCAAGCCTAGTAGAAATGATCTTGGATAGGATTTTGACATCCAGGTTCAGTAGTGAGATGGGTCTGTAGGAACCTTGGTCCTGGGGGTCTTTGCCTTTCTCAGAGAGTAATTTAATAATGGCCTGGTTTCCCGATTGTAAGTATGTACCGCCGGACCATATACCATTGTAGACCTTGTGGAGAGTGGGTTCTGTGATATTTTGTAGGGTTTTGTAGAATTCGCTAGTGAATCCGTCAGGGCCAGGGGCCTTGGAGGGTGTTAGGTTGCGGATGGTGGTTGAAATTTCAAATAGAGAGATCGGAGCATTGAGAGCCTCTAGTTGTAATGGAGTGATTTTAGGTATGTCTACTTTCTTTAGAAAGAAGCGTGCTGTTTGTTTGTCTATGGGGTCTGGGGCGTATACTGCTGAGTAGTATTGAAGCATGGCTCTCTTTATTGTTTGTGGTGTGGAGTTTATATTTCCGTTAGTGTCTCGCAGAGAGGTAATATGGGTTGGGCAGAAAGGTCCCTTACAAAGCCTGGCTAGTAGTTTGCCTGCTTTATTTCTGAACTTGTGGAGGGTGGCGTCTAAGTGTGCCTTTTTGGTTAATTCAAGGGTGTCTGCCCAGGTATCGAAAGCCCTCTTTGCTGCCTTCCATTCATTTCTACTGCCAGGGGAGTCCATGGTTTATATGGAACGTTGCGCCAGATGTACTCGCGCACTGGCTAATTTGTATTTTGTTAACCGCTTCCCGACCGGCCACTGCATATATACGTCAGCAGAATGGCACGGGCAGGCAGAATCACGTACCTGTACGTGATCGTGCATGTGCCTGCCCGTGGGTCGCGCTCGTGACCCCGGCCGCGGGACCAGCGGACCCGATCACCGCTGGTATCCCGCGATCGGGTTACGGAGCGGAAGAACGGGGAGAGGTCTATGTAAACAAACCTCTCCCCGCGCTTCCTACACTGACTGTCAGTGATCGGCGGTTCCCTGTCATCGGGAACGCCGATCAATGACGTCAGACGTACAGCCACGCCCCCCTACTGTAAAAAAAAAAACACAACACGTCACACTGACTCCTCCCCGCCCCCTAGTGGTTAACCCCCTAACTACAACTGTCATTTACATAGGAATCAGTGCTATTTAAATAGCACTGATTGCTGTATAAATGACAAATGTCCCAAAAATGTGTCAAAAATGTCCGATGTGTCCGCCAAAATGTTGCAGTC
Organism: Lithobates sylvaticus; assembly: GCA_028564925.1. Lineage (NCBI taxonomy): Eukaryota > Metazoa > Chordata > Amphibia > Anura > Ranidae > Lithobates > Lithobates sylvaticus. The sequence goes on along the minus strand of CM053027.1, from coordinate 439,106,853 downwards.
ACAATAAAAACTGCTGATCGCCGCCATTACTAATAAGAAAAAAAATATTAATAAAAATGCTATAAAACTATCCCCTATTTTGTAAACGCTATAACTTTTGCGCAAACTAATCAATAATCGCTAATTGCGATTTTTTTTACCAAAAATATAGTAGAAGAATACGTATCGGCCTAAACTGAGGAAAAAAAAATGTTTTTTTTATATATATTTTTTTTATTTATTATAGCAAAAAGTAAAAAATATTGCATTTTTTTCAAAATTGTCGCTCTATTTTTGTTTATAGCGCAAAAAATAAAAACCGCAGGGGCGATCAAATACCACCAAAAGAAAGCTCTATTTGTGGGAAAAAAAGGACGCCAATTTTGTTTTGGAGCCACGTCGCATGACCGCGCAATTGTTAGTTAAAGTGACGCAGTGCCGAATTGCAAAAAGGGGCCTGGTCCTTTGGCTGCCAATTGGTCCGGGGCTGAAGTGGTTAAAGTGTTCCTTTTAAAAGAGGTGGCATAGGAGATGATCCGTCCCCTGAGGTATGCTTTGCTGGCATCCCAGAAGATATTCAGGTCATCGGAGTGAGGTGCATTAGCCATGGAGTATTCAGTCCAGGATTTTTCCATGAATTGATGGAAGTCAGTGTTATTGTGGAGGTAGGTTGAAAAGCGCCAAATTTTGGGGTGGGGGGGTAAGTCAAGATTGTCAAGTGTCACCTCGATTAGAGCATGGTCGGAAATGGCGATGTCATGGATGTCTGCACCGGATAACATGGGGATTAGGTTGTCAGAGCCAAAGAAATAGCCAATTCTGGTGAGGACGTTATGTGGGTTGGAGTAGAAAGTGAATTCCCTGTCAACTGGGTGTGAGAGGCGCCAAAGGTCTTGGAGGTGGAGGGATTCCATGGTGGATGCAAAGTGTGTGGGGATAGTAGGATCGGATCCAGGCCTGGGTGGTTTGGGGGATGATCTGTCGTCAGTCTGATGTAGGATGTCATTGAAGTCTACTCCAATTAAGTGTGGGAGGTGAGTATCTCTAAGTAACCATGAAGATAGTTCACTATAGAACTGTTTACCGGGGTTATTAGCAGGGCTCAAGTCCTGCGGGAATGCATGGGAACAGAGTTCCTGTACTTTTTCCACAACAGGAACTCAGTTCCAGTTAGCAGCCGTGTCCTGCAAGACTTTGAAGTATGCAAGCTGTGTGGCAGGTGCTACACCAGCAGCTGCCGACACAGCTCGCAATAGTAAGTGCCGCACACCTGACCATTCAGGCATTGCCAGTAGGGAGCCCCATCTACCGCTTCGATCTACCTGTCAATCACAGCTAGCAGACAGGTAGATCAGGTCCCTGCTGCTAAGAGATTGTATTTAGTCAGACCTCCCGTGATGTGCTCCTTCCCGCCGGCCCCTCCTGGTTTTCTGTCTCCTCATCCCCCCCCCCCAGTCTCCTGCATACTTGCTCTGTGTGTCCCTCTGACTCCCCCCCTCCTCTATCTTCAGTGCCATATGATGAGAGAACCCAGAGGAGGAGCACAGCTATTCTGCTCACAGGACATGCAGGGAGAGAGGTGAGCTGAGGGAGGAGCATCGGTTTGGGGGAGAAGCGTTCGTGCATATGAGCGTATCATTTTTTTTTTTGGTGGGCGAGTGGATCTTGGGTGGGAGTTCCCACACTTTTTTCCCCAGGACTTGACCCCTGGTTATTAGGAGCGTAAACATTAGATATCACTAGGTCTTTGGAACCTATTTGGATATGTGCTGAGAGAAAACGTCCCTGGCAATCTGATTTTATGGATATGACTGTGCAGGGGAGGTTTTTGTGTTTTAGCAGGCGAACTCCCGCTTTATGCCCAACAGCCTCTGAGGCTATGACTGTGCCTACCCAGAGCTTTTTCATACGATGAAAATCAGGGGTTGATAAGTGAGATTCCTGGAGTAGGGCGATGTCAGTTTTAAGTCTTTTGAGATGTCGGAGGATTTTTCTTCTCTTGTTGGGGGATCTGAGACCTTTTACGTTCCAGGAAACTATTTTCATATTGGGGGGGTTGAGAGAAAGATTTGGGCCGATATTGCAGATTTGTCACTGTGTAGGTGGTATTGTGGGGTTATTGCTAAAGCAGAAGGTGAAATACTGTGCTCATGGTAGGATTGTGGTGTTGGGGAATCTGGTGATGTTGGTGGGGAACCCAAAAAGAAAACAAAACATTTAATGATGTTAACGTCTCTTTTTTCTGCATGAGGTCACTGTATAGGTCAGCTCCCAATAAAAGACCCTGTTAGTATGGCATATGAGGGTCCATTTCTGGAGAGAAGATTTTGTGCGGCTGCCTCGGGTCATGTATAGTGGGAGGTTGAAAAGGCTGTACACAGTGAGGCCAGGAGGGGAGGTAGAGCATGCTAGAAATATTTTATAAAAGTTAGGATATTATTAGCTTAACATTATAACATAGAGCATAGTAGTAAATATATGGCCACCTAAAAATCAATGGTTACAACTGGTAGAGCTGGTGGAAAAAAATTAAAATAAAAGGAAAAATGGAGTCACGTTGAACAGAGTCAGACCTGAGGTGTTACATTGTATGTGACCTTGAGGGAGGGAGTGGGTTGTGACTCCCCTTTCAGCGTGGGGTGACACAGTGTTGATCCGGGGCTGAGGCCCTGAAGATTTTAGGGGAGTCTTTTTGCGGGCTCCTTTGCTCCAGGGGGCAATTGAGTGGAGCGGCTTTGGATGGGGTGTTGGGATGCGGGTCTGCATGCAGAGACCGTATGAAGGCTTCTGCTTCAGAGGGGTCTTGGAAGGATAATTGTTCGCCACTTGGGGTCTTGAGGCGGAGAGTGGCTGGGAATGCCAGCGTGAATTTAATTTGCTGTTTATAGAGATCTGTACAGACCTGCTGAAATGCTTTCCGTTTCTTTAAGACCTCAATTGAGTAGTCAGCAAATATCAGGACTCGTATTCTGTCAATTTGGAGGGTGCGGGTCTGTCTGAACTTTTGTAGAATAAGGGCCTTGTCAGAGTAGTTCAGATATTTGGCGATTATTGGCCGGGGTGTTTTGCGTTCAGTGTTGAAAGACCCCATGTGGTGGGCCCATTCCACTGCAGGGGCCTGGAAGGCCTAGTGCTTCTGGAATGCGCCTAGCGCAGAATTCAGAGAGAGCCGGTGTTTGCAGAGATTCAGGGATACCCATGAATCGCAGGTTGCTCCTTCTGGACCTATTTTCTAAATTGTCCCATTTTTGGATGATATATTGATTAGTATTGTCTCGAGCTTGTTCTGTGGCCTATGTCTGGTAAAGCTCCTCTTCCACGCTAGATAAGCTGTGCTCTAAATCATTCAGCCTGGTGGTGTGTTCCTCTAGCTGAGCCTTGATTTGTTTCATCCCGTGGTTACTGCTTTCTCCACAGAAGCAGCAATCATAGGGGATAGGAGAGCTGCCACAGCCTGTGCTATGCGCTCCGTGCTGTTGTCCCCAGTGTGCTGTGAGAAGGAGGCATGTGGGGAGAAGGCCTGTGGAGAGGAGGCAGGTGGAGAGGAGACTGTGGAGAGGAGGTATGTGGAGAGGAGGCACGCGAGGAGTGGGAGGCCGAGCAGCCGCTTACCTCCATTTCGGCTGTCTGCGTGTCTGTAGGAGGCTCCGTGTAGGCCAAGACCGGAGCCTCGATTTGCGGCTGGTCCGGCAGGACCGTCAGGGCCATTTGTGTGCGGGAGTCGGTTTTCTTCACAAAATGTGTAGGCGGTCTTCACCTGGAGGGGGCTGTGCATGTTTGGGATGGCTCAGGCTGTTTTTATGCCAATTTGGGTCATGATGCGGGAGCCGAAGAGAGGAGCAGCTACTCCATGTGGCGCTGGAACTGGAAGTAGGATGGGGAGATGTTGATTGGAATTGTTTGTAGAATGTACAGGATGTGGGACAGTAAATTTTTCTTCTTTTTTAATGTTACATCTCCCCTAAGAGAAATTTATAGTTGCCTGGGTCATCATTTCAATTTTGAAAGCAGTAAGTAGGGGTGTAAAATTTAGAGAAGAAGTCTGGAGGGGTCCTTTGGTAATAAAAGGCTCAGGTATTTAATGCACAAGGTAAATTTGGTTTGTAATCTATGAACTAGAGATGGTGGCAGGGTCAGGTTTAGGGCCTCAGATTTTTGCTAAGTGATATAGAGATTAGATAGTTATGCATATGAGGCAAAATCAGTCAGTAAGTTAGGAATAGTAATGTCTAGGTTACTGAGGAACAAATTTAAGTCATCTGTATAAGCAGAGACCTTATGTTGATGTCCTCATACATTAATGCTTGTAATGTTTGGGTTTCCACGAATAGTCAGTAGAAATGTTTCCAGTGCCATAATATAAGATGTGATGGGGGCATCCCTGACATGTCCGATGATGAATTCTATAGGAGTCAGATAAAACTCTATTCACTCTTAAATGTGCATATAAACCTGAGCACAGGAAGCCAATCCATGTTGCATATGAGGCCATAATCCTATGTCTTCTAAGGTAAGCTGTATAAAGGTCCAGATAACCATGTCAAATGCCTTCTTGATGTCCATAGATAAGAGGAAGGAATAACTCTTCTTGACAGAGTCACATGGATCATATTTATTGTGCATTTTTTCTATCTCTGGTCTATTTAACCGCTTCCCGACCGCCTAACGCCGATATACGTCGGCAAAATGGCACGGGCAGGCAAAATCACGTACCTGTACGTGATCGTGCATGTGCCTGCCTGTGGGTCGCGCGCGCGCCGCCAGTGGCGCGCTCGCGACCCGGTCGGGAGCTCCGTGACCCCGGCAGCGGGACCAGCGGACCCGATCGCCGCTGGTGTCCCGCGATCAGGTTACGGAGCTGAAGAACGGGGAGAGGTTTGTGTAAACAAACCTCTCCCCGCGTTTCCTACACTGACTGTCAGTGATCGGCTGTTCCCTGTCATCAGGAACACCGATCAATGACGTCAGTCGTACAGCCACGCCCCCTACTGTAAAAAAAAACACAACACGTCACACTGACTCCTCCCCGCCCCCTAGTGGTTAACTCTTTCACTACAACTGTCATTTACATAGGAATCAGTGCTATTTAAATAGCACTGATTTCTGTATAAATGACAAATGTCCCAAAAATGTGTCAAAAATTTCCGATGTGTCCGCCATAATGTCGCAGTCACAATAAAAATCGCTGATCGCCGCCATTACTAGTAAAAAAAAAAATATTAATGAAAAAATGCTATAAAACTATCCCCTATTTTGTAAATGCTATAACTTTTGCGCAAACCAATCAATAATCGCTAATTGCGATTATTTTAACCAAAAATATGTAGAAGAATACGTATCGGCCTAAACTGAGGGAAAAAAAAAATTTTTTTTATATATTTTTTGGGGATATTTATTATAACAAAAAGCAAAAAATATTGCATTGTTTTCAAAATTGTCGCTCTATTTTTGTTTATAGCGCAAAAAATAAAAACCGCAGGGGCGATCAAATACCACCAAAAGAAAGCTCTATTTGTGGGGAAAAAAGGACGCCAATTTTGTTTTGGAGCCACGTCGCACGACCGCGCAATTGTCAGTTAAAGCGACGCAGTGCCGAATCGCAAAAAGGGGCCTGGTCCTTTGGCTGCCAATTGGTCCGGGGCTGAAGTGGTTAAGTTAAGTAAGTTAAGGTGATCTATTAGGTAGACATGTGCATTAGTTTTCATCCGAATTTCAGGTATTTTCGTCCGAATTTCAGGTATTTTCGTTATCGTTTTAACAAACGATAACGAAAGTGCAGAATCCGAAAAACGAAAGATCCGACATAAACGAATGCTTTATTTTTGTTTTTGTTGCGATAACAGTTTGTTATAGATAGGAGATTCGACATGACGCTGACAATAACAATCTGTGTCTATCGAACCTGTAGTCGAATGTGCCTAACCTTAACTCTATTAGTCCAAGATTATTTGACATAGAGAGAAAAGGTTCGACATAGAGAGAAAAGATTCGACATAGAGAGAAAAGATTTGACATAGAGTGAAAAAGATCGCTGCTGGAATTGGGTGGGGGAAGTAAAATAAAAATAATGATGATGAATGTTATTGGCTAATTGTAACCAAAGAGGAGGAGCAGAAAAATAGCTAGAACTAAGTACACACGTACAGCCCACTTACTTTCACTTACGATTGCTAGCAGAGAGACACACACACTGAATTATTTCAGAAGACAGTCAATCTTAGCTGGTCCGTTTGTCAGAGAACCCAAATTATTTAGCAATTAAGCATAAGCACAGCAGCAGAACAATAGTGAAGCAAGCAACAGTTCAACTTAACTTTTTCATAATAATCTGCTGCTATTGTGTTAGTGTTGTGAACTTGATAGTGTTGCTAGTGTTGTGATAGCCTCAGAGGCTGCCTGCGTTGTGGGGGGGATTTATTATTGTAGATTCTATATTATATTGAGATTCTATATACATTCTATATACCCTATCTTGTTACCTGTCTGATCAGTGATCACTATCACCAGTCCATTTTCTGTTTGAACTATATACATTCAACATGAACGACAAAGATTCGACAAAGCATCGAAAAACATACAAACGTTGAATCTTTGGCTTATGGTGTCTGTCGAAAGTTCTAAGAAGATTTGACGGAGCAGCTAAACTATACAGCGTCGTACAGTTTAACTGCTCCGTCGAATCTTCTTTGAACATTCGACAAACACCATAAGCCTTCAATGACAGATTCAACCTTAATTAATTTGGATTTTCAGACAATGCAATTTTTAACGAAAAACAAAATAAATAAAAACTAATTTTGAGAGTAACTAAATAAATGTATTTTTCGGACGAAAACGAAATTCCGAAACAAAATATTTCAGTGTGCACATGTCTAGTATTGGATAGGTAGTCGAGAACAGCGTCATACTGATATTAAGCAGTGATCTTTCCAGGTAATTTGAACAGTGAAGTGGATCTTGCTCTTATATTAGTAACCAGGGTCCAGAGACCTTGTCTGGTTTTGCTTGTTTAATGGTCTGCATAAACTTTAGAACTGTATTTGGCTCTTCAAACACTTTCAAAGTGTGGGAGTCTAATGATGGCATAAGGCTATATACTGTATGCATATGTTCCTTGTATAGATGCTGTTTGGTGTCTGACCTGAGTGGGGTTAAGTTTATAAAGGGCATTATGGTTTTATTTAAAAAAAGGTAGCTATTTCTTTTCTTGTTGGTATTGGTAATAGATAGGATAAAGCTTAGCTTTTTGTTGTCACAATACATTAGTCAAAGATTTTCTGCATTGGTTCCCAAATTCATAGAAATTACTTTTGCATTTCATCAATGTAGCTTTGGCATTTACTAACAGAGTTGATTTAAGTTGGTACAAAGTAAGGAAAGTTCAGCAAGAATGTCTGTTTGTTTAGATTTGTGAATGCTGCCTAGTTTGTTGATTTGAGAGGAAAGTTAACCGAGTGTGACCTGGTTCCAGCACACTTCCCCTTCTATTACTTTCCCTTTTGAAGCTAACGGAGCTCCCTCACAGTGACAATGTACAGTTCGACAGGGTATCGGGAGATAGGCCTCATCTGACAGTCCTTCTCTCCTATTATTCCTTGGCACACCTGAGGACCTCTGGCAGTACACCAGTGTGCTGCAGCTTCCTGGCCCTCTCCTTAATAACCAGCTATTCACTGCACCCTGAATAGCTGCGCAGAGCATAGGGACGTTATGTACAAATACTTTGCACATGCGCAATCACTCGATTTTGGCTTGTTTTATACTGGGGATTTACTCTGAGTTTGAAACCTGTGTATGCAGCACTGCAGCATTACCAATAAAACTGTTAAAGAGACAATATTACACTATCTGGAGTCTCTCTTGTCTCTTTGCATATACAGAAATCTTGTTGCTGAGGCTGTCTGAACTTCAGGCTTTTGATCATCGCCCGATGAACACAGAGGCTGCTGGTGGGAGACACTTGGACACATCTTCAGTGGATCTTTTGATCCAACAAAGTGCTTTGCGACCCCCTTTAGTAAGGGTGGTCGCAGGCTTTCTGGTAAGCCATTAATCCTACTATGGTGATGGGTATCACACTGCCAAGTATATGATCTATGCTCTACACCTATATGGGATCTCCTTCATTGAATATCAGCTACTGAATATCAGTCACATATGAACTTTTTGCCCACATTTTTGTTGTCACTCAATTTTTTGTCATTAATTATTGCATGTTGGCCTTAGTTTTCATTGCACGTTTGCACTTTATGGTTTATCATATGCTTAATATGCATTGTACTGTTGAAACTTGAATTTCATTTATTTCATTTTTAGTTTTACTGTATATCAGTCATAGTTGGCACCATATATTGCTTTATTGCATGTATGTGCCTTATGTTTATCACATGCTATATGCAGTGAGTCATCATGAATTGTTTAGTTTAATTTTAGCGTTGCACTTTATATATTTTGAATTACATTTTTGTGCTTAATATCTGGGTTATAGTTTTCAGCTGCTGTTTTTCTGTTTCACCAAGCACGGGTATAGTTTTATATATATTTACCCTAAACATACAGCCAGAGCTATAATGGAATGGTTTAGATAAAAGCATATTCATGTGTCAGAATGGCCCAGTCTAAGTCCAGACCTAAATCCAAGTGAGAATCTGTGGCAAGGCTTGGAACAAGTTGATCACAGACACTCTCCATCCAATCTGACAGAGCTTAAACTATTTTGCAAAGAAGAATGGGCAAAAATGTCACTCTGTAAATGTGCAAAGATGGTAGAGACATCCCCAAAAAGACTTGCAGCTGTAATTGCAGCGAAAGGTGGTTCTACAAAGTATTGACTCGGGGGGCTGAATACATATGCACGTCACACTTGAAAACCATTTATCATTTTCCTTCCACTTTACAATTATGTGCCACTTTGTGTTGGTCTATCACATAAATAACCAATAACATACATTTAAGTGTTTTGGTTGTAACATGACAACATGTGAAAAATGGCAAGGGGTGTGAATACTTTTTCAAAACACTGTATAAAGAAGGCAATATAAAAAAAAAGTATCACAGTTTATCTAAAACACCTTGTGCTGCACAGTTTCAACATAGGAGAAATCTAATTATTAGGATAAGAGCAGGGTTATCAACTAAATCAACAGCTCCTACATATAAGAATGGAGGTTGCTAAAAATAAATATTTGCCAAAAGATCAGAGCAGTCTGCTGACAGCCACCTGTCTATCTTCTGCTGTCTAAAACTATAGCACTTTTTCTGAAATGCTTTTTGTCCCATAGTATTGTGATGGGCTAGTTACTGTGACAGTTCCTTAGTTTGTAGCCATTACTCGTTATATACAGTAAGATGACTAGATTAGTCACCACTCTTCCACAATACAATTAACTAGAGAGAGTAGCTAAATATTTTTCAGCAAAAGAAAGGATCATTGGCTTTGGGTGTATATGTACATTAACAAAGCTGAGATCATATCTATGAAAGAAAGATTATAGTGGTAAATCTGTCAATAAAATATTTATAGTAAAAGGGCAGTTTTGCAGATATTTTTGAATAAAATTAAATAAAGCATAGCAAGCCATTGCTAAATATAATAAATAAATTATGAAGTGATATAAAAGATCATAATATTTACTCCCTGCATCTACAGCTACATGTTGATTAGTATGCAAAGTGATGTGATTGTTTCCAAGCAGCTACCATATGATATTTAATTTAACAGGGCTTTTGTTTACTATAGGACTAGTTAATATGTATAGCTATCAGTAAATTGTAAGCTGTATTGTGACAAATCATGATGGAATAAATTTACATTCAAAGAAGCTTTTGTGTTGTCTTAAAATAAATGCCAGGATAAATGCTAGGGATTATTTGATAATACATACCAGTGAGCAGATATTCCATTAAGATTCTGTAAAGATTAAACACTGGACAAAGTGTTGAATATATTGAATTCTTACTGTCTTCTATTTTTATCATTATTAATACACTCATGATTAGGGATGAGCTTCGAGTTCGAGTCGAACTCATGTTCGACTCGAACATTGCCTGTTCGCCTGTTCACCGAACAGCGAACAATTTGGGGTGTTCGCGGCAAATTTGAACACCCTGTAAAAGTCTATGGGAGAAAACTAAAGTGCTAATTTTAAAGGCTTATGTGCAAGTTATTGTCATAAAAAGTCACCTGTACATCACTGGGGAAGCCCAGCTTCCCCCTTGCGTCAGAGGGGGGCGGGGTCAGGTGACGGGTGGCAGGGTCCTTCTAAGCTAAGACCTGGGATTCCCGCTGTGCCTCTGTGGAGACAGGATGAGCTGCGCTAGACCATCGGAAGAGATCACCCATCGCTGGCCCCGGAGAAGAGATCACCCATCGCTGGATAGCAAGAGCGGATTACCACCGCTGGAATCTTTTTTTTTTTTTTAATAAAGGACTTTTCCCAATGGTGTCTGTGTGTTTTTTAAAATTTTTTTACACTTTCTCTTTGAAATGGTAGGGGTACCTTTGTACCCCCTTACCATTTCAATCGGGGGGGGCGGGATCTGGGGGTCCCCTTGTTAAAGGGGGCTTCCAGATTCTGATAAGCCCCCACCCACAGACCCCCACAACCACCGGCCAGGGTTGTGGGAATGAGGCCCTTGTCCTTATCAACATGGGGACATGGTGCTTTGAGGGGTCACGGACCCCCAAAGCATCCTCCCAATGTTGAGGGCATGTGGCCTGGTACTGTTCAGGAGGGGGGGCGCTCTCTTGCCCCCCCTCTTTTCCTGCGGCCTGCCGGGTTGCGTGCTCGGATAAAGGGTCTGGTATGGATTTTTGGGTGGAACTCCACGCCATTTTTTTTTCAATTTGGCGTGGAGTTCCCCTTAAAATCCATACCAGACCTGAAGGGTCTGGTATGGATATTTGGGGGAACCCCATGTCATTTTTTTATTTTTATTTGACCCGGGGTTCCCCTAATATCCATACCAGACCTGAAGGGCCGGGTAATTGAATTTGGGGGGAACCCCACGCATATGGGTTTTTTTTTTTTTATCAATGACTTTCAATGAATTATCTGTATTACGGGAGCCGACAATTTATTATAGCCGCGAGTGCTTTTAAAATACTTTTTTTCCAGCACAAATTACACTTTGTGCAGGGACAGTTCTAAGCATGGGAAACATGCACCCCTTTACAGGGATACTATACACACACCCCAGGTACGAAATTTTAAGGAATAGTACACTTTTATTGTTTTACTTTAAGCATTATTAAAATCACTGCTCTCGAAAAAACTGACGTTTTTAAAAGTTTTTTTTGTATTGATACATGTCCCCTGGGGCAGGACCCAGGTCCCCAAACACTTTTTATGACAATAACTTGCATATAAACCTTTAAAATGAGCACTTTTGATTTTGAACGTTCAAGTCCCATAGACTTTAATAGGGTTCTAAAGTTCACACGAACTTTAGGTCTGTTCGCAGGTTCTGGTGCGAACCGAACAGGGGAGTGTTCGGCTTATCCCTACTCATGATATTGAGTGTTTGTGTTTTGATATTGTATTGGTGAGCATTAACAAGCATTCTTGAGAAAATGATTAAAAATAATTCAAAAACATTTGGTGGGAATTCCCCCGAATCAGGACGTTCTGGAATAAAATATTCTCTCTAATCCAGAAAATAATGAAACTCCAACTGCCGAAAAACCCAACCTTCGCCCTACTTAATGCTAATATCCCCCAAACATCAAAAAATAACCGCAAACTAATTCATTTCATCTTTTTGGGAGCTAGGATGACATTAGCTAAAGCATGGAAACAACCCAGTATCTCCTTTAAAGCGGCTATAAACAAGATCTCCTGGATTATGCTGCAAGAGAAACTCACCAGCTCCTTCTTGAACACCACTCCCCAGTTTGAGGCCACCTGGGAGCCCTGGGCCCACCACTTTGGCATCTCAATGATTCCTGGAGGACAGCCTTAGTCACCTCAGCCCCTTCTGAGCATTTGCCTCTTGGTATGATGACATGTTCATACCACTACACTACCCCTCTCCCCCCCCCACTTTCCTCCTTCTCTTCCCTTTCACTTACTTACTTCTCTACCCAGCCCTTTCGACTATCGGGAACTCTCCCCGATTCTTTTGCAAATTGTATCTCTGTTTAGAGGGCTTTATAGTTGGGGAACTTACAATAAAAAAAAAAGGAGTTCCTGTTCTCTTAAACTATTAACTGTTTACTAAGACCACCCCAGGTTATCAGGGAGGGTCATATAATCGGAGAGGATTCACCTGGCACAGTCTGATCCCCTATGGGGTGCCGGCGTTTACTCTACGAACCCATTAGAATATCACACGCTACTTTAGATACATTTTCTGTAACAGTTTGAACTCTAACAATGGTCTGTTCCCAATCCGTACTCTTATGTTAATCCAACTATGCTTTTTTTCTTGGATTGCATCCAATTTCTCCAAACAATGTTGTGTTTTCATTTACTTTGAAAAATCAATAAAATCTTTGAAAGAAAAAAAAAAATAATTCAAAAGTAACTACATCCCATGAATATAGTTGACAATTTCCACATAATATAACAGACAAACATATCTTCATGGAAACAGATAAAAGTGATATGCTTGAATAAAGGTAGAGGTAAAATATTGCTAACAAAAATATCAAAAGTTGTAATGGTGTATGTAGTGCAGTGCTTCCTTTGAAAGTACACATATGAAATCACCTTGTGCTAATACAAATACACATATCTCCCAGACAATATCAATTAAATATACAAAAATAAAGTAGCATGCATATATTTTTTTTATTAATTTATTTATTACCTTTTTCATTAATCCTCCCGCTTCCCCAATTTCCCCATATTTCAGAAAAAACATTGTAATAACCATTTGTCCATTTTATACAAAGATGTTTAGATAACAATTGAATATATACCTTGCAATATAAATGTAATGCGATTTACTACCATTAATATACCAGTTTATATTTCATGTTGTCACTTCTACAAACACCTTTTGTACCGCGTATAAGCAACTGTAACATTCTACTACTGTATTTTGATTTGTTTGTTCCTGCTGTTCAATCAATAAAAACCTTTGTGAAAGAAAAAAAAATGTCTTAATTAGCAGGGCCCTCTAATTTCTCCTGTTATGAATTGTATTGTAACTTTAACCTAACTTTCTAAAGCGTAGCTCAAACTGTTGGCGCTATATTATTCCTGTCTAATAATAATCCATGCTCCAATCCATTTCACTTCATGTGCAGTACCAATTCACTCCATCCTGCATACACAGTCCATACTGAAATGTATCTGTGACAATTTTATTCCACTATGCATTGTAATACTCCCGTGTGCCTTGTGTGCTTCCATTCCAAATCATTCACAATGGTGCTAGGTGATCGATCCCTTCAGAACCCCACTTGCCTTTTTCCCTGAATGTAAACTAATACAGATACTCCTTGTTTAACGACTTACCTGTTTAACGACCACTCTGACTTATGACCAACTCTCCCCACCCTAACGACCCGATATACATCATTGTATTGTACAGTAAAGTACAGAATTTTTGTTTTTGTTCTGTACTTATCCAAATTAAAACGACGTTATTGAGCTGGAAATTTGTGTTTAGACCTTTTTTTCACAATACAGGGACTTGGAAAATATGAGGATATCATAGAGATAAACCACCACGCATAACTGCAACAAATATTGGAGGACATAGTTAATAAATTCCTGTAAAACTGCTGGGGCGTTACAAAGGCCAAAAGGCATTACGGAGTACTCATAATGGCCTGTTCTGGTATTAAACGCAGTTTTCCACTCATCACCCTCCTTAATCCTCACGAGATTGTATGCCCCTCTCGAATCAAGCTTTGTTGCTTCTTTGAGGCAGTAAAATCAACGGAATCGGATAGGCATTCTTAATCGTGAAAAACGATTGAGACCCCTATAATAAATACAAGGTCTCAGTTCGCCACAAAGAAGAAACCAGCAGAAGATGAGGATTTGTGGATGAAACCTTGAGAAAGTGGATCTGCAACATACTCCTCCATGGCCTTATCCTCCAATACAGACAAAGGGTAAACCTGGCCACGAGGGGTATGGCACCAAGTTACAGGTCAATTGCGCAATCATACGACCGTTGTGGAGGCAAACAACCGGCTTGACCTTTGTCAAAGACATCGCTAAAATCGAGGTAACTCCTCTGGTAGGGAGGAGAGTGATGAGGTGCACAGAACCTTGGCTACCTTCTGTAAGCATGTCTCACTGCATTGTGGTGACCAGGAGAGAACCTCAGCACAGAGCCAATCAAAGGAGGGGTTGTGCCTCTGTAACCAAGGATATCCAATAACCAGTGGAAACTTAGGTGAGGAAATAACTTGGAATTGGATTATCTCATGGTGAAGAGCCCCTACGGCCATGGACAATGGAATCGTCTCATGAGTCACATTGGCAGGCTGTAGGGGTCTCCCGTGAAGAGCCTCAATGGTAAGTGGAGTGTCACACAGCATGCAGTGGCATTGAGTGCTTCGATACAAAGGCAGCATCAATGAACAGGCCTGCAGCCCCAGAGTCGATTAGAGCCTGTATCTCGAGGGATGACTCAGCCCAAGAAATGGTCACCGAAACCAGGGGCTTATCCTCCTGGATTACTGGGGATGAAACAGCGCCACCTAAGGTCTGTTCATGACAGGACCTCAAGGTTTGGGCGTTTCCTGGACGAGTAGGACAGGACTTCAAAAAGTTACCTGCCTGGCCACAATAATGGCACAATGTCTATTTTTTACATTTTTTACAATGTCTTCTACCCTATGGCTATTGCTAATGCCTTTCAAAATTATTATAGTTCCCTTTATAATTTACAGCTAGACCCTAATACTTTTTAACCCACTGATAAGCTTATCAACAAATTTCTAAATTCAGTTAATCTTCCTTCATTAGACCCCCAAGCTTTAGTACACTTGAATGAATCTATTACAGACAAAGAAATTACTAAAGTTATTCAATCCCTACCCTCTAACAGTCCCCAGGAGTAGATGGACTTTCTGCAGAATATTATAAAGCCTTTAGTAGAGGTTTTAACTCCATACCTTAATAAAGTTTTACATTTTGCTGTATCTTCTGCATCTTTTCCAGAAGAAATGTTACAAGCCACTATTGTGACTCTACCCAAACCAGGGAAGAAGCCAAAAAACCCACAAAACTTTAGACCTATTTTGCTCCTTAACCACTTCAGCCCCGGAAGATTTGGCTGCTCAATGACCAGGTCATTATCTGCGATACGGAACTGTGTCAATTTAACTGACAATTGCACAGTCGTGCGATGCTGTACCCAAACAAAATTGATGTCCTTTTTTTCCCCAAAAAAAAAAAGAAATAGAGCTTTCTTTTGGTGGCATTTGATCACCTCTGCAGTTTTTTATTTTTTGCACTATAAACAAAAGAAGAGCGACAATTTTGAAAAAACATAATATCTTTTACGTTTTTCTATAATAAATATCCCACATTTAAAAAATAAAATAAAAAATGTTTCCACAGTTTAGGCCAATATGTATTCTTCTAAATTTTTTTGGTCAAAAAAATTTGCAATAAACGGATATTTATTGGTTTGCAAAAAAGTTATAGTGTCTACAAAAAAGGGGATAGATTTATGGCATTTTTATTATTATTTTTTTTGTTTTCTTTTACTAGTAATGGCGGCAATCTGTGACTTTTATTGGGACTGCGATATTGCGGCGTACAAATTGGCCACTTTTGACAGATTTTTGGGACCATTGACAATTATACAGCGAACAGTACTATAAAAATGCACTGATTACTTTATAAATGTCACTGGCAGGGAAGGGGTTAACACTAGGGGGCGATCAAGGGGTTAACTGTGTTCCGTAGGTGTGTTCTAACTGTAGAGGGGATGGACTGACTAGGGAAAGAGAGAAATCGGTGTTCATACTTTGTAAGAACACACAATCTGTCTCCTCTCCCCTGAGAGTTTACACACACAGATCCTGGATCTGGCTCTGTCAGGAGCGATCGCAGGTGCCCATCATCATCTGCAAAAGGTGAAGCGATGTAAGGTAAAGTCGTTTCGTCCAGTCGTGCCATTCTGCCACAGTAAAACTGCGGTGGCTGGTTGGCGAGCAGTTAATAATGATCTAAAGATATATGTTAAAATATTGGCCATTAGCCTAGCTGATATTACCACTACTTTAATCAAACCTGACCAAGTGGGGTTTGTTAAAGGTAGACAGGCTCCAGACGGTACCCGTCGAATGTTTAAATTACTTAAAATAGTGTAATCCTGCAGAGTGCCAACAGTGTTTCTCACCTTGGATGCAGAAGCATCTGATTGAGTGTCCAGCAAATTTTCTATAACAAACAGTACCCGCCAAGGCTGCCTTCTTTCACCTCTTATATTTTCCCTGATAATGGAACCATTAGCTGAAAAGATACGCTTAGACCTACTGATACAGGGAATTAAAGTTTCAGAATATACTCATAAAACCGGGCTATTTGCTGACAATGTAATTCTCACCCTAATTAACCCGGCTTCTTCGCTGGCTAGATTACAACAAGTGTAAAGCCCCATACACAGGGTCGGATTTTCCGATGGATTCTGTCCTATCAGACAATGTTGTCGGAAATTCCGACCATGTGTAGGCACCATCGGACAGTTTCCATCGGATTGTCCGACGGACAAAGTCCTATCTCCTGCTGGATAGATTTTTTGACAACAAAGTCCGATCACACCAAATCCGATCGTGTGTAGCGAATTCCGACGGACAAAGTGCTACGCATGCTCAGATCACATTACAAGACCAAAGCTATTGGCTACTAGCCTCTACGTAGTCCCGTCGTAGGCAACAAACGTCACCACGTTCAGAATGATCGGATTTTCCGACAACTTTGTCCGACCGTGTGTATGCAACACCAGTGTCGGACTAAATCCGTCGGACCAAATCCGATGGATTTGGTGGTCGGATTTTCCGACCGTGTGTATGGGGCTTTAGAACACTTTGGGAATATGAATAAAAGGAGCCGGCAACACTATAACATCAATCGTATTTATTTTCAAGCCTTCACAGTGAGTACAGTCAGCAGCAGACTAGTTCCGGCAATAAGCCTTGTTCACAGCACTTTGGAATATCTAGTACTATAAACTTAATGTGACTAAATCAGTAATATTGCCAATGTGGATCACACCACGTAATCTGAAGACTCTACAACAATTATATCCTTATCAATGGGTGAATAAGTATAAAAGAGTAAATATCTGCACTAACCTCTACAAAATTTATATAAAACAGGGTGCTTCAGCTCGTAAATAGCCAAAATACTGAAGCTAAAAACATATAAAAAAAGGAAACAAATGCGCATCCACTACTAATCAATTAAGAAAAGTGAATATATGAATCATTTGAAAAAGTGGTGCTAAAAAGGGGGATTGGAATGTTATATCTCAAAAGAAAAAATGTATTTAAGGTGCCAATAATCAACAAATTTAACATAACATGATAAATATAATAATCAATGTGAAAAATGTGATCAAAGTTGCATGTGCTCATAAATAGTAGTCCACATAGATGTAATAATCACAATGTGAGACACTGTATATCTTCCAATATTCTGAAGTCAGGAAATAATATCAATGCCGCTTACCAGATTCGTAGGATCTCAGATTATAGCGATGATCAAAAGACATCTGTGCACAAACCTGCCGGCGGGAATATGATCCTCCTGTAACTTCTTTCAGGGGAAATAACTCCTTTTGTTATTTATTTTTATTTATTTATTTATACACGATTTATATAGCGCCAACAGTTTACGCAGCGCTTTAAAATGTATAGGGGGGGACAACACAATTACAGTACAGTTCAATACAAAAGGTACTGGAGGGCCCTGCTCATAGAGCTTACATTCTAAAGGGATGGATTGGTGGTACAAAAGGTAATAGCTGCAGAGAATGATTTGATGGGGGTGACTCAGAGACAGTTGTTAGGTGGGTGTGTGATAGGCTTCCCTGAATAAATGAGTTTTCAGGGATCTCTTAAAGGTGGACAGGGTAGGGGATAATCGGACATAATGCTGTTACAGCGAGATATACAATTCAAATAAGAGACTTCAAGATTAAAATCACCACATATTTCCAGATGGTCCTGGGTGATCTCATTAGTAGAGGATAGAAGAGAGAGAGACTTCATGGTGTAGTATATCCAAAAATAAGTTATTGTAAAAATGTAGCAATGCTTACATCCAAGAACATCCAAGAACACGGTGAAAAGTAAAATGTTTTAAAAACAGCCGCAGCCGCAGTTCAAGCTGTCCTTCCAGTCAGTCAGCCTCCATTCCCAGTCAATGCCTTGTATGGGGAAATGCATCGGGTGGAGCACTAGACCTTGAAGTAACCAAGCAAACAGCCAGCTGCCTTGGATATCCAGCTATATATAATTGGATATCCCTCTGTAACAGGAGTACTTTCCCCTGAAAGGAGTCAGAGGAGGATTGTATTCCCGCCAGCAGGCTTGTGCACAGGCATCTTTGATCTCTATAATCTGAGTTCATATGAATCTGGTAAGCAGCATTGATCCAGACTTCAGAATATTGGAAGATATACAGTGTCTCACAACACAATTATTACATCTATGTGGACTACTATTGATTCATATATTCACTTTTCTTAATTGATTAGTAGTGGATGCGCGCTTGTTTCCTTTTTTTTTTCCAAAGGGTGACTAAGAGCTTGCAATATCTAGGGATAGCTTTGGTTTTCCCTTCCTCAGCCACCTTTGAGTCCAACTATTCTCAATTAATTTCATGAATTAAGTGCGATATCACCCATATTTCTAAATACAAACTATCCTGACTGGGCTGAGTGACAGCTTTAAAAATGGTAATCTTACCGAAACTACTATTTTAGAACCATACCAATCTCTCTGCCCTCGTAATTTTTTGACACGGTAGAAAGATTATTAAGAAGGTTGGTATGGGGGGAAAATCACCTAAACTTGCCTTTACTACACTAACCAGACATAAACTGAAAGGAGATGTTAATTTTCCAGTAGTTCGTAATTATTACTATGCAATGTTTCTTGATCAACTGAGAGCCTTGTTTGACCAAAGTACTGACAAAATTTGGGTAACAATCGAACAGGCGGTAGTTGAACATAGAGATCTAACCTCCTTGTTAATAGCCAAGTCATTATCATACCCTCTACACTATAACACTTTTCCCTCAATAGATGCATCACTGCAGGCTTGGGTCGCACTGGTTGCTGCGACCTCTGAGGATATAGGAAGGATCCAAAGGGACATCCCACTACAAGTATACGAATTCCTGATCCACTTCTTTAGAGTATCTACATGGCTCCAATGTATCCTTTCTACCTACAATGACCTTCTCTTGAGCCCCATAATTGCTACCTCATATATGCTTATTTAACTGCGTAACTTTCATTCTAAAATTCCAGATACTAAATATAATGTATCTGTGGATGTATGGGAATATTTATCTTCCAACAACCCAAAATTCAAGGGGTTCTCATGGTTTTATAGAGCCCTACAATTCAAAAGGATATTTAATAAAACTGCCAACATGCTTAATTGGGAAATGGGTCTAGGTCTGTCTCCTACACTTTGTGACTGAAAAGGTGTTTTTTAGTCTGGGTTTAACTATTTCCACTGTGTAAACCATTGGGACCTAGCCCTAAAGCTCTTACACAGAAGCTATCTCACACTGTGTAGACTCTCCCCCAGATCTACACTGATTTCTCTGCCTTGTGTTGGAGAGGATGTGGCCAAAAGCACCATCTGCTGCATATACTATGGGAATGCAAAAGTCTCTGTAGTTTCTGGAACTCCATATTCACTTTACATCCTCAATTACAGGAAATATAATTGCCCCTTCTCCAGGGTTAGCTATCCTCAACCTTACAATCAATAAATGTCCAGTGCAAACTCAAACCATAACTACCCATATATTGATTGCTGCCCATCTTACTATTACTTCCAATTGGAAAAAAGCTACAGCCTCAAATCTTTCAGATGTCATACTTAGAATACCCACACTATACAAATATGAAAAGTTATTTGCATATACTTCCCAAACCTGGTCCAGCTTCCAAACCAAGTGGAAAGTATGGAGTTTAGCATTTCCAGAAATGTCTCCTGGTTAGGTTAGGCAAGCTCCTTTATAGATATTACTGAATACTGTTGCTACTAATGAATACTGATATTATTGGTGCTTTATTTTCCTTTCTTTTTTGTCTATTTTTATTTATTAATTATGTTATAATTCTTATTTTTTATTGCACAAAATACTCTATATTTCTCTTGTGCAATCTATGTTTCTCATGTTGGAATGCTATGACTCTATGAGTATAATGCCTAATGCCTATATTCAAAGTATGTCATTCATTTTGTTGACTCTACATGCGCTTTGTTTTGTAAATGTTGAACTTATGCTGCATTTTGTCTACTTGAATATCTGAATTAAAAGAAAATTGGCAAATACACCATACAGAATCGCTTGTCACTGTACAGCAGCACAGAGCATCATGCTGCTGCACATTGACATGAATGAAGTGTACTTTTGTTACAATACTTTTATTTAGGTACCCCAGAACTCCATTCAGACACCAGTAGGGAAAAAATACTCCTGGTAACTACCATTTGTGAATTATTTGCAAAAGAAAAAGCAATGAGAGACAATTTTAATTTCTTCAAACTACTTTGTCTTTGAAATTTCAAAAAACTGCATCTGATCTTGTAGTGTTAATGATTAATAAAACAATTACAAAAAATGAATATGTTTTTCTTTAATGTATAAATGAATTTCATTCATATTTTTATTTTATTATTTAAAAATCAAAACATCTGAATTATGAATTGTTGATTTTTTTTAAAACATATAAAACCTAAAGGGATTTTTCTTGGTAAGTATGTTTTTTAGTCAGAGTGCATTGTACAAATAAATAGCAATAAATCATAGAGGGTGGCCAAAGGAAAGCACAGAATTACAGAACATTCTGATCTTTTGGGACCACGTGCAATTGCATTGAATATTTTGTAGCTAATCAACAGTATTCAATATCACTATAGGGAAACTACTGTGTGCAGAGCAAAAGAATGAGATGGAGTCTGTGCAGGCGTTGGGAGGAAAAATATTAAAACATTTAAAACATTTGTGACAGCTTGTTGACAGGTGGTCCATTATTTCCATTAGTTGTACAATCTTTAGAGTCAGTTTGATTATAGCATAAAAGTAGCTGTGCGTAAAAGAGCATTTTCTGATTCAGGAAGAAAAAGGTTATTGTAGAAATAGTGGGAGGGTTTTGTTCTTAGCAGCAGTGTGGAAAAAAGTTGGAATGGAAAATAACTATGCAAAATGTAAATGATGGGAGGCTGTTATATGAAAGGAAATACTTTCAATTCTTATCACATTTTAATGCAGTGCCAGCTAAATGTCATGTTGCCAGAATGGTATTAAAGAAAATAAATGACCATGTTTATAGTTTTTATTTTTCTAAAGTTACTTTTATAACTTTATGTACCAAGTTTTCATTGAAATAGACAAGTAAAACTGACAAAAGTAGGACTGGAGAACTGAAATAATATAACCATCAACACTCAAAAGGACTTCAGTACAAAATAGTTATTTTACTTCTGCATTTCATTTTTGTCCTAAGGATTATGAACAAAACCCTCCAGGTGATTTTTTTCAATTTCACTTCATAGTGAAAAAGATAAAATTTCTGTCTCTGCAAAACAGTCAAATTAGTTGCCTGGCCCACAACATTGGCATAATAATGCTTTACTTCCTATAGATTTGTATATTATTGGTAGTAAGAAAATAATTTGGTCCATATTTTTTCACTCTCCATTTCTCATATGGCAGAACATGCAAAGATAACAGAATTATAGAATATAGGATAGAAAAACTGTATCACTTTTATCCAACAAACACATATCCACACTTCAAAATGTTGGTGTAGCAGCTTGGCAGTGGAAGGGTAAGCATAACAGCAGCTGTTCAGGACCAACCACTAGTCATTGATTAAACAACAGAAAGAAGAAAGAATGGGACTTTGTGTGAGGCGGGGCACTGAATGGATACCTTATTCAAATCATTTTTGATTAAGTGTATCATAGTATTTTGTGTCTGTATTTACAGATGGACACTCTCTATAACGTGATTTGTTATTAATAAATCATTTTATAAATGATCTGAATAAGGTATCCATTCATTGACCTGCCTCACACAAAGTCCCATTTCTTTCTTCTTTCTGTTGTTTAATACATATCAGGGATGGAGGCTTGCCACTGCTACATTCAGGTTGTGTTAGGTCGCATCATTATATTGCACTAGTCATTGAGCCAAATGTATGGAGCCGTACCCACCAAAACAAGATTTCAGCAACGATGTCTCAACCTCCACATGGACAACAGGCAAGTACCAGAGAATGTAGGCGGGTTCTTTCCCCCCTTTTTCAAGTTAGCCCACAGGAGATTACTAGCCAGTTTTAAAAAATATATATATATTATTTTAAATAAATTCTTTCAGAATGAAATAATGGAAAATGTATACTTCCCTCCCTTTTCCGCCTTCCTTCGAATTTATCCAAAAAATTTCTAATCTTGTTCCGAGTGCACTAAATTGTGGCCTCATCATACAGACTGGCTCCCCCTACATCCAGCATGCTTTCCGAACAGGCATTCAGTGTTGCCGGAGGTTTTGTGACAGATAAGAGAATGTGTCTGTCCACAGACTCCGTGGACTGGCTAACATTTATCAAAATGAATCAGTCCTGGATTAGCAGCAGCTATCAAGTCCCTGGTGCCGATGTCGCTGATTAAGTGCTTTCTGGATCTTGAATCTCTGAAAGACTCTCTAGGCTGCCTAGCTTTGTGGATGTTGATTTCATCTGGCCCCACCGACACATATCATGCAATTTTTGACAGCAAGGCCAATTCTTGCTTTCATCAAGAGTACCTCTATAGGGGTTACGGTGTGAAGGTACCCCCAACACCCAAAGACCAATTGTTCGACACCTGTTTGACAAGTGCATATCATTGCAATTTTTGACAGCAAGGCCAATTCTTGCTTTCTTCAAGAGTACCTGTATAGGGTTATGGTGTGAAGGAACCACCGATACCCAAAGATCAATTTTTACGCACCTGTTTGACAGGTGCATATCATTGCAATTTTTGACAGCAAGGTAAATTCTTGCTTTCATTGAGAGTGCCTGTATAAGGTTTACGTATGAAGGCACTATTGACACCCAAAGTCCAATTTTTTCCCCACAAAAGTGGAGTTACCCTTTAACAAATACTGGTTAGTAGAGAGGAGGAAACCTACCAAAACAAATTAATAAACACTGGAAATAAATATAATCACTTTGAGTAACATAAACTTTAAATTGTCACATGCAATTTAACAACCCATTTGAAAAGAACATACTGTATGTATAAAATAAAAAAAAAAAACCTCTTACAATACAAATGCTTAAACAAAAATAAAATGTACATAACAGTCTAAGCAAGTTTCCTGTATAGTAGATACAGTATCTCACAAAAGTGAGTACAACCCTCACATTTTTGTAAATATTTTATTATATCTTTTCATGTGACAACACTGAAGAAATTACACGTTGCTACAATGTAAAGTAGTGAGTGTACAGCTTGTATAACAGTGTACATTTTATGTCCCCTCAAAATAACTCAACACACAGCCATTAATGTCTAAACCGCTGGCAACAAAAGTGAGTACACCTCTAAGTGAAAATGTCCAAATTGGACCCAATTAGCCATTTTCCCTCCCAGTGTCATGTGATTTATTAGTGTTACAATGTCTCAGGTGTGAATGGGGAGCAAGTTTATTAAATTTGGTGTTATCGCTCTCACTCTCTCATATTGGTCACTGGAAGTTCAACATGGTACCTCATGGCAAAGAACTCTCTGAGGATCTGAAAAAAAGAATTGCTGCTCTACATAAACATGGCCTAGGCTATAAGAAGATTGCCAAGACCCTGAAACTGAGCTGCAGCATGGTGGCCAAGACCATACTGCAGTTTAACAGGACAGGTTCCACTCATAACAGGCCTCGCCATGGTCGCCCAAAGAAGTTGAGTGAACGTGCTTAGCGTCATATACAGAGGTTGTCTTTGGGAACTAGACTTATGAGTGCTGCCAGCATTTATGAAGAGGTTGAAGGTGTGGGGGGTCAGCCTGTCAGTGCTCAAACCATACGCCGCACACTGCATCAAATTGGTCTGCATGGCTGTTGTCACAAAAGGAAGCCTTTTCTAAAGATGATTCACAAGAAAGCCTGCAAACAGTTTGCTGAAGACAAGCAGACTAAGGACATGGATTACTGGAACCATGTCCTGTGGTCTAATGAGACCAAGATAAAAACTATTTGGTTCAGATGGTGTCAAGCATGTGTGGCAGCAACCAGGTTGGGAGTACAAAGTCAAGTGTGTCATGCCTACAGTCAAGCATCGTGGTGGGAGTATCATGGTCTGGGGCTGCATGAGTGCTGCCGGCACTGGGGAGCAACAGTTCATTGAGGGAACCATGAATGCCAACATGTACAGTGGTGTGAAAAAGTGTTTTCCCCCTTCCTCATTTCCTGTTCCTTTGCATGTTTGTCACACTTAAGTGTTTCGGAACATCAAACCAATTTAAACAATAGTCAAGGACAACACAAGTAAACACAAAATGCAATTTGTAAATTAAGGTGTTTATTATTAAAGGTGAAAAAAAATCCAAACCATCATGGCCCTGTGTGAAAAAGTGATTGCCCCCTAAACCTAATAACTGGTTGGGCCACCCTTAGCAGCAACAACTGCAACCAAGCGTTTGCGATAACGTGCAATGAGGCTTTTACAGCGTCCTGGAGGAATTTTGGCCCACTCAACTTTGCAGAATTGTCCTAATTCAGTTACATTAGAGGGTTTTCGAGCATGAACGGCCTTTTTAAGGTCATACCACAACATCTCAATAGGATTCAGGTCAGGACTTTGGGTAGGCCACTCCAAAGTCTTAATTTTGTTTTTCTTCAGCCATTCGGTGGTGGACTTGCTGGTGTGTTTAGGATCATTGTCCTGCTGCAGAACCCAAGTTCGTTTCAGCTTGAGTACACGAACAGATGGTCGGACATTCTCCTTCAGGATCTCTTGGTAGACAGCAGAATTCATAGTTCCTTTTATCACGGCAAGTCTTCCAGGTCCTGAAGCAGCAAAACAGCCCCAGACCATCACACTACCACCACCATATTTTACTGTTGGTATAATGTTCTTTTTCTGAAATGCAGTGTTCCTTCTACGCCAGATATACTTGGACACACACCTTCCAAAGAGTTCCACTTTTGTCTCATCGGTCCACAGAATGTTGTCCCAAAAGTCTTGGGGATCATCAAGATGTGTTGTGGAGAAATTTAGATGAGGTTTGATGTTCTTTTTGCTCAGCAGTGGTTTTCTCCTTGGAACTCTGCCATGCAGGCCATTTTTGCCCAGTCTTTTCCTGATGGTGGAGGCATGAACGCTGACCTTAACTGAGGCAAGTGAGGCCTGCAGTTCCTTGGATGTTGTTGTGGGGTCTTTTGTGACCTCTCGGATGAGTCGTCGCTGCGCTCTTGGGGTAATTTTGGGCGGCCGGCCACTCCTGGGAAGGTTCACCACTGTTCCATGTCTTCGCCATTTGTGGATAATGGCTCTCACTGTGGTTCGCTGGATTCCCAAAGCTTTGGAAATGGCTTTATAACCCTTTCCAGACTGATAGATCTCAATTACTTTCTTTCTCAATTGTTCCTGAATTTCTTTGGGTCTCGGCATGATGTGTAGCTTTTAAGGATTCTGGTGGACCTTACTGTGTCAAGCAGCTCCTATTTAAGTGATGCCTTGATTGTGAACAGGTGTGGCAATAATCAGGCCTGGGTGTGGCTAGAGAAATTGAACTCAGGTGTGGACAACCACAGTTATAGTATGTTTTAACAAGGGGGGCAATCACTTTTTCACACAGGGCCATGATGGTTTGGATTTTTTTTCACCTTTAATAATAAACACCTTCATTTACAAATTGCATTTTGTGTTTACTTGTGTTGTCCTTGACTATTGTTTAAATTGGTTTGATGTTCCGAAAAACACTTAAGTGTGACAAACATGCAAAGGAACAGGAAATGAGGAAGGGGGCAAACACTTTTTCACACCACTGTATAATAAAATATTTACAAAAATGTGAGGGGTGTACTCACTTTTGTGAGATACTGTATATAGTGGGTATATAAAAGAACCCCCTCCCCCCCTTTAAAAAAATCACAACCTGAAATGAAGACAGACACAGTTTTTGTTTTATCCACCTGTATTTACTCAGAGCAACTTATAACATTAAAGTGAAATATATAGCACCAACATGTCAGAAAATAAATTATAAATATAAATAATTGAAAAACAGAATCACTGAGCTGGATAAAGGATCACCCCCTGTGTCAGTATTTTGTTGACCCACCTTTTGCTTTAATTACAGCCTTTAGTCTGTTGGGATATGTCTCTACTAACTTTGCACATCTAGAATTTTCAATATTTGCCCACTCTTCTTTGCAGAAGTGCTCAAGTTTAGTTAAATTTGATGGTGACTGTTTGTAGACTGCAGTCTTCAAGTCATTCCACAGATTTTCAATGGGTTTTAAGTGTGGGCCCTGACTAGTCCATATCATTTTTAATAACATTCAATTACAATATGACTTGTGTCGCAATTATATACAGTATATTATTTTTTCTTTATTTGATATTTTTTCCCCACAAAAGTGGAGTTACCTTTTAACAAATACTGGTTAGTAGAGAGGAGGAAACCTACCATTAAGGATGAGCCCGGTGTTCGATTCGAACCCATGTTCGAATCGAGCACCGGGTGTTCGCTCGCTCGGCGAGCCCAGAACTATTGGGGCCGCTCGCATCACATTCGTGTGATGCGAGCGGCCCCGCAATGCATTGCGGCCCGCGCAGTGCAATGCTGGCTGATGATTGGCCAAGCATGCACTGTGACCCCGCATGCTTGGCCAATCACAGCGCCGGCAGCGAGGAGAGCCATAATTGGCTACAGGCAGGATGCCTGTAGCCAATTATAGCTCAGGGGCTTTAGTACACGCCCCACGGTATAAGAGGCCGCCGCGCCGGCGGCCTCGCATATTATGTTTCAGTCAGTGTCAGCGTGTCAGTGTGCTGCTGACTGCTGACAACAATATGTGCTCTATTTCTGGGGATATGTGTGTGCATGCTGTTAGAACAGCATTGCAGTATCACATCTGGGGGGTGTCTATAGGTGGCCTGTGAAGGGGGCAGGTTTCCTGTGCTTAGAACTTTCCCTGCAAAAAAGTGTCATTTTTGCAGGAAAAAAGCTATTTAAAATCACTCGCGGCTAATGAATTGATGGCTCCTGTAACACAGAGAACTGTCATTCATTAATAAAAAACAAAAAAGCGTAGGGGTCCCCCCAAATTCAATAACCAGGCCCTTCAGGTCTGGGATGGATATTAAGGGGAACCCCAGCCAAAAAAAAATGGCGTAGGGTCCCCCTCAAAATCCATACCAGACCCTTGAGGTCTGGTATGGATTTTAAGGGGAACCCTAGCCAAAAAAAATGGCGTGGGGTCCCCCTCAAAATCCATACCAGACCCTTATCCGAGCACGCAACCTGGCAGGCCGCAGGAAAAGAGGGGGGGCGAGAGCGCCCCCCCCTCTCGCCTGAACCGTACCAGGCCACATGCCCTCAACATTGGGAGGATGCTTTGGGGGTCTAAGACCCCTAAAGCACCTTGTCCCCATGTTGATGAGGACAAGGGCCTCTTCCCCACAACCGTGCCCGGTGGTTGTGGGGGTCTGCGGGCGGGGGGCTTATTGGAATCTGGAAGCCCCCTTTAACAAGGGGACCCCCAGATCCCGCCCCCCCCCTGTGTGAAATGGTAAGGGGGTACCCTACCATTTCACCAAAAAAGTGGCAAAAATGGTAAAAATGACAGGAGACAGTCTTTGACAATTCCTTTATTAAAATCTTCTTTCTTCATCCTTCGGTTTCTTCATCTTCTCCTTCCTTCATCTTCTTCCATCTTCTTCTTCCATTTTCTTCTTCCTCCGATCCGCTTCTTCTTGCGCTGGTCTTCTCGTCCTTCTCGTCCGGCATCTTCTTCCGTCGGCGTCCGCGTCGGCGTCGGTGTCGGTGTCTTCTTGGGCCGCTCCGCGCAATGGGAGGCTCCCGCTGTGTGAGGCTCCGCTCCATCTGACAGGTCTTTTATAATGGAGGGCACCTGGTGACCCCGCCCCCTCTGACGCATAGAGACGTCATGGGGAATTCCATGATGGCTTTCCCCATGATGTCAGAGGGGGGCGGGGTCACAAGGTGCCCCCCGTTTTAAAAGACCTGTCAGATGGAGCGGAGCCTCACACAGCGGGAGCCTCCCATTGCGCGGAGCGGCCCAAGAAGACACCGACACCGACGCCGACGCGGACGCCGACGGAAGAAGATGCCGGACGAGAAGGACGAGAAGACCAGTGCAAGAAGAAGCGGATCGGAGGAAGAAGAAAATGGAAGAAGAAGATGGAAGAAGATGAAGGAAGGAGAAGATGAAGAAACCGAAGGATGAAGAAAGAAGAAAGAAGATTTTAATAAAGGAATTGTCGAAGACTGTCTCCTGTCATTTTTACCATTTTTGCCACTTTTTTGGTGAAATGGTAGGGGTACTTTTGTACCCCCTTACCATTTCACACAGGGGGGGGCCGGGATCTGGGGGTCCCCTTGTTAAAGGGGGCTTCCAGATTCCGATAAGCCCCCCGCCCGCAGACCCCCACAACCACCGGGCACGGTTGTGGGGAAGAGGCCCTTGTCCTCATCAACATGGGGACAAGGTGCTTTAGGGGTCTTAGACCCCCAAAGCATCCTCCCAATGTTGAGGGCATGTGGCCTGGTACGGTTCAGGCGAGAGGGGGGGCCGCTCTCGTCCCCCCCTCTTTTCCTGCGGCCTGCCAGGTTGCGTGCTCGGATAAGGGTCTGGTATGGATTTTGAGGGGGACCCCACGCCATTTTTTTTGGCTAGGGTTCCCCTTAAAATCCATACCAGACCTCAAGGGTCTGGTATGGATTTTGAGGGGGACCCTACGCCATTTTTTTTTTTTTTTTTTGGCTGGGATCCCCCTTAATATCCATCCCAGACCTGAAGGGCCTGGTTATTGAATTTGGGGGGACCCCTACGCTTTTTTTTTTTTTTCATTTTTTTTATTTTTTATCAATTACTTTTTTTTATGAATGAGTTTCAATGAATCACTGTTCTCTGTTTTACGGGAGCCGTGAATTAACATTAGCCGCGAGTGATTTTAAATAGCTTTTTTACTTTCAAAAATGACACTTTGCGCAGAGACAGTTCTAAACACGGGAAACATGCGCCCCTTCACAGGCATACTATAGACACCCCCCAGGTACGAAATTTAAAGGAATATTACACTTTTATTGTTTAAATTTAAGCATTATTAAAATCACTGCTCCTGAAAAAACGGCCGTTTTTAAAAAAAAAATTTGCATTGATACATGTCCCCTGGGGCAGGACCCAGGTCCCCAAACACTTTTTATGACATTAACATGCATATTAGCCTTTAAAATGAGCACTTTTAATTTTGAACGTTCGCATCCATTATAACTAATAGGGTTCTAAAGCTCGCACGGACTTTAGGTCCGTTCGCGGGTTCTGGTGCGAGCCAAACGGGGGGGTGTTCGGCTCATCCCTACCTACCATTAAACAACAAACAAAAATAGAAAACGTGCTGGTGTAACTAGTGATAATAAACACAGGTGCTGGCAAACAATAGTAAGACAAACTAAATAAACATACTGTATGTATCATATATGTTGCCATGCTAACATAGTGAAAATAAATTGCTAAAAACAAAAGTCTTTATCAAAATAGAATCTAGCAAATGTAAATAGAGTGTATGAAATGGTCCAAATCCAATGTATGTATTGAGGAAAACGTCACTGATATTGTGCAGAGATCATGCGGCTCCATTAATGTAGTCATCATGTGAGCCATCACCATTTTTAGAAATGCACTCTTACCAAACTGAAATTACCCCACTACAAAGTCTGATTAGCCTGTTATAAATACTTCCAATGGGAGCATTCAGTTCACACCCATTGGTTCCAATATGTCAGGCTTACTTTCTCTCCAAGATTAGTAAGGACAATGGTGACCATATGTATAATCGAATATCCACATGGAATCAAAGCAAGAAAAGCCACATAGTTTAAATCAGCTAAAAACTTTAATGTAAACACATGATACATACTCTACACACATGATAAAATAGGTTAAGTGCATTAAAAAGTCACAATTTCAAGCTGTACAGTAAAGTTTCCAACTCCAAAGAATCGCGGCAGTGTTGTGTGCGTAGGTTCCGCCCTACGCTCATTTCATCCCATAGAACATCATCTGGGGTATGATGTGCAGGAGAGGAGTGCATTCCACATGCCTACACTCATCTTTGCACCCCAGCCCCCCTGCACCCCTCCTCTTTGCTCATGTTTGCACTCCAAACTGTAATTCCTTCTGCTCATCTTTGCAGTTCAGGCTAATGGCAGGCTCAGTGACAGTGGCAGACAGGGCTTGATTACATCCCCAATGTTGACAGCATTCAGCAAAGGTGATGGTGGACTGGGGCTCAGGGGAGTTTGATATACCTATTAATGCACCCTGATTTACATATCAATGCTTCCTGCCACCCGCAATTTACATAGCAATGCTGTCCGCATTATATATCAATACAGCCCGTGATTTACATATCAATCACCTGTACACACACAGAGCAGGGCTGAGCAGCATTAGTGACTAACTGGACTGGGCCTATCTTAGGGTAGATAGCCCCTATGTTAACCGCTTCAGCTTTGGAAGATTTTACCCCTTTCCTGACCAGAGCACTTTTTGCAATTAGGCACTGCGTCGCTTCAACTAAAAATTGCGCTGTTGTGCAACGCTGTAAAAATGCACTGATTACTGTGTAAATGACACTGGCAGGGAAATGGTTAAACACTAGGGGTGATCAAGGGGTTAAGTG
Source organism: Lithobates sylvaticus (assembly GCA_028564925.1). Lineage (NCBI taxonomy): Eukaryota > Metazoa > Chordata > Amphibia > Anura > Ranidae > Lithobates > Lithobates sylvaticus. Next base: position 439,075,796 of record CM053027.1, on the reverse strand, counting down.
TGTCCTAGGGAGTGATTATAACTGTGGGGGGAGATTGGCTTCCACTCACATGACAGTGATCACTGCTCCTGATGACAGGGAGCAGTGATCTCTGTCATGTCACAAGGCAGAACGGGGAAATGCCTTGTTTACATAGGCACTTCCCCGTTCTGCGGCTCCATGGCACAATCGCCGGGAGACCAGTGGACATCGAGTCCACTGGTTCCGCGGGCACGGTCATGCTGTACATGGCAGCTTGTGCGTGCCTGCTAGCCCCGTCAATTAAAGGGGATGTACAGGTATGCCCATTTGCCCAGCGCTGCCATTGTGCTGACGTATATCACCGTGCGGCATTCAGCAAGTGGTTAATCCAGCCCTGTTGGCTGTGCCACATAATTGGTGATTGATTCTTAACTCCATTTGGTTCTAGTGTTCAAAAGAATCAATTACCTCTTATAACTTTGGCCTGTGTCTTTGGTTGGTCTGTTATTCTCTCGATCTCATCTCCCATGTGTCTCAAATCAGATCTTAAACCTGACATTTAGACATGGCAAACCAATGAAGGCTTTTGACTAAATCCCAGCAGATACTATACAACACTATATCCTCAACAGCTCTTTGTCGGGGGGGGTTTACATTTTGTAAAATAGAGTGACAGCTAATAGTATTCCAGGGTGAGAGAGGCTGCAGAGTGCAATATGTTACCACAGAGCTATGTAACATAGCATATTCCCACAGCATCTTTGCAGTGAATTGCAGTTTTAAGGCCTCAGGAGACTGGAATGTAAGTCAACCTGCATTCACTGTGATTTCATAAGATCCATCAGTCTTTTTTAGGATTACTAAGTGTCAGCAATAACTTCTGTTACTGTGTCTCTGTTATTTAAAAGTAAAAAAATGAACAAAAAAATATAAAAATTAGTTGTGCCCATTGAGGGAAGCCCGTGTGTTTGAAAGCTGGCTCACCAGAGCCAAGGAGCTTGTTTAAAGAACCCCCATGCATTTGCACCATTGTAATAAGCACTGAAATCCCAGAGCCTATTAAATATGTTTTTCTCCTGTTAACAGTTTACTCCGGTTCTGATTCCTTAAAAAAACAGGCTGTCATTTTTCCATTTATCCTCCCTTTGCATTTATATTATGGACACACAGAGCCAGCTCTGGACTGAGAATGAATTAATGCCCTGAAAGCAAGTCGTTTCCTATGGGGGCACTCGGTGGGGGGAGGGGCCAGGAGTGCCAATTGTAGACCCGAGAAGAGGAGGATCAAAACCATTGCACAGAGCAGGTAAGTATAACATGTTGCTTTCTTTTTTTTTTTTTATCTTTACAATCACTTTCAATCCAATTACAATGTGCCTGCTCAATCCCACAGAAATGTAAGTCTATCCAAAAAGGCTCAATAGGCGTACATGAAATTGCTAACATTTTTCTGTAATTTAAAATAAAAATTGATTCTTTTATTTCTAGATGTAATCTGCTTGCTGTATATATCTCAAAATTATTGGCCTGTCCAAAATGATATAAAACTTTGGTTGTAAATCTGTATATTTATCCTCTTCTGTCTGAGGAAAAACAATTTTTAACTATAATGCCCCGTACACACGATCAGATTTTCCGACAACACATTTTGGATGTGAGCTTGTTGGTGGAAAGTCTGACCGTGTATATGCTCCATCGAATATTTGTTGTCAAACTTTCCGCCAACAAATGTTGGCTAGCAGATTTCAAATTTTCTGCCAACAAATGTTTGTTGTCAGACTTTCTGATCGTGTGTACACAAGTCCGTCGGACAAAAGTCCATGCATGCTCGGAATCAAGTACGAGCCGGAAGTGCTCGGTCTTGTAAAACTAGCGTTCGTAATGGAGATATCACGTACGTTTTGTACATCACTACGTTCGTAATTGTTGGCCAACATTTGTGTGACTGTGTGTATGCAAGACAAGTTGGAGCCAGCATCCTTCAAACAAAAAGCCATGGTTTTGTTGTCAAAAAGTCTGATCGTGTGTACATAAGGCTCCATGCACAATAGGAGCAGAAAAAAACATCAGTGTTTTAGCTGGAAAAATGTGGCATAAAAAAACGCAAATTCATCTGACATTAATGAAATCTGACATTAATGAACTAATCCCTGACCAGGATCTTCCCGCCCAAGATAAACACTTATTGACTACACCACATAGCCCTCCCAACCCCCCTCCCCTCTTTTCTCTTCTTCTTTTCCAGAAGGAATGGGCCTCCCACCACTACCCAAGGGATGAGTTCGGGAGACCCCATGTCAATGTTTTCCAATCGCAGCTTTCCAACACTAGGTGTCTAACAAACCCAATCCCCACCACCCTACAATAATATCACACCACAACCACTTAACTATTAGCGGAGACTGAGGAGATAACCACTAACCCATCAATCCTTCTGACCTCCCCCCTCCATCTCCACCCCCTCCCCCACCTCTTTTTGCCTTCCGCCCTATCCCTTCACCTCTCTGTCTGCCGCCATCCTCTAAGACCCAGTTTTACTACCTGTTGCTAGTTGGATGTTCAAGATAGAACTCCTCCGGCTGGCAACTTCATATTCCTTTGGATTGAATTATCATACAAATGCCCACACCACTATTCACGCATATGGAATCTCCCCTGACTATTTTTACCACAAGACATAAAGATGTGCTATGGTATTTAGTAATATTCACTGTAAAGTTGAATTACTGTTGATCTTTTTACCATGCATAACACTTAATCTTCCTCTGGATTTTAAATTGTTTACTCATGAGACCTGTGATATCCAGGCTTTTGATGCATTTGTCTTACCCACAACAACCAATGTTCTTTGATTCCTAAATGATTGTATAATAATACTGTAATCTTGCTACTGTTATTCAATAAAAAACAACGCAAATTGAGAGCAAACAACAAAGTTTAGGCGAGTTTAACCACTTCAGCCCCGGACCAATTGTCAGCTTAAGGACCAGAGGTCTTTTTTCAATTTCGCACTGCACTACTTTAACTGGTAATTGCGCGGTCATGCAATTTTGTAACCAAACAAAATTTGCGTCCTTTTCTTCCCACAAATAGAGCTTTCTTTTGATGGTATTTGATTGCCTCTGTGATTTTTATTTTTTGCGATATAAACGGAAAAAGAGCGAAAGAAAAAGAGATTTTCTACTTTTTGTTATAAGAAAAATCTAATAAACTCAATTTTAGTCAAACATTTGGGCCAAAATGTATTCAGCCACATGTCTTTAGTAAAAACAATGCCAATAAGCGTATATTTATTGGTTTGCGCAAAAGTTATAGCGTCTACAAACTAGAGTACATTTTCTGGAATTTACACCGCTTTTAATTTATGACTGCCTATTTCATTTCTTGCGGTGCTAAAAGGGCAGGGGAGTACAAAACCCCCCCAAATGACCCCATTTTGGAAAGTAGACACCCCAAGCTATTTGCTGAGAGGCATGTTGAGCCCATTGAATTTTTTTTTTTAGTCCCAAGTGATTGAATAAAGACAAAAATAAAAAATACATTTTTTTTTTCAAAAAGTTGTCACTAAATGATATATTGCTCACACATGCCATAGTTATATGTGGAATTGCACCCCAAAATACATTTTGCTGCTTCTCCTGAGTATGGGGATACCACATGTGTGGGACTTTTTGGGAGCCTAGCCGCGTACGGGGCCCCGAAACCCAAGCACCGCCTTCAGGATTTCTAAGGGTGCAAATTTTTGATTTCACTCCTCACTACCTATCACAGTTTCGAAGGCCATAAAATGCCAAAATAGCACAAACCCCCCCCAAATGACCCCATTTTGGAAAGTAGACACCCCAAGCTATTTGTTGAGAGGCATGGTGAGTATTTTACAGCTCTCATTTGTTTTTGAAAATGAAGAAAGTAAAGAAAAAAAAAATTTTTTTTTTCTTTTTTCAATTTTCAAAACTTTGTGACAAAAAGTGAGATCTGCAAAATACTCACCATACCTCTCATCAAATAGCTTGGGGTGTCTACTTTCCAAAATGGGGTCATTTTTTGGGGTTTTATGCCATCTGGGCATTCCATGGCCTCCGAAACTGTGATTGGCAGTGAGAAGTGAAATAAAAAAATTACACCCTTAGAAAGCCTGAAGGCGGTGCTTGGTTTTTGGGGTTCCGTACGCAGCTAGGCTCCCAAAAAGTCCCACACATGTGGTATCCCCGTACTCAGGAGAAGCAACATAATGTATTTTGGGGTGTATTTCCACATCTGCCCATGACATGTTTGAGCAATATATCATTTAGTGACAACTTTTTGTAAAAAAAAAATATATATATTTTTTTTTCATTATTCAATCTCTTGGGACAAAAAAAAAAAAATATTTAATGGGCTCAACATTGCTCTCAGCAAATAGCTTGGGGGGTCTACTTTCCAAAATGGGGTCATTTGGGGGGGGGGGTTGAACTGTCCTGGCATTTTATGCACAACATTTAGAAGCCTATGTCACACGTCACCCACTCTTCTAACCACTTGAAGACAAAGCCCTTTCTGACACTTTTTGTTTACATGAAAACATTTTTTTTTTTTGCAAGAAAATTACGTTGAAACCCCAAACACTAGATATATTGTTAAAGCAAAGGCCCTACAGATTAAAATGGTGGGTGTTGCATTTTTTTTTCCACACAGTATTTGCGCAGCGATTTTTCAAACGCATTTTTTGTGGAAAAAATACACTTTTTTTTATTTTAATGCACTAAAACACACTATATTGCTCAAATTTTTGATTAAATAAAAAATATGATCTTAGGCCGAGTACATGGATACCAAACACGACATGCTTTAAAATTGCGCACAAACACGCAGTGGCGACAAACTACATACATTTTTAAAAGCCTTTAAAAGCCTTTACATGATACCACATTAGATTCACGGAGGAGGTCTACTGCTAAAATTACTGCCCTCGATCTGACCTTCGCGGTGATACCTCACATGCATGGTGCAATTGCTGTTTACATATGACGCCAGACCAACGCTTGTGTACGCCTTTGCGCAAGAGAAGGGGGGGCAGGGGTGCTTTTTTTTTTTTTTTTAGTTTTTTTTTTATTCATTTAGCTTTTTTTTTTAGTTTTAAACTGTTCCTTCCATTTTTTTTCTTTGTTATGATTTTTATTGTTATCTCAGGGAATGTAAATATCCCCTATGATAGCAATAGGCAGTGACAGGTACTCTTTTTTTGAAAAAATTGGGGTCTATTAGACCCTAGATCTTTCCTCTGCCCTCAAAGCATCTGACCAAGATTGGTGTGATAAAATGCTTTCCCAATTTCCCAATGGCGCGGTTTATATCCGGGAGGGGGGACATTCCCTCCCACTGCTTGTAAAAGCAGTCTGGAGGCTAATTACCCGCTAGAATTGCTTTTACATGAAAGTCGATCACTGGCTGAAAAGAATGATACCAAGATGATACCTAAACCTGCAGGCATCATTCTGGTATAACCATTCAAAGTCCAGCAACATACTGGACATATATTGTAATCTTTTTTTTTCATGCAGCCTCTTGGCTGAACGAAAAAAAGAGATTGATTGGTGGGTATGCCCACCATTAGAATACCTCCCTTCATCCACCCACTTCTAATGATGGGCATACATGCACCATTTATATATGCCGATGCATGGGGGCATCCTCCCGCAAAAGTTATGCCGTGTACACACGGTCGGAATTTCGACCGTATGTACGTGGCATTAGGAGCCAATCGCTCCTCCCCCCCCTGCTGCCCCCATGCTTCGGCACATATGCTCTTTTTTTAACTGTGGTGGTGAAATCACCTCCTACAGCGTTGGAGTCGTGGCTTTATGTATGGTGGGAGCAAACGCTGTTGCTGTCAAGATAAATAAATCCGCGCTGCAACTGAATGGCGCACCTGAAAACAAAAAAATGCTTAACACTAAAACACAGTAAACAAAATTACATACCTGAAAAGCAAGCATGATAAAACATAATAAAACATTGCAGAATAGAATGGAGTAAAAAAAGAGCAACAATAGAGAGAGAATAGAGAGAGAGAGAGAACAATAAAACGACAACTATTTTTTTTTTTTTTTTTTTTTTGAGATTCACAGGTAAAAAAGCTCCTGACTGTTAGTGACTGAATCAAAACGCTACCACAAAAAAAATGTTAGCGATCGCAGGGATCAGGCCTGACTCTGCGAACGCTGCAGTTATGTGTGCTTAGTGTTTTGTAAGTGACAGTGATCGATCGATACTGCACTTGGGTGGGCTGGGCTGGGCGGAGGGGGAAAACGCAGGTGCTAGCAGGTATCTGGGCTGATCCCGCTAACAATGCGTTTTTTTGGAACCCTAAACTGCTGGGACGCTAGTATAGATCTGATCAGATCAGATATTGATCTGTTCAGATACTGTGCCACTAAGGGAGGTGTATGCTTTGCGCGTGGGTGTTTGCGGTACTGGCACTAACCTGGGGCGACGCAGACCTTATTTGACCCTAAAACCTAATTGATATCACCCGCTGGGCGATCAGGGGGTTAAACCGTTATTGGGTAATAAATGGCGGGTGCCCTGACAGTATAAAAAACAAGCTAACTAACCAGCGTCACCCGTAACAGTAATACGGTGATCACCTGGCGGTTAACCTAAAAAAAAAAATGGCTACCTAGCGGCACCAGTGACACTAATGCAGCGATCAGAAAAACAATCGCTTAGTGACACTGGCAAAAGAGGGTGAAAGGGTTAACTAGGGGCAATCAGGGGGTTAAACCTTTATTAGGTAATATATGGGGGTACCTGACGCTATATAAAAACCTGACGGGGAACCTAAATAACGAAATAACTAACTGGCTAACCAGCGTCACCAGTGACACTTATACGGTGATCACTGGTGAAAGGGTTAACTCTAGGGGCAATCAGGGGGTTAAAACCTTTAGGTTGTAATATGGGGGTACCTGACCTATAAACCTATTTATGAACCTATATAAACCTGGCGGTTAACCTAAAAAAAAACTGGCTACCTAGCGGCACCAGTGACACTAATGCAGCGATCAGAAAAACGATCACTTAGTTACACTGGCAAAAGGGGGTGAAAGGGTTAACTAGGGGCAATCAGGGGGTTAAACCTTTATTAGGCAATATATGGGGGTACCTGACGCTATATAAAAACCTGACGGGGAACCTAAATAACGAAATAACTAACTGGCTAACCAGCGTCACCAGTGACACTTATACGGTGATCACTGGTGAAAGGGTTAACTCTAGGGGCAATCAGGGGGTTAAAACCTTTATTTAGGTTGTAATATGGGGGTACCTGACCTATAAACCTATTTATGAACCTATATAAACATGGAGGTTAACCTAAAAAAAAACTGGATACCTAGGGACACCAGTGACACTAATGCAGCGATCAGAAAAACGATCGCTTAGTGACACTGGCAAAAGGGGGTGAAGGGGTTAACTAGGGGCAATCAGGGGGTTAAACCTTTATTTGGGGGGGGTAGGGGGCTACCTTAGACCTAAAGGGGCCTAAAACTAACTGCCCTGACAGTTATTACAGTCACACTGACACTAAATGCAGTGATCAGTAAATAAATGATCACTGCAATTAGTGACACTGTGACTGGGGGGGCAGGAGGTGATCTGGGGGGTGATCAGGGGGTGACAGGGGGGTGGAATATGTGCCTATGTGTACTGGTGTCAGTGTACTGTTGTGCACTAACCTTTACACGTTCACAGCTCGGCGTCCCCGGTCAGATAGACCGGCGCACCGAGCGTGACATCACTTCTGCCTTCCTGTCTATACAATAGACAGGAAGGGGAAGCTTTTCATTTGCCAGGAGCGATCGCGAGGGGGTGGCCAGAAACCACTGGCCGTCCCCTCGTCCCGGATCGCTCCTGAAGCGATGCCGACCGTCCCCGCTGGCGGAGGGGGTTTCGATCGGACACCCCACCCGCCGGAAGAATGTCACATACAGGTACGTGATTTTGCCTGTACGTGCCATTCTGCTGACGTATATCTACATGGGGCGGTCGGCAAGTGGTTAAGAGAGTTTATGAGCGTTTGAGTTTACAGGCATATTTTGTACTTTTGCAACAACACTCCCCTCTGCAAAAGCAAATAAAAAAAGTTGAAACTTGACGTTCACAAGAGATAACAGGAGTTTAGGAGCGATTGACATTTTTACAACTCCTAAACTTCTCCAGAAAATGCGATCAAGAAGGGTTTTTTCCTGCCTCTGAACGTCCCTGTCATAAAATGCCTGTAGTCATCATAATGTTCAAAGACCCATAGAATACAATAGAAGTGCTTATACAGGCAGGTGAACAAAACGTCTAACGCCTGTAGAATCAATGTTTTTTTTTTTTGCCAGTGTGCATAGAACCTAAGATGCAATCATCTTGCTCTCTGGCAGCAAATCTATGAAGATTGTCCTAATTATTTATCACAAAATACAATCTGCTTACTCCCCCCCCCCCCCCATAAATTTAGGCAGATCTAATCAAGGTTTCAAAGGTGTGTGTGTACAATGTTTTTTCAATTATAAATTTTATTCAACTCCAAAAAAAGGGAAGAGGTCCCAACAATACAATAAGAGCATGTACAGTATTGAGATTATAATCTATGTACTAGACATGTGCAAAAGGAAAAAAATTGTTTCGTTTTGCTTCGTCCTAATTCGTTAATTAATTAATTTCGTTTAGTTAGATTCATTAAATTCGTTACATTCGTTTTCGGATTTCGTTTAGTTTTCGACCGAATTCGAAAATCGGTCGCATTCGAAAATATTTCAACTGAATTCGAAAATATTTCTACCGGATTCAAAATTATTTCAACATGATTCACTTAGTGATAGAAACCCCAAATGGAGATGTTGTAGTACTAGTTCTACTGAGTTTGTATACCAAATGTGGGGTTTCTAGCTACAAGTGGCCCCGAGATATGTGGCCCCAAATTCGGGTCGCAAAATGTCATTCTCTGCTGCAGAAAAGTGCTTGACATTTTGCGACCCGACTTTGGGGCCACATATCTCGGGGTCACTTAGTGATAGAAACCCCAAATGTGGTATGCAAACACAGTAGAACTAGCACTACAACGTCTTTAAATTTAGGGTTTCTATCACCAAGTAATCCCGAGATACGTGGACCCAAAGTCGGGTCGCAAAATATTTTCGAATCCAGTTGTTGACCTTATATACATCTGTCACATAAAAAAAAAGATGTGAAATGGCTGTCACGGATGTCGATCGCAAGGCAAGTACATATGCTGTATGTCATTGTCCCCTTGCCACAACACCTGCCACAAGTGCCAACACACCTGCCCACGAGTGCCACATGACTGGCCATGAGTACCACGTGACCTGCCACGAGTGCTACGTGACCTGCCACGAGTGCCACGTGACCTGCCACGAGTGCCACGTGACTGACCACAAGTGCCATGTGACCTGCCACGTGACTAAAGTTTCTATCACTAAGTGACCCTGAGATATTTCAAATTTCGTCTGCGATTTTTTGATTCGAAAAAATTCGGATTCAGTTAAATTCGTTAGTATTGTAATTCGGTCATTCGGATGCATGCGAATGTCCGAATAATGAAAAATTTGTCCGAATTTTGATTCGGAACATAACGGAATGCACATGTCTACTGTGTACATCATCAAGGGTAATTGGGTATCAAACATGTTACAACACATAAGTTAACATGGAACAGTGGGCTAAGAATTTGATCTTGGTTGGGTCTACTCCCTCTGGTGTCAATTCACTTGTAGATGACAGAGAGTAGGGCTTCTTTCCCCTAACTTTTTCACGTTTTCTTTAGAAGGGGAAAGGGGGGAGTGTAGCAGGAAGGGGGGAGCAGAGGAGAAGAGAGGTGGGGGGGTGAGAGACATGACGGTAGCCAAAGTTTATGGGTTTAAGAGAGCTGGCGTGTGCTCTGTGTCCCCAGAAGATGCCGTGCCTCATCCGAATAGATAAAGGCATTCCTTCTGTCCTAGGTCTTCTTGCAGGTCTCTTGTCTATTTTGTGCCATAAGGATTAAATCCTCCATCTTCTTTACCTCCTCTATTTTCCGAATCCAATGTGCTGAATATGTACAATGTTTATCTTTTCAATAAAAATAACCTTTGTTGTCTGGGTGCTCCCCCAGACCAAACAGTTGCAGCCATTTTACCTTAAGTGGTGGAATTGTAGATTTGTATTTTAAGTGTCTCACCATTAGTTTCTTTTACTGTTAATACATTTGTCTACACCATGATAGGTCCTTCTTTGTATTTTTCTGTTTCATATGAAAGTTCCTGGTGGTTATCATCTGTATTAGAAAATACATATATTTGAAATAAAAGCTTTAAGATTTAATCTGGTAAATTAATGTCCACCGGCATGTGTGCATGGTTTTTGGGTGAATTGGAGTTATACACTGAATTTGGATTTAAAGTTGGACAATTCAGCAAATGTTTGTTGCACATTATATACACATTTAACATTTTTGTGGAACACAATTTCTATATTTGCACAATGTTGTTTATTTCTTTGTACATTAAGATATAAGACATTTATAGCATGTATATGCCTATTGGGGAAGACATACAGTCTGAAATGGTGCCCTGGCTCATAAGGCCAATTGCAATTTGTAAGATTTTTCCATCTTCAGTCTCAGAATAAAGACACTACGTTTTTATTGCCAGATTCAGTATACATTCTTTGTATTTAAATTATTTTAAGAAAGCAATTTAACTTTTCTGTATGTGAGTTATTTTTTATGGGAAGAAGCATGCAATAAATTAGTTAAACTGGATTATTCTATGTGTGTTGATTTGTCTCTTTGCCTTGAGTTTTAGTGATATAAAGTAACCGCTGTGGGTAAGAAAAATGTTTGCTGGATCCCCCCAATAGAGGTTTAAAAAAACGTGCTGTTTGCCTATCATTATGTGACAGGCATTTGATTGCAGTGAGTGCAGTGTCCTGAGGGGTTTAAGTCCACTGAGCATAAAGGGCGATTATCCTGTTAAATGTGGAGGACTGAAATAGGAAATTATTCTACCCAGAGGAAACATCCTACTGACTACTTTTTTTGCACTTTTTCATCCCCTTTGTGGCTTTGAACTTTTAATAATGTTTATTGTTACATTTGTATTTATATGTACAGATATTCACCAATCTCACATAAGTGCTGGGTACTGTGCATTGTGTGTGTGTGTGTGTGTGTGTGTGTGTGTGTGCTTTTCTTTTAGCATATACTGTCATTAAAATAATATCAATACTTAGCTCAGAGGTAATGTCCAAATAGACTGTTCCCACCAACATAAAAAAAGTTCAAAATGTTTTTTTTTCAAATACCCAAACTATTTGTGAATATACCTGTGCCTCATATGAAAAGTGAACTAGTAAAGAACTCACATATACATTTTTTAAACCCTTTACCAGTGCTACATTGCACAAAAAAATAAAATAACTTATACATGTCTGCTATATTCACTGTTCCACACCGGGCTTTTGCTATTGTAAAAGAAAATGTTAAATTGCTTATGAATGTATATATATCAGAACTGGCATGGTAACTGAAGCATGCGATCATGGAAGATTATCACTCTCTAGTTTTTACAAAATCACAATTGTTAGCCTGAACTCAAAACGCATGTTTACCTACTTTTTACTACTAAGTAAGCACTATTTATGTTTTAAAGAGATCCACTGACAGCTACACCTGAGGATGTCTAGGGCACATGTACAGAAAAAGTGCAAAGTGTCATCTAAATACCAGCTCTATTTCAGAATCTATGGAATGCCATAGTAGACACAACTAAGGTCATTAAAATAATGCCAGTAACTATATATATATAATGAACAGCTCCCACAGCAAAAATGTAAACACACTTTCTTTGTTAACGATGCTTCACTGTCACTTATTATGGAATAATTTATACAACTGTTTTAATTATGTACATCCATATATTTTATTCAGTGCTTTTTATTTGTGCCAAATTACCTTTAATAATTTATTCATTCTTTAGAATGTTTTGTAATTAAACTAAAACATGTAACTAAAACATTTCTAGTCTGTGGGTGAACCAGTCAACTAAGTGTAAGAACAAAACATTAAATAAACTCCACCAGCAATATTCATAATTCAATATAGCATGTTTTATTCTGTCAGTTTGTTGTTACTAAATGGATGTGGCTTTTTAATTTTTATAAATTGGAAATGAACATGTATGGTCCAATGGCACATCATTCGTATATGTTATGTTAGTGTCCCCACAGCTTAAGAGGTGATGAATACCAATAAAAGATGTCCCTCTGTAAAATATTGAATATACATATAATATTTTTAGTGTCTTTTTAGGCAATTATGTAAATAGTTCAATACTAAGGCTGATTTAAAAACAAAGTGGGATTTTATTGTCACACAATTGGCATCATAAATACAATGTAAAAAGTATCAGTGTAAGTAAACAAAAATATAAGAAATAAAAGCAGTAGTTTTAAAAAAAGTGTCCAGCTTATGGAAGAATGTGTACCCCTCCATGTGCTTCTGCTCTAAAACAGCATGTCCAAGAAGGAGCAGGAAATGACATGATCCTAGGCCTCTGAGAGAAAGCACCTGTATAAAAATGTCAAAGAGTATATGAATAGTCTTCCATGTCTTAATGTGTCCTAGTGTGTGTCTGCATATGTGTCAGTGTCTGTGTGAGTGAATAGATCTCCATGCCAACTCTTAAAAGGAGTTGTAAAAGCAGAAGGTTTTTTTATCTTAATGCATTAACTACTTCAATGCACTGTATTATATACTGACTGCACTGTATATATATATACACACACACACACACACACACACACACACATATAGATATCTCTCTCTCGCTCTCTCTCTCTCTCTCTCTCTCTCTATATATATATATATATATATATATATATATATATATATATACTAGACTGCCTATACTGTATATACAGTATCTCCCAAAAGTAAGTACATCCCTCACATTTTTTTAAATATTTTATTTATATCCTTTCATGTGACAACACTGAAAAAATACACTTTGTTACAATGTAAAGTAGTGAGTGTACAGCTTGTATAAACAATACACAATATTGTGTAAATGTGCTGTCCCTTTAAAATAAACCAACACACAGCCATTAATGTCTAAACCATTGGCAACAAAAGTGAGTGTGAAGTGTGGTGGTAATGTGGCGGCCATCTTACTGGTTTGAAACGCTGGATGTTTCTAAATGCCTGTTTAAGCTGTGCTTAATGTGAGTGGATTCTTTTTTATCTTCAATAAATCATTTTATATAGATTATTGTGCAATGAGTGTTCCTTTTTATCTTTACATTTATGTGGATGCTGGAGCTTGTCCTCAGTAGGTCTTTTTTTGGGAGTGGAGAGATTTCCTTACCCTTAATGGTCTTATATGAGGAGGATCAGCTTAAACCACATTTTGAGTGGATCGGCTTATGCAGGAAGGATTGGTGGTGCCGCTATCTAGTGCACTGACCCTTACCATCAGTGTATATCCTATACACTGATGGTAAGGGTAAGTACTATTGGGTGATGGTGATGGTCTTACTTTCCCTCCATATATGAAGACACCTTATATGGACTTTATGCTGATTGATTGAACATTTATTTTTGATGGATTTTAGTATTAAAATATAGTATATATATATACACGAATATATTAATACACTGCCTGCACTGTATATATAGTCTACACTGAATATACTGTATATATAGATATATCTATATATCTATATATACTAAACTGCCTGCACGCCACTAACTAACCTGCCTAATCTAGCTCAGGTTCTCTAAATCTCCTCCACGTATCACACCCCATATGGCCCCTGTGTAAGCATCCTCATATAGTTTGGGGCATGGATTTGGCCCCCTGAGCCATGATTGGCCAAAGGCACCCAGCCTTTGGTCAGTCATGGCTCTCACAGCAGATCACGCTGTGATTGGCCAAAGCATGCAGGTCAGGTGCATTCTTTGGCTAATCAGCGAGATCGCAGTGCATTATGGGGTGCTCCGCGGCACTCAAATTTGCTGAGAATGCCCCATATGTTCGGTTCGTTTGCGAACAAACGAACACCCATTGTTTGAGTCTAACTTACGTTTGATTCGAACATCGGGACCATCCCTATCTAACACCCTCAACAAATAGCATATGTTTGGAATAGGGATCCATTAGAAAACAGGTATTAAAAAAAATATTGCAGCTTTTATTCCTTTGCTACATGTCAATATTTCATAATACAGGCAGTGCAAATAATCATAGAAAATTACTGTGGATAGCTTGAATCTCAAAATGGTATAATGCTTTATTCAGCAGAAAACCTCCTAAAGGCAAACATTGAACACTCTTCAGTGCATGCTGGGTGCCATTCTCCTAGATTTTTAACCTCCTAATTCCCAATACTTGACTATCTGGCTGGCTGGGCCTGAAATCCTTGAAACTGGACATTTCACATCTAACATGTCATCCCTTCTGCTGAATTCCTTGGAGCCCTTTATACAAGATTCCCCACTTGGTAATTGGATGGACTCTGGCCTGGTCAATCTGAGTTAATTTGATGATTTATAAAGAGTATGTGATTTCCCAAAAAGATACTTCTACAAATACCTCTGTCTACTATTTATTCTGGCAGCTATCCTGCAATAAGATCTTAGGATCCCCAAAGATATTCTGTCTTTCTATAATGCACTTCTGAGCAATGGTAAATCCATATTCTTCTCTCTTTGTCAGGACCCGGGGAAGAAGTCTCTAGTTTCTGTGTACACCAGCAGATGTCTCACAGCAGCCATTAGGAGGGTACATATCTCCTAAACATGTACCGTTTAGCAGACATTTACATTACATGCAGCCAGTGACATCACTAGCATATGCGCTCTGAAGCAATGGCAGAGATACTATGCATCTCTTTGATAGGAAATGGAAGCACTGGGACACCCCTTTTTGGTAACCCATTTTATTTCATTTCAGATTCCTTACTCCAAATTCCATTTTATGTGGAAAATGTCTGTGTCTCAACATTTCCTGTTTATGTACATTATGCATGTCTATCACAACCTGTATGTAACTTGATCTTCCAATAAAAAAATGTAATCTAAATGTCATGATCAATGGGCCTTATGGCTGGCAGACAACAGGAGTGTCTCCTAACTTCACCTCACCTTTCACTTCTGTTTCCACCTTCTCATTGTAACTCACTGCCCTGTCTGGAACTGTTTGCTATTTTGCACTACTGTATTTGCCTATAAGCTATGGCCATTCTTGGGGAAGTTGTATATTCATGCTGCTCCTATTGTTATTAAAGCAATGCAAAAATGAAAAAATGCAAAATAAAAGATTTATGGTTAAAAGAAAAAGAAAAAAATGATTAGAAGCTGTGCTGGAAATTTGTAAACATATTCTGTCTTTATTCTAAAAAAACACACCGAGGCTGAATTATTGAAGGGTGAAAATGTTCACACAATAGACTGTTTGAATATTCTCTTCAATTATCCAATCATTTGCACATGATATGGGTAAATGGGTATTTTCCTCTCACATTATTGGATAACTGAAGTGAATACTCACACAATTTGTTGTATGTGCATTCTCCAATCACTTATAAATCAGCCTCACTGTCATTTGTAATATATAGATTAAATCTGCCTGCTCTCTCCCTCTGAAGTTGCATTCTAGAAAAGAAGTGCATGCTCTGCAGCAAATTTGTACATTTCATTTGTCTCAGAGAAAAGGCACCATTTTTTATATCCAGATAAAATCTGGATATAAAAAAAGAAAAAAGATCAAAAGCTGTGTCTTCAGTCTCAGAAATAGGACACTGAATTATTTTTTATTCCCAGATGAAATCTGACTTCTATCTGGAGGCCCATACACACAATACGAAAAATGTATGGAAAAATTTGTACGACGAGCTGTCTGACGATTTTCGGATCGTTAGTACGTTGTATTCGACAGCTGATTTTGCTTTTTCATCAGACAAAAGCTGGATGTGCAGGCTATAACATTTTTGTTGGATGTGAACTCAACGTCCAATTTTCGTTTCATTAGTTTGGTTTTCGAACAAAAAAAATCATAAGAGCAAGCATGCTCAGAAACAAAGGAATACATACAAAACTATTCAACACATTACGTCACTTCTGACGTTGTATTCTGTCATACAAAAATTTTCATATTGTGAGTAACCTCTTCACTTTCAACATGAGGCTAGCATGCCGCAAAAACGTATGTTTGGTCGTCCGAAAATCTAAGCGTGTGTACTAGGCTTTACTCCGAAATTGCATCCTACCTAAAAAAAGGGTACAAACTGTGCAGCAAATCTGTAAAGATTTTCTGTTTTCAGTCTCAGAAAAAGATATTCTATTTTTTATTTCCAAATGAAGCCTGCTTGCTCTCTTTTTCTTAAAAAGGATTAAAGCATAAGTTTAACTGAAATAAAACAAAATAAAAAAGTCCTATTCCTCTGAAATGGTGGTCTATCAAAATGATGGAACTTATTTTGCGTTGCTTTTCAATTTTTTTTGTAAAACCATGTAAAGCTATAATACATTCCTCAAGCATGCTATATAAAGGATTTGTGTATTTTCTTTGGTGAACAGGTGAAAAATATAGTGAATGGACATTGTAGCCCGATGCTTAATTTGTTGGGCTAAGATCTTAATGGCTTTGTTACCTGTGGCATAAAAAGGCGTTTTGAGGTATTTATGGGAGTACTCAAATTGCTCCAATAGTATGGAGCAGAGTTCTAAGCGAAGCGGTCACAATTATTATTATTTTTTTTTTTTTCGTTTTTATTGAACAGTTTACAGTTTGAACATATTTCTGCAAGTTATAAGGCAATACTGGAGAAATGCATATAAAAAAGATATGTGGCTCATATACATGTAAACACAACATGTCAAGAACTTATACAAATTGAACAATGGACTCAGCAACTATCAAATGGGTGGAAAACCTTCTGTCTAGGCTATTCATGAGATTTCACACTGGGAAGGGTTATAGCTTTACGAACCACCAGTGCATGTGTCCGTGGACACAAGCCATCTATCCCAGGTTTTGTTGTACTTATCTGGACAACCTCTGTTAATGTATATGAACTTCTTGTAGGGAAGTGTGTTATTTATATCTATTTTCCAGTCGTTGAAGCTGGGGGGAATGGGTCTCATCCACTGTCTGGCTATAATTCTTTTTTAGCAGAAAACATTTTTCTGCTAAATGTCATCATGGAGGAAATCCACATTCTGCTTCCATAGACCCTGAAGGACCAGACACGCCCAAATGAAATGGAAAAATTTACCCGTCACCAGGTTACACATTGTAAACGAGGTAGAAAACTGTTGCCTAAAGTGGGCGATTCTTAGGAGGGTAAGATATGCTCGGTGCACAACATACAACTGGGTCAACCTGTCAGAAAGTTTGGGGGATACAGTCTTGCATGAGTCAAGTACTTCACTCCACTCCTCATCCTCCAGCAGACCCACCTCTCTTTCCAATCTTGGTTTAAGGCTGTAAGCTAGCCTGGTAGATGATGGGGTTAGAAATCAGCCTTCGTGGATCCACATCCTTAACTACTGCCATGATGACATTGGGGGTAGACTGTGGTGAAGGTTGGGGAAACTGAGTGTGAGCTGCTTGGCACACTTGAAAGAATCTAAAGAGCTGGGAATTGGGCAGCAGGGACTAGTTTTGGAGGTCCTGAAATTTTTAAGTGTGCCGTTGAAAATGATGTGGTGCAAGTAACATATCCCATGTTCGCTCCATATCTCTGTGTCAGGGATCGAGAGAAACTCTGAGAGTGATTTATTGTGCCATAGAGGGGTGTAGTCGTTGTATTTGGGGGTTAACAGTTTAGTGGTAATGTCTATGGGTGTGTACCAAAGCATATACAATACTTTAGGTTGTAGTATCATTTTAATGATATTACTGCGGCCCCACACACCGAGCGGCAGTCTCACCCACACCTGAGTTTTAGACTTGATGAGATTGAAAAGGGCTCTATGTTCAGGGATATATAGTCAGCCTGTGTCCTATTCACCAATACTCCAAGATATTTGATAGTGTTTACTCGCTGGAGTTTTAACTGTTCCTGTAGCTTGGGAGAGGGGAAACTATCCTTGGGCAATATTTGGTATTTCTCCCAATAAATTTTAAGGCCGGAGAATTGACCAAAGTGTTTGATCCTATGTAATGCCTTCTGAAGAGATGTGGTAGCGCCGGCCAGATACAGTAGCGTGTCATCTGCATATAAGCTAATTTTTTTTTTTTTTTTCTAATAAAAAAAATAAAAAAAGAAGCTCCCACTCTCGTCTCTCCCCCCCCAGGCGTCACCCGACCCCGCCCCCACCCACCTCTCCCCTATATAAAAAATAGGGTGCCCATGTAGCCTCGTACTTCTCCTCCTGATCTCTTATAGTCATTGTCAAGTTTTCCATTTGTTGAATTTCTCCCACTTTAGCCCACCATTGTGCCCTCGTAGGAGGTACATCCTTTTTCCAGAGAGCGGGGATACAGGCTCTTGCCGCTGTGAGAAGATGTTTTAATAATGATTTTTTATATTTTTCTACCGACATTGGAACATCATTTAGTAAGAATGCAACCGGGTTATCTCCAAGAGACACCCCTGTAATTTGCTTTACTGTTTCCTCCACCATCTTCCAGTATTCTCTGATTCTGTCGCATTCCCAAAAAATGTGCAGCAATGTGCCCTCTGCTTCCCCGCATCGCCAACATGTACTCGGCGTCTGTGGGAATATGTCATGTAACATGCTTGGGGTCCTATACCACCGGGTGAGAATCTTATACCCCCCCTCCTGGAATCTGCTTGCTATTGATGTTTTGTGCACAGATCTCAATATTTTTTCTTTTTGTTTTTGAGAGAACGTAACCTTCAGCTCTTTTTCCCAGGCACATATATAGCTTAGCTTTTCGGGTGCTTCGTGTCTTGTAATCATTTCATAAAAATATGATAAGGGGTGCCTCAAGTTTTCGCCATCCAGACAAATCTGCTCGAACTCCGACAATCCTCGAATTTCGGGGTATTCTTTACTTTTTGAGAGAATATAAGCCCCCAACTGCATTGCTCTAAAGTAGTCTAGTTCTGGGGTAAGTTGGTTTTCTATCTCCCTTCTTGTCAATATTTTTCCTTCTTTTGAGAAATGTATAATCCTATTTATCCCCCTATTTCTCAAATCAGAGAATTTTTGATCCGATAACCCTGGCTCGAAGTCATATGTACCTAATATGGGTAGCATAGGGCTTGGTTCACTTGAAATCTTATTTTTATTAAAAATCTTTTTACTTATATTTAGGGTTGCCCCAATCAGTGGGTGTTTTTTGACTGTCATTGGAATATCCTTTCCAGCCATCCATGCCAATCCCTCCAAGGGGGCTTTACTTAACGTTTGTTCCATATTTACCCATGGCTTATTTTTTTTAGCACACCACTCCTTTATTCTAACTAAATGTGTGGCTTCCTGATACTTACATGGGTCTGGGAATCCAATGCCACCTTTCTCTTTGGGAAGGGCCAGAATAGATCTTCGTAGTCTTGCAGGCTTACCAGCCCATATAAAACTCAAGAATCCTGACCGCAGTTCTTTCATAAAGCTTTGGGGAATCTTTACTGGCATAGTTTGAAATAAGTATAGGAGCCTTGGCATTACATTCATTTTTATTATATTCGTCCTCCCAAACCACGTAAAGATTTCTTTATCCCACCTTTTCAAGTCTGACCTTATTTGTTTTAACATTGGGGCGTAGTTTAGTTCAAACACCCTGTTTAAGATTTTAGGTATCTTAGTCCCTAAGTAGTCGATATGTGAGTCTGTCCATCTAAATTTGAATTGAGAAGTTATCTGATGGGTTAGGGGCTCACTCATTTCTAGTCCCATGGCTTCTGATTTATTATAGTTTACTTTAAAATTTGCTATATCCCCAAATTTCCGTAGCTCCCCCAGGAGGGGAGGCAAGGATATGGCTGGAGAGGATATGAAGAAGATCAGGTCATCGGCAAAGGCAGCTAGTTTGTGTTCCTCAGTGTCTGTATTTATGCCTCTGATATCTCGATTTAAACGAATTTTCCTTAGAAATGGTTCCATTGTGAGGACAAAAATAAGGGGAGATAGTGGGCATCCCTGACGAGTTCCGTTTTGAATTCTAAAAGAGTCCGAAAGTCTGTCATTTACCTTTACTCTAGCAGTCGGTACCGAATACAAGTTCTCGAACCATCTCAGCATTCCCTCCCCTAGGCCAATATGTTGTAATGTAGCCCGCAAGTACAGCCAATCCACCCTATCAAAAGCTTTTTCTGCATCTGCTGAGATTATTGTTAAGGGTTTATGTTGACTTTGGGACCAATATATTGCATTTATTACTCTTTGTGTGTTCTCCCTTCCTTCCCTCCCTGGGGTAAACCCAACTTGGTCGGGATGGATAAGTACTGGGATATATTCAACCAGTCTGTTAGCTAATATTTTGGAGAAGATTTTTAGGTCCACATTTAGCAATGATATTGGCCGGTAGCTGGAACACTGAGATGGGTCCTTCCCCTCCTTCGGGATAACTGCAATATGGGCTAGTAGTATCTCCTCCGGTATTTTATATCCTTCCTGTAGTGAGTTAAATGCTGCTAAAAACCTTGTGACTAACTTCTCTTCAAACGCTTTGTAATATGACAGGGAATACCCATCAGGGCCTGGTGCTTTACCTAGGGGTAAGGAAGTCAGGACTTTCTTAAACTCCTCTGCCGTTATTGGCTTGTCAAGTTTCTTCAAAACTTCTTCTGTAAGTTTGGGCATTCCTGATGAATGGAGATATTCTCTAGCTGCCTCCTCCTTTTCTTTGCTTTTTCCTTCCTTTCCCGCTCCCTCCAACTGGTATAAACACTCATAGTAATTTTTAAAGGCCTGCGCTATTTTCACTGAGGAGTTCAGTATCTCGCCAGTTTGAGATTTGATACCCATTATTTGTCTCCTTACATTGGATTGTTTTAATGCTATCGCTAGCATTCTACTCGGCTTGTTCCCGTACTCATACATTGTTTGTCTGTTTCGCTTTATTTTGGCTTTAGCTTGCTCAATCAGCAGGGAATTTAAGTCACCCCTTAAAACATTTAATTTCTCCTCTATATTCTGTGCCTGGGATCTTTTATGAACCATTTCTGCTTCTCTAATGTCTTTAAGTAGGGTTTCTATTTGTTCGTTCAGCTTCTTTTTCCTGTGGGCTCCTAAGGAGATAAAAACTCCTCTCATAACACATTTATGCGTCTCCCATATGCCAAATGGCATTATTTCTTCCGATTCATTGGTTTGAAAAAAAAAGTCCAATTCGCACTCTAGTGTTTTTTTATATTCTTTATCCTTCAATAGTGATTCGTTCATCTTCCACTGCCATTCCCGGTACTCTACTTGCCCCAGGTCCATTTCGCAACTGGTCGGTGCATGGTCAGACAAAGAAAAAGAGCCTATGTCGGCCTTAATCAAAGACGTCAGTCCTGTCTGCGAGACAAAAACGTAGTCAATGCGAGTATATGTCTTGTGCTTCGCAGAAAAAAACGTATAGTCTCTTTCTTGGGTGTTCAATATCCTCCATGCATCCACCAGTTGCATATCATCAAATAATAATTTTTTAATCTTTCTTATTTTTGTGTATGCCATGTGGGAAGCTCCTCTTGATGTGTCCATCAGGGGGTCTAATACCATGTTTAGGTCTCCACCCATAATTAGCAGGCCTTCCTTATGTCTATGTATTTCCTGAGTACTGATCTCTAGATAATTAGTCTGGTCGGTATTTGGGAGATACAAGTTCACCAGTGTGACCTTTTGTTGTCCTATTAGGCCTTTCACAATCAAAAGACGGCCCACCTCATCCTTTATTACTTTTAATTCCTTCCATGGAGTCTGCTTATGTATCAGAATGGCTACTCCATTTGATTTAGAGTTCTGGGATGTCCCATGGTATACACTGGTGAATCCGTGGTCTCCCAAGTTCGGTATTTTTTTCCCACTAAAGTGTGTTTCCTGTAAAAAAGCTACATGTGTTTTTAATCTTCTCAATTCGGCAAGTAGTCTGATCCGTTTTTCCGGGATATTTAGTCCCTTCACATTGTAAGAAGTAAACTTTATTTTAGACATTTTCTAGTAATTTTTGCTTTTTTCCTCCCTCTTTTCTTCCCCTTTTCTTTTTCCCCTCACTTTCTTTCCCTTTCCCCTTCCCGGGACTTGGAGGCGTGGTCCCACGGGAGGGGGGTGGGGGGGGAGGGAGGAGGCCAGTGAGGGGAGAGACAAGGGGAAAAAAAAAAAAAAAAAAAAAAAAAAAAAAAAAAAAAAAAAAAAAAAAAAAAAAAAAAAAAAAAAAAAAAAAAAAAAAAAAAAATAAAAAAAAAAAAAAAACCCCAGTATCCACTACTCTCGGGGGTGAAACAACCCTGATGCGGCCTTCCTATACCAGCGTGCACCCCTTCATAGAGGAGAAGAGAAAGAAAAAAAAAAAAAAAAAAAAAAACCAACAAAAAAAAAAAAAAAAAAAAAAAAATGAAACAGGATTCTCCTGTTTCTCGGTCGTCCCCGACTTATCCTCTACTCAGAGGAGGAACGATCAATATGGGGATATGTCCCCGGGCACGCCAGGAGCTCGCAGCAGGCCCCCAGCAGCTGCACATCTCTTAAGTTTGAGCACATTTATTTTTGTATCCCTCTGAATGATTACATTATTATTTTCACCGCTTAAACCAACCTCAAATATCCAACATAAATAGGCCCCACATTTAATAGTCAGTCTAATATTGCTTATTCATATCATACATTTCCTATGTTCCTTGTTATTTTCCTTTTGGGCATTCTTAATCAAAACAACAAAAAAAAAAAAAAAGTTTGCATCCACCCCTCTCTTCCCCATCCTCGCTATCCTCTCCCATGTAGCCCCTATATTTCTCCCCCCCACCCACTCCGCCCCATACGGTCTAACATGTCTATCTTCCTCTCTTACCTTTAACTCCCTCTTCTTCATCAAAGTCCCTCCTCCCCTTCCTCCTCCCCCCTCTGTTGACCCTCCCTACCTGTGTAAGCATACCTTGTGTTCCTGTGTTGCGTGGCCTTAGTGCCTGTTTTAATTTTTCCCATCGGCCCCCCCAAAAAAAAAAAAAAAAAAAAAACGTGTATTTAACTGTGTTGCATTCAAGGTGATATCAAGGTGATATGGCCTGTAGACTTTAAACTATATCAAGTGTGTACTATGTGTACTGTATATATCATATAAGTATGTGTCCCTATTATTTTAGGACCTTCCCTAAGTGCCCCTAAATCCCTCCTAATCCCCTCTTAATCCCATCTTTGGTCCCACTAATGGGTAAAAAAAAAAAAAAAAAAAAAAAAAAAGGTTCAAAACACACAAAAAATAAATAATAAAAAGGTTCAAAACACACAAAAAATAAATAATAAAAACACAAGTAAAAATCCACTCCAAATTCACACTGGCCGTGTCCAGAGGGAAGGGGAGGGTTTGGGTCAGTTTTTCCACTTATTTCTCTACCCTCAGGGAGTCAATCAAAAATTCCCTTTCCCCGGGTAGTCAGGTATTTTTCTTCTTTGCCTTGTCCATCCTATAGAGTCGTTCTGCAGGTCTAACGGTAGCCGTTTGGGAGGGCAGCGTGGGGGGGGGCCGGGGGGGAAAAAAAAAAAAAAAAAAAAAAGGGGGGGGAGAGCCAGTGGTGGAGGGGAATTCCGTTACTGTAGTTGCCCTAACTAAGTGTAAGCCAAACTTAAGACACCATGTCGGTCTCTAGATTGCTTGACCAGGTTGATTTTTCTTGGTCGTCGTTGTTTTATTCCCAAGATTAGCCCACCCCCCAGACTCCATAGGAACATTTAACCAGTCAGGAATTTCCACTTCTTCCGTGCCCAAAAATTCAAAGAGGTCTGGTAGTTGGTCCGGATTGCGTAGGGTAAAACCTCGTTCTCCTTTTTTAATGATCAAGGATAGTGGGTACCCCCACCTATATGTTGCTTCTGTAGCTCGCAGTAGGTCCAGCAGAGGTCTCAATATCCGCCTCCTTCGCTTTGTCTGCCAGCATATATCCGGGAACACTTGTACTTCATAATCTATATGTGGCAGTGCCCCCTTTGCCCATGATGCCCTCATTATGTCTTCTTTTATTTTAAAAAAGTGAACACGGCAGAGCACGTCCCTGGGGCTTCCCCGCTCCATATTCTGTACTGTTGGGCTCCTATGGACTCGGTCCAGTTCTATGTATGACTCTGGGGTTTTTTCTAGGTATAGGTTGAGGATTGAGGTTACCACCTTCCTCAGGTCGGGTGTTTTAATCACCTCTGGGATCCCTTTGATACGTAAATTGTTTCTTCTATTTCTATTCTCAAAATCTTCGGCCTGCAATTGCAAATCTATCAACTTTTGATGCTGTATGAAAAGCTTAGTTTCAAGTGTGTCTAGACGCTTGTTGGCTGTGGCCTGTGTGGTCTCGCATCTGGAGAGTCTGCTGTCTACGGCTTCGAATTTGGCACATACCTCACTCAGTTCTTCTTTTACTGTGGCTTTTAAGTCGCCCATCCATGCTAGAATATCTTCTTTGGAGGGGAGTGCCTGTATAAGATGCCTAATGTCAGGCTCCCTTTCATGCTCTTGTCCCCTCGTAGTTGGGAGACCCATCTCTCCTTCCAGTAGGATTGAGCTCTGGGGAGTAATTGGTAAACTTATATCCACCTCTTCCGTAAGCTCAGCCCGTATGCTCCCATCCAAGCTAGTGGCCATACTGCCAGCCGGTGCCTCCTCCGCAGGTAGTTGTTTAAAGTTAGCTCGGGTGGGTCGCTGTGGGTATACTATAGCGCCGGCTTCTCCTGATACCCCGGCGTCTTTCCTCGTAAGGAATCTAGTAATATACGAGTGGGTCGGTGAACTATCCACTCTACCAGGTCCCCTTCTTCTCGGCATGGAGGCCACTCCCACCACCCTCAGCCTTAGCCCCTTAGCTCCTTATTTCACACTGAGACCGTTTCCTTATTTTATCACTTCTGGTTGCCAAATAATTAGATAGATGTCAGCTTAATGTTCAGAGACCGGCAATATTAGTTGTTCATGTGCCTCCGCTTCCTAGTCTTCCCGACAGGCTCCCCTCTATGGGGTAATCTATGGAGGCTATATAGAGGCTGTATGGTCCACCTGGATAAGTGTCTCTTTAATAGCTCCGCTTGTAGTATTATAATACACGGCACAGTTTATGATGTAGTTTATAGAGTTCCCAAGCACTCATCTAATGCTATGGAGCTAGCGTAGAGCACACACCCAGCACATCCACTATAAAATAGTGTTTAGAGACCATACATTTTACCACTGTAGTCCCATTGATTCCCAGGGAGAGAAGTCATCAGTAGCAGCCCACAGTACGGAAGCACAACACAGATAGCCAGGGGTCCCCTCTCTCCCCTTTTTACTTCCCTCTCTCTCTTCTTCCTTCTCCCTCTCCCTTATTTTCTTCCAAGGGTGAGATTAACAAAAAGGCACGGCCAGAAGGTGTTTGGTGAGGGGTATGTAGTTTCTCTGAGGGGGGAGTTTTTCCTGATATGTACCACCATATATAGCCTCACATATGACATCCCCAGCATTCATATACAATTGCACAGCCCACCTCCATCGCCATACAGGAAAAAAAAAAAAAAAAAAAAACTCCCTCAGCCACAACAACCCTCGAGGGCATCCACAAAAAAAAAAAAAGAAAAAAGAAATTCGTTTGCATCAACCCTCTTAGCGACAGTTCCCAGCGGCAGCCACCTCCACAGCCACACAGCCACAGCCACCACAGCACACGCAGCCACACGCCCTCCGGCGTCCCACCCCCCCCCCGCGTGCGCCCCCGACCGCCCCCCACAACCGCCCCAGCACACCGCAACGTGCAGGAGTACATAGAAATGTCACCCCTCCATCCTGCCCCGCCCGGCCCCCGCGGCTCCCCCCGTGGGGTAAGAGATGTGCCGGTTCTATCGCTGCGGCGCGGTGTTAGCGCTGACGTCACCGCAAGTATCAGTCAGTGATACGGAGCGACCGGCTTCCTCCCGGTCTCAGCACTCCTTGTTGCCGCTCTCCTAATCGCCGCTCTCCTCGGCAAGCCCCCGCCAACGAGCATCCAATCCTGCACTTCTACAGGCTGTGTCCTCCGAGCTCCTAATCATGTGCAGCCGCTGCTTGCTCTCGCTCCTCACTCCCGCATACTCAGAGCACACATCCCCGGAAACGGAAGTCCCCACATTCGCATCCAGCCCATGTACACATATAAGCTAATTTTTCAGTCAGGGATCCGAGGCGGAAACCCTGGATCTCGCTGCCAGGTAAAGGAGCAGAGACTGTGGGCAGCTCTGCCTAGTGCCCCTGGATAAGTCAAACGTCTGAGAGGCCCTCCCATTGGCCACTACCTTACCCTTGGGCTCCAGATATAATAATTGAACCCACTTAATGAAATTGGGTCCAAAACCAAAGCTACGTAGGCATCCCCAAAGGTATCGCCACTCCACCGAATCAAAGGCCTTGGTGGTGTCCAGATCCAATATCTTTATGTCTACCTGCAGGAGCGATATGGGTCTATAAGATTCCGGGAGGTCCGGGTCCTTGCCCGGTTTAGGTATAAGGATAATAACCGTCTCGCCCATCGATGGGGGTAGGGTGAAGCTGTCGAATTAATGTTTATAGAGGGACAATAACTTGGGAGTAAGTATCTCGCTGTATTAAGCCTAAAATTCTATGGGTAACCCATCTGAGCCTGGGGCCTTGGATCTGGTGAAGCTTGCGATCGCCATGGTTATTTCTTTGAGTGTAAGAGGTGCGTCTAGCATAGCCATTTGGGTGTCGTTTAGCTGTGGGAAGGGGATTCCCACTAGTAGATCCTCCAATTGAGCTTCAGTGGTAGAAACCTGGGACATGTAAAGCTGAGTAAAGTCCCTAAATTTGGTAGTGACAGCTTGGGGTTCCGTGGTCTTTTCCCCGTTGGGGCCAGTAAGTGAAATGACAGTAGGGGGTCTATCCTCGCTATGTGCTAGATAAGCCAACAGTTTACCCACTCTCTCCCCATGTTCAAACAATTTTTGTCAGGCAAAGAAAAGTTTTCTCCTGGCTGTCTCATGCTGTAGCTGGTTGACCACCCTGGTTTGTAAAAAAGACAATTAAAGAACTGCACCAGTTACACTGATTAAATTAATTAGAATAGCAATAAAAAACACCAAAAAAATATAAAATAAGATAAGAGGGATTGAAATAATGACCAGTTCAATTACATCTGTCAAATCATCATCAATACTCATTAATCATCAGCTGTTGACAATGCTATGAAGATCTTTCATTGGCAGGAGTGAAAAAATTGTATTTTAAAAGCAAACAGTAAAGTCCAAATATATATTGATTAAACACCACATTGACTTCACATATTCATTGTAGAGTGAAAGAGAAGTGCCCAACCACCAAGATAACAATGCGCTTACCAGATGGCGAAGCGTAATAAACATATAATCTGGCCCGTCATCAGCCTGAAGCATGTGTTATGGACCTTACAGCTCACTGGATCAAAACCTTGCACTAAAATCGACACTCAAATATTCCACATGGCTTTCTCCAATATAGGCTCATAATCTCCACTGCCAGAGACATGTCTTAGTTTTTTAGTTGTTAGTATGGATTGATGTGATTGAACTGGTCATTATTTCAATCCCTCTTATTTTATCTTATTTTATATTTTTTTGTGTTTTTTATTGCTATTCTAATTAATTTAATCAGTGTAACTGGCGTAGTTCTTTAATTGTATTTTGTATTGCCTGTGTGTGCATCCCACCTTGAGCTGCAGCCTATAGAAAACTTCTTAGATATTATTTGTTTTTTAATTTTGTCAAGCGCGGTTTACTTTTTCCTACACCCTGGTTTGTAACCTGAGTTGGGCAGCCCCAGCAGGAGAGGGGTTTGACATGTACCCTTGTTAAGAGGAGGACAGATCCTGCATTGCCCCATCCAGTGCAGCTGCTTAATTAGCCTTCAGCCTGTTGAGACAGGAGGTCAGAGTCAGGCGAGCGTGTAATTTAAAGGATTCCCATACTATATCTGGGGAGGCAGATCCATCATTCTCAAAAAAAATAGGTTCTCCAACTGTTACCAAGCTCGTCATCCTCCGATAGCAGGGTGAGCCAAATTGGATTCAGGCGCCACGTACGGGGTGGTTTGTCTAATGGGACGGAAAGGCTAATCCAATATGAGCTATGGTCTGAAAGTAGTCTAAGAGAGAACTCAACTCTCAGTAATCTTTGGGCAAGGGTGTTGGAGATAAGTATATATAAGTCTATGCGGGACATGGTGTTATGAGTGGCTGAGAAACAAGAGTAAGCTCGGTTGAGTGGGAACTTAAGACGCCAGGTATCAATGAGACTAAAGTAGGTGATGAGTTGGGAGAATCTAGTGTGGGTTGGAGCTGTAGTAGGTGATGGTGAGGGCTAAAGTTTGTCTAATGCTGAGGTTCAAAATCCCCTAGCCACACTGTCTGAATTGAAGGATGTTGAGTCATGTACAGCAAGCCCTCTTTAACTATAGCAGAACTAAATTGGGGCGGTACATATAATGACATCAGTAGGAAAGGTTCACCACACATTTAACAGAAAGAAATACATATCGCCCCTGTGGGTCAGACTGGACATCACAAGAATGTACAGTCTTGGCAATCAAGATTGAGACTCCGCATGCATGAGAAGAGTGGGATAAATTACAGGCCCACCCGATCCATGGCCGGCAGAGTGCCATCTGGAGCCGACCCTCAACGTGTGTCTCTACCAACACCACAATGTCGGCACATTGTTTTTTGAGAAATGAGAAAACTGCAGATCTCTTTACCTTGTCCCCAAGCCCATGTACATTCCAAGTAAGCAGTTTTATCACGGCCATATGTCAGACATTAAGACATATCATGAAATAGTAGCAGCCTGCCCCTCCCTCAATCGAACATATGGTCCACATTCCTGGTCTAGTATGAAGACATTATGCATATTACATGAATAAAAGGTTTGCCATCTATGCAGTATCAGGGTCAGCCTGCATTCTGCTGTATTGCATTCCATCAAGTAAAAACTCAAAAGGTAAGTGACAACCGGAAGCAGGTAAAAACAAAATGTCCTGCTGCTATGCAAAAAATCTGCAACGATCGGTCTGCATGAATGGTGCGGATGACATGAGGCCCACCAATAAAGAGCAACAGGCTCTTCTTGTACTGTGAACCAAAAGTACAGTGCAGGGTTAATGGGAGCAAAAGCGCTGCAATCACATTATACAAAGATGTATGTTCCGGTTGCTGGGGGGCGAAAATTTGCTGTGTAATGCATACGGAGTGTAGGACTGATTGTGCTCCGCAATTGCAGTCTCCAGGGTATGTCTAGGGACCAACCAGTCAATAGGAGGCCCTGAGTATAGGAGGCAAAGGGGGGGTCTCAGGAGATCCCAGGGATGAAGAGCAAGAGGGTATGTGCCGCGGGCAGCCAGGGGGGGCAGCAAGAAGGTAACATACCAGGATTCGATGCATTTGCAGACTCCCGCGGCGGTGCGTAATATGTGGGTGATGGCGTTAAACGATCAGTAGTGCCGATGGACATGTTCGGCCAGGTCATTCCACTGCCCTTCCGGAGGGCTCTGGGCACTCTAACCAGGTAAGGACTTCCTCAGGATCCTCAAAGGAGAACACTCGGCCATCTCTCTCGACTCTAAGACAAGCTGGAAAGAGTATTTAAGATGTTGTATCCGAAGCTTCCTCTTCTCCTCCATGAAGCCCTGGCAGTGGTGCTGTACCTCGGCAGAAAAGTCAGGGAAGATGGGGATCTTAGAGTTTCCAAGGTGGAAGTTACCTTTTTTCCCTAGCCATGCACACCTCTGCATTTCTGTCCTTGTAATACAAGAATTTTGCTATAAACGTGTGGGGGGGAGCCCCCTGGAGAGAAGGTCTGACAGGCATACAGTGGGACTCACGGCCATAGGTGTCGACAAGAAGTTGCTCCAGGAAGGTGGTGGGATCTTTGCCCCCAGCTCCCTCGGGGAGCCCAATGAATCGTAGGTTGCACCTCCAGAGTCTATTCTCCATATCATCTTGCTTGCTCAGGATCTGGTTGATTTGGAGCTGCATACAATCCGAGCTGATCTGGAGCAGCATAATGGCATTCTCCACCACTGCTATGCAGGTTTTGGCTGTTGTGACCCACTCACAGAGTTTTTGGCAGTCCTGTCGTATAAGCGAGATGTCTACCTTGACCTCCTCTATTTGGGCTGTCAAAGACGTCCGGCAGAATGTGATCGCCTCAAGCACTTTTGCTGTGTCGCCTTCCGGAGCATCCCGCTCGCTGCACATGGCGCCGCCATATTCCCCAGCACTTTCTTTCTACTGGCCGCAATATTGATCCAGTTTAGACAGAGTCATGGCAGTCTTCACCCCCACTGCCTCAGGCTAATTAGGCTGTCCTGGAGGGTATAGGTATAGAGCTGTGAGTCAGGAAGGCTGGGAGGTAATACTGGTCGGCAGGCTGGGTGGAGCAAGATGGCCACAGACCTCAAGGACTAGGCCGAAGCTGCAGTCTTTCCTGAATGAGGCAGCCACGTGTGGGATTGCTGCTCCACGGAGGCTGCCGCATGGTTGGAGAACAGTGGACCTGCGGCTGCAGGTGTGTAGGGTCATCAGGGGGTCCCGCTAGGCTGGTAAAGGATATTGCAGGAGAGCAGGATGAATTTGAAAATAATTAATGGACGGAGCACAGAGCACACAGAGCACACACGTCCTACTCCATGCTATGTCAGGCCACGTCCCCCCGACCCAATTCATTTTTAAGTTGTGGATTACCCTACAGTTTATTTAACTAGGCTTTGTTTGCTGCCAAAATGGTGTCAGGGTTGGTGACTGAGTCTTTATTAATGTGAAAATAGTCATTCAATTGGTTTGCTTAGTGTTTCTGCATAAGGAACTGTTTGTAGAATACGGGAGTTCATCCACCATGGGAATCTAGGAGCAGTGTGTGGGGATTCCACAATAGTGATACTTACACTGGAATAGTCAATCCAGGTTATTGAATGTATGACAGATGATGGCATTTTCTGGAGGGTCCACTGGTCAGTTAGGAACAGATAGATGCATGAATTGGAATTGCGGCAAGGAAAAAAAGAATAATCAGGCTCACCAGCATATTGGCATCGCCACACATCTAATAGGCCAACTTCTCCCAAAGGGGGTGCAGGGAAGGTTTGTGACATCTAGGGGAGGTAGAGGAGTCCATGGAAACGTCCGGAACTATGTTGAAGTCCCCACAACATAGGAGAGCACTTTGCTGTACTGAGTCAATCTTCTTTTTAAGTTTTCTCAAGAAGGTGAACGTTTGGGGCATGTATATTGAGAGTTATTGAGCGAGCATATTAGGAGTAATGTAACAACCGGGTGGGTCCAAGATACTGCAATGGAGTTGAAACAATAACAAAGATTTGGCTGCCAAAGCACACCCTGTTTTTTTTGACTGGGTGCTGGTGTAAAAATACGTGGAAAGTGTTTGTCTCTACATGAAGCTTGAGAAGAAATGTGGAAATGCATTTCTTGAATGCACAGTATGTCACAGTGGGAGTCAGTAGCCATTTTCTAAATTGAGGTTTCGTAGGCTGGTTGAGGCCCTTTACAATAATAGAGAGCAATCTGATGAGCATGCTTGACACTATTGATGAGGGCTGTTGGTAATGGTATGGGTCTCGGAAGCAGTCCTGGATTCATGCAAGAAGATGTAGGCCACTATAGGTATAATCTTAAACAGGTCTTCAGAGGGAGCAAAAGGTGATGAAGTGTAGGAATATGCTTATTGCTATGGAGTTATGAGGCAAAAGGAAGTTGTGAACAAAAAGGGAGGATAACAAAAAGAAAAAGGAAAAAAAGGGTCACCAATCAAAATGGGCAACTATACAAAACCATTCTCAAAAGAAAGGAACTGAAATGTATAGATATGAATGCCAGAGCACTAACTCAGTTGTATCTTGGGGGAGAAAGTTTACAAGACTGAGAGGCATGTGTGAGTATTGGTAGCTAAATGGCTGTTGAGTCGCCCACATTAGCAATGTCACGTTGTGTGGGTGTGTTGTGGCAGATGCCATTAGGAAGAAATCCTACAGACTTCACTAATCTCTGGATGAGCATCAGTGAGTTCAGGCAGGATACCCCATGCTTGAAGGAGACACAGGCCGTGTGCTAATGAATTTATATAGTGCTTGGAGCTTTTATGTGTGACCTGCAGCTTGGCAGGGTTACTCCATTGGTAAACTAAGTTTTGATTTTGAAATGACTTAGTCACAGTATTGAGTTGTCTGCAGATGTGAAGTGTATACTGTGAAAGGTCTGCAAAGATTTGGAGATGGGCATAGGGGTCTGGAAGAGATCCAAGATTTCGGCATTAGTTGTTCTTTTACGTGATACAAAATAGATATGCAGTATCACATTTCTTCATCTCTTAAGACCGTATTGGGTAAAAAGGAAGGGCTTGGTAGGCGGTGTATATGGTCGATGACCAATCCAATGTTTTTGAGCTCTGGTAGCAGGGATTGAATCAGATCCTTAGCATAGCTAGCACGGTTTAGAGGTTGGTACCATTTCAGCAATTCCTCATATTTTTATATTGTTACGGCGTGATCTGTCCTCCAGGTCCACCAGCTTGTGTCTGATCCATGTGAGTTCTTCCAGGTTATCTTCATGTGCATCAACCAAATCATTAACTGAACACTTGGGAATGCTCTTGTGTAAGAGCTGGGCTTTTTTTAGGTGCCAATAACTAGAGTCATAGTCACATATTAAAATTCAATCAATTTATTTGTATATATTAAAAAGTACAGAAAAAAATATATATTAAAAAATATAGAAAAAATTCATGTTTGATATCCAACAAGTGAATTCATTACAATTGCTTGTCGTGGTGTAGCAGTCCCTACCTGTTTCACCATTTATTAGGCTTCCTCAGGGAATACATGCTACCACACCAAAATTGGCAATGAACTGTAGCGCCAATTTCTTTTCCCTCTTTCCTGGATCCTGCGGATCTTGAGTCACTACAATCCATTGCCAATTTTGGTGTGGTAGCATGTATTCCCTGAGAAAGCCTAATAAATGGTGAAACATGTCATAATTGCTACACCATGACAAGCAATTGTAATGAATTCACTTGATGGATATCAAACATGAATTATTTATATATTTTAATATATATTTTTTCTGCACTTTTTAATATTTATATAAATAAAATCATTGAATTTTAATGTGACTATGACTTTAGTGTCCTGTTTTTTTATTATTTTGGGATTCAGTGAATTTGGAATCTTCTTTGATCAACCTATTTTGTTCAAACAATATATCACACAGAGCTGTCAGGTAGTGTGTGAGTCAGCGTTCACTGGCAGTTATAAGGTGGATCATAAGGGATCAATAACAGGGAGGAGGGGGAAACAACAAGATATACCCAAAATTAATTAATAAGATCTAGACATACAGTCCATAGTAGTAAGGGATATCAAGAAGAAGTCCACAGGACGGATAAATCCACAGGTGGATGGGGTTTGCACACACAGTCACCGGCAGCTCCTCAGCAGGAAATGGGAGACAAACAAAAACAGCAGATAGAGGGTGCCTGGGTCAGTGTGATAGTAAAAGCAAGTAACACTTTATTCCTATACACTTGCATAAAAGTATCTTGCAAGCTGCACACTGGGTGGATGTGGATCACCAATCAAGCAGTCAGCCGTCACAAGGGATGAGAAGACCACTGTGGGGAAAAGCTAAAACCTGCCATATGGAGGTGTATAACCAGCAGCATCTCCAGCTC
The DNA here is from genome assembly GCA_028564925.1 of Lithobates sylvaticus. NCBI lineage: Eukaryota > Metazoa > Chordata > Amphibia > Anura > Ranidae > Lithobates > Lithobates sylvaticus. The sequence goes on along the minus strand of CM053027.1, from coordinate 439,041,982 downwards.
GCACACCTGCTCTCACAGAGCTAGCAAGGGACCAAATCAGGAAAGGGGCGGGCCGAAACGCGCTTCTGAGGTGCCGCCTCCTTCTTCAGGCTAGCCAGTTTTTTTTTATACATTATATTTATTTTTTTCACTTACACAACACACATCCTTACCATAAATGTGTAAATTCACATAATTTTTTTTTTACATTTTTTGCATATTTTTTTCACCTTTTTTTCCCTTTTTCACTATTTATCAATTTCACACACCACTCACCATAGAATAATTATCTTCCAGATTTGTGCGGATTATTATTAGATCATCTCTCCTCTCTGGGATTGCATTGTGATGACCTGACCTGCCTACGAGCTGACCCCCTGACTTGGTTTTGGGTTTCCTGCCTAAGCTCTGGGCCGGGCATGTGATGGAGACCCCCTCTACCACTCCATTCATCCTCACATGAGCCAGTTTAGTTCTTGGGTTGATCTGTAAGTATTAGTATATCCAAATACACCCTAAGGGAACTTTTTTGTATCGTTCAGAATGTTTTCCCTTCCTCATTTTTATGAAGGGTATATTATATTTATATATATATGATTTTTCTGTACTTACAGTGAATTCATTTTTGCATCAATACTCTTGATGAGTGAACATGAGTCACGAAACGTGTAGAGTTTTTCTATTCATGTGATGCCAATACAGTTAAGCTTTTATACATGTTTTGAAAACATTACCATGCATTTCTAGACCATGGAATTGCTTTTGATACAATAAAGTTGTTTTCATATATTTACTCCATACACTCATTTTTGCAGCAATAAAAATGCCTCATTTAAATTCCCATTCTTTTTTTTTGTTTCTATTTCATAAATCATAGTGCTAGTGCAGAGTGCAGGTACGCATTTCAGAGAGGTCTGCCCTGAAAAGTTTCCCCTCCCTCCTGGAGGCTGAAGAAAGGGAGGACCTTTCTAAAAACATGCCCCTGCACTAACTATATGATTGACATCACTCTGGAGGGTGGAACATTTGTCAAAATCCAGTGTCTGTCATCCTTGTGGCTGCAGCATTTCTCCTCCATACTTAGAAGTGATCCAGTGACCATAAATGTGTAAATTCACATAATTTTTTTTTTACATTTTTTGCATATTTTTTTCACCTTTTTTTCCCTTTTTCACTATTTATCAATTTCACACACCACTCACCATAGAATAATTATCTTCCAGATTTGTGCGGATTATTATTAGATCATCTCTCCTCTCTGGGATTGCATTGTGATGACCTGACCTGCCTACGAGCTGACCCCCTGACTTGGTTTTGGGTTTCCTGCCTAAGCTCTGGGCCGGGCATGTGATGGAGACCCCCTCTACCACTCCATTCATCCTCACATGAGCCAGTTTAGTTCTTGGGTTGATCTGTAAGTATTAGTATATCCAAATACACCCTAAGGGAACTTTTTTGTATCGTTCAGAATGTTTTCCCTTCCTCATTTTTATGAAGGGTATATTATATTTATATATATATGATTTTTCTGTACTTACAGTGAATTCATTTTTGCATCAATACTCTTGATGAGTGAACATGAGTCACGAAACGTGTAGAGTTTTTCTATTCATGTGATGCCAATACAGTTAAGCTTTTATACATGTTTTGAAAACATTACCATGCATTTCTAGACCATGGAATTGCTTTTGATACAATAAAGTTGTTTTCATATATTTACTCCATACACTCATTTTTGCAGCAATAAAAATGCCTCATTTAAATTCCCATTCTTTTTTTTTGTTTCTATTTCATAAATCATAGTGCTAGTGCAGAGTGCAGGTACGCATTTCAGAGAGGTCTGCCCTGAAAAGTTTCCCCTCCCTCCTGGAGGCTGAAGAAAGGGAGGACCTTTCTAAAAACATGCCCCTGCACTAACTATATGATTGACATCACTCTGGAGGGTGGAACATTTGTCAAAATCCAGTGTCTGTCATCCTTGTGGCTGCAGCATTTCTCCTCCATACTTAGAAGTGATCCAGTGATCACAGCTCTCATCCCTAGCCAGGACTTTGAGACCAGTGGAGGAGACTGGTTATATAAACACTTCTGCCTTTGAGAGTGCATTTTATTTTCATTTAAAAAATAGATTCCTTTTAACTTACTACACTTTCTTTTGTATCTTTTGTACACTTTTATTTTGGATCTTTTGTAATGGTTTATTTAGCTTGTGTCATTTCATGTACCCAGAGCCCCCAACTCCAGATTGCCTTGTTGCATCAGATACCAGATAGTGTCAGAGTTTTTTTGTGTAGTTCTGTGTTACTATAAGTTATGACTAAGAGATTTTATTACTTTATTGCTTCTTTTATTCGAATACAACTTACAACATACCCAATGTATAGCATTATAACACCCTACACTTGCATACTTATCCACTGCTGAGCTTAGTTCCATTGGTGATTTATAGTCTGTTTTTGCATGCATGGTTGAGTACTAGTGGTTTTGTTTGATATTCATTTCAACATTCTATTTTAATTATTTCTAGCCTTGTGAAGTTCATAAACTTACTCTGTAAAGATCCCCATACATTTACTTCCTTGAAATCTGTAACATGAATGCATTATGCCCTGGGAGCAGGCACGGTTGTGTTACTGAATTTGCAGAGTCTGCCTTCTTAACTACAGAGGATCTGAGAGGAGGAGCTTCATTAGGCAGAGTCAATACACAAAACAATGCTTGCAGGCCGCAAGGTACCATGTGATCAGTAGTGCTTAGAAATCAAATCTAAATGACAGATGAGAAGCTGAAAAGCAGCAGACAAGCAGAACTCACAACATGAAAGGAGATTTCAGTGAAGTAAGCATTTATTGTAATGTAAAAAATAACTACTGTTTGTATTGCTATTCCAATTTTGATGTTATACATTAAAATTGTATGCTGTGACCATTGAACCTTTTTAAGACCAACATTAAGTGAGCCAAATGCAGCATGTCTTCATTAATGAACGGCCGAAAGAAATTTCCACGAGTGAAGGTCAAACCGAAAGGGGAGGCATAGAAGGGACATAGAAAAGGGGGCATAGAAAAGGGGGTAAAGGGCATAGAAAAAGAGAGAGTGAAATGGCAGCAAGAAGAAATACAATTTAAGTTTGATGCCTGGATTTAACCACTTGACCACTGGGCACTTAAACACCCTTAATAACCAGACCAATTTTCAGCTTTCGGTGCTCTCACATTTTGAATGAATTACTCAGTCATACAACACTGTACCCATATGAAATATTAGTCCTTTTTTTCACATAAATAGAGCTTTCTTTTGGTGGTATTTAATCACAGCTGGGTTTTTTATTTTTTGCGCTATAAAAGAAAAAAGACAGAAAATTCTGTAAAAAAAATAAAATTTTCTTAGTTTCTGTTACAAAATTTAGCAAATTTAAATTTTTCTTGATAAATTTTGGCCAAAATTTATACTGCTACATATCTTTGGTAAAAATAAGTACAAATCGGTGTATATTATTTGGTCTTTATGAAAGTTATAGAGTCCAAAATCTATGGTGCCAATATCTGAAAATTGATCACATCTGAAGTACTGACGTGCCAGAAAAGTACAAATGCACCCCAAATGACCCCTTTTTGGAAAGAAGACATCCCAAGGTATTTACAAAGATGCATTGTGAGTTTTTTGAAGTTGTTATTTTTTCCCATAATTCTTTGCAAAATCAAGATTTTTTTTTCTCACAAAATTGTCATATTAGCAGGTTATTTCTCACACACAGCATATGCATACCACAAATTACATACCAAAACACATTCTGCTATTACTCTTGAGTATGGCCATACCACATGTGTGAGACTTTTACACAGCGTGGCCACATACAGAGGCCCAACATGCAGGGAGGGCCATCAGGCGTTCTGGAGCACCCAGGCCAATTCTGACATTTCTCTCCTACATGTAAAAATCATCATTTATTCGCTAGAAAATTACATAGAACCCCAAAACATTATATATGTTTTTTTAGCAAAGACCCTAGAGAATACAATGGCAATCATTTTTATCTAGCACGGTGCTTGCGCAGCAATTTTTCGAACGCGTTTTTTTTGAAAAAAAAAAAGGTTTTGTGCTTTACAAAAAACAAAACCGTAAATTCAGCCCAATGTTTTTGCATAATGTGAAAGATGAAGTTACGCCGAGTAAATAGATACCCAACATGTCACGCTTCAAAATTGCACACACTCGTGGAATGGCGCCAAACTTTGCTACTTAAAAATCCCAATAGGCGACACTTTAAATTTTTTTACTGGTTACATGTTTTGAGTTACAGAGGAGGTCTAGGGCCAAAATGATTGTTCTCGCTATAACGCCTGCAGCGACACCTCACATGTGTGGTTTGAACACCGGTTTAATATGTGGGCGGGACTTATGTATGTGTTAGCTTCTGCATGCGAGCACACAGGGACAGGGACGCTTTAAAAAAAAAAAAAAAAATTATTGTTCATTTTACTTTATTTATTTTAGTTTGACACTTTTTTCCCCCAAAAATTTTTTTGATCATTTTTATTCCTAATACAAGGAATGTAAACATCCCTTGTAATAGTAATATGGCATGACAGGTCCTCTTTAAGGGGAGATATGGGGTCAATAAGACCCTACGTCTCACCTCTAGGCTGGAAAGCCTGAAATAAAATAAAAAAACGATCATGGCTTCGATCGTAGCGAGTATTGCAGGACATTGCATGGTATCGCAGAGTATGGCTGGGTATCGCAGGGTGTATGGCTGGGTATCGCAGGGTGTATGGCTGGGTATTGCAGGGTGTATGGCTGGGTATCGCAGGGGGTATGGCTGGGTATCGCAGGGGGTATGGCTGGGTATGGCAGGGTATCGCTGGGTGTATGTCTGGGTATCGCAGGGTGTATGGCTGGGTATCGCAGGGTGTATGGCTGGGTATCGCAGGGGGTATTTTTGGCTGGGTAACGCAGGGTATCGCAGAGTATGGCTGGGTATCACAGAGTATCGCAGGGTATCGCAGAGTATGGCTGGGTATCGCAAGGGTTATGGCTGGGTATCGCAGGGTATCGCAGGGGGTATGGCTGGGTATCGCAGGGGTATGGCTGGGTATGGCTGGGGGTATAGCTGGGTATCGCAGAGTATAGCTATGTATCGCAGGGGGTATGGCTGAGTATCGCAGGGGGTATGGCTGGGTATCTCAGAGGGTATGGCTGGGTATCGCTGGGTATCACTGGGGGTATTGTTGGGTATCGCTGGGTACTGCTGGTTATCCATTCATCCATGCTCAGCCATCCCTCCATACCCTGCAATACCCAGCAATACACTGCAGGCTATTGCTGTGTATTGCAGGGTATGGAGGGATGGCTAAGCATGGATGGATGGATCGGTGGTGACTGCAGGGCAGGTTGTGGGCACTACAGATCCCGCCCACAGCACTGCTGCCACCGATCCCTCCCCCTCTCCTCTCACACTGTACCGATCGGTACAGAGACAGGAGGAGAGAGGAACCGGCGTCAGGGTGTATGGCTGGGTGTCGCAGGGGGTAATTTTGTCTGGGTATCGCAGGGTATCGCAGAGTATGGCTGGGTATCGCAGAGTATGGCTGGGTTTTACAGAGTATCGCAGGGTATCGCAGAGTATGGCTGGGTATCCCAGGGGGAATGGCTGGGTATCGCAGGGTATAGCAGGGGGTATGGCTGGGTATCGCAGGGGTATGGCTGGGTATTGCAGGGGGTATGGCTGGGTATCGCTGGGTATCGCTGGGGGTATTGTTGGGTATCGCTGGGGTATTGTTGCGTATCGCTGGGTACTGCTGGTTATCCATCCATCCATGCTCAGCCATCCCTCCATACCCTGCAATACCCAGCAATACACTGCAGGCTATTGCTGTGTATTGCATGGTATGGAGGGATGGCTGAGCATGGATGGATGGATTGGTGGTGACTGCAGAGCAGGCTGTGGGCACTACAGATCCCGCCCACAGCACTGCTGCCACCGATCCCTCCCCCTCTCCTCTCACCACTGTACCGAGAGGAGGAGAGAGGAACCGGCGTCATGAAATGACGCCGGTTTGCTTACATGTGATCACTCCGTCATTTGGCGGAGCGATCACGTGGTAAACAGCCGCGATGAGCGATGAGTTTATTGTTCTCGAGTGTGCGCCCCAGGGGGCGCACAAGAGGAGAATTCTGGGAGGGTAATCGATCAGCACAGACCCCCCCTGTCAGAGGAGCAGCCGATCGGCTCTCCTCTACTCGCGTCTGACAGACGCAAGTGAGGAAAAGCAGATTACCGACTTTTCCTATTTACACTGTGATCAGCCGTGATTGGACGCGGCTGATCACGTGGTAAAGAGTCTCCGTCGGAGACTCTTTACCAAGATCGTAGTTGCGGGGTGTCAGACTGAAACTTCTGGCAAAATATAAAATATTCCATGGACTCAACATGCCTTTCAGCTTGGGGTGTCTACTTTCCAAAATGGGGTCATTTGGGGGGGGGGGGGTTGCTATCTGGGCATTTCATGGCCTCCGAAACTGTGTAAGGTAGTGAGGAGTGAAATCCCAAATTTATGCCCTCAGAAAGCCTGAAAGCGGTGATTGGTTTTCAGGGTCCTGTACGCAGCTAGGTTCCCAAAAAGTCTCATATGTGTGGTATCCCTGTACTCAGGAGAAGCAGCAGAATGTATTATGGCATGTTTGAGCAATAAATCATTTAGTGACAACTTTGCGGAAAAAAAAATAATGTATTGTCATTTTCCCGAAATTTGAGGCAAAATATAAAATATTCTATGGACTCAACATCCCTATCAGCAAATAGCTTGGGGTGTCTACTTTACGAAAAGGGGTCATTTGGGGGGGGGGTTGACCTGTTCTGGTATTTTATGCACAACATTAGAAGCATATGCCGCACATCTGATAGAAATATAAAATACTCAAGCGCTGGTAAAAACAAAGACCTAAAAAACTACTGATCTAAAAGATGCAACCAATAAAAATGATCTCTCACTGTGCAAATATATAAATATAAAATGAGTGCGCTAATAGAAAAAATTCAAACACAGTCACCGTGCAACTCTGCAGTGAAATAAATAAATAATAAAGCTCCATTCATTAAGAATAGATAAACACTGTGCTGAAACCAATGTCTAAACTCATAAAATAAAGTGCAAGTTCCATGTGGAATGTGAAAAATTGTAGCTAATAATACAACACCTGTGGGCCAAGTGCTAAGAAATCAAAAAGGGTACTGTGTGGTAAAATATTTATTTAGCAATCAAAAAAGTTCTTTGTGTTTGAAAGTGCTTCCTTCTTTGTGCAAACAAGCCTATGTCGCCTCTTAACAGGTGTTTCCAGGAAAGGGCGTAAATAATAAATAGCAATGTGATGAACAGTTAGTTAGAGACAATATGATAAACAGTGATTAAAAAATCATGTGTGATACACAATATCAATTGCAACTATATGGTAGCTAATAGCAGTCCATTCACAAGTAGCAGCAAAAAACGGGTCTCTAAGTGCCAACGATGGTATTATTCCTAATATTCAGAAACTGCTATCAATCCATCAGACATAAAAAAAGACCATGAATCTGGCTGTAAAGACCGTGCAATCCACCGGGTTTTGGATACAACCCCTTTTAATTCATACGTTCCTCTATTGTATGCCGGCTCTTGCACTCGAGATATCATATATGGAAAAAAAGAAAAACACAATAGTGTATACCAATGGCAGTAACAAGGACTGACAGCTTGTAACACCAGTTTACACACAAACCGCCCATAAAGAAATAGCGTGTGATCATAGGAAACAGTCAGGATAAGCTCTCCTCACAGCCGCTGTGTGTGCAGACTCCTCTGGCTGCCGTCATTGGCTCCTCCTCCCGATGCATTGCGTCACTGTTCACGTGACTTAATCATGGGAAATGAGCCATGTGACGCTCGTGCAGAGCTTTATGCTCGCCCTGACAGCATGGGGGTAGCCATAGTGACCGGAGATTGATTAGTAAACATCATTCCGTTTCCTCCATTCAGAAAGGTTTCAGTGGATAAAATACATTTAACCAATGTTTAAACATTTCTTAATGATACAAGTTCGCTGGCTGTCTCAATATATAGGTTACACATGCATAAGTAAGCCTTTAATAATTGCTATATGTACCATTAAAATGAAAATAGATACAAATAAATAAAAATAGCAGCTATACATGGGGTAATGAAGTGAGCATATGTATAAAATGTGACCAATCCTAGGAGAAATAAAATACCTTCATAAAATGTATAAAAATTATAAAAATGATTATGATAAAAACGACAAAAATATATATATATATATATTAAAATCAAATGACTTATAAAATATCTAAAATATATATATATATATATATATATATATATATATATATATATATATACACACACACATATATATATATATATAATTTGAGGACATCCATAAATTATTTAAAATCCGATATAAAACAATTGAGATCAAACTCAATGTTTAATCCCAAAGGCGAAAAACTATTTATTTCATAAATCCACCAGGATTCCGTTTTGCTTAATTCACGTACTTTATGGCTTCCTCTCCAGTGTGGCTTGTATTTCTCTATAGCCCAGAAATTTAAGTCAGAGGGGTTTTTATTGTGGACCTCCAGAAAGTGGCGAGAAACACTATGTTTTTCAAAACCTGCTTTAATACTCTGAACATGTTTGCGTAGTCTCTTCCATAGAGGTCACTTTGTTCTTCCAATGTACTGCAAGGAGCAAGAACATTTGAGCATATATACTACTCCCTCTGTACGGCATGAGATGAAATCTTTTATTGCGTACTCTTTCTTAGTAGTGTTGGATAAAACATTCTTACATTTTTTTCCATTCTGATTTGTATTGCGACACGCAAAACATTTCTTACATGGGTAAAAACCTTTTCCCTGGAATAATGACAGGTCTTGATTTCTTTTTGGGGGGTCAGGTACATTTAGTGTTGATGCCCTTCTATATATAAACCGTGGTTTATCTGGTAGGATGTTTATTAGCTGTGTATCTGCTTTTAGTGCCCAGTGCTTTTTTACTATCTGTTCAAGTTTTTTATGTTGAATATTATAATTGAAAATCAATGGGATACCATCATTGTTGGATCTCTGCTTTTTCTCTTTATCCATTATTAGAGATTCTCTAGGCATTTGGGCATTTTTGCCACCTCTTGTATTTTTTTCTTTTATGAAATCTTTGTTATACCCTTTTTCCATACATTTCTTCCCAACTGTGTTAGCTTGTTCCATATAAATATCTTTATTACTACAATTCCTTCTTATGCAGATCATTTGCCCTTTCGGTATGTTGATTAACCATGGATCATGGTGACAGCTGTCTGTTGGAATATAACTGTTTCTCTCTACCGGTTTGAAGAAAGTTTTAGTTAAGAAGCCATCTTTTTCCAAGGTAATTTCCAAATCCAGGAATCTTACACTTGTATTACTAATCTCATATGTTAAATTAATGTTCTTCTCATTCATATTGAGTTTCTCAAAAAATTCCATTAGGCTCTTCTGATCTCCCTGCACAAAGAATTTTTTTGCAGAGAGTACAAGGAAGTACTTTCAAACACACATAACCTTTTTGATTGCTAAATAAGTATTTTACCACACAGTACTCTATTTGATTTCTTAGCACTTGGCCCACAGGTGTTGTATTATTAGCTACATTTTTAGCACATGGAACTTGCACTTTATTTTATGAGTTTAGACATTGGTTTCAGCACAGTGTTTATCTATTGTTAATGAATGGAGCTTTATTATTTATTTATTTCACTGCAGAGTTGCACGGTGACTGTGTTTGAATTTTTTTCTATTAGCGCACTAATTTTCTATTTATATGCCACACATCACCCAATCTTCTAACCATTTGAAGACTTTGACACTTTTTGTTTACATGAAAAAATACTTTTCTTTTGCTAGAAATTTACTTTGAACCCCCAAACATTATATTTTTTTAAGCAAATACCCTACAGATTAAAATGGTGGGTGTTGCAATTTGTTTTCACACAGTATTTGCACAGCAATTTTTTTCAAACGCAATTTTTTGGGAAAAAAAACACTTTCTTGAATTTTAATGCACTAAAACATACTATATTGCCCAAATGTTTGGTAAAATATAAAAGATGACCTTATGTCAAGTACATAGATACCAAATATGACATGCTTTAAATTGTGCACAACCGTGCAGCGGCGACAAACTACATACATTTTTAAAATCCTTTAAAAGCATTTACAGGTTACCACTTTAGATTTATAGAGGAGGGCTACTGCTAAAATGACTGCCCTCGATCTGACATTTGCAGTGATACCAGCAATTGCTGTTTACATATGACACAAGACTGATTCTTGCGTTCACCATTGAGCGCAAGCATGGGGGGGCAGGGGTGCTTTTTTATTTCTTTTTTTTCTTATTTATTTTGCTTTTTTATTTTATTTTTATGCTGTTCCTTTCATTAAATATCCCCTATGATAGCAATAGCTAGTGACACATAGAGCTGCACAATTAATGGTCAAGAATCATTATCGTAATTTTCAAGGGTTTCCCGATCTTCCCGATCTTTGGAATGCAGAGAATTTTCTCTCTGCTCTCTGCTCTCAGCCAAAAGTCAAAGAAAAAATGGTGGTTGTTGCAATATTTTATGTCACATTGTATTTGCGCAGCGGTCTTTCAAATGCAATTTTTTTGGAAAAAATGACTTTAATGAATAAAAAAAAAAAACGAACCAATAAAGTTAGCCCAAATTTATTTTGTATAATGTGAAAGATTTTACGCAGCGAGAATTGTGAGACAATCGTGATCTTTATTCTAAGCAAAGCAAATCGGGATTCTCATTTTTGCCAGAATTGTGCAGCTCTAGTGACAGATAATTTTTTTTTTAATTGGGGTCTATTAGACTCTAGATCTCTCCTCTGTCCTCAAAGCATCTGACCACACCAAGATCAGTGTGATAAGATGCTTTCCCAATTTCCCAATGGCACTGTTAATATCCGGTGAAACCGAAGTCATAAAATGCTCGTAGCTTCCGGTTTCTTAGACCATAGAGATGATTGGAGCCATTCTGGTCTTTGATAAGCTCTATGGTCAGCTGGCAAAACCACTGGCTGCATTCCCAGGTTCCCCGGTGGGACAGGAGAGCCAGAGAAAACCATGGAATAGGGTGAGGGGGACGTTCCCTCCCACTGCTTGTAAAAGGAGTCTAGCGGCTAATTTGCCACTAGCATTGCTTTTACATGAAAACTGACCGCTGGCTGAAAAGAACGATAAAAAAGATGATAACTAAACCTGCAGGCATCATTCTGGTATAACCACTCAAAGTCCAGCAACATACCAGTACTTTGCTGGTCCTTGGTGGGCATATATTGTAATGTTCTTTTTTCATTCAGCCTGTGTGCTGAACGAAAAAAGAGATTGATCAGTGGGTATGCCCATCATTAGAATACCGTCCTGCATCCATTTTTTTTAACTGTGGTGGTGAAATCACCTCCTACAGCTCTGGAGTCACTGATTTACGTATCGTGAGAGCAAACGCTGTTGCTGTCAAGATAAATAAATCAGGAATTACATACCTGAAAAGCAAACATGATAAAACATAGTAACAATAGACCTTGGAGTTAAAAAAATACAGTAAAACAGAGCAGAACAATAGAGAGAGATCAACAGAGAGAGAATAGAGAAAGAATAAAATGACAACTAGTTTTGGCTTTTTTGTTTTGTTTATTTGTTGAACTTTTTTTTTTTTTTACACTTTTTTTTTTAACTGTACCTGTAACGGTTCCAGATTTGGGTCTCTGCGATGGCATCTTTGGAGACCCTGTGAAAGTGTGTCCTAGTATGTGCAGTGCTTTACCCTATGCTAATACTCAAGTGTGTGGTAGCTTTCAAAACATGCAGAGACCAGGTTGGTCAGGACAGGAGGGACAACAATAGCGGGTGTCACGACTAAATCTGTGCTTGCTACAGACATAACATCTTTTTTGGGGCGATCGATTGGTAGGGGTACCAGGGAGGACATACGGAAAATGCCTCCCATGCAGCCGGCTGCCTGCATTTGCATTGGTAAGTTGGGCAACAGCACTGTCTGGAAACAGAAGGGCTGTGATGATCTCTTCCTGGAATTTAAGGAATAATCCAGTTTGTCCTGAAGCTTTGTATAGCAAATAAGCGTTCAGCAGAGCCAATTGGAATAAGTATACAGACACTTTTTTGTACCAGGGTCTGGCCCTACGGCCAACATTCTTATTATGCCTCCACTTCACAGCGAGCAAATGATTACATCTCAAGCATGCTCTCTCCCCCAGCCCAAGACGGGAATCCACAATCCGCTGGGGTAAGTCCTGGTGATTAGATCGGACGGTGCCACATGCACCAATTCCATGATCAAACAAGTGACTAAAAAGTGGCACTAATCTAACGCTGCCTGGGGCAACGCAGACCCTATCTAATGCTAAAACCTAACTTTGATCACCCGCCGGGTGATCAGGGGGTTAAACCTTTATTTAGGTAAAATACGGCGGGTGCCCTGATGCTATAAAAAATAAACTAGCTAACCTGCGTCACCCGTGACACTTATACAGTGATCACTGTTGACAGGGGGTGATCAAGGGGTTAAACCTTTATCAGGGGGGGTTAGGGGGGTCCCTAGACCTATTTGGGACTAATACTAATTACCTTAATGCTGATTTGTGTCACTAATCTAACCAGTACAGCGATCAAAAAAAAATCTGAACGCTGCAATGGGTGACACAGTGACAGGGGGTGAAGGGGTTAACTGGGGGGGGGGTGATCGGGGGTGAATTGTGTGCCTACGTGACCTGGGGTCAGTGTAGTGTTGGTGCACTTACTATTAGATGTTATCGCTCCTCGGTCTGGAACGGAAAAGACCGACACAAGGAGAGATGACATCACTTCCCCTGTCCCCCTTGGCAGCCGCACACCCGACGTAACATGACGGCGATTCACCTGCCTGTGCCATTCGGCCACAGTATAACTGCAGCGGCTGCTTGGGAACAGGTTAGCACAAAAAAAAACGCAGAGTTGATCAAATACCACCAAAAGAAAGCTCTGTTTGTGGGAAAAAAAGGACGTCAATTTTGTTTGGGTACAGCATCGCACGACTGTGCAATTGTCAGTTAAAGCGAAGCAGTGCCGTATTGCAACAAATGGCCTGGTCATTGAGCAGCCAAATCTTCTGGGGCTGAAGTGGTTAAGAGTTTTCTTATTTGTTAGATTACAGTGTCACTCATATCTCCAGAGCTAGCTCACATGTTTCTGTGGCTTCCCAGGGGTTAAACTATGCCACAAAATAGATTTATATCCTTGTGTATTACCTTGTACTTACACTCCTTCTAACTTTTCTTTTTCCACAGATAAACCCTCCTATTCTCATAATCATCCTTATCTACCACATATTTGGAACATTTGGGGCTGTTATCGCCTCTCCAAAGGTTCCAAATTTAGGGAACGTAGCTGATCTTTGATCTAATTGTTTAAACATCTTTGCCTCTTCTGATTGAACATCCATTTGTAGTTTGTCAAAATTCACTTGCTTATATTTAATAAACATGTGCATCAGTTTGAAATATGCTATAATATCTAAAGTACCAACCCATCCTCTCTTAAAATGTTAATTTCTGGCTTCAAAAAAAGTGAATTTGCAAATCCTCAAACCCATAGTTATAAACAAATATAATGTTAAGGAAGCTATGCCCTACTACAATTTATTGTCTTTATTTATCAAATTGGAGTAAAATTCTCCTTAATCTCATGACCTCTGCTACAAAAATATGCCTCTTACCCACCATCCTATTATCATCATCTCCAAATGTTTGCAAGGGCATGGTTATGTGGGGTGGAGTGTCATCTATGGTCTTCTCTTATAATTTATATATAATCCAAAACTGAGCTCTTAAAATCCAATTGGATGTATTATTAAGCAGTTTGTACTCCGAGGACTACACAGATTTTGGCCCTCACAATCCATATTGTATTGTTTTAAAAGTCCTTGAGTAGTCCTTTAATTTTGTGATAATTATATATTATATTAATAATGCAGAGGATGATCCCGGCTATATGTCACTTTTAACTTACTTTCTAGACAATTGGATTTAATAATCACTGCTCCTCCACAAAAAAAAGTCCATCCCTATATCAGGTGCTGCATTGTAAAGCTTTCAAACTATGAAACCTTGAATCCATCTCAAACTGCTGTGTGGTCTCTTCCCTGATATTCTCACAAACAGTGGGATCAGCAGATCCAGTTGATATAATCACATGCAGGAAAATCCGCAAATCCACTTGTGCTGAGTATCACATACTGTAGTTCTTAAATCACTTTATATCATTGAAAAGCTTTGGAAACTATTGTACAGTCTAATCTTGATATCCTCACATGTAGTGGTATCAACAAATGTATTTGATATACTCACATGCAGTGGGATTAGTGACTCCAGTTATATTGTATATCACAGAAACCTTAAAACTATTTATAGCTCAACAAGCATCCAAAGCTGCTGTGTAATCTTTTCCCAGATAAGCTCACTATCAGAGTGATCAGAAGATTTACTTGATATATTCACATTCAGTGAGAGTAACAAAAATCACTTATGCTGTATATCACATAAATCTTAAATCTCTTCATATTAGACATGTGCGATTAGTTTCGTACGAATCGAAAATTCGTACGAATTTCCGTAAATTTGTACATTCGGGAGGATCCGAAATACGAATAGTTATGCTTTTGAATTTTGTAAGAAATTTCGTTTACGAATTTTGTAAGAAATTTCGTTTACGAATTTCAGTTTCCACAACAGAACCGTGACTCGTGTTTTGTTGACCAATCAGTGGTTTTCTTCTGCTGCTGAGTGAGGGTTGGGAAAATTACCTTTTTTAATATGGGATTGGGAGACTGGTACTGGTAGTCGATGGGCGATTCAGAATCGGACAAAAGAATGTTCGTTAATTACGATTATTCGTTATGATGAAGTTAAAAACCCTGGAAGTCAGCACAGGGATGGTGGGAGAACCTCATAATGATAAATTCATCATAACGAACGTTCGTAATTGTTACGAAAAGTTAACGAACCTAACGAAAATTCATATTTCGTACAAATCCAAATTGAATTTCGGACACGAATTACGAAATACGAATTAACGGCTAATACGAAATGGAATGGAATGAAACAAAACAAATTTATTGACGGCACACAGGTCTACTTCATATTCACAACACACATTCAAAATGGCTCTTCAATTGTTCCCCTGTTCACATGCAGCAGAACCAGTAGATTCGTGTGCTGTATATCGCATAGATTGTGAACCTTTTTATATCCAACAGGCTTCCAAAACTGTAATTTATAGCTGAATCTTGAAAAAAAGGATGTAATCATCACAATACATGCGCATTCAAATGGTAGTTGGGCTGAATTGCTTAAGTCTAGTTCAACTAGTTCACTCGCAGTTTGTACACCATATGTTGTTGTCCAAAGATGCTTCTGTTCTCCTTTATCCAGAGTGTAGAAACTGCAATACAGGAGGTGTGGTACTGGCCAGATCACTAGGTGACTACAGATGGAAAAAAAAGAAAACAAATTCAGCCAACAAATCCAAGAATAATGCCGCGTACACACGGTCGGAATTTCCTATGGAAACAGTCCGATGGGAGCTTTTCATCGGATTTTCCGACCGTGTGTATGCCCATCAGTCTTTTTCTGTCAGAATTTTTGACGGACTTTGGATTGAGAACCAGTTCTTAATTTTTTAGATGGAAAACCTTTCTATCGGATTTTCCGATCGCGTGTATGCAATTCCGACACGCAAAATTCCGATGCATGCTCGGAAACAATTAGACGCATGCTCAGAAGCATTAAACTTCCCTTTTATAGTGCAGACAAATTTTTTTATAAGGAGTGGTGTTATTGACCATCGGAATTTGGTGTGACCGTGTGTAGGCAAGACAGTTTGAGCGAAATTCCGTCGGAATTCCGACGGGAAAACCATCAGAGCTTTTTCCGGTGAGAATTCCGACCGTGTGTATGTGGCATTAGAAGCTGCAATACAATACATTTTTGGTTTTGGGTTTGAAGGGGAAACCAAAAAAATCATGGGTTTTAATACCATGACTACTGAAGCAAAAATGAAAAGTAAATGTATTTATTATACATGTTCTGAGATCTGTGATACTTGACTAAATGCTTTGAAGTTTATCCTTGTCTCTGGTGGAATTCATTGAGAGGAGAATGGTCATTTACACAGGCTTGTTACTTCTATCAGTTCATCCAGAGAACAAATCTTCAAAAGACAGAGGGCAATCTCCCAGCTGGAGGTGTCAATTTCATTCTAACTTAAAGAAATACAGATGCTACACAATAGGTCTTCTAAATATAAAATATTCACAAAATACTGTATATCTGCTCAGTCAAAACCAAATGTCCGATAAACAAAATGACTGTTCCGCTTTTCCCCCTCAGTCCCTCCTCTTAGCCATTATACTGGGCACACAACTATTTCTTCCTAAAAAAAGCTGTAGTGAAAAACTGGTTTCCTTTACAATTGTAGAGGTTTCTTTGGTGACAATCAAAGCTATGCATGGCTTAGCTATATGTGGATATTGGGTGTGCTGATATTAGGGAAAAAAGAACAAACCTAGAATTACTAGGTCTCCTAGCACATACAAAATGTAATAATAACATATATTTTGAAGAAAGGTAGATTAAAAAAAACACTTAGTTTACAATTCCTCCCACCCTTCTTAAAATGTCCTTACATATCCTACATTTACTTTTGCAGTAAAATTGAATTTGCTTTGTCAAGGCTGAAAAATAAAAAATACTATATGTGACAAAAAGCTAAAATCAAAAAGTATGTGTGTTGGGTTAAAAGTTTATGAACGCCTAGTCTTTAGTTGACCCTTCTGATGTATCTTTAGCTACTCCCCCATAAGACTATCCTGAAACACTTCAGAACTTCAGAACCCTTGCAGTCCAAGTGGCAAGACATTTCCTGTAGGTGTGCCAATCATAGCAAACTCAGATTTGACATATATTCTCAGACAGTTGAAATGATAAGAATCAACGTTCTTGAGATATCCAAGTGCTTTAGAAAGCACTCTTCTCTATTAATGTAGTTTGTGGCTGATGTCATAAATTCCATAAATTAGGAATGAGATTTTTTTTGGAATGGCATTACTCAGATTGCTAGTCCAACATTAGATAATTGACAAAAATACCCATAGAGCCTTTACGTTTTTTCTGCTGAAGTAAATCTAAGTCATGGATGTTAAAAGACCTAGAAGAAAAGAAAAGAAAAATGTCTTAGTAAATGGAAACGTTTCTCATTTTTTAATGTGTTACTTGACTATCATCCAAACTGTCTACACTATTCTGAACTCAATAAAACATTTATCATAAACAATAGGTTGTCTCGAAGGGGGTCTCTTATGTATGGTTGGGATTGTATACACTACTGCTGATGGAGAACAGGGAAGAACAGAGACAAGAGTCTTAGAAAGCACAGAATACAGGTCTTACAGGAATGGCATTAGTGTAGTGCAGCACTGGGATGCTGGTCTTACAGGCAGACAGGACACAGAATACTAGTAAGAAACACTTACAGCACTGGTGTACAGGGAGACAGAGAAACAAGAGTATCTTGCCAGCATTGTAATGCTGAGCTTACAGAACAAAGAAGTAACAATATTATATAAGGAAAACTAAGGGGCATAGGGCTCAAAGGAAATGCAGATACACAGGATATGGTTGAGAATGGTTGGTCCAAGAATTCTAGGACAGGAAGAAATCCTATTGGTATTATTTGGGGACATCACAGCATGCCCACACATACAATGAAGGTGAGGGCCCTTAAAAAGGGCCAAGCGCAGTGTCTAAAGAACCCCCTTGTTTTCTCAAGAGCTCCTGAATTTGAGGTGGGTTTCACTGCAAACAATTCCTAGGTTGCGATTCTCAGACTGACCGGAGCAGGCAGCTACTGGGAATGAAAGGCTGATAAGCTGAAAAGTTGAGAGTACAGCTCAAGCATGGAAAAACACAGACACCGGGAACAGGTACACAAAGACACATAGGACAACTAGCAGTGAGCAGCAATGCAAACAGATAAACAGGAATCTCTAAGAGCAGGAAGAAATGTTCTTGGAGACATATGAACACCCTGCTAGGAACACTAGCTGCTGCTCTGGCAAAGCCTGAGGTAATGGGCCACGTTTGAATAGAATGAGATGCCTGGCTAGACTGGATGTGTAACTAAATGATTGAAGAGTAGGAGGTTCACCGGTCTGAACACAAGTCTTGTGGTATAACAGGTATAAGAAGAGCTTTACAAGTTAAAGTCATAGAACTACATGTACCAAATTGAACTACATTTACCAGCATACCTACTGATTTTTGGGAATATAGAAGACAATGCTGCAGATCTGTGATATAGGCCTAATTTAAAATCTTAACAATCAATGTAGTAACAATGACATAGATTTATTATATTGCTTAGCATAATTTAGGTGTTAGAGTAAGAATTGTTTAATGGAATATTAATCAAACTGCCATCTTATAATAATAACAAAACTATATAAGACTGGGGATGCTTAATCATATTATCACTGATAATAGTGGAATGCTGGCTTTATCTATTTGGTTCTGTGAACTCTTGGGGCACATAAACTTATTAATACCACTTGCTGGTGGACACTGGAGCTGCAGCAAACAGCCCAGAGCAGCACAGTGCAACAAGCAGGTGAACTTAATCCTAACAGACTCCCCCCCCCCCCCCGGACGTTCCAAACAGCTACAGTGCCTTGCGAAAGTATTCGGCCCCCTTGAACTTTTCAACCTTTTGCCACATTTCAGGCTTCAGACATAAAGATATAAAATGTAAATTTTTTGTGAAGAATCACAAACAATTGTGAAGTGGAACGAAATCTATTGGATATTTTAAACTTTTTTTAGCAAATAAAAAACTGAAAAGTGGTGCATGCAAAATTATTTGGCCCCTTTACTTTCAGTGCAGCAAACTCACTCCAGAAGTTCAGCGAGGATCTCTGAATGATCCAATGTTGTCCTAAATGACCGATGGTAATAAATAGAATCCACCTGTGTGTAATCAAGTCTCTGTATAAATGCACCTGCTCTGTCTCAGGGTTCTGTTGAAAGCGCAGAGAGCATCATGAAGACCAAGGAACACACCAGGCAGGTCCGTAATACTGTTGTGGAGAAGTTTAAAGCCGGATTTGGATACAAAAAGATTTCCCAAGCTTTAAACATCCCAAGGAGCACTGTGCAAGCGATCATTTTGAAATGGAAGGAGTATCAGACCACTGCAAATCTACCAAGACCTGGCTGTCCCTCTAAACTTTCAGCTCAGACAAGGAGAAGACTGATCAGAGATGCAGCCAAGAGGCCCATGATCACTCTGGATGAACTGCAGAGAACTACAGCTGAGGTGGGAGAGTCTGTCCATAGGACAACAATCAGTCGTACACTGCACAAATCTGGCCTTTATGGAAGAGTGGCAAGAAGAAAGCCATTTCTCAAAGATATCCATAAAAAGTCTTGTCTAAAGTTTGCCACAAGCCACCTGGGAGACACACCAAACATGTGGAAGATGGTGTTCTGGTCCGATAAAACCAAAATCAAACTTATTGCCCACAATGCCAAACAATATGTTTGGTGTAAAAGCAACACAGCTCATCACCCTCAACACACCATCCCCACTGTCAAACATGGTGGTGGCAGAATCATGGTTTGGGCCTGCTTTTCTTCAGCAGGGACAGGGAAGATGGTTAAAATTGAGGGGAATATGGATGCAGCCAAATACAGGACCATTCTGGATAAAAACCTGTTGGAGTCTGCAAAAGACCTGAAACTGGGACGGAGATTTATCTTCCAACAAGACAATGATCCCAAACATACAGCAAAATCTACAAAGGAATGGTTCACAAATAAACGTATCCAGGTGTTAGAATGGCCAAGTCAAAGTCCAGACCTGAATCCAATCGAGAATCTGTGGAAAGAGCGGAAAACTGCTGTTCACAAACGCTCTCCATCCAACCTCACTGAGCTCGAGCTGTTTTGCAAGGAAGAATGGGCAAGAATTTCAGTCTCTCAATGTGCAAAACTGATAGAGACATACCCCAAGCGACTTGCAGCTGTAATCGCAGCAAAAGGTGACTCTACAAAGTATTAAACGCAAGGGGGCCGAATAATTTTGCACGCCCCACTTTTCATTTTTTTATTAGTTAAAAAAGTTTCAAAAATCCAATAGATTTCGTTCCACTTCACAATTGTGTCCCACTTGTTGGTGATTCTTCACAAAAAATTTTAATTTTATATCTTTATGTTTGAAGCCTGAAATGTGGCAAAAGGTTGAAAAGTTCAAGGGGGCCGAATACTTTCGCAAGGCACTGTATAGCTGAACCAGTCCATAAAAGACAGTCATCAATTACATGAGCCCAGAGCAAAAGTTACTCATAGGTTGAAGTGCTGAGTTCCAAGCGAAATGCCATACTGCCAAGTTCCATCGATAGGCAAAATGTCCCACCGCCCGGGTCAGGTGACTGACTGGGTACCCTCACTGCTTGGGTCATGCAACTGGCTGGGTCTCCTGCTGTCCAGATTCTCTGTGATGTCCAGCATTCAGTAGTTCAAGTCCCTCAAAACAGCAGGTACCCCCATGCTGGGGTTCCGGGGTTCCACAGGTTATCTGCAGATTTAGCGCTGGGGTCATATGACAATACTGGAACCCAGACACTAAAGTTTCTGATCATAACCAAGTAGCTTGTCTGGTTTCCAGGACTTGTTCTGCACATTAAAAGCCACCTAGGTCTCTCTGAGGCACTGGTTACCTGACTCCCCATTCCCCTACTACACCCGGAGCTGTGGCAATCGCATCCGGATCTTGGCAAGGCGCAAACTGTACTCTGACATTCCCCGGGAGCTTACCACAACCAGGGCCATGAAGGCAGGTGTAGCTACCATCGGAAGGCGGCATCAGCATGGAGAAGGACTAGACACCATTGGAAGGCAGCATTAGCATGGAGGAGTACTGGACACCATAGGAAGGCGGCATCAGCATGGAGGAGGACTGGACAACATCGGAAGGAGGCATCAGCATGGAGGAAGACTGGACACCATCAGCAGGCAGCATTAGCATGGAAAAAGACTGGACACAATCAGCAGGTGATATCAGCATGGAGGAGGAATGGACACCATCAGCAGGCAGCGTCAGCATGGAAGAGGACTGGACACCATCAGCAGGGGGCATCAGCATGGAGGAGGTCTGGACACCATCAGTAGGTGGCATCAGCATGGAGGAGGACTGGATTGCATCGGCAGCAGTCATCAGCATGGAGGAGGACTGGATCACATCGGTAGCAGTCATCAGCATGGAGGAGGACTGGATCGCATCGGTAACATCCATCAGCAAGGAGGAGGACTGGATCATATCGGCAGCAGTCATCAGCATGGAGAAGGACTGGATCACATCAGCAGCAGTCATCAGCATGGAGGAGGACTGGGCACCATCAGCAGGCAACATATATAGGGGCAAAGTTGTAATAGCAAGAGAAAAAATGTGTTTCTTTTTGGCCTCGATACTGGAGTCCTGCCCATAGTTGCATTGTGCTGAGCAGAGTGTACTGCTGATGGCAAGGTAGTAATAGTAGTGGGGAAAAAAGAGGGAAGCGTAGCAGAAGTACAGTAAGAGGCCTGTGACGTTGCTATGGACAACGTTACTGCAAGGGGAGCTTTCAATGGATTGCATACAGAGGAAGTGTGATTACTGGTGACAGGGTACTGATCTACAGGAAGTAAGGAACACTTAGTAGCAGCAGAGGTTGCTAAGGGTAACAGGGACAGATTATTGATGTTTAGCAGAAGATCTGACTTTATGTGACTTATCTAGCACTGGGGATATGATCTATGACCAAGCTTGTAGCAGAGTTAGTTTGTCTCTCCCTTTTTTTTTAAACATTAATCTTTTTTCCTTTATTTATATAATTATACAAATTACAGAGTCAAACAATATACAATTTATCTATATAGGCGTATTTAAAAGATGGAGGACCATCAATGATTCATGAGTTCCTCAATATTGTCAAGTTCATTCCTCCTCATATTTTCAAGTGTATTTACTCTGGTTGAGCTAGTTACCCTTCTTGCCCTCCCCTTGCTAACCCCCCCCCCCTCTCTTCCCCTGGTAGGTTGCTCTATTTGCTGTACTGTCACCCCTTACCTCCTCCTCCTCTCCCCCCCCCCTAAACCCGCCCCACCCACCCCGATACCATGAATAAGTTAGTGGTGGAAGAGCAAGGGGGGGGGGGAAGAAGAGGAGAAGAGAGAGAGAGAGAGAAAAAAAAAGGAACATTTTAAACAGGAAAAAAAAGAAAGAAGTAAAATAACACCCTGATAGATAAAAAGATATTAAGTGTACATAGTCTCTTCTATAGCATCCCCTCCACCTATAGGTCTCTTCATCCAAGGGCCCCAAATTTTTGTAAATCTCTTATAGTTACCCTGTTTAATAAAAAAATACTCTCTCATTTCCTATTGTTGTATTGATGGTCACTATCCAAATCTCTACTGTCGGGGGTAGGTGTTATTGCCAATGCTGGGCAATTAGTTTTCTTGCTTGAAATAAACACCTTAAGACTGGTTCCACAATATTTTTTGGGACCTCACACCCTTCTAACAACCCCAAGAGACAGGTTTTAGCCGTCGCTTCTATTTCTATCCTAAAAGTTTTATTAATCTCATCTATGATATTCGTCCAATATCTGAACAGTTTCGGGCACTTCCAGAGCATATGAATAAAGTCTCCGGATGCCCTACATGTAGGGCACTGGTCATTATCCCGCCACCCCAGTCTTAGCATTTTCTTGGGGGTATAGTATACTCTGTACAGGAAGAAGAGATGTGATACCCTCTGTGAAGGGGAAATTGAGACACGTATTCCCTGTCTGAGAATCCGGTCCCATTCCACTATAGACAGCGGCCCTACATCTCTCTCTCAGCTTTCCCTGTTCTTAGTTGGACCATTACAATCTATTGTCTTTTCACCAAGCTTTGCATACAGCCGAAAAATCAACCCTTTAGATCAGGGGGTCTCCAAAGTACGGCCCGCGGGCCACATCCGGCCCGCTGGGACGTTTTGTTCGGCCCGCAGCTGCAGTCATCAGACTCACTGCGGGGACGGACTCTGCTCGAGTTGCGCTGCCTTCTGACAGGCATTGAGGAGGTGTGCAGTGCAAGTCCCGCGACTCGAGAAAGCCGAAAAAGCCTATGTTCTTTTAGTGCAGATCTGCTGCACCTCCCAGCTCCTCCCCCCAGTTAGATTCAGTGTAATATTGTAACAGCGTGTCTGTGTAAAAGAAAAAGAGGGCGGGACTCGGGAAGTGCAGTAGGTCTGCTTTAATGCCTGCACTTCAGAGAAGCAACAAGGAGGTAATGAATGTGCTGATCTATGGAGGAAATAGCAGTGATAGGGAAAGGAATGTGCTGGGGACACAAGTATAGAGGGGGGGGGCAAAACTGTATGTAGGGGGCTGTAAAAGGAGGACTCAAATGTAGGGGGGCTCAGATGGGGACACAAGTGTGGGAGGGGCTCAGATGGGGACACAAGTGTGGGGGGGCTCTGAGGGGGACACAAGTGTGGAGGGGGGGCTCCGATGGGGGACACAAGTGTGGAGGGGGGGCTCCGATGGGGGACACAAGTGTGGAGGGAGGGCTCCGATGGGGGACACAAGTGTGAAGGGGGGCTCCGATGGGGGACACAAGTGTGGAGGGGGGGCTCCGATGGGGGACACAAGTGTGGAGGGGGCTTTTATGGGGGACACAAGTGTGGAGAGGTGGCTCTGAGGGACACAAGTGTGTGGCAGGAGTTCTGATAGGGACATAAATGTGTGGGGGGTGGCTGTGATGGGAACAGAATTGTGCAAGGTGGGTGCTAATGGGGACACAAGCACGTACAGAGAGTCTTATGTGGATACAATAAGCAGCACCATCCAGCCCCGCTGATAGCAGCCTTTTTTGAAATTCTACTCTATTCCATGGCTGGGGATTCATTTAGAAATAACCTATTTTTTTTCGGCCCTCGAATATCTGTAAAATATACAGTGTGGCCTTCGAAGTAAAAAGTTTGGAGACCCCTGCTTTAGATAATGGCAACTAGATTAACTGTGCCAAAATGGTAATTTGGGTCCATTGGACTATTTGGGGTCCAAGTTGTGCCTGGGCTGCATGTCTAACCTGGAGATACTTATAAAACGAGCTGTTGAAGAGGGAGAATTCCTGCTTCAAATCCACAAATGGTTTTATATTGTTACCTACAAATAATTGGCTTAGTCGAGTAAGGCCATTCCCTAGATTTAACAATTTTGGATAATTCAGTTAAGTTGCTGTTATTCCACAGGGGAGCCAATTTTGATATGCCCTGGTATCCTAGCATAGTCTTCGTTATTTTCCAAAGTTTAATAATTAGATTTATCGTTAAACAACGCACGAAAAACGAGTTTGACTCTAGAGCTTCTATTGTTAGTTTGTCTCTCCCTTGCTCATATTGCTCAACTAAACAGCCCACAGCAGCAATGTAATTCAACACCACCTGTTGTGAATAGGTTGAATACTGCTGTAAAAAAGAACCTGCACAATGTTTCAGCAACCATCCCAAAAATCCTGCCTGGTGTATAGTAAATGGAGAAGTGAAAACATTATGGCCCTGAGAGATACACTGAAATAGTAGCTCAGAACAGACATGAATTAAGGTTGCAAGTTACTAAGGGAGAATCTGCTTTCAACAGCTAAAGCATGTGCTGTCAGAATGCTTCCCAACAGCTCGTCCTCAATAAGATCCTGCCAAAGTGAACAACACACATCTTTATCCCCTACCACAAGCTGCACATGACAAATACCCTTCACTCTCAGCATTCTGACAAAGGCAAAAAAAACTCAAGTAACTGGCTCTCTGTCCCTATGTGTAGCATATCTGGACGTGCACGTCACTATTATGCGCGTCACTATTATGTCAGGAATCAGCGGCAAGGAGACCAGACACATAGTTACACCCAGAAACTGAGACCAAACAAACAACGTTCTTCAAGAATGAGTCTATTACTGGGCCCCCACAGTGTCAACTTTACACAAATTACCTGGATATCAAGACCTGATCTAGGGACTAGGCCCCCATGGTCAATGAAAGGCATAATATACTTGATAATGTAAAAAACTGCTATCATGCAAGACATGACATACATAGATAATGTCAAGAACCCATCAATTCATTCTGGGCTCCCTGAAGACATCCGATCACAGAAGAAACTAGTTGAGGCGGTGTTCCCTAGCCGATATGTCACTTTTAGTGATGTCATACCACCCCCCCCCCCCCCAGACCACAAGTTGGCTTCTGGTCTCAGGGCAGCAGGGGCCATCTTAACAAAAAAACATGTATGTACCTGATGCCAGTCCATAGCACACATACATCTGATTGCGTGTAATTGTAAGGTTCTACATGGTTTATTTTAGTCAACTGTTTTGCACAATTAACCTTTTTCCTGATACTGTTCTTTGAGTAGTGCTTTATGGCATTGGAAGGAATTGCATCCTGGTACATGTGAATGGTTAAGTTGGTGACAAGATACGCAGTGGGTCCAACCAAAAAAAGTGCAGCGAGATCTATCTAGTAATAGAAGGTCGATCCATTGTGGTGAGTGTACATCCATGTAGTGTCACATGGAGCTCCTGAAAGTGGTCAGGTGTTTATCTGCTACTAATGGCAAAAGCACCTGTTCATCTACCTTTTGTTTTTTAAGCAACTATTATTTAACTTTGACTTATTGATACATTGAACATAAGTTGTTTTTTTCTAGTGTTGTTTATTTATTCATTTTGTGCACTTTTAAATGTGGCAAACAGTTTAGTAAGATTGATTCCCATTTTATGGCAGTGCAGTCTTCATATATACACATTTATAGGGTTAACGAACATGGAAGTTTGGCACATTTTAAAGACTGCAGCAGCCATAATCACATTCATCTGTGTACTCTTTTTTGGTTTTGTCTTTGTCTGTGGTGCATAGTTTTTATTGTTATTTATTCACACAGACTTGTTACTTCTACCAGTTCTTCCAGAGAACAAATCTTCAAAAGACAGAGAACAATCTCCCAGCTGGAGATGTAAATAGCATTTTAACACAAGACATACAGATGTTACACAATAGGTTTTCTAAATACAAAATTTACATGCAATACATCTGCTCAATCAAAACCAAATGTCCAATAAATAAAATGGATGTTTAACTTTCCCTCTCAGATTTAGTACAGCGTTAAATTTCAAGCATGAGCACTGACACTCCAACTCACTCCTTCCACTGATGCATTTCACCCTCTAATGGAGCTTAATCATAGAGCTAGAGGAAGAAGGAAAGATAGGAGCATATATGCAAATACTAGAGCACTCCTACTTAACACTTCAAGGTACACAATCAGTAAATTACACACACAATTTACTAAATAAAATCAATCAGTCATGAGACATGACATGAGCAAGTAAGCCTTATCTTTTACTATGATGGCGATCTCAATGCAAAGGTATGGTATTTTCAAAAAAAATTAGAAGGTGGCCCTGGTAAAAAGCGCTACAGCAGGTCTTTTCTGATTAGTCCAGTTTACACATATTTTTTTTTTTTTTATAAATAGGAGGAAAACTATAAAGTGAAGTAGGGAAGAATGTGACATTCATCTGTACTTCTTCTAATCATAGAGTGCCTTCTATTAATTTAAAGGAATGCAAGGCTTTTTATGAAGACAGGAGGTGCAGAGTGAGTGACCCACAGTGATCAATTTTGTAGTGACTGGAGACTTCTGCTTGAGTAAAAGTTAGAAATGTAACAAGTACTGCAGTAGCCAGGTAAACATACTGTATTTATCAGCGTATAACATGCACCGGCGTATAACACGCACCCCAAGTTTAGGAGGGAAGTTTAAGGAAAAAAACGTACATTTAAATGCCCATCAATGCAGCCTTATCAGTGTCCATCTGCAGCCTTGTCCATTATTGTAGCCTTGCCCAGTGTCCATCCGCAGCCTTGCCCAGTAGTCATATGAGGCACAAATGATGGGATATGCCTTGGATTTTCTGATGTAAAAAGTATAAAGCAATTAGACAACAGAACAGGGGTGCCTAGGCACAGCCACAAGCCAGAAAGTTTTCTTATTTTTTCAGGAGGCGATAAGGGCAATTTTGTCTTATACTGATTAGGTACAACTAAAATTTTTAGAGGTTCCCAAAAGATAAAAAAAAGTTTTACTTTTTGAGAATTGATCCTCTTTAGCCCCATTTAT
The DNA here is from genome assembly GCA_028564925.1 of Lithobates sylvaticus. NCBI lineage: Eukaryota > Metazoa > Chordata > Amphibia > Anura > Ranidae > Lithobates > Lithobates sylvaticus. The sequence goes on along the minus strand of CM053027.1, from coordinate 439,014,643 downwards.
ACATATTGGCCAGGCAGATTCTCTCTCAGGACCCTTACCTTATGCGCACCTCCTGGGGCATGCAGCAGCACAATAAATAACTGAGTCCACCGGACACAGCCAATTAACTGGGCCGCTGTGAGTGGCCCTGGTATCATGTGATCTGCCCCAAAGCACCCCCCATGTAGGGACTTGTGGCCTTGCATGGTTCAGGAGGGGGGCTGCTTGTTTCCCCCCCTTTCCTGACCTGGCGGGCTGCATGCTCGGATAAGGGTCTGGTATAGATTTTGGGGAGACCCCATGTCATTTAAAAACATTTTTGGTAAGGGCGACGGCAGCCACCTTAACAAAGCAGTATTTACTACTGTAAATAAACGTGCCAGCTACCACCAGGAATTAAATTACAGCGTATTTTCACTACAAAAATACCACATGAGGTATTTTAGTAGTGTTTTTTGTGAATGCCAAAAAACTTTTTGAAAAACGAATGAGTAGTTTACTGCATTTTTTAAGGTGCTGCATGTCGCTTCATGAATGGAGCCCATTGTCTCTGATCACCACCACACATGTCATATTGTCCCTAATCACTTTCACACCAGTCATATTGTTCCTGATCACCACCACACCAGTTACTGTGTCCCCTGACGCTGCCACACCAGTTACTCTGCCCTGATCACCGTCAAACCAGTTACAGCGTCCACAATCACCGCCACACCTAGCCCAGTGTCCATGATAATTTCCACACCAGTCATATTGTCCCTGATCATCACCACACCAGTCATATTGTCCCTGATAACCACCACAGCAGTTAGTGTGCATGATCACCGCCACACCTCTGCCTGCCACCTGTAATAACCCTGGCCTGTTTATTGACCACATTTATGCCTGCTGCCTGAACCAATGCCTCCTATGCCTGTTTGCTGACCATGTCTCTACTTGTGGCCTGAACTGACCCCTCTCCCCAATCATGCTGACTACATTCCTGCAAGACACCAGGCCAATGGACATGGCATTCCTATGGGTAGCCATGTATCAGTAGGCTAGGCTTGCTTGACTTATAGGAATTGGGACTGCTATAGATGATGCTACGCTAAGCTATATTCCCTGATCACTTGTATGAAGGTGACCATTACAGTACATTGGTTTTGACACATTTGGTTGATTTGTGTGATACACAAGATACAATGTCTGGCACATGCACAGTCCAGACAGTAGAAAAATCTCACACGTATGGTATTGCCAGGAGGAGTAGCAGAATGAATTTTGGAATGTAAGCGTGTCCATGCTGTGTTTAAGAAATATCTTATTGAACTGACAACTTTGTGTAAAAAATATATATATCTATATATATATATATATATATATATATTTCCGCATATTCCAAAAACTTGTGGAAATAAAATGGAATCTGCAAAAGATTCACCTCTTAAGCTCTTCCTGCCCATGCTATACTTGAAATATAGCTACAGTGTGGGCCTAAATTGCCGGGAGGGTGTCCATATATGTCCTCCCGTGCATGCGCTGCCTGCGTGCCCCCTGCGGGGCATGCGTGGCACGCTCTGTGATTGGCAAGTCTATGAGACTCGGCTGATCAGATATCGGAGTAAGGGGCTGATTCCGACCCCTTACCATGTGATCAGCTGTAAGACAATGACAGCTGATCACGTCATGTAAGCAGAGCCGGTAATTATCTATTCTTTTCCTCATGCGGACAGCATGAGGAGAAAAAAAAAGCCAATCACCGGCATCTGTCAAAGGGATATTGGTTCCGATCACAGAGAGCCACTGCCACCTCATCTGTGCCCACCAGTTCCACCCGCCAGTGCCCACCAGTGCCACCTACCAGTGCAAATCAGTGCTGCCTATCAGTGCTCACTAGTGCCACCTACCAGTGCCCACCAGTGCCACCTATCAGAGCCGATCAGTGCTGCCAATCAGTGCCCATCAGTGCCTCATCATCAGAGCTGCCTATCAGTGTCACCTACCAGTACCTATCAGTGCCCATCAGTGCCACCTATCAGTGCTACCTATCAGTGCCACCTATTAGTGCCCTTCAGTCCCACCTATCAGTGCCCTTCAGTGCCGCCCCCCCAGTGCTCATCAGTGCCACCCATCAGTGGTACCCATCAGTGCCACATATCAGTGCCACATATCAGTGCCCATCAGTGCCAACTTATCAGTTCCCATTAGTGCAGCCTATCAGTGCCCATCAGTGCAGCCTCATCAGCGCACATCAATGAAGGAAAAAGATTACCTGTTTGCAAAATTTTATAACAAACTTTTTTTGTTTGTTTAGCAAAAAATAAAAACCCCAGTAGTGATTAAATACCACCAAAAGAAAGCTCTATTTGTGTAAAAAAAAAAATGTCATATGGGTACAGTGTTGCATGACCACAAATATGTCATTCAAAGTATGACAGCGCTGAAAGCTGAAAATTAGCCGGGGCAGGAAGGGGGTTTAAGTGCCAAGTATTCACTTTCCAAAATGTGGTCGTTTTGTGGATTTTTCTACTGGACTGATGCTCCGGGGCCTCCAAAAATGTGCTGAGTTTTCAGGAAATTAGATAACTTATGTTTCTAGAATGCCTGGAGGTGCTTCCTTGAATTTTGGGCCCCTCTATATGGCTAGGCTGTGAAAAAGTCTCACATGTGGGATATTACCATACTGGGGACAAGTAGCAGAATGTGTTTTGGGGTGTAATTCAATGTATGCCTATGATATGTGTTAGAAATAACTTAATAATTGACAACTTTGTGTAAAAAATACATTTTACTGTCTTAACTGCATTTTCCAAAAACTTGTGTAGAAAAATTACATTTTCAAAAGACTCACTATGCCTTTCAAAAAAGACTTGGGAGTGTTTTTTTTTTTCAAAATTGGGTCATTTTGTAGGTGTTTCCTCTGCCCTGGTGATCCAGGACCTCCAAAAATGTAATAAATGGTTAGGAAATGATTTGCATACTTTTTCATAATTCATGCTCCTTGAAAGCCCAAAAGGTGCTTCTTGGGTTTTGGGCTCCTCTATGCATCTAGGCTGTAAAAAGTTTCACATGTGTGCTATCCCCATACTTCGGAGGCATAGAAAATGTGTTTTGGGGCATAATTCTAAGTATGCCAATGCTGTATGTGAGAAATTAGTTAAATTGACAACTTGGCGCATTTTATTTAATTTCTTACTTTTTCAAAAAATTGTGACAAAAAAATACAACTTCAAAAACACAATATGCCTCTAACTAAATACCCTCCACTATTAATCCTTTAAACATCAAACTAGATTGCAGTAGTTTCCAATCTCCTACACTCATTTACCTCCTATCATCAGTTTTATTTGTCTTACACCTCTTATGATAATTTCTTCTTTTATATATTTCTTTCAGTTTATTATTTCTTTTATGACCACGTGTGTTACTTTATTTGCACACCACACTCACATTTATTCATTCTTTTTCCACGTTCTATATAACCTCTCCAACACCATTTCTAATCATACTTTTCTAATCTTCTATCCCTTTAATATCACACAACATCACTCCTCACTGCATTCTCTTAGTACATGGATGAGGCCATTTCAGGCCCATTCACATCACCAATTAATTCCTTGATACCATCCTCACTCCCCTTCTTTTGCACAACACCACGATTTCAACACTACCCAATACTCTTCTCTCTATACATCCAATTACTTAAACTCATTACCAATTATTACAACAATGTCTGATCGCTCAATAGTCTAGTTAAACATAGGTAATATAATATACCTTTAACGTATATGGGTTCTCCACGAGCTAACGCTCTGATAATTGCCGCAGGTCCTGGCCTCCCCCCCCATTTTGGAACGCTGCGGTGGGGGACAACTGTTTACGTGTGACTCCTTGTAAGCCGCATTTATTGGATCCTCGTCCCTTCTTGGTACTCCGTTGCGACATGGGGGCGCACATAATGGCCTGATAGCGATGTGGGGGACCCCCTGACTGAGAGGCATCTCCAAATACAGTGGTAACTATATACTATGAGTTACTAAACACCCTTTTACTTATTTTACATCTTGCTTTTTAACCAACCTGATATATACATCATTATTACAAATTTCTATATTTTTTTAGCAAACTCATCCTCTGAAGAGACCCCAAACACCATGGGTCGAAACGCGTCAGAATGTTATGCAACAGTCATTATCACATGCTGTATATGACCCTCATGTTTGCTATTTGATGTATTTGGCATGAATCAATTCCCGCTCGAGCTCACATCCTAACACTCATGGAATAACTAATTTTTTCAATAAAGAGAAAAATGTTTCACTTTTTACCAAACGTCTACTTCTCTTACTATCTACACCCAGCTGCCTAAAAACCCTCACGGGGGAAAACTTTCCATTTTTCTTTTCCATATCAGGGTGAGCAGCACCAGCATCTCCTTCCAATGTGTCTTCCCTTGCTAACTAAATACTTGGGACTTTCTAATTTCCAGGAAGGGTCATTTGAGATGTATTTTCACTGTCCTGGCATTTTATGGCATTATGAAATGAGATACAGTGTCAGTCAATACATCAGGACTGATCAATTTACAAATTGATATAACATAGTTTGTAGACTTTATTCACTTTCAGACCGGACCAATTTGCAGCCAAAGGACCAGGCCCCTTTTTGCGATTCGGCACTGCGTCGCTTTAACTGACAATTGCGCGGTCGTGCGACGTGGCTCCCAAACAAAATTGATGTCCTTTTTTTCCCACAAATAGAGCTTTCTTTTGGTGGTATTTGATCACCCCTGCGGTTTTTATTTTTTGCGCTATAAACAAAAAAGAGCGACAATTTTGAAAAAAAAAAAACGCGTTATTGTTTATTTTTTGCTATAATAAATATCCCCCAAAAATATATAAAAAAACATTTTTGTTCCTCAGTTTAGGCCGATACGTATTCTTCTACATATTTTTGGTAAAAAAAATTGCAATTAGCGATTATTGATTGGTTTGCACAGAAGTTATAGCGTTTACAAGATAGGGGATAGTTTTATAGCATTTTTATTAATAATAATTTTTTATTAGTAATGGCGGCGATCAGCAATTTTTATTGTGACTGCGACATTATGGCGGACACATCGGACATTTTTGACACATTTTTGGGACCATTGTCATTTATACAGCAATCAATGCTATTTAAATGCATTGCTTCCTGTATAAATGACACTGGCAGTGAAGGGGTTAACCCCAAGGGGGCAGTGTAGGGGTTAAGTATGCCTAGGGGTGTGTTTCTTACTGTGGGGGGGCGTGGCTGTCAGCTAGTGAATGCTGATCTCTGCTCCAATCACAGGGAGCAGAGATCGGCGTCACTTGTTGCTAGGCAGAACGGGGAGATGCTGTCTATTTCCGCATCTCACCGCTCTGCCTTCCTGTGAGACGATCGCGGGTGTCCCCACGGTTATCGAGTCTGTGGGACCTGCGACCGGCCTCATGGGGGTCTCGACCGGCGCGGGAGCGCACCGCTCCCGGCGCGCTCCCGATGGCACGGACGGCTTAAAGGAGGGACTTATATATACGCCCTCCTGCCTGTCCGTGCCATTCTGCCGACGTATATGGTCGTGTGCCGGTCGGGAACCGGTTAAAACATTCACACAGACTAAATAATATACACTTATTTGTTTGTTTTTTTCACCAAAGAAATGTAGCAGAATGCATGTTGGCCTAAATTCATGAAGAAAGTATTTATTTGCAAAATCGTAAAGCAGAAAACTGTGTTTTTGTTTTCAGCATGTTCTGTATTTTCTCATTTATACTGTATAAAATAACCCAGCAGTGATTAAATACCACCAAAAGAAAGCTCTATCTGTCCCAAAAAATTATACAAATTTAATTTGGGTACTAATTTTTAGACTGTGTGATTGTCAATCAAAGTGTCAAAGCTGAAAATTGGCATGGACATTACAGGGGGGTGAAAGTGTTCAGTATTGATGTGGTTAAATATAGACTCAGACTTTCCTCTGAAGTATTAGTGTATGCCAGTTTTAACATTGCATCATTTGTCTAAAACATTTTGGAGAAATGAAGAGAAAGTATTTAAATATTAGCAAAATCTGACCACAAAGTATCTATTTCCATATTTTTCTTTGTGATACCAATTTTGTTTGAGTGGAGAAATGTCCTAAAGCAGATACATCTAGAAAAAACTGTTTCAATTAATACTTTCCATGAAAAAAGTGGGCATTTTATTAAATAGACATAAAATGAAAACACCAAAAAAGATTTCTGACTTTAAGCATCATCAGGCAAAATTAAATTTTTTGAATAAATAACTGCTATAAATTGTAACCACCAGATGGAGCTAATTCTCTTTATTGCCATATGAATGTATTAATGTCTGTACTGTCAATAGCAATTACTGAAATTAGGACCATCAGTGTAGATATATACAAAATCCACCTAGTATTTCATGCTTTTATGACTGCATACTGCATAGCATTCATCTCAAAAGAATCAATGAATATTTCAATTAAAAACATAGTGGCATAACACTTAAAAAATTAGAAGCTGTGTTCATATTTCATGCCTATGAATTTAAGTGGTATAAGTAAACTGGTACAAACATATCATAGTGCAATTCAATCCGCATTTACAGATGTAAAAAGCACACTTCTTTTTGTGTAATACACTAAAAACACATTAAGCATACTCCTAAAATAATACTTACAAACACAGCTTAACTCCGTGTTATTAGCAACCTCCTCCTTTCCCACCCTAACTAACTGCTGGTATGAAAAAAAAAATATTTAAATGCCCATTTAACTTACCTAAAGTCATGATCATGTGAGGGTTGTACTTTTTTTCTTTTGTTACTTCTTTGGGTGATTCTTTGGGTATCCACATCATTGCCTGCATAATGTGGATATTCCCATTGGTGGTAACACATCCAGCAGTTGGGTTATCTAACCTAGGCTTCAGAGGCTGGAGAGCTCATGTGGGTGGGGTAGGTGAGGGGACCAGTCCCTGAGAAGATAATGAGTAGGAAATAATGTCTGGTGTCCAGGGCAGGTAAATTAGCTTGTCTCATGGGAGAAACTTTGATTTTGATCCATTACAATTCAGTATGGCTAAGGAAGAGGTGTTTGCAATCAATACTGAGGAGTAAGATAATAAGTGCACAATGCACAATTTAAATTTCATCTTTGATTGGTGTTGATCTCCAAAGGGACATTCAATTCCACAGGTTCATTCAGCCTGAGGCCAGTATTCAGTTACGGATATCAACAGGTAGTAGTCTCTCTCTGAACATGCGTGGCTCCCAGTAGATAGCACCCAATATGTTTTGAAGGATAAGAGACCTTTTTCATTGGTGGGAGCCTCCTCCATTAGTGTCAGGAACCATGAATCAGACTCAGACAAAAGTGCAGTTAAAATCACACTATTTAATAATAATGGTAAAAAAGGTATAAACAGAGCAAACATAGCCAGAGTTCAGTAAATTGAACCGATAGTCAGACAAGCCAGGACATCAGGGAGCCAGAGATCAGCATACTTCAGAACATGCCAGGAAATCAGGAACCAGAAGGGACGTAAAGCCAATCAATTCTTTAAACAGGAACACAGCAGAGAGTCTCTTGATATGTTGACCAAGGCAAAGGCCAGCAGGACTGACGAGCAGGATATTGTCACCAGGTGCGTTACTGTAGAAAGGTTAGAGCTGGCAATTAACTGACATTTGAGTGGCCTGGAAGAAATGGAAAGCACAGAGGAGGACGGGGCATGTACATCCGAGGATGAGACCCAAGAACATTCCTCTGGACCGTATTCTTTCCAATGAACCAGGTACTGTGTGCACCCAAGAAACATCAACAATGGACTTCATACTCCTCATGGTTCTCAACCTGTACTGGGTGAGGACATGGCACCAAGGTGGTGAAGCGGTTGCAGACCAAAGGTTTTAACAAGGGACATGGAATACATTTGAGATATGCATATTAGAAGGAAGGTCTAAAGTGTAAGCCACTGGGTTAATCCTGCGGGGAATACGGAAAGGGCCAATAAACCAAAGGTGCCATCTTCAGTGAGGGAAAATGGAGTCAGAGGTTGTGAGATGACAGCCAGATCCTGTCCCCAACCTGGTAGGAAGGTGCAAGAAGGCGTCTACGGTCAGCATGGAGTCTGTACTTATCATTCGCATGTCACAAGGACTCGGACTTGTACCCAAGTGGAATGAAGACCATGGAAATGCTCCTCTAATGCAGAAATGCTCTGAGACAATCGGGAAGCATAACTAAGGACACTATTGCAAGCAAACTCTGCCCAAGGTAAGAGGTCTGACCAGTTGTTATGATGGTCAGAAATATAGCAATGTAGAAACTGCTCCAAGGACTGGTTGGCTCGTTCTGCGGCCCCATTAGACTGCGAGTGATATGAAGAAGAGAAGGAAAGCTGAATTCCCAACTGTGCACAAAAGAGTCCCAAAAAGACCTGGATACAAACTGTATGTAAATGTAAATTAAAGATCTCCCGAGCAAAAATAGAAGCCAGTTCTTTGGAAGTGGGCAACATCTTAAGTGGAATGCAATGCAACATTTTCGAGAACCGGTTAACCACCATAAGAATAACTGTGTTGCCCTGGGAGTTGGGTAACTCCACAATAAAATCCATAGACAGGTGGGTCCAAGGCCTGTCTTCATTAGGTATGGGTTGTAGAAGGCCCACTGGAAGGTGTCGTGGTGTCTTACTCATATAGCACACACATCAGCGTGGAGACTAGGCCACCAGAATTTTTAGGAAATAGCTCAAATGAGTTGATCCTTCTCTGGGTGGCCAGCAGCCTTGGGAGAATGTCTGGAGCACAGTGGTGCGAAGACTTTCAGAGACAAAACAGCGGTCATAAGATTTTTCAGGAGGAGTATGGGTCTGAGCGGAAAGAATTTTGTCACCCAAAGGTGAAGTGAGACTGGTATGAACCATAGCCAGAATACGATCGGAAGGTATCATAGGAACAGGTAAATAAATTATTTGGGACAAAGGGATGTCACCAGAGAGGTAAAAAAGAGGAGGGTCAACTAGGGTACAAATCTCTAGCCAGAGATCACGGCAGTCAGCACTTGAATTCGGAAATTGCAAAGTCTCTGACCTTGAAGAAAAGTTGCACGCACAGTGAACAGGAACCTTTCCTCAGTACCTGGAATGTTCTATGTCTCCTTGGCAGTACTGGGAAAGCGGGGATTCATCAGGGTTCTTGACAACCCAGCAACCAGGCACTTCTTGAGATGCCAGCTTGTTGGCCCTCCTCCGAAGAGTCCTCCCCCGGTCGCTTACACGAGCTGCAGTGCCCATCCAAGTTGAGAGCACAACCGGACGCCTTGAATCCTCCCTCAGTTACTGCGCCTTGGACCAGCCGGTTCTGAGACTCTGGAACAGACGGATCCTTGCCCCAGACTAAAGCCCCATACACACGCTCGGATTATCCGAGGACCAGGTCCGTCGGATCATGTCCGTCGCACTTTGTCCGATGTTGGTTTTGCGTACACACGGTCGGACAAAGTTGTCGGAAAATCCGATCATTCAGAACGTGGTGACGTTCGTTGCATACGACGGGACTACGTAGAGGCTAGTAGCCAATAGCTTTGGTCTTGTAATGTGATCTGAGCATGAGTAGCACTTTGTCCGTCGGAATTCGCTACACACGATCGGAATTGGTGTGATCGGACTTTGTTGTCGAAAAATCTATCCAGCAGGAGATAGAACTTTGTCCGTCGGACAATCCGATGGAAACTGTCCGATGGTGCCTACACACGGTCGGAATTTCCGACAACATTGTCCGATAGGACAGAATCCATCGGAAAATCCGACCGTGTGTATGGGGCTTAAGTGGGTCTAATGGGGTTAGCCAAGCTGACCATGTTGCGGGCGGCCTTTGCTCCGCAAACGGGACCCCTCGCGGGGTTACCCCAGTCCAGATCCGGGAACAGGCAAGGTTAATATAGGGTTCCCTGATAGGGCCTGGGGTGGAGCCATGCTTAGAGGAGAGGTTATAAAAACCACCAGGTGAGAGTGGCTGGCCTCTTAGTCTGAACACATGACGAGAGGTAAGCAAACAGGGGAAGATTACTGCATAACCATGACAGTACCCCCCCTCTTATGAGACCTCTCCCTCCCCCACTTGGGTCCAGGCTTAAAGGGAAACTCCAGATGGAACCTCCTCAACAGATGAGGAGCAAGGACCTCAGATGCAGTGATCCAAGACCTCTCCTCAGGACCAAACCCTTTCCAATGTACGAGGTACTGAAGAATGCCTTTGCAGAGCCGGGAATCCAAAACTTGACTAACCTCGTATTTTAGATTATCCTCAGAGACTGGAACTGAGGTAGGGAGAGGACGAGAGGACTTGTTGAGGACTAAAGGCTTTTTAGGAATGGTTAAGGGCATAGTAGCAGTAGGGTGAGGCCAGGTTACAGAAGGTCCAGAACAAGACGCAGAAAGCTCACTGGGCATGGGCTGGACTGGTATCACTAGTGCAGAGGCCGACTGAATAGTATTGTCAGGTGTAGTGACCATCTCAATGGCATAACAGGGCATAGCGACTGTGGAACTTGTGGACAAGTTAGCCTGGCTGTGCGTCCAAGGGAGATTAGGGACAGGCAAAGGCAAATGGTTATGCAAACTGGAGTGAAAGATCGACTCAGGTTCATAGGTGGGCCCCTCATCCAGAGTGCCACATGACCTAGAGAGTGCATCAGTCCGACTATTGCAAGACACATCCCAGAGATCACTATATACAGTGGGAATAGCAGAAGCTACTGGGATGGTGGCAACAGGAAGTTTCTCTTTTGGGGTAACCTTGAGTAGGCAGGAAGAGGAACAGGAGGAACCCCAAGCCAGGATCTGTCCAGCAGTCCAGTCAACGTGTGGGGAATGGAACTGTAACCAAGGAAGACCTAATATGATAGGAGATGAAGCCTTAGGTAAGACAAGGAAGGATATCCACTCCTGGTGGAGTGTCCCTACTGACATCTTGACAGGAAGGGTCTGGAAACGGATAGGGCCCCCTGGGAGAACAGTGCCATCAATCGCCAAGACCACCAATGGCGTTGTAAGGGGCAAAAGGGTAAGTCTCATGGAGGATGCAGTTTCCCAATCCATGAAATTGGCAGCGGCTCCGGAATCCAGATGTGCTGAGACCGAACGAGAGGAAGTGCCGACATGAAGCAACACAGAAAGGAGAAGACGAGAAGATGAAGGTGATATTTCAGGGTCTAATACTCCACCTTCCAGATGTATGAGCCCTGAGCGTTTTTCCGGACGAAGAGAACAAGTGTCACGGAAATGACCTTTGGCCCCACAATAGAGGCATAGGCCCAGAGTTCTGCACCTAGCGCATTCTTCGGGAGATAACTTGGTCCAGCCCAACTGCATAAGTTCCTCAGCAGGCAGGGGGTGCTCATCGGATCGAAGAGAGGGGACTGGGAGCTCATGCTGACTAAAGAACGGGGAGTGCTGGAGTCTTTTTTCCAGGGCCCTCTCCTGAAAGCGAATATCGATCTGGTTACACAAGGTGATGACACTGTCCAGATCAGCAGGAAGGGATCTTCCTGCTAATTCATCCTTCACTCTATCAGAGAGGCCAAGTAAAAAGGTTGCAACTAGGGCCTCATTATTCCAGCTTAATTCAGCTGTGAGGATACGGAACTGAAGAGCGTACTGTCCCACAGAAGCAGAGTCTTGACGGAGACGTAAAAGAGCGCTAGCCACTGAGGAGACACGACCCGGTTCCTCGAAGATATTCCGAAAAAGTTTCAAGAAATCAGACAGGCTAGAAACCACTGGATCATTCAGTTCCCACAGAGGGGCAGCCCAAGCTAGCGCCTCGTCTGACAGGAGGGATATAATATATGCTACTTTCGCCCGATCGGACAGGAAGTTTTGGGGCTGAAGTTCAAAATGAATTGTGCACTGGCTAAGGAACCCCCTGCAAAGGGGGTAATGTAGTCCTTCTTTCAACAAATATGAATGAAAGAGAGGTACGACACCTTCTTTCTGATGAACAAACATATAGGAAGCTCGACTACAACCCCTTTTTGACTCTGGTTAAGCTTATTAATGACAAATTGTCATTCTAACTAAAAGAGAATTGGATTATTTAAGTGTCATTGATTTCAATTTACCATTTAACATTTTATACAATCCCTAAAATCCCTAAAAATAGGGTCAGTCCTCCGGGAAGGCCAATTGTGTCGGCAATAAGGGGCCCCCTTGAGAGGGTTGGTAAATGTATAGATTCACTCAAAGATCTAGTCAAATCCTTGCCCTCGTATGTACGTGACACAGGCGTAGTACTGAATAAGATTGCCGATTTGACCTTCCCGGAGGACTCTGTTAGTGGGTATTAACGTAGAGACACTTTATATGTCAATCCTACATAAATGGGGAATTTCGTCTGTCTACCATTTTCTAGGAAAGGGGAAACACTGCGCTAACCAAAAAATACAATAATGGTAAACAATACTAAATATATCTAAAATATATGAATGTGAAAGCAGCCAACACTCTAACAAACAAAGTTAAATAGACATGGAAAAAATATAATGTGTGGCGCTAACAACATGATGCCCCTGTTGAAGACCACTCAAGTCGAAACGCCTCGGACTTAGCTCATTTGAGACTCCCACATTTCTTTTATATGTACTGTATTTTATGGGATATTTCCCTTCTGTGTCACTTTTTATGCCCTAAATCCAATAAACATATTGGTGAATTTACACTATTTGGAGTTTTTTTGATCGAACCAAGGACCCACGTCGGCATTTCAAGTGCCATCCATAGGAATTATCCTAAGCGCAATTGACCCACTGCCGTACGGTAGGTGGGTCCACCACCGCTGATCCATACCCTTGGATCTTTTACATATATCCCTGTATACACATCAGATCCTGTGATTCCAGAGATGCCTTACCACTCCACATGAGAATTTTTTCAGAACAAAGACTTTATCACGTGTTCACATTATCATTATTTGTTCAGTACACTCGGGACTATTGTGTACAATATCACATTGTCATATGTTTTCCCCACAGTGGCCCACACTGTTTACTATTTTCTAGAACAGCAATTCCCGAGAATGGAAGCTCAAAATGAGTTTATTATTGAGCTATTGGAGATTGCGTTAAAGAATAACTTTTTTCAATTCTCAGGATCCAATTTCCAACAACTTTGAGGTACTTCCATGGGAGCACCGTGGGCACCTGCCTACGCCTGCCTCCACCTGGGATGGTGGTAAGAGGAGGTCATCTACGCCTCGTTGATGTACCTTGGCCATGCTAAGTCCTGGCTAAGGTACATTGATAATGTCTTGATCGTCTGGGCTTGTTCAAGACTGGAACTGACAAATTTCAAGGATGAGATTGCCAATAATACGCGTAATATATGCTTAACGTTTGTGGCTGACCCACATGAGATATTGTTCCTTGATCTGTCTATCAAATTTACAGATGGATGTCTAACAACTAAAATGTTTAGAAAAGACACAGCCGCCAATACCCTGTTCCAGGCAGACAGTCTCCACCCCAGGTCCTTGATACAGGGAATCCCGGTGGGACAGTATCACGTACCTGATCGGAGGTTGAAATTCTGGGAGGGCTTCCCTTGCGACTAAGTGCAGAGCGCCCCCTGAAGGTGACACAGGGAGTGCTATACCCAAAGCAGCAGGGGTCGCTGGCTGCGGCAGGTTGAGAAGAGAAGTCCACTGGCAGGCAGCTGGTGAGCAGGGTAGACCGCTGGGCAGGGGGAACTTCAGAAGTACCAGGTGAGCTTGTGCAGCAGAAGGAACCAGAAGCCGTGTCAGGAGCCAAGCCAGAGTTCATGCACAGGTCAGCAGGCAGTAGCAAAGTCAATAGAACAAGCCGGGGTCATACACAGGGCAGCAGATCAAGTGGGTAAACAGGAACAAGCCAAGGGTCAAGCCGGGGTCAACACAGATCAGACGGGTCTAGGCAAGCCGGGTATTAAAACCAGGTATTAAACATGAACATGAACTAAAAACACACAGGGAGCTGAAGATCATGCAGCAGTTGGTCCCTGCTGCAGCAAGCTTTAAATAGGACACTGGCATCCCTCACGTATTGGGTGCGCATTGGCACACACGTGTGCACATTGGCGCACATGTGTGCACACTGGTGCACGTGTGTGCACACTGGCACGCATTTGCCCACATGTTGGCGCATGCATGCACACTGGCGCATATGTTGTCCTGGCTGTCCTTGCCCGTGCGCGCACGGGCATGCGCATTAGCATTGGGGAATTTGTATTTGCAGGTCCGCGATTCTGCTGGTCATTGATGCCAGTTCTCCTGCGGGTAGGTCCCTGACAGACAGTTTCTCAGAATTTGGAGGAGAACTATAGATGTAAGTCCAAACAACTGTACCAAAGATTTAGAGAGAGGGGATACTCCCACCGTGCTCTCAGAAGGGCTAAAATCACAGGAAAGTGATCGAGAATTGACTTACTCCAGCCCCATGTTAAAACCCAAATACAAACAGATGCACCAGTGAGATTAATTACCCCCTATGGTACACATTGGCATCAGGTTAACTCTATACTCCTCAGCCTTTGGCATATCCTGACTCGTTCTGAATGTTTGAGGGAAACTGTTGGTGACAGACCCTCAATGGTAGCAAAACGCGCAAAAAATGTGGACGATATACTGGTCCAATCAGAGTACAAACGCCCACAGAACAGAAATTGGCTCTTGGACATGCCTAAAATTAAGGGCATGTTTCCATGTGGCCAATGTAAATATGTAGATCGTTCCAAGGTATTTAGAGACTCTGGAGCTAAACATGAATATGAAATAAATTCACTTATCAACTGTGCTACCACTAGGGTCCTATATTCCTTGGAATGTCCCTGCAAGAAATTGTACATTGGAAAGACAAAATGACAGCTCAGAGTTAGATTTATTGAGCACCGGAAAAGTATAAGACTCAATGAAGATACTCTGGTAGCTCTTCATTTTGCACAATATCACCACTGGAAAACACAAGTACTAGAGGTTTCTACTCTTGAACTTAGTGATCTGAGAGGAGACTTTGATACAGTGCTCCTCCGTAAGGAAAATGATGGATCTTCAGGCTCAATACGCTCTAGCCGGTTAGCTTGAACAATGAATTGAGCCTGAAGATATTCCTTGAGCTCTAAACAAATTGCAACTTTTTTATGTTTTATTAATCACCTATTCCAATATCAAGGCTTTCCCATCCCATCCCTTATCATTTCCTTTCCCTGCCCTTTCTCCCTCCCCCTTAAATCCCCTTCACCCCGTTCCCACGCCCGCTTTCTCTCTCCCTCCTTCCCTCCCTAATACCCCCCTCTTCCCTCTTTCCCCTTCCCCTCTTGCTTTCCTCGCCCTTCCCCAGTCCCTAATTCCCATTCCATCCCTGATATTTGTAATCAATATAACTCTACCCGTTATAGCACTGCTAAAATTCTATTTAATTTATCTAGGTCAAGGTGCTCCCAGTTGGCTCTGATACTTTTGGATGATTCCTCTACTCCTTTGTCCCATCATTAGAATAAATAAATAAATAAATAATATTAAAAAAGTCCAGGCTATATCTTTGAATTACTGGACTCATCTCTAAACCACCCGGTTTATTCCATTCCCCTGCTGTGACCTATTTTTAATTTTTACAGTTCTGGTCCATGTAAGGAGCTATGATGGCTATTTCTATGCCTTGACTATCTCTAACATAGGTCCTCTATGCTGTATTCTTTTGCCTGGTAAATTACCTGTCTATTTTATTTATGCTGAACTGTAGTACCTAAAGTCACCACAGGATACAGTACAAAATAGAAACTACGTAGGTGAGCTTTGATTGGACATTGTATCCTATAAATAGTTTACAGCAACCTACATATAACATCTAGACGAAGTGCACGGCTGAGTGCACGAAACACACGATGTAGCTGACGCCAGCTCAACCTCGCTCTCCTCCTTGGTCCCTACCCCAGAGATGTAGGGACCAAATATCCAGGGACTTAGCAGTGATTTACTTCCGCATTCCGAATGAACTAATTTGACCACTGTAGGCCTTTGTTCCAGCCACTAAACCGGAATCTATTAGGAAATCCCCTTACAATCATCTGTGAGCGTCCCTGACATTCCTAGCAATTTCCACACTACACTGCAGACGCGGGGAAAAGAACATAGTTTGAAGGAGATTACACTCTCTCCCTTCCGAATCAACCAGACAGTCAACAGCATTGAAACCAACGATGGAATACAAGGAGTAAGGCAATACAGAGATACCCGGGGCATGATGGGGCAGTGATGTCATAAGGGGTGAGGTCACCGGGTGACATCACCCGCTGACTACGCCCCATGCCTATATAAGTCGTTGCGCACCGCGCACACGGCATTACAACGGGAGAGAACATTGTGTCAACATCAGAAGAAGAGAAGAGGGAAGAAGACGACGGAGAAGACCAGGCCACCGCTAGAAACAGAGCGGGCAAAAGAGCAGAAGATAACGGAGGAGCCCGGCAGAAGATACCGGAGAGTGGGAGAAGAGGCCGGAGATAGCGGATAAGTCAGAAGAGACCCCTGAAGTCGGAAGAAACCCCAGGAGCTGCCTAATAAATTAACTTTAAAACCTGTCTAGTGTGTTTTTTTTTATTGACACTTTTTTCCCCCCATAGGTGAATGGGCAGGGGCATGATGTACCCCATACTCATTCACATAGGGTGGGGGGCCCCTTTATTAAAGGGGGCTCCCAGATTCCCTTAAGCCCCCCACCCGCAGACCCTGACAACCAACAGCCAGGGTTGTTGGGAAGAGGCCCTTGTCCTTATCAACATGGCTACAAGGTGCTTTGGGGTGGGAGGGCCGCAGGGTGCCCCCCGCCCCAAAGCACCCACCCCCCATGTTGAGGGCATGCGGCCTGGTATGGTTCAGGAGAGGGGCGCTTACTCATCCCCACCCACTTTCCTGACTGGCTGGGCTGCATGCTCAGATAAGGGTCTAATATGTATTTTTGGGGGAACCCCACACAGTTTTTTGGCGTAGTGGGTTCCCCTTAAAATCCATACCAGACCCAAGGTCCTGGTATGCTTTTGGAGGGGGGACCCATGCCGGTTTTTCATTAAAAAATTTGCGTGGAATTCCCCCTCAAGATCATGAGCACACAAGTCGTATGCCAAAGTCGGATCAGGCAAGAAGGCCGGCTCAATGATATTCAATGGGCTGAAGTAGGATCAAAGTCGGACCAAAGTAGTGCAGGGAGCATTTTCAAAGTTGGACCGACATGTGTCGGACCAGTTAAGACAGCTCCCATAGGGAAACATTGATTTTCACACGTCATGCGACATGAGCTCCCATTGTCGGAGCGCTTGTCGCACCGGTGTGAACCCGGTCTTAGTAAATCAACCCCATTTTGTCTCAGGCCATCCATCAAGAGGAGCACTCAGACCATTTTGCTTTGACGTGGAAGAACCAGAATATGAACTAACCTACTCATCATTGTCCTCTGCTTCTTATTTCCTTAAGGCTGGGTTCACACCTATGCAAATTGGATGCAGTTTTCTCTGCATCCAATTTGCATGACAGGAGATTGTGACTGGCTCTATTACGACAGAATAAGCTTAGTATTAACCCCCTGGTTATTTCCCTGATGCATTATCAGAGAATCATCCAAAAAAAGGCCATATTATATTCATAATGTCTTATACTGAGATTCTTGTCCAAACAGCTTATTGAGAATGTCCCTCTTGGCTGGTTTATTTGATGTTACTTTATATGTTAAACCTGATTTGTACTCTACATCAACCTTCTCTGTTTGAGGCCTGCCCTCTTATGTTATACATCCTATTGCTCTACATATCTAAAGGTTGCTTCATATTTGATGTTCTATACAGTAAGACAAATTTAATGGCCGAGACGTGTTGCGTGGCCACTTATATATCCTGAAGGATGATGGGACTGTGACATCATAAGGGGGTGGGGTCACCATGTGACATGAGTCTGTGATCCCGCCCCTTGTCCCTATATTAGTGGCCGTGCAACACGTCTCGGCCATTACAAACGGAGACAGCATCGTGTCAACATCGGGAGATGAAAGAAGAAGAAGAAGCAGAAGGCGGCGGCGACAGAGATGGCGACAGAAGACTGAGCCAGCGCTAGTAAAAGAGCTGCAAGAAGAAAGCGGAGGCACGGCAAGAAGAACAGAAGAGCGGGACAAGACCCCCGAAGTCGGAACAAGACCCCCAGACGGCGGCGGTGACGAAGGAGAAAGCCGGGCTCCTCCGCTAGTAAAAGAGCTAGCAGAAGATAGAGGAGGAGTCCGGCAAGAAGACCCCCAAAGACGGAAGAAGAGAAGACCCCCGGAGCTGTCTAATAAAGTATTTTAAAAACACGTTTTTTCCCCAGGTGAATGGGTAGGGGTACCCCATACTAATTCACATAGGGTGGGGGGCTGGGATCTGGGGGCCCCCTTATTGAAGAGGGCTCCCGGATTCCGATAAGCCCCCCGTCTGCAGACCCCGACAACCAACGACCAGGGTTGTCGGGAAGAGGCCCTTGTCCTCATCAACATGGGGACAAGGTGCTTTGGGGTAGGCACCCCCCATGTTGAGGGCATGCGGCCTGGTACGGCTCAGGAGAGGGGGGCGCTCGCTCATCCCCACCCCCTTTCCTGACCGGCCGTGCTGTGTGCTCGGATAAGGATCTGATATGGATTTGGGGGGGATTCCCCTTTACTTTTCTAAGTTCGCCGGACTTTAGGGAAGAAAAAGTCCGCCGGAGCCCACACACGGTCGGATTGTCCGGCCGACTCTAGTCCGATCGTGTGTACACAGCGTTACACTTTAAAATTAGCACTTTTGATTTTCATGTTCGTGTCCCATAGACTTTAACTGTGTTCGAACATATTTTTTGCCTGTTCGCATGTTCTGCTGCGAACTGAACCGGGAGGTGTTCGGCTCATCCCTATTAGGGTATATACTGTATCATTTTCTTTTAACATACAAAAATAGAAGGGACAATGTAAATTAAACAGTGTGTGCTTAGTATGACTTTAAACACTGCAAGGACCTGCAAGGGCCTGTGTTGAAGAAAACAGAACTTGTGTCAATGGGCAAATGCAGCTTGCATTTGGGAATCTGTTTATGCTCAGGTAAATTTAAAGGGGTTGTCAAGGCAGAAGGTTTTTTTTTTTTTTCAAAAAGTTTTTATTGAATTTTACAATTGTACAGTTGTGCAAGTATATAATTAAAATGCAATAAAGAGTATATAAAGGCAAAATATTGAGATTGGTTCCGTAACAGGTTTGCACCTAACAGGGTGCGTGTATTCTTATTCAAGGTTAAGTAAACAGTGGAAGAGTTTAACATATAACATATATATTATGCGTAGTAAGATATATTCATAGCCAAATGTATCTGAATAATAAAGAAGGTAGAGAAGGGGGGTAGGTAAAGGAGGGTAGGGGGGAAAGGAGGGGGTGGGGTATAGGAATAGTGGGAGAGGGGAGGGGGAGAGGGAGGGTAGAGAGCATCGATAGGAAGTTGTAGTTCAATGGCTGTGACTATTTTTGTACCATAGGTTCCATGGATTCCAGAGGTTCATTAAGTTGGTGTATGTGTGTTTCCCTCGAGAGATGATAGTCTCATAAGTAAAGTGGGTTTGTATTAAAGTAACTACTTCCGTAATTCTGGGGACATCTTTTGTCCTCCATTTTCTGGCGATTAAGATTTTTGTGGCCAAGACAAGAGGATGTGTGTGGTTACTAGTTGAAGATTCGATGGTATACCATCTATGTTTAGAATAGCCAGTTGAGGAGTTAGTGAGATGTGGAGGTGCAATACTTCCCGTAACATTGTCTCTACTTCAGTCCAGAGTTGTCTTATGTATGGGCAAGACCAAAAAATGTGTATGAGAGTACCTGGTAAGCTACATTCCCTTCAGCATTTATGTGAGGTATGTGCATGAAATTTGGCCAGCTTTTGTGGTGTCATATACCATCTCATCAGTATTTTTTGTGTAAGTTCCCATAAGGAGGTGCATGCTGTATATTTGTATATAGATTTGATTGCTAGTTGCCATTGCTGGTCCGAGAATTGGTTCTGTACATCAGTTTCCCAATCGGAGAGTGGTTTGGTATTTTGGAATGTGTCTTTTTCTTGTAAGGTTGAATATATGATGGAGGTTCCCTTAGCTTTGTATTTGTCAGAGAAAAAAAAGTTCAATAAGTTTAAGAGCAATGAACCTTCTAGAGAAGGGTTTGCTACCAGGCATTGTTGTATTCTATAGTAATTAAAGTAATCTTTGGTGGGAACTTTGAATTTCTTTTGAATATGTAAAAATGGATTAGTATCCACTATGGAGCGGAGTTCGTAGGTGTGGGTCGCTAGTTCTGTTATCTAGTTTGGCATGTGTAGGTCTGGAGTTAGTAGTTTTAGTGTCTCAAGGGGGACGGGTATGGATTTTGTTTGTTTTGATTTGGTGGAATGTATTATTCTCCAAGTTTTGACTGAGGCTTGTATGGTAGGAGAGTAAAGGTTTAATTGCGGACTCCTGGTGGTCATGCTAAATAGCCAGTTAGAGAGATTTGCTCCTGGTGTCAAAGCATTTTCGATATCACCCCAAAGTGTAAAAGTGTTTGTGGTCAACCAGTCTTTCATTTGAGAAAGTATGGTAGCTAGATAGTAGTCTCTAATATCAGTGTGACCCATTCCTCCTACCGATCTGTTTTTGATAAGTTTCGCATGACTGCATCTTGATTTTTTGCCTTGCCATACAAATTGTGTCAGAATGGATTGGAGGGAGTTGAGATAAGAGCGTGAAAGTGGTATAGGAAGTGTACTGAAGTTTTTTATTTTTTTATATCCTAGTGGCATTCTATGCATTAAGATAAAACTTCTGTATGCAGCAGGCCCCCTCAGCCCTTCTTAGCCTCCCTCAGCCCCCCAATACTTATCCCAGCCCCATCTCTATCCAGCAATGTCCACAAGTGCCTCAACCATCCGGGGCTCTCCCCTGCCATTGGTTCCCACTGATGTCAATCAAACTTAGTTAGACAATCAGGAGAGACAGGGGGTGGTGCCGAACCGTGGCTCTGTGTACTAATGGATACAAGGAGCTGCAGCTCGGCTCGGGTGCCCCCATGGCAAGCTGCTTGTTGAGGGGGCACTCAACAGGAGGGAGGGGCCAGGAGCTCCAGCCAGGGACCCGACAATAGAAGGATCCAAGCTACTCTGTGCGAAATCACTGCACAGAGCAGGGAAGTATTACATGTTTGTTATTTTTTATGGAAAAAAAAATGAGACTTTACAATCACTTTAACTTGAACTTGACCTTCTTCTGATCTGCATTTGATTACCTCCTTCTAATTCCAAGCTTCTTTTGAATTGCTAATAAAAGCTCCTTGACAAAGGCCCTACAATGCACTGCACTTTATGTCCTTGGGTCAGAAAATACAGATTGATGCAGTGAAATATATGCATGTAGCATTTCCTTAGTGTACTTTACCACAAAGTTACAAGGAGACCTGAACACATTGTATGAAAAAAATATGTTTGTTGCAGCTTTAGCAGTCGCTAGCAATAATTACAGGAAAATCCAACAGGCTGGTTGTACCCAAGTTGATTGATCGATCAACTTGGTACATTCAGCCTGCCCATTAAAGGTTTAAATCTCGGCCCATCCCTGCTGAACTGGCCAAGATTCTAACCGTGTATGGCCAGCCCTAGCTGGAAAGGGATATTACCAGTTTAAGAGAGAGGGTAAGGAAAGCACTAATGAGCAAAAAAAAAAAAAAAAATGTAATCTCAGACCTCAAATAATTGTCCTTATTTGCACACATAATTACAAGTTTTATGTATATTTTGCAAACAGTGAGAAAAGCATATAATAGAGGATGTGTTCATATACTTCATTACTAGTATCATGTATACTGTATACTTTTCTTTGCACCTAAAACATTTGAGTACAGTTTAGGTTGTTTGAAAATCCTCTAAGAATCTGAACTGAATTGATATTTTCATGGTGGGAAAGACTTTGGTAAGGCAGTACATCTTATTTACTTAAAGCAGAGGGGGAAGCGCCACTTGTTTGTCTCCTCTACCCTTCCGCTGTCATATTTGGCACCTTTGGGGGGAGTGGGTACCTGGTTTTGACAGGTACCTGCTCCCACTTCTTGCTGAGCTTGCCGCTGCAAACTCAACCGGAAGTTTGACCCCTTCTCCTTCCACCACCGCTGGGCCATTCACAAAGTTTAGCGCACTGCGTGCAGTAGGGGACCAGCTGTGAAGCCACAAGGCCTTAGCCAAGATAGTGGCGGCAGCACCCGAGAGCCGATGAAAAATCGACTCGGTTGAACAGGTGGTATATGACACCATATAAACTCTCAAAAATGTTCCCATCCTCCTCCCCTATCTGTTGGATATGCATTGACCAAACAGGCACATTATATCATACACTCTGGAATTGAAAATCTCTTTCCAGCTTTTGGAATGAGGTTTCATCATTTATTGCATCACTTACAGGTAATCTAATACCTCTCACACCTGCAAGGGCATTATTGGGAATCAACCTTGACATATATACAATTAGGAATAGAACTATTGTTGTCAATATCCTTAGTACAGTGGCAAGACTCAACATAGCTAAACTATGCACCAAACCTCTCTGAGATTATACTGAGAATAAACGTGCACGCTTATTATAAGCTGATGCTAGCTAATAAGAACCTTACCACTACAAATTATAGAAAGCTATGGCAAGCATGGATGGAACACCCCAAAGCCTCCAAATATCTGAAAGACTTTAATGAGCGTTGAGTACTTTTTTTTTCATGTAGTTTAATTGAAAAGTAGCTTCCCCTTCCCCCACCTCATGTTTATGAACCCATTGGGGTCAATAGGGCTTTATTGCTCCTATATTTATCAGGTAATTATGTGAGATACTGTATATAGATACACACTTTTGTAAGAGTATATATATATATATATATATATATATATATATATATATATATATATATATATATATATATATCTCACATTTTTGTAAATATTTGATTATATTTTTTCATGTGACAACACTGAAGAAATGATACTTTGCTACAATGTAAAGTAGTGAGTGTACAGCTTGTATAACAGTGTCAATTTGCTGTCCTCTAAAAATAACTTAACACACAGCCATTAATGTCTAAACCGATGGCAACAAAAGCGAGTACACTCCTAAGTGAAAATGTCCAAATTGGGCCCAAAAGTGTCAATTAAGGATGGGCCCGGTGCTCGATGCGAACCCACGTTCGCATCGAGCACCGGGCGTTCGCTCGCTCGGCGAGCCCAGAACTATTTTGGCCGCTCGCATCACGTTCGTGTGATGCGAGCGGCCCCGCAATGCATTGCGGCCGGCGCGGCCGACGCAGTGCATTGCTGGCTGATGATTGGCCAAGCATGCACTGTGACCCCGCATGCTTGGCCAATCACAGCCCCGGAAACTCGAAGAGCCATAATTGGCTACAGGCAGGACGCCTGTAGCCAATTACAGCTCAGGGGCTGTAGTACACGCCCCCCCCCCCTATAAAACGCCGCCACGCCGTCTGCGCCGGTCACATGCTGTTCCGGCGCAGATTGAGCAGGCTGTTCCTGTGACACTCTGCTGCATTTAGATAGATAGAGAGAGAGATTCACTTGCAGAGATTGAGTTAGATAGATTCAGTTACAAAGATTGATTGACAAAGAGGGGCTTGTAGTGTGCTCGTGGCAGGCAGGCAGAGCTCCTATATTTTGTTACCAGAAGCACCTATAGGACTTGTAGTGTGTTCGTGGCAGGCAGGCAGAGCTCCTATATTTTGTTACCAGAAGCACCTATAGGACTTGTAGTGTGTTAGTGGCAGGCAGGCAGAGCTCCTATATTTTGTTACCAGAAGCACCTATAGGACTTGTAGTGTGTTAGTGACAGGCAGGCAGAGCTCCTATATTTTGTTACCAGAAGCACCTATAGGACTTGTAGTGTGTTAGTGGCAGGCAGGCAGAGCTCCTATATTTTGTTACCAGAAGCACCTATAGGACTTGTAGTGTGTTAGTGACAGGCAGGCAGAGCTCCTATATTTTGTTACCAGAAGCACCTATAGGACTTGTAGTGTGTTAGTGACAGGCAGGCAGAGCTCCTATATTTTGTTACCAGAAGCACCTATAGGACTTGTAGTGTGTTAGTGGCAGGCAGGCAGAGCTCCTATATTTTGTTACCAGAAGCACCTATAGGACTTGTAGTGTGTTAGTGACAGGCAGGCAGAGCTCCTATATTTTGTTACCAGAAGCACCTATAGGACTTGTAGTGTGTTAGTGGCAGGCAGGCAGAGCTCCTATATTTTGTTACCAGAAGCACCTATAGGACTTGTAGTGTGTTCGTGGCAGGCAGGCAGAGCTCCTATATTTTGTTCCCAGAAGCACCTATAGGACTTGAAGTGTGTTAGTCCCATCACACACACAGAGCTATATTTTCTTCCCAGAAGCACCTATAGGACTTGAAGTGTGTTAGTCCCATTACACACAAAGAGCTATACTTTGTTCCCAGAAGCACCTATAGGACTTGAAGTGTGTTAGTCCCATTACACACACAGAGCTATATTTTCTTCCCAGAAGCACCTATAGGACTTGAAGTGTGTTAGTCCCATTACACACACAGAGCTATATTTTCTTCCCAGAAGCACCTATAGGACTTGAAGTGTGTTAGTCCCATTACACACACAGAGCTATATTTTCTTCCCAGAAGCACCTATAGGACTTGAAGTGTGTTAGTCCCATTACACACACAGAGCTATATTTTCTTCCCAGAAGCACCTATAGGACTTGAAGTGTGTTAGTCCCATTACACACACAGAGCTATATTTTCTTCCCAGAAGCACCTATAGGACTTGAAGTGTGTTAGTCCCATCACACACACAGAGCTATATTTTGTTCCCAGAAGCACCTATAGGACTTGAAGTGTGTTAGTCCCATTACACACACAGAGCTATATTTTGTTCCCAGAAGCACCTATAGGACTTGAAGTGTGTTAGTCCCATCACACACACAGAGCTATATTTTGTTCCCAGAAGCACCTATAGGACTTGAAGTGTGTTAGTCCCATTACACACACAGAGCTATATTTTGTTCCCAGAAGCACCTATAGGACTTGAAGTGTGTTAGTCCCATCACACACACAGAGCTATATTTTCTTCCCAGAAGCACCTATAGGACTTGAAGTGTGTTAGTCCCATTACACACACAGAGCTATATTTTCTTCCCAGAAGCACCTATAGGACTTGTAGTGTGTTAGTCCCATTACACACACAGAGCTATATTTTCTTCCCAGAAGCACCTATAGGACTTGAAGTGTGTTAGTCCCATCACACACACAGAGCTATATTTTGTTCCCAGAAGCACCTATAGGACTTGAAGTGTGTTAGTCCCATTACACACACAGAGCTATATTTTCTTCCCAGAAGCACCTATAGGACTTGAAGTGTGTTAGTCCCATTACACACACAGAGCTATATTTTCTTCCCAGAAGCACCTATAGGACTTGAAGTGTGTTAGTCCCATTACACACACAGAGCTATATTTTGTTCCCAGAAGCACCTATAGGACTTGAAGTGTGTTAGTCCCATCACACACACAGAGCTATATTTTCTTCCCAGAAGCACCTATAGGACTTGAAGTGTGTTAGTCCCATTACACACACAGAGCTATATTTTCTTCCCAGAAGCACCTATAGGACTTGAAGTGTGTTAGTCCCATTACACACACAGAGCTATATTTTCTTCCCAGAAGCACCTATAGGACTTGAAGTGTGTTAGTCCCATTACACACACAGAGCTATATTTTCTTCCCAGAAGCACCTATAGGACTTGAAGTGTGTTAGTCCCATTACACACACAGAGCTATATTTTCTTCCCAGAAGCACCTATAGGACTTGAAGTGTGTTAGTCCCATCACACACACAGAGCTATATTTTGTTCCCAGAAGCACCTATAGGACTTGAAGTGTGTTAGTCCCATTACACACACAGAGCTATATTTTGTTCCCAGAAGCACCTATAGGACTTGAAGTGTGTTAGTCCCATCACACACACAGAGCTATATTTTCTTCCCAGAAGCACCTATAGGACTTGAAGTGTGTTAGTCCCATTACACACAAAGAGCTATACTTTGTTCCCAGAAGCACCTATAGGACTTGAAGTGTGTTAGTCCCATTACACACACAGAGCTATATTTTCTTCCCAGAAGCACCTATAGGACTTGAAGTGTGTTAGTCCCATTACACACACAGAGCTATATTTTGTTCCCAGAAGCACCTATAGGACTTGAAGTGTGTTAGTCCCATTACACACACAGAGCTATATTTTCTTCCCAGAAGCACCTATAGGACTTGAAGTGTGTTAGTCCCATTACACACACAGAGCTATATTTTCTTCCCAGAAGCACCTATAGGACTTGAAGTGTGTTAGTCCCATCACACACACAGAGCTATATTTTCTTCCCAGAAGCACCTATAGGACTTGAAGTGTGTTAGTCCCATTACACACACAGAGCTATATTTTCTTCCCAGAAGCACCTATAGGACTTGTAGTGTGTTAGTCCCATTACACACACAGAGCTATATTTTCTTCCCAGAAGCACCTATAGGACTTGAAGTGTGTTAGTCCCATCACACACACAGAGCTATATTTTGTTCCCAGAAGCACCTATAGGACTTGAAGTGTGTTAGTCCCATTACACACACAGAGCTATATTTTGTTCCCAGAAGCACCTATAGGACTTGAAGTGTGTTAGTCCCATCACACACACAGAGCTATATTTTCTTCCCAGAAGCACCTATAGGACTTGAAGTGTGTTAGTCCCATTACACACAAAGAGCTATACTTTGTTCCCAGAAGCACCTATAGGACTTGAAGTGTGTTAGTCCCATTACACACACAGAGCTATATTTTCTTCCCAGAAGCACCTATAGGACTTGTAGTGTGTTCGTGGCAGGCAGGCAGAGCTCCTATATTTTGTTCCCAGAAGCACTTATAGGACTTGAAGTGTGTTAGTCCCATTACACACACAGAGCTATATTTTCTTCCCAGAAGCACCTATAGGACTTGTAGTGTGTTAGTGGCAGGCAGGCAGAGCTCCTATATTTTGTTACCAGAAGCACCTATAGGACTTGTAGTGTGTTCGTGGCAGGCAGGCAGAGCTCCTATATTTTGTTCCCAGAGGCACCTATAGGACTTGAAGTGTGTTAGTCCCATTACACACACAGAGCTATATTTTCTTCCCAGAAGCACCTATAGGACTTGAAGTGTGTTAGTCCCATTACACACACAGAGCAATATTTTCTTCCCAGAAGCACCTATAGGACTTGAAGTGTGTTAGTCCCATCACACAGAGCTCCTCTATTTTCTTTGCATAAGCACCCACAGGACTTCTAGTGTGTTAGTGGCATCACACAGAGCTCCTATATATTCTTCTCAGCAGCACCCACAGGACTTCTAGTGTGTTAGTGGCATCACACAGAGCTCCTCTATTTTCTTTGCAGAAGCACCCACAGGACTTCTAGTGTGTTAGTGGCATCACACAGAGCTCCTCTATTTTCTTTGCAGAAGCACCCACAGGACTTCTAGTGTGTTAGTGGCATCACACAGAGCTCCTCTATTTTCTTTGCAGAAGCACCCACAGGACTTCTAGTGTGTTAGTGGCATCACACAGAGCTCCTCTATTTTCTTTGCAGAAGCACCCATAGGACTTCTAGTGTGTTAGTGGCATCACACAGAGCTCCTCTATTTTCTTTGCAGAAGCACCCACAGGACTTCTAGTGTGTTAGTGGCATCACACAGAGCTCCTCTATTTTCTTTGCAGAAGCACCCACAGGACTTCTAGTGTGTTAGTGGCATCACACAGAGCTCCTCTATTTTCTTTGCAGAAGCACCCATAGGACTTCTAGTGTGTTAGTGGCATCACACAGAGCTCCTATATATTCTTCTCAGCAGCACCCACAGGACTTCTAGTGTGTTAGTGGCATCACACAGAGCTCCTCTATTTTCTTTGCAGAAGCACCCACAGGACTTCTAGTGTGTTAGTGGCATCACACAGAGCTCCTCTATTTTCTTTGCAGAAGCACCCATAGGACTTCTAGTGTGTTAGTGGCATCACACAGAGCTCCTATATATTCTTCTCAGCAGCACCCACAGGACTTCTAGTGTGTTAGTGGCATCACACAGAGCTCCTATATTTTCTTTGCAGAAGCACCTATAGGACTTCTAGTGTGTTAGTGGCATCACACAGAGCTCCTCTATTTTCTTTGCAGAAGCACCCACAGGACTTCTAGTGTGTTAGTGGCATCACACAGAGCTCCTCTATTTTCTTTGCAGAAGCACCCATAGGACTTCTAGTGTGTTAGTGGCATCACACAGAGCTCCTATATATTCTTCTCAGCAGCACCCACAGGACTTCTAGTGTGTTAGTGGCATCACACAGAGCTCCTATATTTTCTTTGCAGAAGCACCTATAGGACTTCTAGTGTGTTAGTGGCATCACACAGAGCTCCTCTATTTTCTTTGCAGAAGCACCCACAGGACTTCTAGTGTGTTAGTGGCATCACACAGAGCTCCTATATTTTCTTCTCAGCAGCACCCACAGGACTTCTAGTGTGTTAGTGGCATCACACAGAGCTCCTATATTTTCTTTGCAGAAGCACCTATAGGACTTCTAGTGTGTTAGTGGCATCACACAGAGCTCCTATATTTTCTTCTCAGCAGCACCCACAGGACTTCTAGTGTGTTAGTGGCATCACACAGAGCTCCTATATTTTCTTTGCAGAAGCACCCATAGGACTTCTAGTGTGTTAGTGGCATCACACAGAGCTCCTATATTTTCTTCTCAGCAGCACCCACAGGACTTCTAGTGTGTTAGTGGCATCACACAGAGCTCCTATATATTCTTCTCAGCAGCACCCACAGGACTTCTAGTGTGTTAGTGGCATCACACAGAGCTCCTATATTTTCTTTGCAGAAGCACCCATAGGACTTCTAGTGTGTTAGTGGCATCACACAGAGCTCCTATATTTTCTTCTC
Source organism: Lithobates sylvaticus (assembly GCA_028564925.1). NCBI lineage: Eukaryota > Metazoa > Chordata > Amphibia > Anura > Ranidae > Lithobates > Lithobates sylvaticus. The sequence goes on along the minus strand of CM053027.1, from coordinate 438,985,600 downwards.
AGCAGCACCCACAGGACTTCTAGTGTGTTAGTGGCATCACACAGAGCTCCTATATTTTCTTTGCAGAAGCACCTATAGGACTTCTAGTGTGTTAGTGGCATCACACAGAGCTCCTATATTTTCTTCTCAGCAGCACCCACAGGACTACCGACTACAATGGCTGGAAGACCGCCAAGGGGAGGCAGAGCGTGCAGAGCCAAGAACACAGGGCAGACAGTCTCTGTTTCTAGTGGACGTGGCCGTGGACGTGGACGTGGTCGTGCATCGTCATCAGCACGTGGCCATGGGACACGCGCGTCTTTGTTTTCGGCAGCTGGACATGTGGAGCCGCATCATGCTGAAGGCTTGGTAGAATGGATGACCAAGCCCTCCTCATCCTCCTCATCCTCTCTCACCCAGGCTCAGGGTACTGACAGAGCATCATCAGCCACCCCTTCCCTAGACCCACCATGTCCTCCTGAGGAGTCCCCCGAACTCTTTGAGCACAGTGTTGGGTACATGCTCCAGGAGGATGCCCAACGATTCGAAGGCTCGGATGACGATACCCAGCTTGAGGAATCTGGCAGTACAGTTCCACCAGCTGCAGCTTACTGCCAGGTTTGCTCTAGTGGTGAAGAGGGAGGGGATGATGAGGTCACTGACTCCACGTGGGTGCCTCAAGGGAGAGAGGATGAGGAGGAGGACGAGGAGGAGGAGGATGCGGCGTCACATGTCCAACGAGGCAGGATGCCCCCTGGAGGCCAGGTAGAGGCCAGCACAGCAACTGTACAACACCGCAGAGCTCCGCCTGTGCAGGGCGCTGCCTCTGCACGTTATCAGAAAAGTTCTTTGGTGTGGGCCTTTTTTGAGACGAGTGCAGCAGATCGCACCACTGCTATTTGCAATATTTGTCTCAAGCGTATCTCGCGTGGCCAAAACATCAGCCGCTTGGGCACGACAAGCATGACCAGACATATGGCGACCTGCCATGCAGCTCGTTGGCAGGCACACATAAAAGACCCACACCAAAGAACTAAGCGGACCTCTCCTTGCTCCTCCTCAGCTGGGATCTCCATCCCCACTACACCTTCAGTCCTCTCTGAAAGCTGCTCTGAGAGGACTGAAGGTGTAGAATTCGGTGTGTCACAACCAAGTACTTGCAGTACACCGACGTCCGAATGCAGCAGGCAAATTTCCCTGCCCCAGCTGCTGGACCGTAGAAAGAAGTACACTCCCAGCCATCCACATGCCCAGCGGTTGAATGCTAGCCTTGCTAAATTGCTAGCACTTCAACTGCTGCCTTTTCAGTTGGTAGACTCGGCCCCCTTCCGTGAGTTTGTTCAATGTGCGGTTCCTCAGTGGCAGGTTCCCAAACGCCACTTTTTCTCGCGGAAGGCGATTCCGTCTCTCTACCGGCATGTGGAGGGCAATGTCCATGCCTCGCTGGACAGGGCGGTCAGCGGTAAGGTGCATATTACCGCTGACTCATGGTCCAGCAGGCATGGACAGGGACGGTACCTTTCTTTCACGGCCCATTGGGTCACTCTATTGGCAGCTGGGAGGGATGCAGGACAAGGTGCAGTAGTGTTGGAGGTTGTTCCGCCACCACGCCTCCAAAACGCGACTACTGCTACTGGTTGTGACACACCTCTCTCCTCCACCCCCTCCTCTTCTTCTTCCTCCAGTGCTCTGTCCTTGGAACCAGCGGTGCTCCGTAGGCGTACAAGGGGCTACGCAAGTACGCAGGCAAAAAGATGCCATGCCGTGCTTGCGCTGGTGTGTTTGGGGGACAGGAGCCACACTGGGCCAGAGGTTCTGGCAGCTCTGCAGGGGCAGGCCGAGAGGTGGTTGACGCCACGTCAGCTTAAGCCAGGAATGGTCGTTTCTGACAATGGCACCAACCTCCTCTCCGCCCTGCGACAGGGGCAGCTCACCCATGTGCCCTGCATGGCTCACGTCCTCAACCTGGTGGTGCAGCGGTTCTTGGGCAGGTTCCCAGGCTTACAGGATGTCCTGAGGCAGGCCAGGAAAGTCTGTGTGCATTTCCGCCGATCTTATAATGCCAGTGCTCGGCTGACTGAGCTGCAAAAGGAGCTGAACCTGCCCAAGAACCGCCTAATATCTGACATGCCCACCAGGTGGAACTCAACGTTGGCCATGCTGCAGCGACTGCACACGCAGCAGAGGGCCATCAATGAGTACCTTTGCGACTACGGCACCAGGACAGGGTCAGGGGAGCTTGGGTTTTTTTCCCCACGTCAGTGGAGCATGATCAGGGATGCATGCACTGTCCTCTCACCATTTGAGGAGGCCACGAGGATGGTGAGCAGTGACAGTGCATGCATCAGTGACACTGTCCCTCTTGTCCACCTGTTGGAGCATACGCTGCGTGGGATAATGGACAGGGCACTTGAGGCAGAACAGAGGCAGGAAGAGGAGGACTTCCTTGCCTCTCAAGGCCCCCTTTATCCGGACAGTGTTCCTTCTGTCCCACCCATCACACAGGAAGAGGATGAGGAGGAGGAGGAGGAGGAGGAGGATTGTGTGAGCATGGAGGTGGAGCCTGGCACTCAGCATCAGCAGCAGCAGTCTTTTAGGGATGATGTACAGTCCCAACAAGCCAGTGGACTTGTACGTGGCTGGGAGGAGGTGGCTGGCGATCATGTCATCCTCAGTGACCCAGAAGACTCCGGACCGAATGCCTCAGCTAACCTACGCTGCATGGCCTCCCTGATCCTGCAAAGCCTGCGGAAGGATCCTCGTGTTCTTCGGATCAAGGAGAGGGACCATTACTGGCTGGCCACTCTCCTTGATCCGCGGTACAAGGGTAAGGTTGCGGACCTTATCTTGCCGTCGCAGAGGGAGCAGAGGATGAGACATCTCAGGGAGGCCTTGCAGAAAGGTCTGTGCAACGCGTTCCCAGAAACTGGGAGGCTACAAACTCCTGGTCCTGGGCGACGAGTTGCTGAGGCTTCGGTCAGTGGCAGAAGGAGCGGTGGGGAAGGTGGACGTCTGACCGATGCGTTCAGACAATTTTTTAGTCCGCAGCCCCAAGGTATGATCGGTTCCAGCAACCATCGCCAGCGTCTGATATACATGGTGCAGGAATACCTTGGGGCAAGGTCAGACTTGGACACCTTTCCCACCGAAAATCCTCTGGCTTACTGGGTCCTGAGGATGGATCACTGGCCAGAGCTTGCACAGTATGCAATTGAGCTACTGGCCTGTCCTGCCTCCAGCGTTCTTTCCGAACGCACATTCAGTGCTGCTGGAGGATTTGTGACTGATCATAGGGTGCGCCTGTCCACCGCCTCGGTTGATCGACTGACATTCATCAAAATGAATCAGTCTTGGATCACCACCAGCTACCAGGCACCTGAGGCGGATATAACCGAATAATTTTTAATGTCACATCCCTTCAAGACTGCCTATGCTGATGCTGAGTGACTGTCCTCTTATGTTCACTGACTATCCTCTTCCTCCTCCTCAATGATCCATGCCACAGCACCAGTGCCTAAGGCACAATTTTTCAGCCCCTGTTTAACAGGGGCGTGTACTTACAATTTTTTAAAAAAATGCTTCGCAACACGTGTGACTGCTGTGCTCCAAGTACAGTCTCTGTGAGGGCCGTGTTGCAGTGTTGTGGCACCAGCACCAGTGCCTAAGGCACAATTTTTCAGCCCCTGTTTAACAGGGGCGTGTACTTACAATTTTTTAAAAAAATGCTTCGCAACACGTGTGACTGCTGTGCTCCAAGTACAGTCTCTGTGAGGGCCGTGTTGCAGTGTTGTGGCACCAGCACCAGTGCCTAAGGCACAATTTTTCAGCCCCTGTTTAACAGGGGCGTGTACTTACAATTTTTTAAAAAAATGCTTCGCAACACGTGTGACTGCTGTGCTCCAAGTACAGTCTCTGTGAGGGCCGTGTTGCAGTGTTGTGGCACCAGCACCAGTGCCTAAGGCACAATTTTTCAGCCCCTGTTTAACAGGGGCGTGTACTTACAATTTTTTAAAAAAATGCTTCGCAACACGTGTGACTGCTGTGCTCCAAGTACAGTCTCTGTGAGGGCCGTGTTGCAGTGTTGTGGCACCAGCACCAGTGCCTAAGGCACAATTTTTCAGCCCCTGTTTAACAGGGGCGTGTACTTACAATTTTTTAAAAAAATGCTTCGCAACACGTGTGACTGCTGTGCTCCAAGTACAGTCTCTGTGAGGGCCGTGTTGCAGTGTTGTGGCACCAGCACCAGTGCCTAAGGCACAATTTTTCAGCCCCTGTTTAACAGGGGCGTGTACTTACAATTTTTTAAAAAAATGCTTCGCAACACGTGTGACTGCTGTGCTCCAAGTACAGTCTCTGTGAGGGGTTGCAGTGTTGTGGCACCAGCACCAGTGCCTAAGGCACAATTTTTCAGCCCCTGTTTAACAGGGGCGGGTAATTACAAATCTTGATCTAATAGTTCACAGCAGGGCCCATTCCTGCGCCCACCAAGAGTAACTATGAGGGCCTACAGTCTTGTGGCAACACCGTCCACCACCACCGCCAAAGGCCCAATTTTTCTGCCCTGTTCATCAGGTGCTTGCAATTACAAATCTTGATCTAATAACTCACAGCAGGGCCCATTCCTGCGCCCACCAAGAGTAACTGTGAGAGCTTACAGTCTTGTGGCAAAACCGTCCACCACCACCACCCCCAATTTTTCTGCCCTGTTCAACAGGTGCATGCAATTACAAATCTTGATCTATTAACTCACAGCAGGGCCCATTCCTGTGCCCACCAGTCTTGTGGCTACACCAACATCTAATAGGGCAAATTTCTGCAGAGTATATACGCCAGGCCCCTACTTTCAAACATCCAACTTACAAACGACTCCTACTTGCAAATGGAAAGAGAAAACAGGAAGTGAGAGGAAATCTACCCCTAGGAAGGGAAATTCTATCCTGTTAGATTTAATTTGGGAAAAAGGTATCTCCTCTCTACTGATACTTTATCACCAATCCTTGTTTCAATTAAAACCCCACTTTTCCAAAAACATTTATCATTGGGACGGAAAGTGAGGTGACATGTTCTGAACAGATGTGCAAAGACAGCAAATGTTACAGGGGTGATAACCCCTCCCTATGTTCTCCAAAAAGCTTAAAAATAGATTTTTTTGGGATGGAGCTACACTTCATAATGTACCTGTTCAGATTCTACTTAAGATCAAACCTAAAGCCGCAAGTGGTTTTAAATGGCTTCTTTTTTTCCTTTACAAATGTCATTTTGTGCAAGGACAGTTCTAAACACGGGAAACACATGCCACTTCACAGGCATACTTTGGACACCCCCCAGGTACCATATTTAAAGGAAAATGTCACTTTTTTTTTTTTCACTTTATGCATCATTAAAATGACTGCTCCCGAAAAAACGTTAGTTTTTAAAAGTTCTTTTTGCATTGATATATGTCCCCTGGGGCAGGACCCGGGTCCCCAAACCTGTTTTATGACATTAACATGCATATTGGCCGTTGTAATTAGCACTTTTGATTTCGAACGTTCGCGTCCATTATAACGTATAGGGTTCGAAAATTCGCGCGAACTTTCGGTCCGTTCGAAGGTTCTGGTTCGAACCGAACCCGGGGGTGTTCGGCTCATCCCTAGTGTCAATATTTTGTGTGGCCACCATTATTTTCCAGCCCTGCCTTAACCCTCTTGGGCATGGGGTTCACCAGAGCTTCACAGGTTGCCACTGGTGTCCTCTTCCACTCCTGCATGATGACATCACAGAGCTGGTGGATGTTAGAGACCTTGCACTCCTCCACCTTCCGTTTAAGGATGCCCCACAGATGCTGAATAGGGGGGGCGTGGCCTACGCATGGCGCCGAGTGGACATGTTTGAGAAGAGCTCCGTATAGCCATTGGCCTAAAACCTCTCAGCAATGCCATCTAAAGCATCGAGATCTCACTCAACTCTGGGTAAGCATCCCGGGAAGTCCTCGGCTTTGCATCAATCAGCCGTTGGCTCCATAAGTGTATGTTATGTGAGTACTATCACTTTTTAATAATAAAAATTACTTGATTTGAAACTACTATACTATCCAGAACCCCCTTTCTTCCCTTATTACTCTCCTTGCACCCACTGAGAGACAAGGACAAATACAGATCCATACTGGTCCAGGAATATAAGGGAGAAGCAGTTACTACAGATTTTATATGCAGTTACTTCATTACCACAAGGTAAGAGACCACTTTCACCAGTGCGTGTCTTTGCACAAAGAGGGAATATTTTATTCCTCAGCACTGTCTGTTTTGCACATTTGAATGTCTGTTGCACAAAGAAGAAATAAATTGATTACATCTTGCACACCTGTGGACTCACATATTACACAGTATAATTGCATTTTGCACATCTTTGGACTTTATTTCATTCTGCACATTTTATTGCATTTTGCACAGGAAGATTTGTGCTGGTTTTGCACAATTAATTTAGCAATTTTGCAAAGTTTATTTATTTATATTTTCTGCATGTATCTTATATATATATAGAAGCATATTACAGTGTTATCAACATTTAATTATGCACTTTGCACTTTGATATCAGTCACTTTACCAATTATTGTGGTTATTGTTTGCATTATTCCTATTTGCATGTGTACTGCTACCTTTAGCAGCACATTTTTCTCCTTATATATTGCCGTGAACAGTGCAGCACCAACCCCCACTTAAATTCTATTCTTTGTCTGGGTAAGGATTGACCCCTATTCGGCGCTTGCAGCAGTTCTATTCTTATCCTCCCATACATGGTAGCGCAGGAATAAACATATACCCTATTACAGGGTTTAGGTCTGGATACATGCTTGGCCCGTCCATCACCTTTACTCTCAGCTTCTTTAGCAAGGCAATGGTCATCTTGGAGGTGTGTTTGGGGTTGTTATCATGTTGGAATACTGCCCTGCCGCCCAGTCTCTGAAGTGAGGGGATCATGCTCTGCTTCAGTATGTCACAGTACATGTTGGCATTCATGGTTTCCTCAATGAACTGTAGCTCCCCAGTGCCAGGAGCACTCTTGCAGCCCCAGACATGACACTCCCACTACCATGATTGACTGTAGGCAAGACACACTTGTCTTTGTACTCCTCACCTTGTTGCTGCCACACACACTTGACGCCATTTGAACCAAATATGTTTATCTTGGTCTCATTAGACCACAGGACATGGTTCCAGTAATCCATGTCCTTAGTCTGCTTGTCTTCACCAAACTGTTTGCAGGCTTTCTTGTGCATCATCTTTAGAAGTGGCTTCCTTCTGGGACGACAGCAATGCAGACCAATTTGATGCAGTGTGCAGTGTATGGTCTGAGCACTGACAGGCTGACCCCCTCACCCCTTCAACCTCTGCAGCAATGCTGGCAGCACTCAAAGGTCTATTTCCCAAAGACAACCTCTGGATATGATGCTGGGCACGTGCACTCAACTTCTTTGGTCGACCATGGCGAGGCCCGTCCTGAGTGGAACCTGTCCTGTTAAACCGCTGTATGGTCTTGGCCACCGTGCTGCAGCTCAGTTTCAGGGTCTTGGCAATCTTATTATAGCCTAGGCCATTTTTATGTAGAGCAACAATTATTTTTTTCAAATCCTCAGAGAGTTCTTTGCCATGAGGTGTTATGTTGAACTTCCAGTGACCAGTATGAGAGAGTCAGAGCAATAACACCAAATTTAACACACCTGCTCCCCATTCAGACCTGAGACCTTGTAACACTAACGAGTCACATGACACCGGGGAGGAAAAAAATGGCTAATTGGGCCCAATTTGGACATTTTCTCTTATGGGTGTACTCACTTTTGTTGCCAGAAGTTTAGACATTAATGGCTGTGTATTGAGTTATTTTGAGGGGACAGCAAATTTACACTGTTATACAAGCTGTACACTCACTACTTTACATTGTAGGAAAGTGTCATTTCTTCAGTGTTGTCACATGAAAAGATAGAATAAAATATTTACAAAAATGTGAGGGGTGTACTCACTTTTGTGAGATACTGTATATATATTTATTTGAGGTTTCACTCATGCCAAAATAAAATAATGATCCAGAGCAGCTTTATAAAAAGGCAAAGCTGTCAAAATCAATAATTCCTCTTGAATAAAATGGCAAAATATCTGTTTCAAACTTGTATTACCAAGCCTCCTTGCCCTCTATGTCCTGTGCTCAACCAAATAAATAATATAAACGAGAACGACGAAAGAGCATAATATTTTAAAAAGGGCGAGATTGCTTGTAGCAAAGTGCAGTATTGGCAAAATATTTAACATTTTGCCATTTTGTTTAAACTGAAAATTTGGATTTATGAGTTACAACTTATTGCATAGCTTATTATGGCCACTGTAGAAAAATATGTAGTTTTATAAAATGAAAGAAATGCAGCTTCAGAAAAAAGTATGTATTTACAGTTAGCTGTACAGCAATTATAGACATTTTACACCATCTTATGTGTCCGTTACTTATTGAAATTCTGTTCTGCCAGGCATTCACATGAACCAGGACATAACTCATGTCACAATGACTACCACAAAACATGCATTTCACATTCAATTTAATGGAGCACTGGGATCCTCAGTTTGAATCCTGACCAGGAAACAGTCTTCATGGAGTTTGCATGTTTTCTCTATATTTGCATAAGTTTACCCTTTGTAGTCCAGTTTCTTCCCACAATCCAAAGATATGGTGATAGGATAATTGGCTCCTGTCTAAAATGGGCCCTAGTATGTGTCTGCACATGTAAGATAGGGACTGCTGCTTCACCACAGTTTTTTCAGATTGGTGACAGGAGCTGCCATCCATGTGAATGCACCCATAGACTTACAACCTAGAGTTACTGACAATATGGTTACTGTAAGCCCACTTTCTATAGTAAGTTGTCTAGCTTATCAAATTGTCCCCATTTTCACTTATAAAGGAGAAGTATGTGGTATATAAATACAAAAAATGGGTAGTGGCGCTGCTAAATAGTATGAGATGTAATACATTAGTCCATCAGTAAGCCCTTGAAGTGGAATACTCGGTATATGTAGAAGGGGAGCGATGAAGAGGGGGTACCTGTATCGATTACTTTAGCAGCCTTTGAGGGGGGACTTGATAGCAGACTCCACATATGCAAAGAGAAGAGAAACGAAGGTGCCTCTAGGTTAGATCTGTAAACATTTTAATGAGATATAGGTGCATTATCCACTTACATGGAGGTTAGGGAAGTAAGTCCATCCACACTGGCATGACATTCACTGCAGAGCGGCGTTCCAAACAGATGATTTTCGCCTGTAGGGGAGAAATCGTAGCCAGCAGGATCTCTGGGACCACGGTGGTGAAACGGAGGCTTGGATCAGGCGACCGATGGGGAGGGCTAGAATGTGGCGCCGGGTGTGAAGACGTCACTGGTAGGTCACCAGTGATGTCATCACACAGGGCACTGCGTTCCAGCCCTCATCATCGACCTGATCCAAGCCTCGGTTTTATCTCCATGGTCCCAGAGATCCCGCTGACTACGATTTCTCCCCTACAGGCGAAAATCAGCTGTTTGGAAAGCCGCTCTGCAGTGAACGCCACACCAGTGTGGATGGACTTGTGCCTTACTTCCCTAACCTCCATGTAAGTGGATAATGCGCCTGTATCTCATTAAAATGTTTACAGTTCTAACCTAGAGGCACCTGTGTTTCTCTTCTCTTTATATAAAAACAAACATCATGCTTATATCTATGCTGCAGCATTGGTCTGATGCTGCAGCTGTCCCCACCGGCTCTAAGCCTGAGAAATGAATAATTATGTGAACATTATTCACTCAGTTCTCTGTCATCTCATTGGAGCGCCGGTCAGAAAAGGGGATGGGCGCAGCTGGCTTTGGGTTTCAGCCAAGCGCTGAGAGCCAGAGCAAGCTACCAATCAGACTGCTGGGTGGATGTGGACAATTTGGCTGAGATTCTCCCAGAAACTAAAGTGGCTATGTGATGTCAGCTGACCCAGGACTTTAGCCCTCTGCAGGCTTATTCTGGGTCACAGGGGTGCAAAGGTAAGTGCATTCCTGTGACCCAGAAGAGACGTATGGCCAGAAAATCTTTGGTCATGCTTTTTTTAAATGTGATGACTATGAGCTAGCTGTGTGCAGCAGTCATCCATGGGATCCTAAAAGCTCTGGGGTTTTAGGCAATTGCCCTCTTTGCCCCTGCAAAAAAAAATCCTACTACTAAAGACAAATGACTCCCTTATCCTTTTCATAGTATGTTCCGCCAGTTAATATTTTTCCTCCCCAATCACTTTTGATATCACCTTCTGTTTACCTTTAATCTTCCACATTCTGACCACAAACTATGTGTCAACATAATCAAACAATATGTGAAACCCTTATTAGTGTTCAAACAATCAAATGTTTCACAGTGCATTACATTAAGAAGAATTATAGAAAAATTGGAGAAAAATTATATAAGTGCAAACATAGTACACATTGTTCTAACAAAAACACATGCAAAAGAAAAGTTATTGTGACAAATTTAAAGTCCAAATTGAAATGTTGTCAATCACACCTTCATGTGAGATGATGTGAAAAAAAAATCAATACATCTTGATTCCACCACCGTTGAGATCACATTGCCTCTACACTCTCATGGGTAGACATGTGGTGTGTGCAGAGAAAGTGGAGGATTGGAGGAGGATGGTGGACGGGAGGTGAGCGACATTCTAATGTGGAAAGTGTGACCTAATGCTTCTGAGATTTAACTATTATGAAAACGCTTAAGCGTACCCATGAGAGTGGGAGGCAATGTGATCGGGTGAGTGAGTGAGTTTCCAGAGAGAGAAGGGTTCTCCTGTGTCACAACAGTGGTGGTTTCACATCATCCCACACGTAGGGTGTGATTATTATTTGGACTGTGTACAGTGGAAAATTTACAACATTTCTGCCTCAGTGTGAAAGGGGTCTTACCCATCATCATATCTCCGACAAGCATAACTACCACCACTTCCTCAATTGCCACTTCCAACATGCAAAGAAGACAAGTCCTGTTACCCAGACTCTTCTTCTCCTGGTCAGTAGCACTGTTCTATTAAAGCCACATCATAGCTTTCTAAACATTGGACATATTTACCTAACTATGGTGCCTATATAGTTTTATCCTTCATCTTAGCAAAAGCTAAAAGGCAAATGTAACTTTTTGTTTTCATGAGAAAAACAAATAATAAACAATGGTAACTGACAACCTCAACTATACAATAGAGCAGCTGTCACTAAACGGCGGCCCACGGTCCGAACATGGACCGAGCAATGTTCCTGTCCGGACCGTCAGGCTGCCAACGTGCACCGTCATTTCCCACTCCTTCGCTCAGCAGTCATTGGTTGCTGGGACCGCGGGTGTCCCATCAGGGTGCCCCTAACATAAAACATGCCCATCAGCACGCCCCTTATTTTATGTTAAGGTTCACTCTGATAGGCACATTTTATGTTAAGGGGCACTCTGATAGGCACAACAAAATGTCCCCATTAGCATGCTCCTTATGTAAATGTACCCATCAGAGTGACCCTTAACCTAAAATAGGGGGCCTGCTGATGGGCAATTTTTATATCAAGGGGGCACTCCGATGGGGACACCTGATGTATAGGGGCACGCCGCATGCTGATGGGAACACCTGATGTAAGGGGGCAACTGATTTATGGGGGTAGCCTGATGGGGGCACCCAGTGTAATTAAATACTCTGGTAGGGGCACCAGATGTAAGAGGGAACACTATTGGGGACATTTACATTGACATTTACAGAATATTACCAGAGTACGTGGAGAAAAGTAAGAAAAGCGCCAGAGAGCATGGCTTGCGCCAAAAAAAGGAAAGTAGACACATACAATCTTTCATGGCACAGAATTTTTTAGTTACCGGACCTACTTGAATTCACTACCCCCTGCACTAGAGTGCTTGACCCTTTTCACTACTGTTTGCCAGTTCACTAATACTGCTATCAGTAAAGATAATGGTGTCTATCAAATGCTCATTAGAGCAGAGTTTCAGTTACTTAACTCTAATTGTGAGTAAAGATATCTCACTAAAAGTAAATGAAAAATGTTTGTATCTCGTTTTTTTTTGCTTTTTTTTTTTAAATAAGATAACATAAATGTGCTAAAAAATAACCATAAGTTAATATCACTGACATGATGTACATTTTAATTATTTAGAGACAACTTTAGGTTCCTTTTTGCATTATTTGTTAGTAAAAAAAATGTTAAGTGTTTTTGAATCCAACCTTAATTATTTATAACAAAACTAAAATACATAACCCTGTCTGTCTGTACTCTTTCTGTTTATCACTTCAGATTTTCTTGTGTTGCCTTGTATTTGGATACAGATTAATAATATTTGTCCTGCCATTGTAATGCTGTACTTATTCCACCTTTATTGCTGGCTATACTAAGCTTGTTTTCAGCTGTCTGATCTGATTGTAAAGCCAAGAACTGTAGTGGGTCATAATATGTAATGGTCTCTGCTATAGCTTGTTTTATTGACACAAAAACTGTTTGCTGTGTTCCAGCCCATTCCCAGAGTGCATCAGCATGAGTTAATTGTCTTGGTGGTTCACATATATCATATAAATGACTACAAAGTTTTGAAAGGTAATTAACCACTCTTAAGAAGCTCTGAATACAGAGAACATCCCAGGCCCTAACTAAAGACAGTATAGAAAATATCCATTCTACAAAATGACACATAATTTTGCTTTACTTATATTTTGCAGTTTAATTTAGATATTGTTCCCTACATCTTTAAACTTTTAGATAAGGGCCCACAATATGTTTTTTATTTATTTTTTACCACCGCCTTTAGTTATTTACATATAATTGTTGTATAATGTTCTATTTAATGTACTTTTTTTTTTTAATACAAATACATTAGCTTTTGTAATTTTAGCTACTTATATTCACAGTCATGATGAAATATTCCTCTCTAACTAAAAAAAAAAAAAAAAAAAGCACACTTGTACAACAGAAAAACATTTATATTTCTCCTTAAAAATGCAAAACTCTGGGACATTACCACACAATGCCAAGGGTTTTAGTTTGACTATGCAATTGCCTTACAGAACTGCTGTGCCTTTGTTAGGGGTACAAAGAATAATGATTTATTTTGAACTGTGCTGAGAGGCTACATCAATACGTTGTCATGTAAAGGGAAGTGTAGTGTCTAGTACATGTTTATAATAGAGTAAAATGGTCACAGGAATAATACAATGACTATTGTGCATTTTTATATCTATACCTATACTGCACTGCGTCAAAATTTCCATCTATAATACCAAATATACTGTACCTCACTGAAATATATTGAAACATTAGGCAGCTTACACAAGGATACATACTGAGAGTAGTTACATAGTTATATATTTATATATTTACATAGTTAGTCTGGTTGAATAAAGACACGAGTCCATTCAGTTAAACCCACAGCGAAAAAACACACACACAAACACAAATAGAAAACCTCCATGTAGACAATCCTATATCCACGGTTGATCCAAAGGAAGGCAAAAAAAAACAACAATAAAGCATTATCTAATTTTCTCCAGCAGGGGAGAAAATTCCTTCCTGATCCCCCAAGAGGCAATACAACATTCCCTGGATCAACTGGTAGCACTGATGGGAAACAATAAAAAAAGCTTAACATTATTTTGGCAATTTAACTGTGTTTGGGTAATAGATTTCTAGGCAATGTTTTGTATGATGTTATCATGGGTGCAGTAAGTGGAGAAAAGTGTATTCTGGTTGAGGAATATGGCTTTTTCTCATATGGTGTGCATATTTTGTATTGGTGCTAAGAAGAAATTAAAATTGGAAGGTAGTCAGTGTGGAGAACACATAATAGAAAGCTCATCATTCCTTTAGAGTAGACACAGACAGAAGCCAAAAAATTGAGTTTAAATTAGTGTTTACTGCTTTGCTATTGGCAAATGTGGATAGTATGTTGCTTCACAGCGATGGCTGACCAAGCTACAGTAGTATAATATGTTAGAGTTTGATTTTTAAATGCAGCTAATGTGATCAGTAAAAATATACTGCAATGGTTATGCTGTTCTGACATGAACAAAAGTCATAAAAATGCTTTGAGAAAACAGAACAAACATTTTTTTTTTGTAGCACACCCATTGTGTTAACTTTACTTTACTTAAAACTTTTCGTTTTTCATCGGAAGCCACATCCTCTCCTAAAATGCAGAGCCTTCAGAGAGAAAACCCTGCAGGACCGCAAGGCCTTCCTCAAGGAGAACCACATCTGCTACAGGTGCTGCTCTTCAACATCTCACCTCGTCAAGGAATGTAAGGTCAGTTTAAAATGCACAGAATGTGACAGCTCAGATCACAACACAGGTTTACATCCTGGGCCATCTCCATGGACTTTACAACACACTCTTAGCACTAGTGGGGAGGAAGAGCACACCATTACAACTACACCAGAGATCACTTCACAATGTACAGAGGTCTGCAAAGGAGTCATAGGTGGCAGGTCCTGCTCCAAAATCCGCCTAGCCAGAGGCTACCTAGCAGGCCAAAAAGACAAAGCTATTAAGCTTTAGGCAATTGTGGATGACCAAAGTAACAAGTGATCTTTGAGGAAGTAATGAAATACTTCACAGTAAGAGCAACAAGAGAGGTCAGTTAGGAATATGGGTGCTCCTAATCTTGGCTCGGTACCCCATATAGAAGTCACCTGGGAGCCAGAAACCTTGCTGATAGGGGATCAAATACTTATTTCACTCATTAAAAGGCAAATTGATTTATAACTTTTTTGAAATGCGTTTTTCTGAATATTTTTGTTGTTATTCTGTCTCTCACTGTTAAAATAAACCTACCATTAAAGTGGATGTAACCCCCCCCCCCCCCATTTTTTTTAAAATTAAGAGCCATAACTGTTACGGCAGAGGATGCCATTTCATCTGTGCCCAGTCTTGCCACAAAGAGTTAATCCAGCTCTGAACAATCCTCTTATCTTTCTTCAGTAAGATAAAAACAGACACACAGAGAAATAGGTGTCCGTTTCTTCCCCCTTGCTGTGAGTGACAGGTGAATTCCTTATCTCATGCACAAGTGTGACAGAGGCATTCTGTGTACTTTACATCCCCCTCCTTTCTTCTCCAGCTCTCCCAGGATTGGCTGTTCCACACCTCAGCATGATTGGGCATGCTAAAGTCATGTGGTGACTTTCCTGGGTTTTGACTGGATTTTAGTGATCATGGGGCATAATCCATGAGACCAGCAGAAGTCCAGTGTAAGAAATATTGATGCCTGGCCGATGGGAGTGTAGAGGTGGGTGGGGAGTCTACTGACATCACGACTCCACCCACCGAGCCCTTGACAACAGACCCGCCCACAGAATCTGGAGTATTGCAGGGCTCCAAACAGCTAAAGGGGGGATATTTGACAGGTAAGGATACATGCAGGAGGCATGTATATCCTTATAGATCAGCACTATGGAAGTCCTTTAGAAATGATGAGAGTGGGTTTACATCCACTTTAAAAATTATAGGCTGATCATTTCTTTGCCAGTGGGCAAACGTACAAAATGAGCAGGGGGTCAAATACTTTTTCCCCTCACTTCATGTGATCTCTTGTGATGCTGAAACCCGTATGGCAGCTGCAGTAAAGAAGTTCAAATAAAACTATCACTGACAGAATTAAAAAAAAAAATTGAAAGAAAATTATTTATACTTACCTATCCTTTTGCTTATCTCTTAAATCTTGGCTCTCTGGCAGAGTAAAGCCACAAACATAATACTCAAGATCCAACACACGTGTGTGTTATACATACTGTATATATGTACAGTTACAGGAGTTATGCAAAATTAAAAAAAATTAAAATTGAAAGACATTGTTATAAATACTGCTAATAAAATACCACAAATACAAAAAAAATGTAAAAAATATTTTAGCAGTCCTATACATTAGAGCAAAATTAAAAATACGTATGCCTTGTACACACGGTCGGACATTCCGACAACAAAATCCATCTGATTTTTTCCGACAGTTTTCGTCCGAAACTGGTGTTGCATTCCCACGGTCGGACAAAGTTGTTGGAAAATCTGATTGTTCAGAACGTGGTGACGTTCGTTGTGTACGACGGAACTACGTAAAGGCTAGTAGCCAATAGCTTTGGGCTCCTAATTTGATCTGAGCATGCATGGCACTTTGTCCATCGGAATTCTCTACAAACGAACGGAAAAGTCAGATCGAATTTTGCTGTCGTAAAATTTTAGATCCTATGCTCAATTTTTTTCCGGCGGAATGTCCGATGGAAAAAGTCAGATAAAGCCCACACGATCGGATTTTCCAACAAAATAATCCGATCGGACCTTTTCCGTTGGAATTTCCGACCGTGTGTACAGGGCATAAAAATAATTACACATGCCCTGGGATTTAAAGGCACAGTTTTTAGAGGAGATGTACAAGATCCATAGTTTTTTTTCACAAAAGTATTCAAAGTGAGACCTATGAGTAACAATAAAAGGAATCAAAGACTTACTATATGCATTTCATTGTCCTCTAAACTTCAAGAGGACAAGGTTAGAACTGCTATTTTTAGACTGAGACAAGTTCATTATTGGGTCTTTACTATCCCAGGAGATAAGGATAGTAGTAAAAAGAAAGCCTGTCACACTGCTATAATTCAAAAGCTAGTCTGATGGTTTCAATACAATACAAAACATTAATCAGTCGAGTATTTACTCTCACCTTTTAAAAAGTGACAAGTTTACATGTTGTTGCTTATTGCAAAATAGCAATGAATGAGGGAGCCTCCCAGCTCACATGTCCATGTAAATCACCAGATAACTAGCTTGTTTATTGTAATATGTTTTAACATCTATATTTAATAAGCTGAACATTTACAAAAGATAACATCTTAAAAACTCTACATTGATTAATTGCTTACATTCAACGAGTTCTCAATTGATACGTATTATGGTTGCCACAAAAGCATCTGACATGCCTATATAATGAACTCTCTATGACATATAGACCCCTGCCTGAACATTTGCAACAAGAATACAATAAAGACAAAGAACAAAAAAATCTCCAATATAATGACACAAGGGGACAAATGTATCCATATTTAATTATAAAGTTATGAAAAATAAATACACATCAAAAGTAGTATATTAATTAATATCTTCTAATACACCAATGCACGGGGGCTTAGGTATCCATATCCATTTATTAAGTTAGTAAAAATAATAATAAAAGGACTATGCAATCTATTAGTGCAACCATGCTGCTATAATAAAAAAAAAAAATTCCAGGCAAGCTGTATCCATTATATAGAGGAAAAAAACGCGCTAACAAATGTACATATATGGGGGCAGGCTGCTGCTCAATATGGGATACACGCACAAGAATACATAGAATAAAAAAGGAGCTGCGCCAATAGCAATAAAAATACAATTACATAAAAATAACTATTATAAATGTTGAGGCTGAGTGTATCCCAACACATAGGATGACCCAATGGTGAGAACCTTAGCCACACTTAGTCACCCTCAACAGTGACAAGAGGTCCCAGTCTCTGTCCACACAGTAACCAGTCCCCACAATGAAAAATAGATGACTCAAAAAGTCCAAATAGCAATCATGGGATTCTTCAGGTTGAAGCAGTAATACAGGCAAGGTGATCCTGGCATCCGAATGTAAGTAGAAGGAAAAAACACCTCAGTGACTTGTATCGTATATAGTGATGAACACAGTGCCCGACACCCTCATACATTAACTGCTTACCAGAAAGCAGAGGTAAATTAGCTCTGCTATAACATGAAAAACACGCGTCTGCGATTTCCTAATCCCACGAGTCGCCAATCCTCATTTTGATACTCTGAGTGGTTAAGTATCACTTGATCACATGCGGTCCATATGGGGAATGGAGGAAAAAAGGCAGCCCATAGTGTAAATCTGGTAACACGGGTTTATTAAAACAAATAAAAAGCACTTACATTGATCCCAATGGTAAGGCACATAAAGCATAAAAACGTTGCCGGCCGGCAAGATACAGGAGCCCGTCCTCCTATAGGTCATGTGGTGGCGTCACTGCGTACCCTCCCAGACTAGTTTCGACAGATATGTCTTTCTCTGAGGTGTTTTTTCCTTCTACTTACATTCGGATGCCAGGATCACCTTGCCTGTATTACTGCTCCAACCTGAAGAATCCCATGATTGCGATTTGGACTTTTTGAGTCATCTATTTTTCATTGTGGGGACTGGTTACTGTGTGGACAGAGACTGGGACCTCTTGTCACTGTTGAGGGTGACTAAGTGGGGCTAAGGTTCTCACCATTGGGTCATCCTATGTGTTGGGATACACTCAGCCTCAACATTTTATAATAGTTATTTTTATGTAATTGTATTTTTATTTGCTATTGGCGCAGCTCCTTTTTTAAGCTGTATCCATTAAAGATGCAATGGGGGTAATTTACTATAGCGCCACGGCGCAAGTTCATGCGAATTACCACAAATTTGCGCTAATTAGCGGTAATCAAGGTAATTAGTGCTAATACGGTATTCACTATAGCGTTGGTCAAAAAATACTCCCAAATTCGAATTTACTATAGTTCCCTGAAACCAAATAGCACCCAAACCCTTACTCTACTAAGACCTGGAGAATTGCACATGGAAATATTGTTTAAAGCATGATATAATTGCCTAAATAGTACTGAAATATGCAGTATATTGTTTAAAGATAATCTGCTTTTAAACTGTGTGAAAAAGGGATTTCTGCACTGAAATATCTTTTAAAGTCTGAGAAGAGATAAATCCCCTGTTTTTGTACAATTAGATGCCAACACAACTGAGCATGCTCAGGTCTGCAAATAGCTCTCATTTTAGCTCCAGTGTCTTTTTTACAAGGCGCTATAGTAAATACCAAAATTAGCGCTTGGCAAAAATGCGTTTTTGAGAATGAAAATCTGCGCTATTATAGTCCAATGCAAGTTTCAGCCATTGATTCTAATGGTACAATAAATAAATACTTTTAAAGCGGTTCGGCACACATTTCATTTAGTAAATCTCTTTGCCTTCAAAATCAGGCAAAGAGTACTAAATGAAGTGTGTTTTTTATTTTATTATTTCCACTTACCTTGTAATCGCTGACTTCCTTTCCTCTGTCTCTGCGGCGGTGGGCGGGGTCTCTGCGACGATCGTCGTCGCACGCACGCATCTGGTGTCATTGATCCCAGGAGTCAGTGCGGACATCTTCCGAAATCTCGCAAGATTTCGGACACATCTTCCGAAATCTCGCGAGATTTTGGAAGATGTGTCCGAAATCTCGCGAGATTTCGGAAGATGTGTCCGAAATCTTGCGAGATTTCGGGCGATGTCCGCGAACGTGAGCTACACTTTGCCGTTACTGTGCACGCGCGAGATCGGCGCAGTAATGGCGGTGCATGCTGGGCCATCTGAAGTGCCTGTGTGGGTTCACATTCCCACAGGCAAGATGGCCCCCAGCAAGAAAATATTTTATAAATCTCTTTTATCTGACGAAAACCGGCAGCAGCGATTTAGAGAAATAGGACACGTGAGTACCTAAACTAGCTCTCATAGGCAATTGCATTGCACTAACAAAAAAAAAAAAAAAACAGACAGTGCAGAACCGCTTTAATGTTGAAATGAAATGTATCTTTCTTTGAAATAAATGTTCCTTGCAACAATGTTGCTGCTTCTATTTTGTTTTTTCTCATCTACTTTGTTTTTAAGAATTCTAGAATGTGGAATGTTTTGATGTTTTGGTAAAATATATTTTTCTCTGTCACATTCACTTGTTACTCTCCATCTCATAACAATCTTTATCCAAACTCATATAGGTGTCTTTACAATCCACAGACAATACCATTGCTGATGCAAATTTAATGAGTCACAATTTGTTGTGCTTTTTATTATTTCCAAATAATCATAATTTGAGCCCAAAAAATGTGATATGTGTACCAACATCATAAATCAAAATGTAATTCCCAAAACCTTGAGCATGATATCACTATTCTACACTCACCCACAAAGAACCACCAAATATCACAGAATAAATCAAGAATAACTCTTGAGTAACGTAATTCCACCACCTGTATCTCCAAAGAAATGCAGTATGTATGTGTATTTATGTGTAGGAGGTTCTTACATGTGACAGCTCCGTGGCTTAGAGGTTAGAACTCCTGCTTAGCATCCCTGAGCATCTGGGTTCACAATCCCAAACATGCTGCTTCATGTAGGGACATTGGGGGTTATTTACTAAAGGCAAATCCACTTTGCACTAAAAGTGCACTGCAAGTGCATTTGGAAGTGCAGTTGCTGTAGATCCGAGGTGGACATGCAAGTAAAATAAAAAGCAGCATTTTAGCTTTTTAGCTTGTGCATGAATGGATGATAAAATCAGCAGAGCTTCCCCTCATTTCAGATCTATTCCACAGATTTACAGCGACTGCACTTCCAAGTGGATTTGCCTTTCGTAAATAACCCCCATTGTCTCATCTCCCAGGTCCTAAAACTGTCTAAATGTAGTATTTATGTGTAGGAGGGTTCCACCACCATTGTAAATCTTGCCAGATAAACTGTCTAGCCAAAAGTATTGAGACACCTGCCTTTACACACACATGACCATTAATGGCAGCCCAGATTTAGTCCGTAGAGTTAAAATTTTATTCACCCTTTGCAGCTAGAACAGCTTATGGGAAGGCTGGGAAGCCTGTTCACAAGGTTCAGTGTGTCTATGGGAATGTTTGACCATTCTTCCAGAAGTGCATTTGTGAGGCTAGGCACTGATGTTGGACTGAAGGCCTGGCTCGCAGTCTCTACTCTAATTCAGCCAAAGGGTTTTCTATCGGGTTGAGGTCAGGACTCTGTGCAGGCCAGTCAATTTCCTCCACCCCAAACTTGCTAATCCATGTCTATATGAACCCCATGGTTTCCATTCATATCTATGCAACTTCACCCATGTTCACATAGCTCTGAATTCACATGTCAAATTGCAGGCCAAATCAGCGCTTATTAACGGCAATGGAACTGTCCAAATTGGTGCGACGCCACAACGATTCCCAAAAGTACCTTATTTATCGGCGTATAACACGCACTTTTTCCCCCTTAAAATCAGGGGGAAATCGTGGGTGCGTGTTATACGCCAATCTCCCGCTGACTGTGAGGAAACGAGGGAGTGGAGCCGAGATACACAAAGCCGAAGTACACTCAGCTTTATTCGGCTCCTGTTGCAGTCACGCCCACCTCCACAGATTGCGAGAGGAGCGAGCACCGCTGACATACAGAAAGCCGAATGTACTTCAGCTAGTCTCATCTCCTCTCGCAGTCCCGCCCCTGACTGTGAACAGAGCCGAGTCTAGCCGAAGTACACTCAGCTTTCTGTATGTCAGCGGCGCTCGCTCCTCTCCTCTCACAATCAGTGGAGATGGGCGGGACTGTGAGCAGAGCCGAGTACAGCCGAAGTACACTCGGCTTTCTGTATCTCGGCTCCGCTCACTCCTCTCCGCTCACAGTCGGAAATTGGCGCCAATTTTAAATGAGGGCAATTCTGCAAAGAGACTGTCAATGCTGCAAAGGCACTGGGCAAGGCTATGACTCTGGTATATGATTCTTATAACATCTATTTTAACATTGTAACATAACATATTCCAGATACATGTAAGAAAACAAGAAAACATGTAAGAAAAACTCAGAAACAAGCCTGAGTCAACATCATGGTTTGACTAGGGAAGCAATATCGTCCTCTGATACAATAAGACATATTTACTCAAATTCTCCTTGAGTTAAAGATTTTGTAGTTTTATTTCCACCACCACAGATTGGAACCCATCTTCATTGTTTTCGGAATGGGACCTTATTGTTCCTGCAAAACTCTGTCTCAATACAGGCTTGTAAATCTTTTCAATAGTTGACGTAGTAGCAACTTGGAATACATGAGATCATCTAAAAAAATCTCCAGGAGGTGAACAGTTCAATTATTGCAAAATTATAGTTCATCCACTTTTTGAGGCCTACTGAAATCTCTCATCTCTGCCAATGAATATTAAATGTATTTCTTCATAAATTCACAACAATGCGGTCAAGATGACCTTACTACCCAGAATCTTGTACCTCTTCCGCTCCCTTCCCAAACCCATAACCAAGCGTCTTCTTGACAAGCCGCAGTCCACAATTTTTCACTTCATCTGGGGTAATAAGAGACACCGCCTCTCCACAAGTGTCCTTTTTAGATCCAGGAAAAAAGGGGACTGGGATTGCTTAATTTATGGTGGTATTATCGGGTGGCCCAACTCAGCCAATTCTCGATCATATATTCCAGAGGCCCGAAACCAGACTGGGTAGGAAGAACAGCAGGCAAACCCAAACCATACCTTAGACTTTTTAGTTTGAAGTCCACAGAAAGACCGGCCCCCAATCTTGTCCCCTACTCTATCACATTCCATGACTTTATGTGACTCTTTATACAAACTGCACTCCCTGACTTTGGACTGACACCCTTTAACACACATCTTCCACAATCCCCAATTCCCCCCCAGGTCTAAATATCAAGGCCTTCAGGTGGTGACTTGACAAGGGTTTTTACAGAATACGACAATACTTCAATGCGAATGGCCCCCTCACCCTGAGCTATTGTGTCTCTAAATTGGACATGCCCCCCTCGGAAACATTCCGTTACAACCAATTGTCACACTTCTTGCATCAGATGTGGAAAAGTTGTGAGAGTCCACTTTCTGTAACCCGAAATGAGCTGTGGTGCTCCTCAGCTGTGAACATGAGAGGGGGAATCTCCCTAATTTACTCAGCCTTAGCCGAGCCTTTAGGGAAAGCAACCTAAATGCTGAAATGGGAACATGAGCTCAAGAATGACTGGGACCTGGACACCTGGCACACTAACTTTGCCCGTGCATACAGGGGGATTCTTAATAGTTCCCTTGTGGAAGCGAACCTCAAGGTCATGTCCCGCTGGTACCCAGTTCCCACACGTCTCACTAAATTTTACCCCAATCCTCCCCCCTATGCTTTAGAGGCTGCGGCCACTTGGGTTCAACAACAAGACCCCGCAATTGCACTCATTAATAGCCGAATCCGGGAAGTACCAAAATTGACCCAAACCCTAATTCACTTTATTTTCCTGGGGGCCAAAATAACGATAGCTAGAGCATGGAAGTCCCCCTCTGTATCTTTTCACTTGACCAAACAAAATATTTCCTGGATAATGTCTCAAGAAAAGATATCCAACACCATACTGGACACGTCAGAGAAATTCAAACTCACCTGGGAACCCTGGGCTAAATACATGGGAGTGTCTTTACATCCCTAGGAAAAAGGTTTCCTTACTACGACCGGTAAGCCACATTCCCAGACCTTACCTCCAGTTTTCTGTGAAGGTTCCTCCCTCTTTTCTTTACCTCCCCCACTTGTCCTCTCTCCCATATACTTTATAGCCCCTCTTTTTCTTCTTACCCCCCCCCCCCATTTCCTCTCTTTCTCTACTTTTAGGTCAACCACAAGATGATTCAGGCTATCAAATTGTTTAGTTATAGTAAACGCCCCAGTACGGTTTTACCGATAAATGGACTGAACAAGTTACAGAGGGGATGAGCCTTTTTACAATCTTCAAAAGCTTCCTTATGATAGCCTTCACCAGCCCAGGTATAATAAAATGGCATGGCTCTCACTACTTTGTATTTTTCGGGAAGGAAAAAGGCAAAGTCCTCTCCTAGTGGTTCCTGGCCGACCTCCCCGGCTACCCCTTGCACAGAAGGCTCCCATTCGGGGTGCGAGGGGTGACAAGGATGGAGGCCTCTAACCGAGCCACTTAGAAATGTTTTTCTTATGCCTATGCTTCCTATGGAGATTGCTCTTTGTGTTTGTACCAACTTATAGCTTTGTTACTGTCCATTTTTGTACAAGTCTTATATTTATCACATAAAAAAAAATTTCAAAAAGAAAAAAAAAAGCTTCTCCTCCTCTCCTTCCCGTGGCTGTCAGCTGCTTTATTGCAATCTATACAGGGAGATCAGTGATAGTAATTACTCCCCAGCACCACACTGATCACCCCTGACTGTCCCCCATATTCTCCTCTGCTCCCCCTCCATGCTCCTCCATCCCCTCTGTCCTCGATCTGTCAGGATGGAGAGCGGAGGAAGGATCAGGTAAACTTGTAATTTATTGGCTCCTTCCTTTTCCAAATGCACAGAGTCAGTGATCACTGACTCTATTCATTCATAACTGTCACTGAGCACTGTAAACTGTGTTTACGATGCTTCAGTTTATGAATGGACAGGAGTCACTATCTCCTGTCCATTCATCTTCAGTGCAGCTAAGGCTGCAGAGAAAGGGACTGCAGAATCTCTGTCCTCAATCCCTTTCCCTGTCTCAAAAGGGAGATGTCAGGGGTCTGTTAAGACCCCTGATATCTCACCAAAGCCACCCCAACAGGGCTAATAAAACAAACAAAAAATTGTAATAAATAAATATTGAAAAGGTTAAATTGTAAAAATAATAAAAAATAAAATAAAATAACAATCTGACACCATCCACTCCCCCTCCCCCAAAAAATATAGCATTATCAAAAAAAAAAAAAAAACAATAAAAAAAAAATTGTAAAAAAATAAATAAAATAAAAAATACTGACACAGTGCAAGCTGTCAGGGCTGGGCTCAGCCCTTCCTTCTCAAAGTCGGCCACTCAGCTGACGGCTAATTGCCAGCTCCTATCTCTCCACAGTAACTCACCTGTTGATGATATCCTGCTCGTCAGTCCTGCCCACTTAAGTCGTTCAGTCCAGATGATATCTACCTTCGCCTTGGTCACATCTCTAGAGACCCTCTCCTGTATTCCTTTTAAAGACTTGCTTGGCTGACATTCCTTCTGGCTCCAGATCCTGCTTGCTGTTCTACTACGCTCATCTTTGGCTCCTTGATGTTTTGGCTTGTCTGACTATCTGTTCCGGTTCCTGAACTCTGGCTATGTTTTGACTACGTTTAATCAGTTTACCTTTTTTTATTGTTTTTAAACAAGTGTGATTTAACTGTACTTCTGTCTCAGTCTGATTCATGGTTTCTGACAGTAGGCGAATGCCATGAATTCAGAAGATGCAGTCAATCCACTTGTTGGTAGTATTTTTTCCAGATTGGATGAGCAGGATCACCACATGGATCAGTTTGCCATGGTGGTGTTATAAACGCTCCTGAGTGGCGTGGCTCACCTGGAATCTCCCACTGTGGCTGCTCCAGTACAACCTGTGTTGTTGGCCGTCCCTGCTGCTGCTCCAGTCTCTGTGAAGGCATCCGCCTTGAGTATTACCTCTATAAGAGGTATGTCTGGTTCCGCTCCGCTTCCCCAGAGATTTGGGGGTGATCCAGTCCAATGCAGAGGGTTTCTCAACCAGGTTGAGATATACTTTGAGATGCTGCCCCAGGCATTTCCCACGGACAGAAGCAAAGTAGGTTTTGTGATGTCTTTGCTTTCTGAGAGAGTCTTGGCCTGGGCAAACCCTCTATGGGAGACACAAAAACCTGTTGTCTTGAGTTACCCCGAGTTTGTGGCTTCCTTTAAAAAGGTATTTGACATTCCCACATGCTTTGCTTCTGCTGACAAGTGCCTCATGTCCATCAAACAGAGTGCGAGAACTGTTGCCGATTACACCATTGAATTCTATACTCTGACAGCAGAGGTTGCTTGGAACAATGAGGCCCTCGTGGCTGCTTTTTCTCATGGTCTCTCGGATACCATCAAGGATGAGATAGCAGTCCAAGATATACCCACTGAGCTGGAGAAGTTGATCACGTTTGTGATCCTAATTGACTCTAGACTCAGAGAAACACTCTCTTTTAAGGAGCGCTTTCGAAAGCCTTCTGTACATTTGTCTCTGAACTTTTCAGTCCCACCCTTGCCTCCCTCACCTCCCATGCCTCCTTAGTCAGTCTATGAAGCTATACCCATGCACTTGGGCATCACGCGTCTCCCTGCGGATGAGAGAACCATTAGGAGGAGAGATTGGGCCTTTATTGTGGCCAGGCAGGTCACTTTTTGAAATCTTGTCCTACCTGTCCAGGGAATGCCCAAACTTTGAGGTTCTGTCAAGGACAGACCTCAGGTGACTCTGCAGAAAAAGCAACTGTGCTACAATGCATCACAGTACACCACATTGAATGGTATGCATTGAGTGAGGCTGGGTTCACATATGTGTGAATTGGATTGCGGGTTTTCCCTCATCCAATTTGCATGACATGCAATGTGACCAGTTGTCAATGGAGCCAGTTCACACAGATCGGGGCCAGCCGTGGTTCACATTTAAAAAGAGTCCTGTGGGTGTATGGGTCCGGTTCAAGTGCGAATTAAGGAAAAAACTCCGACCTGATTCGCACCTGAACCGGTGAACAGGAACGCACCAGACCCCATGCTGGGAACCGCAGCGACACATTTGTGAAGCCGGCCTGAGGCTCCATTGCACTGCAAAAAATGCAGCAGGACTTATAATTGTATGTGTTACCATGCACTACAGCCCATTCGTTTTAATAGGCATGCTTAACACAACACACCTCAATGCACTGTGGCACATTGCATTCTGTTGTGAATGCAATGTGCAATGGATCCTTAGAGGTTTAACATTTGAATTCCATTTCACAGACTTTTTTTTTGATAAATGAGCCTGACATCTGTTTAGAAGTAAACATACAGTTCTGACTTCCACTACAACACTATAGAAATTAATGATTATAGCGTTTAAATATTTTTCCTTATAAACTATTGCTGAAATGTTCATGCTTTATTTAATACTTGTAGTGGTCACTCTTTTCATGTGCTCCAGCATTGGAAGCATTTGTTTTATATCTATAATTAACAAACAGCCTGTTAAAAATTATCACAGAGTCACTATTATGAGAATATGATATGACATGCTGAACAGATGACTGAGGCAATTAAGCTAGATGTCTTGGCAAGATGAGAAAGGACAATGAATTTGTTGACATAATGTTTCTGTGGCTCACCTAAAATAATCTTGCATAATAAAGATGTGTGTATATATACAATATATATATATATATATATATATATATATTTATGGGCGAAGCCCTATGGCCAATACGGATATGAAAAAATAGACTTACCATAAGACTTACCACATGAAATAGACCTGAAGTGTGCCCTGGTCTGATGGTCAGTATACCAAAATAAGGGGGCATACCCTAGATTAGAAATTAGTATTTGTTAAGAGAAATGAATTTGAGAAATGCCCTGAAAAGGGGGATGGGAGGGTGGGTACCGCGCACAGGACCCGATGAAGACCACAGGCGAGCGGGCTGGTTAAATACCCCCCGGGCTCCTCCCATAAATTCAGGCCACCATACTGGCCTTCCTACTTATGTGCAAAGCCCTATGGCCGATACGGATATGAACAAATAGACTTACCATAAGACTTACCACATGAAATAGACCTGAAGTGTGCCCTGGTCTGATGGTCGGTATACCAAAATAAGGGGGCAGAAACATTCAGGTAGGGGTGTAGTTTTATTGGTTTCAGCTTTATTAATTGAGCAAGTTTGGTGAATGCTTGTGCCATTTCCACCCGAGGATTGAGGATCTACCGGGCACGGTAGGCAGAGTTCCACCTGCCCTAGCCTCTTGATGATGTGATCTGGGACCCATGCCGAGATGCTGCCGAGGCTGCTCCAATACTAAAGAGTGATCGTGGTACTGACTGGGGTCGAGGTGTAGGCTGCGAAGAAGAACCCCCACGTGTTTGACTAACTGGCAGGCACTCGAGGGTTTGCACGGAAAAGGTAATAGGGGACTAGAGTTTGAGCGTTCCGGTAGGAGTGACCGTAGGTGGTCGAGTATGGTACTGGACACCAGACATTGTTTGTTTACAGAGATGGATGTCTATCCTGGAGCTTGATTGCTGGGCTTTAAACACAGCCAGGTGGAAGATGAAATGGTGTTGGTAGCAAGCCAAGTGACGACTACGCAGAACCTGGCCTGCGGGATTGCTGCAGGTGAACTAGCTAGGCTGTCAGAACCCGTAGAAGGCAATGTAAATGGCTGTTTTGTATGAGCAGGCTGGGGAGAAGGCCAAATGGCGAACTGGTAAAGATAGTAGACACGTCCCGGAAGATGGCAGCCTGGAATGAAAGTACAGCGGACGTTAAACTGGTGCTGCCAAAGTAATTGCAGCAGCCTGCACAGGAAGGACATCACTGAGAGCGAGATAAGTATTTTAGAGGGATCTGGTCCCCAAACCAGAACCCTCCAGAGATGTCGGATTATCACGGTACAATGTAACAGGGTACAAAATAATTTTATAACCAATATATATAAAAATACAAGGTTTTTTATTTATACAGATCTGTATAAATATAAAACTTTGTATATTTATATATATTGGTTATAAAATTATTTTGTACCCTGTTACATTGTACCGTGATAATCCGACATCTCCCCCCTCTGGAGGGTTCTGGTTTGGGGACCAGATCCCTCTAAAATACTTATCGCACATTATTCGGATGATGGTACTCTTATCTTATATACTCTAGATTTACATAAAAAGTCAGGCCCAAACATTTTCTATCACTGAGAGCAATCCATACCTGGCTTCATCAACAAGATCAGCCTCGGCCTGGCTGTCGGTGGTGAAAGCCACGGCCTGTCC
The DNA here is from genome assembly GCA_028564925.1 of Lithobates sylvaticus. NCBI lineage: Eukaryota > Metazoa > Chordata > Amphibia > Anura > Ranidae > Lithobates > Lithobates sylvaticus. Next base: position 438,956,970 of record CM053027.1, on the reverse strand, counting down.
TGTCCTGGTATGACCCCAGAGTCGAGCGGCTATCATGACCGGGTATCGCTTGAAGAGGGAGGAAGTCCGGGTAAACCCAGGGTTTGGAGTATCTCTGAGGCCATGGTCCTGTAACCAATGGTGGCCAAAAATTGCAGCGAAGCCTGTGGAGGCTGCGGCATCTGTCACTACCAGGGATGCTAGGGGCGACATGGTATGAACATTGCTATACTGATCCACGTAGAATGGAACCTTCTGACATTGATAGGTCTGCTATTGCCACGGTATCTAAATGAAGGATGTGAAAGGGGGGGCTGTGTCTGGGAGAGGAAGATCAGGAAGCGTGACATTAAGTCCGACCCTGGGGAATGACCCGTATTTGGAGATTTGAGCATTCTCAAGAGAGACTTTAACAAGAAAAACAGAAGTTATGTTTTGGATGCGTGTTTGCAACGATTGCAAGACGTTTATGCCATAGCGTGTGCTTGCAACCATTGCAAGACGTTGCCAGGACGTGTGCTTGCAACGATTGCAAGACCTTATGCCAGGATGTGTGCCTGCAACGATTGCAAGATGCTACGCCAGGACGTGTGCTTGCAATGATTGCAAGACGTTACGCCAGGACGTGTGCTTGCAACGATTGCAAGACATTATGCCAGGACGTGTGCTTGCAACGATTGCAAGACGTTATGCCAGGACATGTGCTTGCAACGATTGCAAAACGTTATGCCAGGACGTGTGCTTGCAACGATTGCAAGACGTTGCCAGGACGTGTGCTTGCAACGATTGCAAGACGTGCCAGGACGTGTGCTAGCAACGATTGCAAGACGTTGTGCCATGACGTGTGCTTGCAACGATTGCAAGAAGTTACGTCTGGATGCATGCTTGCAATGATTGCAAGGAGTTATGCTAGGACGCGTGCTTGCCACTATTGCAAGAAGTTATGGTAGGATGCATGGTCAGCTAGGTCGAAAAAAACACAATTCCATCCAGTCCAACCATGAAATTAAATAATATTGTCACCCCGTTATATTATGTACATTTAGGAAAGTATCCAGGCCTTTCCCTAAAGCAATCTGCTGGGCTAGCCAGAACTGTGTGCTGGCAATGATTGCAATAGGTTTGTGCCTGGACATCTGCCTGCGATGATTGCAAGAAGTTTATGCTTGGACGTGCTTGCACTTGTTGCAAGAAGTCTGTGCTTGAATGCGTGCTTGCAGCAATTGCAAGAAGTTTGTGCTTGGATATGTGTTTGCAGCGATTGCAGGGAGTTTATGTTTGGGTGCGTGCTTGCAGTGATTGCAAGAAGTTTGTGAACTGGATGCGTGTTTGCAATAACTGCAAGAAGTTGTATCTTGGATGTGTATGAAACGAATCCGATATGAATCGGTCGTACGTATGGAATGAATCCTATACGACTCGATTGCATGAAACGAATCTGATACAAACCGGTTGTGGGATGTGTGAAATTTACTCTGATATAAATCAGACCGTGGAGAGCACGAAAATGAACCCGGTACGAATCGCTGTGCCGCTGACGCGACTTGCTTTAATCGGGCTGTAGCGTGTATGAAATTTAAACCGATACAAATCTTTGTAACTGTATGTAACGAATCCTGACACGAACCGGTTTGTAAAACTTATGAAACGAAACCAACATGCATCGGACTACGTGACTATGAGGGGAAGTAGCAGCGAGACAAAGGGTTTTGTTTTTTTTTGTTTTTTTTTACAAACGAGTCAAGACCCTAGCTGAATTCCACAGGAAGGACGGGGTGTGTGTTTTTTTTTTTTTTTTTGAATCAAAGAGGCGTCAGAGGTCGAACATTCGTGGAGCTGTGTTTAAAAAAACAGAAAATGCACAAAGGATTCGACATGAAGTGACTGCCGGACCTGAGGGGAATGACAGGCAACATGCGAACGATACCTGTAAGGCTGAAATGATGGGTGCGGATCGCTGGGTTGTTGGTTTTAGTGGAGTGACTGACTGGTGTAACTCCGTAACGCGGTTCGGGCGACTTCGTTGGTTTTGAAAAGGTTTTTTTTTTTTTTTTTGGGTGACTTGCTGCGGCAGTTGCGTGGAAAAAGAAATGTGAGAAATGTTTTGTGCCACAACGTAGGCATGAATCTGTGTTGCGACTGCGACTAGCAATCGAGAAAAACTGTAGAACATAAATGAAATGAGGCCAAGTCAACTGGGGCACACCGTGACGAATCGATGCATCGCGGTGTGGTTACACGTGATCTGCGGTTGTAAGGCTGTTTAGATTTACTGCCAAATTCTCTGAAAAGCCTTTTGAGACAGCTTAAGGTAGAGAAATGAACATTCAATTCAAGGGCAACAAGGGCAATTCAAGGGCAACAGCTCTGGTTGACATTCCTGCATTGTGCTGTGCGATAAAACTGCACATTTTAGAGTGGCCTTTTTTTGTGGCCAGCCTATGGCACACCTGAGCAATAATAATGCTGTCTAATTAGCATTTGGAAATGCCACACCTGTGAAGTGGATTGATTATCTCGGCAAAGGAGAAGTGCTCACTAACACAGTTTTAGACAGATTTGTGAACAATATTTGAGAGAAATAGGTCTTTTGTGTACACAGAAAAAGTCTTAGAAATTCAGCTCATGATAAATAAGTGCAAGCACAAAAGTGTTGCGTTTATAAATTTGCTCAGTATATATATATATATATATATATATATATATATATATATATATATATATATATATATATATATATATATATATATATACCTTGAAAAAGTATTCATACCCCTTGAAATTTTCCACATTTTGTCATGTTACAACCAAAAAACATAAATGTTTTTTATTGGGATTTTTTGTGATAGACCAACACAAAGTGGCAAATAATTGTGAAGTGGAAGGAAAATGATAAATGGTTTTCAAATTGTTTTACAAATACATATCTGAAAAGCATTTGTGTTCAGCCCCCTTTACTCTGATACCACTAAATAAAATCTAGTAGAACCAATTGCCTTCAGACATCACCTAATTAGTTAATAGAGTCCACCTGTGTGTAATTTAATCCCAGTATAAATACAGCTGTTCTGTGAAGCCCTCAGAGGTTTGTTAGAGAACCTTAGTGAACAAACGGCATCATGAAGGCCAAGGAACACACCAGACAGGTCAGGGATAAATTTGTGGAGAAGTTTAAAGCAGGGTTAGGTTATAAAAAAATATCCCAAGCTTTGAACATCTCACAGAGCACCGTTCAATCCATCATCCGAAAATGAAAAGAGTATGGCACAATTGCAAACCTACCAAGAGCATTAATTAGAGAAGCAGCCAAGAGGCCCATGGTAACTCTGGAGGAGCTGCAGAGATCCACAGTTCAGGTGGGAGGATCAGTCCACGGGACAACTATTAGTTGTGCACTCCACAAATCTGGCCTTAATGGAAGGGTGGCAAGAAGAAAGCCATTGTTGAAAGAAAGCCATAAGAAGTCCCATTTGCAAACATGTGGAAGAAGGTGCTCTGGTCAGATGAGACCAAAATTTAACTTTGTGGTCTAAAAGCAAAATGCTATGTATGGCAGAAAACTAACACTGCACATCAACCTGAACTCACCATCCCCACCGTGAAACATGGTGGTGAAAGAATCATGTTGCGGGGATGCTTTTCTTCAGCAGGGACAAGTAAGCTGGCCATAGTTGATAGGAAGTAGGATGGAGCCAACTACAGGGCAATCTTAGATGAAAACCTTTTAGAGTCTGCAAAAGACTTGAGACTGGGGCAGAGATTTACCTTCCAGCAAGACAACGAGCCAAAACATACAGCCAGAGCTACAATGGAATGGTTTGGATAAAAGCATATTGATGTGTTAGAATGTCCCAGTCAAATCCAGACCTAAATCCAATTGAGAATATGTGGCAAGACTTGAAAATTGCTATTCGCAGATGCTCTCCATCCGATCTCACAGAGCTTGAGCTAATTTGCAAAGAAGAGTAGGCAAAAATTGCACTCTCTAGATGTGCAAAGCTGGTAGAGACATACCCAAAAGACTTGCAGCTGTAATTGCAGCGAAAAGGTGGTTCTACAAAGTTTTGACTTATGAGGGCTGAATACAAATGCACGTCACACTTTTCACATATTTATTTGTAAAAAGTTTTGAAAAACATTTATCATTTTCCTTTTACTTCACAATTATGTGCCACTTTGTGTTGGTCTATTACATAAAATCCCAATAAAATACATTTACATTTTTGGTTGTAACATGACAAAATGTGGAGAATTTCAAGGAGTATGAATACTTTTTCAAGGCACTGTATATATATATATATATATATATATATATATATATATATATATATATATATATATATATATATATATACATATATATGTAGATATAGATAGATAGATATAATTATATATATATATATATATATATATATATATATATATATATATATATATATATATATACATATAAAGCTTTATGGTTGTAAGTATGGATGAAACTTAATTCTTTATTTGTTTTTTGTTTATGCTCAGGCTTACTACATTCAGTAATTTATAGTTTTAGAGGGCTAAAGGAGTCATGGAAAAAATCATGGACGGAGGGTGGGAAATTTGAAGGATTATTCAGTTTCTTTAACATATTGTATACCTATAATTACTTAAAGTGGTTATAGAGGGGTATTTTTTTTTTATCTTAATGCATTCTCTGCATTAAGTTAAAAAACTTTCTGTGTTCAGTCCCCCTAAACACTTTCCTTAGCCCAATCTCAATCCAGCACTGTGCCAGAGAGCAGTAGTCACAGCCTGTGAGGAAATAGCGGAGGTCGAGCAGATCCAGACTATAGTGCTACGAGTGCCTGCCCCTATATATAGTGTCCTGCTATAGGGGTGCTTGGAAGTGGGAGAAGCTCTGGCAGGGGACTCCAGAAGAGGAGGATTGTGGCTGTTCTGTGCAAAATCATTGGACAGAGCAATGAAGTATTGCATATTTGTTATTTTAAAAAAAAGTTACATTTACACTAACTTTAATAAGGTAAGAATTTCTTTATACTTAAAAATATTTCTGAAATTTTTGGGAACAAATTCTGGAGTTCTTGTCATTTCTGTTCAACAGGTATCAAAATTAGCTTTAAAAATTGATTGCATCATTAGTTTTAGCCTCCTATTAAAAACAATTATTTTTTTTCGTGTAGCTTTGTGGAGAGGGAGAGCAGGGTCATCACTCCAATTCTCCAAGAATTAAAGTGTCAATAAACCCAGACTATGAAAAACTCTCATTGCATGCTATATAACAGAGAGTGCATGTTCACAAAGCTACTAAAACATTTATTTTGTGTAGAGTTAAAGTATATGTAAACGATCACCTTGTAAAACAACCCATTTGGTTTAAAATAGAAATGACATGCACAACATTTCTGTATAGATATATATTAAAAAAATTATAAATACTTTTTTTTATTTTTTTATAAGTGATAACATACCCTCCTGTTCTCAGTTGCATAAGAGCGCGGGGGAAGAAAAGCAGCAGCACACTGAGCTTCTCAGTGAATGTCTGTGTAGTGGGAGCATGTCAGGACAAGTCTGATCATTGGAGGAGAGCATATTGAGTTCCAAGCATAGCTAGAGAACTGACCACGGTGTGCTCTCCTGCTTAGTGTGGTCAATTTATAGGAAAGCAGAGGGACTGGCAGGAACACCACGGATTTCACACAAAGGAAGCAATACAATAAGAACAGGATACTTTATCATACAAGAACATGTTACATCAGGCACGTATCAGGAATATGAAGTGTTGGGGTAACAAACGCTTTAAATATACCTGGTGGATCCTGCTTTCAGTTGTCCGTCCCTTCGCCCAAAATGAAAGCTAGTGTCAATCACCACTGACTCTGCCTACACCATATTAATGCAAAACATATACATTTGATGTTCAATAAAGATTTAAAGGGAAGCTGTAAACCAGTTTTTAGATATTTACAGTTTAATTTTTAATTGCTCTTCTGAAACTGTGTTTTTTAAGTCATGTGACTGGCACAGCACCAATCAGGGCTGTGCAGACACAGACTCATACTGCAGAGGTGCTCTGCTGATGTAGACAGTAATAGAAGCCCCTCACAATGATATTTCCCTGCAGATGCCAAAGAACAGGGAAAGATCATGTAACCACACAACAGTGCTGCCGGAATAAGCTAATTAGAGGATTATAAAAAAAAATGCAGTGGCATGATATATATGATTTATGTGAATAAATTATGTCAATTAACATGTATCTGTTTGGTATCGCTTTAATGCAGGGTTAAATAGCAAAAAATCCAAAAAACAAACAGATATTCAAAAACATATACAATTGCAATATGACAACTTGGATGTGTCTCATACACAATTGGTGTACAGAACACCACCAGAGATGTAATTTCCTGCTTGTGTGATTGATCTCTAAGATACAAATTAGATATTAGGTATTCTCTGCAAAAAAAAAAAATCAGCTTTGGTGAGATGCTTTTAAGGAGTTAACCACTTGCAAATTAATGTAGACCCTTTCATTCTCCCCTGCCCTGTAATTGCAGGACCTGGTCAAATATGAAAATGTAATTTCCATTTGCAATCAGTCCTGAACAAGACATGATCTAACAAAGAGCTATACCTTCAGAGCAGAAATATGTAGGACTCTGCAACCAATTTTTTTTTTTTTTTAACTTTGCAATGTACAGTATGTTGATCACTCATAAAGCCCCATACACACGGTAGGATTTTCCGATGGATTCTGTCCTATCTGACAATGTTGTCGGAAAATCAGACCGTGTTTAGGCACCATCGGAGAGTTTCCATCAGATTGTCTGAACGACAAAGTCCTATCTCCTGCTGGATAGATTTTTTGACAACAAAGTCCGATCACACCAAATCCGATCGTGTGTAGCGAATTCCGACCGGACAAAGTGCTACGCATGCTCAGATCACATTACAAGACCAAAGCTATTGGCTACTAGCCTCTACGTAGTCCCGTCGTAGGCAACAAACGTCACCACGTTCAGAATGATCGGATTTTCCGACAACTTTGTCCGACCGTGTGTACGCAAAACCAACATCAGACAAAGTATGACGGACATGGTCTGACGGACCTGGTCCTCAGATAATCCGCGCGTGTGTATGGGGCTTAAGGGATTGTTTTTTTTTTTTCTCAGCAAAAGTAGAATTATTCTTTAATGTCCAGTTAGTTGTATTAAAATCTTTTGAATCGGAAGGTGATCATGGCAGTTGTCTCTAGGAGCTGCGAGGTCTCAAGTGTGCAAAGATTTCTACTGGCTTTTAAAGAGAGAGATTAGATTTGACTTTACAAAAGAAACCTCATGCACTTACACTCCACATATCTGTGATTGGCTTACTACTTATTTACCACACAATGTATGTTCAGTTGTATTAAAAGTTAAAGGAACTCCCCCAAATAAATTTTTATTTAATGTTCTCATTATATATATATATATATATATATATATATATATATATATATATATATATATATATATATATATGACAAGTAAACTGTACACTGTTAATACAATTCACAAACAAAGCACCCGTTCTGAACACCCACTTGTTCTAACATATTTTAAATTGTATTAAATACCATGCAGCAAGATTAAAAATGCTTCCGGCAGGACTGCTGGGGGGGGCAAAATCATCATATTTCATGATTCTGTGCAGTGGAGCCTTCCTATTATGTCCTCTATAAGCATTGAATAAGCACTTTAACTATTGAATACACGTTTATACCTTTTTCAATGCTCAGATTCAAGGTCTTTCCAGAAGGTAGGGATGTAGAAAACGATGAAAGTGTAGCTGACATTGAAGCCAGGTGCAGAGGAAAAATCTAGGTCTATTCAGAGGGTAATTGATGTTTGTTTAAACAGTTTCATTATAGACCATCAACAGTGATGGCATCCATATTTTATTCCTAATAAGGTTAACTCAACCCTTTAATTTATCAATTATATAATGCCTGAAAATAAAATAGGAAAATAATATAGTTTACATTTTATTAAAAGTGCTTGGTCCATTTACTGTTGGCAATTAGAGCAAAAACATAAATGTTTTGAAATATTTCCAGGGCCTCCCGAGCCACCGGGAGACACGAGCCACGATCCAGCACTTCCACCGGCTAGAGAGAGACTGGAACAAAGCGCCCCCGTCCTCACAAGCTCGTGCAGCAAAGAAAATGCATGCGTAAGTCGTGCCCGCATATGTAAATGGTGTTCAAATCACACATGTGAGGTATCGCCATGATCGTCAGAGCAAGAGCAATAATTCTAGCACCAGACGCCCTCTGTAACACTAACCTGGTAACCTTTAATTTTTTTTTAAGCGTCGCCTATGGAGATATCGTTTGTCATTCCACGAGTGTGCGCAATTTCAAAGCATGACATGTTAGGTATCTATTTAATCAGCATAACATCATCTTTCACACTACACAAACAAATTGGGCTAACTTTACTGTTTAGTTTTTTTTTTTTTTAATTCATGAAAGTGTCTTTTTTCTTTCTTTGTTTTAAAGACCGCTGCGCAAATATCGCGTGACATACAATATTGCAATGATCGCCATTTTATTCTCTAGGGTCTCTGCTAAAAAAATATATATAATGTTTGGAGGTTCTAAGTAATTGTCTAGCAAAAAATTGGGATTTTAACATGCAAACAAGCAACAAATAACATGCAAGCAACAAATGTCAGAAATAAGCTTAGGCATGAAAGGGTTAATGACATTCTATAACTTACTTTAACTAGTATATTATATTATGGCAATCAAATTTCATAAACTGAAATATGTTCAGCAATATGCTGCATGTTAATACATATAATTTTGGTATGATCAGATCAGAACCCATGTACATGTCGTAGCACAGCATGCTGAAAAGAACCTTGACAACCCACAAATGAAAATTAATGAACCAGAAATAATTAATTATATGAGCACACATTCACATTTCATTTTATTTTTTTACCACTAATTAACATGACAATGTCCCCTGTATTTAGTTTTAAATCATATCTGACGCATGATTTAAATATTGACTAAAATGAACGTTAAAACCGAACAGTTTAATTTTCCTCAAGAAGGGTTGAAATACAGTTTTATAGAGGTAAAATAAAAGCCTACAGGAAAAGATTTTAAATCAATAATCCTTTTAAGAAGAGTAAACCAGACAATTTTATTTGGTTTCACATGCCCTACATAATGCTTGAATGCATATAATGTTGAAGTACATAATGTTGAAAATATAAATTTGATTTCATGATTGATATTCTGTAAAAATTAGAACTGTAGCATCTAAAAAAAAATGCATGTTACTTGATTAAACCTCTGTTGTTAAGTATGTATTTCTTGATGAGGTTTTTCTGAACATAACTTGGTATCATTATCCTAATATGCTGGAGTCTGCTTATAAATTAGCAGAGTAGCAACAAAATGTACCCACACAATATTGCCATCCAATTAAAACATACTCATATGGCATTTTACTTGAAAAAAATGTAAAATAACCTAATATAATCATCAGTTTTCAATTATCAGTACATTTTTTGCTATTAGTCAGCTGCTGTCATCTGTCATTGCTGGCTACAGTAATATGGCAGTGCCATCAGTTCAGGCAAGCTACATAATTAGCAGAAACCTTAATAGGAAAACATGATTATTTTAAGATCTGGAAGTTATAAGGTGTCTCATTTTTCCTAACTTGCGATATCCAGAATATTCCCCTTAGTCATGCAGTGGGCTTCTGTTAACATTATTTTCCAGTTAAAATGACTTTAGATGTAGTAACACAGTTAGAACCATGCCTCACATGTGCGTGAGCATGTGGGTGTGTGTTGTTAGTACTATATATTGGGTTGGAAAAGATTTTTTTTTAAATGCAACATTTTCCTGTTTTCCTATTGGATTTCTCTCCAGTGGTGCAGTAAGTTTAAACTAAGCAAAGTTTGTTTTACCGGTGAAATCCCACCCCCATCACATGCATCTCTCCTCAGATTTTTGAACCTCAGTACATACATCTCATTTCTCAGTATCCCTATCATCAGCTTATATACTTATAGATAAGTACCTGAAATACATAAATAAAGAAAGAAAGAAAGAAATATCCAGAATCCTTGTCAGAAATGACATCTACCCCCAGACAAACACAGCTCACTGTCCAGTTTTTAGTGTCCACTCAAGCATGTATATTACTCCTCACTATTCTTGTCTCCAGAGCTCAATATTAAAGAGATATTAAAGTCTCTTTAAAAAAAAAAAAACATACATTGTATGCTTACCTGCTCAATGCAGCCGGTTTTGCACAGAGCAGCCCTGATCCTCCTCTTCTCAGGTCCCTCGCCAGGGCTCTTTGTCCCTTCTTCCTGCCAAGTGCCACCAGAGCAAGCAGCTTGCAATGAGGGGACCAGGGCAGGCTCAGTTCCGAGCTGTGGCTCTGCATGTCCATTCCCACGCAGAGCCATGGATAGGCCATGCCCCCTCTCTCTCCTGATTGACTCGGTAGCTGTGATTGACAGAAGTGGGAGCCAATGGCTCCCGCTGCTGTCTCAGCCAATGAGGAAACAGGGTCCCCAGAGATTTGAGGCATTCATACACAATGCTGAATCGAGATGGGGCTCAGGTAAATATTAGGGGGGCTGGGGGGATGCTGCACAGAGAAGGTTTCTTACCTTCATGCATAGAATGCATAAAGGTAAAAAACCTTGTGCCTTTAGAACCACTTTAAAGGCTAAATGCTGTATAGTTTGATAGAGACGTGCCTGTAGGGAATTGAATTATAGTTATTTGGTCCCCTAAACTCTCATTGGATATCACATAGGTGTAAATGCCAACCCTGATAATTCATGGGAAACAAACAGGCAATCACTAAAATATGCAGGTTACAAATGTCAATGTGTGGGCAATATACAGGCAGTCTTTACAACATGCAGGCAACAAACTGCTAATTGGGACATGTGGGCAACAAACAAGCAAAAGTTCCAATTTGTAGAAAAAAACTAAATAACAAAAACAGACAATCATGACAATGTGGGGAAGAAAATGGGCAATTGTAACAATAGCTATGCTACATCATACAGTCTAGGTAGGGAAAGGCTGGGGGAATCAATGGTGGAGAAGGATCTGGGTGTTCTAGTGGATCATAAACTAAATCATAGCATGCAATGCCAAGCTACAATTTCTGAAGCTAGCAAACAATTTTCTTGTATTAAAAGAGGTATAGACTCCAGAGAGAGAGAGATATAATTTTGCCCCTGTACAGATCATTAGTAAGACCTCATCCTGCATATTTGCAGTTCAGTTTTGGGCACCAGTTAGAGAACTGAAGGAAATGCACAGAAGGGCAACCAAACTGGAAATAGGCATGAAGGAGCTCAGCTATGAGGAAATATTATCTAAAGTGCATTTATTCTCTCTTGAGAAGAGTTTAAAGGGGAATATGATCACCATGTAAAAATACATAAGTAGGCCATATAGTGAACTCGGTGTAGAGGTTTTCACTTTCAGGTCATTACAGAGGACAGGGCAGCACAATAGATTTAACCTCCACATACAGAAAGGCTTCTTTACAGTAAAAGCTGTGGAAATGTGAAGTAGACTCTCTCACAAACTAGTTCTGACCAGTTCAGTAATATGCTTTAAAAAAGATCCTAATGCTTTCAAATGTTACATTGAAATGTTGTACGATTTTCTTATATTCACTCAATAAAAATGTATGAAACAAAAAAAAAAGATCTGGATGCATACCTAAATGCTCAAAATAAAACTTGACACTAAAAATTTGAGGTAATAACAACAGGGATAGTTGATCTAGGGAATATCCAATTCTTCTGCCTTCTGGGGGACCAGGGTGGACTTTTTTCCCCACTGGAGCAAATTGAATCATGCTTTATTGGGGTTGGTTGCCTTCCTCTGGAACATCTGTGAGTATGATATTGTGTATATGAAGGTTTTCTATTTATTTTTATTTTTTCTATTAGTTGAACTAAATGGAGCAGTGTCTTTTTTTAACTTGATCAACTATTTGAGTATGTAACAAATGGGTAGTCCTTATATTAGTACAAGAAACAGGAAACCATGACAATAAGCAGGTGGTAAATGAGTAGTCATGACAACAAACAGGCAGTTATTTTAATATGTGGGCAACAAATAGGCAATTTTTTTTTAAAGAAATTATTAAGAAATTTTTAAACAGAGATACAGACAATGAGATAACATACTCTAAAGCTGAGCAGATTTAGCATAGAGGTATGTACATGAATTACATTGTCAGGTGTGTATCAACAGCATCTAAATAACATATCAAACAATTCTGAGAACACAGAACAACAAGTGAAAAGCTTTATAAGCTCATGTAAATAGACCTCCTAGAGCTAGTAGGATTTACGGGAGAAAAGGAAATAGAGGAAAGGAAAGAGAGAGAAGGGAGATCTGAGTTGTGTCTCTTGAGAAAAATAAGATTGAATACTCAGTAAAAACATTAAAGAATGGTCAACGAAGGAGGGGTAGACAGGGCCGACATTCGGTTGGTCAAACTAGGCACATCTCCATGAGCTGTCTCGGTTTTCAGCTATTGCGTTTTGTCCAAGAGACCCATAGTTTCCAATGGTAGTCAAAGGTGCGTTCGTTTCCTAGCCTATTTGCTAATATCTTCTCAAATGTAAAGTTGTGTTGTACCATATTAAGTACTTCGGAAACATTTGGAGCTAAGTTTGTTCTCCATTTTCTTGCAATGAGCATTTTGGCAGCCAAAAGGATATGGGTAACTATTCTGCGGCAGTCAGGTGGGTAATGCTCTATGCCAATATTGAGTATGGCTAGGGCTGCTGTGGGGGGGGGGGGGGGTAGTATGCTGGTTATTGCAGAGATAATGCGAAACAACTTGTTCCAGAAACTCTTCAGGTGTTTACAGGACCAGAAGACGTGCCTAATCTGACCAACACCTCCACAGTTCCTCCAACATAGAGGAGACTGTGATGGTGAGAACTTTGAAATCCTGTATGGCGTAAGGTACCATCTCAAGTTGATTTTGTGTGCTAGTTCCCAATGGTTAACACATTTAGAGGCTTTGTAGACATGTTTTATAGCTGTGACCCATTGAGCAGAGGTGAATGAGGTTCCTAGATCTGATTCCCACTTCATATGTGGTGTAGCCTTGTTAAAGGTAAGTTTATTTTGCAGTTGGATGTAGAACAGTGAAGTCCCTTTCCTATTCCCTTTTTTATTAGTAAGGTATTGCCAACTTGGTGTGTGAACTAGTATGTCCGGCGAACTGAGGGAGTTTAAGAAATGCGAAATTCTGATATACGTGAAACGTGCCGTATTGGGTATTTTGAATTCGGTCTGGAGTGTTTCAAAGGGTTTGAGGGAACCGTTTTGGAAAATTTGGCTGAGGACAAAAATTCCTTTGGTATGCCATGTTTGGAGGGAGATGTTTGAGATTGCTATTTCTAGGGCTTCTAATGGTATCGGGATGGAATTCTTCTGTGACGTGGGAAGGGTCGTCGAATGGTAAGATCTCCAGGCTTCTAAGGAGGCCTGAATGGTGAGAGGCAATTTTTTAAGGATGCCAGGTTTCCAGGTGTCAACAATAAGTAGATTTTTAAGCTCGAGGGTGTGGGCATAAGATTGTTCAATCTTAACTCACCTGTTATCTATGTCTGGATGGAACCAGCAGCGCAGTTGAGCCAGCTGCGATGCTATCCAATAGTCTTTCAGGTCAATCATACCCATGCCGCCTGCAAACTTATGCTTCATCAACAAGGTATGGGAACTGCGTGGTTTCATGCCTTTCCAAATGCGTGCTTTCATTAATTTAGTAAGTGCCGTAAAATGTGCTCGTTTGGGTAGTATGGGGAGTGTCCTGAAAATATATAAAATTTGAGGTAGTACAAACATTTTGAATGCAGCCAAACGACCCATCCAGGAGAGTTCGTATTTAGTTATGTTTTGGGCTTCCTTTGTTATTTTGTTGATAAGAAGAGAATAATTAATGTCCGCCAATTGTTTGATGTCTGCTGCTAGTCGTATTCCTAGGTATGGGATCTCTCCCTTACTCCATGTATAGGAATAGGATGATTGGATGGTGGTGCAAAGTTTTGGGTCAATCCCTAAGTCTAAGAGTAGTGATTTGGTATAATTGACTTTGTAGTAAGATATTGCGCTAAAGTTTTGCAGAATTTCATGGGTAGCTGCTAGGGAAGTCTCAGGGTTTGTCAGGAAGATAATTATATCGTCTGCAAATAGATTTATGATGTGGGAATCAGCACCTAGTTTGAGACCTGTAACTCTGGGTGATGTCCGTATAGCCTCTGCCAGGGGTTCGATTAGCAAGTTAAAGATACACGGAGACAGGGGGCAACCCTGCCTTGTTCCGTTCGTGATTAAAAAGGAGGAGGAGAGCGTGTAAAGCCCCATACACACGCGCGGACAATCCGTGGAACAGGTCCGTCGGACCATGTCCGTCATACTTTGTCTGATGTTGGTTTTGCGTACACACGATCGGACAAAGTTGTCGGAAAATCCGATCATTCTGAACGTGGTGACGTTTGTTGCCTACGACGGGACTACGTAGAGGCTAGTAGCCAATAGCTTTGGTCTTGTAATGTGATCTGAGCATGCGTAGCACTTTGTCCGGTCGGACAAGCGTACACACGCTCGGATTTGGTGTGATCGGACCGGGTTGACGGGAAATCTTTCCAGCAGGAGATAAGACTTTGTCCGACGGACAAACCGACGAACACTGTCCGATGGTGCATACACACGGTCTGATTTTTCAACAACCTTGTCCGATCGGACCAAATTGATGAAAAAGTCTGACCGTGTGTATGGGGCTTTAGAAGTATAAACCTTTGCTGATGGAGAGGAATATAATGCCAGGATAGCTGATAATATAGGTCCGGAGAACCCAAACTTCTTTAGAGTTGCTTCCATGTATTGCCAGTGGATGCGGTCGAATGCCTTCTCCGTGTCCAAGGAGAGGAGCAGAAAAGGCACCCGACCAGCCGCTGCACAATGAATCAGGTTTATAACCCGCCTAGTCGCATCGGATGTCTGGCGTCCGGTTATGAAGCCAGTTTGGTCCGAATTTATGAGGGTAGGTAATATGTGGGTCAATCTGTGGGCGATAATTTTGGCGTACAATTTGAGGTCAGTATTTAATAAGGAAATAGGCCTGTAACAAATAGGCAATTTTTTAATACATGGGAAACAAACTGACTGTCAAGACAATATGCCAGCAAGAAAGAGGCAATTGTGGCACTATTCAAATAACAATGGGCAGGTGTTACAAAATGTTTAGCATAATAGTTTGTCTCAACTTTGCTGAGAAGCTTGGTCTGCATGTAAAAGGGAATAAATATGGAGAAAATATGAAAAAAGTAATAATTCTAGTCTAATTTAAAGGAAAAATATAAAAATTTATAAAAAATGAATGCACTCAATGATATTATTTCACTTGTTAGCGTAATACAGTTGACAGAATATAATATTTTTGGTATAATGACCTTAATGGCCTTTTAATACGACTGTGTAGAGTAGTGATGCACAAAATATAATATTCCATATTATCGAGAAATCAAATATTTTAGTTGACCTGATTCCAGTAAATTTCAACCTGATTGGTTGCTATGGATTAATGTCATCTCTACATCTCATCATATTACTCTTTGAACTTTTTTTTTTCTTTTCTTTTTTTAAACTTTACAATATAATATTTAAAATGACATAGAGAGTGCTAACGACACCCATAGCATAACACATTCCAATATGATAACACAGATACACCTTGGCTTGTTGAAGTGTAGTTGAACTTTTAATTGCAGAAGTCTGAAAATGTCTAAACCTGGCCATACATAGTTCAGTTTTTCTCATTCAACCAGGCAGCAGAACAAAAAAAAACTGAACTAATTCTCCCATCCACACATTCAATGTGGAAGCAGGAATCCAGCCTGCTGTGTCACTATATTCTAACAATGGAGAGACTCCCATGCCTCCCTGCTGTCAAAATACATTCATCAGGGCTGCAGCCTATTAAATGCAATGCAGATCGAACTGAATTTTTCCAGCAGTGATGTTTGTTCAAAGTTGATTGATTCAATTCTCACGAATAGAAAGGGCCCTACATTGATCAAAATTTGTCTGGTTCTTGCTAAATTCAGGCAGACTCTCATACCACATAAATTGTTGATAGATCCAAAGGAAGTTGTACAGTCAGACTGTAATTGCATGAGCTACTGTAACATTTTCTGATCAGTCAGTCGAAAAGTTTAATTTTAGTTAAATTGTAAGTTAGGCAAAGTGCACCCAAAAAAAAAAAAAAAATCATAGAAGCAGATAGTTTAAAACAATAGCTAATTCATCAGGTTTGTATGGGAAGAAACTATCAGGCATAAAACTATACAATACAAAACATGTAATCAAAATAGTTTATATCTTCAACATACCATGGCTGCACCATATTAATGAAAAGAACTCTATCATTTTTAAATTAAATAAGAAACAGTCACATGAGGCATATTTAAAGCCAAACTACAGCCAAACATGTTATTGTGTCTATCATTCATGTATCTAATACTGACAACGACAAAAACATAAGTAGTAATAGAAAATGGGTAAAAACTTCTGACAATGTTTTTATTAATTTCTGGTCTTTAATTGTCTAGTGACAACTCCTCCCATTTTTTGTACTAGTGTCACAGAGATAGGAAGTGAGGCAAAATCTCCCCAGTGGGATCAGAGACTACAGACTACAAAAAAATGTATATAAATTTAAACTCTTGCCCACTTTATCAAACACAAAAAAAAAGAGTTCTGTCTATCCCTACTCTCCCTTCAAGTGGTTGTGAACCCTTACATATACCCCCTGAAGTGACTAGCCCCAGAGGATACAAAGTGATGGAACAAATCCTCCTACATACGTAACACCTGTTTATCTGTATAATTTACACAGAATCTGTCAGTATCTCTCAGCAGCAGATACAGGGGATAGGGATCTGAATGCACACACTGCACAGATAAGGAATTTGAGCACTGAGCCCTAATTGGAGGGAAAGGATACCCCCTCCCATCCCCACACTACACAGACCATGCACAGATATGGCTGTCAATAACAGGCTATATGCTGGAGCTCTCACTTTTTTTATTTTGGTGTTGGGAAAAGCTGCCAAAATTTACTCAGATAACAAAGGAATGAGGCAGCAAAGGGAAATCACACCCAGAGCTTCGGTTTGAGGCACTAAAACAGTATAGAAGAATGGGCTTTGTTCAGATGTCTGGGGATTACAGCCACTTTCACATCCAACATGTATAGTGTGACAGATTCTCTGCTTATATGTATAAGTTGTGTATGGGAAGCAGGAGAATCCAGTATAGGATGTTGGCAACAACTGGGTCTTTTTAGGTGAATCTACTTTAAACTATATTTAAAGTAGTGGATAGTGTATTTTCAGGGAGCATATGAAATCAGCATAACAGTTTTCTTTTTTTTTTTCAAGACTCTAGACATATGATTGTTTTTTACTTTTTTTCATATCCGGTCTCATTGCTTAATAAATGTTGCATCAAGATATCAGTCGCATTTCCCAGTCATATGCAGATGAAACAAGTAAATAGGAATTAGTTTTTGACAAAAATGATAAAAAAATATGTATATAAAAATTAAGTCAAGGTGTACTACAATACCCTGCCTCCAATGGTGTATAAAAAAAATTATTATTTTGCAATATATAGAAGCACAGAAAACGTTCAGTATATAAACCATATAAAAAGCAAATGTGTATGGTTATTCTCTGTGCTACGATGCACCTCCTTCCTGCTGTGCTAAAAAGTACCTCAATTATTTTCCTCTATAATTTCGCATAGTGCATATATACAAAATATCATATAAAAGCATGCTAAATCTTTAAAGGAAATTAAAGACTGATTTGATAATGCAGTTCATAAAAAGTTTATCAACAATCTCTTGTGCAAAAATTATCTTCAAAAAAGTGCTCAGGAAAAAAAAATGCTTATTCCCACACATGTCCCCATGATAAGCTAGGAGCCTCCAAGTATAATTAAAGACAAAACTTTTGCTTTTTAGTTTTAGGCAGAGTGAAGAGGGATTTAACCCCTATTCGTTTTTTTTTTTATTTATTGCTGTCTGTGCTTATAGTTTTTTTATTGCTTAGGGAGATTCATCCTTTCTATATGCCATGTTTACCATTATCACTTAAAGCCAAAGTAAACAAAATTCAAAATGTTGGGTTGTCCCAGGAACGGGGACAATAGTTCAGGTGCACTCTGGTGCCCCAAGGGATTCCCTTAATTTGAAGGTATTTCCTCTTACTTCCTTTTTTGTCTATGGGACAGGAAGTGACAGTTACTCTCCCCAATGGGACACAAATGGCAAGAAAAAACCTGACAGGGTTATAACCCTATCTTACTCTGTCCAAAATTAAACAAAAGCGTTGCCTATTGTTCTACATTTACTATTCTCTTCTAAGTAAATTTCACAATTATAGTAGTTGAAACAAAATGAGGCTATCCATGTTCTGATAACAGTAAAAGGCTTGAAAGTCACATATGGATTAAGAAATACCAATATATTTAATTGTAATAATTGTTTTTATGCAAGCTCTATTTAGAAAATTTAGTAAAAAGAAATAAAACAACTTAAGGTCTTTTAGAAAACATTAAACTGTGTTCCAACTAGTTACGTAAGATATATGTTACAGCTTATGCAGTGCTCTAAATTATTAGGCCCCAAAGAAAAATATAAAACAAGGCTACCTAACCTAACAAGCACATAGAAAACATATCCCCTTTAAGCTTGCTGAAAATGGATGATAAGAAGTTTCCAGACAAATAAACATTAGTTATCTTTTTTACCACCAGAAGTATGCACTTTCTTCCAGGTATATAGCGATATCAACATTCTGTCAGCAGGCAGAAAAATGATGTTCCATCTTCCACAATTATACTATATTTCCAGCCATTTATTCAAATATGGTAACACACAATTGCTATAATAAATTGCAGCTCTCACTCAAAGTTTGGTAGCAGTGCTTTGGTGTTTGCATCCAAAAATAAGAAGCTGGAATAAATATGTTACATGCTTATATTAATCAATTAAGCCCCGGACCATTTGGCTGGCCAAAGACCAGAGCGTTTTTTTGCGATTCGGCACTGCGTTGCTTTAACTGACAATTGCACGGCCGTGCGACGTGGCTCCCAAATAAAATTGAGGTCCTTTTTTCCTCGCAAATAGAGCTTTCTTTTGGTGGTATTTGATCACCTCTGCGGTTTAAATTTTTTGCGCTATAAACAAAAAAAATAGCGTCAATTTTGATAAATTCCTCAGTTTAGGCTGATACATATTATTCTACATATTTTTGGTAAAAAAAATTGCAATAAGCAGTTATTGATTGGGTTGCACAAAAGTTATAGCGTCTACAAAATAGTTTTATGGCATTTTCATTAATATTTTTTTTTTACTAGTAATGGCGGCGATCAGTGATTTTAATCGTGACTGCGACATTATGGCGGACAGATCGGACACTTTTGGCACTATTTTGGGACCATTCACATTTATCGGATTGCCGACCACCGCATGTATATGTATGTCGACACAATGGCACGGACAGGCAAATGGTCATACAGGTACGTCCCTTTAAATTTGCTGCCATGCCATTGCATGCATGCCGGCGGTGGCACGCGCCCACCACGTGCTCCGTGAGTGTGATCGCGGGTCCCGTGGACCCGATGTCTGCGGGGATACCCGTGATCGTCTCACGGAGAGGAAGAATGGGGAAAGGCTAATGTAAACAAACATTTCCCCGTTCTCCCTAGTGACACTGATCACCGCTCCCTGTAATCGGGAGCGGTGATCAGTGTTGTGTCACACATAGCCCCCCCCCCCGCACAGTTAGAATCACTCCCTAGGAGACACTTAACCTCTACAGCGCCACCTAGTGTTAACCTCTTCACTGCCAGTCACATTTACACAGTAATCAATGCATTTTCAATTGCACTGATTGCTGTATAAATGTAAATGGTCTCAAAATAGCACTAAAAGTGTCCGCCATAATGTTGCAGTCACGATAAAAATTGCTGTTCGCCACCATTACTAGTAAAAAATAAATATTCATAAAAATGTCATAAAACTATCCCCTATTTTGTAGACGCTATAACTTTTGCGAAAACCAATCACTAAATGCTTATTGCAATTTTTTTTTACCAAAAATATGTAGAAGAATAGGTATTGGCCTAAACTAAGAAAAAAAACGTTTTTATATATTTTTTGGGGATATTTATTACAGCAAAAAGTAAAAAATAATGCATTTTTTTGAGAATTGTCGCAATTATTTGTTTATAGCGGAAAAAATTAAAACAGCAGAGGTGATCAAATACCACCAAAAGAAAGCTCTATTTGTGGGGAAAAAAGGACGTCAATTTTGTTTGGGAGTCACGTCACAGGACCGCACAATTGTCAGTTAAAACGACGCAGTGCCGAATCACAAAATGTGCTCTGGTCTTTGGCCAGCCAAATGGTCCGGGGCTAAATTGGTTATACAGAGATCAGTGAGATTAAAAATGCATTGATTACTGTGTAAATGTGACTGGCAGTGAAGGGGTTAACCACTAGGGGGCTCTGTAGGGGTTAAGTGTGTCCTATGGAGTGATTCTAACTCTGGGGGGGAGGGGCTATGTGTGACATGACACTGATCACGCTCCCTTGTTTACATCAGCATTTTGCCATTCTTCCTCTCCGTGAGACAATCATGGGTATCCCCACGGACATAGAGTCCACGGGACCCGCGATCACACTCAAGGACTTCACTTCACTTCAACGCAGGTATGTTTTACAGGTACAAAAATCCAGCTTCTTCAGGAAAATAGGGCTACACGGCGAGCTCTGAAAAATTGTAAATAGAAATAACAATGGTCATGTTACAATCGGCTGTCACCAACTTCCCCAGTCTATGGAGTATGGAGTCTGCCATAACCAAATATAGTCACAGTAAGTGCTCAAATGAATGACAATCTCATGTCTCTTGAATGCTAATATGGTAAAGGTTGTTCACTGAGTAAATAGGGTGGTTGAGCAGTGAGGAGCGGTGGAAGGAAGAGAGCCTCGTGTCACTGCCTCCATCTTGCAATGAGGATAGCTTTTGTGCATGAATACTTATACTAATACTTATACTAATACTTGTTGCACAAAAATCAATTTACAATGTGTTCCAACATAGACATTTACCAAAAAAAATCCATTAGTGGCAGCAAGTCACAGTAGAAATAACCATAGTAGCTTCAACACATGCACAGTAGCACAACAGACATCTTCTCTGGTGTGTGCTATTTGTCCTGTATGTGCTAATTGTATGTGCTTGTATTTTGGTTGATTATTGACAGCTTTCATACATTTATCACATGTGATATATGCATTCATTCCCTGAGCTCACAATTGCTATCAGAGTACAAAGTGCATGTTAAAGAGATGGGGTTACCCCCGCTCCAGGTAGGTCTGCTGAAACAAAAAGGTTTTTCCTCCAGGAAATGAAGAGCCCCAGGTGCCGGCTAATGCATATAGCAAATCAAGGTGAGTAGAAAATTCTGGACAGCCGCACTCCAAATGAAATTTCTTGTGCCTTTATTAGAACATCAGGATCACACTGTACATGTCACAGCAAAGTAATACAGAACCAAAAACATCTGACGCATTTTACACTAAACGTAGTGTTTACTCATAGCTAATGATCACTAAAAATGCTAACAAATATATACTATTTGTGATAAAACATGTGACTGAATGGTTGATTAATTAATTGATTGGCTAACTCACTGGCTGAAAAAATCAGTCCTGCCAGATGACACCAATCTTGTGAGGTCTCAGCACATGTTGCAGAACCATCAATCCCAAACTAAACCAAATTGTGATCATACAATATGTAAGCACAAAGATATAGTATTTGTGCACAAATGATTAGTGAAAAGATATGTATATAAACAGTGAATAAGAATGAAAAAAGTGAAGTAGTGAAAAATATATTGAAAAATATGTATACAAATGAATGGTGTGTAATAGTGAAAAACATCTATGTGAATACGTGAAAGTAAAAATTCAACTAATGACCATAGAAAATGGTGATAATGTATAATGTGAAAATTACCACAAGAGAGTAAATGAATGAATAATAAAATTGTGTATAATAAAAATGTTAATTCAAAACTATGTAAAACAATGTGAATCAAATCATGTTAAGAACATGTATATAAATGAATAGATACATGCGTTAACCAAAATGGTTACACATGTGAATAATGCCGTAAATGTGATGTTCGTGAATAATGCAAAATTACATATTTTAATAAAATTATAACTTGTGAAATTAACTTTGTATAAAGTGTGAATGCATGTAAATGCATGTAAATCCTCAATATCGTAAACATATCAGTGGACCTAGTAAAATCAATGGAAGTGCACAACTCAATGTCTACATATGCACGCAGGCTCGAGCAACTCTCTGTGTAATGGTGCTTAAAAAGCCTGCAAACAGACATAGAGGGATGCTGTTCACCATGCATTTACCGATGTGCACAATGAATGTACATGTTAGTGTATAGACAGATCAATCCATGTATATTTGTAAAGTGTGAATGCAGACATACATCACGCCATGCAATTTACCATGCATTGCATAATGTCTGTCTGCATTTTCAGCCAGTGAGTTAGCCAATCAATTAATTAATCAACCATTCAGTCACATGTTTTATCACAAATAGTATATATTTGTTTGCATTTTTAGTGATCATTAGCTATGAGTAATACTACGTTAAAGTGTGTTTTTGGTTCTTTATTACTTTGCTGTGACATGTACAGTGTGATCCTGATGTTCTAATAAAGGCACAAGAAATTTCATTTGGAGTGCGGCTGTCCAGAATTTCCTACTCACCTTGATTTACGAAGTGCATGTTGTTGTCTCTAAATGATTTTTGTGAGATCAGTGATATCTTCTATTAAGCGCAGTTGTGTGCATCCTTGTACAATTGCGGATCTGTTAGAAAATATGGAATGACTGCATTTATGCTGTTGTGCAGCTTGATAAATACCTGGACATCTTTTTTTGCCGCAGATGCGCCAGTGGCATGCTTGAAGCGGATAGGCAATGTTTTAGTAAATTGACCCCAGTGGGGATCTCAGGATGGCATCTATGAGCTGCAAAAAGAGGATAAAGGGTGCCCACAGGATGTCTTCAGTGGCAATGATAGGTGGGGAGACTTGAGGAACAAGAAATTACAGAAGGTACAAAGAGTTCCCCTACAAAATAAAAGATCTGTCTGACTTAAAATTGTTTTTATCGCAAAGCTGGGCATGGAGATGTACCCATGGGAGAAGGTGTCACAAAGAGAGAATAAAAGCAGTAGGATTTAATGTCATCAGTAAATGTGTCTTTTGACAGACTCTTAGCCCGGGTTCACACTATAACCCGCTGCGGATCGCACAGGTGCACTGTGCGTCCCTGTTCCCCGTTTCAGGGACGAATCAGGGCCAATTCTATGCCTGAATTCGGCCCTGAAACGGAGCCAAAGACGCACAGTTTTGTGTAGTGCGCTCCGCAGCCGCCCCGGAGATATGTGAACCGGCTCCATAGGGAGCCAGTCACATTCTCCTACTATGCGAATTAGATGCGGGAAAACGCACATCTAATTCGCATAGGTGTGAACCCGGGCTGAGAGGTGGAAGAAAAAAGTGCACTTCATATAAAAATGCTAATAAAATCTAAATAGCTGGACTGGATGAAAAAACCTACATGTATGTGGTGTTTCTGAGACTGTTAGTGATCTTAACAAATGTTTTTTAAACTATTTATGGCATGCATGCCAGACAGAATGAGATCTGATGGGACACAGAGAGCTTTATTCTGATCCAACTAAACCATAAATCGATGTGATTATGCATCTCCATAACTACAGGTGACAAAAAATAGCATTGTTAAACCACTTCAATACAGGGCACTTGCAGCCCCTTTTTGCCAAGGCCAATTTTTAGCTTTCAGTGCTGTCGCAATTTGAATGACAGTTGGTCATGCAACATTGTACCCATATGACATTTTTATATATTTTTTTCTGTACAATTAAAGCTTTCTTCTGGTGATATATAATTAATAAAATAAATAAAAAATGACTGAAAATGTTTTAAAAAACTTTTTTCTTCATTTGTGTTATAAAAGTTTGAAAATAAATAACCTGTCTTCATAAATTTCGGCTAAACTGAATTCTGCTACATTTCTTTGGTGAAAATAACCCAAATTGATGTTTATTATTTAGTCTGTGGGACAGTTATAGAGTCTACAAAATATAATATATAATTTACATCTGAAAACTGATCAGTCCTGATGTACTGACGATCTATCCCCTTTCCCAAGGCCTGAAAATGCCAGGACAGTACAAATATCCCTAAAAATATTTTTTTGAAAGTTTTTTTTTTTTTTTTTTACATACTGTCACCAGTGCAGTACAGCGTCATCATATAACTGGTTTGATCAGGGACAATGACTGGTGACAGTATTTGAAAAAAAAAAAAATAATAATAATTTGTTTTTTTTTTTTTTTTTTTTATTATGATTGCTGTTTTTTTAACACACTGTGACCAGAGCAATACAATGTACCATAGTAACACTGTACTACTTTGGGGAAGTGATCAGGACTTTTTTTTTTTTTTTTTTGTACACATTATGATTTCTTATAGAATTTTTACTGAATAAAATTGATTCAATCAGTGTGTATTGTTGTGATTAGCTGTGATTGGCTACAGCTAATCACATGGTAAATATGGGCTGTGACTGGCCTTGTCTGTACCATTTGATCAATTTGACCAATCACAGCTAACAACACAAATGTACACAATAAATGGCATGAAAGGAAACCATCCAATAGTTACAACTGTCATGTGTTCTGCTGTGATTGGTTACAGCGATTACATGGTGCTAGCAGTGGGACGGTACACTAATCCATAGCTGGCTGTGTTCGATGGACACAGCCAGTGACAGATAGTTCTGCAGCTCGGCCCGTGATGCGATGAATGTCCCACTCAGCCATCTTTTTACAATAGGCTGGGCAGGAAGTGGTTAAACAAACCAAGACTCAAGTACCTACCAACCTCTCCCTGAATATTGTGATAGAAAGAAAAACACAATTACACCAGATACACAGAGGGACAATAATAGCAGATATAAATATGGTATCCAATTTTGCCTCATCACAATGGTTAACATCTCATAACATTTTATTAAATATTCATGGAAAAAGAAAGGCCAATATTGTTTTTTTTTCTGTCTAATTTTCACTCTTCATAGTCTTTGCAACTCTGTCAAGGTGCTAGTATCATTAAACCTGAAAAGACTAGGGCATCACATATGTGTGCCCCAATATTGACCTAGATGCTCCAGATTACTGATTACGGTACTTCATTGCAAGCAGCTGGGATTTTTCCCATTAAGCTGTGTGAAGATGCTAACAAGGTTTTAGATATTTTATTTTGGTTTGACACTCTAGTCTTAGATGCTTCTTTTAATTTGAATTACATTTTTCAGAAAATCGCACTGCAAATGAGAAAAAGGAAGCTGTAGCCATTCTGAAACAAATCTTTTCAGCTATAGGATTCCATTGATTGCTTTTTATTGTTACATGAATTTGTCTCAAACAAAAAATGTTGCTGAACTCGGTTTATGGTCTAAATGACAACAGGTCATCATTTTTCTATACTTTTTTCATAACATGTCAAATGGTAATCAAGTTAATTACATATTAACATAGGGGAGTACTTTAGCACATTTAATAATTGCGCATTGGATAACCATTTTGTAAGCATTGTCAACATTCTTTTTCTAAAAGGTCCTTCCCTAAGTAATTGGATTGATTACTTGGTATTAACACTGGGAAGGTTTCCCAATAGCTTTTTTTCATAATTTGTGTTATATAAGGAGCTAAGCAAAGGGACTTATCAGTTACTTATACAGTATGTATTGAAGCAAAAAAAAAATTGTTGTATAAATTACAGACATGCGCATCAAGTTTTCCAGAATCCCCCTAAGGAAACATGTAACCAAATCATAAAACCTATTGAACATATTTATTGGATCTTAATTACAGATTATGCATATTACAACATAATTTATTCACAATATCATTGATGAGATGCCCATTGCTCAATGTCTTTCTTATGCTATTAGCAATAAAGTGAAGCAGCGTAATATCCAGTATCTCACAAAAGTGAGTACACCCCTCACATTTATGTAAATATTTTATTATATCTTTTCATGCGAAAACACTGAAGAAATGACACGGGCTGCGTGCTAGGATAAGGGCCGCTAAGGGCCGTTTTTTCGGCAAAGGGATTCCCCTTTAAATCCCCTTCCTTCGCTAGTCCCGTCTACCTGGAGTCACGTTCAAAATGAACGGACTTTACGACGGTGTGTCGGCAAGTCCGTTCATTTCAAAAATGCCACGGACTAGCACACAGACGGCGGGATTGATCGCCGGACTCCCGAGTCCGGCGGACAATTTTAAGTCAAAACTTCAAACTAAGTCCGAGTATGTATCTTTTCAACGTTTCAAAACTGCCAGATCCACTACTTGTTTTTTCTAGGCAGATGCTATGACAATTTTTTTTTTGCTGCGAGAAACATACAAAATTATCAAGGTCTGAGAGTGTCTGGGAGCACCTTCCACAGGTTCATTAAGAAGGGAAATTTTAGGGTTCTTGACAATATTCACTATTGTCACTGAATAAATCAAATAATGTACAATTATTCTGAACAGTCGGAACTTGGCACACATCCACCAAGTATGGTACCTGGTACCAGCAGCCCCAGAAGCAAAGTGGAGAGGACCCCGGGTATATCTTGGAAAGACAGTCAGCGACAAGATACCATCTGGAAAACACCTTAAAACCCGCCTCTACAAGAGAAAAATGTATGATACCCTTATACATCCTTAGGGACCAATTTGTCCAGTCTGCCTCATCAATTTCCTCTCTTTAAGTTTTGCTCACAGGCAAGAAAGTGAGGTAATTTCATAAGTATGCAAAAGTCATCTGCAAAGAATGCACATGTATGCTGTCTACCACAACTATTTACTTTCAGGATATTTGGGTGAGAACAAATCGCTATGGCCAGGGTCTCAATGGCGATGATAAACTAAATAGGTGTTGGGGACAGCCCGGTCCAGTGCCAGACATGATGGAAATAGGATCATAAAGATATCCTTTTAAGCATATGCAGGCAGACAGATTGCTATATAAGACCTGGAGAAAGGACAAAAACTAGTGGACAAGGTTTTATCTGTGCAGAACTCTAAATAGATAAGTCCGAGAGATAGTATCACAAGCTTTCGGTATATCAAGGGAAAACAGCATGCCCTTCCGCAAGACACCCCAATCCCAGGTAGTGTGGAGCACCAAAATCAGATCAACAGCCCGCTGGATTTGCTTTGAAGCCTGTCCTTCAGGTGCAAAGCCGAACCGGATCAGTATGGATATAATTCACTATAAAGCCATTCAATTTAGAAGCAATTTTAAATCATAATTTATCAAGATCGGCCTATAATTAGTCATCTGTGTGGCTTGGCGGGAAGGCTTATAAATACTCTATTAGAATCTGCATCAAGAGTTCCCCCCTTTCTCAATGCATTAAAATAAGTGACTGAGTGAGGGGAGAAAAGGGGTGCCCATCAGTAAATCTAATTCTAGGCACTGAGGGCACTAACTGTCTAGGGACAGTTTCCTCACCAATAACTTCCCTGAGCAATAAGCTGGATGATAAGTCTACCTCAACTTTTTTTTTTTCATTCCTTGTGGTGAGACAGACATTAAAGTGTTTGTTACCCCAACACTTCATATTCCTGATATGTGCCTGCTGTACCAAATAATTGCATGATAAAGTATCATGTTCTCTTTGTATTGCTTCCTTTATGTGAAATCCCCGGTGCTCCTGTCAATCCCTCTGCTTTCCTATTAAAAACAGACCACACTAGGCTGGAGAGCACACCATGGTCAGTTCTCTAGCTATGCTATGCTCCGATCATCTCCAATGATTAGACTTGTCCTGACATGCCCACACTGCACAGCCATTCACTGGCAAGCTCATTTTGCTCCTGCTTCTCCTCCCCCAGCTCTTATGCAGCCGAGAACAGAGGAAATGTGATCATTTATAAAAAAGCGAAAACATTTATTTATAATGTATGAGTCTCCGCCCATGAAAACAGTTCCTAAAAATTGTGCACACAGATTTTGGAGCAAAGAAATAAACAAAGGTTAGCTGATCTGCATTAAGTTACAAAGGTCACCTGGGGGCCCTCAATTTCCCCTGAGACTTACAGATAACAGATATCGAACATTTGAGTACTTGATAGCATTTGAGGGAGAGGAGAGCCTCTCTGAGATACAGATTGCTACTTCCAGGTTTTATTGGAGACATTTGCCTCATTGAAAAGGGGGCCCTTATTATGTATAAAGGTGAAAGCATATGTAGGAAAGTGGGTTTCCTGCAAGAACACCATCTCAGCTCCCACAGAATGGTAACAATTAAAGGCCTTCTGACATTTAACTGGGGGGAATTCAAACCTTGAGTGTTGAGGGATATTTTAAGAATGGGACTAGGTTGTGAGAGTGTGGCCTTGTTGAGTGAAAAAATTAAGCTAATGTTAACCCCGGATAGCTGATAGCAAATAAAGTGCGTGTGGTAAGGTAAGGACAAATGGGAGGATGGAGAAGGCAGAAAAAATACAGATAAGATAAAGGAACTATTCCATCCAAACATGGAAGGAACAGAGACCATATGAAAGTAGAAAGGAGAGTGCAACAGTGAAAAAACGAATTCCCAACTGATATGAAGCCAGGGCAAACACATCACAATGACTCCACAAAGAAGAACAACTCCGCAAACACAGAGATGCTTCTGAGTCCACATCAGCCAAAATGAGATACAGGCAAAGGGGGAGTCAGAACGGGGTGCATGCTTCACTCATATGGCCCATACTGAACATAAAACATATAACAGAACAAAACAATCTACAGTTCAAGAGCCCAGAATAATAACATACTACTAATGAAGTCTAAAGAAAATCACCAGGCTCAGGAAACGGAAGTCCCACAGGTGGGGAATATCCAACTATGATACCTGTATGATGTTAAGATGCATATAGTCGGGAAACCAAGGTAAACAAATAAATAATGGACAAGGTGAAAAAGTCATTAGAAGTATGCTTTAAGGTGGTCTGGACTGCTGTCCGGAATGGCATCTGGTATTATGACATAAAGCCGCAGCCAGCAATTGATCTTTCTCCAAAGAGCAAGCAGGTGGACATTAGAGTGAATTAGAGGGCACACAGGAAATAAGCCCCAATGGGTTTAATAAGGATTATCCTTCAGAAGAGAAAAATAATGTGTCTTACCACCATAGGTAATCGGTAAGCGGAACCGATTTGGATCCTTGCATGCACTGTCATTTGGATCCTTGCATGCTTTCTGCATGAGCCTTGCTCCAGTAAAGCTGAAAAACCTGCCAAAATGATGAATTCCCCCCGATCATTCAGGTTATGGAGGCTGTGATGGCAGGCTATGGAGGTCAGAGCTGGCAATTAAACAACTTCCCAATTGCCCTATCAAGGGAAGAGGAGGTGGATTGAGGGGAGTCCCTGCCAGGAGAGTCACCGCCATAACGTGTGTAAGGCTGGGGATATGCTTAACCATAGCGGGATGGGAGATTCCCGCTAGTTCAACAGCAACAGTTCAGTCTCCCCATGTTCAGCAGAGGCACTGTATGGAGAAGCAATTGCCATATTGTCTTCTGAGGTCTCTGGGAACCGATCCCCTGGGAGCTGTTTCCTGCTTGCCCTTTGCCATGGACAATGGTGGGGAGGGAGAGAGGCAGTCGGCCAAGATTAGTTTTGGTAAGCTGGGTTCCTGAATGCTGCTGGGATCAATAAAACTTGGCCAGTCTAAGGCAGAGCGGGAGGATCAAGCTTCTGTTATGTACCACTAAATGCATGCCCCCCGATTGTTCAGGTTATTTTGTGTGCAAGTTTTAGGATATTAGTTCCAAAATGTTTTGTGAGTAACTGGATAGTAAATGGAAGTCAGTAGCATGTATGCAAACAGGTTCCTTGATTAGTAACATCAGGTAAATTTCATGGAAACTAAAATTTTCTGAGAATGTATCTTAAACTGTTTGAATTAACAAAATATCAGATACAATTTAATGTCATAATGCTGAAAATATAAAGAAAATATTATACCTATAAAACTTTAAATCTGTGTTTTTTTCAACAAGTCTACATAAAGTATATCTATACAGTATTTCGAATTTACCTCATTTTGACTGTTCAAAATAATTACAATGTTATTGATTTAACAGCACTTCGAAATGCTGATTTATACACTATATGTGCTATTTCTGCAGCGATGGACCATGTATAAAAAGTTTTTGGGATGTACAGAGCGTACATTCTGAATGACAGGAATATGACAGGTGGCAATGCTGTTTTGGGTGCCACATCTCACTGGCAAAGATTTTTCACTAGATGCCCTCCTTGAATGTGATCAAAACCTGTGTGACTCGTGTTTAATAACTTATAACAATATTATCATGTCATTCTCAGTTTGCTTGCTAAATGTCATCCACAAGAAAATGGATAGACTTAGGTGACAGTAACAGCAAAACTTTTGTCTACATAAAACAAATAAAAATAAATCATCCATAGCATCTATGGTGACCCAACGTGTTTCGTGAGTTCAGTTTCACTCTTCAGGGGTTGATGCATAGACATGATCTATCAAGTAAAATAGTAACAAGAAATAACATAGTAAAGAACATGAAAATATGTCAAGTAAAGTGAGTTGTGGGAATCAAACTGAGGGATCCATACTCACAAAGACGCATGGAGCCAGGAGCGCAGGCGGGAGGTTCGAAAAAAAAAAGCATTGGAGCTTTTTGTTATTAAAAAAATGAAGCTTTAATATCACTTTAACTACTTCAATACAGGACACTTACACCCCCTTTTTTTAGCTTTTAGCACTGTCACTGTTTAAATTACAATTGTGCGGTCATGCTACACTGTACCCAAAATTTTTATCATTTTGTTCCCACAAATAAAGCTTTTTTTTGTGGTATTTGATCACCTCTGCATTTTTTATTTTTTGCTAAACCTACAATTTTGGAAAAAAAAAAAAAAAAGGTTTTCTTTTCTTCCTGTTATAAAATGTTGTAAATAAATATGTTTTCTCCTTCACTGATGGGCACTGGTAAGGCGGCACCAATGAAGTGGCACCAATGAGGTCACAACTGACGGGCACTGACGATGGGTACTGATAGGCAGCACTGATGGACACTGGTAGGTGGCACTGATGGGTGCCACTGATATGCAGCACTGATGGGTGGCACTGATGGGCATTTATAGGTGGCACGGGGCACTCATGGGTAGCACTGGTGGGCACTGACGATGGGCACTGATAGGCGGCACTGATGGGCACTGGTAGGCAGCACTGATGGGTGGCACTGATATGCAGCACTGATGGGCACTCATGGGTGGCACTGATGGGCACTCATGGGTGGCACTGATGGGCACTCATGGGTGGCACTGATAGGCGACACTGATGGGTACTTATGGGTGGCACTGATAGGCAACACTGCTGGGCAATTATGGGCACTGATAGGCGGCACTGTTGGGCACTGATATGCAGCACTGATAGATGGCATTGATAGGCTGTCACTATCACTGATGGCACTGGCACTGACAGGCATTGGAGATGGGCACTGATTGGCAGCTGCCTGGGCACTGATTGGCATTTCCCTGGTGGTCTAGGGTGGCATACCTGGTGGTCCAGTGTGGTGGCAATCCCTGGTAGTCCTGGCGGCATCAACGGCTCTTCCTGTTTACATCGTGATCAGCCGTGATTGGATATGGCTGATCATGTGGTAAAGAGCCTCCATCAGGCTCTTTACCAAGATCGGTGTAGCGGTGTGTCAGACTGACACACCGCATCACCGATCACCGTGATGAGTGCCCCCAGAGGTGTGCGAGAGCGGTCATTCTGAAATCCATCCAGAACGAGAGCCGCGCCACCCAGCCGACATTTGATGGCCGACGGGTGGGAAGTGGTTAATATATTGATATAAGATGTATCTCTGCTCCAACCTTGTGTGTGACAGTGTGGTTTAATACTGCGGCAAACACTGAAAGGAGTTTTCGGGTCCAGTGAGAAAATAAATAGAGAAAAGTTAGTGCTGCGCTGTATATTGGAAATTCAATATATATGTGTAATAAATATAAAGTGCTTAAGAGAACAACCTTCGTTTGGGGGTGAAGATGGCTGTGCAATGTCAAAAGTGACTAAGTGCTTCCTGTGCATAAGTAATACCTTAATATAAAATCCAAAATTCAAATCTCATGTAAAATAACTTAATAAGAATACTGTTAAAAGTAAAATATATAATATGCTGTTATTCAGGATCTTCGTATTTGTATATAATACGTAAAAAGTTCATAATATGCTGATTATTTAAGTAAAATCGCATAAAATCGCATGGAATTCGTAGTATGCTGGTTATCTCAGTAAAATCGCATAAATCGCATACAATGACATACAGCGCATAATCAATGGTAGTTTGTGTAAAAAAGAGTATACAGATCCTAATATGGTGATAGTGACGTAATCAATAGTGATACATAAATAGATAAAAAAATATATAAAAGGTGCTGTAAGTCCGTGGGGTAGATCTTTATCCTATAGTGCAGAATGTTGTGACTTTGGTGACATAGGTATAAACATTGCGGGTGGATCAAGTGGTGATCCACCCGCTGGGACGCCATTGAGATACCGGAAGTGAGGTACGAGCTCGGCGCTTGTTGTTATATGCATTTGAACTGTATTGAAATGTGAGTGCTTTTATTTATCTTTTACAAATAAACTGTGTTTATCAAAATACTACACTATCGAGCATTCCCTTTACCCATCTTGAGAGGTACACACACCAGCGCCAGGTCACAGAGGGGACGCCCACTAGGAGACATTGCAACCCTTTAGGAGACACTGCTACCAGGACCCCAGGAGAGCCCTCCTTTTGGGAGACGCCACCCAGGATAAGCAGAGGCCCACTGGGAGCCTATACATCTATATACGCTGTTACCTTACAGCGGTAAGGTAAGGGGACACCTATACCATAGCTCACAGAGGAACAGAAGTCATAGAATCACCGGGGTCCACTACTCCTTTGGTTAATATATAGGTTGCTTGTTATGCACTTTGCTAATCCAAACATTAGAGAGAAAAACGAAAGGGGGATAAAGAAGATGCACAGAGAATATAGAGGAGTAGGAGGAGTAAGTGGAGCTTTTGAGTAATGTCTATAGTGACTTATAAGGTTGAATCTATTTTTTATCCTTGTAAGCTAAGTGTGGGAGATTTCCATATCCTAGCAACTGTCTACTTTGTTACACAAAAATGCGTGTGATTAGGATTCACTCACAGTTATAGGATGTCAGGAAACATTTCACTTGTGTTTATGAGTCTGGCTCCAATATGCAGGGAGCAGCTGTGGAGCCATGCTTACATGAATGAAGTGTCACTTCTTTCAAATGTCTGTGCCTGCAATAGCCTTATGTACTGAAAATCTAGGTCAGAAGATTCTACATTTCTATACATTAGCTGATAGGAATGAATTGGCAGTGGAGCTGGAGAGAGCAGAGGTGTTAGGGGAGGGCATAATAACCTGGGAAGAATAAGCAGAGGGTTCACAAGAAAGAGACACTTATGATATTAGGGAGAAGGATCAAAGCAGGCAAACAAAAAGAAAGCAGTGACATTAGGATTGATGGAGATTTACTGGAGTATACACCAGAGAAATACAATAGCAAAAAGAAAAAAAAATATTTAGGGAAGATTGGGCACACAACAGGGAGTGGAAATTTGTGGAGAACACACCATTGGCAGATGAGAGACAGTGAGAAGAAGCCATAGTGGAGAACAGTGCACACTAGAAAATTATAGTAAAGGGTGTGGAGAGGCGACCCTGTCTCAAGCTGTGGATTAGCAATATACGCCTGATTGTGGCAGAAGCAGGTATGTTAATTACACACTTGTGGGCTGGATATAAATTCATCCCAGGGATTTCAGGGCTCAGACTTAAAGACAGATACGCACGGCAGACAGGACGTCTGGCCTGGGAGGTCGGGAGGGTCCCAGTAGTAGGCGGCTCCAGAAGAAAGCAACATGAGGTCTCTAAATCCAAGGCTGCAGTCGGAATCTTGTGTGTGCATGTCTGTAGCAGGCAGATGTGCCCGCTTGAACAGTACAAAGCTGACAGTGAGAAAGCCAGGAGGCTAAAGTCTATGTTTATATCTTTTTAGTTTTAAGTAAAAGTGGGCTGCCATACCCTAAAAACGCAATCGGGAGTGGCACATTTCTGGAAAACGGCATGCACCACTTGGAGCAATCCAGATATCTTACAAGGGATAGAGAAAGAGCTACACAGGAAGACAGTCTAATATAAAGAGAGCGAAGTAAGAGAGGAGGAGTAGAAAAATGAGGGGTACATATTTCCTAATGTGTAGAAGATTCCTGATAGGGAACACTTATTACTTTTCTCTGTTTACATGTTGCTGAATAAAATCTAGCCAAAACCAGACTCCAACTTTTTGGGGAAACACAGCAAAGCTGTCTTCTCCTTTTATTTGTGCACGAGCCATTGGCTTAACGTATATAAGGTAACTGTAACATTACAAGCATGGTAGAGGCAGGTCATCACCATAAACT
Source organism: Lithobates sylvaticus (assembly GCA_028564925.1). Classification (NCBI taxonomy): domain Eukaryota; kingdom Metazoa; phylum Chordata; class Amphibia; order Anura; family Ranidae; genus Lithobates; species Lithobates sylvaticus. Next base: position 438,922,195 of record CM053027.1, on the reverse strand, counting down.
ATGTACAATGGATACTAATCATGGAAAATTGGACAGGGCTGACCAGGAACCAACATGGCCGCATAAGGGCTTTGCTCCTGCTGCAACAATGTAACAAACTCCCCGTATCGGCTCTCCAGTAGCACAATCCACCCACCACTCTAGTGATCTGCCTCAATGAGACATGACATAGAAGAGAAAGGACAATAGGAGGCCACATAAATTAACAACCTTTTTCGTCAGGCAACCTCTCCAGCAGTGGCCGCCTGCTCTCCCCCTTTGTTGTCACATTTAGACTTGCCAGGGTGCTGCAGCAACACCAAACCCAAATTTCAGCAGACATACAGTTCAACCCCAGTTTCTGGCAGCCCAGAAAATTCAAGATTGTGGCTAGAAGGAGGGCATAGAAGACAGGAGGTGAATCCTAATGGGGACACAGGGGAGGACACTAGAGACCTGCCTGACACCATTGAAGAATTCCCAACTACTAATCAGCCTGAAATGGACACTGTCCTTAAGAACATGTGTCAGAATCCATGAATCAGACTGAGACATAAGTACAGTTAAATCTCACTTATTTAATAATAATAAAAAAAGGTAAACAGAGTAAACATAGTCAAAACATAGCCAGAGTTCAGGAACCGGAACAGATAGTCAGACAAGCCAAAATGTCAGGGAGCCAGAGATGAGCGTAGTAGAACAGCAAGCAGGATCTGGAGCCCGAAGGAATATTAGCCAAGCAAGTCTTTAACAGGAACACAGGAGAGCATCTATAGAGATGTGACCAAGGCGAAGGCAGAGATCATCTGGGCTAAATGGCTTTGGTAGGCAGGACTCACGAGCAGGATATCATCAACAGGTGAGTCACTGTGGAGAGATAGGAGCTGGCAATTAGCCGACAGCTGAGCGACCAGCTCAGAGAAGGAAGGGCTAAGCCCAGCCCTGACAGTACTCCATCCTCAATGACCCCTTGTAGTGGATATTTCGCCACACTCTTGCGCTAATAAGCGCCTTTCAATCTTATGATATAATGCGCCCTCTGATCGTATGCCTCCCTGGATCCCCAGCTCCCAAAAACAGACATTACCAGCAGCTTCACGTCATCCTCTCATCATCAGCATCCAAACCTCACCAGCCAAGCATTCCATCTATCACCACCTCAGTCTGGCTGCTTTCCATCTAAGCCCCTGGCTTCCCATTGCCCAGTAAACAGCCATCAACAGCAAGTATTCTTACATGTTCATCTCAGCCTCGGTCAGCATCATTGCCCTGTCCCAGCTCAGTGAACTCTTTTATTTAGAAAACATTCCAAGCCACACCCTCAGGGGTTTGCCTCCAACAGCTAAACCCCTCCCACAAAGGATGTGGCCTCATCTCATTCACCCAGGATGTGAATGACCATATAAGGAAATACAATACAGGGACTACAATACAGGGACAATTGTTTTCCTTCAAAAGAACCAATCACAGATGTATACATTCAAACAGACTAAACAGTGATGTACAAACCGTCTAAACTGCTTTCAATGACAACGAACAATATAAAACTATGGCTCCGTGGGCCACAATATTTATACCGTTATGCTAAAGTTCCAGTGTACACAGGGATGTTTGCTTGAAGCTATTAATGCCGTCACTGGGAAGTGGCCAGTCTCCCGGTGAGGCACAAATTAACTTCCTTAAACCAGCAAACACGTCTGTAGTGTCCATAGGAAAGTTTACGCAGCCAATGGTCTTCCGCCAACGTCTTTATGTGCGAATACGCGCCGATGAGCGCATTACAGCAAAACCGACACTGGGGGGCATCTGACAACATACATTAATATAATTTTCCATGACAGTCCCTCGTTTTTGTCATATCCTCCCCTGTGTCTCTTGATGAATTTCGATCTTCTTACACCTGGCCTTACAGTCCATAAAAAGGAAAACACGGCTTGACATGGAGACTCTGTTCTTCAGTAGAGATGACATGGTGAGCTGTAGTAGTCGCTGGTCGGTCTGGGATCCTCTGTGTCTTGTTTGCAGGTCGGGCATCTTGTTGAGAAAAATGTGGTCATCTGCTCGGGCTCTGGTCACGCGTCCAAATCAGGCAGCAGGAGCACCTCATCACGATATATATAAGGAATAGAAACAAAAACAGCATGAGTAAATATACTATGATCCGCTGCAAAAATAAAAATGAAATCACCACAGATTCCCAGACTTTTTAGAGAATTCCACCCTTCACTAGCTATAGATCTGGTTTTGCCTCTCAGGGATCCAAGCCTCATCCATATGGGCCTGAACTTTGTCACTAGTATCCCCGATTCAGGTATAACAATCTTTACTTATGAATTCCCAGGACCCCCCTTTGGATTGTGGGAACTTCCTTGTAGCTTCAACAGTTACATGAAAACATCCCATCCTCAATGGATGATACACTTTTCAATCGTTTCATAAGCTCAAGTCCCCACCGTGTACAAGCAATTCCCTTCTAGGTGTCCCTGTCATTCTTACCTTCCCTCGCGCCATCAGATCCTCGCGATCGGCCGCGACATAAGATGCTGGGACGAGATTCACCAGCACACATGAATCTCTTCCATTAGGGGAATTACTTTATAAGCTGTAGATCCGAAGCTTTACTTTATAAACTGTGGGCTATCTAGTTATCCCGATACCAAAGCTGGTGAGAACCAGAGCTATTGTCAAAATTATAATTAATTTTACCCTCTAGAAATGTATTGATAAATTCCATTTACAAATGTCTGTTTGGAGTCTTTACTAGTTTGTCACAACTCCTCACACCAATATATCTATATATCATACACCGCTGTCATCACTGGGGCACCAGAGCTCCGTGGAGACTCAGAGTAGACCCAACCATGTGTCCTGTTCACTTTCTTAGCTAGTTGGAAAATACACTTTAAAAAAAATATAAATAAAGATACTTCTCATCCTTGTTGTCTTGTTCATCAATCTTCTCTGCAACGACCGAGTCACCTGTCACCTGTCACCTGTCACCTGTCACAAACTTGGCTAGAATTAGAGTGGTTAGTATCATTGGTTTAAAAAAAATTGTCACTCAGCCCATCCTCTTCCCCCCCTTTTCCTCATCTTTACAAAGTGGAGGAAAACATACAGGGTTTAGAATGGTGCAGAGCCTCAGAAACTCCTTGGACCTGAAAAGATACTTATACACACAAGTTATTAATCTGTCAATCATAAACAATACAACATTCGTGTCCATTGGTAAATTGTCAATGACATTCCTCAAAACCGATAATAGCCAAACCCGCTGTAATCCTTACTTTCATGTTTTTACTAAAATACAACACCCACAACACGACTGTCGCGGTAGGTTCAGACTTATTCTTGTTACCACATAGAACATGAGACAGCTAAAACTTTAGACAAACATTTTGATACAAATGTGGGGGAGATATTTCATAGTTCCTAAATCAAAAATTAAAATTAAAACCAACCAGATGGAATTCTGCCTTCACTCTTAGCAAAAAAAACTACATACAATGGGACAGACATGAGAACATCTCAGAATATTGTATGGACCAGCCACACAAAGTTCTGGAATGTGCATCTGGATTTTAAGCACAGTTCCTCCTCTGAGAATCACAAAATCATGTACTACACATCCATCATCCCACTCATCATTACAGATTTCTGAAGCCAAAACTGAACTACTTCCAAAATATTTTTTATTCTGGGGTGTCGTACCACCAGACATCAAAAATACCTTCCAAAGGAAATACACCTTACTGTACCCTCTGACCATATATGTCACACTTTAAGGGGTCTCATGTCCGGAGCCCCAAACCCAGATCTCATGTGTAAGGCAGCTGTCTGACTGGTGTGGAGCCTTATTTTTTTATCTCCAACGCATGGATGGCCAACATTACCCATGACGATTCGAATCGCTTATGAAGTGTCCCTGCGTCCAGGGCACCTTGCACTAATTTTCGGATCAGTACTGCTTAGCGCCTCATTTTTACAGTACTGGCACCCAGCGTTTTCCGATTATTATACACGGCCTCCTGGTGTGCTAGCGTACTAATCCTCACATTTACATGCTCTACTACCGGTTATCGGCAGCCCCATAAATGTGTTGTCAGACAAACTACAAAACACCATGAAATCCTCCACTATTCAAAACAAATATTATGGCTTCTCTCTGTACCTTGATATTACAATAACTTTAATGCCTCCCCAAAACTGTATTACAATATAAACCTTAATTTACTTTAAAAATCAAAAAGATTTTGTCCTAATTCAAAAGACCCCAGGCCCCTCTCATCAACTTCCTGTTGCACACCTGAACAGGAAGAGGGAGGGGGAGGGGGAGTCTTGAATAGCATCATATTTTGTCTATCAAGACATTAGAAAAATCTATGGCTAACATCAGCAAATAAAAAAAAACTTTTTTTCCTGGAGTGGGTGGAATTAACCCCCATGTTAAAATCCCCCTTGACTCATATCCCCTGGGAAATCAAACCACAAGTTTTGAGACCAGAATACCACACAACAGTGCAATCAAAGCCTTTCCCTTCCATTGCAGGCCACAAACAATCAAAAGCCCCTTCCCTCCTGTGGATACATCAAAACTCATCAAACTGGTTAATTTAAATATCAATGAAGAGGAAAGAGGGAGGGAGGCTAGATTTTCAAGTGCAGGCTTAAACAATACAAGCCTAAAAAGAACAATGAATAACCATTTGAGACACTCCCATATACTTGCAAAGCTAGTTTCACTATACACAAACCCAGTCTAGATTCAAATGGAAATCAAAATTCAATACAGAAAACGCAAAAGCTTTACTTAAAAATATGTAAAAAGTACAAAAAAATAGAATTCACTTAAAAAGGAAAATCTGCACCAAAGGCTGAACACAGCAGATACAACAAGATGGCCGATGAAAAAAAACCATATCAAAGGCCAGACTTCAGCAAGATGGAGTTTTTCCCGCCAAACGAAAACAGCTAGCCTATAATAGACAAAGGCTAGGCTACAACATGAGGGATTTTTTCCCGCCGAAACTAGCACATGGTTTCACACACAAAGGAATGATGTTTGCCCCTTCCCCTATAGGAAGGCCCAGCACAACTTAAAACATACACTTTAGGAACAGTTCCACTAAAAAGTATCTCACCGCACAATTGAGAATGCACACTTAGTAACATATGCTATCCAATGAAATAACAACAGAAGGAAATGGCATATGAAAGCCAGGGTACAAAATGGCGTCGTTAACGCATGCAAAGCAGTTGTTCCCGCCAAAACTAGCACAAGCTTCCCTACTAGCCAACCCTTCTCCCCACACAATCGGACACAAATGGGACATCACATTTAACGCATAGACAAACACTTTAGGCTAACTCACATTTAAAAGTGTTAGTTACATGAAAAAGCACAACTTAAAACATACACTTCTTGTTAAACACCTAAAGTTACTCACTGTGGCATCAACTTCCATAACAAGCCAATCCTTCTCCCCACACATACACATGATCACACACATACACACGATCACACACACACACACGATCACACACACACACACACAGACATACATACATACATACATACACACACAGACATACATACACACACACACACACACACACACACACAATCAAAATTGCGGCATTATACCAAAAGACAAAACATTTGTTCTTTTTGCAAAGCTAAACTTTCCCAACGCATCAGGCAGAGAAAACGCACCCCATTTGTCTCAGGACAACAAACGTGTCTTGGACTGTGCTCTGTTCTCTCCCCCTCTCTGCCTGTGTAGAGGGAAAGCCCTGTTTGCCCCTTAAACACCTGACTCGCCATCTTAACTGTAGTGGATATTTCGCCACACTCTTGCGCTAATAAGCGCCTTTCAATCTTATGATATAATGCGCCCTCTGATCGTATGCCTCCCTGGATCCCCAGCTCCCAAAAACAGACATTACCAGCAGCTTCACGTCATCCTCTCATCATCAGCATCCAAACCTCACCAGCCAAGCATTCCATCTATCACCACCTCAGTCTGGCTGCTTTCCATCTAAGCCCCTGGCTTCCCATTGCCCAGTAAACAGCCATCAACAGCAAGTATTCTTACATGTTCATCTCAGCCTCGGTCAGCATCATTGCCCTGTCCCAGCTCAGTGAACTCTTTTATTTAGAAAACATTCCAAGCCACACCCTCAGGGGTTTGCCTCCAACAGCTAAACCCCTCCCACAAAGGATGTGGCCTCATCTCATTCACCCAGGATGTGAATGACCATATAAGGAAATACAATACAGGGACTACAATACAGGGACAATTGTTTTCCTTCAAAAGAACCAATCACAGATGTATACATTCAAACAGACTAAACAGTGATGTACAAACCGTCTAAACTGCTTTCAATGACAACGAACAATATAAAACTATGGCTCCGTGGGCCACAATATTTATACCGTTATGCTAAAGTTCCAGTGTACACAGGGATGTTTGCTTGAAGCTATTAATGCCGTCACTGGGAAGTGGCCAGTCTCCCGGTGAGGCACAAATTAACTTCCTTAAACCAGCAAACACGTCTGTAGTGTCCATAGGAAAGTTTACGCAGCCAATGGTCTTCCGCCAACGTCTTTATGTGCGAATACGCGCCGATGAGCGCATTACAGCAAAACCGACACTGGGGGGCATCTGACAACATACATTAATATAATTTTCCATGACACCCTCCACCTCAGAGGACCACCAGGCTTGAGGGTAAAACTTCTATGGAAATCATGGAGGAGGACAGGGGCATGTACGTCCGAGGATGAGACCCAAGAGCGTTCCTCCGGACTGTACCCTTTACAATGCACCAGGTACTGTATGCGCCCACGGAACCTACGGGAGTCAGCAATGGACTGTACTTCATACTCCTCATGGTTTCCAAGCTGTAAAGGGGGAGGACGAGGCACCAAGGTGGTAAAGCGGTTGCAGACCTAAGGTTTTTATAAGGAGACATGAAATACATTTGAGATACGCATATTAGAAGGAAGGTCTAATGCGTAAGCCACTGAGGTGCGAACTTTAGAGAGGGAACACGAAGTCGGAGGTTGCGAGATGACAGCCATACCCTGTCCCCAACCTGGTAGGAAGGCGCAGGCAGGCGTCTGCAGTCAGCATGGAGTCTGTACCTATCATTAGCATGTTGCAAAGCCTACTGGACTTGTGCCCAAGTGGAACCAAGACCACGAAGATGCTCCTCTAACGCAGGAATACTCTGCGGAACAAATGAGTAAGGCAACATGGAAGGTTGGAAACCATAGTTCGCCATAAACGGGGACAATCAGGAAGCATAATTCAAGGCACTATTGTGAGCAAACTCCGCCCATGGTAATAGGTCTGACCAGTTGTTATGATGGTCAGAAATATAGCAACGTAGGAATTGCTCCAAGGACTGGTTGGCTCATTCAGTCTCCCATTAGACTGCAGGTGATACGCAGAGGAGAAAGCAAACTGAATTCCCAACTGTGCACAAAAGGCTCTCCAGAAACCCACTCTCCACAAACTGACTACCCCTGTCTGAGACAATCATCTTGGGTAGCCCATGTAAGCGAAAGATCTCCCGACCATATAGCTCGATACCATATAGACAGGTGGGTCCAGGGCCTCTCTCCATTGGGTATGGGTTGTAGGAGGCCCACTGAAAGGTGTCGTGGAGTCTTACTCTGAGCACACATGGAACAGGCAGCTAAGAAGGCAGTTACATCAGCATGTAGACTAGGCAACCAGAATTGTTGGGAAACGGTCCAAAAGAGTTGATTCTTCCCAGGGTGGCCAGCAGCCTTGGTAGAATGGTAAGTCTGGAGAACGGCAGTAGGGAGACTTTCTGGGACAAACAGTGGTCACAAGGTTTCTAGGGAGGAGCATGAACCTGAGCAGCAAGAATTTTGTCGCACAAAGGAGATGTGAGACTGGTGCAAACCGTAGCCAGAATATACATTCAGGAGGAATCACAGGAACCGGAACCGACTCCATCTTGGAAGTGGAGGAAAATTGTCGTGACAAAGCATCATCCCTTACATTCTTAGTACCTAATAAGAATGAGACAATGTAATTAAAACTAGACAAGAAAAGAGACCATTGCCCCCTTCTGGGAGAGAGGTCTTTAGCCTCAGACAAGAATGTGAGATTCTTATGGTCAGTAAGAATGAGAACCGGCACAGTGGTACCTTTGAGAAGATGTCTCCATTCTTTCAGGGCTAAAATGATCGCCAACAGCTCTCTGTCACCAATCTCGTAATTGCACTCCACAGGTGACAATTTCTTGGAAAAGTAGCCACAAGGATGCATAGCGCTCTCAGAGGTAGGATGTTGAGACAGAAGGGGTACCAACTCCAGTCTCAGAAGCATCAACCTCAAGGATAAAAGGTAACATAGGATCAGGATGTGCCGACACAGGAGCAGAAACAAAGGCAGCCTTGAGACTCTCAAAGGCCTTAATGGACTCGGGCTTGACCAGAGACAAGAAGTTACGAATAAACTTCCGATAATAGTTGGCAAAGCCAAGAAAACACTGCAGCGGATGTAAACCCAGGGGTCGGGCCACTGTAGGACTGCTGAAAATGTCTCTGGGTCCATCGAAAAACCAGCAGTGGAAATGACATAACCCAGGAATTTAACCTGTTCACAAAGGAATTCACACTTATCCAATGTACAATAGAGATTGTTCTCTCTTATGTACACACGGTCGGAATTTCCGATGGAAACAGTCCGATGGGAGCTTTTTATCAGATTTTCTGACCGTGTGTATGCCCATCGGTCTTTTTCTGTCGGAATATCCTTTGGATTGAGAACCTGTTCTTAATTTTTCAGACGGAAAACCTTTCTATCGGATTTTCCGATCGTGTGTAAGCAATTCCGACACGCAAAATTCCGACGCATGCTCGGAAACAATTTGACGCATGCTCAGAAGCATTAAACTTCCCTTTTATAGTGCAGTCGAATGTTTTTTAAGGTGTGGTGTTATTGACCGTCGGAATTTGGTGTGACCGTGTGAAGGCAAGACAGTTTGAGCGAAATTCCGTCGGAATTCCGACGGGAAAACCATCAGAGCTTTTTCCGATGAGAATTCTGACTGTGTGTATGCGGCATTAGAAAGCAAAGATATCACAAAACCTACTTTGCTTCTGTCCGTGGGAAACGCCTGGGGCAGCATCTCAAAGTATATCTCAACCTGGTTGAGAAACCCTCTGCATTGGACTGAATCGCCCCCAAATCGCTGGGGAAGCGGTTTACAAATCCCTTTAACACTTCTCTCATGCATTTTATCCTATATCTTATATAGTTATTGGGATATCAAAGTGGAAGTCAATAATCTCTGATGAGTGTTAAGACATTTTCATAGCGCTATCCAGTAGCTCTCTCAATTCTGCTGCTAAGAAAAAATATATAAACTTTTTAAAGGTGTTAATTTCAATCAGTTTAAACATGGGGTTCAGCCCCTGGTCAGTGTCCTACATTTCTTTATGGCTGTACAATTGTTTTGAGACTCTTGATCACCCTAAAGAGGTTGTAAAGGCACAGGGTTTCTTACCTTCATGCATTCTATGATGTATATCTGTTTTTTTTTGGGGGGGGGGGGGGGGTTTAGCAAAAGAACTGTTGTTGTCTTCATAACCTGCCATTGTGATGCAATTGCTTTTCTATAGCAGTATGTCTCTTTTCACATTGAGGGGAGTTACATAAAGTAGTTATCACACTTTTTAGTGGTATGGCCCCTTCAAAATCCCTTTTATCTGTATTGCTGCCCTGCAGTTCTACATAATGCCAATGCCACAATACTAAATATTTGCTGGAAATGCCAGACCACACCAGAGACAATGACACATATCTGAGGAACATGTCTCCTAATCACTCTCTTCTAGGAAAACAATCCTTCAGCTGTTTTATAAATGACTGGGCAATAGGATTCCTAACACTCCTACTATTACTGCATTGTCAATGATGCTGGGCTCCTACAAACAGAACAAAGAGGGCTTATCTGTCATTCTTAAACTACATCATGCATTGTTATATCTAGAAACTGGCGCAAATCGAGTATCCCTTCACTGCTTGACTGGGCTTGTAAGATGGATTCCTTATGCCACTTGGAGCAGATGGTCTCCTGGAAAATGACAAATCAGAGACCTACAAGATAACTTGGACCCTATGCTCCCATTTCCAGCACTCATGGTTTAGGTTCAAACTATTTGTATAGAGGATCCAAGGTAGTGAAGGCTCCCTCTGTTCCCAACCTTCATCCTCTACCTAACCCTCCTCTTATCCCCCTCCCCCTTTTTTCTCTCTTCCTCCCTCTTTCTGTCTGTCTTTCCTCTTCTATTTTTATCTCTCTCTATTCTGCTCATGTCCAATGCTCATTTCTTAGTTGTTGTTGTTTCTTAGTTGTTGCCATAATACATGATGATAACTTTGATCTTCTGTATTATTACACTTACCGTGTCTGCTCACAAAAGTACTGGATACTAAGGTTGTGTTTTCCTATACTTATACTGTTTATAGAATTATGATACTACCTCTTGAAGTGAATGTACGTTACTTATTCATATTGGGCTCCATTCATAAAGCTGTATTTTCCTTTGCGGTAAAATAGCATTTTTTTTATTTTTTTTTGCAATTCACAAAAAAATGCTACAAAAATACCGCATGAGGTATTTCATTGAAGTATGCATATTTATCTCATAAAAACCTTGCGGTATTTTATCTCAGCAAGTGGGGGATAGATACAGGGGAGATGAAATATGCCTGTCAGTGCGGTCCCTGTAGCATACGTATTAATACAAAAGACAAAAAGGTGACTAGAATACCAGTCAAAGGGAAGCTGCTTTTACAGGACACATGTGGTGTATCAAAAACAACTAAGATCAATGAAGTAAATACAAAATATCTTTAAAAATGTAAAATAGTACACACATACATGAAAACCCTTCTTCCACCAATACAAAATGTGTCTTTTTTTATTGGTGGAAGAAGGGTATTGCCAGGAATCAGCGGCAAGGAGACCAGACACGTAGCTACACCCAGAAACTTAGACCAAACAAACCACATATATATCCTTAAAGTGATATTTATTTACAGTGAAACACACAAATACATACCAGCAAACAGTGAATATAAACAAACCCCAAAAGACAAATTAACAAATGAACCTAACTACTATCTATACAGTATGCAATATCTACAATAAAGGTAACAGGGATGCAAGTAAGGGAAACACGACTGGGTACAAGAGCAGGAGCAAGGCAGAGGGGTGCAAGATGGATCGGGATACAGGCGGCACAAGGATCTGGTAGCATGGGGGTAATCAACAGGATAGTGACATTCTTGGGGAAGGGAGGAGCAGCCTTAAATATCCAAATATTCTGTGGCTGATCAGAACCTGCTGTCTTCTGGGAGACACTGGCTGGTGGACACTGGAACTGCAGCCATCGGCCCAGAGAACCACAGTACCGCCAGCAGGTGAATTCAATCCTGACAGATATATATATATATACAGTATCTCACAAAAGTGAGTACACCCCTCACATTTTTGTAAATATTTTATTATGTCTTTTCATGTGACAACACTGAAGAAATGACACTTTGCTACAATGTAAGTAAAGTAGTAGCAAGTAGTGAGTATACAGCTTGTATAACAGTGTAAATTTGTAAGTAAAGTAGTAGCAAGTAGTGAGTATACAGCTTGTATAACAGTGTAAATTTGCTGTCCCCTCAAAATAACTGAACACACAGCCATTAATGTCTAAACCGCTGGCAACAAAAGTGAGTACACCCCTAAGTGAAAATTTCCAAATTGGGCCCAAAGTGTCAATATTTTGTGTGACCACCATTATTCTCCAGCACTGCCTCAACTATCTTGGGCATGGAGTTCACCAGAGCTTCACAGGTTGCCACTGGAGTCCTCTTCCACTCCTCCATGATGACATCACTGAGCTGGTGGTTGTTAGAGACCTTGCACTCCTCCACCTTCCATTTGAGGATGCCCCACAGATGCTCAATAGGGTTTAGGTCTGGAGACATGCTTAGCCAGTTCATCACCTTTACCCTCAGCTTCTTTAGCAAGGCAGTGGTCGTCTTGGAGGTGTGTTTGGGGTCGTTATCATGTTGGAATACTGCCCTGGAGCCCAGTCTCCGAAGGGAGGGGATCATACGCTGCTTCAGTATGTCACAGTACATGTTGCCATTCATGGTTCTCTCAATGAACTGTAGCTCCCCAGTTCCGGCAGCACTCATGCACCTCCAGACCATGACACTCCCACCACCATCCTCGACTGTAGGCAAGACAAACTTGGTTTTGTACTCCTCACACGCTTGACACCATCTGAACCAAATAAGTTTATCTTGGTCTCATGAGACCACAGGGCATGGTTCCAGTAATCCATGTCCTTAGTCTGCTTGTCTTTAGCAAACTGTTTGCAGGCTTTCTTGTGCATCATCTTTAGAAGAGGCTTCCTTCTGGGGTGACAACCATGCAGACCAATTTAATGCAGTGTGTGTGGCGTATGGTCTGAGCACTGACAGGCTGACCCCCCACCCCTTCAACCTCTGCAACAATGCTGGCAGCACTCATATGTCTATTTCCCAAAGACATGCTCTAGATATGACGCTGAGCATGTGCACTCAACTTCTTTGGTTGAGCAGGGCAAGGCCTGTTCTAAGTGTAATTTGTCCTGTTAAACCACTGTATGGTCTTGGCCACCATGCTGCAGCCTGCAGCTTATTTTCAGGGTCTTGGCAATCTTCTTATAGCCTAGGCCATCTTTATGTAGAGCAACAATTCTTTTTTTTAGATCCCCAGAGAGTTCTTTGCCATGAGGTCCTATGTTGAACTTTCAGTGACCAATATGAGAGAGTGAGAGCGATAACACCAAATTTAACACACATCTGCTCCCCATTCACACCTGAGACCTTGTAACACTAATGAGTTACATGACAGCGGGGAGAAAAATGCATAATTGGGCCCAATTTGGACATTTTCATTTAGGGGTGTACTTATTGTTGCCAGTGGTTTAGACATTAATGGCTCTATTGAAAAAGCCCAATCAGAGGGTGATACACATGTAGAGGGAGGAGCGGAGCCCGTGATGTCACGCAGCCACAGTGGTGAGCAGGTGGACGTATTTGTATTGCATAAAGCCAGTTTTGATTGAATATCTTGTAAGTGTATTTTAATTGGATCATTTTAATAAATGTTAAAAACGAAGAGCACTATGTATCCTCTATTTATTGTTGCATGAATGTGGAGTATCCTATAAGGAATATCGAGCAACAACGCTGGTGTGGAGGAAGGAGAGAAGCAGTAGCATTATATATGAGAGATCATTATTGCGCTCCACGTGATCCCCCTGGGAGGCTACTGATTTGAAAGTGGATACAGAGTAGCAGGTCGGATGTGGAAGAGATGAGACCATAGCTGAATGAAAGTAAAGGAATTGTTTCTGAGTCTACCTGACTCATGTATGAGGTGAGGTATAATGGCTGGTGGACATTTTTCACTTAAGCCCAATACACACTATCAGATTTTCTGCGGATTTTTGTCTTCAGATTTACCAAAACCATATAATATGAGGTCAAACCTTACAAGTTTTAATTTGTATGCAATCAGGCAGGCCCTTGCACTACATGGTTTTGGTAAATCTGAAGACAAAAATCAGCAGAAAATCTGATAGTGTGTATGGGGCTTTAGGGGTGTACTCACTTGTGTTGCCAGTGGTTTAGACATGAATGGCTGTGTGTTGAGTTATTTTGAGGGGACAGAAAATTTACGCTGTTATACAAGCTGTACACTCACTACTTTACATTGTAGCAATGTGTAATTTCTTCAGTGTTGTCACATGAAAGGATATAATAAAATATTTACAAAAATGTTAGGGGTGTACTCACTTTTGTGAGATACTGTGTGTGTATATATATATATATATATATATATATATATATATATATATATATATATATATATATTTATAATAATGTATATATTTACGACAACAGTGCCCAAGGGGCATCAAAAGACACAGAAAAATTTAAAATATTCCAACATTACAAAAAATGTACATGAGGGACTATATGAATAGTTACAGAAATTGGAACGTAACCAAGCATTCATAGGGATGAAAATGCTGATACATTTTATCTCAACGCGTTTTGCGAGACGACGCTTGCTTCCTCAGGAGAAATTGGACATTCATGTACAGGTCAAAATAGGGTTTCTTCAATCAGTCTCTATTGGATAGGGATCCCAACAGTAAAATCGGTAGCATAGCACCAACAGATATAAAAGTGCAGAAGGGGGAGTGCGCATGCGCGAGAGCTCCGAGATGGCCGCTTGACTCGGAGCTCCGCGCCATCCCAGACCAGCGGCGCTCACCGCACTGACACACGGCACTCCCGAGCCTCGGGGTAACGGGATTCGGCATCCCACAACACCGGTGACCGCTTCTATATGGACCGCTCTGGAGCCAGACGCAATTTAGGGCCGGAATTCCTCAGCTCCACCCCGCCCGGGTGTACCAAGATGGCCGCCGCAGCGGCAGCGTCTCCTCAGCCACAGGAGCAGGATTCTGCAATCAATGACAGGCAAGTCCTGGCCCCTGCTCTCCTCACCTACTCTCCTAGCCTGCAAGGATATGGCCAGCAGCCTTATACCCCGTCTCCCACGTCCACCGAATCCCTCCTGAGCCATTCATTCAGGGATCAGGCCTTCCCTCAGGCTGGGCCTGCAGACTCCCCTCACACAGGCTTTTTCCCTCATGGCCCCACAGGCCCAAACCTCTCCTATGCACCAGACGATCTCTTTCTCAGGCTGTCCGCCCTCCTGGAAAAGGGACTTGCCACCACAGCAGCTAAAATTACAGGAGAAATTAAGGCAGATCTGCAAAACATTGGATCCAGAATGGATACTATTGAATGTAGACTCGATCAAACTACAGCGGTCACTTACCAAAACTCAGATCTCATTCAAACCCTCCACGATCAGCTGGACACAGCCAATGCACGCATAGATGACCTCGAGAATAGGTCCAGGAGATACAATTTTCGGATCCGGGGACTGCCTGAATCGATAATGGATGTAGAAACAGCCACTCAGGATCTGATGCGTTCCCTGATCCCTAATATCCCCATCCCCCGCTTGGAACTGGACAGGGCCCATAGAGCATTGGGCCCGATGAGAAAAGATGGATCCCCCAGGGACATTATTGCTAAACCACACTACTATGCTGTCAAGGAGGCAGTGATGAAGCAAGCACGCACGATGTCCCAGGTTACCTGCCAGGGTCATCCCGTTCAAATATTTGCCGATCTTTCCCCCTCGACCATTCAAAGGAGAAGAAATGTTAAACCGCTGTTAACTGCTCTGACCCAGAAGGAAGTTAAATATAAATGGGCATTTCCCTTTGCAGTTAAATTCACCTATAACGGTCAGAATCACGCCTTCTCCAACTTTGCATCGGGCGAGAAACTGCTCCTCCATCTCAAGCTAATTTCACAGGAGACAGATATGGAGACCACCACTTCCTCTGCGGGATCAAACAAACGTCCTCCACCGAACAGTCCGCAAGAACCGCTTTGGAACAAGTCCAAGACCCGAAGATCGTCACGCAAAGGCCCTCCATGATCGACTGGAATTCTCCTCTATTTGAAGTCCCGCCAAGTGCTACACTCACATCCTTGTTTTGACTTTTCTTCTTGTTTTGTGTCGCTCATGTTTTTACTTTTACTACTTCTAGCCGTATGGCTCACAGGATGAAGTAGAAATGTTCCCCCCCCCCCCCTTTTTTTTTTTTTTTTTTTTTTTTTTTTTTGAGGGACTGCCTTCAATGTCACGCTCCAAGAACTGCCGAATTGCCCCTGCCTTTGTTAAGATGAGAAATCTCATCATCTGTTGGGTTAATCGACCTGAATCCAATCCTTATATTCTCAGAATTTTGGTGTCACCCCCTCCCCCCCTGTGGAAACAGGGGGGAGGGGGGCTGATATTGATAGGCAGATGTGAGGGGGTGGCCTGGTCTGCCCTCCTGCGATTTTCCCTTTTGCTGACGGTGGTCAATGTTATATTGCTGTTTTTGTTTGCTGCTTTGTTTGGGCTGCTCCTAGAGCCCATATTAATGATTTCATAGGGTGCCCTGGTCTGGGATGGTACCCATGTGCCTCCACCTATCCCTTAATCACCGGCTGGTCCTTGAGGGATAGGTTCTCCAAGGTGATATACCTGGAGATATTGCCTAGTGCAACTCTTCTCACGGATTTACGTGAGATGTCTCTGTGGAGATTTTCTCCCCCTCAGGGCTCCTCTACCCCCCGGGGAGTAAAGTCTCCTTACTCTCTTTCTTCTATCTTTCTTCTCTTTTCTTCGCTTTCCTGTCATGAGCAATGCCTAATATCTTTATTTTTTGCAGACCACGTCTCCTTTGTGACGTTCCGAACTGATTGTTTCCCGGTACTCAACATCAACAGTCGCACCATCGGGCTTGCTCCACGTAGGGCCCCACAGGTAAGTGACATTGGATTCGGTAGCTTCTCTCTCCCCTGGTTCCATGGCTGATCAGACTAAGAAGACCCTAAAGGTCGCTACTCACAACACGCAAGGCCTGAACTCCCCTCTCAAACGCAAAACATTGTTTAACACCTACAAGTCTTCAAAATTAGACGTAGTCCTCATACAGGAGACCCATTTCCCAATCCGGTACAATCCCAATTTTCTCCACTCCCATTTCCCTAATTTTTATCTGGCCAATGCTCCCAACAAAACCAAAGGGGTGGGCGTTCTATTTGCTAAATCTTGTAATTTCACCTGGATGGCAGACAAAAAAGACCCGGAGGGCAGGTTCATTCTTGTGAAGGGGACCATAGAAGGGCATGTATACTCCCTAATTTCGTACTATGCTCCCAACAAAGGCCAAACCGCCTTCTTTAAACATATGTTTAAAACACTAGCTCCCTTATTTGAAGGAACAGTCATTTTTGGTGGGGACTCTAACACAGCCTTTGACCAGGGCTTAGACAGAAATAAACCCCCGTCTTCCCAATTGACAAGACCTACCAGGGAGAGCTTGAGAATTGCGAAAATAATACATGCACAAGGTCTGTCTGATGTTTGGAGGGAACTCAATCCTTCTAAGCGGGACTATACGCACTTTTCACACCCACATAACTCATATGCACGCATTGACCACTTGTTGGTTGCGAACCGAACTGTTCACTTAATTGAAAAATCCTTTATTAAAGACACGGTGCTTTCTGATCATTCATTGGTAGTCATGTTTATAAAAACCCAATCCTCAGAGCCAAGCCAAAGACAATGGAGGCTTAATGAATCTATTCTCACAAACCCGGTCCATGTTAATACGCTAGATAAGGCACTAAAAGAATACTTCTTACTCAACAAAGTGGAGGGAATATCAGCGGAAACTTTATGGGCTGCCCACAAACCCTTTATCAGAGGAGAGTTCATCAAGTTGTCTGCTCAACTTCACAGAGAAAGGAAAATAGACATAGAAAGACTGGAGGGCCTGTACACACAGTTGAAAGCTCAACATAAACAGGATCCTTCCACCACCACGACGACACGACTTGACAAAGTCAGGCTGGAACTCAATTTAGCACTCACAGTCAAGGCTGAAAAGCAAATTAGATGGAGTGGGAATAAATTTTATACCCATGGGGATAAAATGGGGTCAATGCTGGCCGCAAAGCTAACGCCCAAACTCCGATCCTACACCATGCCTAAACTTAGAATCCCGGGATCAGGTACGTCCTCTAGCCCCCCAAAAATTCTAGACGCTTTCCATTCGTTTTATGCGGATCTCTACAGCCCACACACAGCTGGGTCTGAAGATGCCCTAACCCAATTCCTGGCGGACCTTCCCATTCCTACACTGTCCCCTGAACACAGGGAGGAAATGGAAGCTCCCTTCACGGAAGAGGAAGTAATGGGTGTGATTAAGGAAATGAAATTGGGTTCAGCTCCGGGACCAGATGGTCTCTCGAATCCGTACTATAGGACATTCACCGAAACACTAGTGCCGCATTTAACACAATTTCTGAACTCCAAAACTAAAGGGGACCCTCTTGACCCGCAGCTCAACACAGCATTTATTACAGTTATCCCCAAGCCAGACAAAAATCCGGAAGAAGTTGGAAATTATCGGCCCATATCCCTAATTAATTGTGACTTGAAAATCTTAACTAAATTGTTAGCTATTCGTCTAGCGACTTTTGTGAATAAATATATTCATAAAGACCAAGTAGGGTTTATCCCTGGTAGGCAGGGTCCAGATCAGATAAGACGGGCGATAGACATAGTCTCTATTATGCAAACAAATTGGTTGGGAGGCCCCAAACAGCGGGGAATGCTGCTGTCACTCGACCTTAGCAAAGCCTTCGATTCGGTTTCCTGGCCTTACTTATTTGCTATACTTGAACGATGGGGCTTTGGCACGCATTTCTTGGGTATACTGCACGCGCTTTACTCTAACCCCACGGCCCGTATCAAAATCCAAGGGTTCCTTTCTAAATCTATCCCTATTCAGACAGGTACGAGGCAAGGCTGTCCTCTATCCCCTCTCATTTTTGCAATAGCTATTGAAACTCTGGCCATCGCAATCCGCCAGAATCCAAACATTCAAGGGGTCTCTTGTGGCCCACATATCCACAAATGTGGATTGTTTGCTGATGACATTCTCCTATTTATCACATCTCCTATAACCTCCCTTCCAAACATCTGTAAAACACTAGAGGACTTTTCCATTGTCTCGGGCCTGAAGGTGAACTATTCTAAATCCACGGCTATGAATGTCTCCCTTCAGTCGGAAACAGTGGACCTGCTAAAAAACTCCTTTAAATTTGCGTGGAGTGATTCTTCCATCAAATATTTAGGCATTAATCTAACATCCAAAACGGAATCCCTGTATGCTTCTAACTACCCCCCCATGTACCGGAAGCTGGAGGCAGATATGACAGCCTGGTCTAAACACAACCTTTCATGGTTAGGGAGGCTTCACTCTATCAAAATGACACTACTCCCTAGACTGTTGTACTTGTTCCGTTCGCTCCCGATGCCCATAAAGAAAGACCACATTACAGCATTCCAAAGTAAAGTACTGAAATTTGTCTGGGGGAAGGCGGGATATAGAATAGCTCAAAGAACACTGTACTTACATAGGAAAAAAGGAGGCCTAGGTCTTCCCCATTTCTATAAATACTACCAGGCTGCAAGACTAGCTCAGTTGTCAATCGTCTATACTAGATCGGAAAAACCAGATTGGGTGAATATAGAAAAACTAGCTACGCCAAGTTTCACTCTTGACTACCTTCTATGGCACCCTCCAAGGGAAAGGCCCCCGATATTGGCCCCAACTCTGTCACACTCACTCGCCCTTTGGGATTCATTGCGGACTTCGGATACTCTGGTCTCCTCGTACAAGCCCCTTTCTCACCTCTTTAATAACCCACTTTTTCCTCCCGGGAAGAATGCATTAGCCTTCAAATGGTGGTTAGACAAGGGTCTGTACCGAATTGGTCATTACTTCACAGCAGCGGGCCCTTTCTCCCGCAGCCATTGTATTTCCAAATTAGATTTACCTAGTTCGGAAATCTATAGATCTCAACAAATTATTCATTTCCTTCAATCTATATGGAAGGACAAACCTCTGCCTCCAAAGTTTACCGATTATGAAGCTTGGTGCGGACAAGCCATGGACCAGCGGGGGGGGATATCTATAATCTACATGTCACTTATCTCTTCGAACGCCAAAGAAGCTCATATGAGGGCCTGGGAATCCGACTTTAACTTTCATTGGGAGTTAGGTAAATGGCAAACTGCCTCCTTCTCTTCCTTCAAAAGCATCCTCAATACAGCACTTATGGAAGCCAGCCTTAAAGTACTCATGCGATGGTATTACACCCCATCTAGACTAGCCTCCATCTTCCCAACAGCAGACCCCACGTGCTTTAGAGGATGTAAACATGTGGGCACAATGGCCCACGTATGGTGGGAATGCCCAAGGATACGCCTCTTCTGGCGCCGTATATTCAATTTAATAGATAAACTTGTTGGTAGTCGGATTCCCAGGACCCCAATGATTGGGCTCTTAAATGATCAAATACCATTGCTCTCTAAACCCTCTAGGAGACTGATACACTTTATCTTGCTAGGAGCCAAGCTCACTATTGCTAGGGCTTGGAAAACACCGACAGTTTCGTTCACTGCAGCAAAAAGGAAGATTTCGTGGATAATGTCACAAGAAAAGCTATCCAGTATATTACTAAATACCACTGTAAACTTTGATCTGGTTTGGGAACCCTGGGCCCAACACGTAGGGCTCACATTAGTTCCCTCCTCATGACAGAACCTATGACATCTCAGTGTATTAGGCGTTGCTCTCCTCTCTCTTTCTCTTCTGCTCACCCTGAGCTTTCCTCCCT
This sequence comes from Lithobates sylvaticus, assembly GCA_028564925.1. Taxonomy (NCBI): domain Eukaryota; kingdom Metazoa; phylum Chordata; class Amphibia; order Anura; family Ranidae; genus Lithobates; species Lithobates sylvaticus. The sequence goes on along the minus strand of CM053027.1, from coordinate 438,901,781 downwards.
TTCCTCTTTTGTTCCCCTTTTCTGTACTCTATTCGTAACTTGCTCAGACTTGTGGTCCACACATTTAAATCCTCAGGAAGACCCTACATAACTTGTCGTGATCATTGATTTATTCAGTCCTGAGCTTCTAGTAGACTTTAGCTCTCTGCTATGGCCCCAGACTATGCCTCGGCTTGGTCGCTAGACTTCGACTGATGGGTGGGGTTGGGATCTCCCCGTCCGGCACAGCATGTTCCCGTTAGGGGTGCCGGATGGGGGGCTTTCCACCCTAACCCCTTCCTTCCCCTTTTTTTTCCTAATTTTATGATGCATAGTCTATTTCTGTACTCAGGTCTGCTGGATTTCCTACCAGTTCTCAAGATATATGGTACTTATGTGTCTTCCTTCCACTGTATTCTCTGAACACAGGACCTCATCTCAATTGTTATTGTTATTTTGTTCTACTGTTTCATGTTTATATACCTGCTGCATTTTTCCAAAATAAAAAATTTTCGAAAGTAAAAGTGCAGAAGGGTACAACAAACTACCCCAGCTGGTCCTCACTGTCCCTCCCGGGAGTTGCGAGAGGGGGGTAGAGAAAACCAAGGCCAACCACTGAAGGTTCCCAGATTGCTATGGGAGAATAGGCAATCAACTTTCCAAAAGCTTCATACAATGTGGCCGTGTTAATAGAAGAAGTGACTGATCCCCAGCAGAGGACAAGCTATCTACTCAGTGTGTTTTTTTGTTTTTTCTTTCTTTTCAAATATTTTATTGAATTTTATCATTTACAACAAATTTCAATTACAGAGCATGTGCAATAATACAATAGGAATAGACATAAACTTTCAGAAAAGCTTGTCCTATTAAAGGTAAATAATAATAATTAACACATTGGGTTGTAGGATGTACATTATATAACATTAAGTGTCATAATCATAGCTTCATTACAGCTATTTGACAACAGTTAATATTGAAAGCTTAAATTAAATGAGATAATATGACCGGATCATCAATGAAGAGAATAAAGGGGAGTGAGCCTATAAAGAAATATAAAGGCAAGGTGTTGTAGAATAGCTGGGGGAATATATTGGGTTATATCAGGGCCAAGTTCCTACTTTTTGCTTGGCTTTATCTGGTTTTTAAATTCAAGAATCCCAGCCATTCAAAACATCTGCTGCTGTTAGTAGATCAAGTAGATGAAAAAGGAACAAATTTAGTGGGGGGATTGGGCATGGGAGGCAGAAGGAGGGAAATGCCAAGGGGGACCAATGGCTTAGAGAACCAGGTGGAGGTGATCATAGTAGCGGGGTGGGTACCATATACTCTCAGGGAAGAAGTGGTGAACAGTCAAGACCAGGGGGTAAGTAATGTTTAATCCAAGGGCTCAATAAGGATTCAAATTTAGAAACTTTGTCTAGCAGGATTGTTTCAGTTTTTGCATGAATCATGGATTGTGTGACTCTTTGTTTGACTCACACTTTACAAAGTGAGTTTGATTTCCCCGCTTTTGCTATAGTTTGTTTAGCTGCCGTGGTTATAAAAAGTAGTAATTTGAGATGACGGTGTGTTATGATTTGTGGTTTACTACTCAGAAGTGCTACTGAGGGATCAGGTGTTAAGGTTACATGGAACATGGTGAAAAGAATTCTGACGATTCCCTCCAGATATGTACATGAGAACCTGGGGTAGTACAGCCTCAAAAACAGTGAGAGGGATATTGAGGGAGAAATTTAGATATTCTGGTTGAGACCAGGTACCATCTGGTTAGTACCTTATCATTTTTTTCAAGAGCCACTATATTTGGTGTGGCTGATTTAGTTGCTTGCTAGATTTTTGTCCAATCTAGTACGTTTGGTTGAAGATGAAGGTCAGTTTCCCATTTGTTTGTGTAGGTTGGAGGAGAAGAGGTTACGTGAGAGAGTAATTGTACATAAATGGCAGAAATAAGTCCACATCTGTGGGGGTCAGATTTGCAAGCATTTTCAAAGACCGTGAAGTCAGGGATTTGTGTGTCAGTGGGTATGTTGTGTTTCAAAAAAAAAAAAAAAAATTGGAGGTATCGAAAGGTTTCTGTGGATGGAAAAGAATGTGTTTTGCATAAGTCTGGAAAAGGTATGATATTTTGGAATTTGAAGAAATGGTGAACTCTGATCAAACCTACATCTGACCATGCTGAAAAAGACTTTTAGGGAGGACCAGGCTGGGTAGACGGAAGGGTTATGTAGGAAAGAGAGGAGGGGATTTTGTTTTGATTGGAGTCCAAATCTGGTTTTCATTCTGTCACAAATTGAAAGGCTATGTTTGGTAATAGTTTGGTAAAATAATTTGATTTTTTTCCGCTGTGTAGGAGCTAACCATAGTAAATTTGCAATAGATAGGGGATCACAGTCGACTGACTCCAATGATACCCATAGTGGAGTTTCCTTTGTGGCATATTTGGGTAATTGTGCTATCTGAGCTGCATAATAATATTTGGTGAAATCTGATACACTTATGCCGCGTACACACGAAGGGACAATCCCGCGGGATTATCCTCTGGACTCAAGTCCAGCGGACAATCCCCTCGTGTGTGGGCGTCGGCGAACTTTTTGGCGCCAAAAGTCCGGCGGACTAAGTTTTAAGTTTTGTTTTAAAATTATCCGCTGGACTTGGCAGTCCAGCGGACAATCCCGCCATTAGTAGGCTAGTCCGCCGGACTTTTTAAAATGAACAGACTTGCCGCTCATCGGCAAGTCCGTTCATTTAGCACGTGACTTCAGGTTACGTAGCTAGCATAGGCAGTCAATGCCACCGCGCTAGCTCCGTGACCTGGCATGGATTTAAAGGGACTCCCTACGCCGAAAAAACGGTGTGGGGGTCCCCCCAAATCCATGTCAGACCCTTATCCGAGCACGCAGCCCGGCAGGCCAGGAAAGGGGTGGGGACGAGCGAGCGCCCCCCCTCCTGAGCTGTACCAGGCCGCGTGCCCTCAACATGGGGGGTGCCCTGGGGAAAGGGGGGCCGTGCGGCCCCCCCACCCCAAAGCACCTTGTCCCCATGTTGATGAGGACAAGGGCCTCTTCCCAACAACCCTGGCCGTTGGTTGTCGGGGTCTGCGGGCGGGGGCTTATCGGAATCTGGGAGCCCCCTTTTATAAGGGGGCCCCCAGATCCCGGCCCCCCACCCTATGTGAATGAGTATGGGGTACGATGTACCCCTACCCATTCACCTAAAGTGTAAAATGTAAAGTAAAGAAACCACACTTTTGAAAAAATAATTTATTGCACTGCTCCGGGGGTCTTCTTCCGTCTTGGGGGTCTTCTCACCGGACTCCTCTGCCATTTACGTAGCTCTTTTACCGAGCGGAGAAGTCCGGCTACCTTCTTCGTCGTCGCCGCCGTCGTCTGGGGGTCTCGATCCGCCTTCGGGGGTCTTCGGGGGTCTTCCGGTGTCTTCCGGGGTCTCTTCTGTTCTTGCCGCTGTCGTCGCTTTCTGCGCCGCCTTCTTCTTCCTCCTTCTTCTTCTTGTTCTTGTTCTTGTTCTTCTTCCTCCGATGTTGACACGTCGCTCCCTCTGGCCGGAATGGCAGAGCCGCGCTGTGCTGGGACTTATATAGTGACAAGGGGACAGGGTCACATGCTCATGTCACATGGTGACCCCGCCCCCTTGTGATGTCACAGTCCCGGAGGAAACAGGTAGGGATTCGATGAGAGCGGGCTGTATATGCCGGAAGTGTAGCTCAGTGAATATTGTCACCAGCTTGTCTGAAGGGAATACATTCAGTTTGGTCTTTGTGGATCAATGTTCCTATTATGGGATTAAGTTGGGTTGCAAGAATTTTGGCCAATATCTTAATATCTAAGTTAAGTATAGATATCGGTCTGTAATTTGACCATGAGGTATCGTCTGTATTCAGTTTAGGGATCAGCATTTTTCTTGTTCAAACATGTTATTAAAGAATATAGAACAAAGAACAAAGGGCATATGATACAGAAGCAAAGGAGGGAGGTCATCCCCCATGTACAGAGGGGGGTGGAAGTTACACAGAATCTAATAAGACAACAGGGATGCAGCCCACTTTGAAAAAAAACAACTGTATCAGCATTTTCATTCCTATGGCCCTTTGTAACTATTTATATATTGCCTCATGTACATTTTTTGTAATGTTGGAATATTTTAGATAAGTCCTTTGGGAACTGTTATTGCGTATATAAGTATACTTTCAGGGACTGAGACACAGCATGCCAACACACACCAGCCATCCCATGTGAGGGTATATATATATGTGTGCAATTTGTAAAACAATTTCCCCAGGTAACCTCTGGAGGAACCCATAGGGTTCTATGAAATCCTGGTTGAGAAACCGTGTTTTAAAGTAATTCTTGCTGTGATATTTGGCAAAGCCATTGCTATATCTTTGGACAAGTCTGTTTTTTCTTGTTAGAGAATAGCAATTGTCATTATCTGATGTTCTTGAAAATGTTACCCTGGCATCCATCTGTCAAACCTTTAAATCGGTGACACCCCTCTCCTAGCAGCTCAAGTTCCACATCTTTGTAAGAGTACTGAAGCTGAACCAGATGCTACACAGTCTTACACGGAGTCTAAATATTTGATAACAGTCATATTATTGTGCATGTCTCCTTTCTATAAGGTGCCCCCCTGGGTGTGGCCTCCTGACATTGCATAGATGTCATGTCTACTCTCCCAGCCCACATTACCGGCATGTAAATTACCAACCATATTGGGTCCCACATTGACCCTCCACTCTTCTCTGACCCTAGACGATGTCACGATGGCCTACCCTTAAGGCAGCACTCTTCACCAACTAGCATTACTAATTCTACTAACTCTACTCTCTGTATCTTTCTATGCTAGTCTGCTTCAACTACCCCCTAGCTGGATATTATATGTTGTCATCATTGTGACTTGTGAACTACTACTGTTATGCTTTACTGTTCTCATGCCCCTTTCAGGGCATTATGTTGTATATGTGAAAAATCCAATAAAACTTTGGTTAAAAAAAAAAGAAAAAAGAAAAGTTTTTTCATATGACATTTGTTCTTGAGAGGGATTGGACCACTGTGATATGCATGTACATTGTATTATGTTTGGAGTGATTGGGAGGTTTGCAGCAAGTGATCTGGCAAAATGACCATAGAAAATAGATATATTTAACTACATGTAATGGGGTGGATTTACTAAATGTAATGGGGTGGATTTACTAAAAGCACATAGACAGAGGACTTTGCACGTGCAGTTACTCCAGAGTTTAGTATATGAGGGGGATCTCTGCTGACTTCCATCATCCAAATATGTGCAAGCAAATATTCATTTTTTTAATTGTCCTGAATGTGATTGGGTATGCCTTGTAAAGGTAATCCCGAGTGTTACTCTGGGTTAATTTTCAGTACCAATAGCTGTAAACCTGAGACACACTCAGGATTGCATTGCAGTATCCAGGTACAGTTACTTACCTTGTTCCTAGGATCCTGCAATGTCCTCCCGCTGTATCCTCCGCCGAATCCTCCGCCTGATCAGCGCAAAATTCAAAAAAGTACAAAAAACATAACACACACAATACATTGTAATCTGTAGATTACATTACTGTTTTAAATCATTTCACCTCAGTTTTGTCCCTAGTACTTTGTCCAGTGCCCTGCCTGCACTTTTATATTATATATACTGTTCTTTCTGCCTGGAAACTTGAGAACGTCCATGGCATCCAAAAAATGTCCCTCTATGTCAAAAGCAGTTTTAGTGATTCGTGAGGAAATTCATCATCATACACTGAAAATTCAGCATTAAACACTGAAAGTGACGACAGTTCTGCGACTGAGCTCAGTGATGTGCGAACTTGGTGCTCTATTGACTGTGGTACGGATCACACAGCACTGAGCTCAGTCGCAGAACTGTCGTCACTTTCAGTGTTTAATGTTGAATTTCTACTATCGCTCAATTCTGTAAGTGAATCTAATTCCCTATCACTGTTTTCTAGCTGGTCTAAAACCGATTTTGATGTAGAGGGACGATTTCCATTGTCCCGATTGTGACGTCGGACTTTGTGCAGTCCCATGTTTCAAAATGTTTCATACCCGGGATTCTTACTAAACCAATATGCAGTGTCTAGTATTACAGTGACTAGTAATATTGCACCTTTGTTTGGACAAATTTCAGTGTTTTTGATTTGATTACATTATTCTTAATCAGATTATTTTTATTTTTGTATGCAAACAAATTATCCAAACAAAATCACATAAACCAAACAGACACTACATACCCTATTTCTTGGAGTATAAGGAAAAAAAAAGAAAAAAAAACTTTAATGCTTAGAAGCACTGAGGGTGGCCACAAAATACAGCTTTCACAGAAAAAGGGAAATCCAAAAACCTATATATTTACCCATAAATACCTATATTAAGATGGTCACCTACAGCCCAATATCTGATATTACAATATGCATACATACAAATTGGTCTATACTGATGCCAGGGACATATACTAAAGCCACATTGACCAAATAGCATCAAACTTATTCATGGTGTTCCTTAAAAAATATGTATGTTTTTCAAATATCATTATCCTATTAATGTCTGAAATCCAGTCAGATACAGTTGGCGGATGGGGAGAGGTCCACTTAAGGGCAATCTGTCTGCGGGCAAAAAAGAGTGCTTGCCTATAGAAAAAGTATAAGTAGAGATATCACAATAGCCCAATAGGCACATAAGTGGTTCAGTCGAAAAATTGATATCCAGTAGTCCATTTAACCTCCCTGACGGTATTCCCGAGTGTGGCTCGGGGGGGATTTTCAGTACCAAAAGCAGTAACCCCGAGCCACACTCGGGATCGCATTGCAGGATCCAGGAAGAAGTTACTTACCTTGTCCCCAGGATCCTGCAATGCCCTCCCCGCTCTGTGTGCGAGCCGTCCTTCGCCGGATCTATTACAGTGCCGAGCTCCGTTCCCTGCGAGCCTTGTGACACATGGGGACAGAGAACGGCGCCAAATTCAAAAAGTAAAAACACAAAACATATACAGATTACATTACTGTATCAATTTATTTCACCTCCCTTTTGTCGCTAGTGCTTTGTTCAGTGCCCTGCATGCAGTTTTTATTATAAATACTGTTCTTTCTGCCTGGAAACTGGAGATTGTCCACAGCAACCACAAAATGTCAGTTTACGTCAAAAGTGCTTTTAGACCAGTTAAAACAGCGATAATAAATTAGAATCACTTGCAGAATTGAGCGATAGTGATTTGTGGGGAAATCCGTCATCAAACACTGAAAGTAATGACAGCGACAATTCTGTTTTTGATTTGATTACATTATTGAATAATTTTTTATTATTATTATATTATTATTTGTTATAATTATTTATCGCTATTTATTATATTATAATTTCAGTGTATGAGAGGGTGTCTTAATTTTATCTACTAGACTCTGGTTTGGACAGATTTAAGTGAGTTAGTCCTAAGAATTACAGACCTACAATATAAAATGCCAAACTTCAATGCAAAATAATTGTACCGCTTTCAGCACCTAAAATCCGACATAATCATACCACCAGGGAGGTTAATGTACCAAACACCTCCGCCCAGTATTTCTGGAGTTTAGGACACTGCCAGAGAAGATGTATCAACGTACCTGTGTTACCACATCTAGCACAGGCTGGCTCTGATCTCAGGCCAATGGTATGCAAAAAATTAGGAGTTTTTTAAGCCCTATGAAGGATAAAGATCTGGGTCACCCTGTGTGATGGAGAGAGGGATACTCAAGGCAGAGACCAGAGAGCATCTTCCCAGACCTCTTCCGGAATGGGAAGATCCTGTTCCATTCCGGCCCTAGAGCGAATGGGAAAGTTCAACAGAAACCTATCTAACAGCACCCTATATGTAACAGAGGTAAAACCTTTTGTTAACCTTGCTTGTACGATCTTGTCAAAAACAGGGGAAGGGGGAAAGAGTATTTCAGCGGACGAAAACTGAGCATGCAGAGTATGTCTCAATTGAAGGAATTGATAAAACCAATTTGATTGTAAAGGGAACTCTCCCCTTAACTCCTCAAAGGATTTAAAGCGGAAGTAAACCCATCCATAAAACAGTTTCATTTTCGGCATGAGCCGGAAATGTAACACTATTATTGATTGTGCTATCAACCAAACTATCAAGCCATCCAATGGCTGGTGTCTAAACTGATCACATGTACAGCATCATGGCAGTAGATTAAACAGAGGCAAAGATGACAGCTTCCTTGGCTGAAAACGATAGGGGGGTTTACTTACACTTTAAGAAAACCATTCTCATACCGATGAACTAACGTTGTTATTCCTGATTTTTCCCACCTTTGAAAGCTTCTAAGAACTGAAAGTTGGAGGAGTCTATCATTTTCCCATATCAGAGTATATCTAGTGGGGTATAAAATACCCATCATTTTTTTGACTGTATCCCATATTTTACACATTAAGTTACAGGTGGGCATATCCATACATGAAACACCCTCTCTTACCCCGTCTAGAACATATAGTAGTGACCGACCCTTAAATACATAGGAAAATAATCGTCGAGCAGGAAGGGGTAGCTCTTCAAGCTCCCATCCAGCAAAATTCTGTAGTTGTGATGCAAATAAATATATCCTTGTGTTAGGAACTGCCAGTCCACCCGCATTTTTGGGATGTTGAAGAGTCTCCAATTTATTACCAGGGGTTATATTCCACCATATTAAATGCCTAAATATACTATTAATCTTAGTAAAACTCAGTAAAGGTATAGAGATCAGAGCATTATGTAAGAAATACAGAAGCTGAGGCATCCATATCATCTTAAATCGGCCTAATAACGAGAGAGGAAGTTTATTCCAGATTTTACTTTGGTCTTGGAATCTAGCGAGTAATAGAAGTATGTTGTCTACAATATACGACTCATAAATAGCTATACCCAAATATTTTATAGAAGACACAACCCTGAACTGAGAAAGTGAGGATGGTACTGGGTCCTGGGGGAGATCTAAGAGCTTCAACGCGGACTTCTCCCAATTTATACCTAACCTGAAAAAGCTGAATCCCTTAAGATATTTCATTATTGCCGGTAAAGATGAGCAGATATTGGTCAAAAAAGAAGAAGATTGTCGGCATATAATGATACCTTTTCCTCCATATCTCCCCTAATCAGACCAGTAACATCAGATGAAGCCCACGTAAGACAATCCAAGGGCTCTATAGCTAGGGCAAAGAGCAGGGGGGACAATGGGCACCTCTGCTTAGTGCCCCGGCAAAGTCTGAAACTAGAAGATTGGAGGCCGTTAACCCTAACTGTTGCCTTAGGAGCTTCATACAACATTTGATTACATTATTGAATAAAATGTATTAATATTTTTTATAGTTATTTATAGTTATTTATTATATTATAATTTATGATTTCGTTTGTCAAACTTTTTCATACCCAGGATGTCAACTAGACTCTTGTTTTGAAAGATTTAAGTGAGTTATTCCTAAGAATTAGAGGCCTACAATATAAAAACGCAAAATTTCAATGCAAAACAATGTACCGCTTTGACATTCAAAAATCAGACATAATCATACCGCCCGGGAGGTTAAAGTAGAACTATAGTACAACTTTTTCTTCTCATTTTTGGATAGAATAAAGGAGGGTTTTGTCCCATAGGAAGATTTCCCCTCTATTAGGGTCCTTTCACACTGGACGGATCTGTATTGATCCGCCCCGTGAAGATCCGCTGCTCAGCGGGGATCGCTCAGCTGATCCCTGCTGAGCCGGCGGATGACAGGGCGGTCCCTGCACACTGTGCAGGGACTGCCCTGTCAGATCTCCGCTCTCCCCTATGGGGGAACGGATGAACACGGGCCATCTGTCCGTGTTCATCCGATCCGCTCTGCAGACGGATGGAAAAATAGGGTTTTCCTCCGTCTGCAGAATCGAACAATAGCGGAGGCGGACAATAGCGTGTGTCAGCTCATCCGCTGACACCCGCTATCCCATAGGGGTACATGTATGTCCGTTTTTCATCCGAAAACGGATGGATGAAAAACGGACATATGCTCCACATGTGTGAAAGGGGCCTTACTGTTCTGGGAACAATCCAAAACTTGGGACTTTCTTTTACTTTCAAAAATAGAGAAGGTAAATCTCTCTATTGGGGGCGCAGACAACAATAAAAACCTGATAGGTATTCTAATCCACCTCCACTCTATCCAAAACTAAAAAAAAAGTTTTTTCCTTTAGTTATACTTTAAGAAAATCAACCCCAATGATTTCCATATTTAGGTTTTTATACATTACTGTTTGTAGAATTGATCCAAAAAGGCAGAGACTACTCAAAATTGGCTATTTTTACATTCCTTAAATACCACATGCCTGAACCACTACTTATTTACTGCATGAATTTAATAATTTATTTCCTTGTGTGAATTGACTTTGACCCCTTTTCATGCTGTATCTACTGACAGTTTTGAGCGTTTTGCAGTAAGTACTTAGGGAATATGTGTTCGAACACTGCATGCAATATGGTTCTGTGAATGGAGCTCATTGCCCTTTATTGACAACACATATTATCTACAATATGTTTTGGGTATGTTTCTGTTTGTACTTTTTTATTATGCAAAATGTCAATAAAAATATATTACACATAAAATGTTTTTTACCTAATTCAGAAAAGCTTTGCAATAGTTTCAGAAAGCTTTCTGATGCATGCTCCAGATTCAGGTAATTCTTAATGCTGCCACTTAGAATCTGCCACTATAGCTGCAACAATTTAAAAATAATTGTCTGATCCCCACCACCCTAAAGCAATAACATATCAAAGCCACGTACCAATTAGCGGAGACCGAGGAGACAATCACTAACCCCTCAACCCCTTCTGACCCTCCTTCTCCAGCCCCATCCCCTTCCCCCCCCACACCTCCCCTCGCATACCACCCTGACCCTCTACCCCCCTGCCCCTCACCATCCACCAAAACCCAGTATTGGTATCTGTTTCGACTCGGGTGCCCTAATTAAACCACCCGACCAGCAACCTCATACACCTTCAGACCGAATTTTCATACAGACACCCGCGCCATTACTCGCAATCTCAGATTCTCCCTTGAATAGTTTCTCCACAAGACAGGACAATGTGCTATGGTACTTGAAAATACTCATTCTAAGGTTTATTCAATATGACTCATCTTACCATACCTAACACTTAATCCCCATCTGGATCCTATACTAAATGCATAAGAAAACCTAGATGATACCAGGATGTTGAATATATCCTGTATGTTTTCTCACAACAACCATTGTTCATTGTTCATTTGTTCACTTGTTATCTGATTTCTAAACGGATGTATGATGATTCTGTAATCTTGATTTATTGACTTTTTCTTCAATAAAAATGTATTTTTGAAAAAAAATAAAAGAATTGTCACCAGTTTGCAGATAAGCGAACTGATGGTAATTAAGACCAACTTAGAGTTGGTGTACACAGAGATGCCAGTGCTCAGAGTGGAGCATTTTGTGCTGGGAAGCTGTCATGAAGCGCCGGCATCAATGCACCTGATGACTCATATATGGTTCCTATCAGCTGTCAGCTATGAGATTCCCTGGCTGACAGCTGATAGTGGAGGGAATGCCAGTTGATGTTATAATGCAAATATGGTAATGACTGTATATGAACAATGAAGTTAGCCAGCATCCCTGTTCCTTTATTGGCTGCTGGGCTAACATCCCCTAGCTAGCAATGGGAAATACTGGGGATGAAGTGCCTGCAATATGAATATTCCAGCCTCAGTGCCCCCCCTCCCCCATCTATGGGACAGATTAATGTACCTATTTTGCCCCTCTGCACAACAAATGTACATGTGGGTGATAGAAATTCTAAACACAATTTTTAAGAATTTCACTGATTGTGTTTATCCTATAGACAGTAAAGACCTGCAATTTAATTTTTTTCATTAATTCACTGTATGTTACCTCAAGTGTAGCACAGCATGCTTTATCTTAACTTGCGTGTTAACTTGCTGTCCAGCGCATGGCGATATACATCACCACAATGGCATGGCTGCGCAAATGGGCGTACCTGTATGTCCCCTTTAAATCGAAGACTAGTGGGCACGCATGCCTACCTCTTGCCGTGTGAGCGTGCCTGTGGGTCTCGTGGAATCGATGTCGGCTGGTGGCCCGCGATCATGACACGGAGAGGCAGAACGGGGAGATGCCTATGTAAACAAGGCATTTTCCTGTTCTGCCTAGTAACATGAAAGGGATCTACTGAGCCGATCCCCCTACAGTTAGAACACACTGAGGGAACACAGTTAACCCCTTAATAGCCCCTAGCGTTTAACCCCTTCCCTGCCAGTGTCATTTACACAGTAATCAGTGCATTTTTATAGCACTGATCGCAGTATAAAGGTCATTGGTCCCAAAATAGTGTCAAAAGTGTCCCATGTGTCCTCCGCAATGTCGCAGTACGATATAAATCGCAGATTGCGCCATAAAAATGCCAAAAATCGATCACCTATTTTGTAGATGCTATAACTTTTGCGCAAACCAATCAATATACGCTTATTGTGATTTTTTTACCAAAAATATGTAGAAGAATACATATTAGTCTAAACTGAGGAAGAAATTCGTTTTTTTTTATATATTTTGGGGATATTTACTATAGCAAAAAGTTAAAAATATTGCTTTGTTTTCAAAAAAATTTAAATGCAGAGGTAATCAAATACCATCAAAAGAAAGCTCTATTTGTTGGAAAAAAAAGGACGTAAATTTTGTTTGGCTACAATTTCTCACGACAATGACAATGACAAACACAATTGTCAGTTAAACCGACGCAGTGCCGTATCGCAAAAATTGTAAATTTGCGAAAAATAACTACATATTTTGTAGGTTTCTACCTCTTTTTACCATCCAAAATATATACAGTATGTCTATTAGAAATGATTTTATTGTCTTTCTGACATATTGCTATGGCTGTTTTCCCATTTCAGTATGACTGTTTCATTATGTAGTGTATGAGTCTTTGGACAGTAAGATTTCAGAGTATTTCTGCTATTTTGTACATTATGTGCATTTACTCACAAACTGTTTAAATTACACCAGTTGCAGAACAGCACATGTTTACCATTAAATTGTATTATAAACAGATGTATAAAATCTGTACAGATATATCTGAGGAAAAAATGAAATGTTTTCTATTCTTGAGTCTCATGGCTGCAAAGGTAAGGTTGGTAAGCCAAGACCAATACACAGCACTGCTTTACAAAAAAATATGTCTGCACATTTCCATGCAGATTTTTTTTTTCTTTTTCATCAATCGTTTTTTTATTGATTTAAGAATATGCAAAAGGGATACAATGTGTACATTGCATGATGATGATTTACATGTTATCATAAAATGACAGTTATGAAATACCGAATTTTATAGTAGTCGCACATAGAATCACAAGAAACAATATAACTTTTAAGAAGTTGCACTAAAATGCTAACCCAACGGGTATATATAATGTACTCGCGGTTACCTCCCCTAGACACCCCATGGGAAACTCAACTGTGTCCCAGGGGTGGGTGGTGTTGTGGTAATTGAGGTCAGCATATTACCTATATCCATACTCTAACAAGAATAGTGTACTACATAGCCTGGGGTCACAGTAAGAATGTATCAAGGTATTAGTAGTGGGTGTTATAGGAATCCAGCGGCTCCTGACCACTATTCCCACGGTGACCACCTATTTTTTCTTTGGGTAACAGACCCTCACTGGAGGCCATCATCAATTTGTAACTGTAGTGAAGGTTGATAGTGTCCAGAAGATGGTTAATGGAGGGATTCTTGTCTGTTTTATATAGCCTGGTTATGGACAGTCTAGCTGCCAGTAGAATGTGGGTCGTTACGAGTCTAAGTGAGTAAGGTATTCTATCCATGGTCAGGTTTAGGAGAGCTAGGTCCGGATTAGGGGGGGACATGTAGGCGTGCTACGTCAGTTATGATTTGGAATACGGTATTCCAAAAGGTCTGAATATGAGTACATTTCCCAAAAAATGTGGAGTAAATCTCCTTTGGTAGAATTACACCTCCAACAGTGTGGTAACTTGGGGTTTTATGATGCTAACCATGAGGGAGTTAAGTACCATCTAAGGGACAGCTTTTGAGTAAGTTCCCATACTGTGGAGCATTTTGTGGCTTTATAGATAGATCTTAATGCTCGTTCCCATTGATGTTCTGTTAAAAACGCATCTAAGTCGTTCTCCCAGTGTGTATGAGATACTGATTTTGTGAATTGTCATTTGAGGTGCAAGATGTTGCATATGAGGTATAGTCCCTTTGTTTTGGGGGAGGGAGAGTTCAGATATTCCCATGCCGCTGCTGGGATCATGTAGAAAAGAGGTCTGATGTTATTGAGGCAGTGTTTCACGCAGATATAAGTAAAGAGGTCCAAGTGGGACAGATTAAATTTGTTTTGGAGGATAGAGAAGGGTTTTGGGTCTGAGTCCTGGAACAGTTGTTGAATGAAAGTGATACCTTTCCTAGACCAATGTATCAGTAATAGGTCAGGTGAAAGATGGTTTAAAGATTTGATTGGAATCAGTATTTGCGGAGTGTTTGGGCCATGATGTATGTCCTGGGTTAGGTTTTGCCATGCTTTGGCCACAGCCACCATGGTGGGGGGAAGGGCTTTGGGCAGTTTGGGTCCTTCAAATAGGGGCGTATTAGTATCATCGAGTGTTCAATCGTACCTCACAGTTTCCTCAGAGGTTGTTGGAACCATTCATTGGTGTTATAATCTTCAAAATCAATCGATCCTGCTCTTCCCGCCAATTTATGTTTCCTAAGTTTGGAGAGTGCACCCCTAGGCTTGGTTCCGTGCCAAATACATTGGTTAATTAAAGTTTGTAGTGATGTGAAGTAATATTTAGGAATGGGGATGGGGAGGTTTCTGAATAGATATACAATTTTGGGTAACTGCATCATTTTGAACGCTGCTAATCTAGTGATACTTTGAGAGCAGAGGCGTATCTTGTTCAGAAGGGGTTTCAAATTGGTCGAAAAAAGATGTTTGGTAGATCTCTTGAGTTGTATTCCTAGATAAAAGATGCTATTATCTGGCCAGGCGAAAGGGTACTGGGCTTGCAATAGGTGTTTTGTAGTGGCGTCCAGTTTCAGATTGAGGATGTGTGATTTGGTGATGTTTAGTTTGTAGAAGGATACGCGCTCCCAAACCATTCCAATGTTTTGTGAGCTTCAGCTAAAGATGCGGTAGGATTTGTGAGGATCAGTATCACATCATCCGCAAAGAGACGTATCTTATGTGCAGTGGTCCCTATATTTATTCCTGATATCTTAGAATTTGTGCGTATGTGTTAAGCCAAGGGCTCCATTACTAGGTTGAAAAGGTGATAGGGGGCATCCCTGCCGGGTACCATTTGTGATATGGAATGGTTGGGACAACATATTGGCTGAGAACACCTGTGCTGATGGGTAAGTGTAGAGCGCCATGATAGCTTTATAGATATGGTCTTTAAACCTGAATTTAAGCAACACCTTCTGTAAATATGCCCACTGGACCCTATCGAATGCCTTCTCTGCATCTAAAGAAAGAAGAAGAGAAGGCGTTCCGCTGGATTCCGCATGGTGTATCAGGTCTATCATGCGTCTTGTTGCGTCTGGTGCTTGCCTCCCTTTGATGAATCCGGACTGATCTTTGTGTATCAGGTCTGGCATAATTGTCATTAAGCGTCTAGCAATGGTTTTGGCATAGATCTTTAAGTCAAGATTAAGTAGGGAGATTGGTCGAAAGTTTTGGGGGGAGGTTGGTTCTTTACCAGGTTTCGGGAGCGTGATAATGAGAGCAGCCAACAATTCTTTAGGAAACATTGAAGAGGAGGCGGCATTATTGAATTGCTTCATCAAATGAGGAAGCAGGTACATAGAGAATTGTTTAAAATATTCCCCTGTGAGGCCGTCAGGCCCTGGGGCCTTGCCAAGGGATAATGACGCAATGGTTGCAAGGATTTCTGGTGCAGAGAATGGTGCGTTTAAGGAGGTTAGTTGAGATTCAGACAGTGAAGGTAGGTTGATTTGGTTGAGAAACTCACCAATTTCTGCAGGGGATGGTTGATGTGTTGATGTGTCTTCATTTAGATTGTACAGGTCCCTATAATAGTGGCTAAATGCGTTTGCTATGTCTTAGGGGTTGGATAATTTATCGTTTGAGTGTGGGTGGAATAAATGGGGGATTTTGGATTTGATTTTTGCACCTTTAATACGTTGTGCAAATTTCTTACCGGCCTTATTAGAGGTAGAGTAGGAGGTGGCTTTGAATTTGCGTTGCAAATGCTCATATATATTAAGAAGAAGCGATCTAAGTTCGTCAATTTGCTGCGTCCTCTTCTTTTTACAGATTTAACTTAGTTTCATAATAATACCTCTTATAACTGCTTTATGCGCATTCCACACCATGGCAGGGCCCCCCACCGAATCATTGTTTATTTTAAAGTATTCTTTTAAGTGAAATAATTTTCAGTAGGCTAGAGTGTGCATAAACACTGGCCAGTACCCCTGGGGGATGCTTAGGGTAAGGATAGACACTGAGAGAGTGTATGCTTTTGATGAAAGTAGATATAGTTTATTCAAAAAACAATTGAATGCAAATATATAAATGCTGAGATAGGTTCAGTATGTTTACATACAGATAGATAAGGTGTATACAGTTTTTAACATGTCAACAGCATGAACATACAAAAAAATGTTGTGACAATCATAAGAACTTGCTTGATACATATATGATCAGGATGATGCCAACATGTTTCGGACTTTGGTCCTTTGTCAAGGCAACTAGATATCCTTTTGATTCACATCTAAATTGTGTGAGAATCAAAAAAATTAGTACATATTGATTATGACATAGACTACAGTCATTTTTTGACATTGCCATAGAAAACCAGTACAGTATATAAAGTATAAACGGGTACTCACATGTAATGCCAGTATTCACAATTGCCACAGAGGTAACCACTAAAAGTGGTGTAAAGAGTTTGCATTAGGTGAAGTTTGTAAAAACAAGGTAAGAATGGCCACAAAATTGTGGAAGGCTTGCTGACGTAGCTTCAGGTGGTTACAAGGTCCTATACAGGACTTGGACCGAGGCCCATGTCATGTAGCAGTCACACTAAACCAAGCAGTATATAGCTGTAAAGATAGGGTGTAGAGAGTATGAGTATACTATGGAGTATAATGCAGTAGAAATGCATATGCAGCTTTTAGAGCAAAGTGCTATTTTACCTGAATGGAGTGTTGCCTGGTATGGGAGATCAGTCAGCTCCGGATAGTCAGCAGCATGTAATGAGACAGTTTGATATTGTGGGTTTATAAGTAGTCATCTAATGACAATCAGCTGAATAGGGGTGTGTATATTCTGCTGAAGAGACTGATTGGCTAGTTGTCTGTGAGGGAAAGGCGCCATAGCGCCATTGGTGTATTCCCATGAGGACCTCTGACGGGGCGGCGCCGGGCGTGAGCGCGTCGTGACGGCGAGGTCACGTCCGGCGTCGTGATGTCACCGACGCGGGCAGACAGGGCCGCTGGCGACGTGTTGCGCTCCACTGTGGAGCGCAAACAGGAAGTAGACGGATGGAGTGTGATGGAGTGTGTCTAGAGCACAGCGGGAGATTGGCGCATGCGCATTGAGGTTACAGCGCATGCGTACCAAGTCTTACCCGCGCCGGGTAACCAACCTGAAGGTGGGCAAGCTAGGCTGTCTAGTGTAACAAACACAGCTGTAGAAAAGTATCTTATGGCAGTGAATTGGTGAACATGTGGTACACGGAATAGAGCCAAATAGCAATATTGTAACAGGAAATCGGTATCTGGCTCAAATGGCATATATAATGGAAATGTATATGAGCAGGTCACATGTTTCCAAACATATTACAATAATGTGGACATTTAACAGAAGTTGTTAGTTATGTAGGTGCTTGATGGGGTCAGATGGGGTCAGAGATCTAGTTCACAGACTCCAGTTTCAAAACCATCAAGGTAGGGTTTAAAGTTGAAGGCCTCATTGAGGCCAGGGGGTATGGTGGCATTAAGATGGAAAATCCATCGAAGTTCGCTTTGTAGTAACGCTTTGTTATAGTCACCACCTCGAATAGGAGGTGGGATATGGTCTAGAGCTTTAAATGAAATTTTGGGGATAGCGTCTTGATGGACAGTCATGCAGTGTCGTCCTAATGGTAGATCAGGATCTCGTTGGTTTACACTGCTAATATGGCCATATATGCGTTTCCAGAAGGGTAGCTTGGTCTTGCCCACATAAAAACACCCACATTCACATTCAAGTAGGTAGACAATGCCAATGGATCGACAATTCACATAGTATTTAGGAAAAAAAACGTTGACCGTTTGGCAGAACATTGTGTATATTGGATTTGGATAGATATTTGCAATAACTGCAATTGCCACATGGAAAAGTGCCCTTGAGCTGCTTTTGGGATTTTTTGCCGTTTTTATATTCACTAGTAATGTTGGCATCATCCTGATCATATATGTATCAAGCAAGTTCTTATGATTGTCACAACATTTTTTTGTATGTTCATGCTGTTGACATGTTAAAAACTGTATACACCTTATCTATCTGTATGTAAACATACTGAACCTATCTCAGCATTTATATATTTGCATTCAATTGTTTTTTTGAATAAACTATATCTACTTTCATCAAAAGCATACACTCTCTCAGTGTCTATCCTTACCCTAAGCATCCCCCAGGGGTACTGGCCAGTGTTTATGCACACTCTAGCCTACTGAAAATTATTTTATTCATTCTGGGATGCGATAGACCATTTGTATTTCTACCAAATCTGCCCAATATATATTTTTCTGTTTATCACTTAATGGTTACCCCATTTAAATCCCCTACCGGGCACGCTTTGGTTATACATTACCTTACCATATTTAGGTTACCCCAAATACTTGCCCTTGTCAGGCTTTGTTCTACTCTTTATACATCCCTATACCAATAATCAAATATTGCATTTGATTTCTTGTTATACCTTACACAGTCTATACCCATTGCCATTAAATACCTTCAACACATATACTTCCCCTGTTGTGGTCCAATATGGCTTTATACCTTGGAGATGAATGGGACACGCGCATGTCGAATACTATGCATAATTTTGAGTCTAACGAATATGTTCAGTCACAACTCAAATATACTTTTCTCAATCTCACACATACGGTTCAAAAGAAAGCCTCTCTATTCTGGCACATAAAATCTTTCAAAGAATATATTGCCCATGGAATTAATCCCTTTGGTCTCAGGGTACAAATTTTTCCTACATTTCAGGACATACGCCCAGATTTCAAGCTTTCCTGGGAGAATGCCCTGAAACAATGCTCGAATGAGCTCATGAAATTACTCATTGCTGAATATGAGTCACAAATGACCCTTTTAGATACCAAGCTCGAGTTGATCAACACACAACTTGCGCAATTTAAGAACCATCCTCTATATATTTCATTGGATGAACAATTAAAAACTCGCTTTGACAAATTTAATCATGACATTCTTGCACAAAAGGACAAAAAATTCTTTTGTGACAAGAAGGCCTTTCATGAAGAACGTGCATACAAATGGAACGACACGAATCGCGTGACTCGCCCTGTGGGTACCACACGGCCTGGTTCCAAGGTACCTATTTCTCATCTACCACTGATAGGACGCACACCTCATCTCACCCCCCTCACAAACCCAACCTCCCTTTGGGTCTTCGCAAACCCAAACGAGGACGTACACCTAATTTTTCGAGTGATGATGTGTCTGACATGGAGGGGACCCCCGGCTCCTCCCCCCTTGGGGACTCGCCGGCGGCCCCCTCACTTGCCAAGACAGTTAGATCTCACTCTCTACCTTCTGCATCCCAAAATGCAGATTTTTTTAGACAAAATGAGGGCATCACTACACACTCACCAACAACAAATGCCACACAATCCAAAACCCAAGCGAACCACACGCTAAAATCACCCTCTGCAAACATCATTAATCTATCCTCCCACACACTTACATGTCATGAAATCTCTGTCCTTGAGAAAGGACTCACTTTTTGCCCAGTATCACAACTTGATAAATTTACTGCTATTAAAGATATACATTTATTCATTTGCAAATTATTACTACACAGTATGTACACTCCTAATCCTTTTTCTGACACAGCTTTACACACTGCCACAGAAACCACTGCCCTCCAGCAGCTTATTGAGCTTCTCGAGGAAAACAATCCCCCAGATCTGATTGACACCATCGATATAGAAAACCTTTTAGACAATCTTGAGGATGACATATCCACACATCTTCAACACTCCTCTCACTGTATTTCTCTCAAAAAAAAGTCTAGCTTTTTTCCCTCACCTAGCACTAACCCACGTGCTGCACTTTTTTTACAATCAGTGACCAACGAAATCCGCCACCCTAAAACTTCCCCGGCCCATTCCAAAATTAAAAACTTCACATACAACCAACACCTGGCCCTACAAAATCTCAAATCAAATCCGTCCATAATGATCAAACCGGCGGACAAAGGCGGAAATATTGTTGTCTTAGATAGAATAGACTATGTTGAGATGTGTCTCAATATACTACGTAATCGAGAGTGGTATGCTATAATTCCCAGCACATCAATTAAATCTTTTCAACAAGAACTGTACACACTTGTTGATGATGCCTATAGACAGGGCATCATCGATAAGCCTACTACAGAATACGTTAGGACCAAATTTCCCTGATAAGCAACATTTTATGCACTACCTAAGGTGCACAAAAACCTGCCCAGACCACCAGGCAGGCCAATTGTCTCCGGCCGTGGCTGCCTCACTGACAACCTCAGTCGTTATATAGACAAATTACTTCAGCCTTTAGTACATGCCTTACCCTCATACATACGTGATACCACACACTTACTTCAAGGTCTCTCGGACCTCCATGTCGATGCCGACACTGTCCTGGTCGCCATTGACGTGGAGGCGCTTTACAGTTCTATACCTCATTCTTTAGGGCTTGCAGCCATCCAACACATTTTATCCACTACTACCCTATATTCCTGTGATCTGTCTCTATTTATTATTAGAGCACTCAAATTTATTCTAACTCACAATTTTTTTTCCTTCAATGGGTCCCACTACCTCCAGGTACAGGGCGTCGCCATGGGCACTTGTTGCGCACCGGCATACGCCAATCTGTACCTGGGGGAGTGGGAACGAAAATTGTTTCGAGATGATGCTGCCAGCATCTTTACTAAACATATAGCTACCTTTCGTCGCTACATTGACGATATCCTAATTCTATGGCAGGGTCCAATCGACATACTACAGCAGTTTCTTCTTTTTCTCAATACATCTAACTCCCTAAACTTAAAATTTACAATGACTTTCAGTCACAGTTCCATTTCCTTTCTTGATCTTATGCTTATCAAGGACGAATATGGACACCTACAGAGCCACCTGTTCCGAAAACCTACAGCCGGCAACACTATTTTGGCTGCTTCCAGCTTTCACCCACAGCCTTTACTTAAATCTATTCCTTTCGCTCAATACCTCCGTGCCCGACGCAATTGCTCGACGGATACCTCCTTTGAACACGAGGCCTCCGTGCTACGTAATAGATTACGAGCACGTGGCTACAAAAATAGCGTCTTGAAAGACGCTTATAAAAAAGCGAAATCCAAATCACGCTCCGTTCTATTAACCACCAAACATACTGTTTCATCAACCCAATCCCCTCTCAGAATTATTACAAACTACTGTCAACAATATAATGAGATCACTCAAATACTCTCTAAACACTGGCATATTATTGCCACTGACAAAACCCTTTCACCCTTTGTCCCGCCTAAACCTTTGATCACTTATCGACGTGCTCCATCCCTCCGAGACAAACTCATTACTAGTGAATATAAAAACAGCAACAAATCCCAAAAGCAGCTCAAGGGCACTTTTCCATGTGGCAATTGCAGTTATTGCAAATATCTATCCAAATCCAATATACACAATGTTCTGCCAAACGGTCAACGTTTTTTTCCTAAATACTATGTGAATTGTCGATCCATTGGCATTGTCTACCTACTTGAATGTGAATGTGGGTGTTTTTATGTGGGCAAGACCAAGCTACCCTTCTGGAAACGCATATATGGCCATATTAGCAGTGTAAACCAACGAGATCCTGATCTACCATTAGGACGACACTGCATGACTGTCCATCAAGACGCTATACCCAAAATTTCATTTAAAGCTCTAGACCATATCCCACCACCTATTCGAGGTGGTGACTATAACAAAGCGTTATTACAAAGCGAACTTCGATGGATTTTCCATCTTAATGCCACCATACCCCCTGGCCTCAATGAGGCCTTCAACTTTAAAACCTACCTTGATGGTTTTGAAACTGGAGTCTGTGAACTAGATCTCTGACCCCATCTCTCCACATTACAAGCACCCACATAACTAACAACTTCTGTTAAATGTCCACATTATTGTAATATGTTTGGAAACATGTGACCTGCTCATATACATTTCCATTATATATGCCATTTGAGCCAGATACCGATTTCCTGTTACAATATTGCTATTTGGCTCTATTCCGTGTACCACATGTTCACCAATTCACTGCCATAAGATACTTTTCTACAGCTGTGTTTGTTACACTAGACAGCCTAGCTTGCCCACCTTCAGGTTGGTTACCCGGCGCGGGTAAGACTTGGTACGCATGCGCTGTAACCTCAATGCGCATGCGCCAATCTCCCGCTGTGCTCTAGACACACTCCATCCGTCTACTTCCTGTTTGCGCTCCACAGTGGAGCGCAACACGTCGCCAGCGGCCCTGTCTGCCCGCGTCGGTGACATCACGACGCCGGACGTGACCTCGCCGTCACGACGCGCTCTCGCCCGGCGCCGCCCCGTCAGAGGTCCTCATGGGAATACACCAATGGCGCTATGGCGCCTTTCCCTCACAGACAACTAGCCAATCAGTCTCTTCAGCAGAATATACACACCCCTATTCAGCTGATTGTCATTAGATGACTACTTATAAACCCACAATATCAAACTGTCTCATTACATGCTGCTGACTATCCGGAGCTGACTGATCTCCCATACCAGGCAACACTCCATTCAGGTAAAATAGCACTTTGCTCTAAAAGCTGCATATGCATTTCTACTGCATTATACTCCATAGTATACTCATACTCTCTACACCCTATCTTTACAGCTATATACTGCTTGGTTTAGTGTGACTGCTACATGACATGGGCCTCGGTCCAAGTCCTGTATAGGACCTTGTAACCACCTGAAGCTACGTCAGCAAGCCTTCCACAATTTTGTGGCCATTCTTACCTTGTTTTTACAAACTTCACCTAATGCAAACTCTTATGATTGTCACAACATTTTTTTGTATGTTCATGCTGTTGACATGTTAAAAACTGTCTATCTGTATGTAAACATACTGAACCTATCTCAGCATTTATATATTTGCATTCAATTGTTTTTTTGAATAAACTATATCTACTTTCATCAAAAGCATACACTCTCTCAGTGTCTATCCTTACCCTAAGCATCCCCCAGGGGTACTGGCCAGTGTTTATGCACACTCTAGCCTACTGAAAATTATTTTATTCATTCTGGGATGCGATAGACCATTTGTATTTCTACCAAATCTGCCCAATATATATTATTCTTTTAAGTGATCAGCAATTTCATTAGAGTATGAGGGATGTTAAAGTATGTAGTTGTTAGCAGGCCAGAGGAAATAATTCCTCTGGGGAGAGGTGTCGTTAATGGATATCAAAATTGGGTTGTGGTCTGACCATGTCATGGTGTGGATAGCAGATGCGCTTACATTTTGTAACAACTATTTGTCAGCAAGAAACATATTAATTCTGCAATAGGACTTGTGATGTGGAGAAAAATAGGTGTAGTTTTTCTCTGATCCATGGTGACATCTCCCGACATCGTATAAATCTAACGAAGTCAGGAGCTGTCCCAGGGGAGAGGATCTCCTTTTTGCAGCTGAGGTGGTGTCCATATGTAAATCTGCCACTAGGTTGAAGTCCCCGCATACAAGGAGATGACCTTGACGTATAGAAATCACCTTGGAGATAGTTGGGGGCATATATATTCAGTATTGTGTATTTGGTCCCGTTAATTGTGCAGATCAGGATTAAGAAGCAGCCAATGGGATAGTAGACTTCTTGTATTAGATGGAAGTCAGTGTCTTTTTTATTTGCTATGAAGACTGCTATTTTTTAGAGGTATAGTTGGAGTGGTAGATATGAGGGAATTTGCTGCTGTAACACAGGTTTACTGACGCTGGTGTCAGGTGTGTCTCTTGGACAGAGACACACCTGAGAAACAACTGTGAATGGCATAGTTTATGGTGTGGCCAAAGAGTGGCTTGTGAATAACAAAATTACTTACAGTAAGCAGGTAATAGGTGGTTCGTGAGGCGAGCGATCAAATCCTTAGTCTGTGATGTATCAGGCTAGCGAGCGTCTGGATGTAGGGATGTTGGTGTTGTTCCTGAAATATAAAAATTAATACAGAAGGCAACAAGTCGTAAACTAAGTATCTATACTATAAGAAGGTATGCGGCGGCTTGTGTAACACACAGGAAAAAGCCTAAAGCAGCTCTGCCGCTGTAGAGGGAAATAGTTAATACCAGTAGAACAGAAAACAGAACATATTTCCATGAGGGAGTGATGAAGAAGTGGGTTTTGGATCCTTTAAGAACCGGAGACTTGCAGTGGCTCGTGACTCCTGGGTCCCTGATTGCGATGGTATGGCAGAGGATTCCGCTGCGGTAGAGGTGGGACAGCTTCCTTAGGGAGTTCCAGGATGATCCCCCATTCATGCAGGAGACGAATGCCCCTTTGTAGATTTCTGATGATATGTGTCGCTCCATTCTTGGTGTTGAGCAGAGTCGCTGGATATCGCCATTTGTACAGTACTTTATGATTGTGAAGGCCTTTAGTGATTGGGTTCAGGTCTTTTCTAAGTTGTAGTGTGTATTTGGAGAGGTCAGGAAATATTTGTACTCCTTCAAATGGACGAGGTAGAGGGCCTTTGGTTCTGGCTTCAGACATAATTTTTTCTTTTTGAAACATATTTTAATGAAAAAAGAAAGATTAATATGAAAGAAATGGATCCTCATAAGCACATCTCTTGGCACTGAGGCAGCCAGGTGTGATGGTTTCGCAATTCTGTGGATCCTGTTAATTACAATGTCACGAGGCGCATCGTCCGGTAAAATTGTGCGAATTAGGTCATTGGCATATTTGGGTAGGTCTGGCGGAGCAATATTTTCAGGGACCCCCCTTAGTTTGACGTTATTACGCCTGTAACGGTCATCTAAATCGGCCAGCTTGGCCCGGACCCAGTCTTGTTCCTCTTTCACTTCATCATAGGAGTCTATGAGATCATTCACCGTGGATGAACATTCTGACATGCCCCTCTCAATAATAGAGACCCTGCTGTCCAATGAGCTCATATCAGCATTAAGCTTATTAAACAGGGTTGATAAGTCTGTCATCAGGGAAGACTGAGCATGTCTTTCAGTGTAGTATCCGTGACTGGCAGCCCTGATGTGGGGAAGGATGCCTTGGATGAGTGTAAGGCCTGATTTGATTACAGGGGGTCAATTACCCGCTGAGATGGCTGTGGTGACTGCGAATCCATCCACATCCATGCTTTTGCGGGGCTATTCAGAATGGGGTCTGCACTGGGGTCTAGCGTAGGGGACCTTGGTATTTCTCCAGCGTTCATTTCTCCATGATGATCATCAGGGAGATTGGTGTATGCCTCCAGCGGTGCGTCTAGGCCGCCGCCACCATCTGGGATATGACTGACCTGTTCCTCAGGAGGAAACAACAGTGTGGTAAGTTTTTTGGGCTTGTGATGGCCCATCTGCTTGCGGGACATTGTTGGCCCAGGTGTCCGGAGGCTGTTGAGCGATTTTGGGAGAAAATAGAGTCTCAGGCGTGTCCTGGTCATTCCGGTATTCTCCCTCACTGTGGAGCTCTGCTTCTAAGCATTCATCTTCCGTGCTGGCTGGCCACGCCCCCTCCCATGCAGAGTTTCTGAAAGCACCCTTTCCTGATAGACTCCATGGCATCCTACTAATGGGTTAATCCCACCGTGGAGTCTTAACTTGTGAAGATTTCTGCGGTACAGTCCTGGCGGTTTGCACGTAAAATGATGGCAGTTTTTTTCTGGAGTCCAGCAATCCCAGTTATTAGCAGGGTGGACACGGGTGATAAATGTGATGCCATGAAGAGCTTGCTAGCCTGGCCATTGGCAGGCAAGCGGCAACACGGCCAAACATCCCAGCTATTAGCGGGAGGCCCTTCCTGAACGCCCCTCTTACTAAGGTAAGAGGCTTATGTTTCAATTCCTGGCTGCTGATAAATGGTCTGGCTTGTAGCATCTACCTTCTTATGTGCATTGTTGGTTCTTTTCAGTTACCAAGCTATTTCTGCCATGGATGTGTCACCGCCCCCCCCAGTGACCAACCCTTATGCTGCAAGTAGCATTGGATTTTCCTTCTGCCTGTCTGTTTGGGTTATTCACCAGGAGCATGTTAACTCTTTCTTTCCCCCTCTATGTCTGAACACCAGCATTCGGCACGTGAAGATAATGACTATTGTAGGTCACAAAGCCGTCATTCCTCATCAAGTTCCAGATGTCCTAGATCATCTTCCAGACGTCACAGAGAGGAGCCCAAAACCATGCCTGGGCACCATTCTCACCATTATTCCAGCCACTCTGGAAAGAAAGCTTCCTAGGGATGTAGGGCTCAGGTCCCCAAGAGTAAATCCCTTTGTGAGCCATGCTATTCCCGAGCTGTGAGGGAAAGAGGAGGTGGAGACCAACAAGTGGAAGCACTGGTCAGAAAAGTGGTCCAGGAATCCCTGAGCAGAACGGACTTCGGCCGTACCATGAATCCTCCTGTTGACCCAGCATTAGCCCCTGCGTAGGATGACCCTGAGGCTCTGGGTCCCTCTCAGCATAGCCACTCCTTAAGTGAAGCCTCGAACAGTGAGGCGGAGGTGGATGACCTCAACCCAGGCAAGATCCGGATTGCGCAAGAGACGCTTGCCGCTATAGACCTGGCCATGAGTTCAGGAAGAACTGGAAGAGAAACCAGCCTTCTGGCCAAAAATCCTCAAAGGGAGCATCTTCTGGTGGATGTGAAGCCTCCAAGTCCTTTTTATATAGGGCCTGTCCAGGCGGAGCAAGTTGGGGCTCGTTTACTCCAGTTTCTACACGTCTGGGCAGCCTCCATCAAGGATTACTGGACCATCAAAATGGTATCCTCAGGTCATGCCTGGACGTTCAGCAGTCCACCCACACTTTGGTTTGTACCCACAGTCTTGCCTCACTTAGAAGAGAAAAAACAAGTCCTTCTATCATACGCAGATTCTCTAGTGGCTCAGGGGGTCGCCATACAAGTTAAAACCAGAAAAAGATTTCAAGGGGTCTACTCGCCCCTCTTAATGGTCCTGAAGAAAAACGGCTCCTGGAGATCAGTCATAGACCTGAAACACTTTAATTCTTTCATCAAGAAGGAGAAATTCAAGATGGAAACCCTGCTCACAATCCGTCAAGCAATTCAGCCAGGTGACTGGCTCGTGTCCATAGACCTGAAGAACGCTTACTTCCATATCCCGATAGCAGAAGAGTTCCAGAATTATCTTTGCTTTGCGAAAGAACAAGTCCACCTTCAGTTTACCATCTCCCGTTTGGGCTTACAACATCGCCTCGGGTATTTTCAAAGCTCTTATTGGCTGTTGTGGCACTAATCAGGACTATATCCGTCTACATCACTAACTGGACGACTTGCTGTTACTTTCTCGAGACAGGGAGCAGCTGTTAATCCATTGAACTTGGATCAATGTTGAACAGGGAAAAAAGCCATCTAGAACCTACACAGTCCCTGATATTCCCCGGGGCTCAATTCGACACACTGAAGAGCACCATGTCCTTGCCCCCGGAGAAAATTCTGGTGATTCGGGACAGAATCGTCTCACAATGTCCTCTTCTCAGGGCTTCACAGTGTCTGAAGATTATCGGCACCATGGTGGCCGCAGCCCCTATGGTGAAATGGGCACAGTGGAAGATGCAGCCCTTCCAGAAGGGTTTTCTCCAACAGTGGGATCTGGGGTCCTGAGATAATTCTGTCCGGATAACTCCTTCCATGCTCTACAAGCATTTCCCCACCTGATGGCGGGAGTGTCAGTTCTCCTAAGACTGGACAACACAACAGCAGTCTCATACATCAAGAGGCAGGGAGGTACTGGCAGTCTCTCCCTGCTGAACGAAGTAGAGCCGATCATGGCCTGGGCCAAGATGAACTTGTCAAATCTGACAGCTGTCTACCTCCCAGAAATTCAGAACATCCAGGCAGACATTCTTTTGAGGGTATCTCTGGACAACAACAAATCGTCTCTCCACACCGAGGTCTTCAATTTGGTCCTGTCTCTGGGAATCGTACTAGAGGTGGACCTGTTTGCCTCCCCTTCCATTTTCAAACTGAAGAGGTACTACACGAGATGTCATTGTCCCAGGCCTTCGGAGTGGATGCCCTGACGGACCAGTGGAGATTCCACAGGGCCTATGCTTTTCCCCCGCTTCCTGTCATTCTCTGGTTCCTGTCGAGACTCAGGTGATCAGCACCTCTGCTGATGCAGCTCAGCTTCCAGGACCCAGTTCCTCTACCCTCCAGGCCAGATTTCCTGTGGCAAGGGATGACTCTACATCCATGCCCGACCAATCTGCACCTGATGGCTTGATTTTTGAGAGGGGAAGGCTGGAGGGCTATCGCTAAGTTTCTGAACGCCAGAAGAGCAATTACCAACAGAGTCTACCAAAGGATTTGGTCAAAAGTTGCAGACTACGTTTCTACTACTGAAAGTTCCTACAATAACCCAAAGATACAGGATATCCTAGGCTTTCTACAAACAAGCCTGGATCTTTCCTTGTCAGTCAGCTCCTTACGGGTTCAAGTTTCTGCAATTTCTGCCTTCACAGGCATATCCTAGGCTAGACACCCTCTTACTAGGCAGTTCTTCAGAGGAACAATAACGCTAAGACCTCAGAGAAAGCCAAGGTTTTCCAAGTGAGACCTTGTCACACAGATCAATTATCTATTAAGGAGCTTTCTCATACAGTTGCCTTCATGAGGGCCATAACATCGGCTAAGAGGGTCTCCAAAATTGGCTCTTGGAGCCATTCCTAACATTTTTTCCTGATCGGGCAGTCTTGATTCCTATGCTGGGATCAAACCCCAAAGTATCATCTGTCTTTCACGAGAATCAGGAGATTGCTCTGCCAACGTTCAGGTCAGCTGAGGACTCTAGTATACACCCTCTAGATGTTGGAGACGTTTTTTCACCAGTCTGAGCATTTGTTCGTTCTCTTCCATGGGAAAAACATGCTTCTTGCAGAACTATCGCAGCATGGATTGTTCAGGCCATTCAGTGGGCTTATAAGGCTAAGGGTCTGGCACCTCCGGAAGCGGTCACCGCTCATTCAACCAGAAGCGACTCTACATAATGGGCGGCTTCCCGACGTGTCACCCCAGAAGTGATTTGCAAAGCGGCCTCATGGTCTTCAATTAATACGTTCATAATGCACTACTGAGTATAACCGGCCTCTTTGTCTTCGGTTAATTTTGGTTTGCATATTTTGTCTGTTGACAGTGCCAATTAAACCTTTTTTTCTTTGACTAGTATTGCCCACCCGGGTGTGTATGGCTAGTTTTTTCCCATATGTAGGCTGCCATAAAGTCTATTAGGAAAACGGAAAATTTCCTATCAAATACTTACCGTAATTTTCCTTTTCTTATGGACTCCATGGCAACAGGAGTTCCCTCTCATTTGCTGGAGTAGGCTAAGTTATGGAAAACGGCCTCTGACTAGAAGCAAAGATTTATGGGAGAAGGGTCCTATGAGGAATGAGAGGTGGGATTAACCCATACGTAGGCTGCCATGGAGTCCATCAGGAAAGGAAAATTACGGTAAGTATTTGATAGGAAATATTCAGTTTTCCTGAGGCTATGCTCCTATCCTATTACATCTTTATACCAGTAAAATACAGGATGTGGCAAAAGTCATTCACAGAATACACAGCATTCTGTGAGTGGCCAAGGGGAGCAGATAAATGACACTTGTGCTTCCATGTTGCAACTTTCACAGCATGCCAAAAGTACATCTCTATCTGTACAAAAGTTTAAATTGTACAGTACAGAGGAGCTATCTACACATTTAGTACACCTAACCAAAAGTAACTTGAAAAGTAATTTGTTTACATATAAGAAATATAAAAATATCTGTGCATGGAGTTCTTCTTTGATTTTTGTTTTAATGTGTATTTTTTTAGGCCCCTTTCACACTGAGGCACTTCTAAACTGCAAGTAAAACACTGAGCTTTTCAGGCACTTTTGGAGAGCCTTTCAGGTGCTTTTGAAGAGCTTTTCATTTATTTCAATGGAGAGGGGCGTTTTTTCACTGCCCTGCCAGTGCACTGTCCCAGTGTGAAAGCATTCATTGATTTGAATGGAAATAGGCTTTTGTGAGCTTTTCATGCGCTTTTTTTTTTAGCGTGAATGCGCCTGAAAAGCATCTCACTGTGAAAGGGGTCTTAGTATTATTAGTAAAAAAAAACAAGTAAAAAAGGCGCAACAACACAAGTATTGTTCAGAAGAGCTCTTCTGAACACATGGCCTGCCTGAATGCGGCCTGCTTGGTGCGGAGCAGCAATCTGAAGCCAGAGGAGGACTTCACACCACATCGTGCTGGGACAGCAGTGTGGTCGGATTGAAAAGGATCCAGAAGCACCCTGATGGAGAGTGAGCTGGAAGTGGGAAGGTGCCCAGAGTAAGGTACACCTGCACCTGGACTTCTTGGAAGATTTGACACCAGCACTACGCTCTGCCATATCCACATCCCTTTGACCAGAGGCAAGCTTAAAGAAAAGTGAAGTGGCCACAACCTGGACTTGCTGAGCTCTGCAGTTCCACCATCTTCCCAGCCCAGCATGCAGGACCTGAATGTGACACCATATACCTCCATGTGAGTGGATAATGTTGTTTTAATAAATTAAATTTTTGATACATACTCAGAGGCGCCCCCCTTTCCTTGTTTTTTTTTTTTTGTATTATTAGTAGCAGTTTATGTGCACTTTGACCAAATGAAGGCAATGTTAAGGCTACTTTCAGACCGGGACAGGTGTCGGCGGTAAAGTGGTGCTATATTTATCATCGCTTTACCGTAATTTTAGGGGCGCTATTCAGCCACTAGCGGGGCAGTTTTAAACCCCGCTAGCGGCCGAAAAAGGGTTAAAACAGCCCGCAAAGCGGCGAGGCAGGTTTGCGGCGCTGCCCCATTGTTTTCAATGAATACACCGCTCCTTTTTTTCTCGTTCTGCAAGCGCACCCGAGGGCTTTCACATTGGAGTGAATTGAGCGGCTCTTTTAGGGCGCTTTGCAGGTGCTATTTTTAGCGCTATAGCGCATGCAAAGTGCCTCAGTGTGAAAGTAGCCTTAGAGTAATAAAACAATGCTAAAGAAGTGTTTAGTGGGCAGTATATGCAGGAGAGAAGTGTGGCTTGTATAACAGTGGACAATATCCAGTTAATAATGGGGAGCTCTGCTGATTTCCATAATTCAATCATGTGCATGGGTATTCTATGTAAAGTAAATCTTTACCTAATTTACTAAGCTCTGGAGCAACTGTGCTTGCACAGTGTAACTGCACTTACAAAGAGCACAGCCTATATACCTTTAGTAAATCAACCCTAAAGTCTTTAATCTGTATCTGAGCTGGCTCTGTGTACCGGTGCACTAAAGGTTAGATCCTGTAATAGCTATGAAGTGTCATTGAATGCTCTCTGACTGCTTGCTGTGCTAAGTATAAGCTTTATCTGTGTATTGTGATTAAGTATCCTGACTTCCATTGTTCTATAACTGAGTATGCTGTCATTTTTTTTGTTTTGTGACTGACTATGTGGGCTGTCTGTTTTCTTTTCTGAGTATGTGGTCTGTTTGTGTTCTGTTACTGAGTTTTGTTTTCATCAATTATTTGATGACCTAAGAGATGAATAAAAGGAAAGGAGAAGCAAACACATAGTTAAAGAATGTAACATTGCTAAGGAGAGTGTGCAGAGGGAATTGTAATGCAGTACTGGGAAGGCAAGCAGACAGAGAGAGCTACTTCATGAGACATGAAGGTATAAAGTTGTTTGTATTCAGGAAGCTTTTCCGTATGGCTGCCAGTGAACAGGACGAGTGGAAAAAGTAGAGATGAAGCCCTGGATTCAAGTCATTAGAGGATTGGTCAGAATGTAGGCACATTGGCTCTGGTAAGGCAGGTCTCAACTAAATTAGGGGGTCCCTCAAACAAGGCACCCAAATCCTTGAAAAATATTGATCAGGGGATCATGGTTTTGGAATCACAGAGTGATGACTTGTTTTAGCAAGCTCTGCCAGGCTTCACTTCTCCCGATAGCAGCTTATGTCCTGCAGCCTTCTTTTGCACCTATTGCTGGGACGACTAAACCCCCCCAATATCCACTCTCATTTAGTGGCCCAATTCAACGATTCTTTGGGAGAGCTGAAACTACCCAAAGCCTCACTGTGACCTACGTGGTGCCAGCTCCATCCCACTAAATTAGCTGCTGAAAAAATCTACACTGTGGGGCTACAAAACTATTTGCTGATATTTTTTTAATATTTTCTTTTTTTGTACGGTGTGGGCTACTAATACTCATTCATCCCTTATACTAAAATGGGCTGTAAGAAAAGCAGTATACATCACAGTCTCAGTCTAATAGCCGTCATAAAACCCTCAAGCCAGGCTAAGTAATTACAACACCAAAGCAGAACTATAGGCAACATTTTTTAATTTTGGATAAAGTAAGGTAGTGTTATAACCCTCTGTCAGATTTTTTTGCCATCTGTGTCCTATTGCAGATATATTCCTGCACCTCCTTTCCAATAGCCAAACATGAAGTAAGAGGAATTAATCCCTGCAAATAAAGGGAATTCCTTGGGAATCCCCAGATCACCAGAACTAGTGTCCCCATTGGAAGATTTTCTAAAAATTTTCTGGGGACAACCCAAAATTTGTGATTTTCTTTTACTTTCACTTTTATAATTGTGAACAGGACAGATAGTGAGGGTGAATCTCCATTACGGTGGCACAGACAGCATTAAAAACTGACAGCATCCTTATCCTTCTGCAAAAACTGAAAAAATAGTTTTGCCTAAACTTTAAGCAGATAAACCATCTTCGTGATAGTAACAGATTAATCACCCATTGTGAAAAGTTTAGCTGGAGTGGTTAGTGAATAGGGATGGGTGAACGGTTTGGCCCGAACATGAGTTCGGGCTGAACATTTGCCTGTTGGCTGTTTACAAAACACTCGCATTTGCATGGTGTTCATGGGGTTTTTGCCCGGACTAACACCCTGCAACAGTGGCATCACTAGGATTGCTGTAACCTGGTGCGGTAAAACATGGTGTCATCCCCTCAAATATCATGTTTTACTGCACCGCCAAGGCTTTCCCTTCCTAGCCTGCCACAGTGCTCTGTACTGCCACTGTGGAGAGACAGCAGAAGCAGGACAGAGCAGTAAACATTTGGCAGGCTAGCGCATAAGGCTCTCTCCTGTCTAGCCTGCCACAGTGCACTTGATGGGGTCACCAAAAGCTCAACCACGCCCCCACCACAACCCCCCCAAAGGGGAGAGCACACTGCATTAAAGGGTAGGTGTGGCCGAATTGCAATAACAGTGGAAGGACCTTACAAAGGCATTGTTAAATACCATGAGTGCATTATGCACAGGGTTCAGAAGTACACTACATACAGAGTGCAGTGTTCAGGAATGTTATATAGAGTGCAGAAGTTCACTATGTACAGGGTGCAAGGCTCAAAAGTTGGCTATGTACAGGGTGCAAGGTTCAGAAATTCACTATGTACAGGGTGCAAGGCTCAAAAGTTCGCTATGTACAGGGTTCAAGGCTCAAAAGTTTGCTATGTAAAGGGTGCAAGGGTCAGAAGTTCGCTATGTACAGGGTGCAAGGCTCAGAAGTTTGCTATGTACAGGGTGCAAGGTTCAGAAATTCACAAATTCAAAGAGTTTGCAAATACTGTCGAGCAACCAGGGGAACTTTGGACAATTATACACGCATACGGTTGGCGAGCCGTAATCCCACACTGAGCCGGTCTGTCCCCCACTACTGTAAGGGACCTGCAGAGGCGCTAACAAGAATAGTAATATAACTGGACTTCCAGCTGGATCTGGGCTAACTTACTTGCTCATTTAATTGACTATTAAGGATCTGATTGCTTGTTTTTTCCCTTTTTTTTTTCTTCTTTTTTTTTGCTGTGCTTGGTTCTGCTAGACCCACCCGTGGAGGTGGGGGAGGGGGGGATCGGGTGACTACCCGAAAGGGCGCTGAATCTCCCGACCCTCCCACATCACCACGCAGGAGGCAGGGCCTGTTCTCTTGCTTTTCTTTGCTCCTGTTTTCTCATATGGTGTTTTCGGTTTTTTCTCTGAAGCCCGTAGAGGCTATGTAAGCCAAAGGTCAGAGGGATAAGGGGTTGGAGAGAGACCTCCCCTATTTGACCTCTTTGGGTAAAATGAGGGGGAAATCAATGAAAAGTAAGAGTTCACAACCGGCCGCTAGCCCGGGAGGAATTCAACGCTATATGGCAAGTAACACCAGTATAATGGAGGAGAGCCAAGGGAGTCCCAAGATAGGCGCCCCACTTCGATCAGGTTTAACTAGACAGAAAACCAGTGAGGACAGTAAAGGAGGAAAGGTAAACGGAGTGAAAACAACAGGGCCAAGGGGAGGAGGGAATAGCCCACAAGGAGGGGAGGGGGCGAATATAACGACCCAGGAGAGAAGGGACGTAGCAAGCGTAGAGGGGCCTGAAATAGGGGCTGAAAGTGCTGAAATACTGGCAGACAGGGGCAGGAGTTCGCAACCTCAGGAGAAAGCCCTAGATATGAAAGAGATGCTCACAGAAATGTTTACTAAAATGGAAGTATCACTGAAAGAAGATATTGCGGCAGTAAGGACAGACATTGGGCGAGTCCTGGGAAGAATAGAAGAATTAGAGGACAGACTGGATGCACAGGAGCAAAGGATCTATGAGGTAACAGAGCAGGTTAGCGCCCTATATAGAGCAAATAGAGCCCTCAAGTATAAATTAGAGGACCAGGAGAACAGGAGTCGAAGGAAGAACGTGCGCATAAAAGGCCTCCCAGAGACACATAACAATGCAGACTTAAGACAAATAGCACAGCAATTATTCAACCCACTATTAGATAGAGAAGCAACAGAGATTTTAAAAATTGATAGAATCCACAGGATAGCACAGCGCATAGCAGATAAACCGCGAGACGTCATAGCTAGGTTTCATTACGTAGAAGAGAAAGCGCAAGTCATGGGGAAAATTAGGATGTTACTGGGAGTCTCATATGAGGGCGCAGAACTGCAGATCTACTCAGACCTGGCAGCGGAGACATTGATAAGAAGACGACTGAAGCCGCTAACGGAATTGATGGCGGCCTCGGACATTTCTTATCAATGGGGGTTCCCTGCCTGCTTGGTGGGAAAAAAGGACGGTAGGTCGGCGGTTCTGCGCTTCCCAGAGGACCTGAGAGGTTTCTGCGACCGGTTAGACATATGCCCACCCCCACTACCGGGATGGGAGGATGGAGAGGGGGCAGACTGCCCAGCACAAAATTAAAATGGAACAAAGGAGAGGGGAGAGGGGGGGGAATCAAATAAACATCAGGTAATAAACACCAGGCAGACAAGAACAAGGGAGGGGAGGAGGGGGGGGGGAGGAGGAGGGGATCACGGGGAGGGACCTGAGACGGCCTAAGGTGTGAACCCCAGGGATCTATGGAGAGAAGGCGACTTCAGGAGGAAGGCAGCCTGATCCATGGAACAAACAAAAAAAAGAGGGTCTTCTGCCCAGCCTTAGAAGGCCTGTTGTTTCAGAAGGAGGGAGGGAGGGAAGCAAGGGGGGGAAAGGGGGGGAGGATTGGGGGACTGGAGCTGTTTTTTCTGTTTGGGCTTGGGTTTTTTTTTTTTTTTTTATTTTTTTAGGTTTCTCTCGTGGTACGCTATCTCGCTCGTTCACACCGACCCCCTCAATTGGGACAAATCCCCTGGGTCCAACCAGATGCTCAGTAACAGAGACCAGGCAGTAAACGATGACAATGATTAATATGATCACTTATAATGTAAGGGGCCTAAACACAAAAGCAAAAAGGTTTAAAGTTAACAAAGAACTCCAATTTTTAGGGGCAGGAATAGTATGCCTCCAGGAGACCCACATCATACACACCTCTGGTATCCAATTGGCCTCATATCAATTTCCGAAATGGTTTTACGGAGATTCCCCATCTTCATATGCAAAGGGGATAGCTATAGGATTTGAAAGGACAATACAGTTTGAATTAGACGAGCAACTGGTAGACCCAGAGGGAAGGTACTTGGTGATTAAAGGAAAACTATGTAACATGAAATGCACGATTTTGAACATATATGCACCGAATAAGAACCCGGATACATTTTTTGAGAAAGTTTTGAAAAAACTGGAGGGTTTCAAGGAGGGTTACTTGATCATAGCAGGGGACCTAAATTGGAGCATGGACCCAAGGGTTGACACCTCAGGGGGGAGGAATAGATATACACCACAAAGACAAAAAATGGTGAAGAAAGCACTGGCCAGTTGGCAGTTATTAGACGCTTGGCAGACCACCCACCCAAAAAAACGGGACTATACCCATTTCTCTGCCGTCCACAAGTCCTACTCTAGGATAGACTACATATTTATAGAACATCAGCTAGCCTCATACCTCAAAAAAGCAGAAATAAAAGCCACCACCATATCAGATCACGCCCCGGTAATGATTCAGCTGGAGATACAGGGGGAAGAAAAGCCAAGAAACACTTGGAGGTTAAACGACTCTCTAATTCAAGACCAGGACTCAATAAACAGGATCGAACAGGAGCTTACAACTTTCTTTGAATTAAATGACACACCAGAGATCTCCAGGCCTACCCTCTGGGAGGCACACAAGGTGGTAATCAGAGGGATACTGATAGGGATTGGAGCAGGGAAAAAAAGGGAAAGGATAAAAAAGAAAACCCAGCTATATAAAGAAATATCTGAATTAGAGCAGAATACTAGGCCGAAAGGGATCCCCGAAAAACAAGAGTTAATAGTAAAAAAGAGGGAACTAGAGGAGTGCTTAGAACAGGAGAGGAAATCGGTATTCCTGAATATAAATAGAGAAAAATACCAATGGGGGAATAGATCAGGAAAATGGATGGCGCAAAGGGTAAAGGAAAAAAAGAACAGGACCTTTATCCCGATGATTAGAGATAAAAAGGGGGAAATGCAAATCCCCACTCCGGCCATTGCCAGTACATTCCACTCTTATTACAGCACATTATACAATATAAGACACAAGGGGGAAGATAAGGACAGGCTAAGGGAGGAAATAGCGGAGTACCTGCGGGACCTAGACTTCCCAAGAGGGGAGAAAGAAGAGATGGGCGCTCTAGAAGCCCCCATAACAATTGAGGAAGTAGAAAGAGCAATTAAGAATACTGCCCTCGGTGGAAGCCCGGGCCCCGACGGCTACTCCATTTTTTACTATAAGAAATTTTGTAAACAATTAGCACCCAAACTATGTGAATACTTCAACGTAATAGGGGAAGAGGTAAAGTTTTGAGATGAAGCACTTTTGGCACATATCTCTCTGATCCTGAAAGAGGGAAAAGACCCAGCAGCGGTAGAGAGTTACAGACCAATATCTTTATTGAATACAGATATAAAACTTTTCTCCAAAATAATAGCAGAAAGGTGGAAGCGGTATTTGCCAAAATTGATTCATAAGGATCAGGTGGGGTTTATTCAGGGGAGAGAAGGGAGAGACAACGCTTTAAAATCTATACTGTTGATACATGAAGCCACGAGGAAAGGGACGCCCACGGTACTCTTGTCTATTGACGCCGAAAAGGCTTTTGACAGAGTTAATTGGGAGTTCATGACCGAGACACTAAGACACGTGGGGGTGGGAGAGAAGATGATGGGATGGATTAAACCCCTTTATCGGCACCCGACCGCGAGAATTAGAGTTAATGACACCCTGTCCTGTCCCCTTGAATTATGTAACGGGACAAGACAGGGTTGCCCTCTTTCCCCAATTTTATTCATAATCACCCTGGAACCCCTCCTGACGGCAATACGCAAAAATCAGGACATCCAAGGAATAAGAGTGAGAGAGGGGGAGCATAAGGCTGCCGCATTCGCGGACGACTTGCTTCTCTACATCTCTTACCCGAGAACATCAATCCCCATAGTCCTTAAGGAATTAAAGCAATATGGGAAGCTATAAAACTTCAAAGTAAATATGGCCAAATCAGAGATCCTAAATTTAAATCTACCCAGAGAAGAACAGAAAGCACTCCAGGCCAAGTTACCATTTAAGTGGTGTAAAAAGGAATTAGGCTACTTAGGAATAAAATTAACAGCGCAACCAAGAGACCTGTTTGAAGCGAACTACATGCCCCTGTTGAATAAAATCAAAGTGCAACTAAAAAGGATACAATATAAATCGCTCTCATGGACGGGCAAGATATACGCAATGAAGATGTTCATAGTCCCTATACTAATATATACCTTCCAAATGATCCCGATCCCTCTGCCACAGACTTATTTTAGTAAACTTAAAACTATGACCTTAAAATTTATTTGGGCGGGCAGACGGCCCCGCATTTCATATAACACAATAGCAAGAGAAAAGGACAGAGGAGGACTAGCAGCCCCAGATCTTAAAAAATACTATGAAGCTATAGTAGTCTCTAGGATAGCAGACTGGACCCACAACAAGGAGGCAAAGTCATGGGTGGGATTAGAAAAAACACTAAGCAGCACAGATTTAGGGAAAATGATATGGATCCCACCACAGCATCGAGAATTAGGACCAAGCACAAATCTTTGCACTAGGCACACACTCAAAACATGGGATCGAATAAATAAGAGACACGGATGGGAATGCAACTCGCCATTAATACCACTATTAGGCACAAATTTCTTTAGACCAGGAAAGGAAGAACACTTATATTTCTATAGGTGGTCCAATAAAGAGGACATTAGATTAGAAGATGTGATGAAAGGGAATAGAATATGCACTTATGAGGAAATCACACGGGAATGGGGACAGAAACCATTAGATAAATGGAGACACGCCCAGATTCAACACTTCGCACAAACCCTGCCACAACCACTAAGAGGGAACAAACAACTGAGACCATTAGAGAAACTATTGAAAACACCCCAATGTCTAGAGAGTAGGATATCAAAAATATACAAAATACTGACACAGGAGGCAGACAAGGGATATCCAACCTTCTTAGAAAAATGGGAAAGGGAGATAGGCTCTTTAAGCAATGACCCCCATAGGAACAAAATAATCAAGATGACACATTTAGTAGCAAAAGACACACAGACACTAGAAATGTCATATAAACTCCTATCAAGGTGGTACGTAACCCCGCAGAAAGCACACGAACTCAGGGAAGATATTGCCCCAACCTGCTGGAGGGGCTGCCCCGTAGTGGGATCTTTCGCACACCTATGGTGGGAGTGCCCAAAGATACAAGTATACTGGGACAAAATAATAGAAACCATCCTTGACATAACGGGGGAAAGGCTAAAAAAAGAACCATGGGTATGCCTGTTCCATGACACGGACAAGAGACTATCCCAGTACAAAGTAGAGGTAACACCGTACCTACTGAATGCGGCCAAGGCCCTCATACCATGTCTTTGGAAAATACAGGAAGCCCCGCAGATGAAAGAATGGGTAGGACGGGTAGAATGGATAAGGAGTATAGAGCAGGCCATACATACAACTCAAGATACTGAGGCAAAATTCCAAAGGATATGGGGGCATTGGCTGGCATTCAGGGAAACAGAGGGATTTCAAAGGCTGATAGAGGGATAAAGCCAAAAGAGGGGGAAGGAGACGAGCGAGGAGGGGCGAGAGAACTTTTTTTTTTTTTTCTTTTTTTTTTTCTTCTTTTTCTTTTTGTTTTGCTCTTTGGGAGGGTAGGGGGGAGGGAGAAGGGGGAGGGAAATGTTGTAACAAATTAAATGCTGGTGTATCTTGGAAAATGTACTGATCAAAAGACAATGTGTTGTACAACGATAAAAATGACGAAAATAAAGAATATAAAAAAAAAAAATGTTGATACTCACAGTGCAAATTCTTGTTCATTCATGATTGTAGCGACAATAGATTTCTTAACAGTATTAAGAAAAAAAAATATATACATACAAAAATGAATAAAATTATACACAAAATGGAAAATGTATATATTGATAAAATGTAAACTCCATTCATGAATTATTAATTAGTTTGTATATATAACATTTTAAAGAAAAATGGCAAACAAAACAACACAGGACACTGACTTACCACATCCAAAATTGAACCAGGTCATTTAAGATGGCTTCAGCTCTGCTCTCCCCCCGCAGGAGAGATCCCTCAGATGTGTTTCACCCCCTAGTGGGCTTTATCATTGAAGCCTTAATGATTAAGCCAACATACCTCTCCTGCGGGTGGAAAGCAGAGCTGAAGCCATCTCACATTACCTGGTTCAGTTTTGGTCATTATGCCATTATGTTCCAACTCAAGATAACTGTTCCAACTCTATCAAAAAAAATGTTGGAACCAAACCTTGTCACAAATGCAATTTCTGTCGCTATATATATGCATCTAAACAAATTACTTTACCAAATAAACGTATTTATAAACCCAAATTCCTGGTTAATTGCCAATCCATTGGCATAGTATATATTATGGTATGCAAATGTACAGCTTTTTACATAGGAAAAACCAAACGTCCATTCTTCCATCGTATAAGGGATCATGTAACCCTTGTCCGTGGAAAGAAGATGGAAACCCCAATTAGCCGTCATATGGGACTATTCCATGCCCATGACGATCAAAAAATGCACTTTTTCGCACTCGCGCATGTACCCCCAGGTGAAAGAGGCGGTAACTATGAC
The DNA here is from genome assembly GCA_028564925.1 of Lithobates sylvaticus. Lineage (NCBI taxonomy): Eukaryota > Metazoa > Chordata > Amphibia > Anura > Ranidae > Lithobates > Lithobates sylvaticus. The sequence goes on along the minus strand of CM053027.1, from coordinate 438,860,681 downwards.
CGTACCTTACTTCAACGCGAGGCCCGCTGGATCTTTGATTTAAAAGCTACAATCTATCCAGGGTTAAATGATGCCCTCAGCTACAAATCATTTCTCTAATCAAATGCAATTTTTAGATCTCTATGAGGGTAAAATACAATATTTTATTCATTTATTTTTTCATTATTATTATTATAATTTTCTTTCCCCCATCTTGCCTTTTCCTTCCCTTTACCTTTATCTGTTGTCTTGCCTCACCATTTGTAATAGACTTAAGTATTATGTCATTTTATATGATATGGAATTGATGACTCTAACATTAAATTCTATTTTGTTAAAAGCAGATGGAAGACTGGAGGGCTGGGCAGACTTGTCACATAACTCAACTTGGTACTTCCTTTCTCTTTATTTGCAAGGCTTTTGAATTGCCATATTTTTGAACTACATTTTCACAGAGATGCTCCCCATAGAAATGTCAACTGCTACATGCCTTAAGTCGCTTGCACGGGCGCCCCGGGGGGTGGCTTTCTTTTCGTATAGCAACAGGGACCAGTTTTGCAGCCTCTTGGAGAGGGCCCCCCCCCATCTATATGGCTCGCCCAGGCCTGGTCCGCCCATGGTCCATTGGACAAGTTCCCCATCCACCTTTGAGGGTTTCCCTCTAGCGGCGACTTACGCTCGCCGCCTACAGGTTTCCTTTCACTGTGGACGGCTATGCCCATATCCTCTCATCAGAGGTGTGGGCAAACCGGACACTCCAAGATGGCCGCTGACGCGTCGCCTCCCAGCGCCGCGCCGCCTGACGTCATGCGCCAGCGACTAGGTTCGCCGCCGACGCATGCGCAGTATCCATCTATGGACGCCCACGGCCGGACGTAGCCGTTTTGGCGCCCGCGACCCGGCGGTGATGTCAGACGCCGCCGGGTTGGAGAGCCGCCATTTAAGGGAGCTCCCCCTGCCAATCTACCTCTGCCAGGAATTCCCAGCACACGAGGAGGTGAGGCGGCTCTCTCTGCCCCCACTCAACGGCCGAATTTGTTACTGATATTTATCACTAAATGGGGTAAGACTTTACCAAACTTTACTTACTATTTATACTACTCTTATCATTCACTTAAACTCTGTAGATGTGTGTGTATCTTCTCACATATCTCAGAGGTACGCAATTTATATCCAGCAATTAACAGAGTGTTTCTCACCCTGCATATTGCAGATAATCCTTTGGACGATTCCCCAATAATTTTTAGACATGATGCAGTCAGATACTTGCATCCAACCCTGAACTTGCTTACAAGCTCAGTAACCTTCAGCGTACTCCTTAATGAACACCAGGTACCTTCCTCTATTTACCCTATACTCGACATATTTCAATTCCTATTGTTTTGAACCCTACAATCTTTATCGCCCAATCTATAGCCTCATTCATTTCTTTGAATTTTGTAGCGTGTCTCTCTGCAAGCGACACAATGTTGTCTGTGGCATTCTGGAAGTGATATCATCTCTGTTTTCGAAATTTGTTTGTTTCTATACAAGAGATCGATAGTCAACATATGCAGATATACTTCAGATATATCCAAGTATTTGTGGTAAGCTCTGCCCAGTCTCATTTTTCCAGCCTCCCTTTTGCTTTCTATGTCCAATGTTCTATTTATATGTGTATTAAATATGAAATTAATGTATTAATTGCTCAGTCATTTAGATGTATATTCTGTTTGAGCCAAGTTCTCTATACTTTGTATGAACATGTACACCTTGCCTGTACAATTTCTTGTAAAGGATACTTTTTCATGCGATTCTGTTATTTCAGCATATTTTTGAGCTAAACCTATCAAACTCCTGAAGAAACTCCAAAGAGTGAAACATGTCGAGTATGGCGAAGCTCTACACAAACTCTCGTCTGATGTAACATATATGTCTGTAAAGTATGGATGTATTACCTGTGTCCTTGTTGTTTTCAACCCTTTTGGGAAAATAAAATTCTATATTTTTTATATATACATCTCTATTTGTTCCTATACATTTTACCTACCCAGATACCATTAACAAAAAATCCCCGAGGCTTGTGGCCTCCTGTTTTCCCCTCTCCTTCATAGAAGGTTTTCTTCTTTCAATTAAATTGGGATTTTGGTATCACCCCCTGTTCAAGTTCTTCATCTAGTTAATCAATTTCTCAATTTTTCGGGCGTTACCCGCCCATTACCCCAATAGATGAAGTTAGAATATTGAACCTATTACCTCAGCTCTGTAGTTGTCATAATTATTGAGCTCTAGTACCTTTTTATTTATTTGTCATTTCAAATGTTTTTGGCAAGAAAATCTTAAATTCTTTCTCTACATACTGTATTTATTTTTCTTTGTTGAACCTCCATATCTGCATTTGATGGTTCTTTGCCCTCCGTTCTCAGTGACAAATGGCTAACTACTGTGGCCAGGCCTTTAAAGGCCTTATGGATAATATTCACAAATCTCAAAATTCAATAGGAGGCGGTCTGACTATGGATCGCTTCTTTGTACGACTCCAACGAATGTTGGAAAGAAAGTCTAGGATATATTGGAACAGATGGTATTTTTCTAAATATGTTGATGATCAAATGTCTCCATGGGGTTTAAGAATTCAGATTTTTCCTACTATACAAAAATTGGGATCTAACTTTAAAACCCAATGGGAAGCCAATTTACAACAATGCTCAGTCCAAATTATGAAACTTCTTTGCCTTCATTATACCACTGAACTGACCAATGTTGATAAAGAAATAGAAAAACTCTATGAAGAAAATCAGGCAATTTCCTTGGATGCACTCTTTACTGAAAGTGAGACTGCACTCAGGGAAGGACTAGAAAACTATGTGTCTGACCTCCTAAAAACAAAGGAAAATTTTTTTTTGCAAGACAAATTATCTTATGACAACAATCAGGCTTACAATTGGGGCTCCCTACAAAATAGGAGACGCATTGCTAAAACTTTCAAAAAACCTGAAAGAACTCCTGAACTAACTGATTCAGATACCTCTTCCTTTTCATCTATTTCTTCCTCACAGGCACCTGGTCGCCCCACGTCCACTAAGAAATCACAACAACAACATTCACGTAAGGAGGGTAATGTAACTGCACCTAGTGGAAAACCAAAAAGTTCCCCTACACGTAATCGTACACCTATTAGCACCAGAGCCTCAGCGGCAAAAGCCTCTGGCAGCTCAAAAATTCTCACCTCTTTTGACACTCTCACTTTTACTTCGGCTCAATCTCTGCCCTCGGCCCCTCCCCCCATAGGGGGACAGGCCGAAGGCACCAATGAGTCAAGTTTTCGGACAGCACCGATTTTCACTCAGCCAGTAATAGATCCAAGGAAACACTTGGAACCCACCACCACACAGATCAAACAAACGAAAATCACTTTGAAATAATTAATCTTTCCACGTACACATTAACTGACACACAAATTTCACTTTTGAAATTGGGACTAACTTTCTGTCCCACTAAATCCACAGATGCCTTTGAGCTAGTGAAAGATTTAAATCTGTTTTCACGGAAATTAATGTTCCGGATTATGTTTGACAAACCAAATTCATCAACTCATGCTGGCATTTCCACAAGATTGCCCCCCCCTTCCCCCTCACCCTCTTCTCATCAACTATCTATAAATGATATCAAAGCCATGGAGGAGCTCATGGAGCTGTGGGATGAGGGACACATCGACGAGGTGGACTTGGCCGGAGGCTGACGCCCTTCTTCCGGGTGCCCCTCGTCGGTCTGCCCCTCCTCCTGCAGCCCCAATGCTACCCTCTCGTGAATACAAACCCAAATCTACTACTTTTCCATCACTACAAGGCAATCCTAATGTCTGGGCTTTCACTCAACAAGTAACCAATGAAATTCGTAAAACTAAGTGGCTTGATCCACCTCAATCCAATTTCACTTTACAACAGAGGCAAGCACTACGCTCCTTACAACAAGAAACCAACATAGTTATCAAACCCGCAGACAAAGAGGGGAATCTTGTTATCATGGATAAATGCCAATATGAGTTGATGGTTCACAATTTACTTGAGAATCGGGAATGGTATCGTAAAATACCTGAAAGCCATGTAAATTATACCATCAGCAAATTTAGACATCTATTAAGTTCCGCTTACTTTCAGGACTTAATCACGAAAAAAAACATATGACTTCCTCAATATTTTATTTCCAAAAACTCCCACACTCTATGCTCTACCGAAAATCCATAAGAATGCCACTAATCCACCAGGTCGCCCAATTGTCTCTGGCAATGGATGTCTTACTGAGAATGCCAGTGCCCTGGTGGATGATTTTCTTCGCCCCCATGTGGAGGGCTTAGTTTCCTACTTACAAGATACCCGGGACCTACTAAGGGCTCTCGATGGCATCTCGATACCCTCGGATTCCTGGCTCGTGGCTCTCGATGTTGAGGCCCTCTACAACTCCATACCCCATGATCTAGGGGTAGGAGTTGTGAAGGGCTTCATTTCCGAGAGCACCGAGTCATCACCTAAATATAATGACTTAATTTTAAAGTTGCTTGAATTCATTCTAAACAACAATATCTTTTTATTTGGGCGCTCCCACTACCTCCAGGTGCAGGGCGTAGCCATGGGGACCAAGTGTGCCCCATCCTACGCCAATCTGTACCTGGGGGGGTGGGAGCGTCACCTATTTCACAGAGATGACATACAAACGTTCTTAGATCAGATTCCAATTTGGAGAAGATACATCGACGATGTATTCTTCATCTGGACAGGAACAGAATCAGATTTGTTAATTTTCTATGAAAGGCTCAAGATTAATACCTATAATCTCAGCTTTACAATGGAAAAAAGTCAGTCACAACTAACTTTCCTTGACATCACAATCTATGTAGATGGGGAAGGAAATGTTGGAACTACCCTCTATCGTAAGCCATCGGCAGCCAACACATTGCTACATGCAACTAGCTCCCACCCCAGCCCTTTGGTATCGAGTATACCCTACGGGCAATATCTCAGGGTCAAACGAAACTGCAGTCAAGACTCCGACTTCAAAGTGGAGGCCAAAAAGCTGCAGCAGCGCCTACGACATCGTGGCTATACTCAGACTTGTCTGAGGAAGTCATATTTGAAAGCAAAGCAACAAAATCGTTCCAAACTTATTCATGGAAACAAAGTCCCCACAAATGATTCGGGCATCAGAATCATTACCCGCTTCTCTGGACACCATGCTCGTGTGCGAAAAATCTTTGATACATACTGGTATTTGCTGAAGGCGGACCCGCTGGTTTCTAAACATATAGATGATCATCCGGTAATAACCTTCAGGAGATCCCAATCCCTTCGAGACACTCTTGTACGCAGCCATTATGTTCCAATTCAAGATAACTGTTCCAACTCTATCAAAAAAAATGTTGGAACCAACCTTGTCACAAATGCAATTTCTGTCACTATATATATGCATCTAAACAAATTACTTTACCAAATAAACGTATTTATAAACCCAAATTCCTGGTTAATTGCCAATCCATTGGCATAGTATATATTATGGTATGCGAATGTACAGCTTTTTACATAGGAAAAACTAAACGTCCATTCTTCCATCGTATAAGGGATCATGTAACCCTTGTCCGTGGAAAGAAGATGGAAACCCCAATTAGCCGTCATATGGGACTATTCCATGCCCATGACGATCAAAAAATGCACTTTTTCGCACTCGAGCATGTACCCCCAGGTGAAAGAGGCGGTAACTATGACCGTACCTTACTTCAACGCGAGGCCCGCTGGATCTTTGATTTAAAAGCTACAATCTATCCAGGGTTAAATGATGCCCTCAGCTACAAATCATTTCTCTAATCAAATGCAATTTCTAGATCTCTATGAGGGTAAAATACAATATTTTATTCATTTATTTTTTCATTATTATTATTATAATTTTCTTTCCCCCATCTTGCCTTTTCCTTCCCTTTACCTTTATCTGTTGTCTTGCCTCACCATTTGTAATAGACTTAAGTATTATGTCATTTTATATGATATGGAATTGATGACTCTAACATTAAATTCTATTTTGTTAAAAGCAGATGGAAGACTGGAGGGCTGGGCAGACTTGTCACATAACTCAACTTGGTACTTCCTTTCTCTTTATTTGCAAGGCTTTTGAATTGCCATATTTTTGAACTACATTTTCACAGAGATGCTCCCCATAGAAATGTCCACGGCTACATGCCTTAAGTCGCTTGCACGGGCGCCCCGGGGGTGGCTTTCTTTGAGGTATAGCAACAGGGACCAGTTTTGCAGCCTCTTGGAGAGGGCCCCCCCCCCCCCATCTATATGGCTCGCCCAGGCCTGGTCCGCCCATGGTCCATTGGACAAGTTCCCCATCCACCTTTGAGGGTTTCCCTCTAGCGGCGACTTACGCTCGCCGCCTACAGGTTTCCTTTCACTGTGGACGGCTATGCCCATATCCTCTCATCAGAGGTGTGGGCAAACCGGACACTCCAAGATGGCCGCCGACGCGTCGCCTCCCAGCGCCGCGCCGCCTGACGTCATGCGCCAGCGACTAGGTTCGCCGCCGACGCATGCGCAGTATCCATCTATGGACGCCCACGGCCGGACGTAGCCGTTTTGGCGCCCGCGACCCGGCGGTGATGTCAGACGCCGCCGGGTTGGAGAGCCGCCATTTAAGGGAGCTCCCCCTGCCAATCTACCTCTGCCAGGAATTCCCAGCACACGAGGAGGTGAGGCGGCTCTCTCTGCCCCCACTCAACGGCCGAATTTGTTACTGATATTTATCACTAAATGGGGTAAGACTTTACCAAACTTTACTTACTATTTATACTACTCTTATCATTCACTTAAACTCTGTGTTTCTCACCCTGCATATTGCAGATAATCCTTTGGACGATTCCCCAATAATTTTTGGACATGATGCAGTCAGATACTTGCATCCAACCCTGAACTTGCTTACAAGCTCAGTAACCTTCAGCGTACTCCTTAATGAACACCAGGTACCTTCCTCTATTTACCCTATACTCGACATATTTCAATCCCTATTGTTTTGAACCCTACAATCTTTATCGCCCAATCTATAGCCTCATTCATTTCTTTGAATTTTGTAGCGTGTCTCTCTGCAAGCGACACAATGTTGTCTGTGGCATTCTGGAAGTGATATCATCTCTGTTTTCGAAATTTGTTTGTTTCTATACAAGAAATCGATAGTCAACATATGCAGATATACTTCAGATATATCCAAGTATTTGTGGTAAGCTCTGCCCAGTCTCATTTTTCCAGCCTCCCTTTTGCTTTCTATGTCCTATGTTCTATTTATATGTGTATTAAATATGAAATTAATGTATTAATTGCTCAGTCATTTAGATGTATATTCTGTTTGAGCCAAGTTCTCTATACTTTGTATGAACATGTACACCTTGCCTGTACAATTTCTTGTAAAGGATACTTTTTCATGCGATTCTGTTATTTCAGCATATTTTTGAGCTAAACCTATCAAACTCCTGAAGAAACTCCAAAGAGTGAAACATGTCGAGTATGGCGAAGCTCTACACAAACTCTCGTCTGATGTAACATATATGTCTGTAAAGTATGGATGTATTACCTGTGTCCTTGTTGTTTTCAAACCTTTTGGGAAAATAAAATTCTATATTTTTATATATACATCTCTATTTGTTCCTATACATTTTACCTACCCAGATACCATTAACAAAAAATCCCCGAGGCTTGTGGCCTCCTGTTTTCCCCTCTCCTTCATAGAAGGTTTTCTTCTTTCAATTAAATTGGGATTTTGGTATCACCCCCTGTTCAACTTCTTCATCTAGTTAATCAATTTCTCAGTTTTGGTCATAGCGAGTCGGCTTCCTGAGTGCAGTCGGTTGCCATTTTTCTGTAGCACATTGTAGCCTGCAAGCTGATTTGTAAAATCTGCACCATGTCATTACATGTCATGTTGGCTGATATCATATCAGGAGCTTTACAGCGGTACTTTTTTACATATGTCTACATACAGTATATCAGATTGAACTTTTAAATGCAAAATTTACATTAAAACAATCGCTCCTTGTGTATAATAATATTGTCAATGGAAAATGAGCTATAATAAAGCTAATATGATGTTAAAACGAAACAGCCAATTGATAAACAATTGCTTGTTATTTGCTATTCAATGGTGAAAATAGTAAATATGGATAGTTAATAGAAATTACAATTATCTATTATCTACTCAAATATGATGGAATGAGGGTTTCACGCCAAGTGTAGCTGTCAAGGTCCTAATTTATACCATCTGCACAAACAATAGATCCAAAAGGTCTCCCTTTTACACACTTTTTGATGTTTTCTCCCTGGATTGAAATCACAGTAATGGTTTTTATGGCAAAAAAATTCAGGCTTGAATATTGATTTGTCTTCTTAAAGCTTCTTTCTGTATATTCATACCATACACCATACCATGCCTATCATTCCTTACTACTGCAATTCCTTTTATCACATTGTAAGGATTGCAAGCATCTGCTTGCCTTATTTCAGTGAGCCTCCTGTTAAAAATAGGGGAAAAAAGTGTGAACAGGTAGGTGTCCTTCTGCAAAGGAAAGCTTGGAGAAGGGAGTGAACTATGGGTGGGAAAGCAAAGAGGGAGAATGCAGTATACTCTCTGAGTGTGTAAAGATGAATTTGTACTAGAGGTGGCATTTCACTGTTAGACTAGATACTGGGAAGTGGGATTTGTGTGCAGGAGGCAGAATATAAAAGAAAGGCCAACAAGTGCACTGAGAGTGGGGCTGGACTGAACTAATGACAGAATTCCCCCATGTGAAAATGAATGTGGCATTAAAATTATATAGGATTATTAATTTATTTCTCCAGCACACACTCCACTCTGTCGAGGATAGACATGTTACTTTGCAACGATGAGTCAATGCCCTTATTGGACAATGTCAGGTATAGGCCCAGAAGTCTCTCAGACCATTCTCCGCTGACAGCTTCAATGGAGACGGGGGTGAGAACTATGTACCGGGAGTGGAAAATTAATCCGGCTTGGCTGGAATTAATGGGTGATCCATATGACGTAGCGCATGTTCTGAAAGAAAGCATAGAAATGAATGCCCGGTCAGCCACCCAGGGGGTAATTTGGGACACAGTTAAAGCTATTCTTCGGGGCTTGCTGATTCAGCAAATCTCAAGAATAAAAAAACAGTCAAGGGCGGGGGAGGAGTACGCAGCTAATAAAGTAGCTTTCGCAGAAATGAAATATATAAACAATCCAATACCGGTAAATCTAAAAGAATGGATAGCAGCACAAGAGGAATACCGGTTTATCCTTTTAAGCAAAGCAGAACAAAAATTTATTTTCCAGAAGCAAGCTGCCCTTTGGGAGGGGGAAGGTATAAGCAGGATGCTCGCCCAGTTAGTAAAGACCAACTCCCCATCATCAATGGTCCCGATGATAGATATGGGTGCAGGTAGAACATCCTCTTATACGCCAGAAATAGTGGACACTTGTAGAACCTATTACGAGAATTTATATTACTCTACCCAGGAGGATAAAATTGAAGAATGGGATAAATTTTTTGATCAAATGGCGGTCCCCTGCCTCTCTGAGGAGGACAGGGCTGCCCTTGACAGCCCTGTCACCCTGGAGGAGATCCAGCGGACCGTCCGGGAAATGGCAGGTCAGAAGTCCCCGGGACCAGACGGCCTCCCCATTGAAATATACCGTCGCTACGGGGAGGTGCTCCTCCCCGAGCTCCTGAAGGTACTTAACTCGTCGAAGGAGGAGGGCGCGCTCCCCCCCTCGATGATGGAGTCAACAATAATTGTGATCCCCAAGGAAAATAAGAACCCCCTCTCCCCCGCTTCATACAGACCTATCTCACTCCTGAACTCGGATATTAAAGTTTTAGCTAAGGTCTTGGCGGATAGACTTAATAAAGTTATCTCCAAATTGGTGCACTCGGACCAATCAGGATTCATCCCAGGAAGGTCCGCCAGCACAAACATCAGACGGCTCTTCTTGAATCTCCAAACTCCAACGGACAATCGGGGAAACCGGGCCATACTCTCTTTGGACGCTGCCAAGGCCTTCGATACCCTGGAGTGGAAGTACCTTTGGAGAACATTGACACAATTCCACTTTGGGCCAAATTTTGTCAACTGGGTGAGATTACTATATAGTTCACCCGGAGCTAGAGTAAAAGTAAACAACGAATATTCCTCTAGGCTTCGTCTGCTGAGGGGGACAAGGCAGGGGTGTCCCCTGTCCCCCCTCCTTTTCGCCCTCGCAATCGAACCCTTGGCCCTGTCCCTTCGACTGTCCCCAGAAATCAAGGGTTTTAAAAGGGGCGAAATGGAAGACAAAGTGATGTTATACGCAGACGATTTAATAATTCTGCTTGGAGACACACAAGGTTCATTAAGTGAGGCAATGCGCACAATAGAAAACTTTGGACTCCTGTCGGGCCTAAGGATTAACTGGGATAAATCAAATCTTCTCCCGATTGATCCATTGGACAACCCCCTACCCCAAGAGGCAGCTCAGCTCCAAATAGTCCATCAGATAAAGTATTTAGGCATAAATGTTTTGAGAGATTCTAAACAATTTATTCAGGATAATGTCGTCCCACTGTTGAACAAATTCAAAGGTAAATGTCAAATTTGGAAAAAAACTTCCCCTGTCAGCAGCAGGCCGTTGCAACCTAATTAAAATGGTATTTATGCCACAGTTACTATATTTACTCCATAACTCCCCAATTTGGATATATAAAAAATGGTTTAAGAAGATAGACACTCTTTTTAGAGACCTAATATGGAAGGGGGGCATACCACGAATCCGACTAAGTACGTTACAGCTCCCAACCAATGCTGGCGGAGTAGCCCTTCCGCACCCTTTGAGTTACTTCCTGGCTTCCCAGCTCCAGCATATTGGGGGATGCGAGGCCACGAAGGGAGGACGAGAGTGGGAGACTCTCCTCTATAAATCCACTCACAAGTCGGTGCTGGAAGTGTTAGAGGCAGGGTCCTTCATAAAGGGGTTACCAACTCAGGACCTGCTAGCAAGAGTATGGGGACTAGCCAAAAAGACAATGGGTTATAGAGGGTTTTCAGATTTCTCCCCCCTGTGGGAAAACAACAACTTGTGCGAGTTAAAAAAAATGGGGACCATTAGAGAATGGGAGAGAAGAGGCCTGAACTATGTTGCCCAGATTTACCAGGAGGGTCGGTTAAGAAACTTTCAGGACCTAAGAGATCAATATGAGCTCCCCAAGAGGTCCTTCTTCAGATATTTGCAGGTGAGGCATGCCCTCACCGAACAGTTTAAAGAGACAGCTTGTGAATGGACCAAGATTCCGGTACTACGGAGCATAGCCGAGTCAGACACTCGAAAAGGGATGATTTCTAACTTATATTCCCATTTACAGAAGGGGACCTGGGAAGTTGCCCAAATGGGACTTCACAAATCCTCGTGGGAAAGAGATGTGGGCACTATGTCTACTCTACAGTGGGAAAGGATCCTAGCCTTTGCGCCTCGGGTCTCTATCTCGCACCCCCAGAGGATGTCACATCTCTTCCTACTACACAGGGCATATTTTACTCCGGCAAGGTTGTTTCGGTTTGGCCGTAGACAAGATGACACATGTCCTAGATGCAGGAGGTCGGGCGGCGACCTCATCCACATGTTTTGGAGATGTCCAAAATTGCACCGATATTGGAAAGAAGTGGTAGATAGGACCGCTCAGATATTTAACACCAATCTTCCTCTGGACCCAATCCTGTGTGTACTTGGGGGGCTTGAGGGGGAAACCAGGTCAAACGAAGTCCAATTGGCCATCATCAGATGCCTTTTTCAGGCAAGAAAATTGATAGCACAAAAATGGCAATCTCCAAACCCACCATCTCGCTACGAGTGGGAACGGAACATGGAGAGGGTGATCCTTATGGAGAGAACAACATATATTAAACAGGGAAACCTTACCAAATTTCAGGGGATATGGAAACGGTGGTTGGAGAAAAACTATACGTAGCCAAATGAACTGGACTGAAACACGATGTGGTGTAGGTTGTCGAACCTTGAACGAGGTAGGAATGACAGAAGGAGGAACGACGAGAGGGTGGAGGAATGAAAGGCAGTGTTGAATGAGTAGTGAGTGGGGAGGCTGCTGCTTAAATTAGCTATTGTAACCCTTTTACAGAGTGTAAGGCAGGAATGGAAGTGGGGGAATGTAGGTAAACTGTACCGAAGGTGTAATAATTTTTTTTGTCTGTTTTTATGTTTGTTATATGTGAAAAAATTTAATAAAAATAAATTAAAGGAGATACTGGGAAGTGGGATTTGTGTGCAGGAGGCAGAATATAAAAGAAAGGCCAACAAGTGCACTGAGAGTGGGGCTGGACTGAACTAATGACAGAATTCCCCCATGTGAAAATGAATGTGGCATTAAAATTATATAGGATTATTAATTTATTTTCTAATACAACAAATCTTAAGAAAATATTTTATTTCCATAAAGAAATACAGTGGTAGCTGTCACTGGAATAGATTTATTCATAAACAGTTCTGTGTAATCACTATGCCTGCTCTTTATTGGTGACCAATGACTTTCTGATAAGTAATACCATCCCTAACTATAGCATTAACTCTAACTCACACCTTTGCTCTAACAGTCAGCATATATTGTATATATTTGGAATACATATTGTATGATGTTTTTGGAGTAGGACTAACCCTTTAAAAATTCTTCAAATTTATTAATAGTAAAAAGATAAGGTTTAAGCATATAGGGCCTCTACAAGATAACTCAGAGTTGGTGACTGAGGACAAAGAGAAGGAAAATGTATCAAATACCTATTTCAGCTCTGTGTATACAAAAGAAAATGGGAGAGCTCAAGTCCATAATGGGGATAGTAATGACATGGTCCCAAAAGAACTTCATTGGCTAAAGTTCATATGGTCTAGAAACATTTCAACAAAATAAAGGTGAAAAAAGCAAGCAAACAGTATAAATCTACATGTCCTCAAAAAGTTGAGTTCTGGTATTTTGAAGCCCCGGTTTTTCATTTTTAAAAACTGGGTCATTGCCACTTCATTGGCACAAGGTCAATGTGGTGCCTATGAATTAAAAAAATGATCAAATTTTTTTGACAAGTATCTACAGACTGGTTAGTTTAACTTATAGAGTCAGGAAAATACTTGAGAGCTTGATAGAATAAACACATAGAACAGTTTTGCTAGAAAATAATCTTTTAAGCAATAGTCAACATGGATTCACAACAGACCAAAGTTGTCAAACAAATCTGCATTCTTTCAGGAGGAAGAAAGCTAACAATTAGACAAAGGAGTGGTTGAGGATATAATATGCTTGGACTTTGTGTAATTGTTTGACACAGTTCCCCATGTACAGATAATATGTAAGTTATAAAATTAAGAAAATTAAATTTGTAAATGGGTAGAAAACTGGCTAAAAGACTGTATTTACATAGTAGTGAATAATGATTCACACTCTGAATGGTCTAAGGTTATTAGTGTTGGGACCCTTACTCTTAACATATTTATAAATATTATAGAGTTTGGGATTAAAAGTACTATTTCTATGTTTGCAGATGACACCAAGCTATGTAGCAGAATAATGTCTTTACAGGACATCTCCGACTTACAAGCAGACTTCAATGCACTGTTTGATTTGGCAACTTTGTGACAATTGAAATATAATGTTGATAAATGTAAAGTTATGCGCTGAAGGCTAAAAACGTGCATGCATCATACATTCTGGGAGGAGTACAACTGGGGGAGTCAATGGTGTAAAAGGATTCTGATAAATCATAGACTTAAAGGGGTTGTAAACCCTCGCCGTTTTTCACCTTAATGCATGAAGAAGCTTGAATGGTATCAAAGCAACGTCCATATAAAATTTGTTTTTCACTTACTCTATTTGTTACTTATAAACTGGATTTTTTTTTTTTTCAAACCTGGTCTAGTTAGAAACAAATTAAAATCAGCCTCTCCAACCATCGGGCACAAATAATCTAACTGACCCAGATTCTTTAAAACCTTTGCATCACAAACCCTCATTCATGTAGCTCCCACTTAAAGTGGTGGAGCGGTATTAGTAATTAATTTATTTAAACTCATACAGTAAGTACCCTCATTCTTCTGTAAAGAGATGAAAACACACAATCTTTGATCACATTTTGCTGTGAATGCTTGCTAACTTTAGATACCATAGAAGAAAAGCACATTATATGGTAAATGTTTGTCATGTATGTTATTATATGCAAAATGTACACATATACATTTATTCCTGAGTAGATACTTCATTATTTGTAATCTGCCACCACAGCCAGATCTGTCTTCATCTGTATCTGTAACTGTTCTGTTACCAAGTCACCGCCATTGTGTCCTTTTAATAGAATTTGCGAACAGTAATGTCACCTTTGCTCCTTATTTTCATAATCGCTAATCACCTATATCTAGGTATATTTACAGAAGTACAATAAATGCGCAGAATATTTGAAAAAAATTAATAGAAACTGTAGCCAGCATGTTAATTAAAAAAAGAATGGAATTTCCATGATATCTTTTGCATAGTGAATCAACAACCAGGGTAGACTTTGAATAGCTTGCTCATCTCTAATATTTGTATGAAAGTTCATCAATAACAGTCATAGAGATACATGATACCGCAGCAAAGCTTGACTTCATTTATAACAATACTCAAATGTTCTCTATTCAATCCAAATAAATAAAACACTCATACTTTAACAACAGTGCATTCTATATACTATACAAAAGCAATGTTGTCCTAATATGACCTCATGAGTGTAATAAAGAAAATAAAAAAAAACTGGTCTGAAATCAATATACAGAGGCAAACTGTTGCATAGTCTGGGTTTTCTTTTCTTTATTGAATCCTCAAACTGTTGCATAATATTCCTAAAGGGTAACTCCACTTTTGCGGAAAAATTAGGCAAATAATAATAAAAAAAAAAATAATATGTCATATACAATTGTGACACAAGCCATAGTGTAATTTAATGTTTTTGACAATTACCTCTCCTTTTCAATCTGATGCACTGTAAAATTCAATGCAATATGGCGACCTGAAAGTGTTCTGTACATAGTTAATGTGCAGAACACCTTACACCACAAGAAATATAATTTTCTGCTTGTATGTAAGTCTGCACTAGGATATAATTCAGGTTTTAGGCATCTTCTGCAACAGAAATTTATTTTTTGGTGAAATGCTCATAAGGGGTAAATTACTTTTAAAGGAATTTAAAATTTGGTGCAGCTCTGCATAGAAACCAATAAGCGTGCAGTTTTTTTTTGTCAAAGCTGAATTGAACAAGCTGACGTTAGATGCTGATTGGCTACCATACACAGCTGCATGACATTTTGCATTCTCCATTTTTTGTAAATCAACCCTGTAAGTGCATCTGATAAATGACCATGAAAATGTCACTCCCATTCAGATACACCCTATGCAACAACATGAGCAGATAAAGTGCTATGCCTTCCAATAGATCACCCAGAGGGAATTTATTTCCTAAGAAAAGTTCATTTACTCCCTAAAACTGAACTCAGGACATAAAAAATATGTGTAAATGCATATCTGCGATCACTAATACAGAGCAGAGCTGAAAAAATGGAAATAAAGAAGTATCATAAGCAGCCAATCATTCTGCTGCTTCTCCTTTCACTGTCCAGTCACATGCTGAGTGTGGAGTATGTGAGAGAAAAGTAAAAGTAAAAGAAAAACTGCAGCAGAGAAATATCAGGTCTCCTGGCAGAGTTGTGTAAATCTCAGGGCTTGCTTACAGGTTGCACCGATACCTTTTTTTTTACAGACGAGTACCAATACCTTTGGTCAAGTACTCGCCGATATCGATTATCGATACCTTTGCATACATAATTAATGGGCTCAAATTGCACTGCAAAGAATTGCATGCAACTTGAACAGGAATGCTATATTCTCCTGGAGAATAAATTGGTAGGTGTTGCAATTTTTTTTTCGTCATATTTGTGTAGTGGTTTTTCAATCGCAATTATCCCTAGACAACACTTTAAAAGCCTTTACAGGTTACCACTTTAGAGTTACACAGAAGGTCAGGCCCTAGAAGTATTTCTTTTCTTGGACATTCACAGTGAAACCTTACGTGTGTGGTACGATTGCTGATTACATATGCATGAGGGACCTAGGTGCACATTCACCTTGTGAGCACGTGGGATCAGGGGCACGTTAAAAAAAATATTGTATTTATTTATAAATCGCATTTTTTTCTGATCAACTTTATTGCTATCTCAAGGCATGAACAACATACCCTTGTGATAGCATTCCTTGTGCCATGGCAGGTTATCTTTGTGGAGAGACCTGGGATCTATTAGACCCTATATTTCTCCTTTCGCCTACAAAGCATTTGATCAAACTAAGATCTGTACTAAGATCATCAGATGCTGTACCAGGCAGTAATGCCTTGTAAATATACAAACCAAAACTGTAAGTGACAAAATTCTCATTGCTTCCAGTTTCTGAAATCACACAGTGGGAGGACACCTCTCATGATGTGCAGGGAAGCCGATGTCACCAGTCATTTTGGTCCCAGGCTCCCCGATGGGATGGGAGAGTCAAGGAAGGGAACCACCTGTAAAAGTGATTCAGCGGCTCTAGAGAGAAGAGAATCACTAGGAGAAAAAAAAATGGTTCCGCTATTATAGTTGTAGTCTCTACGGATGGGAAATATTCCTTTAAATATCGTGTCTGGAGGGTGTCTATAGTATGCCTGTAAATTGGTGCAGTTTACCCATGTTTAGAACAGTACCACAGCAAAATGAATTTTCTAAAGGAAAAAAAAGCATTTAATGAATTGTCGTGTCTCAGCAATATAGGTAAAAGTCATTGAAAAAAATTTCATGAGTTCCCCCCAGTCCATTACCAGGCCCTTTGGGTCTGGTATAAATATTAAGGGGAACCCTGAACCAAAAATGAAAAAAAAAATGCGTAGGGGTCCCCCCAAAATCCATACCAGGACCTTCAGGTCTGGTATGGATATTAAGATGAACCCTGTGCCAAATTTTTAAAAATGGCGTAGGGGCCCCCCAAAATCCATACCAGATGCTGGCAGGCCACAGGAAAAGAGGGGGGATGAGAGAGCACCCCCCTTCCTGAACCGTACCAGGCCACATGCCCTCAACATGGGGAGGATGCTTTGGGGCCCCCCCAAAACATCTTGTCCCCATGTTGATGGGGACAAGGGCCTCATCCCCACAACCCTTGCCCAGTGGTTGTGGGGATCTGCGGGCGGGGGGCTTATCGGGATCTGGAAGCCCCCTTTAACAAGGGACCCCCAGATCCCGGCCTCCCCCCTCTGTGAATTGATAATGGGTACATTGTACCATTTCACAAAAAAAGTGTCAAAAATAGTAAAAAAGACAGGAGACAAGTCCTTTATTAAAAAATAAAAAAATAAAAATGTCCCGCGATGTAGATCCATCTCACACCGCTCGACGAGCTGAAAAAAGAAAAAAAAGCCACAACAGCTTTGCCTCCATGGGAGGTGCCCACCGAGTGACGCTTCTTCTCGGTGACAGCTGTTATATAGCTGAGGGCGGGGCCACTCAGTGGCGTAAACGGACGACCCCGTCTTCCTCTGACATCAAGTGGTGCACCGAATCGGGGGGTGTTAAGCTCATCCTTAGTCTCAACCATGATCCTGGTATAACCACATCAATATGAGGTCATATATATGCATACAGCAGTATTGAGGTGGTCAAAGGAAAATCATGATGCTTTGTGGTTCATTATTTATTGAAGTGGTGTCAAAATCAAATACTCATAGTTAATATATTGCAGCTTATGAATTCTTAAATGTGGTGACTGCATTGTTTTTATTTATTTTTTAAATTTTCCTTGTATTTTCACCTGGTGATCTAGTAACTTTCTTCAAAATGTCGAAACAATCCATTTACCACTGGCAGGGATGCTTACAATGGTTAGATTTACATCAAAGATTTTATCTTTTTTTTTAGTTAAGTCCATCTAAATCTAACACTACCCTCTAAAAACAACAATGCTGCTGTCCAAATGTGTCTCCACTGCTTTTTCATTAACAGTGGGGGCACCCTAAGGCCTCATGTACACTGCTGCTGGTAAACGGACGTTCAGAGGCAGTTGGATGCTTTTTACAGCTGCCCCTGAACTCATCCAATGTTATCTTATGTGTACATGTACACAGGTTCTTTTAATGTAATTTTTAGGCATTTGCGTTTAGAGGCTTTTCTTTGAAGGTAAAAAAATGAGTTCAGACGCCAAAGTTTCCGACGTTTCAGATGCCAAACGCATCTAAATGCAGCTAAACACGGCTAAACGTGGTACCCGTGTTTAGCCACGTTTTCGTTTAGAAGCGTTTTTAAAGGTGCCCTTTTTTTCTTTTACATTACAAAACTTAAAAATTATAGCAAATGATGAAAGAACACAAAAAAATATATTTTAAAAACTTGTAATTGCTTTCAATGCTTCATAGACCATTTATATACCCCTAATGAGCCCATGATCCAATTCAATACACCACTAGAATTGCTGTTAGCTAAAGTAAAATTTGAATTTGACCTATATGTTGTTAGATTTGATTTGAACCAGATGAACTCCAGGACCAGATGGTCCTAGCACGCAATTTCTCAACAGCAACGTCAGGACTATATCCTCACATATGCTCATTATGGGATCCATAGTAAAAGCACCAAAATTGAGGTAGATACAAGTACACTGCTGCTCTCTTACTCTGGTCTCACAGAATGGCTGAAATAGTTAGACCCCCTTCACACTGAGGCGTTTTTCAGGCGCTACAGCGCTAAAAATAGCGCAAACGGCCCCATTCACTCCAGTGTGAAAGCCGGAGGACTTTCACACTGGAGTGGTGCGCTAGCAGGGCGGTCAAAAAAGTCCTGCTAGCAGCATCTTTGGAGCGGTGAAGGACTCCGTGGTGGGGCAGCGCGGCTATACCGCCGGCAAAGCGACGCTGGAGCAGCGCTTTGCGGGTGGTTTTAACCCTTTTTGGGCTGCTAGCGGCAGTTGAATACCGCCGAAAAAATGACGGTAAAGCAGCGCTAAAAACAGCGCCACTTTACCGTCGACGCTGCTCCCGCCCCAGTGTAAAAGGGGCCTTAATACAGTTTTTTGTGCTTTGGAAGGGTCTTATGATGTTATCCTAAATAAACTTTCCTAGACGCGAACGTGGCTAAACATGACTAAACGCGGCATGCAAACGCGGCTAAATGGGAATTTTTAGATGCCAGTTTCAAGCTGTCAAAAAAATTGTTCGGAAGTGGTGGCCTCAGTGTCCCGTGTACATCAGGCCTTAGAAAGGAAGTGTGTTACTGACTGGTAATCAGGTAAAAATAGAGTTAATATAGGCATAAACAAGAAAACAAATGCAGCCACCACATTTACAACTATTATATAGATGTAATGGTTCCTAAAGGGTGTTTTTATGTCAAATATTCAAATATACATCGTAATATTGAAGTGTTTATTAGAGATTTGAGAATTGCCTTTTTTTCAGAGTTATATATATATATATATAATTTTTGTATTGTAGTTCTATGTATATATTAAAAAAAATGTTTCCCAATAAAAATAGATTGAACCCAAGAATGAGTAAACTGCAATCATTTTTGCATAATTTTTCTTTTTTTTTGGAAGGGGGGGGGGGCTAATACCACCTTGAGTGTATGCATTGAACTAAAAGTATTTTAGCATTACCATTTAGCATTTTACCATTATGGGTGTTTTGAAGAAAGAGCATACAGTATTACACATAATGCTTTTAGGCACAGTCTTTGATTGAAGCACGAGGCTAGTTCATATGTGGGTGGGTAGAGTGAGGGGAATCAGGTCACTTATCTGACTCATGCAATTGTGAATGATAATTTCAACTTGAACTACTGCTGAAAAGGAGAATAATAACAATGTTATACTTAATATAATATAATCTAATATCATTTTGTTTTTTTCTTTTAGGGTTTAGTAGAGTTCTTTTAGGCCTTTTTACCTTAAACAACTACTGTGCAAGAAGGAATGTGTTTTGTAAAATCCAGCAGTCAAAAGTAATGCATTTTGGGGGTTTAAAAGGCTCCCATCTTTTATAAGGGTATGTATAATATTATATAAAACATCTGCTTCAGAAGCTGATAAAGGCAACCTTTCTTTAATTTCTAGATGCACATTAGTTGATTTGAAACATATGCCAAAAAATGACTGTGGGGGTTATTTACTAAAACTGCATGGTGCAAAATCTGGTGTAGCTCTGCATCAGCTTCCAGATTTTATCGTCAAAGCTTAACTGAACAAGCTGAAGTTAGAAGCTGATTGGTTACTATGTGCAACTGCTCCAGTTTTAGTAAATCTCCCTGTTACTTCTCAACCGGTTCCCGACCGGCGCACAACGATGTACTTCAGCAGAATGGCACGGACAGGCATAAGGGCGTATATATAAGTCCCTTTTTAAATGCCGCCGTGCCATCGGGAGCGTGCCGGGAGCGGCGCGCTCCCGCGCCGGTCGGGACCCCCGTGAGGCCGGTCGCGGGTCCCAAGGACTCGATTGCCACGGGGACACCCGCGATCGTCTCACGGGAAGGCTGAACGGGGAGATGCGGAAATAATCAGCATCTCCCCGTTCTGCCTAGCAACTAGTGACGCCGATCTCTGCTCCCTGTGATTGGAGCAGAGATCAGCATTCACTAGCTGACAGCCACGCCCCCCCACAGTAAGAAACACACCCCTAGGCATACTTAACCCCTACACTGCCCCCTAGTGGTTAACCCCTTCACTGCCAGTGTCATTTATACAGGAGTCAATGCATTTAAATTGAAAAAATTCTTTCATCTTCCCTTCAATCTCATCCCTGAATTGGGGGTGAGACAGGGGGAAGGTGTTATTGCGCCAGAGGGGTCTATGGTGCAATTTATTGGTATCCAGAATCTCAAGTGTCATTGGAGCATGGTCCGACCACGTGATATTGTGGATATCAGATTTAACCACATTTTGTAGTGTATGTATATCAGTAAGAAAAAAATCGATCCTAGAGTAACTGTTGTGTACAGCAGAGTAAAACGAATAGTCCTTCTCGGTGGACCTGGAGCAGCGCCAGGGGTCAAAAAGTCTTTCTTCATGACATAAGGGGTCTAGGCAAGGCCTCTGCTTCAGGGTCACAGAGGAGGAGTCCAGATCTACATTCATAATAGTATTGAAGTCACCACATATTACTAAACAGCCCTTCTGTAGGGATTTGGCTTTACTTATTACTTTACAAATACATTTCAATGGATTAACATTTGGTACATAAAGGTTTACCAGTGTGTAGATACTTCTGTTGATCTCTGCAACCAAAATAACATAACGGCCACGTGGGTCAATATACTCCTGTAATAAAGAGAAGGTTACAGAATCTCTAATAGCAATCATTACACCATTTTTCTTGGGGTCATCATTCGCATGGAAAATGTGTGGGAATTTCTTGTGAGTACATTTAGGTGGATTATTTTTGGCAAAATTAGTCTCTTGTACACAGACGATGTCGCAGTTCTTGTCCAAGGCGGATTTCCAAAGCACCCTTCTCTTGTAGGGACTGTTGAGGCCCCTCACATTGTGTGACAGGATTTTAATGTTCATGTTCTTGTGTAAGAAAAGCTGTGTGCCGCCATCTAGTGGAGAAGTTGGAAAGTTCTCTGAAGTATGTAGTATTAATTGGCAAGTGTACTAAGGGATGAGTAACTGCCTGAACGGACAGTAGAATAGAAGCGAAAACAAAACAAAACCAAAGAAAATCGGAACTAGACCATTGTCGGTCATGCGGAGAGCAGGATATGTGAATCATCCTGCAGGTGAAATCTGGGGGGAACTGAGTGTTCGGAAACAGCCGAAAAGCGGTTGCTTTCGTGAGTTGCAGCCTGCAAATGCAGTTAGGATAAGGGCACCAGGGGAAAGTAGAAGAGTATTGTACTTCTGAGGTATAATGAATAAGGATAGAGTGATATTGGCATCATTTACTCATCTGTGTCTTTTTTCCTGGTGATGGTAGGTACGCCAGTTCTGGAGAGGGTCAGGGTCCGCAGCTTCTGCATCCGCAGGAAATAGACGCCATTGTCGCAGGAGTTCCAATCCTTTTTCAAGAGAAGAAATTACATAAGGATGATTATTCCAGTCAAGCATCAATTTGGCAGGGAAACCCCACTTGTACAGAATCTTGTGGTTTCGCAATATTTTGGTGATTGGGACCAGATTGTGTCTGGCCATCAGTGTGGCTTGTGATAGGTCAGCGTACAATGCAATGCCAGTGAAGGGGTCAGGCAGGGAAGGATGTTGCCTAGCATAACGCATAAGTTGATCTTTCACTTGGTAAAAATGAATTCTGGCAATGACATCCCTGGGAACTTGTTCAGACAAGAAAGAGGGTTTTGTCAGTCTGTGTGCTCTATCAATGATAACATCTGCAGGCCCTAAGGCAGGGAGGGCCGTGATCATTAGCTTTTGAATATACGCAGTCAAATCAGCCGGTTTAACTGTTTCAGGGACCCCTCTGAATTTAACATTATTCCTGCGTGCTCTGTCCTCGATGTCCGCCATTTTTAGGCGCATCGCTTTAAGTTCATCCTCAACATTGAAATGGGCATCCACAAATTCATTATGTGCAATGGTGAAATCTTCCATTCTGTGTTCAACATAAGTCACTCTGTTGCTGAGCGCTGACATATCTGCCTTAGTGGCGTGCATAAAGGATACCATATCTTGCTGGAGGGCCCCCCTTAGTGTTTGTAGCATTTCTTTCATGGTGGTGTCCATAATAGGCTGGCCTGAGGTGGGGAAAGCATCTAGCTGTTGTGCATATGAAGAGGATTCCTCCATTGAATCCTCATGTGGGCCTGTGGCATCAGTGGCATTTCCTTCTAACACTAGCGTTCTTTTTTGCTTAACAGGGCTCACAAAGGGGGATGCTGGTAGTGGGATCAGGGTGGAATGTGACTCACCCTCAGATGGCTGCTGGCTGGCTTGATTCTGGCTGGATTGGTCGGTCAGTTTTCTCGGCCCATCGCGTTCCTTCCTCTTCGCCATGGTCAACGGAGTGCTCCTGGAGTGTTCCCCTGGCATGTGTGCCAAAAATCCGGACTTAGAACTTGCTGTGAGCCGCTTAATTGAAACCGCTGTGGCGGAGCGCTCTCCTCAGCCGTCCATGCGCTCTGGCCACCGGCTCCGCCCCCGGAATCAATGCATTTAAATAGCATTGATTGCTGTATAACTGACAATGGTCCCAAAAATGTGTCAAAAATGTCTGATGTGTCCGCCATAATGTCGCAGTCATAACTAATAAAATCACTAATCACTAATAAAAAAAAATTATTAAAAAAAATGCTATAAAACTATCCCCTATCTTGTAAATGCTATAACTTCTGCGCAAACCAATGAATAATCGCTTATTGCGATTTTTTTTACCAAAAATATCTAGAAGAATACGTACTGGCCTAAACTTAGGAAAAAAAATTTTTTATATATTTTTGGGGGATATTTATTATAGCAAAAAATAAAAAAGAATGCGTTTTTTTTCAAAATTGTTGCTCTTTTTTGTTTATAGCACAAAAAATAAAAACCGCAGGGGCGATCAAATACCACCAAAAGAAAGCTCTATTTGTGTGAAAAAAAGGACGTAAATTTTGTTTGGGAGCCACGTCACACGACCGCGTAATTGTCAGTTAAAGCGACGCAGTGCCGAATCGCAAAAAGGGGCCTGGTCCTTTGGCTGAAAATTGGACCGGTCTGAAAGTGGTTAGAGAGCAACTACTATAAAAACAATCCAGCTCCCCACATTTTTCTCATACTCTTTAGATCTTCATTACTATCTGTGTCCCAGATACGAGAATTACAGTCTTTATTTGTCTAGGTAACAATTGTTACTGGGCCGGAAAATGATGGTGAATTCAAAATTTTATAGATGTCACTGGAAAAAAGATATATTGGTAATTTCTTTCTAAAGGAACACCTGTTTTGGTGACAACTGTCTAAGAATGGATTTTCCTTCACCTAATTGAACAAAAAAAAGGTAAGAAAATACTTTTAACCATTTCCTTCTATGTCCCCATTTGCAAGATTTTTCTATACTTGCTGCCCATTTATTATATCAAAAAGAGAATATAAGGGAAAATTTCCTGATTTACAGTCTATTTGAATAGTGACAGGCAGAACAAGCAGTGAGGAGAAATCCCCCGAAGAGACACAGGCATAAGTAAAAAGGCATAAGGAAGTCTAAGGATTTTATTACTGTCTCCAAAGGAAAAGGTATCCCCTCACTTTCTATCCAGTTGAAGGACGTCGGACAGAATAGAAAAATCAGACAGCGTCTGAAATCTGTTAGTTCTCATCTTTTCCCACTCCATTCATTCTCATCAATCACTATTTTCTTCCAATAAATTGGTATCCTTCCTTCATCTCACATGGTTCAATTTCTTATCTCAGTAGACAATCAATAAAAAAATAACTAATGATATTTAAAAAAAAAAAAAAGTTTGATAGAAAATATGGGAGCTCAGAGGAATAATCAGAAATTATTTTCTTTTCCTTTATCCCTTTACTGACAACATGTGTGGTACGATTGCTGATTACATATGCATGAGGGACCTAGGTGCACATTCACCTTGTGAGCACGTGGGATCAGGGGCACGTTAAAAAAAATATTGTATTTATTTATAAATCGCATTTTTTTCTGATCAACTTTATTGCTATCTCAAGGCATGAACAACATCCCTTGTGATAGCATTCCTTGTGCCATGGCAGGTTATCTTTGTGGAGAGACCTGGGATCTATTAGACCCTATATTTCTCCTTTCGCCTCCAAAGCATTTGATCAAACTAAGATCTGTACTAAGATCATCAGATGCTGTACCAGGCAGTAATGCCTTGTAAATACACAAACCAAAACTGTAAGTGACAAAATTCTCATTGCTTCCAGTTTCTGAAATCACACAGTGGGAGGACACCTCTCATGATGTGCAGGGAAGCCGATGCCGCCAGTCATTTTGGTCCCAGGCTCCCCGATGGGATGGGAGAGTCAAGGAAGGGAACCACCTGTAAAAGTGATTCAGCGGCTCTAGAGAGAAGAGAATCACTAGGAGAAAAAAAAATGGTTCCGCTATTATAGTTGTAGTCTCTACGGATGGGAAATATTCCTTTAAATATCGTGTCTGGAGGGTGTCTATAGTATGCCTGTAAATTGGTGCAGTTTACCCATGTTTAGAACAGTACCACAGCAAAATGAAATTTCTAAAGGAAAAAAAAAAAAACATTTAATGAATTGTCGTGTCTCAGCAATATAGGTAAAAGTCATTGAAAAAAATTTCATGAGTTCCCCCCAGTCCATTACCAGGCCCTTTGGGTCTGGTATAAATATTAAGGGGAACCCTGAACCAAAAATGAAAAAAAAATGCGTGGGGGTCCCCCCAAAATCCATACCAGGACCTTCAGGTCTGGTATGGATATTAAGATGAACCCTGTGCCAAATTTTTAAAAATGGCGTAGGGGCCCCCCAAAATCCATACCAGATGCTGGCAGGCCACAGGAAAAGAGGGGGGATGAGAGAGCATCCCCCTTCCTGAACCGTACCAGGCCACATGCCCTCAACATGGGGAGGATGCTTTGGGGCCCCCCAAAACATCTTGTCCCCATGTTGATGGGGACAAGGGCCTCATCCCCACAACCCTTGCCCAGTGGTTGTGGGGGTCTGCGGGCGGGGGGCTTATCGGGATCTGGAAGCCCCCTTTAACAAGGGACCCCCAGATCCCGGCCTCCCCCCTCTGTGAATTGATAACGGGTACATTGTACCATTTCACAAAAAAAGTGTCAAAAATAGTAAAAAAGACAGGAGACAAGTCCTTTATTAAAAAATAAAAAAATAAAAATGTCCCGCTATGTAGATCCATCTCACACCGATCGACGAGCTGAAAAAAGAAAAAAAAGCCACAACAGCTTTGCCTCCATGGGAGGTGCCCACCGAGTGACGCTTCTTCTCGGTGACAGCTGTTATATAGCTGAGGGCGGGGCCACTCAGTGACGTAAACGGACGACCCCGTCTTCCTCTGACATCAAGTGGTGCACCGAATCGGGGGGTGTTAAGCTCATCCTTAGTCTCAACCATGATCCTGGTATAACCACATCAATATGAGGTCATATATATGCATACAGCAGTATTGAGGTGGTCAAAGGAAAATCATGATGCTTTGTGGTTCATTATTTATTTTTAAAGTGGTGTCAAAATCAAATACTCATAGTTAATATATTGCAGCTTATGAATTCTTAAATGTGGTGACTGCATTGTTTTTATTTATTTTTTAAATTTTCCTTGTATTTTCACCTGGTGATCTAGTAACTTTCTTCAAAATGTCGAAACAATCCATTTACCACTGGCAGGGATGCTTACAATGGTTAGATTTACATCAAAGATTTTATCTTTTGTTTTAGTTAAGACCATCTAAATCTAACACTACCCTCTAAAAACAATAATGCTGCTGTCCAAATGTGTCTCCACTGCTTTTTCATTAACAGTGGGGGCACCCTAAGGCCTCATGTACACTGCTGCTGGTAAACGGACGTTCAGAGGCAGTTGGATGCTTTTTTACAGCTGCCCCTGAACTCATCCAATGTTATCTTATGTGTACATGTACACAGGTTCTTTTAATGTAATTTTTAGGCAGTTGCGTTTAGAGGCTTTTCTTTGAAGGTAAAAAAATGAGTTCAGACGCCAAAGTTTCCGACGTTTCAGATGCCAAATGCATCTAAATGCAGCTAAACACGGCTAAACGTGGTACCCGTGTTTAGCCACGTTTTCGTTAGAAGTGTTTTTAAAGGTGCCCTTTTTTTCTTTTACATTACAAAACTTAAAAATTATAGCAAATGATGAAAGAACACAAAAAAATATATTTTAAAAACTTGTAATTGCTTTCAATGCTTCATAGACCATTTATATACCCCTAATGAGCCCATGATCCAATTCAATACACCACTAGAATTGCTGTTAGCTAAAGTAAAATTTGAATTTGACCTATATGTTGTTAGATTTGATTTGAACCAGATGAACTCCAGGACCAGATGGTCCTAGCACGCAATTTCTCAACAGCAACGTCAGGACTATATCCTCACATATGCTCATTATGGGATCCATAGTAAAAGCACCAAAATTGAGGTAGATACAAGTACACTGCTGCTCTCTTACTCTGGTCTCACAGAATGGCTGAAATAGTTAGGCCCCCTTCACACTGAGGCGTTTTTCAGGCGCTACAGCGCTAAAAATAGCGCAAACGGCCCCATTCACTCCAGTGTGAAAGCCGGAGGACTTTCACACTGGAGTGGTGCGCTAGCAGGGCGGTCAAAAAAGTCCTGCTAGCAGCATCTTTGGAGCGGTGAAGGACTCCGTGGTGGGGCAGCGCGGCTATACCGCCGGCAAAGCGACGCTGGAGCAGCGCTTTGCGGGTGGTTTTAACCCATTTTGGGCTGCTAGCGGGGGTTAAAACCGCAGCACTGGCAGTTGAATACCGCCGAAAAAATGACGGTAAAGCAGCGCTAAAAACAGCGCCACTTTATCGTCGACGCTGCTCCCGCCCCAGTGTAAAAGGGGCCTTAATACAGTTTTTTGTGCTTTGGAAGGGTCTTATGATGTTATCCTAAATAAACTTTCCTAGATGCGAACGCGGCTAAACATGACTAAACGCGGCATGCAAACGCGGCTAAATGGGAATTTTTAGATGCCAGTTTCAAGCTGTCAAAAAAATTGTTCGGAAGTGGTGGCCTCAGCGTCCCGTGTACATCAGGCCTTAGAAAGGAAGTGTGTTACTGACTGGTAATCAGGTAAAAATAGAGTTAATATAGGCATAAACAAGAAAACAAATGCAGCCACCACATTTACAACTATTATATAGATGTAATGGTTCCTAAAGGGTGTTTTTATGTCAAATATTCAAATATACATCGTAATATTGAAGTGTTTATTAGAGATTCGAGAATTGCCTTTTTTTCAGAGTTATATATATATATATAATTTTTGTATTGTAGTTCTATGTATATATTAAAAAAAATGTTTCCCAATAAAAATAGATTGAACCCAAGAATGAGTAAACTGCAATCATTTTTGCATAATTTTTCTTTTTTTTTGGAAGGGGGGGGGGGGGGGGGGGGGGCTAATACCACCTTGAGTGTATGCATTGAACTAAAAGTATTTTAGCATTACCATTTAGCATTTTACCATTATGGGTGTTTTGAAGAAAGAGCATACAGTATTACACATAATGCTTTTAGGCACAGTCTTTGATTGAAGCACGAGGCTAGTTCATATGTGGGTGGGTAGAGTGAGGGGAATCAGGTCACTTATCTGACTCATGCAATTGTGAATGATAATTTCAACTTGAACTACTGCTGAAAAGGAGAATAATAACAATGTTATACTTAATATAATATAATCTAATATCATTTTGTTTTTTTCTTTTAGGGTTTAGTAGAGTTCTTTTAGGCCTTTTTACCTTAAACAACTACTGTGCAAGAAGGAATGTGTTTTGTAAAATCCAGCAGTCAAAAGTAATGCATTTTGGGGGTTTAAAAGGCTCCCATCTTTTATAAGGGTATGTATAATATTATATAAAACATCTGCTTCAGAAGCTGATAAAGGCAACCTTTCTTTAATTTCTAGATGCACATTAGTTGATTTGAAACATATGCCAAAAAATGACTGTGGGGGTTATTTACTAAAACTGCATGGTGCAAAATCTGGTGTAGCTCTGCATCAGCTTCCAGATTTTATCGTCAAAGCTTAACTGAACAAGCTGAAGTTAGAAGCTGATTGGTTACTATGTGCAACTGCTCCAGTTTTAGTAAATCTCCCTGTTACTTCTTAACCGGTTCCCGACCGGCGCATAACGATGTACTTCAGCAGAATGGCACGGACAGGCATAAGGGCGTATATATAAGTCCCTTTTTAAATGCTGCCGTGCCATCGGGAGCGTGCCGGGAGCGGCGCGCTCCCGCGCCGGTCGGGACCCCCGTGAGGCCGGTCGCGGGTCCCAAGGACTCGATCGCCACGGGGACACCCGCGATCGTCTCACGGGAAGGCTGAACGGGGAGATGCGGAAATAATCAGCATCTCCCCGTTCTGCCTAGCAACTAGTGACGCCGATCTCTGCTCCCTGTGATTGGAGCAGAGATCAGCATTCACTAGCTGACAGCCACGCCCCCCCCCACAGTAAGAAACACACCCCTAGGCATACTTAACCCCTACACTGCCCCCTAGTGGTTAACCCCTTCACTGCCAGTGTCATTTATACAGGAGTCAATGCATTTAAATTGAAAAAATTCTTTCATCTTCCCTTCAATCTCATCCCTGAATTGGGGGTGAGACAGGGGGAAGGTGTTATTGCGCCAGAGGGGTCTATGGTGCAATTTATTGGTATCCAGAATCTCAAGTGTTATTGGAGCATGGTCCGACCACGTGATATTGTGGATATCAGATTTAACCACATTTTGTAGTGTATGTATATCAGTAAGAAAAAAATTGATCCTAGAGTAACTGTTGTGTACAGCAGAGTAAAACGAATAGTCCTTCTCGGTGGACCTGGAGCAGCGCCAGGGGTCAAAAAGTCTTTCTTCATGACATAAGGGGTCTAGGCAAGGCCTCTGCTTCAGGGTCACCGAGGAGGAGTCCAGATCTACATTCATAATAGTATTGAAGTCACCACATATTACTAAACAGCCCTTCTGTAGGGATTTGGCTTTACTTATTACTTTACGAATAAATTTCAATGGATTAACATTTGGTACATAAAGGTTTACCAGTGTGTAGATACTTCTGTTGATCTCTGCAACCAAAATAACATAACGGCCACGTGGGTCAATATACTCCTGTAATAAAGAGAAGGTTACAGAATCTCTAATAGCAATCATTACACCATTTTTCTTGGGGTCATCATTCGCATGGAAAATGTGTGGGAATTTCTTGTGAGTACATTTAGGTGGATTATTTTTGGCAAAATGAGTCTCTTGTACACAGACGATGTCGCAGTTCTTGTCCAAGGCGGATTTCCAAAGCACCCTTCTCTTGTAGGGACTGTTGAGGCCCCTCACATTGTGTGACAGGATTTTAATGTTCATGTTCTTGTGTAAGAAAAGCTGTGTGCCGCCATCTAGTGGAGAAGTTGGAAAGTTCTCTGAAGTATGTAGTATTAATTGGCAAGTGTACTAAGGGATGAGTAACTGCCTGAACGGACAGTAGAATAGAAGCGAAAACAAAACAAAACCAAAGAAAATCGGAACTAGACCATTGTCGGTCATGCGGAGAGCAGGATATGTGAATCATCCTGCAGGTGAAATCTGGGGGGAACTGAGTGTTCGGAAACAGCCGAACAGCGGTTGCTTTCGTGAGTTGCAGCCTGCAAATGCAGTTAGGATAAGGGCACCAGGGGAAAGTAGAAGAGTATTGTACTTCTGAGGTATAATGAATAAGGATAGAGTGATATTGGCATCATTTACTCATCTGTGTCTTTTTTCCTGGTGATGGTAGGTACGCCAGTTCTGGAGAGGGTCAGGGTCCGCAGCTTCTGCATCCGCAGGAAATAGACGCCATTGTCGCAGGAGTTCCAATCCTTTTTCAAGAGAAGAAATGACATAAGGATGATTATTCCAGTCAAGCATCAATTTGGCAGGGAAACCCCACTTGTACAGAATCTTGTGGTTTCGCAATATTTTGGTGATTGGGACCAGATTGTGTCTGGCCGTCAGTGTGGCTTGTGATAGGTCAGCGTACAATGCAATGCCAGTGAAGGGGTCAGGCAGGGAAGGATGTTGCCTAGCATAACGCATAAGTTGATCTTTCACTTGGTAAAAATGAATTCTGGCAATGACATCCCTGGGAACTTGTTCAGACAAGAAAGAGGGTTTTGTCAGTCTGTGTGCTCTATCAATGATAACATCTGCAGGCCCTAAGGCAGGGAGGGCCGTGATCATTAGCTTTTGAATATACGCAGTCAAATCAGCCGGTTTAACTGTTTCAGGGACCCCTCTGAATTTAACATTATTCCTGCGTGCTCTGTCCTCGATGTCCGCCATTTTTAGGCGCATCGCTTTAAGTTCATCCTCAACATTGAAATGGGCATCCACAAATTCATTATGTGCAATGGTGAAATCTTCCATTCTGTGTTCAACATAAGTCACTCTGTTGCTGAGCGCTGACATATCTGCCTTAGTGGCGTGCATAAAGGATACCATATCTTGCTGGAGGGCCCCCCTTAGTGTTTGTAGCATTTCTTTCATGGTGGTGTCCATAATAGGCTGGCCTGAGGTGGGGAAAGCATCTAGCTGTTG
Organism: Lithobates sylvaticus; assembly: GCA_028564925.1. Taxonomy (NCBI): domain Eukaryota; kingdom Metazoa; phylum Chordata; class Amphibia; order Anura; family Ranidae; genus Lithobates; species Lithobates sylvaticus. The sequence goes on along the minus strand of CM053027.1, from coordinate 438,829,340 downwards.
TGCATATGAAGAGGATTCCTCCATTGAATCCTCATGTGGGCCTGTGGCATCAGTGGCATTTCCTTCTAACACTAGCGTTCTTTTTTGCTGAACAGGGCTCACAAAGGGGGATGCTGGTAGTGGGATCAGGGTGGAATGTGACTCACCCTCAGATGGCTGCTGGCTGGCTTGATTCTGGCTGGATTGGTCGGTCAGTTTTCTCGGCCCATCGCGTTCCTTCCTCTTCGCCATGGTCAACGGAGTGCTCCTGGAGTGTTCCCCTGGCATGTGTGCCAAAAATCCGGGCTTAGAACTTGCTGTGAGCCGCTTAATTGAAACCGCTGTGGCGGAGCGCTCTCCTCAGCCGTCCATGCGCTCTGGCCACCGGCTCCGCCCCCGGAATCAATGCATTTAAATAGCATTGATTGCTGTATAACTGACAATGGTCCCAAAAATGTGTCAAAAATGTCTGATGTGTCCGCCATAATGTCGCAGTCATAACTAATAAAATCACTAATCACTAATAAAAAAAAATTATTAAAAAAAATGCTATAAAACTATCCCCTATCTTGTAAATGCTATAACTTCTGCGCAAACCAATGAATAATCGCTTATTGCGATTTTTTTTACCAAAAATATCTAGAAGAATACGTACTGGCCTAAACTTAGGAAAAACAATTTTTTATATATTTTTGGGGGATATTTATTATAGCAAAAAATAAAAAAGAATGCGTTTTTTTTCAAAATTGTTGCTCTTTTTTTGTTTATAGCACAAAAAATAAAAACCGCAGGGGCGATCAAATACCACCAAAAGAAAGCTCTATTTGTGTGAAAAAAAGGACGTAAATTTTGTTTGGGAGCCACGTCACACGACCGCGTAATTGTCAGTTAAAGCGACGCAGTGCCGAATCGCAAAAAGGGGCCTGGTCCTTTGGCTGAAAATTGGACCGGTCTGAAAGTGGTTAGAGAGCAACTACTATAAAAACAATCCAGCTCCCCACATTTTTCTCATACTCTTTAGATCTTCATTACTATCTGTGTCCCAGATACGAGAATTACAGTCTTTATTTGTCTAGGTAACAATTGTTACTGGGCCGGAAAATGATGGTGAATTCAAAATTTTATAGATGTCACTGGAAAAAAGATATATTGGTAATTTCTTTCTAAAGGAACACCTGTTTTGGTGACAACTGTCTAAGAATGGATTTTCCTTCACCTAATTGAACAAAAAAAAGGTAAGAAAATACTTTTAACCATTTCCTTCTATGTCCCCATTTGCAAGATTTTTCTATACTTGCTGCCCATTTATTATATCAAAAAGAGAATATAAGGGAAAATTTCCTGATTTACAGTCTATTTGAATAGTGACAGGCAGAACAAGCAGTGAGGAGAAATCCCCCGAAGAGACACAGGCATAAGTAAAAAGGCATAAGGAAGTCTAAGGATTTTATTACTGTCTCCAAAGGAAAAGGTATCCCCTCACTTTCTATCCAGTTGAAGGATGTCGGACAGAATAGAAAAATCAGACAGCGTCTGAAATCTGTTAGTTCTCATCTTTTCCCACTCCATTCATTCTCATCAATCACTATTTTCTTCCAATAAATTGGTATCCTTCCTTCATCTCACATGGTTCAATTTCTTATCTCAGTAGACAATCAATAAAAAAATAACTAATGATATTTAAAAAAAAAAAAAGTTTGATAGAAAATATGGGAGCTCAGAGGAATAATCAGAAATTATTTTCTTTTCCTTTATCCCTTTACTGACAACATGTGTGGTACGATTGCTGATTACATATGCATGAGGGACCTAGGTGCACATTCACCTTGTGAGCACGTGGGATCAGGGGCACGTTAAAAAAAATATTGTATTTATTTATAAATCGCATTTTTTTCTGATCAACTTTATTGCTATCTCAAGGCATGAACAACATCCCTTGTGATAGCATTCCTTGTGCCATGGCAGGTTATCTTTGTGGAGAGACCTGGGATCTATTAGACCCTATATTTCTCCTTTCGCCTCCAAAGCATTTGATCAAACTAAGATCTGTACTAAGATCATCAGATGCTGTACCAGGCAGTAATGCCTTGTAAATACACAAACCAAAACTGTAAGTGACAAAATTCTCATTGCTTCCAGTTTCTGAAATCACACAGTGGGAGGACACCTCTCATGATGTGCAGGGAAGCCGATGCCGCCAGTCATTTTGGTCCCAGGCTCCCCGATGGGATGGGAGAGTCAAGGAAGGGAACCACCTGTAAAAGTGATTCAGCGGCTCTAGAGAGAAGAGAATCACTAGGAGAAAAAAAAATGGTTCCGCTATTATAGTTGTAGTCTCTACGGATGGGAAATATTCCTTTAAATATCGTGTCTGGAGGGTGTCTATAGTATGCCTGTAAATTGGTGCAGTTTACCCATGTTTAGAACAGTACCACAGCAAAATGAAATTTCTAAAGGAAAAAAAAAACATTTAATGAATTGTCGTGTCTCAGCAATATAGGTAAAAGTCATTGAAAAAAATTTCATGAGTTCCCCCCAGTCCATTACCAGGCCCTTTGGGTCTGGTATAAATATTAAGGGGAACCCTGAACCAAAAATGAAAAAAAATGCGTGGGGGTCCCCCCAAAATCCATACCAGGACCTTCAGGTCTGGTATGGATATTAAGATGAACCCTGTGCCAAATTTTTAAAAATGGCGTAGGGGCCCCCCAAAATCCATACCAGATGCTGGCAGGCCACAGGAAAAGAGGGGGGATGAGAGAGCATCCCCCTTCCTGAACCGTACCAGGCCACATGCCCTCAACATGGGGAGGATGCTTTGGGGCCCCCCAAAACATCTTGTCCCCATGTTGATGGGGACAAGGGCCTCATCCCCACAACCCTTGCCCAGTGGTTGTGGGGGTCTGCGGGCGGGGGGCTTATCGGGATCTGGAAGCCCCCTTTAACAAGGGACCCCCAGATCCCGGCCTCCCCCTTCTGTGAATTGATAACGGGTACATTGTACCATTTCACAAAAAAAGTGTCAAAAATAGTAAAAAAGACAGGAGACAAGTCCTTTATTAAAAAATAAAAAAATAAAAATGTCCCGCTATGTAGATCCATCTCACACCGATCGACGAGCTGAAAAAAGAAAAAAAAGCCACAACAGCTTTGCCTCCATGGGAGGTGCCCACCGAGTGACGCTTCTTCTCGGTGACAGCTGTTATATAGCTGAGGGCGGGGCCACTCAGTGACGTAAACGGACGACCCCGTCTTCCTCTGACATCAAGTGGTGCACCGAATCGGGGGGTGTTAAGCTCATCCTTAGTCTCAACCATGATCCTGGTATAACCACATCAATATGAGGTCATATATATGCATACAGCAGTATTGAGGTGGTCAAAGGAAAATCATGATGCTTTGTGGTTCATTATTTATTTTTAAAGTGGTGTCAAAATCAAATACTCATAGTTAATATATTGCAGCTTATGAATTCTTAAATGTGGTGACTGCATTGTTTTTATTTATTTTTTAAATTTTCCTTGTATTTTCACCTGGTGATCTAGTAACTTTCTTCAAAATGTCGAAACAATCCATTTACCACTGGCAGGGATGCTTACAATGGTTAGATTTACATCAAAGATTTTATCTTTTGTTTTAGTTAAGACCATCTAAATCTAACACTACCCTCTAAAAACAATAATGCTGCTGTCCAAATGTGTCTCCACTGCTTTTTCATTAACAGTGGGGGCACCCTAAGGCCTCATGTACACTGCTGCTGGTAAACGGACGTTCAGAGGCAGTTGGATGCTTTTTTACAGCTGCCCCTGAACTCATCCAATGTTATCTTATGTGTACATGTACACAGGTTCTTTTAATGTAATTTTTAGGCAGTTGCGTTTAGAGGCTTTTCTTTGAAGGTAAAAAAAATGAGTTCAGACGCCAAAGTTTCCGACGTTTCAGATGCCAAATGCATCTAAATGCAGCTAAACACGGCTAAACGTGGTACCCGTGTTTAGCCACGTTTTCGTTAGAAGTGTTTTTAAAGGTGCCCTTTTTTTCTTTTACATTACAAAACTTAAAAATTATAGCAAATGATGAAAGAACACAAAAAAAATATATTTTAAAAACTTGTAATTGCTTTCAATGCTTCATAGACCATTTATATACCCCTAATGAGCCCATGATCCAATTCAATACACCACTAGAATTGCTGTTAGCTAAAGTAAAATTTGAATTTGACCTATATGTTGTTAGATTTGATTTGAACCAGATGAACTCCAGGACCAGATGGTCCTAGCACGCAATTTCTCAACAGCAACGTCAGGACTATATCCTCACATATGCTCATTATGGGATCCATAGTAAAAGCACCAAAATTGAGGTAGATACAAGTACACTGCTGCTCTCTTACTCTGGTCTCACAGAATGGCTGAAATAGTTAGGCCCCCTTCACACTGAGGCGTTTTTCAGGCGCTACAGCGCTAAAAATAGCGCAAACGGCCCCATTCACTCCAGTGTGAAAGCCGGAGGACTTTCACACTGGAGTGGTGCGCTAGCAGGGCGGTCAAAAAAGTCCTGCTAGCAGCATCTTTGGAGCGGTGAAGGACTCCGTGGTGGGGCAGCGCGGCTATACCGCCGGCAAAGCGACGCTGGAGCAGCGCTTTGCGGGTGGTTTTAACCCATTTTGGGCTGCTAGCGGGGGTTAAAACCGCAGCACTGGCAGTTGAATACCGCCGAAAAAATGACGGTAAAGCAGCGCTAAAAACAGCGCCACTTTATCGTCGACGCTGCTCCCGCCCCAGTGTAAAAGGGGCCTTAATACAGTTTTTTGTGCTTTGGAAGGGTCTTATGATGTTATCCTAAATAAACTTTCCTAGATGCGAACGCGGCTAAACATGACTAAACGCGGCATGCAAACGCGGCTAAATGGGAATTTTTAGATGCCAGTTTCAAGCTGTCAAAAAAATTGTTCGGAAGTGGTGGCCTCAGCGTCCCGTGTACATCAGGCCTTAGAAAGGAAGTGTGTTACTGACTGGTAATCAGGTAAAAATAGAGTTAATATAGGCATAAACAAGAAAACAAATGCAGCCACCACATTTACAACTATTATATAGATGTAATGGTTCCTAAAGGGTGTTTTTATGTCAAATATTCAAATATACATCGTAATATTGAAGTGTTTATTAGAGATTCGAGAATTGCCTTTTTTTCAGAGTTATATATATATATATATAATTTTTGTATTGTAGTTCTATGTATATATTAAAAAAAATGTTTCCCAATAAAAATAGATTGAACCCAAGAATGAGTAAACTGCAATCATTTTTGCATAATTTTTCTTTTTTTTTGGAAGGGGGGGGGGGGCTAATACCACCTTGAGTGTATGCATTGAACTAAAAGTATTTTAGCATTACCATTTAGCATTTTACCATTATGGGTGTTTTGAAGAAAGAGCATACAGTATTACACATAATGCTTTTAGGCACAGTCTTTGATTGAAGCACGAGGCTAGTTCATATGTGGGTGGGTAGAGTGAGGGGAATCAGGTCACTTATCTGACTCATGCAATTGTGAATGATAATTTCAACTTGAACTACTGCTGAAAAGGAGAATAATAACAATGTTATACTTAATATAATATAATCTAATATCATTTTGTTTTTTTCTTTTAGGGTTTAGTAGAGTTCTTTTAGGCCTTTTTACCTTAAACAACTACTGTGCAAGAAGGAATGTGTTTTGTAAAATCCAGCAGTCAAAAGTAATGCATTTTGGGGGTTTAAAAGGCTCCCATCTTTTATAAGGGTATGTATAATATTATATAAAACATCTGCTTCAGAAGCTGATAAAGGCAACCTTTCTTTAATTTCTAGATGCACATTAGTTGATTTGAAACATATGCCAAAAAATGACTGTGGGGGTTATTTACTAAAACTGCATGGTGCAAAATCTGGTGTAGCTCTGCATCAGCTTCCAGATTTTATCGTCAAAGCTTAACTGAACAAGCTGAAGTTAGAAGCTGATTGGTTACTATGTGCAACTGCTCCAGTTTTAGTAAATCTCCCTGTTACTTCTTAACCGGTTCCCGACCGGCGCACAACGATGTACTTCAGCAGAATGGCACGGACAGGCATAAGGGCGTATATATAAGTCCCTTTTTAAATGCCGCCGTGCCATCGGGTGCGCGCGGGGCGGGGCGCGCCCCCGCGCCGGTCGGGACCCCCGTGAGGCCGGTCGCGGGTCCCAAGGACTCGATTGCCACGGGGACACCCGCGATCGTCTCACGGGAAGGCTGAACGGGGAGATGCGGAAATAATCAGCATCTCCCCGTTCTGCCTAGCAACTAGTGACGCCGATCTCTGCTCCCTGTGATTGGAGCAGAGATCAGCATTCACTAGCTGACAGCCACGCCCCCCCACAGTAAGAAACACACCCCTAGGCATACTTAACCCCTACACTGCCCCCTAGTGGTTAACCCCCTTCACTGCCAGTGTCATTTATACAGGAGTCAATGCATTTAAATTGAAAAAATTCTTTCATCTTCCCTTCAATCTCATCCCTGAATTGGGGGTGAGACAGGGGGAAGGTGTTATTGCGCCAGAGGGGTCTATGGTGCAATTTATTGGTATCCAGAATCTCAAGTGTCATTGGAGCATGGTCCGACCACGTGATATTGTGGATATCAGATTTAACCACATTTTGTAGTGTATGTATATCAGTAAGAAAAAAATCGATCCTAGAGTAACTGTTGTGTACAGCAGAGTAAAACGAATAGTCCTTCTCGGTGGACCTGGAGCAGCGCCAGGGGTCAAAAAGTCTTTCTTCATGACATAAGGGGTCTAGGCAAGGCCTCTGCTTCAGGGTCACAGAGGAGGAGTCCAGATCTACATTCATAATAGTATTGAAGTCACCACATATTACTAAACAGCCCTTCTGTAGGGATTTGGCTTTACTTATTACTTTACAAATACATTTCAATGGATTAACATTTGGTACATAAAGGTTTACCAGTGTGTAGATACTTCTGTTGATCTCTGCAACCAAAATAACATAACGGCCACGTGGGTCAATATACTCCTGTAATAAAGAGAAGGTTACAGAATCTCTAATAGCAATCATTACACCATTTTTCTTGGGGTCATCATTCGCATGGAAAATGTGTGGGAATTTCTTGTGAGTACATTTAGGTGGATTATTTTTGGCAAAATTAGTCTCTTGTACACAGACGATGTCGCAGTTCTTGTCCAAGGCGGATTTCCAAAGCACCCTTCTCTTGTAGGGACTGTTGAGGCCCCTCACATTGTGTGACAGGATTTTAATGTTCATGTTCTTGTGTAAGAAAAGCTGTGTGCCGCCATCTAGTGGAGAAGTTGGAAAGTTCTCTGAAGTATGTAGTATTAATTGGCAAGTGTACTAAGGGATGAGTAACTGCCTGAACGGACAGTAGAATAGAAGCGAAAACAAAACAAAACCAAAGAAAATCGGAACTAGACCATTGTCGGTCATGCGGAGAGCAGGATATGTGAATCATCCTGCAGGTGAAATCTGGGGGGAACTGAGTGTTCGGAAACAGCCGAAAAGCGGTTGCTTTCGTGAGTTGCAGCCTGCAAATGCAGTTAGGATAAGGGCACCAGGGGAAAGTAGAAGAGTATTGTACTTCTGAGGTATAATGAATAAGGATAGAGTGATATTGGCATCATTTACTCATCTGTGTCTTTTTTCCTGGTGATGGTAGGTACGCCAGTTCTGGAGAGGGTCAGGGTCCGCAGCTTCTGCATCCGCAGGAAATAGACGCCATTGTCGCAGGAGTTCCAATCCTTTTTCAAGAGAAGAAATTACATAAGGATGATTATTCCAGTCAAGCATCAATTTGGCAGGGAAACCCCACTTGTACAGAATCTTGTGGTTTCGCAATATTTTGGTGATTGGGACCAGATTGTGTCTGGCCATCAGTGTGGCTTGTGATAGGTCAGCGTACAATGCAATGCCAGTGAAGGGGTCAGGCAGGGAAGGATGTTGCCTAGCATAACGCATAAGTTGATCTTTCACTTGGTAAAAATGAATTCTGGCAATGACATCCCTGGGAACTTGTTCAGACAAGAAAGAGGGTTTTGTCAGTCTGTGTGCTCTATCAATGATAACATCTGCAGGCCCTAAGGCAGGGAGGGCCGTGATCATTAGCTTTTGAATATACGCAGTCAAATCAGCCGGTTTAACTGTTTCAGGGACCCCTCTGAATTTAACATTATTCCTGCGTGCTCTGTCCTCGATGTCCGCCATTTTTAGGCGCATCGCTTTAAGTTCATCCTCAACATTGAAATGGGCATCCACAAATTCATTATGTGCAATGGTGAAATCTTCCATTCTGTGTTCAACATAAGTCACTCTGTTGCTGAGCGCTGACATATCTGCCTTAGTGGCGTGCATAAAGGATACCATATCTTGCTGGAGGGCCCCCCTTAGTGTTTGTAGCATTTCTTTCATGGTGGTGTCCATAATAGGCTGGCCTGAGGTGGGGAAAGCATCTAGCTGTTGTGCATATGAAGAGGATTCCTCCATTGAATCCTCATGTGGGCCTGTGGCATCAGTGGCATTTCCTTCTAACACTAGCGTTCTTTTTTGCTTAACAGGGCTCACAAAGGGGGATGCTGGTAGTGGGATCAGGGTGGAATGTGACTCACCCTCAGATGGCTGCTGGCTGGCTTGATTCTGGCTGAATTGTGCTGCATAGGCCACGGCCTGACGATCTCCGCGGGCGCCATCTTGGATTGCTACACCGGCCGCCGGAGGGAAGAATTCGGTCAGTTTTCTCGGCCCATCGCGTTCCTTCCTCTTCGCCATGGTCAATGGAGTGCTCCTGGAGTGTTCCCCTGGCATGTGTGCCAAAAATCCGGGCTTAGAGCTTGCTGTGAGCCGCTTAATTGAAACCGCTGTGGCGGAGCGCTCTCCTCAGCCGTCCATGCGCTCTGGCCACCGGCTCCGCCCCCCGGAATCAATGCATTTAAATAGCATTGATTGCTGTATAACTGACAATGGTCCCAAAAATGTGTCAAAAATGTCTGATGTGTCCGTCATAATGTCGCAGTCATAACTAATAAAATCACTAATCACTAATAAAAAAAAATTATTTAAAAAAATGCTATAAAACTATCCCCTATCTTGTAAATGCTATAACTTCTGCGCAAACCAATCAATAATCGCTTATTGCGATTTTTTTTACCAAAAATATCTAGAAGAATACGTATTGGCCTAAACTTAGGAAAAAAAAAAATTTTATATATTTTTGGGGGATATTTATTATAGCAAAAAATAAAAAAGAATGCGTTTTTTTTCAAAATTGTTGCTCTTTTTTTGTTTATAGCACAAAAAATAAAAACCGCAGGGGCGATCAAATACCACCAAAAGAAAGCTCTATTTGTGTGAAAAAAAGGACGTAAATTTTGTTTGGGAGCCACGTCACACGACCGCGTAATTGTCAGTTAAAGCGACGCAGTGCCAAATCGCAAAAAGGGGCCTGGTCCTTTGGCTGAAAATTGGACCGGTCTGAAAGTGGTTAGAGAGCAACTACTATAAAAACAATCCAGCTCCCCACATTTTTCTCATACTCTTTAGATCTTCATTACTATCTGTGTCCCAGATACGAGAATTACAGTCTTTATTTGTCTAGGTAACAATTGTTACTGGGCCGGAAAATGATGGTGAATTCAAAATTTTATAGATGTCACTGGAAAAAATATATATTGGTAATTTCTTTCTAAAGGAACACCTGTTTTGGTGACAACTGTCTAAGAATGGATTTTCCTTCACCTAATTGAACAAAAAAAAGGTAAGAAAATACTTTTAACCATTTCCTTCTATGTCCCCATTTGCAAGATTTTTCTATACTTGCTGCCCATTTATTATATCAAAGAGAATATAAAGCAAGGGAAAATTTCCTGATTTACAGTCTATTTGAATAGTGACAGGCAGAACAAGCAGTGAGGAGAAATCCCCCGAAGAGACACAGGCATAAGTAAAAAGGCATAAGGAAGTCTAAGGATTTCATTACTGTCTCCAAAGGAAAAGGTATCCCCTCACTTTCTATCCAGTTGAAGGACGTCGGACAGAATAGAAAAATCAGACAGCGTCTGAAATCTGTTAGTTCTCATCTTTTCCCACTCCATTCATTCTCATCAATCACTATTTTCATCCAATAAATTGGTATCCTTCCTTCATCTCACATGGTTCCATTTCTTATCTCAGTAGACAATCAATAAAAAAATAACTAATGATATTTAAAAAAAAAAAAGTTTGATAGAAAATATGGGAGCTCAGAGGAATAATCAGAAATTATTTTCTTTTCCTTTATCCCTTTACTGACATCATGTGAATTGAAAATATAGAAAAGGGGAATATTTAGGGAAAGCAAATACTCAACACTAACACATTCTGGGGTTGATTTACTAAAATTGGAGGGTGCAAAATCTGGTGCAGCTGTAGATGGTAGCCAATCAGCTTCTAACTTCAGCTTGTTCAAACATGCTTTGACAATAAAAGTTTATGGGTTTTTTTCTATGCACAGCTGCACCAGGTTTTTCACTTTTCAGTTTAAGCCCAGGTTCACACTGAGCTGCGGGAATGCTGAACTCGCACAATTTCACTCCCGTACGTCAGTCCCGAATTTCGGCCGAGATTTCAGAGACATCCGTGCACAGACGTCAATGTAAATCACGGCCCAAATCACAAAAAGTAGTACAAAAACTACTTTTTTTAAATCAGTGCAGCGCCGCAGATATGGCGTTGCACCAATTAGGACGGTGCCATTGATGGCAATTGCATGTCAAAACGCATGTCAAAATGCTCCATTGTGAACCAGGGCTTAGTAAATCAAACTAACTGTATATAAAAAGTGTTATTGTTTTAAAGTTAAAAAGGGCTTTATGACATTCTTTGTTGGTATCTTAAGGACTGATACAGCTTGTACATTGATTTTATCCACTTAAATTCCCGTGCTTTTTTCTTCCTAAATTCCCATTCTTTTTATCTTGGCTCCATATATTATACCTTTAGGATTTTGTAGTCTGCCATATTGTATTATACATAAGTTTTGGGAGCAGATAGGGCTTTTGTAGAACATTTGGATACCTGTATTTCTATATAAATGTTTTTACTGAGAAAAAATAACAAAAATGTATTTAAAAAATGCATTTTCATGTACATTTTTTCAATACAACATTTATGTAATTTGCACCCCTTAAATGTATGATTTAAACTATATCACATTAGTGTTATTTTTATCTAAAGTAGAACAATGGTAAAGCTCATAGTGAGCATGTGTGTTTTACTTTAGGAGAGCTTTATTGAACTTTTGATGCTTTATCATGATTAATGTGGGTAAAAAAAAATTGCTTAGATAAATTGTTATTGTAACATTCAGATAATATTGAGTTAGATGGAAGAGGGTACAAATTAGCCTAAATGCTAAAATTTGTAATAATGTTGTGTTACCTTAACCACTTAAAGACTGGAAGGATTTGCCCCCTTAATGACAGGGCCATTTTTTATGATACGGCACTGCGTTGCTTTAACTGACAATTGCGCGGTTGTGCGACTCTGTACCCAAACAAAATTGACGTCCTTTTTTTCCCACAAATAAAGCTTTCTTTTGGTGGTATTTGATCACCTCTGCATTTTTTTTTTTGCACTATAAACAAAATAAGAGCGATAATTAAAAAAAAAAGAAAAAACAATATTTTTTAATTTTTGCTATAATAAATATCCCCAAAAAATGTAAAAATAAATATTTCTTCTTCAGTTTAGGCCAATATGTATTTTTCTACATATTTTTTGTAAAAAAATCGCAATAAGCATATATTGGTTGGTTTGAACAAAAGTGATAGCATCTACAAAATAGAGGATAGATTTATGGCATTTTTTATTATCATTTTTGTTTTACTAGTAATGGCGGCGATCAACGATTTTTAGCCAGACTGCGACATTGCGGCGGACAAATCAGACACTTTTGACACTTTTTGGGACCATTGAAATTCATACAGCGATCAGAGCTAAAAATAGCCACTGACTACTATATAAATGTCACTGGAAGGGAAGGGGTTAACACTAGGGGGCGCTCAAGGGGTTAAATGTGTTCCCTTATGTGTGTTCTAACTGTGGGGGGATGAGACTGCCTTGAGGAGGAGACTGATCGCTGTTCCTAATCTTTAGGAGCAGCAGATGTCTCTCCTCCCCTGACATAATGGAGCTCTATCTGTTTACATTGACAGATCTCCATTTTGTCTCTGTCAGGAGCGATCACGTGTGGCCAGCGGGCATTGCGCCCACCGGCCACGCACATTGGCTCCGGTGTCGCGCCATGGGCACGAGGGGGTGCCCCCTAGAGCTCTTAAAGCGGCCGACATACCATGACGGCAATTCGCCAAGGGGAACCCACCTGCCGCAGTATAACTGCAGCAGCTGGTCCTTAAGTGGTTAAGTGAGAATTTGAGGGAAAATCTGCTACTGTTTATGACATGAAGTGTCCTGAACCAGGGTGAGGGAGGGAAACTTTCTCTAGTGAAACTCTGTTAGCAGTAAACAACTACCAAGGTTTCTAATCCTTACTTCATCAACAACAAAAAAAGTTTTGGCTGGACTTAGACTAGCTGTTATTAATGTGAAGTTATTTATTTTCAAAGCTCCCCAAAGCTCACAACAAAAACTCTAGCATTGGTTTCAGTCAGTTTCAAACTGTTTAAAAACTCCTTCTGATTACTTACATTGTACATCTGGCAGCCTGATGAGAACTGCTCTTATAGTGCCTGTGTTGTGAAATTTTAAAACAATTTATTCATAATTCTTGTAGATACAGAGATAAATGAGGGTTTTAAAGTGTTTTTACTGCTTGTTCGGAAAATGTAAATATTGTGCGTGATCTGGGCAAAACCTCACTTCTAGTAAGTGTATATATGTTTTTTTTTGCTAAATACAAATGGTAGCACTAAGCATAAATGATGACTATATAAACACAGCAGACTGAACATGTCTAAAATCTATAAAGTACTATAGTAAATATGTGACGTAATTGTTAAACTTCATCCTAATGAGAACACATGAAAAATACACAGTATACAGAAGCATTCTGCAAGCAATCAGCTGCCATTCTCTCTAGATATACCATATTTTGCTCTGCTTCACAATGTGAACACGATTAAGTGTGAAAACATTTTGCATGCTGTATTTTGGATGTTTTGTCTTGCCTTTTGTTATTTTAGTCACTTCAAACCCTAATCAAAGTTCCTAAAGTATTTGAAGTTCACAATAAGGATATTGCAAAGCTTGCTCCACAACTTAGAGTCAAAGATTATAGCTGGCAATGTAGCTTCATCTATAGCAGCCCCTCTTTCTCTTAAGGCAAGTTGCTCCTAGAGCTTAACACATCATACTATAGATAGTTTTTAGCCAAATGGCACAATGGACTGAGAAATGATATAGAAAAAAATTACCTGTGTTCTTTAGAAGTATTATATATGGAGTGTTGCACAGCAGGTGAGTGGACAGTGCAATGCAGAGGCAGGTGGTGGTTGGAGCTGGCGGAATACAAAGCATAATCCAGGGATAGATACAATTATATAAAACAATGCCATGCAGTAAAAAAGAAAAAAGGAAAAAAATCCTGTGATACAACACATGCAAAAATGTGGCAACTGTCTAAAAAGGCAAATATAATACAATCTCATCAGAAGGCTAACACATCTCACCATATTCTCATATGTTTCTGTATCACCCAAGATGTGTGGTATACACTTTATAATAAAGTTCATATATTGTCCACCAACATCATGTGTCCATTTTTTTTACTTGTGTGATGGAATCATATTCCATACAATTTGTTCTGAAAATCCTATATATGTTATTCCATACACAGTGCTCTGCCCGACACTTCACTCTGATACTTCCACCTGATCTTTTTGACCCAAAAAAGAAGGTCTCATGCACTGTCCTCTTTAAAGCAGGGTCCTTTACCCAGGACTAGTATTCCTCTCTATGGGACCCTGATGGTACTCAGTCCATCTCCATCCAGGCTCATCCTCCACTAAATGCACATAAAAAGCTCAGCCTCCAGCTTGTTGTATAAAAAACTTCTCCATTTCTTCCTGAGCCAGCTGGTAAGTACCAGATGAGATTTACAATTATCTGGTGGTTGAATTAGTGTGAACGTTTTGGATTTCATTTATAAAGAATGCTTGGTACTACAGCAGAAGATAGAATGTTGCTGTCTTATAATACTTTTAATGGGAACTTTGATTGAATAATAATAAATTACTATGACATTTTGATTTGATTGGACTGTATATTGGCCTACATATGTCAGTTGCTGTATGGATACAAAATTACTGAGTGCTAACTTTTACTCCGTTTTGACTTTAAGCCCTAATACTGTTCTGAAAAGTAAATTAATTTTAGAAAACCTGCGCTATGGAAACAAAATATATATTGATGTGAATATGCGATTTGGGCTGCTGCTGTAGTGCAAGGTGAAAAACCCTGAATGATGAACAATAGATGTTATACTCAGCACTGCTCCTGTAAACAATAAGCACTAATATAATATCTAATAATAAGAATACAGTGCCTACATCAATATATTCAGTGGCATGATATTGCTTAACAATATAGTATAAAGTGCTCAGTGCAATTGTAGTGCAAACAAATAAACTGCAATCAAATAAAGTCCATCCAATATAGTGTGCTGAACTTGTGCAAGATATGCAGTTGATGTGGTTCTCAGGTAACACTCCGTGCTCCCCACTCACCAGCAAAAATCTTTAAATACGCCTGTATTAAATATGTTATTGTATTGGGATGATATCTCCCATCAATGGCTAGGGCTGTTGGGTGTGGTCATTATATGGGAATGACTTCTTCCATCCACTGGTAAAAGCGTTTGGCATATTCTATATCCAAATTTTAATTATCACCTTCCCAGCTTTCACGGTGTTCGGATATCCATTTTAGACATATGGCAATGAAGAGAAAAGAGTATATATTGTAATACTGCTAGGTTTATTCATAAAAATCCCAAATCATTACACTTACATCAAAACTTTTTAAATTGTGCAGAAAAAACTCTGCCTTGGCGTGCAAACAACCGTGACTAGGTCTCCTCAGCTTGACACGTTTCGCCCCTCCAACTGGGCATTATCAGGAGCTAGTGGCGCACGTGACTGGTTGCCTTTTATGCATTAAGTCCCTCCTACTACACCCGGTTACTCTTACTGCTCTCACTAAGTGCACAGTAATAATTCCCATCACTTCCGTTTTCCGCCGGAACCGGAAATGCTGTGACCGCCATTTTGGTACTCCCACTGCATGTGTGATCAACGTGAGATCACTTCCTGTTTCCACAGGAAGTACTCATGTCGCCATCTTGGAACTCATTATGAGACATTATACCCACTGCTAATACTTCCTTATATGTGACCACTTCCTGTATACACAGGAAGTGTGAATACCATCATACTAGTATTCAATGTTGTCCTTAACATATATATGTGTAGTACTTCATGTGGTATTTGCACAGCAGATAACCTTCTCAAAATATATTGGTTGTGTGTTTTATCTACAGATGTTATCTAATCTACTTTAGGTAGCTATGTATTAAAAAATTCCCACAATGGGACTATACAATCAATGAACACAATATCGTGCCTTACTTATTTCCAATGGCTACAAATTATTTCCATATTTCCATACTGTATTTATATACAGTATATTTATATCTATATATATATATCTACTATATATATTTTTTCAGATATATTAAATATTCATATTAAATTAGTTATGTATAATTAACTAATAATGCCAAATATTAAAATGAATATTAGTCATTAGTTAATTATTAATATGAATAACAACTATTAACATTAAATGTTAACTATATATTATTATTAATTATATATGAACTATTATATACCGTATATATAATAGTTAATATACATTTAAAATTAATATAAGAAAATAAAAATAAATATAAAAACATAAAATGTAAAAGTATCTAGTTTAGTGTAGATCACCCTACATATTCCTACCTTTCATAAAAAATCATGTACTTGAACATAAAATAAGTATACAATAAAATATACAAGGTTTTAAGACAAACAATAAATAAATAATGGCACAGATTATTTGGTATTTTTGAGCATGCACAGCTTGTTTTATCTATTTTTTTGTGTGTGCATAGTGTGAAAAAAGTTCAATAACACAATTCTTAAAAAAACAAAACAACAAAACAATAACTCCACAATATTTTCAGCATGTACTACAACAAAAGTCTTTCAGAGCTACCAGTTTTTCTTACTGGTGGCAATGATATTAAATGCAAACGAGGATTCCTAATTTTGCAAATATAAAGAAATTATAACCTGGAGTAAAATGTTAAATTCTGAGCAGAGTTCTTTGTTACCTTTTAAATTCTTTAAAACATCTTCTTGACAATATTAGTGAAAAGAAACTTGAGAGGGCTAAATGTAATAATAGCAAAAGTTTAGTCTTTAAAAACTCTTCTTTTTTAACCCATACAAAAAAGGATTATTACTCCTAAAATGCTTTGCTGAATTCCTTCCACGCAGTATTTTCTATTTGAGTTTTTCTGCCTGTTAAATTTACTTTTATACTTATTGATTTAAACATAAAGAATGTTGACATTCCTGATCTTTACCAGACATGTTTTCAGGCTTTCTTGTGACATATACACCAGCTATTGTACATAAATCTCTTGTGTTGTAAACTGCATTTGTCAGAGACTTCTGGGATGGCAGAACAATGATAACAAGAAACACTAAACATTTTAGCTATGTTTTGCCATCAGCCATACATATATTATGGGCTTTACACATGTGTGAGCAATCAAGAGAAAAGCATTAGAAATGCGTCAGTTTGGATGTACAACAATGTTCCTACCACAATGACATGGTATGTTATCTTTGCATTTTGCTTTACAGAAAAGATAGTGGTAGCAGCAACATTACATTAATAATTTACCGTTAATATATTTGTTATTCCAAAAGTACAATATTAAAGTGAACCTAGCATTATAAATGTTTTAACGTTAACGGTCACAAGCATTTATTACCTCTCCAAAGATCAAAATATACCACATGAAGACTTCTTCAATTGATTTTCTTATCAAGAACAAAGCCATCTTTATTTAAGCACTAGTTAGGGTGAGCACAAAATTCTTGAATTGAGATGCTTTCTTAGAGATTACACAGTCATATAAATCCTGAAACCTGTGCAAGTCTTGGCTGTGTTTACACATGCCTGACATAGATCAGACCCTATTTCTGCATCTGCTTTCACCATGTGACTTGCTACAAAGATAAAATGCTGACAAAATCACTGACTGAGATGAGATCACTTAAATGCTTCTCCCTGCCTGCAGAAGACTGATGACACAGAGCACCTTTCAGGTTCTTCACGTTCCTCCCTCTCTGTCACGCTCATCATTTGAAGCACATTGTATATGTCTTTTTTCTCTAATTTCTTTAAAGCCGACCTTCAGTCATTTCTTCAACTTTCCATCTAATAAATCTTCTGCTCTTGTTGTTTTATCTTTAGATGGTAAAACATTTTTTTTTCTGCAAGTAAATACCTTATACAGCCCACTTCCTTTTTCTTGTCTGGTTATAAGCCTAGGCTTATGACATCGCGCACAGCTCTTTCTCTCTCTCACTCTCTTAGAGTTTGCCAGGAAGGGAGGGGGGGATGAGTCATAAGAGGGCCAATCAGAGCTGCAGGGCTGCAGAGCTGAAGGTGTGCCTCTGTGTGTCTGTGTAAATCCAGGAAGCAAACAGGCAGCAGCTTCAGATGCCCACAGTTAAAATGTCTGCAGCCAGACTTAGTGGAGGGAGATTTCTGCAGCATATTTGGCAAGTACAGAATCACAGAATATATATATATAATAATATGCAAAGTGGTTGGAGGGAAGCTTCGGAATGGAAAATATGTTTTAATTACAAATTATGTGAGCAGACAACAGTTCCTCTTTAACTGCGCTATAGCCGAATGATGGCTGCAGCGCGGACCTGCATTTCCGGGACTACGTCTATTGATGTCGTCCCGTGCACGAGCGCCTGCGCGTCCCCCTGATGGGCGCGCATGGTGCACGTGGTGATCAGCGAGTCTATGAGATTCACTGGATCACAGATCGATCCCGACCCCTTACCACGTGATCAGCTGTTAGACAAATGACAGTTGATCATGTGATGTCAACACAGCCGGTAATCGGCTATTTTTTCTCCTCGTGCTGACAGCGCGAGGAGAAAAAAAAAGCCGATCACCGGCGGCAGTGAGAGGAACATTAGTCCCGATCACTGCAATGTGCCCCAGCTCTTCAGTGCCCACCTGTGCCCCCTACAAGTGCCACCTACCAGTGCCCACCAGCGCCACCTGTCAGTGCCACAGTGCCACCTGCCAGTGCCCACAATGTCATCTGTCAGTGCCCACAGTGCCACCTATCAGTGCCCACAATCAGTGCCGGTATAGTGCTGCCCATCAGTGCCACCTATCAGTGCCCATCAGTGTCACCTACCAGTGCCCATCAGTGCCACCTATCAGTGCCACCTATCAGTTGCATCTATCAGTGCCCATCAGTGGCATCTATCAGTGGTACCCATCCGTGCCACCCACCCGTGTCACCTATCCATGCCACCCATCAGGGCCCATCAGTGCCATTTTATAAGTGGCCATCAGTCCCACCTTATCTGTGCCCATCAGTGCCAACTTATCTGTCCCCATCAGTCCCACCTTATCTGTGCCTATCAGTGCTGTTTGGAGTGAAGGGGCCCACTTCCCTTCACACAGCACATAGTAACAGAGCTAAGGCTATCAGTCACAGTGTTAAAGATCCCTCCCCTGTCACATTGTCTACCTCTTATGCCGAGTACACACGATTGGACTTTCCGGTGGACTTAGTCCGGCGGACAATCTGACGGACTTTGCAGCTGAGGTCCGCTGGACTTTCAAGCAAACAGACTTGGCCACACACGATCCTTCCAAAAGCCTGGTGGTTTTGAATGTGGTGACGTAGAATAAGGAAGTTCATAGCCAGTAGCTAATAGCTGCCCTAGCGTCGGTTTTAGTCCGTCGTACTAGCACACAGACGACCGGATTTTTCGACCGGACTCGAGACAAATTTGAAGCCAGTCTTATTTCTAGGTCCCCCAGATTTTTGGAAAGAAAAAGTCCGCTGGAGCCCACACACGATTGAATTGTCCGATGGAAAGTCTGATCGTGTGTACGGGGCAATATTGTCAAGAAAACCTGTCAAAACTGACCCATACAGATAGCAGTAGAATGAGGCAGCAGAGAGAAATGACACTTACTACTCTGGATTGAGACAAGTACATGATATAGAGGTATATAGAGGGGAATATGGGGGGGGGGGGCACACAATTGTTTTTCCCCTTTCCTGACCAGCCAGGCTGTATGCTCAGTTAAAGGATCTGATGTTGATTTCTTGTGAATCTCACACAGTTTAGCTTTTTACTAATTGGGAGCTAGAGCAAGTGTGATCGATAGTTCTGGGGGGTGGGTTTGGAGGGCACAGCCCAGACAAGATTGTGAGGTGAAGAGCCCTGTGCTAGTTGTAAATCTCTAGTACTAAAAGAAAATGCAACAAACAAGTGCTAGATTGTATTCCTCTTGGCTTCTTTAAAGCTTAAAGAAATTGAGCACCCAATAAAGCACCCACAATGTGTTAATACATTTAACAAGCTAAAAAAAGCCTTTTTTTATATAACAGAGTCACTGGTCAGACTTCCTCTGCTGACGTATAGAACATACGTCACAGAGCATTAGAAGCTCCTCTTAGATGGTTCCCTGTACACAGGCAAGAGATGGCTAAATGTCATGTAACCACTTTTGCTGATGAAAAAAATGTACTTTTCGGTTTTATTTTTTGAAAATAACTACACTGGCAGCTTTAAAATACATTATTTGAAAGGATAAAGTAAGCTTAGTATCACTTTAGTCAAATAGGAAAAGCACTTAAACTCAAACTTTCTGCATGAATCGTACCTATAGAGTTAAACTCTGCAACTGTATACTGAAGCACATATTTTGTGTTCCAATGCAAGGAATAGTATAAATAGGTGATCTATGCTAGAGTCATTAAAGCGGTTCTGCACCCATCCGATCATCTTCCTGTCTATCGCTTCTCTAACATGTGAAATGACAGAATTGATGGTTCAATTCTGCATCTGTCAAGCCTACCTTTAATGCTGCCTTCATCTGTATTGTTCTCCCTGCGGCGGTGGGCGGGCTCTGAGCGGGGATCCGCGTCATTTCCTTTTGAATTCGCTGTGTCTCCTGGGATCTCGTGTAAATAATTCCGGGAGACATTGCGGAGGTCAGATGCGAAATCTTGCGTGATTTGGATGGTGCCGCTCGTAGCTGTGAAGCCACTGAGCATGCACGGGAACCGGCAATGAATGCTGGTACGGCAAAACGAAGGGAACCAGGAAGTTTTCAGAGCTCGCTAGACTGGAATGTTCTCCTAAGATTTTACATGGATATTGTACTATCATCCCAGATTAATATACAGTAAAGAAGTTATTGGAGATTTGGGACTGTCTATGGTACAAACGCAAAAGAAGCGATTTCATAAAGATACGATAAAATTGCTTGTTTTATTAACATAAAAATAAAGAAAAAGAAAAAATACATTGTTAGACTCCATGTACAGCGGTATATGAATCATAGGGTTCAAGGGTACTACATACAATTCCTAGTGGAACACCTATATTATCATACATTCAAAATACACAGGTCGTGATACTTGTCCAATCGCTCGACATGTTTCGCCCAAATAGGCTTTATCAGGAGGCAAGGATAAGATATATTTGTAGATGGACGAAGATTTTTGGAAATATTTGCGTATTCTATGGTATGTATACAAAACAATATATTGGTTAGTATGTACAAAATGGTTGATAATCGTTAAAACATTATATATGCTGCATAGAATGTGCGGTGACAGGAATGTTTGATGAAGTCAATTTGCACATGCATGATTCCCTACCTCCAATGTAATAGGGGTCATAAGCATGGTCAGGCTTCCAAAGAAGGGTGCCGATGGTTACACTGGAACACCCCCCAGATAGGGACCCGCACAGGGCCGTACCCAGCGATCACCACCAGAAATTGTGGCTGGGGAATTGTAGGGGGAGAGAGAAGTCCTATTCCTTTTCCAATAAAGTATTTGTAAGGCCTGTGAAGTACAAAGGTACTTATTAACCACAAATATATTCAAATAGACTATAATTATTCGTAAAGTAGGAAAGTAGTATGACCATGCCCAATGTCAGTTGTCAGGCTTTACCTACCTCTACGGAAGCTTGTAAAAATTTGTACTTGTGAGAGGCTCGGGTCAAACAACCCCCCAAGAAAAAAACAAATGGGGGGAAGAGAACGGGAACTGTTAGATCTTTGTTTTGAGTACTTGTCCACTGGACCAAGGCAATTTCTGAAATATAGCAAAACAAGAGAAAAGAGACCCCAATAAAAGTGCATAGGAACCATATCCAATATATTTTATGGATCCCCAAAAGATAGAGGGGTAGCGGTCCCCTACCTTATCATGGAGTATATATGGCATCAGAGCGTATCAGGTTTGATGGCTGGTCAGCCCATATACTGCCCCTCAACAGGGGCTAGGTATGTCATCCAATGCCTATGAAAAGAATATTGAAGATAATTGCAGTAGTTCCATATGTTCAGAGTTGCAGTGGGCAAAATGTCCACTTTTTAAGAGATTTAGTTGGATCAGTTTACCTGTTTAGGTCGTTCCCTGAGCGTCCCGAGCCTCACGTCCACCTCAGTCTGACTCAGCGTCAGACTGGGTTTAAATGGTCTCCCCCGTGGCGCCAAATGCGCATGGCATGTGACGTCACGCCGTGCTGACGTCACGCGGACGTAGTACGGAAGTCGGCCGGCGCTCGTCCCAGACCAGGTGACCGGAGTGTTCCTGTAAGGAACTCCTTCCGGTACACAGTTCAGCTGGGACTGCCCTAACATGCCCTGCTGACAGCAGCCATACTGTTCCGTCAGCCATAGGGCATGATGGGGTCCCTGTGGATGGAGAGCTGAAGCTTGGTGGCTGGATCGGGACTTCCGGCCGGTTTCCGAACCGGAAGCGTGGCGGGCAGAGGACCACCCTAGGGTGGACACAAACAACCACGCCACGCAGCCGGAACAGTCCATACATAGATTTTGCCGCTTCATTCTGGAGGGCAAAAATATAGATCTGCCAGATGGCAGAACATGGACTCCAAAACATCGCACTAATTGCCAATCAGTAGGATCAGTATACTTGATGAAATGCCTATGTGGAGCATTCTATGTGGGAAAAACAAAACGCCCCCTATTTTGCCGCATGAGAGATCATGTATCATTAATATGTAAACGCAAAATGGAGACACCAATTAGCCGTCATGTAGGCTTATATCACAATTTTGATCTTAAATTTATTGGTTTCTATAGCCTTGAGCACCTCCCCCAACAGGAACGGGGGGGTGATTTAGACAAGAAACTTTTACAGATCGAAACTAGATGGATTTATTTGTTGAGGGCTACCCGGCATCCAGGCCTCAACGAAGGAATCAGTTTTAAACCTTTTCTATAATGCGTGGTTCCTTATGTCTCACCTTCAGCTTCTCATCTCCTCACCAGCTGCGGTCCCCTCTTCCTCCCCCGTCCCCCCCCCCCCTTCCCCCCCCCCCCTTTCCCTTCCTCCCCGCCCTATTCTTTTTCCCTTCCCCTTCCACCCTTCCTCCCTCCCTTTGTAAGCACCAGTAGTTGAGCACCGCTAGGTTTGATGCGTGGGCCATATAGGGCCTGGACCAGGCCTTAATCTGTGTGTGCTGAAACGTGCTTGCTCATGTAATATTCCTCCCCCCCATGTGGGGGTGGAACTGTTCACTTAATATCTTTATTGATTTGCAAATATGCTCACTCTGAGTTGTAAAAATTATGTGTTCAATAATAATTTCACAATAAAAACAATAAGAATTATGTGCTGCAGTGAATATGTGATTGCAGGGTGTCCTCCTTATTTCTTTACTCTTTTCCTTTCGTTTTCTGTCATCTCCTCTTCTTCCTCTCTTTTTCTTCTTTTTTCTATAAGCTCTGATTGGTCCCGGTGGACCCTGCACTGGCGCGGGCCCCTGGGGATAATGCATGGGTAGTGCCCCCTTAAACGATCGCCCCAGGGTTTTGGGGAAATGTATGGACTGTTCCGGCTGCGTGGCGTGGTTGTTTGTGTCCACCCTAGGGTGGTCCTCTGCCCGCCACGCTTCCGGTTCGGGGACCGGCCGGAAGTCCCGATCCAGCCACCATGCTTCAGCTCTCCATCCACAGGGACCCCATCATGCCCTATGGCTGACGGAACAGTATGGCTGCTGTCAGCAGGGCATGTTAGGGCAGTCCCAGCTGAACTGTGTACCGGAAGGAGTTCCTTACAGGAACACTCCGGTCACCTGGTCTGGGACGAGCGCCGGCCGACTTCCGTACTACGTCCGCGTGACGTCAGCACGGCGTGACGTCACACGCCGTGCGCATTTGGCGCCACGGGGGGAGACCATTTAAACCCAGTCTGATGCTGAGTCAGACTGAGGTGGACGTGAGGCTCGGGACGCTCAGGGAACGACCTAAACAGGTAAACTGATCCAACTAAATCTCTTAAAAAGTGGACATTTTGCCCACTGCAACTCTGAACATATGGAACTACTGCAATTATCTTCAATATTCTTTTCATAGGCATTGGATGACATACCTAGCCCCTGTTGAGGGGCAGTATATGGGCTGACCAGCCATCAAACCTGATACGCTCTGATGCCATATATACTCCATGATAAGGTAGGGGACCGCTACCCCTCTATCTTTTGGGGATCCATAAAATATATTGGATATGGTTCCTATGCACTTTTATTGGGGTCTCTTTTCTCTTGTTTTGCTATATTTCAGAAATTGCCTTGGTCCAGTGGACAAGTACTCAAAACAAAGATCTAACAGTTCCCGTTCTCTTCCCCCCATTTGTTTTTTTCTTGGGGGGTTGTTTGACCCGAGCCTCTCACAAGTACAAATTTTTACAAGCTTCCGTAGAGGTAGGTAAAGCCTGACAACTGACATTGGGCATGGTCATACTACTTTCCTACTTTACGAATAATTATAGTCTATTTGAATATATTTGTGGTTAATAAGTACCTTTGTACTTCACAGGCCTTACAAATACTTTATTGGAAAAGGAATAGGACTTCTCTCTCCCCCTACAATTCCCCAGCCACAATTTCTGGTGGTGATCGCTGGGTACGGCCCTGTGCGGGTCCCTATCTGGGGGGTGTTCCAGTGTAACCATCGGCACCCTTCTTTGGAAGCCTGACCATGCTTATGACCCCTATGACATTGGAGGTAGGGAATCATGCATGTGCAAATTGACTTCATCAAACATTCCTGTCACCGCACATTCTATGCAGCATATATAATGTTTTAACGATTATCAACCATTTTGTACATACTAACCAATATATTGTTTTGTATACATACCATAGAATACGCAAATATTTCCAAAAATCTTCGTCCATCTACAAATATATCTTATCCTTGTCTCCTGATAAAGCCTATTTGGGCGAAACATGTCGAGCGATTGGACAAGTATCACGACCTGTGTATTTTGAATGTATGATAATATAGGTGTTCCACTAGGAATTGTATGTAGTACCCTTGAACCCTATGATTCATATACCGCTGTACATGGAGTCTAACAATGTATTTTTTCTTTTTCTTTATTTTTATGTTAATAAAACAAGCAATTTTATCGTATCTTTATGAAATCGCTTCTTTTGCGTTTGTACCATAGACAGTCCCAAATCTCCAATAACTTCTTTACTGGAACCAGGAAGTGTTTGCTTGTGGGATTCAAATGCCCACAAGTAAAATTACATCGGTCAGGAGATTTTTTTATAAGAAATATTTAGACAGAAAAACGGACGTAGAAATGGTGCAACACTGAAACAAGTAAGTTTATTCTAAGATTAATACTTTTCAGGTAGATAGACCTTAAAAAAAAAATCAGTTTGTCAGTGCAGAACCGCTTTAAAAATTATGCATGAGAATATTGCTGGCTATATTGGGATCCTATAAAAAAAATGAGAAATACTAAAATAATAATAATAATATATCTCCCTCAGCGCACACGGATCAATTGTTTGCTTTGGGCAAACACTAAAAGCAGCTACTATAATAAAATTTAAATAATCAAATAAATATGTCAGAGAAATAAAATTCCAAAAACATTAGCAGCGCTATAAAATTGCAGATATCTAAAATACCATCAAAATTATTTGGTATAACAATGAATAATAAGATTAAATCCACTGTGAGTCAATATAATGATAATACAATAATCAATTCAAGTCCATAAAGTGCAAAATGTATTAGTGTCATGTGGAATATCCAGAGACCAAGCTGTCAGCAATTCCAGTGTAGAAAAAAAGACTCCTTCACCACACCACTGCAAGACATCTACTTACCAGACCCAGCTGGTTTATGCACTTATCAGGCTGATAAATAGTCTCCAATTCTCTGGGCGCATCCAATCTGTGTTATGCTCATTACAAGCAATGAATAAAAGAAGGCCACATAGCGTAATCCTGTATCACACTATTTTGTTTTTAAAAGCACATCTCAGGAATAACACTCACTATATATCCATAAAACAGGAGGGTATTCATAATCAATAAAATTTGCCACTGCAATCCCGTTCTAACCTCTCACCGCTCCTGCGGTGTTCCCGGGTAGGAGAGATACGAGACGAGTGGCACTGAGTATTGCTGCGTCGCTACAGGTGGGGTCTGGTAAGTACAGTGGTGTGAAAAAGTGTTTTGCCCCCTTCCTCATTTCCTGTTCCTTTGCATGTTTGTCACACTTAAGTGTTTCGGAACATCAAACCAATTTAAACAATAGTCAAGGACAACACAAGTAAACACAAAATGCAATTTGTAAATGAAGGTGTTTATTATTAAAGGTGAAAAAAAATCCAAACCATCATGGCCCTGTGTGAAAAAGTGATTGTCCCCCTTGTTAAAACATACTATAACTGTGGTTGTCCACACCTGAGTTCAATTTCTGTAGCCACACCCAGGCCTGATTATTGCCACACCTGTTCACAATCAAGGCATCACTTAAATAGGAGCTGCTTGACACAGTAAGGTCCACCAGAAGATCCTTAAAAGCTACACATCATGCCGAGACCCAAAGAAATTCAGGAACAATTGAGAAAGAAAGTAATTGAGATCTATCAGTCTGGAAAGGGTTATAAAGCCATTTCCAAAGCTTTGTGAATCCAGCGAACTACAGTGAGAGCCATTATCCACAAATGGCGAAGACATGGAACAGTGGTGAACCTTCCCAGGAGTGGCCGGCCGCCCAAAATTACCCCAAGAGCGCAGCGACGACTCATCCAAGAGGTCACAAAAGACCCCACAACAACGTCCAAGGAACTGCAGGCCTCACTTGCCTCAGTTAAGGTCAGCGTTCATGCCTCCACCATCAGGAAAAGACTGGGCAAAAATGGCCTGCATGGCAGAGTTCCAAGGAGAAAACCACTGCTGAGCAAAAAAGAACATCAAAGCTCGTCTCAATTTCTCCACAACACATCTTGATGATCCCCAAGACTTTTGGGACAACATTCTGTGGACCGATGAGACAAAAATGGCACTCTTTGGAATGTGTGTGTCCAAGTATATCTGGCGTAGAAGGAACACTGCATTTCAGAAAAAGAACATTATACCAACAGTAAAATATGGTGGTGGTAGTGTGATGGTCTGGGGCTGTTTTGCTGCTTCAGGACCTGGAAGACTTGCCGTGATAAAAGGAACTATGAATTCTGCTGTCTACCAAGAGATCCTGAAGGAGAATGTCCGACCATCTGTTTGTGTACTCAAGCTCAAACGAACTTGGGTTCTGCAGCAGGACAATGATCCTAAACACACCAGCAAGTCCACCACCGAATGGCTGAAGAAAAACAAAATGAAGACTTTGGAGTGGCCTAGCCAAAGTCCTGACCTGAATCCTATTGAGATGTTGTGGTATGACCTTAAAAAGGCTGTTCATGCTCGAAAACCCTCTAATGTAACTGAATTAGGACAATTCTGCAAAGATGAGTGGGCCAAAATTCCTCCAGGACGCTATAAAAGCCTCATTGCACGTTATCGCAAACGCTTGGTTGCAATTGTTGCTGCTAAGGGTGGCCCAACCAGTTATTAGGTTTAGGGGGCAATCACTTTTTCACACAGGGCCATGATGGTTTGGATTTTTTTTCACCTTTAATAATAAACACCTTCATTTACAAATTGCATTTTGTGTTTACTTGTGTTGTCCTTGACTATTGTTTAAATTGGTTTGATGTTCCGAAACACTTAAGTGTGACAAACATGCAAAGGAACAGGAAATGAGGAAGGGGGCAAACACTTTTTCACACCACTGTAGATGTCTTGCAGTGGTGTGGTGAAGGAGTCTTTTTTTCTACACTGGAATTGCTGACAGCTTGGTCTCTGGATATTCCACATGACACTAATACATTTTGCACTTTATGGACTTGAATTGATTATTGTATTATCATTATATTGACTCACAGTGGATTTAATCTTATTATTCATTGTTATACCAAATAATTTTGATGGTATTTTAGATATCTGCAATTTTATAGCGCTGCTAATGTTTTTGGAATTTTATTTCTCTGACATATTTATTTGATTATATTGGGATCCTGACATTGTTTTCCTTTGTGTAAAAATTCAGTTTTTAGTAACTCCTTTTCACAGAGTTTTAGAAGCCTCCAAATTCAGGAATTATGGGCAATGGATATAGGTTATGTACAACAATTGCCTTGCTACCATTTACTGGTAACTGCACTTCATATGTCACTGTACAATTGATTGGTCTTGTGGGATGTTGATCCACTAGGCTGTACATTTATAGATTTTTGACACTTTACAAAATGCATGCATGTCTACTTGGTACACTTTGGTTGAAAATGTTCCCAATCATAGACATTAAATCATTACCTAATCATGTTATCCTGCTTCATTAACTGACATTGACATTTTTTGCGGTCTTGAATTTCTATTGTATGTTTACTTGTAATGACAGTATGGGAAAAATTTGTTGTCTCAATGGAACCAAGGCCATACATGGTGGTTACACTCCACTATCAATTAAAATTCTAGTAAATCACTCAGGAAATGACTGGATGCCTATATATCCCATCCAATAAGTAATAAGGCTGCTGAATTCAATGCCAGTTGCACATACCCTTTGATACTAGAGGTTGCCACTTCCTTTAAGTTCTCCGCAGATCCGCTGGCCACAAAAAGGGATAGGTCCTTCCCTGCAGGTGTGGAATATATAGACATTCAATCATCTCCTGGATGATTTGGTTATAAAGAATTTCACATGATAAGTGAAATGTATTGATAAGTGATAAGTGAATAACTGATAAGTGAAACTGCTGTGTACGCTCTGGGTTCCATTAGACCAGCTGGACTGATAACTTCAAATATGGAGTTACCGTTGGTAGGACACATTCTGTCCTGAGATATCCACATAAAGTACCATACAAACAAATTAGGCAATTTGTAGCTAATATGTAGAAAATAAATAAGAATTGCGCTAAATAAAAAATGTGAAGTCCATAGGTGAATCCATATTGATTATTTTCATCTGTGCAAAAATGTTCACAAGCAATGTGATAATGAATCAATCTCTTTAATGGCAATGTCCATGATCCATCACCAAAAATGGCAGTGAATCCACCAGCTGTAGAAACTGCTTACCAGCTCCTGTAGACCCCTTATTATAGGGGGTCGGTGTACACCTGTTGCTTAAAACCCAGCCGGGGCATTTCTCCACATCTCAGGGCTTCTCAGAGATCAATGGCAGAAACCTGAGGGCAGACCTCCAAGATCCTTCAGGTCAATGGGAGGACGATGGAAGATCTGGAGCCGTTTCTGCTGGTTCGCCCGAGAAACGATCCAATGGTGCCACTGGCTGGTCACATCGCCTAAGTGACCAGCCATCGCCACCCTTGGATTGTTTCTCGTTTCTGACATCGGAAGTGTGGAGAAGTCCTGAGAAGTCCTGAGATGTGGAGTAATGCCCTGGCTGGGTTTTAAGCCACAGGCGTACACCGACCCCCTATAATAAGGGGTCTTCAGGAGCTGGTAATCATTTTCTACAGCTGGTGGTGTATTCACTGCGGTTTTTGGTGATGGATGATGGACACATTAAAGAGAGATGAATATAATCCATATGGATTCACCTATGGACTTCACATTTATTATTTAGCTCAATTCTTATTTATTTTCTATTTACTGTTTATGATTGTGTTACACAAAAGAATTGCTGCTTACTGTTTATATTTTTTAGGGATAGATCCCCAGTTTTTATATGTTTTATACTGTATCTTATATGTGTCTGAAGAAGCAGAAGCAGACAAGATCTGCAAAACATGTAACCATCTCACAATCAAAACAACAGTTTGTGTGAATTAATGTAATAAACATGTTTGCCAAAACTCTTTAAGGCATATAGTAAATGTATGTATATGTATGTAAACATTATTTTATATATACAGCTGGTACTTTCTGTGGAAATAATAATCCATTTATGTTTTATGATAACTTTGTACAATTTTATGATATTGTATGTAAATAAACATCTTGTTTTAATCAATTTTTTTATGGTTAATGGTGTGACACCTTTAAAGTCCTAAATGGTGCATTTAATACAGTGATCATTTTTACTGGGATGTGGTGTACCAAATAAAAAAAGATAAAGGGACACTATCTATGTAGCAAGTTCAAAGGCGCATTGCAAGTAAAAAAAAAAAAAAAAAAAACTCGAGAATTTAATTAGTTTAAATAAGTTATAGGAAATGTTTGTATTTATGCAGATGTATGTCTGAGATGCTAAATGTATAGGATGTGGGTTTATTTACAGCTAAAAATGAATATGTAGGAATGGCTTTGAAGTCTTTACAATAGAGAAAAAAAAACACCCATACATGAGTCATGAGCCAATCAGATGAATGAAAAAAACAAAATGATTCCTTCATCCACATATTCAGTGTGGATGTGAGAATCCCCCACTGTGTCTTTGTATTCTGACAGCAGGGAGACTCCCCAACCTCCCTGCTGTCAGAATACACAGACCAGCACCACAACTGAAATTTTCCAGTAGCCCCATTTGTGGGAAGTGGATCAAAAGATCAGCTTCTCATGAACGGGAATGACCATACATGGATTGAAATTCCTCCAGTCCTTGCTGAACAAGGTAATGTTGATCCATGTATGGCCAACTTTTGTGTCCCTGATGTTTACTTAAACAATACCAGCAACCCAGCCCTAATCTACTGGTACCAACTTCAAAATGTGTCTTTCATAAAATGGGTCCTGCGGGGTTCCTGTGCATTTAAGCTTTCTCCAAAATTCTTGGTATTTAACTCATATTAACACTTTGTAAGAAAAGGGGAGTGATATGGTAATGACAGAGGATGTTTTACAGGAACTGGTCCTTTTAGAACTAATATAGTTGTATTTTTTATTCATGGCTTGCAGTTAGTCAGAACTCCCTAATGCCAGGGGATAGAAACTGGTCCAGACACAGGATGCATAATCTGTAATTCATTTTCTTTGTCTATTTTATTCAATCTGTTGCAGGGACGTGCAGTCAGGGGAGGCCTCACCTACCATTAACATAAAAAAAAAAAAGACTGAGCTTCGAGGTTAATAGCTCGGCCACCTGGGGTCACAGAGATAATTTGTAGCCAGAGGCCTACCCCACCACTTGTCAAAATGTGGGGCTCTTGGACCTATGGTTCCGGAGATACGGGGCTCCTTGTACAACCTGTCAGAAGCTACATACAGCGTGGCCAGTTTAAATACAAGCTGGCACACGCTGAGACTGAGAGGATGAGCTCACAGTGCCTCTCCTAACTTCTTGTCAGAGGCGCTGAGCTCAATGGAACGCTTGGAGCCTTGGACCAATGGTAAAGCACCATTGGTCCAAGCTGTCCAATAAAAATGCTGAAGTGGATGCTCTCCTCTCACTGCGGTATAAGATTTACCCATAATCCCATGTTTTTCTCACACAGTTAAGAGGGAGAATCTGCTGCTGCTGAAAAGGTAGTTCTTTAATCAAGCTAAATAATATATTATTATGCTAGATGTTATAAAATAATCATTTATTATTTATCTATTTACTGTGAAATTACTGGTTTGAAGTTATAGCTTCAAAAGTCAGTAATTTGTCCGTTAGGCCACCCGCTTGAGTACATTTTTTGAAAATATAGTAAATTACCTTAAAACAATATATAATAATTATTTGTATATTACTTACTTATGGTAATTAACCACTTGCCACCCAGGCCAAACTGACACTTTTCTCCTACATGTAAAAATCATATATTTTTGCTAGAAAATTACTCAGAACCCCCAAACATTACACATATTTATATTTATATTTATTTAAATTTTTTTAGCAGACACCCTATGGAATAAAATGGTGGTTGTTGCAAATTTTTATGTCACACAGTATTTGAGCAGCAATTTTGAAAATTGCGCACACTTGTGGAATGGCGCCAAACTTCAGTACTTGAAACTCTCCACAGGCGACACTTTAAAAACATTCAAGGCAATACCACACATGTGTGGTTTGAACGCGATTT
Organism: Lithobates sylvaticus; assembly: GCA_028564925.1. Classification (NCBI taxonomy): domain Eukaryota; kingdom Metazoa; phylum Chordata; class Amphibia; order Anura; family Ranidae; genus Lithobates; species Lithobates sylvaticus. Next base: position 438,797,620 of record CM053027.1, on the reverse strand, counting down.
ACATATGCTAAAACAAGTCCTTATGCTGGTTAAATTAATAAACTATGAGAACTAATGAAAGTGCTATATTATATTCTATATATATATAGAGAATGGTTCCGGTTCTATTCTTTTATTATATAGATTATATATGGCACTTTCATTAGTTCTCATAGTTTACTAATTTACCCAACATAAGGACTTGTTTTAATAAAATAAGGACTGTTGGTAGCTAATGAGAATTGAATACGTAACTTGGGAATATGTAACCTGTGTGTATTTGGCTCTGATACCAGCCAGTGCCTCATCAGCCACTGACCTCACTGCACGTCCCTGATCTGGTGTACTGTGTAATAAGTAATAGCATGCTTAATCATTTTTATTAAAAGTAAACATACAATATTTGTTCTAACCTTCTGTTGATTTAACCGAGTTCTGTAAATTATCATTTGTGTGCCCATATCCTTATTACCTGGTAATATTCATGTAGATGTGGAAGCCTAAAGGCTTTGTAAACCCTTGTGTTTTTTCACCTTAATGCATCCTATTACTTGCTTGAGCCCCTTCATCTCCTCGGCGGGGACGCACTGTCCCTCTCTCCAAGGGGTCCCGGCTCTTGATTGGATAGATTGATAGCAGTGCAGCCATTGGTTCCCACTGCTGTCAATCAAATCCAATGACGCAGGCACTGGGGGGCGGGGCCGAGTCCGGCATTCATGTCTGTGGACGCAAATGCTGGACTCGGGAGCGCATCCACAAGGTAATCCCCTCGGGCAAACGCTTCTTTTAGGGGGTTATCTGATGCGGGAAGGAGCGCGAGAGCTGACAGGGGACCTCAGAAGAGGAGGATCGGGGCCACTCTGTTCAAAACAAGCTGCACAGTGGAGATAAGTATGACATGTTTGTTATTTAAAAAAAATAAAAAAACAATCCTTTACAATCACTTTAATGAGCATTCATTTCTAGATGTGTACCACTTCATTTTGCAATGCCTTAAAATGTGTCACATTGCAACTTTTATACAAGACTACATTTTTGATTGAAGGGATGGCTTTAAAAAAGATCACATAAGATCATTTTAATATACTTTTTTTAATCTGAAAAGTTTAAAACAATTAAAATCTGGAAGATTGGCAAATTAGAATGTTTTAAATTACTAGATCAGATTGAACTTTTACCTGAAGAACAAATAATTCTTACACTGTATCCTAAGCAAGAGCGTAATAATTGATTTTCAGAGCATCACCTCAATCATTAGACACTGACCCAGCCCAAAATGCTCTGAAGTGCATTTAGTTGTCTACTACTGTATAGTTAACATGTCTCTGGGACATGGAATACTCTCTCTTCCTTTTGGATCTATTTAATCCTTTATCTACTAGTGTATTTATTAGCACAGTGGTCAAAAGTATCCTAACCACTTGACCTCAGGAAGGTTTTAGCCCCTTCATGATCAGTGCATTTTTTGCTACTCAATGCTGCACTACTTGAACTGGAAATTGTGCGGTCATGCAACACAATGTAATGTAAACAAATTAACTTTTTAGCATTTTTTTTCACATAAATAGAGCTTTCTTTTGGTGGTATTTGATCACCACTGGGTTTTTGATTTTTTTGCGATATAACTGAAAAAAGACTGAAACGTTTGAAAAAAAGGATATTTTCTACTGTCTGTTATAAAACATATCAAATTAAAAGAATAAAAAAAAAAATTCTTAATAAATTTAGGCCAAAATGTATTATGCTGCATGTAATTGGTAAAAATAATATCCCTATAAGTGTATATTAATTGGATTTGGTGAAAGTTATAGTGTTTACAAACTATGGTATTGTATATATACTGGAATTTACACAGATATACTGTAGGCACTATACTGTAATGGTGATGATCAGCAACGTATAGTTTGACTGTGATAGGGTATCAGGCAATCTGCAACTATCAGACACTGTCTTGGAGGGTCACTAACTGACACTGACATTGCTATTGACAATAATATAGTGATATTACTGTACACTGACACTGTAATAATGACACTGGCTAGGAAGGAGTTAACATTTTACCGTAATTTTAGCGGTGCTATTCGGCCACTAGTGGTGCGGTTTTCAATGGGGAGCAGCGGTGGAGGAGCGGTGAGTTCACTACTCCTTCACCGCTCCAATGAAGCTGCTGGCAGGACTTTTTCTGACACCCTGCCAGCGCACCGCTCCAGTGTGAAAGGCCTTGGGCTTTCACACTGGAGTGCATGGAGGAGCTGTTTTTTTAGGGCATTTTGCAGGTGCTATTTTTAACGCTATATCACCTGCAAAACACCCTCAGTGTGAAAAGGGTCTTACTATCTGACTGCAGGGAAAAGAAGCAGCCAGGTTACCGTTCACAGAGTCCTGTGTTTTTGTAAACACAGAACTCTGTGTTTGTGATTGGCTACAGCCGATCAGCTGACTTCAGCCAAAATCATTGGCTGAAATCAGCTACCAAACTCTTCCTGTGATTCCAATCACAGAATGGGTCAGCGGGGGACGCCTGCCTGAGTGCCCTAAACCCAGAAGAAAGGCTGCAACGTACAGGTACATCACCCTGCCTGCAGTTGCTGTTTACCCGCTGACCCTGTACCCAGAAGTGATGACATCGCTCTAGCTGTGTTCCTGTGCTTGCTGAATTTCATCCCTGACTACAGTAAAAGTTGGGTTCCACCGCCACGATCGGCCTAAGGGAGGACCCAGAGACACCCCAGCTATTGACATCAGGCACCAGCCAGCCCCCCCCCCCCCCTCCATGGACAGCATGGACTTATGAATTGTGCCCCTGTTCTGAATAGCACTGATCCACTGCCACTTCTGTAATATTGTACCCATAACCCGATTGCACTGAATTTACCCATTTTCGTTAGTCTACCCGCAGTACAAGTACTGTAGGCTGATGGTAAGTAGTTAGAAAAAAAAATTACAGCTCAATTTTAACTACTTCAGTGCTAGCCTGTAAAATCAATGGTAGCTCAGTTTACAGCCATTAGAGGCACTGACTGACTAAAAGGTCATTTCTGCCGTGCCATTTTTAAACAGCACTGAAGAAGTAAGGGTCTACCACTCTATCATTCATAAATGGTAGTAGAAAAGTGGTTAATGAAAGGCATTTTTACTCAGTGAAAAATAGTTTAGGTAAATAAAACAATAATTGTAGCGCATATTTACATTGTTTTTCTTTTACTTTGTTTTTAAATGTTTCATATGTTAAAGGAACTTCATTCACACAAAAGCAACATGAAAGGCTAATTGAAAATTCATACTCTGCTGCTATCACCAATATACTGTATCCTGCTAATGAAAACCTTTTAATAGCAAACCAGTGGAAATGATGAGGGTGGGAAGGGGAGTAATTGGTCGTGTCTGAGAGTATCATGTAACTAGACTGTCTGGTAAGTCGGCTGACCTTGCAGTTTAGTATAATGCCCTGTACACACGGTCGGACATTCCGACCACAAAATCTGTCAGATTTTTTTTGACGGATTTTGTCCGAAACTTGTGTTGCACACACACGGTCGGACAAAGTTGTCGAAAATTCCGATTGTTCCCGAACGAGGTGACGTATAAAACGTACGACGGGACTACGTAGAGGCCAGTAGCCAATAGCTTTCGTCTCCAAATTTCTAAACATGCATGGCACTTTGTGCGTCCGAATTCTCTACACACGATCTGAAAAAGTCGGATCGGATTTTGTTGTCGGAAAATTTTAGATCCTGCTCTCAAATTTTTTCCGTCGAAAATTCCAACGGAAAAACCCCGCTAGAACCCACACACGATCGGATTTTCCGACAACATAATTCGAACTGACTTTTTCCATCGGAATATCCGACCATGTGTACGGGGCATTAGAGTTGTCACACTGTGGTAAATATGGCTGCAAAATTTATCAAAAAAGTGCAGAAACTTTTGAGAACCCTTGTGTATATACAGTATATATATATATATATATATATATATATATATATATATATATATATATACAGCGGGTATTCACTCACTGATTGGAATGTATTTGCACAGGATGCAGACTTAGAGGAATATGCTTCATCTGTTCTAGCTTATATTCGCTTTTGCATGGAGATGTTCTTATTTACAAAAACTATTAAGGTATTCCCAAACCAAAAAGCCTTGGCTGGATGGTAAAGTAAGGGCTCAGCTTAGAACAAGTGATGTGGACTTTAGATCGGGCGACCCTATGGCCTATAGGAAAGCTCAGAATGAATTAAAGAAAGGCATTAAGGAGGCTAAGCGTAGATATAAACAGTGCATTGAATCTTGTTTTGAAAATCAAAACTCTTATAGCATGTGGAAGGGGATTAAAACAATGGTAGATTTTAAATCTAAAAATACACAGGTTTGTAAAGTACTCCCTGACACCTTAAACCAATTTTTTGCTCACTTTGAGGGTCAAAATATGAGAGGTGAAACCCATAGTAAAGAAATAGTGGAGGACGACCATTTACTGGTATTAAAAATACATGAGGTCAGGTCAAATTTGAGGAAGATTGACATCAGAAAGGCACCCGGACCAGATGGGGTGTCAGGCCGTATACTGAGGGGATGTGCAGACCAGTTAGCAGGTGTTTTTACTGATATTTTTAATTTATCATTGAAGCAGGCTGCAGTACCTTCTTGTTTTAAATCTACTACTATTGTCCCAATACCTAAAAAATCAGCAGTAACATGCTTAAATGATTATCGCCCAGTTGCCCTAACTCTTATAATCATGAAATGTTTTGAGAGGCTCATATTATCACATCTTAAGGCAAGCATTCATGTTGATCTGGATAAGTATCAGTTTGCCTATCGTGCAAATAGATGCACAGATGATGCAATTGCTATTGCATTGCATGCTGCCTTGACACATCTTGAGCTCTCAAACACATATGTTAGGATGTTATTCATTGATTTTAGCTCTGCATTTAACACAGTAGTTCCTGACAAATTAGTGAAAAAGTTAAAAGCTTTGGGCTTATGTCCATTGCTGTGCTCATGGATTATGGATTTTCTAACAAACAGGCCACAAATGGTGAGAATAGGAGATCAGGTGTCTAACACTATTATTTTGAATACAGGGGTACCACATGGATGTGTGTTAAGTCCGGCCCTGTTTACATTGTTCACGCACGACTGTACTCCGATACATGCATCTAACACTATAGTGAAGTTTGCTAATGACACCACTTTTGTGGGACTCATACAATATAATGATGAGACAGCTTATAGGCAGGAAATTCAACATTTGGTTGAGTGGTGTAGAGAAAATGACTTAATACTCAATACTGCAAAAACAAAAGAAATAATAGTGGATTATAGGAGATCAAGAAAGATCAATCATTGCCCGGTTTATATAGGTGGTGAGGAGGTGGAAATGGTGGACACTATTACATTTTTGGGAGTGCATTTACAAGGGAGTTGTCATGGTCTCAAAATCCTTTTTTTCTAGTGAAAAAAGCGCAACAGAGATTGTTTTTTCTTTGGAGACTGAAGCAGGCTGGATTGCCCTTAAGGCTTTTGGTCAATTTCTATCAGTGTACCATTGAGAGTATTCTTCTCCACTGCGCTGTAGTGTGGTATGCCAGCTGCAGGGCAGAGGATAAGAAGTGTCTGTCTCGTGTGGTGAAAACAGCACAGGGGATCATAGGAACAGAGTTACCAAATTTGGACACAGCATATGCCAACCGATTAAAAAAGTAGGCAAAATCTATTAGTATTGATCCAACCCACCCAGGTTACAGTGTGTTTGTCGCATTGCCATCTGGGAAAAGATATAGGACACTTAAAACGCACACTAAGCACTTAAAGCATCGTTTTTTTCCCTAGGGCTGTATTGTCCATAATCCCATCAGGTACAGTGTTTTAGGAATTTTATGTGGAATTCTAAAAAAAAACATTTTAACCACTTGCCGACCGGCGCACGACGATATACGTCGACAGAATGGCACAGGCAGGAGGGCGTATATATAAGTCCCTCCTTTAGCCTGTCTGTGCCATCGGGAGCGCGCCGGGAGCGGCGCGCTCCCTCGTTGGTCGGTCCCCGCGGACTCGATTGCCGCGGGGACCCCCGCGATCGTCTCACGGGAAGGCTGAACGGGGAGATGCCGAGCATCTCCCCGTTCTGCCAGCAACTAGTGACGCCGATCTCTGCTCCCAGTGATTGGAGCAGAGATCAGCATTCACTAGCTGACAGCCACGCCCCCCCACAGTAAAAAACACACCCCTAGGCATACTTAACTCTTACACTGCCCCCTTGTGGTTAACCCCTTCACTGCCAGTGTCATTTATACAGAAATCAATGCATTTAAATGCATTAATTGCTGTAAAAAATGACAATGGTCCCAAAAATGTGTCAAAAATGTCCGATGTGTCCGCCATAATGTCGCAGTCACAAAAAAAATCGCAGATCTCCGCCATTACTAATAAAAAAAAAATATTAATAAAAATGCTATAAAACTATCCCCTATCTTGTAAACGCTATAACTTCTACGCAAACCGATCAATAATCGCATATTGCGATTTTTTTTTACCAAAAATATGTAGAAGAATACGTATCGGCCTAAACTGAGGAAAAAAATAGTTTTTTTATATATTTTTTGGGGATATTTATTATAGCAAAAAATAAAAAATAATGCATTTTTTTCAAAATTGTCGCTCTATTTTTGTTTATAGCGCAAAAAATAAAAACCGCAGGGGCGATCAAATACCACCAAAAGAAAGCTCTATTTGTGGGAAAAAAAGGACGTCAATTTTGTTTGGGAGCCACGTCGCACGACCGCGCAATTGTCAGTTAAAACGACGCAGTGCCGAATCGCAAAGGGGCCTGGTCCTTTGGCTGCAAATTGGTCCGGTCTGAAAGTGGTTAATTTATTTATTTTTTTATTTTATTTTTAAATAACATTTTATATTTTGATATATTTAAATAGATATGTGGGTATGTGCTAGGAGTATGTATGTGGTTTTGTTAAGAAGTGTTTTTATTGCTGCTGTAAAGAGTACTTGGAAAAATGTTGTTGTATGTATACAATGACAATAAAGTATATCTATCTATCTATCTAACAACCCTTGCAATCCATACATACAAAGAAACCAAAAACAAATAAGTTCAGAAATTAAGTTATGTGTAAAAAAAAAAAAGGAATGCCACAAGTATTGAACACATGAAAAAAGAGAGGTGAAAAAAGGCATGGAAAGCCAAGACACCAGCTGAATATAAACAAAAAAACAGCGCTCAATGGGGTCATGAAAAAAACAACATTTATTCTGGATATGTAAAAAGAACAGGAAACAGTTCACTCAAATGCTGTTCAATTATTCAAAGGAATATGGTAAAACATCAATTGTTAAAATAAAGCACCATACCGCCTCAGGTCCTGAAGACTAGGGATGTGACAGGATGTTAATAATGCTTCACCTCCAGCTTGTGTATGAGCCAACTCCAGGCTCCATAAGCAATGGGGCAGATGTTGTTTGTTGGGAGGAGGGAAGGGGGTCACTTTCCTCAATAAACTCCACAGGTGCCGCCGAACAGGGGGGAGGGAGTGAGATGTATAACTTTACTGAGTTGTGCCCTGTCCACCGTCAGCGCCAGCGGCATTCCACACGATTGCTGTGGGGGAAGGAGGAAGCTCGATTCACAAGGACCCGGAAGGGGAAGGACGCATCAGCAATCGTGTGGAATGCCGCTGGCGCTGACGGTGGACAGGGCACAACTCAGTAAAGTTATACATCTCACTCCCTCCCCCCTGTTCGGCGGCAACAATTGATGTTTTACCATATTCCTTTGAATAATTGAACAGCATTTGAGTGAACTGTTTCCTGTTCTTTTTACATATCCAGAATAAATGTTGTTTTTTCATGACCCCATTGAGCGCTGTTTTTTTGTTTATATTTTGCTTTAACTTTACTCTGAAAGGCAAACAGCTGCCTGGGTTCTGAATTTAGTCCATTCCAGACTTTGTCCAGACATCTGATTAATATGAGACTGTATCTTTAGCGCTGGGATTTTTTTGTGTTTTTTTATAAGACACCAGCTGAAACCTATCAGTAATTAGAAAGCAATCCTGCCCCTTGTCAGTGCAAATTAATATCAGCTGGTTCAGTCTCAACTGATAGCCTAGAAAAAGGTGTCTCAACTCCCAAAAATTCCTAAAACACAAGAAACTTCTCATGATAGATAAAAGCAAAGAGCTCTCTCAAAAATGTTGCAACCTTATTGTTGCAAAACATATCAATGACATTGGTTACAGAAGGATATCTAAACAACTGAATGTTCCAGTGAGCATTGTTGGGGCCATAATCCAGGAGTGGAAAGAACATAACTTCACCATAAATATGCCATGACCAGGTGCTCCTCCCAAAATTATCAGAAGAGTTATCCAAGAGAACTTCAGAAAGACCTGGAATTAGCAGGTACATTTGTTTTAAATAAAACAAGTAATGCACTCAACCGCCATGGCCTGTATGCACGCTCAGTGCGCAAGACTTCAATGCTGAAGAAAAAGCATGTTAAAGCTTGTTGAACCACTAGCCGACCAGCTGCAGCAATTATACTGCGGCAGGTTGGCACGGCTGCGCAAAACACTGTAGCTGTATGTCGCTCCTTTGAGAAGTCACAGCAGGCACGCGCACGCATCCGCTGCGTGTCCCTAGAGCCGATGCGAGGGCATGATGACCTACAATCGCTCGTAACAGAGCGAGAACCGGAATCTGTGTGTGTAAACACTCAAATCTTGGTTCTCTCAGGAGAGAGGAGACAGATAGTGTGTTCATACTAAGTATGAACACTGATCGGTCTCCTCCTCTAGTCAGTCCCAACCCCTTGATCGCCCCCTAGTGTTAACCTCTTCCCTGACATTTATACAGTAATCAATGGCTATTTTTAGCTCTGATGGCTGAATAAATGTCAGTGGTCCCAAAATAGTGTCAAAAGTGTCCAATCTGTCCGCCGCAATGTCACAGTCCTGATAAAAAATCACAGATCGCTGCCATTACTAGTAAAAAAAATAATAAAAATTACATAAATTTATCCCCTATTTTGTAGAAGCTATAACTTTTGCTCAAACCAATCAATATACGCTTATTGCAATTTTTTACCAAAAATATGTAAAAGAATACATATCGGCCTAAATTTTGGATATTTATTATAGCTTGCTTTGTCTGATTGGCAACGGCTTGCTTTGTCTGATTGAAACCCTGGAAACAGCCATCCAATAAAGAATGAGACACATTAATTGATATGTGTGATTTTTAAGGTCTCTTTCACATGGGATGTACTCTGATTCGATCAGCAGGGGATCTGTTCTCTAATCACCTGCTGATCTGAGCAGAGCGGGTGGATGGCAGTTCTATGGATCAACTGGTGTAAACAGACTTCACTGTCCATTTACACCCAACTGCTTGTCTGCCTAGATGCAGGCAAATGGATCCCCTTCCATTATTTTTAAGCAGACTGAATTGGAAACAAGTCAGTTCACACCCACCCGTTCATACGGGGTGAATGGAGGGTCTGATCAGGGCTGCCTGTAAAACTGACAGGGGGACCTGATTGGACACTCAGTGTGAAAGGCGTCTAACTTTAGCAACCACACTCTGTAAACATAAACAACAGGCTTTATGTCAAAGGAGTTTTACCCCCTCCCTAGCCACTCAGCTAAGCTAAGGTTTAAAATACAGCCAGATAAGTTTACTTGTCACAGCAGTGATGCTTTTTCCCATAGTCATGGCAAATTTAACTCAACATATAAAACTGACACGCAGTATCACCTGTCAAGCTTGTCTATTCACATAAGTAAGGTTGGCTTGTGGTTGCCGCATATTAGCCCCAATTTAAATTGCTGCTCTGCATTATTCAGAGAGAGAATACTAGCCTTAAGGGAAAGCTGTCGGCTATATGTAAAACTGCATAAAAGCCTCACTATTTTCACAGAACAGGACATGAACAAGAAACCCTTCACAAACCCACTTTTTTGCAGATGAATTATAAGTTGACCTGTCAGATTCAAGCATTCACTGTCCAAACTTTTCAAATGCATTCTATCCCTGCTTCTGCTGCATCTACAGTACATGATCCTGAGCCTAACATTCGTTTACTGAACTGTTTCAGTGGTAAGTGGTAACTGCTTCACCCTCAAGATCTAAATAATAGCAAATCAAGATCATACTATTGTTAATCCAAAGGGATCTGTTGCCCTGGCCTTAAGTTTACTGTCCTCTAATTCTTCTCTTGGTTTTGTGGATTCATTTTTCAATGCTTTAGGGCTCTTCTACAGGGACTATGACCATGTGCACATGGCAGATACAAATCTGTGTGCTTTTTTTCAAGGTAGGCTGCCCACTAAGCAATATCGTTCCTACTTCTGAAGATGGGTCCCAAACTCTGGCTGGAATGATCCAGCGCCTCATAGCCAATGTAGAGTGGGGCTCCACAAAGCAACTTGGAAGGCCAGGCTAATCAACCCACACCTGGTATTTTCTACCAAACTCTTAAGTACAATATCTCTGCCTATGGACTCTGGCTTAACAGGCAACTTCATGGATAAAGATTTAGCCTCTTATCTTCAACTTCCTTTTGCTCCTGTGGTTTCTCCATTGATCATGGTTGCTATCGACAACAATCCACTAGCTCAAGGTACGGTTAACCTCCAGACCGCCTTGCTGGTGCTTACCAAAAGATTCCAGCTCAGAATGATCCCAGGATTATTCTTTCATTTCCATTCTTTGGCCTACCCCTACCTTGACCACTGTCTATATTACTAAGTTGCTATGGCCTCATTTGACATTAAATCTCTCCCTGACTGCTTCCGTGCCAGATCTGCCTCCTAACTTCCACTGCACTGGCTTTTTGACTGCCCAGTTGATTTACTCCCTGGTACCTCAACACCCAAGGGGTGAGTTCACCCTCTCTCAGAACCTGAAAACCAGGCCACAGAGGAAAACCTTCAAAAGGAGTTCATTCAACCCTCATCTTTTCCTGCTGATGCAGGTTTCTTTTTTGTAGAGAAAAAGATGGCACTGTCACACCATGTACAGACTATACAGGCCTGAATCATATTACTATTCCTAACCAACACCTACTCCTTTTGGCCACAGAGTTATTCAGCCACATCCAGGGAGCCCAAATCTCCTCCATGTTTGATCTCACAGAGGCTTATAACTTAATCAAGATCCATGAGGAGGGTGGGTGGAAGATAGCCTTCAGTACCAAAGATGGCACTTAGTAATGCCTTTCAGTTTACAAAATGTCTCAGCTGTCTTTTAGGAATCAGTTAACAGTTCTCCTGCGACTACCTAAGCAAGTTACTTGTCTAAGATTTGAATGGCATTCTAATTTAACACCAATGCCAAACTGGAGAAGTGTATGTTTCATGCCACCAAAGTTACATTTCTGAAGTACATTACACTAGCTTAGCCATGGATCCCATCAATGTCCAGTCTATTTTGCATTGTCTTTTGTCTAAGTCTATTTTGTCTAATCCTAAATTGTGGTCACAAGAAGAAATTCAAGATATCAAAACTATACAGATGGTGTTAACTTTATCTTCTGTTTTAAGGCATCCTACCCTGCCCTACATTTTTGTTGGAGGTCAAGGCTTCTAAAATTGGGGCTGACATTTGCAACCGAGAGCATCTGGCTGTAAAATGGGCCTTGGAGGTGTGGCACAATTGGTTGGAGGGGGCCCGACATCTAATTACTATCTACTCAGATCACAAAATCCCCAAGATTATTATTAAGAATGTTGTTCAGGTTGAGTTTTCAAGTTTCTGCTCTACCCTACTTCCTGTGTAATTCCTCCGTGTTTACGTTACAGCCTTAAAGTCTGGAAGGCAGCCAACTCAATGATGGCAGATGGGAATATAACAATTAAGAAAAAAACATAAAATTAAAAGTATTTTTCTCAGAAACATGAGGATTAATTGCCCTATGGTACCTGCAGCTAATGAGCTCAGAAAGGGCTTGTTTTAAAGCTTTTTACTACCTGCTAAGAATAAATAAATAATGAATGAAGCTTTATACATTGCGGGAACCTCCTCTGTTTATTGTTATGAAATGTTTATTACATGAATTATTAGACTTTATTACAACTCATTATGTTGGACAATAGCACTGCAAATGCAGCTTAAATAGGCAAAGCCTAACATTTCCTTTTATACCTACTCTTAGTGGAAGTATAATTGTCAATATATACTGTATATGGTTGAACTTGATTTACTTTCTTAAAGTATTTAACTATGTATGTAATTGATTTCATACATACAACTTATTTTGTAAAGGCCTTAAAAAAATGTAACGTTTACATGATGAAACAGCATCCACCTAAGGGTCATTTTTTTGTATTCTGACCTATCCCGAAAGTGATATTAAAGGTTCAGTGTCTTTTTAAATTTTTTTAACAAACATGTTATACTTAACTGCTCTGTGCAATGGTTTTGCACAGAGCGCCCTGGCTCCTCCCTCTCGACCAGTGCCCCCAATAACAAGCCGCTTGCTATGGGGGCACTGGTGCATGCTCGCTGCCAAGCCCTGCTCTATTTATCCATAAGACACACAGAGCCATGGCTCAGCCCGCCCCGCCCCACTCTCTCCTCATTGGCGTCCCTGGCTGTGCACTCTCCAGCTTTTGTAAATCAACCCCTATGTGTCCATGGCTTGTACCTGTTCTTGTGTACCTGTTAAACTGTGTGGGTGAGTCCATACAGCTGCCACATCTCCATCCACTTGGTTGCATGCAGCTCTACACTAGTCAAAAAATATAAACAAATCTCTCTTCATATTGCACAGGGCTCTGCACGGTTGTAAATTTGCTCTTCAGCAGATTTTGTATGCCATACATTAAAAAAAAGATTTTAAAATATTTTCAGAAAAATTGTGATCCTAATCCTATCTAAAGAACTGCACATGTGCATGGAGTAACCTGCAAACCTATGCACAAAATTAGGGCTGTGTGCGCATTAGCACATTTAAGCTAAGGCATATGAGCATGCTTGTGTACACGTTACTTGAACTTTTGACACCCTGTGCTCCATTTAAAGCACTGCAAGGCTGAATATCATTGCTGACTGGTCGTCAGCTTCTGTGACCAGTGACCAGACTCTACTCGTTCTTGTGGTATACCTACAGTGCCTTGCAAAAGTATTCACCTCCTTTGGCTTTTTTTTTTTTCCATAAAGATTTTATTGAACATGTACAGATGTTATACACAAAAAAGTTGTACAATAGTGCAAATAACATAGATCAACAGTGAATACAGAACATAAAAATAACAGTGAGAGACATAACTAGAGATGTGGCTCTAGGGTTAAATGTATTATGGCGGGGGGGGCGTATGGATAAGAGCCATTCATGGTGGGGGTCTGTTTTCAATTGATCCGGGTAGAAGAATTAGTGCTTCAGGCGTCTAGTCCCTAGCGCCTGCAGGGTAAAGAAGTCTAAGTGGGGGTGAAGGAGGAGAAAAAGAAGAAAAAGGGGGAAGGAAAGGTGGGGGGGGGGTGGGGTAAGGGAAGGGCCGGCAGGGAAGGATACAGCTGGTAAGATGAGGTATGGAGGTGAAGGGGGGGTAGGGGGGTGGTCCCGTACATCCCCCCCATGAACCACGTAGGTGTGGGAGTGTTTTATCCTATTCGGGAGGCATGTGTTGTTTGTATTCAAGAGTGGTTTTGAAGTGTAACCAGCAGGCCCAGGTAGTAGAAAAGGTCTCCATTCTCTCTTGTGAGATGTGGATTAGCTCCTCCATGTCGCAGGTTTTTGATATGGTCGTGAACCATTCTTTGAGTGAGGGTGTCTGAGTAGAGCACCAGTGTCTTGGGATACAGATTCTGGCAGCGTTGATAAGGTGCATGGCAAGAGATTTGTGATATGCTTTCCTTGGTATAGACGTATGGTGCAGGAGGAACTGAGCTGGAGTGTAGTCAAGAGAGTAGGTGGTGATCGAGGAGGTGAGTCTATGGACGTCCCTCCAGAAGGTTTGAATGAGTGGGCAGTCCCACCATATGTGAATCATGGTTCCCACTTCAGTTTTACATCTCCAACATAGGTTAGAGGCTGAGGGAGCAAATTTGTGGAGGAGGGATGGAGTTCTATACCATCTAGTGAGAATTTTGTAACCGTTCTCCTGGGTGGCGACATTCAGGGAGCCTCTGTGGGCGTATTCGTGGACCCTGGACCAATCGGCGTGCGTCAAGGGAGAGGGGAGGTCCCTGTTCCAAGATTCTTGTGAGGGGGACAGTGGCAGGTCTACTGTTTCTGTAAGGGCAGTATAGAGCAGGGAGATAAGGTGTCTTTGGGGGGTCTTGTCGTGGCAAAGCGTTTCAAACGGGGTGAGTCGTCTTGTCCAGTTAGCGGGGGTAGAGTGTGTTGAAAGGAAGTGGCAGATTTGCCTGTAGGTCCAGAAGGAGAAGGATGATGTTGTGGAGATGTTTCTGAGGTCGTCTATCGACGCCATTTTGCCCCTAGTGAAAAATTGGTATGCCAGGACCTCTTGGAAGGGCCATTCCTGTCTAAGGAAGGAGGGTCTTTCGCCCGGGTGGAAATCCGGGTTCCCTCTCAGTGTGGTTAGTGGCCCCGGGGTAGGTGCAAGAGTCTTTCCTGTTGGGGCTTTTCTAAGAAGCGCCAAGGAGGTGGAGATGAAGGGGTGAGCGATGAGGTTCAGGGGCCACTGTTTAGGAAGTAGCCATGGTAGAAGATGTATTGGGGTGGGGGAGAACGCGTTTTCTAGGAGAACCCATATTTTCGTTTGGGAGTGAATATTCCAATCTGCTATCCTCGTAAGGTGGCAGGCTACGTAGTACTTGTGCAGGTCCGGGAGAGCTATGCCCCCTGCGGATTTGGGAAGGGTGAGTCTGGAGTATTTGATTCTAGGGGGGGATCCCTTCCACAGGAAGGTCGAGCATGCCTTCTTGAAGGAGGCAAAGAAACCCGTCGGGATGGCCATCGGGATAGTCTGGATCAGGTACAATAGGCGCGGCAGTATGATCATTTTGATCAGGGCTGCCCGTCCAAACCAAGACACATTGAGTGACATCCACTCTTTAAGGTGATTCTGGGCTCTAATCAGGGCTGGATGGAAATTGAGGGAGTAGAGGTCCGTGAGGGAGTGTGGAATGCGGATTCCAAGGTAGGTGATGGCCGTCTGTTCCCAGTGAAACGGGAAAGATTCCTGGCAGTGTGTTACTTCCTGAGGCGTGAGGGAAACATTCAGGGCATGAGATTTGGAGTAATTTATTTTCAGGTTCGAGATGGAACCAAAGGCCCCGAGATCCCGGAGGAGCGATGGCAAGGACGTGCGGGGGCTAGTGAGGGAGAGCAGGATGTCGTCTGCGAAGGCTGATACTTTAAATTCGCTGTCCTTGATTTTTAGTCCTTTAATGTCTGGATTCCCTCTGAGCTTGTTCAGGAGGGGTTCTAGGGAAAGGATATAGATCAGGGGGGAGAGGGGGCACCCTTGGCGCGTACCATTGTTGATGGGGAAGGCGTTTGACAGGTGGCCGTTGACCCTCACCGCTGCGGTCGGGCCATTGTATAAGGCCATTATTGATGTGAGCATGCGGTCTTCGAGGCCAATGTTTTTTAGAACTGCCTGCATGTAGTCCCAGGCCACTCTGTCAAACGCCTTCTCAGCGTCGAGGGAGAGTAGGAATCCCGGGGTTTTAGAAGACGTAAGCCAATGGTGTAGGTTGAGGGTGCGGATGGTGTTGTCGCGGGCTTCCCTGCCCGGGACAAAACCTACCTGGTCAGTGGAGATGAGGTCAGGGATCAGTGGAAGCAATCTATTCGCAATGATTTTTGCGTAAAGCTTGATATCCACGTTAAGTAGTGAGATCGGTCTATAGTTAGCTACCTGCATAGGGTCTTTGCCCTCTTTCGGAATCACGGTAATGTGCGCCTCAAGTAGTCTATTCGGTCGGTTTTGTGGTACTGCCAGGGCATTGAATGTCTGTAAGAGGCTAGGGGTGAGTACGTCAGCAAAAGATTTGTAGTACTGGAGGGTATAGCCGTCGGGGCCGGGGCTTTTTCCTACCTTCATTTGTTTCAGGGCAGACTCTAGTTCCGAGCTAGAAAAGTGGCCTTCCAGGGCTTGTGCTTGTTGGGGGGAAATGGGCTTGGGGCCATGTTGAGAGAGAAAGTCTGTTATGAGCGAATGGCGTGCGTCCCCTGTGGAGTGGGGTGATTGGCCGGGGTGGAGGTTATAAAGTTTGTGGTAGAAGCTTTCAAACTCCTTCGCTATGTCTTCGTTTTTGGCCAGGAGAGAGCCTCTAGTGTCGCGTAGGGAATGAATGGTGGAAGATAGTTTGGCGGATTGGACTGAGCGTGCCAGCAGGCGTCCACTTTTATTTCCCTGCTCATAGAAGATTCGTTGACCCAGAATGTATCGTCTCTTTGTCTGTGTGCCTAGTTCTTCTGTAAGGAGGGCCCTGGTCTGTATTAAGTCCTGTAGGGTATGTTGGGCCTGGGTTTGTTTATGGGCTAATTCAAGGGTTTTCAGTCTTTTGAGGAGGTCATTCACTCGTTTTTGATGGGATTTTTTGGAAATTGCGCTCAGGGTCATTAATTCGCCCCGTATCACGCATTTATGTGCTTCCCAGAGGGAAATGGGGGAGATGTCAGGGCTAGTGTTCTCTTGGAAGTATAGTCTGATACGTGCGCGAATGTGCTCGAGGGATACCGGGTCCCGTATAATCGAGGGGTTAAAGCGCCATACCTTTGTTTTGGGATTGGCTTCTGGGAACGAGAGCGTGATCGAGATAGGGTGGTGGTCTGATAGGAACATCGGTTCAATGGAAGAGTGGTGTAGAGCAGAAAGGTCAGTCTGAGACAGGAAGAAGAAGTCGATCCTCGAGTATTTTTGGTGTGGGGGCGAGAAGTAAGTGAAGTCTTTGGAGGAGGGATATAGGATGCGCCAGGCGTCATGTAGGTTCAGGGTTTGAAGTTGGGCCTTGATTTGTCGTAGTGCCATGTAGGTGAGGGAGGAAGATCCGGTGGAGGTGTCCAGGAGAGGGTTCAAGGGGACATTGAAGTCGCCACCCAGGAGAACCAGTCCGGTCTGAAATGATGATAGGAGCGCGCAGGTTTTGCGGAAGAATGAAACCTGGTGCTCATTAGGGCAATAGATATTGGCCAGTGTAACTGGTTTAGAGGCGTACGTTCCTTTGATGAATAAGTATCTGCCTTCCGGGTCTACTAAAGAGTCAGTCAGAAGGAAGTTTGCGTGTTTAGAGATAAGGATCGCGACCCCTTTGGATTTGGCATCAGGGTTAGTGGCGTGTATGACTGATCGATAGATATGGTTGGAAAGTTTGGGGATGGAATCAGATCTAAAGTGGGTTTCCTGTAAAAAAATGAAGTGGGCCTTATGTTTGGAGAGAGAAGAGAGAACCTGTGACCTTTTCTCAGGGATGTTAAGGCCTCTAACGTTTAGGGAGACACACTTCAGTGTCAGGGGGTCTTTTAGTTTCATTGTGAGAAGGTTAGTAGTCGTCTAAGGTGGGCACCTGTCTGTATAGCGAGTCGTGGTCTGATGGTGGGGATGCCTAGGGACCACCTCCCTGGGAGGGGGAGTGGTTAGGAGGGAGGAGGGGATGGGCGCAAGAGTGGGGTGGAAAGGGAGAGGAAAGAGGGAGAGAGGAAGGGGGGGGAGCAGGGGGAGGGGGGAAAAGAATAACCAGAGGTGGAGGTAGTCAAGCTTTCCACCTAAAGGATTTCTAGGGAATTCCTGGTATGTCAGCTGAGTCTCCAAGAGACCGCTGTTGGGGGGAAGAAGGTTGAACGGCGACCACAGCATTGCTGCGGCCCGGAGATCCGGACAATGAAGGGGAGGTATCTTATCTGGGATAAGAGTCAACATAGCGTAGTAGGGAGCCTACCGTACTGGGTGAGGGCCTATTGAGGGTACACATATTTCAGGAGGTACATCTGGACACAGAATGAAACATATCATAATACAAACTATCTAATATCTAGGTTCAGTATAACCCAAGTAAACATTGCGTAACGGAGATATACATATAAAGAGGTAAAAGAGCATTAAAGATAAAATAAATCTCTGAGGCAGACATAGTGCATCATGTGGTCAGCAGCCTGTGAGGACATCCCAGGGGATGGGCGTTCGCCTGATCCGTTTAACATGGACCGGTGGGAGCTGAGGGATGAGATGATGGAGACGGGTAGAAGTGTAGGTTAGGGAGGGGGCAAGGTAGAAGGGGGGGAGGGAGGGAGGCGGGGAGGGGAGGGGGGAAGAGGGAGGGGGCGGGGGGGGGGGAGGGAAGGAGGTAGAGGGGGGGGAGGTAGGGTGAGGTGATGGGGAGGAGAGGGAGAGAAAGGGGAAGGGGGGGGGTGGGGAAAGAGGAGTAGGGGAGAGGAGGGGAGAGGGGGGGATGGGGGAGGGGGATGGGGGGGAGGGGGGGGGGGGGGATGGGGAGGAGGGAGAGGAGGGGGGGGGGGGTGGGGGAGGAGGGAGGAGGGGGAGGGGGGGGGGAGGGGGAGGGGGGGGGGGGAGGGGGGGGGGGGGGGGGGGGAGGGGGAGGGAGTGGGGGGGGGAGGGGGGGGGGGAGGGGGGGGAGGGGAGGAGGGGGAAGGGGAGGGGAGAGGGGGGGGGGGGGGGGGGGGAGAGAGGAGGAGGAGGGGAAGGAAGGAGGAGGGTAGGGAGGGTGGAGGGTGGGGAGGGAGGGGGTGGGGAGGGGGGGGGGGGGGGGGGGTGGGGAGGAGGGAAGGGTGGGGGAGCTGGTTTCAGGTGGGACCCCCCGGGGGGGGAATGAGGCGGTGGGGCACCTCAATCTCCGTGGAACTTGTACATTTGGGTATGAACATAATAAGAAGTGAGAGATAGGGGAGTGTGGGTACACTGCATCAGAATACATTGCCTGGTTTGGGTATGACGTGACATCTCTGGTGGGGATGAGAGTCCTCTTCTCGAAGTTCCAGATGGGTGTATCAGCGTCTTGTCCACCTGGGGGGAGAGAAACAGGGCACAGGGCCATTAAGGGGCCCCGGGCATCAGTCTGTGTCTTTGGCGTGTGGGAGGTCTTCGGGTGGTAGGTTGCAAGGCAGGCCTCTGCGGTGGGTAGTTCGAGGTGTTGTGCCAGTTAACGAGGGTGGGGGTGGAAACCTTGGCTCTGGTGATCATCCCTGAGGGGAGACATCTCGGTCGTGCAGGGGATGCAAGATGAGCTTGTGCCGGGGCTGTGGGGTACTTCCCATCGGGGAGGCAGGAGGCAGGCGGGTGGCCAAACTGAAAGGTCCTCAGCAGGGACTGTGGAGGTCGGTGGCCTGGGTGCCAGGTCTGACGAGGCTCGGGGCATCAAATGTGGGGGGAGGGCCCGTTTGGGGCTAGCTCAGAGTGGTGGGGTCTCCTGCATCTGTTCTCTGTCCGGAGAGGTGGAACCGCTAGTGAGATGCGGTTAAGGAGGAAACCCGGGGGGGGGTTGTTGGCCGAGGAGGGGATGGAGAGGGTGTGTACTCACAGGCTGGATCGAGTCGGTCAGGTGGCTTGCGGGTGGTCATCTGGGCCGTCTTGTCACAGATTCATCGGTGACGGGCTGCGTTGGTGGAAGTCCCGGCGTGAAGGACGAGCGTTCGGGGACATCGGGTCTGGTCTGCGGCGCCTCGATCTTTGGCGGGAGGCTTTCGGAGATGGGTTGAGAGATACCGGGAGCCAGGGCTCCGTGGGGAAGTAGAGCGCGTACCATTCCGGAAGCTCAATGTTGGGTAAGTCGAGTTGTTCGCAGAAAGCCTGGAGGTCTTCTGGTGTTCTGAGTAAAGCTGAGCGCCCCCTGGCGGAGGCGGAGAGGCCAAACGGGAACTTCCAGCGGTACTGGATGTTTCTGGCTCGTAGGGCATCTAATAGTGGTCTGAGGGCCCTCCTATTCTGGAGGGTGATCTGAGAGAGATCTTGGAAAAGTTTAACCTCAGAGCCATTGAAAAGTATGCGTCCCCTTTCCCTCGCCTTGCGGAGAATTTCTTCCTTGAGGGGGAAGTTTACTATGCAACATATTATGTCCCTGGGGGGTTCGTTGTCTCGTGGGGAGGGGCGGAGAGCGCGGTGTGCCCTTTCCATGTCAATGGGGGAGTCTGCGGGGCGTCCGATCAGTTCATTAAATATGGCGCTGATGGTCTGTTGGATGGCACCCGCGTCCACAGTTTCGGGGACACCTCGCACCCTGATATTGTGCCTCCGTCCCCTATTGTCCAGGTCTTCCACGTGCCTGTGGAGCTCAAAGACCTGGGCGAGTTGGGAGTCATAAGCAGACTGTACCTGGCGAATGGCCGCCGCGTGCGTCTGAGTCGTTTGTTCCACTCCATCAATGCGGTGTGCCACGGCTAGTAGGTCTGTCCTCAGGTCTGCTATTGCCGCCGTCACGGTGCTTTTTATGTCCAGAGCCACTTTCTCCAAGTCGAGCAGGCTGGGGGGTATGGCCCCGCT
Organism: Lithobates sylvaticus; assembly: GCA_028564925.1. Lineage (NCBI taxonomy): Eukaryota > Metazoa > Chordata > Amphibia > Anura > Ranidae > Lithobates > Lithobates sylvaticus. The sequence goes on along the minus strand of CM053027.1, from coordinate 438,777,209 downwards.
TGGGGTGGGGGACGTTGCTCCCGGCATGAGGGCTGGCGGACGTCCGTCAGGCGAGGCCGCGGCTTGGGCCTGTAATGGCGCGTGGAGCGGCGCGGGGGTCTGAGCCTTCTGGGCACGGAATAACTCCGGGATGTTCCTTCCCAGGTGGGTTTGCGAGCCTCTGGGGGTGCGGGAGGCTGACGAGCTCCTAGTGGTCCTGTGCATAGCAGGGGAAGTGCGGTAGGCTCCCTGTAAAGTCGTCGGATCTTCTCGGGCACGCAGGAGCTCACAAGTTATGCGGCCATCTCGGTCTCCGTCCAGGCCACGCCCCTCCTTTGGCTTTTTACCTATTTTGTACATTACAGCCTTTAGATCAATGTTTTTTTAATTTGAATTATATGTAATGGATCAGAACACAATAGTCTAAGTTGGTGAAGTAAAATTAGAAAAATATATACATAATAAAACAGTTTTTCAGCACTACTAACCAAACACTGCCATGAAGACCAAGGAACTCTCTAAACAAGTAAGGGACAATGTTGTTGAGAAGTACAAGTCAGGGTTAGGTTATAAAAAAATATCCAAATCTTTGGTGATCCCTAGGAGCACCATCAAATCTATCATAACCAAATGGAAAGAACATGGCACAACAGCAAACCTGCCAAGAGCCGTCCGCACACCAAAACTCACGGACCGGGCAAGGAGGGCATTAATCAGAGAGGCAGCACAGAAACCTGAGGTAACCCTGGAGCTGCAGAGTTCCAGAGCAGAGACTGGAGTATCTGTACATAGGACGACAATAAGCCGTACGCTCCATAGAGTTGGGCTATATGACAAAGTGGCCAGAAGAAAGCCATTACTTTCAGCAAAAAAACAAAATGGCACATTTTGAGTTTGCGAAAAAGGCATGGTTGAGACTCCTAAAATGTATGGAGGAAGGAGCTCTGGTCTGATGAGACTAAAATGTAACCTTTTGCCCATCAAATAAAATGCTATGTCTGGCGCAAACCCAACACATCACATCACCCAAAGAACACCATCCCCACAGTGAAACATAGTGGTGGAATAATCATGCTGTGGGGATGTTTTTCAGCAGCCAGGACTGGGAAACTAGTCAGCGTTGAGGGAAAGATGGATGGTGCTAAATACAGGGATATTGTTGAGCAAAACCTGTACCACTCTGTGTGTGATTTGAGGCTAAGACGGAGGTTCACCTTCCATTAGGACAAAGACCCCAAACACACTGCTAAAGCAACACTTGAGTGATTTAAGGGGAAACATGTAAATGTGTTGGAATGGCCTAGTCAAAGCCCAGACCTCAATCCAATAGAAAATCTGTGGTCAGACTTGCTGTTCACAAGCGCAAACCATCCAATTTGTAGGAGCTGGAGCAGTTTTGCAAGGAGGAATGGGAAAAAATCCCAGTGGTAAGATGTGGCAAGCTCATAGAGACTTATCCAAAGCGACTTGGAGCTGTGATGGCTGCAAAAGGTGGCTCTACAAAGTATTGAGGGGGGTAAATAGTTATGCACATTGACCTTTTCTGTTATTTTGTCCTATTTGTTGTTTGCTTCACAATAAAAAAAATAAATAAATTTCAAAGTTGTGGGCATGTTCTGTAAATTAAATGATGCAAATCCTCAAACAATCTATGTTAATTCCAGGTTGTGACACAACAAAACACGAAAAATGCCAAGGGGGTGAATAAATTTGCAAGCCACTGTAGTTTGCCTTCTGACTACACCTGATCTTAATCCCTTCGGTACCTGAACTTCAGCTTGTTTATCCACTCTGCATCTTGCTTATCTCTTTGGCTCATCTTCTGCTTATGTGATACTGACCTCAACCTAGCTCCTGTTTATGCTCTCGTCGCCAAATCTGTACCTCTGCCTGCCCGCCTGTTGCCAACTTCTACATATCTGACCGCATTCCTGTCTTCTGCCCCTGCAAGCCCAGTGACAACATTCAGCATGAGTTTCTGTTCTTCAGCTTCTATGTTACCACAAGATCCTGTCCTTTTGCTGGCTAGGACTTTCTATAGACGCCAGTGTGACTCTGTGTCCTGTCCTACCCTGTTATCAATCTTGTGGGACAAACAGGACAGAAAGGGGTTGATTTACTAAAGGCAAATAGGCTGTGCACTTTGCAAAGTGCAGTTGCACTCTGAAAGCGGAGTTGCTCCAGAGCTTAGTAAATAAGGTAAAGCTTCACTTTGCAAAGAATACCCAATCACATGCACGGAAAATTTAAAAAATAATTTTTGCTTGCATATAATTGGATGATGGAAGTCAGCAGGACTTCTGCTATTTTGCTAGAGTGAAACTACACTTTGCAAAGTGCACAGTCTATTTGTGTTTAGTAAATCAACCCCTTAGTGTAAAGGAGAGTCTTCTTATCAGTTTGGCTTTTACCAGGTACATGAGAGATGGCTTTTAAAAGAACAGTGATCACTTAAAACTGCCAGCTATTTGTAAAGAACTCTGGGCAGTTTAAACAGTTTTGCTTGTTGACTAATACATTTTCAAATTAATGTATTCAATAAGACACAGATCAAAAATCATTCACAATGTAGACAGTGCAATAACCCAACAACCAATAAAACCATTAGACTTCAGTTTACTTGAGATATATATATATGTGTGTGTGTGTGTGTTTATTTAATATATACACAGTATATAAACATATACACCAACACACCAACAGATGCCTTTTGCCCACTTTTCAATTTACAAATGAATGCAAATGATTATTAAAAGATATACAATGGCTGACTATTGCCAATAAAATCATGAGAACAAATGCATTCCTTCATATCCTAAGAGACATTGTATTTGATCCAATGTCACCTCTTTATATGTAATATTGTATAGCTATAGGAATATTTTGGATCTTGTTTCTATAGTAACCTAGCCAGATTGTTACCCATATCTCTCACAAAATATGTTAAAATGGTATTGTAACTATTTACATAAATGTATCATAAATATATAGATAGATAAAATATATAGGTAGACAGTTTGGCAACTAAATATGTTAATAATTGTATATATATTATATATATAAATATATATATATAAAAATAATAAAGCCACCACACCAGAAGTCCCACACTGGCTGTGATATCCAGCATATAATAATGAATGAATTATATAGTAAATGTAACAGATCTGAACATTTCACACACCTGAGTAGAGGTAGGAATTTATATGAACGTTAATGAAATTATACGCCTTCTATGCATATGGCAGGTGCCCAAAAGAATATATGTTCACAACACCAAATGCCAAGCAAATTATGTTCAAACAACATGTGTATTTCAAAATTATGATGTAACAAATTAAGCAATGATTCTTAGTTTGAGCATTAGAAAACTGTAAATCATTATTTAATTACAATTAAATCATTGTTCTTATGATTCCGTTTTTAATTATTGTTTGGAAAAAAATGCCATAGTTCATATTACTCCAGGATATACTTTAAATAAAAGAAATCACCCTGCTGTAAGTGTTTGATGGTCAGACTAGACGACTGTTATTGCACTCTTTGTTTATGGCAAGTCGCCCTCTTAGAAAACTTTATGTTCTTTAAGCTCATTTGGGTCCTCCCAAAATCTGGATTATCTAGTCTGTTTGATGCTGCCATTGACAAAATATTTAATGAAGATGTGATACTTTCTAGCAGCGCAAGGGTCATACTATGAAGCCTTTTCACCAAGGCATTGAGGAAAATGAAAACCAGGAGAATAGCTGGATGCAAGCCAGTGGTCAGAAGAAAGTAACTAGCATAATCTGCAGGAATTCAAAACAATGCACTGACAAGGCAACAACATGGATATCAATACAATAGACAGGTGAAGAAAACTTTTTAAAGAAATTAATAACTGAATGGGCATAAATGTAAATAGAAGTCCATCTAAGGATCAGTTGTAGCCAGGAGAAGCAGAAGTAGATGTAGCAGAAGATGTGCACACATGCCTAAGCATCAACCATTGCATTTATATACAGTAATTATTATTAGCAAACCGAGTAGGAAGCTTAGGTGCATGCATTTACCACTATGGAGGGCATATCTGATGTTGAAAGGTAAGTGTCAAGTAAGTTTGTCACATGAACATATTCATAAATGAATAGGTTATTAAGCTTTCAATTTTACTCTTACATTTAGGTCTATGTAGGAGATTAATTTCTCATACTTTTCACAACTAAAATTAAACTACATTGTGGCACTGCACAATTGTAGAATATTGATTTCACTAAATTGATCTGCAGCCTCCTGTGTATTTGGTTCCACAAAAATCAATGAGATGCAAACAAAGTGATCCTTTGTAATAGATATAAATATTTTGATCTACCAATACTTCTTGAAATCTCATATGTAGCTATGCCCTAAAACCTCAGACATCAATGGATTCTGACTGTTATCTGTTTATAAGATGACTAGGAAGGAAATTAAAGCAAACCTGTTGTTAAACTAACTACTGTATATAAACTGCTAAACTGAATACAGATCGGGCCCTTATACATTGCATGAGCCTTTGAAACTTGAAACACAATATTTGAAAATTACAGACTTTGGCACTTCAAGTTGAGCTTGGGAATCCTTCCTTCCATTGTCTGTGCATCACAAATAATCAGTTAGGCCATCTATCATAATTACGAACCAATAGTGAGGCATAGAATGTTGTACAGCCAGAATAAAGACTAATTTTAGAAAATGAAGTCTCTGTCAGCATTATAATAAAATCCTAGGCATTCTGAACAGTATGTGAGGTTATGCACAGGCACCACCCCAGTGTATGCTTTATTTATACCAGCAGTTGCTGAATACAACATAACAACATATAGAGATCATGGTAGCCAATCAGCTTATAACTTCAGCTTCTTCAATTAAGCTATGACAAAAAAAAACTGGAAGCTGATTTTTTTGCACTCTCCAGTTTTAGTAAATCAACCTCAATATCTATTATCAAATGCTTTGGAACAAAACCCTGCCAGCTCAGAATCTTCTTTTTTTTTTATTAAATAACATTATAAGAAACATAATGTTTTATTGAGTTTTAGATAACCTTTTAAGGTATTTAGGAAGCAAATAAACTAGTAATAAAGGTCAATTTCTACTATTACTATTATTACTTCAGTTATTACTATTCGTTTATTAATAGAAATACATGATGTAAAAAAAAATAAAGGGGCGTTATAATGGTTTTTGCCAAATCTTCATTATCTCTATTTTTTAAAAATACTTTTTATTGAAAAAAAATGTTTTGTGTCCTTCATGTTCTTCATTTAAAAACGACAGCTAGAAAAAAGGCAATTGTGGCTGGAACAAGTCATCACAAGGAATATGTAAAATACATACAATCTCAGATACAGTGAGACCTTGACACTTGCCACTAATCTTTCCGGGATGGGGTAGTAAGGGATGACTGAGCTCACAGGGCTCCATTCACAAGCAGTAGCTTACTGGATCCGAGTATACGGTAAGATACCACAGATCGTTTTTCAAAAATACTGCTAAAATACTGCATGAGTTATTTTATGAAGTATTTTAGTAGTGAAAGCCTGCGGTAATTTACTGGCAGTGGTAGCCGCTGTCCTTAACACAGACTGTAAATAGCTGGTTATTGAGGATCAGGCAGCTGCCGGCATCCTTATCAATCAGTAACTGTTGTGGTTGTTAGGCCTCATGTACACTGCTGTTGGTAAATGCACATTTAGGAGCAGTTGTGCATTTTTTTTTCAGCTGCCCCTGAACTATCCCCTGATAGGTGATCTTATCCATACATGTACACTTAGTTGTTTATAATAATTTCCAGGCAGTTGAGGTTACAAGCATTTTTTGGAAAGCAAAAAAATGCGTTCAGGATGGATGCATTTTAACCTCCTAGGCGGTATTCCCGAGTCTGGCTCGGGTTCAGTTTTTTCTGCTAGGAGCGGTAACCCCGAGCCAGACTCGGGCTTGCGTGCAGGATACAGGGGGGAAGTTACTTACCTTTTCCCCTGGATCCTGCGATGTCTCCCCGCTGTGTGAGCGAGTCGTCCGCTCGCTCGATTCACACAGTGCCGAGTGCCACCGATCTCCGTTCCCTGCGACGCTTCGACGCACGGGAGCGGAGATCGGCGCCAAATTTAAAAAAGTTTAAAAACACACAACACATACAGTACTGTAATCTTACAGATTACAGTACTGTATACAAAAAATACACATCCCCTTTGTCCCTAGTGGTCTGCCCAGTGCCCTGCATGTCATTTTATATAATAAAAAAATTTTTTTTCTTCCTGGAAACTGGAGATTGTCCATAGCAACCAAAAAGTGTCCCTTTATGTCAAAAGTGGTTTTAGACCAGCTAGAAAACACTGATAAAAAATTAGAATCACAATTTATCATCAAACAATAAATTTAATGACAGCGACTATTCTGCAACTGAGCAAATTTCAGTGTTTTTGATTTGATTACATTATTGAATCATTTTTATATATATTTTTATTATATTATAATTTATGATTTTGTGTTTCAAACTTTATCATACCCAGGATGTCTACTAGACTCTGGTTCGGACAGATTTAAGTGAGTTATTCATAAGAATTGCATGCCTACAATATAAAAACGCCAAATTTCCATGCAAAATAATTGTACCGCTTTCAGCACTAAATTCCGGACAAAATCATACCGCCAGGGAGGTTAAATGCCAAATGCCTGTAACAGCTTGTAAACGTGTGTAAACACAATAACTCGCGTTCAACCGTGTTTCATTTTTAGGCAGTTTTAATGGAGATACACACCGCTAAATGCGGCATGTAAACACAGCATGTAAACGCGGCACAACATACATTTTTAAACATCTGTTACTAGCTGTCAATTTCCATCATTCAGGAGTGGTTTTATAATGTCACGTTTACATGAAGCCTTATTAAAGATGCTGGCAGCTGCCTGTTCCTTAAATATGACATGCCGGGACCACTACTTATTTACTGCATGCTTTTTTTTTCCTTTTTTGAATTGACTTTCACTCCTGTTTTATGCAGCCCTTACCGAGCGTTTTTGCTTTATGCGGTAAATACAATTGAAATTTTCAGGATTGCATGTGGTATTTGGGAAAACACCTATCTGGTGCTGTGAATGGAGCCCTGTCCCTAAATTTTATCATACTTGTTTGGGAAAATCATTTATATAAGGGTGGGGCAGAGTCATTCAGGTTTTACTACTCAATAAGCCATTGTGGTGATGACAGCTTCCAGATTTTCTTTTTATTAACCCCTTGCCGCCTGCCATATGACGGCCAGGCAGCGCGGCTCTTGTTCTGGGTGGGCGTCATATGATGTCCGTCCATTTAAACAGGGTATGTGTGCAATCGTGTGCGCGCAGCCCTGTACCTTCGGTGGTGGCGTGTCACAGAGACACTGCTTGCCACCAAGGGGGGTGAACAGCCATTGGGCATGGCTGTTTACCACGTGACCGCCCATGACTTCATCACGGCCGATCACAGATGGTGCCGCCCCACTTTGCACGGCACATACAGGCTGCGCGTGCATGTCATCTGCGGCGTGTTCCCGGGAACACTGCTCATCACAAAGCTGTTTTTTTTCTTTGAAATAATTAACTAGTATCCAAAATGTTTGGATCATTGGGCAGGACTATAAAGCATGAAAGAAATCTACAAATGGAGGTGTAGTAAATGTAGTGGTACAATTTAAATTTAAAAAAATTGTCCCCAGTTGAAATAACAGAGGACATTTAAGAGTCCTAAAACTCCTACCAGTCTTCATTTATTTCATTAACAAAATATACTGTTTACGTTAAATTGGGGGAGTTTTGTCTGTCCTAGTAAAAAGCAGTGCATCATAGTATTGTGAAATTAATTTAGCATTATTGGAAGACAATAGTATCTTCTTCAAAAAGGTTCATGCAAATATCACACTAGTAGTTTTAATCTGAGTGGTAGCTGCATGTTACAGTTGTTGGTAGAATGTAGCATGAATACCATATTCCAGTTTCATAGCCTGGAAACTTTAAATGAGCCATTGCCATATAGCTGGTTCACAAATATAACTCTAAGTGAGAACCAATAACCTGCATTAAGAATTGTTAGAAACTCAGAAAGGGATGGATTACTCCAATTTGGATTATTTGGAGAGGCTTCACAATCACTCTAGCAAACAGTTCTATTGATGTATGTTGATGTATCTAAGCTATTTCTGATGGTAAACAGAATTCTGTAGTGACTCAAAAGAAGTCATGATTGGTGTTTCAAGTACATCAAAGGGATAGCACAAGGGAAACTATCCAGAATGTATAAAATGCATTTTATTAGATACACCCTGTCCATAAGATCCAACAGTACGTCTATTCACTGTGCAGTTTAAGCTTGAAAGGCATCTATTAGTGGTAAAAGATTTTTGAACAAATATGAGGAAATGGGCATTTGAACTATTATGCCAAAATATTTAAATGTATGAATATTTGAAAATTGGAAATGGAATGAACATGAGAGGAAGACTCCCTATCGAATAGGAACAGAAGATACTTTTTCAAGTTAACTTTGAATCCAGAGAACCTACCAAATGCTAAAAAAATGTTTAAGAAGGTAAAATCGAGGTTGTAAGGGTCCTTTAGATAAATCAGGGTATTATCAGCATAGAGGAAGATATGTTGCACCAAGGATTTAATTCTCAAATCTTGAATGAAGGAGTGGATCCCATCATTATTGTAAGATGCTCCTTGGCAAAAGCAAAAGACTAAACTACCTTCGGATAAATTCCCATTCTGGACGTATGTCCAAATCAGACATTTCCTCACAGCCAAAGCTGAACACACAGAGAGGGGAAAATTTACACAATCATCCACAAAGGTTCCCTTAACGTTTGCGCCCAAGAAAATGCCTTTAAATTGATTTCCAGATGGTACAAAACACCTACAGCATTACATCGCATCTACCCTTCAACATCCTCACTCTGTTGGAGGTGTAACCTGGTCTTACCTCAGATCTCTACCCATGCACATGCTCATGGCGGCAAAACATGTGTATCCCCACTAAATGGAAGTCTAAAGATCCGCCCTCCTTAAAATATTAATAATTGTATTTAAGGGGCGCATGCGCAGTGCTGAGAGGAATGGATGCCAGAAGCTGTAGCTCCGCTCCACCCGGGACTCTAACGGCTTCCTGAGGGCTATAAACACCGTTATTAACCATCGATTCTAACACCCCTCGAGCCGCATAGACTTAGTGCATGTTGTCGAGGAAGAAGAAATCCAGAGGTGCCGTTCAGAACACTCTGACACACTATCTCCTCCGCACACGGGAACAGTATAGCATGTCCCAAGATGGCGCTGCAGGGAGAAGTGATTCCCCTGCTCCGACTCCACCGTCACCGCAGGCTCCTTCCCTTACATCGAGCTCCAACAGTGAGCAGACCTCGAAGCGAGCCTGGAAGCTATGAAAGCTAGGTTGGCTACTAAATTTCAGACAGAACTCCACAAGACCTCACACACTATGTCACAAGAGATTGCGGCCTTAGGCATGAGGACAGAAAGGCTTGAAACAAAACATGATGAATTGGCCCTAGCATATAATGACCTCAGTAGAGAGCATGAATCACTAGCATCAGCCTTCTCCATGATTCAAGCACAAGTCGAGGACCTCGACAACAGGAACAGGCGCAACAATCTGCGCCTGAGAGGGATCCTTGAATCAGAGACAGAATTAATCCCCACAGTGATCCAGTTGTTCAAGTCCCTTCTCCCGGACTACAATTTTGCTGCTTTCAAATGCGACCGCATCCACAGGGCCCTCTGACCAAAACCTCCTGATGACAAACCCCCCCAGGGATGTGGTCCTCTGTATGAAAGACTTCCTCACCAAGGAGAAGATTCTGAGGGCAGTCCAGAATAAACATTGGATCGTTCTGGATGATCACTCCATCCAAATCTATCCAGATATTTCTCCAGCCACCCTGGATAGAAGCAGGGGATTGAAAGAGATTACCACAGCTCTCCAATCAGCCCATATCCATTACAGATGGGGTTTCCCCTTTAAATTGCTGGTTCCCCACAACAGCACCACATATTCTGCCTCTTCCCTTCAAGAAGGCCAGGAGATTCTGATGAAGCTGGGCCTCCTTGATGCTGCAGCGATTCGCCGACCACCATCTACACCAAGACCAGCACCAATTTGGCAGACCCCGCCACCTAGGAGAGATAGACGAAGAATCCGCTATGACATTGGAGACCAAAACGATGAACACCCTTGCTGATTGATATACTGCCTGTGCAACTGCACATTTTCACAGCCATTTGCACTCAACACCTTAACCCGCCTGCTCAGAAGTCGGTCCCTCGGAGCCACCGCATGTCCTCCCCACCCAGCAGAAGCTCTACTCACACACTTTGGGGCTCTATTTTTATTTTAGTTTTTTTAGTTTTCTTCTTTTTGGTAGCCCTACGGATTTGACTCCTTGCAACACCATGGAACAGTGTCTGCAAGTTAGCTGGGTACGAGACCAAGTTGTCTTGCTAAATAGATTTTCCGTTTGATTTCAAGACTTTTTCCAGATCACCAGAATTTTTTCTTTTTTTATTGTTATGTTTCTATTTTTACTTTTCTCTTTAAGTCAGTCAGTTTACAGTCTGTGCAACAATCTCCCACAGAGGTGTTTTGACTATATCTGTATTATATATGCTTACGGCATAGCTTATAAATTATGTATGCTTAATCTTATTCATGCTGTCGAAAGGACTTTGGAGGCTCCCCTTATTGGATTGGAATTATGTGGATTACACCCCCTTACTACCCCTCTCTAACTTTATACCTGATTGATCCCCTGCTGATATTACAACATTGCATCTTCTATGGCGATTACTTGTATCTCACACAATGTTAAGGGGTTTAACTCCCCCATTAGGAGACGCAAGGCCTTTACATTTTATAAACAATTGGGAGCCAAAATTCTCCTGATCCAAGAAACTAATTTTTCCCAATCCTCACACCCTAAATTCTTCCACAGAAATTTCCCCCAAGCTTTTTACTCTCTACATTCCGCCAAGAGCACTGCCATACTCCTCTATGCTTCCTTCCCTATAGAAGTAAGACAAATATATAAAGACAAGGAAAGCAGGTTAGTCATTATCAAAGGGGTTATACACAATAGAGAATAAACCATTGCCAGTATTTACACCCCAAATGACGCCCCTGCTTCCTTCTTTAAATCATTCTTTGATAGGCTAGCTAATTTTCAATCACCCCACATGATCATAGGAGGGGACTTTAATATGGTTGCCAATTCCACACTTGACAGATCCTCCTTGGCAGCCACAACTAAAGCCTTCCCCAGGTCTCTCACCTGCGGCTTGCTTGAACACCAACTGGTGGATACATGGAGAACGCTAAACATAGGGATCAGGGAATTTACTTTTTTCTCCCATCGTCATAATAGCTATGCTAGATTGGATTCTATTTACACCTCCCCGATAATTTTAGCTAATTCCACAAAGGCAACAATCCATCCCTGTGTATTTATCAAACTAGCCCCCACTCCCCACACATGGAGGCTTAATGAAGCAATCCTCTCAGATTTAGCGGTTGAATCAGAGGTTGCAAAGGCCATAGAGGAGTATTTTACTCTAAATGCCCTTTCGGAAACCCTGCCCTCTACAGTCTGGACTGCCCACAAAGCAGTTCCGAGTGGCACACTTATTGGCATAGCCTCGACTCGTAATAAGCTTAACAGACAAAAAATATCAGACCTTACACAAGAACGAGATCACCTGTATAAGAATACAGACTCTTTGCATTTAGAGTCCACTAGACTATCTATAAACCAAAAACACCTAGAATAAGACTCTATTTTATCGACTAAGGTAGAAAAAGCCCTTAGATGGTCCAAAGCCAAATTTTGACTTCACAGTAATATCTCCTCGACCCTATTTGCAAGAAAGTCGAATCAGTCTACTCGTCCCCCTCATATTTATAAATTAGCCATTGGTACAGGTCTCACCACCTCGCATCCAAAAGAGGTCCTTAAAATCTTTGAACATTTCTATTCAACCTTGCTGGCACCAGGGCAATCAAAACCATCGTCAGTTGACAAATCCTGGTTCCAGGATATCCCCATACCTTTTCTCTCTCCCACACAACTAGAGACACTCAACGCCCCATCACAATATCGGAGGTCCTGAATGTAATTAAAACCTTGAAGATGAGTTCAGCTCCGGGCCCAGACGGTTTTTCTTCTATATATTATAAGAAATTTTCTGCCTCCCTATCCCCTAGACTGGGTGTTGCAGGGCGGTAGCTTCCCTGAAGAGATGTTATTAGCAAATATGTCCCTTATACCAAAACCTAACAAAAACCATACACTTCCCCCAAAATTATAGGCCAATTTCTGTCATTAACAATGATTTAAAAATATTTAGCAGAATCTTAGCAGACAGATTAGCAGGAATAATTTCTTCCCTGATATCCCCCTATCAATCTGGCTTTATTCCCCATAGATTCATCACAGGTAACATACGTCTAGCTACAGACATTTTCCAGGATGTTAATTTATCCTCTCGGAAGATCTTCATGCTTAGCCTAGATATACAAAATGCTTTCAACAGCGTTTCCAGGAGTTATATATCTACTCTTCTACAACGTATGGGTTTCCAAGGTGAATTTTTGCAAGCCTTTAGTCCCTTTATCAAAATCCTAAAACAAACATTAAGATCTCAGGCTGTAGTTCTGAATTTTTTAGCCTAGGAAGGGGCACCAGACAGGGGTGTCTACTCTCCCCTTTAATTTTCGCCCTCGCATTGGAACCCCTGGCCACTGCTATACTAAATAACCCAGACATATCCGGCTACACCAAAGGTCCTTCAACCTACAAATTTTGCATGTACGCTGGCGACGTACTAATGTTCCTCACTAACCCCCTGATCTCTTTGCCTAACTTACTACAGACCTTGTCAAACTTTGCTAGAATCTCCGGACTTTCAATAAATGTCTCGAAGTCAGTTGCCCTTCCAGTGGGGTTTCCACCCATAGAACTTCACCAACTTAAACAAACTTATCCTTTCACATGGACTGAAACCCATCTCCCATATCTAGGCATTAATCTTACAGGAAATTTTGACAAACTATTTGAAGCCAACTATCCTCTGAGTTACTTTAACTGTTCTATTCCCTTCCAATTAGACTCTCTAAAACTTATCTACTTAACATTCAGGCCCATTTTAACAGATTTATCTGGCATGACAAACCCCCGAGATTTGCTAAAGATGTTCTATACCGCTCCTCAAAGAGAGGGGGTTTGGGAAGTCCCTCAAATATGGCTCTACTATTTAGCCAGTAGATATACACAACAAGCCCAATGGAACATTAGGAACTCTAAGGTCCCCTGGGTCATATTCAAAAGTGACTCTATCACTGCCCTATATCTCCCTGGGCTGATGTGGTCCTCTAACCCTTCTAACCCTTAACTGGCTTTTAAAAACCAAGTTGTTGCAATAGGACTGAAACTATGGAACCAATATAAGGTAAAATACAACCTTATATCGCAAACTCCCCTAGGGCCCTTATATCTCGATGACCCCAGATTCTCCCTGGCATATGATCACCCAGAATCCTTCCTAATCTGGACTGAGCGTAACTTGACCAGGCTGGAAGATTTCCTAGTTGGGTTGAAATTTTCCAAGTTTTCAGATTTACAGACTTGTTACCATATACCAGATAGGGAATACTATAATTTTCTTCAAATCCAAATTTTTTTTTTCAACAGCACTATACACCCCCTTTCAGAGTCTAAATCATTCTTTGAAGACTTATGCCACACTTCCCCCCACCAAAAAGGCCTTATCTGAGGAGTCTATAAGACATTAGAATCAATAGATGAGAAACCCACGTTGAAATACAGATCCCAGTGGGAGCAGGAACTCGGCCTAGGGGAAGAGGACTTGGATTGGGAGAAAGGCTGGCAAAACATGTGCAAATGCACAAAATCGTTAACAATCAGGTGACACGGTGGTATTACACCCCCGTACGCCGGAGTAAAATTGCATCCCACCTGGAAAGAGGTAATAAAAATGATTGACAAATTAGCAGGGGGATCCATAACCTTGTCTCAACAGCACTGTCTCCTATTCCAAGTTCTCCCTGACACTCCCAAACCCTCAAAAACACTCAATCTGTATTGCCATGAATTGGACCATTGCGCTACATTGGAAGACATCCTTGATCCCACTCGCACAAGTTGTGTCACGCATAGACCACATGATGATAGCTGAAAAAAAATCCACACCCTACATGATTCTATCCCCGTATTTGATGCTAAATGGAACCCTTGGTTCTTGTTCAGACTTCAAGACTGACAGTAATTAGTTTAGCTGTTCTATTTTCCTCCTCTTGCTTTCCTCTTTAGTTAGTAGGAATATCCTTCAAGACTGTTGCACAACACCTGAATGTGTTCGATTATCATTTGCTAAACTGGACACTGCCTTGAAAGGTTGCAATCTAGCTTTTTGACAGGATCATTTACCACCTATCAATAGCTTGATGTTATATTGAAGGATGTTGTCTCTTTTATCTGTATGGTAATTTTATTACTCTTAATAAAATCGTTTGAGTACAAAAAATAATTGTATTTTAAACTAATAAGGCAAATCATAAGACCCACCAACCAGTAAGAAGGAATGGGAGGGACAGATCTGGACTCAAGTTCAGGAGGTAACATTTAAAATGTCATATTAGTATGTGCCAAAATTTGAAGCCCCTGGTAAGTTATGCCTTTTGCATCTCTTTGCAGTCATTTTTTTAGGTGTTCACTTGAAGTAAACATTAAAGTGAGACTCCAACCACAGACATCTATATAAACTCTTAAGGGAAAAAAAATAAACATTCACAGATGCAAGGCATTCTGTAACTGGACAAGTGAAGAGGGGGTGGATAAATGGCAGGACTGCTTGTCTGAATGATATATATATATATACTATAATATATATATATAAAATAAAGCCACAGCACCAGAAGTCCCACACTTGCTGTGATATCCAGCATATAATAATGAATGAATTATATTGTAAAAGTAACAGATCTGAACATTTCACACACTTGAGTAGAGGTAAGAATTAATATGAACGTTAATGAAATTATACATCATCTAAGCATATGGCAGGTGCCTAAATGAATATATGTTCACAACACCAAATGCCAAGCAATGTTCAAACAACATGTGTATTTCAAAATTATGACATAAAAAATTGAGCAATGATTCTTAGTTTGAGCATTAAATATCTGAGAAAACTGTAAATCATTATTTAATTACAGTTAAATCATTGTTCTTAAGATTCCGTTTTTAGTCATTGTTTGGAAAAAAATTCCATATTTCATATTACTCCAGTATATACTTTAAATTAAGTAAATCACCCGGCTGTATATGTTTGATAGCTGGTCAGACTAGATGACTGTTCTTGCACTCTTTGTTTATGGCTAGTCGCCCTCTTAGAAAACTTTATGTGCTTTAAGTTAATTTGGGTCCTCCCAAAATCTAAGTTCTGGATTATCTAGTCTGTTTGATGCTGCCATTGACAAAATATCTAATGAACATATGATATTTTCCAGCAGCGCAAGGGTCATACTATGAAGCCTTTTCACTAGGCATGAGCCGAACACCCTCCTGTTCGGTTCGCAGCATAACATGTGAACAGGCAAAAAAATTGGCAGAACACACAAACACCGTTAAAGTCTATGGGACACGAACATGAATAATCAAAAGTTCTCAATTTAAAGGCTTATAATCAAGTTATTGTCATAAAAAGTGTTTGGGGACCTGGGTCCTGCCCCAGGGGACATGTATCAATGCAAAAACATTTTTTAAAAACTGATGTTTTTTCGGGAGCAGTGATTTTTTTAATGCTTAAAGTGAAACAATAAAAATGAAATATTCCTTTAAATATCGTGCCGGGGCTGTCTATAGTATAAATACCACAAAGTGTTAACGGCGCTAACCATTATTATGTATTCCTAAAATTACACCACTTGTATTTATGGTATAAATATTAAGGTGAACCACAAACCAAAATTGAAAAAAAAGTATTTTGTGGGGGTCCCTCTAAAATCCATACCAGGCCCTTCGGGTCTGGTATGGAAATTAAGGGGAAACCTGCACCAAATAAAAAAAATGGCATAGGGGTCCCCCCAAAATCCACACCAGACCCATATCCGAGCATGCAATCTGGCAGGCCGCCGGAAAAGAGGGGGGATGAAATGAAATATTCCTTTAAATATCGTGCCGGGGCTGTATATAGTATAAATACCACAAAGTGTTAACGGCGCTAACCATTATTATGTATTCCTAAAATTACACCACTTGTATTTATGGTATAAATATTAAGGTGAACCGCAAACCAAAATTGAAAAAAAAGTATTTTGTGGGGGTCCCTCTAAAATCCATACCAGGCCCTTCGGGTCTGGTATGGAAATTAAGGGGAACCCTGCACCAAATAAAAAAAATGGCATAGGGGTCCCCCCAAAATCCACACCAGACCCATATCCGAGCATGCAACCTGGCAGGCCGCCGGAAAAGAGGGGGGATGAGAGAGCGCCCCCCCTCCTGAACCATACCAGGCCACATTCCCTCAACATGGGGAGGATGCTTTGTGGTAGCCCCCCAAAGCGCCTTGTCCCCCTGTTATTGGGGACAAGGGCCTCATCCCCAAAACCCTTGCTTGTGGTTGTAGGGGGTCTGCGGACAGGGGGCTTATCGCATAGCCCGACCCCCTCTGATGCCACAGGGAAGCCATGGGGAAGCCCCCTTGGCATCAGAGGGGGCGGGGTCACTTGGTTATGTCACTGGGTGGCCCCACCCCCGCTCTCATTTCGCGGGAGCCTCACATGGAGGCGGATCGGTTGCAGCTATTTTTTTCTTTTTTCGGTCCGTCGGGTGGCGTGAACTTACATCGTGGGACATTTTTATTTTTTTATTTTTTTAATAAAGGACTTGTCCCAAGCTGTCTCTTGTCTTTTATACCATTTTGACACTTTTTTGGGGAAATGGTAGGGGTACTTGTACCCCGTTAACAATTCACATAGGGGGGAGGCCGGGATCTGGGGGTCCCCTTGTTAAAGGGGGCTTCCAAATTTCGATAAGCCCTTGCCCGCAGACCCCCCAACCACCAGGCCAGGGTTGTGGGGATGAGACCTTGTCCCCATCAACATGGGGACAAGGTGTTTGGGGGGCTACCCCAAAGAACCCTCCCTATGTTGAGGGCATGTGGCCTGGTATGGTTCAGGAGGAGCGGGTGTGCTTTCTCGACCCCCCTCTTTTCCTGCGGCCTGCCAGGTTGCATGCTCTGATAAGGGTCTGGTATGGATTTTGGGGGGCCATTACGCCATTATAAAAAATAATTTGGTGCAGGGTTTCCCTTATAATCCATATCAGACCCGAAGGGCCTGGTATGGATTTTAGGGGGACCCCCACGCATTTTTTTTAAATTTTGGTTCGGGGTTCCCCTTAATATTCATACCAGACCCAAAGGGTCTGGTAATGGATGGGGGGGGGTCCCGTGCTCTTTTTTCAATGAGTTTTATCTATATTGCCGAGACCCGACAATTCATTACAGCCACGATCAGTTTGGTAAGGAGTACATTGTACCCCTACCATTTCACAAAAGAAAGTGTCAAAAATAGTAAAAAAAAACAGGAAACACTTAGGTACAAGGCTTTTATTAAAAGATAAAGAAATAAAAATGTCCTGTGATGTCCATTCATCGTCTATCATGCTGCAAACGAGCCAAAAAAATAAAAAATAAAAACGGCAACAGCTCTGCCTCCATGGGAGGCTCCGGCTGAGTGACGCTTCTTCTTGGTGACAGCTCTTATATAGCTGAGGGCGGGGCCACTTGGTGATGTAAACAGGTGACCCCACCCCTCTCTGATGCATTGTGACATCAGAGGAAGGCGGGGTCACCCTTTTACATCACCTAGTTGCCTGGCCCTCAGCTATATAAGAGCTGTCACCAAGAAGAAGCCTCACTGTTCATTTGTTCGTCAGAATTTTTTGCCTGTTCGGATGTTCTGGTGAGAACCGTACTGTGGGGTGTTCGGCTCATCCTTAGTTAATAAGCTGTAAATTTTACTATTACATTTAGGTCTATGTAGGACATTAATTTCTCATACTTTTAACAACTAAAATTAAACTACATTGTGGCACTGCACAATTGTAGAATATTGATTTCACTAAATTGATCTGTAGCCTCCTGTGTATTTGGTTCCATAAAAATCAATGTGATGCAAACAAAGTGATCCTTTGTAATAGATATAAATATTTTGATCTACCAATAGTTCTTGAAATCTTATATATATCTATGCCCTAAAACCTCAGACATCAATAGATTCTGACTTTTATCTGTTTATAAGATGACTAGGAAGGAAATTAAAGCATGCCTGCTGTTAATCTAAACTACTGTATATAAACTGCTAAACTGAATACAGATTGGGCCCTTATACATTGCAAGAGCCTTTCAAACCTGAAACACTATATCTGAAAATTACAGACTTCAAGTTGAGCTTGGGAATCCTTCCTTCCATTTTCTGTGCATCACAATTAATCAGTTAGGCTATCTATCATAATTATGAGCCAATAGTGAGGCATAGAAGGTTGTACAGCCAGAATAAAGGCTAATTTTAGAAAAGTAAGTCTCTGTTAGCATTATAATAAAATCCTAGGCTTCCTGCAAAATATGTGACGTTATGTACAGGCGATCTGGCGGCCGACGTGTCTCCCGGGGGTTACTTCCGGGTATCGTGGCTCCGGCGCTGTGATTGGCTAGAGCAGCGATGATGTAACTCCCGACGGTAATGCCATAGTCTAACTGAAGCAACGGCACGTAGGTGCCATTGCTTCAGTTTGCTTAACTGCGCATGTGCCACTGACATCGGCACATGCAAATACAGGGATATCTCCTAAACCATGCAGGTTTAGGAGATATCCAGTGTAGCTACAGGTAAGCCTAATTATAGGCTTGCCTGTAGTAAAAAGGGTTTACAACCACTTTAAGCTATGATAAATAAAAACTGAAAGCTGATTTTTTTGAACTCTCCAGTTTTAGTAAATCAACCTCAATATATATTATCAAATGTTTTGGAACAAAACCCTACCAGCTCAGAATCTTATTTTTTTAATCAAATAACATTATAAGAAACATAATGTTTTATTGAGTTTTAGATAACATTTTAAGGTATTTAGGAAGCAAATAAACTAGTAATAAAGGTCCATTTCTACTATTGCTATTATTACTTCAGTTATTACTATTCATGTATTATTAGAAATACATTAGGTAAAAAAAATAAAGGGGCGTTATAATGTTTTTTGCCAAATCTGCATTATCTCTATTTTTTAAAGATGCTTTTTATTGAAAAAAAAAAATAAACAGTTTTGTGTCCTTCATGTTCTTCATCTTAAAAAAACGACAGCTAGAAAAAAGGCAATTGTGGCTGGCACAAGTCATCACAAGGAATATGTAAACCACCTACAATCACAGATACAGTGAGACTTTGACACTTGCCACTAATCTTTCAGGGATGGGGTAGTAAGGGATGACTGAGCTCACAGGACTCCATTCACAAGCAGTAGCTTACTGGATCCGAGTATACAGTAAGATAACACACAGCGTTTTTCAAAAAGTTTTTTTGCATTCAGTAAAAAATACTGCTAAAATACTGCATGAGTTATTTTATGAAGTATTTTAGTAGTGAAACCCTGTGGTAATTTACCGCCAGTGGTTGCTACTGTCATTAACACAGTCTGTAAATATCTGGTTATTGAGGAGCGGGCAGCTGCCGGCATCCTTTACAATCAGTAACTGTCGTGGTTGTTAGGCCTCATGTACACTGCTGCTGGTAAACGGACGGGAGCAGTTGTGCATTTTTATTCAGCTGTCCCTCAACTCTCCTCTATGTTATCTTATCAGCACATGTACACTTCGTTGTTTATAATAATTTCCAGGCGGTTGAGGCTAGTAGCATTTGGAAAGCAAAAAAATGTGTTCAGGACGGATGTTCAGAGGCATTTGAAATGCCAAATGCCTGTAACAGCTTCTAAACACGTGTAAATACAGTAACTCGCATTCAACCACATTTCGTTTTTAGGCATTTTTAATGGAGATACACGCAGCTAAATGCAGCATGTAAACGTGGCATGTAAACGTGGCATGTAAACGTGGCACAACAGATGTTTTTAAACATCCGTTACTAGCTGTCAAGTTCCATGCCGGGACCACTACTTTTTTACTGCATGCTTTTTTTTTTTTTCCTTTTGTGAATTGACTTTCACTCCTGTTTTATGTAGCACTTACCAAGCGTTTTTGCTTTATGCAGTAAATACAGCATAAAGCAATAGTGAATTGACATTTTTAGGATCGCATGTAGCATTTGGAAATACACCTATCTGGTTTCTGTGAATGGAGCCCTGTCCCCAAATGTTATCATACTTGTTTGGGAAACCTCAGTTAGAGTAAGTAATTTAGATAAGAGTGGGGCAGAGTCATTCAGGTTTTACTACTCAATAAGCCATGATGGGGATGACCGCTTCCAGATTTTTTTTTATTACACTCTTAAGAAGTATTAAGCTCTCAACAGGTGCTTTGAATGTGAAGAGATCTGAAGGTCCTCCACCTAGCACAGTAGACACATCTTAGGACAGCAGAGATTAGGTAGTTAACTATTTCTTTGAAATAGTTAACTAGTATCCAAAATGTTTGGATCATTGGGCAGGACAATAAAGCATGAAAGAAATCTACAAATCCATAAAGCATGAAGGTAGAACTTGGCAAATGGAGGTGTAGTAAATGTAGTGGTGCAATTTGAATTAAAAAACATTGTCCCCAGATGAAAAAACAGAGGACGTTTAAGAATCCTAAAACTTCTCCCAGTCTTCATTTATTTATTTCATTAACAAAATATACTGTTTATGTTAAACTTGGGTTTGGTCTGTCCTAGTAAAAAGCAGTGCAGTATTGTGAACTGAATTTAGCATTATTGGAAGACACTAGTAGCTTCTTCAAAAAGGTGCATGCGAATTTCACACTTGTAGTTTTAATCTGAGTGGTAGCTGCATGTTACAATTGTTGGTAGAATGTAGCATGGATACTATATTCCAGTTTCATAGCCTGGAAACTTTAAATGAGCCATTTCCATATAGCTGGTACACAAATATAACTCAGCCCCCGTACACACGGTCGGACACTCCGACCACAAAATCCGTCAGATTTTTTTTAATGTATTTTGTCCGAAACTGGTGTTGCATACACACGGTTGGACAAAGTTGTTGGAAAATCTGATCGTTCGGAACGAGGTGACGTACAAAACGTACGACGGGGCTACGTACAGGGCAGTAGCCAATAGCATTTGTCTCCAAATTTCTTCTGAGCATGCATGGCACTTTGTGCGTCGAAATTCTCTACACACGATTGAAAAAAGTCTGATCGGATCTTGTAGCCGGAAAATTTTAGATCCTGCGCTCAAATTTTTTTCGTCAGAAATTCTGATATAAAAAGCCCGCTAGAGCCCACACATGATCGGATTTTCCGACAACATAATCCGAAAAGACTTTTTCCATCTGAATATCCGACCGTGTGTACGGGGCATAACAACTCACAATGAACAGACTAAAGCCCCATACGCATGATAAGAATATTGTGCAAAAAAATACCGCTTTTGAAGCGATCATACGATAATCTGATCGTTAGTACACAGCTGTCGTCGTGAAATTTTCCGAAGGGACAAACACAAAAAATTTTCTCGTACAATACCAGATAGTACGATTTTCGTTTACTCAGTACAGATTTCATCCGAAAATACAATACAAATACTCTGCAACACATTACATTACTTCTGAATTTTTATTCTGCCGAACAAGAATTTTTGTACTTATTCGTTTTCGATATGAAGATTAGCATCCAAAAAAAAAACAAATGATCATTTGTCCGATAATCTCATTGTGTGTACTAAACTTTAGTATTTTAAAATAAAGACAACCTAAGAAAAATTGCAATACATAGCATAAAATATTGTACCTATATACCTTTTAAATTAAAGCAGTTTTGATCCTGTCAAATGTGTCTCTTGTAGCCAAATAGTTTGAGGTTTGTGTTTTTTATGGTAACTAATAAATAAAGACTGCTTAAGAGCAGCGTTCAAACCCCTGTTATTCCAGATACCAGCTTTCAAGATGGTATCCATTTGTAATTATAAAATGTATAGAGAATATAGTGGGAGGCAACCACAAATGGCACAATGCTATGAGCATTTCCCATAGCATATGTTAGAGGAAACACAGTCTCTTGCAACAAATCCCTGCCCAATAACCCCAACTATAATGAGCTTAATGAGTTCCTGAATAAAACAGTCCTAACATCTAAAATAGAACAGACCTTGTTAAACATGGTGGCAAGTGACATGGGAAAATCTGTGTGTTTACACCCATCCTAAACAGGAGTGAAGAAAGTGAACATTGGACCCAAATATAAAAAAAATGGCTGGGTAAACAGATTAATGAATAACATTCAATGCAGTATAGTGCATAGTACCCTATTAAAGAAAATCCTCAGCTATGCAACTTAAAAATATTTCAATGACTGCACACAAGTAGCATCATTAATAAGGAATTTCCAGCATGGAGCAAACATCAATATGTAGACAATGCTGTCTATTCTTAAAACTTGGATATGCAGGTTGGGTGAAGGAAATATGCAAACACAGTAACAAAAATGATAGAAATGCGCTGAAGCCCAGAACACTAAATAAGGTGCACAACTCCCCTGGCTCATTGTTCTGTGTATGGAGATATGCTAAAGAAAGATAGAGTGTGAGAGAGAAAGAGAATGGGGCTCTGTGAGAGAATGGGAAAGAAAAAGAGGTTAATTTGAGGGGAAAAAAATCCTTCTATTCTAAAATAACTTTAAACTAATGAGTTATTAGCAGCTTTAATGCATTCATCACCATTGACCTTCACCATGCATTCTAATATACACCACTTATAATTAATAAAAAAAACAGCCATTACCTCTCCTTTACTTATACGTTTGAAGCCACTAGTTTTAAAAATTATTTAAAATCAATTACAAAAAGAACACAAAGTCAATACATTGTCAAAACCAAAACATTCTGAGAGATAAACTATGAAAACTGGACATTAAAACACAATAAAACAGTAGACCTCTAAATTAACAAACATTTGGAAACCTTTTTAAATAAAGACTATGACTCTGATTTATGAAGCATTAGGCAAGCACGTATTCAATATCACCAGCAATACAATGCTTTTGTGCATGGTCTCCGTACATCTGTATGCATCCTTGCAAAAACAGAGGCTAGTAGCCAATAGCTTTGGTCTTGTAATGTGAAGTCTGCAAATCTATCCAGCAGGAGATTGCAATGTAGGTAAGAAACTCAGAAAAATAAATTTTAACTTATATGATAGAATATGATATACAGAGCTATAGACAAATATGCTCTAGGAATATGTTTATAGCAAATATTGACAACAATTGAAATAATAATATAAATAATATCACTAAATAACTAAAATAATTAAGCTATTCTCTATTTACACTTTCAGTATAGATACTGTATATTAAGATATTTGTTTATTATAAATGTTCAAAGTAGCTATAGAACAGATGTAAACATTTTTTTTAATTGATTTCAATGCCTGTGGACCATCTCAGCTACATTTAAATTGCATGTGTACATTGGTTTTCATGATTCTCAACAGCCAGTTTGTCCCAAACCACTATCTGTACCAAATGGCACCTGACATTCCATGGGGCTCTACTAAATAAGCAACCATTGACAAAGATGCTTGTAAATAAATGAACGTGTACACTCTTTGAATATGCATTGACTGTTGCTTTATTAAATGACCCTATTAGTGTATATTTTGCGGTCACATAAAAGATTCCAGAATTCTGGATTACAGTATACAGTTAAAATTAGAATACGCTTGGAGGTTACTAAAGTGTTAGACATTTTATGTATATATTATTTAAATGCTTGTAAATTGTTATCAACATGGTTGTAGATGGCATTACATTCTACTAAAATGTATAAACCTAAAAGTGCCAAAAAGTATAATAAATTATTTTCAACCAGAAATGTACTTTTAGGTAATATGATTTGAATAACAAATATTCAAATGTAGGTATGATTTCTTTTAAAAGGGGTTTATTAGGATAGAAATTAGAGAGCCATAAGTATCAGGAAGTCTGACATTTGCACGACTGTTACATACCTGATCCTACACAGAGAAGGATCTACTAAAGTAATAAATAAGTGTGAGGATAAATTTCTATGGCACACTTAAATTGTGGGCTTGCAAGACTAATGCAAGCCCACAATTTAAGTGTGCCATAGAAATTTATTCTCACACTTATTTATTACTTTAGTAGATCCTTCTCTGTGTAGGATCAGGTATGTAACACTCCAGCAAATGTCAGACTTCCTGATACTTATGGCTCTCTAATTGCCTCAGAAATGGCATTTCCTAAATTTCTATCCTAATAAACCCCTTTTAAGAAATCATACCTACATTTGCAAATGTTCCTGAACCTAGCTAGAAAAATGTACATTGAGATGCAATGTTTATGCAATGTTTATGGTGCACTCTCATTTTGCCCTGCGTGATGAACATCCAAATAATGCTATCTTTGTGCTATATGTTCTGATAAGGTGCAATAAGTAATCAAAATGTCAACATTTTACTTTAACTTTAATTTTAATAAAAAAAAAAAATAATGTGATCAGCATGCTAAAAAATCAAATGTCCATACACCTAAAAAAGCAGCAGATCAAACACCAGTATGCTGTGCAAAGCAGAAAAGGCAGGATATAAGCAGCATATGATGTCATGTGTATGTACTTAAAGAGGAGATCCGGTTAAAAAAAAAAAATTAAAAGTCAGCAGCTACAAACACTGTAGCTGCTAGCTTTTAATAAGCACACTTACCTGTCGGGAGGCCCGTGATGTCGGCTGCCTGGATTGGGTCCCGGCGCCGGAAACAGGCAGTGCAGCCTTGTAGCTTCACTGCCCGTTTCCTACTCGCATGGCCGGCTGTGTTCTGGGACACACACAGTTCCCAGAACACACCGCGCCACCTCCCCCAGAAGACTGAAGATCACCACGGTGTAAGAAGTGGCAGATTAGGACGATCTGCCTAGCAACAGCCATTTCTGGTAAGTAAAAAATATTTATTTTTCTATTTTTTTTCACATTTTTAGGAGCATTTTAATGCATTTTTTTTTATTTTAGGGTGGACATCCGCTTTAAGAAGAATATGAATTGACACAGCCATTCTGACTGGCCTCCATCCTGAAAAATACAAAAGTATACAAAAAGCTATGGTCATGGGACTTTGAGTGAGGCCAGTCACTAAAAAAGGTAAAAGTACAAGAAATATATATAAAGCCCACAATTCCGCATCTTAAAGGGGACGTACAGGTACGCCCATTTGCGCAGCCGTGCCATTGTGCTGACGTATATTGTTGTGCGCTGGTCGGCAAGCGGTTAACTGTATGTATGTCAGCCATGGAATTTGTTTTTATGATTGTATTATGTACTTTGAGAATATTTTTAATCCTGTCTGTATAATAAATACATTTCTACTTTATATATATCTTTTGTACTTTTACCTGATGTATATGTACTTGCCGTGGCCACAGATGGAATGTTATATTACTTTTACTTAAATAAATAAACCAGAACAAATGATCTAGTTCAATACAGGGCTAAGTGCCTATTTATTCCCCTATTAATGTGTAAAAAAAATATATATATATATATCACCTAAAATGACAATAATAAATGTGTACATGAATCCCAAAAAAACTCAACCATGTCTCAGAATGAGTTGAATGTGATAGTGACCAAATATACACCCTTAAAATTAAGGGTGGAGCCAGGCTTTATGTGTGTTGATTGGCCACCTGTATGAGACATAGACAGCGGCACTCGCTGCTGTGGTCTGCTGGGGATATTTTTGATGCTTTGCTGTACAATTTAAATGTGTGTATAATGGTCTTGTGTTAATAAAAGGTTTTTAATCCTACAGTATTACACTATGTATGGCCTCTTCCTTTTAATGCTCACTGGCGGAGAGATTATTTGTACACATCAGAAGACAGCCCAGTGATTGAAGAGGCAGCATTAATCTTTCTGAGATCCCATAAGTCCAATTGTCATATTTGTGAAAGTGGGACAATATCTTTTGGTGAGTTCAGATTTATGTGGGTGGAGGACAGCACATGGTGTAATGTTTTGGAGTTATTTGTTTACCATCACATGGTGTAAAATGAAGCTTTGCTACACTTGTTTCTTTTTTTTTTTGGACACTATCACTTTTTATCAGTTTCACCTCATTCTGGGAAACAGTTGACTTTTTTGGGGATTTATGTACACATTTATTATTGCTATTAATTTTCAAGTGATATCATAGTAGGTGATATCTTTATTTATATATATTTTTTGTGACACATTAAGAGGATACATATGCACTTAGTGCTGTATTGAACTAGATCATTTGTTCTGGTTTATCTATATTTTACTTTAAGGGATTAATAATATGGCTGCTTTGTTGGTTTGTCAGAACCATATTTGTATAGTGGATTGATTAGGATAAGGTAATTATCTTTTTTGAACACTTACAAAAGCGGGATGGGGGTTGTGAGGTATTTATGTCTTTTTTAACATTGTTGTTTATTTAAGGGCTTTACACAGGGGCCGAATATCAGTCGGCATCAGCCAGTTCAATAGAAACCAGCGGACATTCAGCCCATGTGTATGGCAGCTGGTCTGACTGGTTGAAGGGGCATGACCGAAAAAGGTCTGTGGATCGGCATTTGACCAGCACTCTCAGCCAATGGCTGAGAGTGCTGACTGGTGTGCTCTGGCAGGGGGCTCTTCAGTTTTTTTTGTTCAGCCCGCTGGGTTGAAAGAAGAGAAAAAAACAGTAGTGTGTACAGGCATACCCCACTTTTAAGTACACAATGTTTTTTTTTTTTACTAAAGTTGGAAAGTGCAAAATCAGGCTCCCTTCTGCATAGAAACCAATGAGCTTCTAGCCCCGGATTGTTCAATTAAGCTTTGGTAATAAAACCTGAAAGCTTGTTGTTTTTTTGCAGAAGTGAGCCTGATTTTGCACGTTCCAGCTTTAGTAAATAAACCCCTTTGTGTACTTAAAAGTGGGGTATGCCTGTACTAGGCTTTACAGTTGCCTTTTTGATATCAAGAACTATTTATACTGTTTTATGTATAGTGTTTTGCTTCTACGTGAACTGTACATTTAAATTACAAGAAGAGGCCAGATGGGCCCAAAAAAAATATTTGAAAAATTTAATTTTTTCTTTTAGGTACACCACTTCTTAGACTTAATAGGTTTGGATGCTGACATGCAAATGCCAAAGAACACCATAATTATTGGTCAATTCATAGTAATCATATTGGAACTTATATATGCATATGTCTATCTATGTGAGTTGGCAGCCACACTGTAAATATAATGATAAGGGGGATTTATCAAAACTGAAGCAGACAGAATCTGGAGAAGCTGTGCATTGCAACCAATTACTTTCTATTTTCAGCTGGTTTGGTTAATCTTTGAAAAGGAAAGATAGAAGTTGATTTAAGGAAAATATCCTCCCGTGATTATGAGTATGTAAGGTTTAGTAAATCAAGCCAGCTGTCTCCTTTTTTCTAATTGGGTAGTACATGATGTCAGGAAGCTGACATGCAACAAGTGTCTCTGACACTCCAGCTTAAAAGTCTAGGCTAGATAAAGAGATTAATTCATAAACCCAATTGTGACATGTTTTCTTTAACTTGGGAGAAACTGAAGCTCCAGAATTGGCAAAAATTAAACCAAGGTGTTGAATTATCAGCCCTTAGTAAATAGTAAATGCAGTAAAGAACACTTTGTCAGCCTTGCTGAGCATAATCTTCTAATGTATAGCACATATGTTATGTAAATGAAAGCCCTGGCATAACACCATGTGCAAGTCTCTACTAGTAGGTTGAGTAGTCCAAATAACATTTTACAAATGCCAAGAGCAGCAGTAAATTGACAACTGCTCCATGTACATAAGATCCCTTATTTAACAGTACTCTGGTAACAGTATGAACCTACTCCATCATTTCCCATGGTCTTAATCTTTTTAATGTGACATACTCCCACATATGTAGAAAATTAACACATACTGTACAGCTGACTACACTCACTCTAAGGCCTCATGCATGCTGGGCATTTGCCCAACTTCCTCTGAATGCCTTTTCTCCTGGCAGGAGAAAAGCTGCTTAAAAACGTGTCTTTGGCCACATTTTTCACACGCTTTTAGGCACATTTAGGTGCAGCAAGCAAACATAGAATTTATTTGTTTATACTGTCTATTTATTATTTTTTTTTACTCAGTGGTAATAAGCAATTGTTTTTAAGAATGTCTATTTTGTTTAGTCAAATTATTCTGTCCATGTTCTGGAATGAATTAATGCTAAATGTTCCTAGCATTCAGCTCCTCTCCTGAACGTACATTGGTGATTTTTTTTTTAGCCTCTAAATGTTCATGGACATAAATGCCGCGTACACACGAGCAGATTTTCAGTCAGAAAAATCTTGGATGTTTTTTCCACTTAAGCTTGGCTTGCATACACACAAAAGTTTGCTAAACTTTCGACGGTCAAGCACGCGGTGACGTACAACACTACGACGAGCCGAGATAATGAAATTTAATGCGTCCGAGCATGTGTCAAATTGTTTACAAGCATGCGTAGGAATTGTGTGCATCGGAATTTGTACAGACGATCAGAATTTCCGATCAGAACTTTTTCCAACTGAAAAATTGAGAACATGCTCTCAATCTTTTGCTGGACGAAATTTCGCCAGCAAAAGTCCGAAGGAGCATACACACGATCACATTTTCAGACGAAAAGCTCTCATCGGTCTTTTGCTGGCTGAAATTCTGATCGTGTGTACGCGGCAATAGACTAACATAGAGGTGCGTTTAGAGGCTGGAAAAAAAGTCAAACGCCTGTAAAAGCTGTATTTTTTTTTTTTTTTTTTTTAAGCCCAGTGTGCCTGAGGCCTGAGGCCTCAGGCAAAGTGGTGATAATTATTTTTTAAGCTACAAGTTGACAGTCTGCAAACATTGGTAAATCAGTTTCATCACAAATTACAAAATGCATGGATGGCAAAACCTTCTGGTTTTGCTAGCTGGTAATACTGGACCTACTAAAAAAAAAAAAAAAAGAAACAGAACTGCAAAAATCATTCTTTATAGTGTTGCTGCAATTAAATGTCAGGAATGCAGACACTTACAGGATAATATATAAAATGATCTCCACAACCGTTTATGATGTACATTTGATCTTTAAACGGCTCACTGCTGGGCAGAACCTACACATTAATTTGTAATGATAAATGGCAATGGCATAGCTAAATGAGAATAAACTACGCAACAGGAAAACTGTAACACTGGTACTAATTGGACAAATTCTCAAAAAACTGTCATAGCTTGCAATTAACCATATAGTTAAATTCTTCAGCTACAAATTCCAGTTGGCTATTAAAGGAATTAGACATGCTTCTTCACAACAGGAGGGAATCAGTATAGCCTCATAATCAGTTACCCCATCTCTTTTTTATGTATTGTGTTCCTGGATACATACAAGAAACATACTGAGGGGGAAATAAAATATTGTCAAATGAAAAAAACAAAAGCAAAAAACAAACAAAAATATCACGAATTGCTCATAAACATATTTAAAGTAAAACTGCCTGTCCTGCCTCCAATCAGAGACATTCAGAAAATACAGATTCAGATTGCAAAAAAACAGCAGCCATATCTTCTTTCATATACTGTTATACAAATATATATATATATATATATATATATATACAAATATATATATATATATATATATATATATATATATATATAGTGCTTTTTTCTCAGCGAATAGGTACAGGAATTCCCCCCTCTTGAGCCACCTTTTGTCTCCGCCCCTACCCAACCCAGAGCACCGTTCCTTGGTTCCGCCCCCTACTTGCTTCCCAGTATCGCCCCTTTTAGAGAATACACAATCAAGTGTCATTTTGTGGTGCTAGTAAATTGTATGGAATTTTTTAATAAAAACAAGAAAGACAGTAAAAAAGATCTACTATAGCTAGCAACAATGAACACCCACCATCACCAATAGATCCCCCCCATCAACAATAGACTTCCAATAACCAGCATCAATAGACACTCCAGCAGCCAGCACTTATAGATCCATCCTGCAACAGTAGATCCCTTCCAACGATTGTCCCCTGGCAACATAAGATAGATCCCCTCCAGCAACAATAGATTCCCCAGCAGCCATCATTAATAGACCCTCCAGCACACCCCATAATATTATATACATTCAGTACTGGAGGTACCGGAACTGCGTTCCCCCATGTTCCCCCAAAAAAAGCCCTGTATATATATATATATATATATATATATATATATATATATACACACACATATACAGTATTACAGTATGTATATGTGTATATATATATATATATATATATATATACATATACATATATATATATATATATATATATATATATATATATATATATATATATATATATATATACTAGAGCTCTCTTCATTTCACATCACAAAATTAAACAGTGTTAATGCATCTGCAAGCCAATGAAAAAAGAAAAGTGCTGCAAAATGATTTCCAATACAGTGTAAACCTGACCAAATAAAAGCACAATTTGCTACTAAATTCCGCCATCACATTAGCTGGTCTCAACAGATTTGGCTCAACTGAAATGATCCGACCATTTGACATCCAAAATGAAGATCTAAACTGTTGGTTGCAATATTGTTATTGGTAGGATGATCACATGTTACTCTGTTATGTATAATACCAACCATTTAAGGTATAATCAATGGTAATCAAATAATAATCAACAGCTCAATTTACATGTATACTGGGTGATTGCTGGCAAACTAGGCATGAAGAGGCTCAGTTATTCATGGTAAGTACCTTTTTTTTATTATAACCCCCAACAGCTTATCTATAAGATGTGAATATTGACCTCAACATGCTTTAATAAGCTACTGATAATTAAAAAAAAACTGCTAATGGTCATGTATATCTGCACATATTGTTATAGAAGAGTCATTACACTATCTGACATTTATTCCTCATATGCTTTTTTTTTTTTGTTTGACTGATGTATATATCAGAATCGTTTTTTACCGCAAACAATCCCATTGAAAAAAAAAAAAAAAAACAGCAGGACCTGCCACTTACAACTATTGAAATGGTTCACTTGGCACCCCCCCCCCCAATCTGCACCTATTATAACAGGAACTCTTATTCTTTATTCGTTTACATTACTAAGATTTCTGCATCAGATGTGAGCCTTCTCCAGCTGTAAGGGACTCAAAAATGTGCGGCCTGTGTGATGGGGGAAAAGGCAGATACAGGTACTTTGGAAGGGTTATCCTATGATCTGAGTACATATGCATATATATGAGCAGTGATTTGGAGTTGTGATAAGTGAATCCTTTTAAAAAATGAAATGAATTGGAAAATCCGAAACAATGCAAATGTTTTTTTTCAGTTTTGCCCAGCCTGCAGAGGCTCATATGAATTATAGCTGTCAGGATTTCTATACTCCCTAATTCTCTGCCAATCAGACAAGTCCCCATGCTCCTATTAGGGACAAAAATGTGATGACTGTACATTTCTTCTGGTTTGCTTATTCCTAATTATGAGCTCCTGTGTTTATCCATACCTGGACTAACCCATAATTCCACTTTTGCCGTCAAATTTGAGAAAACCTCACTATATGTTTGTTATATGTTCCCGTTGAACAAACCCCCCCAAAAAGTTTTTTTTTTCCTAAAAAATAAAATATTTCTTACCTTTTAGATGGTTCTCAGGAGAAGGCCTTGTGGCTGACTTAAAGGATTTCCGTACAATGTCATAGTGTGTCTGTCTCCACACATTAACATACAATGCAAGAAGGCCACCTTCTAAACCTTTAACCCTTAGGACAGACAATGTTAAAATCTATTTTACAAATGGCAATGAAGATTTCCTGCACAGTACAGACAATATTAATTATTGTAAACACAGCTTCCAGTCCTCTCATACACAAAGAGAACTAGTAGTATTTTACAGTGCTAGAATATGGAAACTTAAAAAAAAAAAAAAGTAAGCTGCCATTTTTTTTTTTATATATATAAGCTATAGTTTAGGTATGGCATTTTTTAGTATTTATGTGTCATACATATGTAGTCCATGTGAATGCCCAAAATCAGTGTAGTAGGCTCCACTACTAATGTGATCTTCACCAGCATCATGCCAAGCGTCTGCCCTGCTGTATTATGAACACAGGAGGTTGTTCACTTGACATAAACACCAATGAGAATGCTTTACATTCCCTACAAGAATGCAAAGCATTCTCTGATTGGACATAGTGGAGAAGTGGGGTGGTGACATCACAATCTCCACCACGTCCAATCAGAGAACAGTTTACATTCATTGAGCAAATGTAAAGTGTTCTCTGAATGGCACCCGTGCTGAGCAGTGAACTCCTGTGTTCAGTAAGCAGCACTGCAGCAGCTTAGCACAGGAACCAGAATCTAGCAATCTAAACTAGATTGCAGAAGCAATCTAAACTAATTTACAACTTTCATGGGGATCCTATGGATATGGCACATGCACACTTACATTGGTCCAAGCTGGACCAATGTAACTATTTAAAAATTGTCTTACTAAAAAACAGTTTTTACCAGTGCAGTTCGACTACACGAAAAACCTAAATTCCTTGTCCCTAGTGTGTCCGGTTCACACTGTTGCATTGCAGCAGTGTGCGGGTGATGCATAGTGAAAAAAACAGTACAGCATGCAATCCACTGTCTTACACTGCACAGCGCCAATTAAAATTAATGAAATTATGTTTCATTAACGATCATATAAAAAAGCGTGGTACAACAGCACTGTGGTGATCCCGCTGGACCACATCATTACAACACAATGGCTGGTATGAATTTGCCCTAAAACCCAACACCAAGAAACTTAAAAATGATTGTAGTGGGGCCTACCCCCCCCCCCCCCCCCCGCTCCAGTGGTCTAAGGCAATGATTTCATCAAGACCAATTCAAGGTCCATAGCCTTGCAGTAGACATGATGAAGCCAAGGGGCTGTCCACTGCTGGGCTGCAGGAGTGCCATTTGCCTGGGGAGCAGAGGATCAGGTAAGATAAAGTGCTTTTACTCTCCCCTAGACTAAATGGGCAGATAATCCTTGCAGTGCAGGTAAAGCCCCACTGCACAGGAGTTTCACATTTCAAATTAGGCTTTAAAGCAGAACTAAACGGTTAATACTTCCCTCACTGGCATCTTCTCCTATGTGCTGGTTTTTGGCCATCTTCATTGGCTAGCGCAGGATGACTTTACTCATGCGCTTGTGCAGGAGCTAGTGATTTTGGCACACAGGGATTGGGCCGGCTGCTGTAAACTGAGCTGTGCATGCGCAGTTCAGTTTACAGATCGGGGATCACTGTGAGTAGTCAGGTAGGCATTGGGAGAGATTTACTAAAACTGGGTCACACAGAATCTGGTGCGGATGTGCATAGCATCAAATCAGCTTCTAACGTCAGCTTGTTCAATTAAACTTTGGCAATAAAATCTAAAAATGTATTATTTACTTTGCACATGCACCAGATTATTTGTACACCAGTTTTAGTAAATATCCCCTCCCCACAATAGTTTATTGCCAAAGAGACATTGGGGTTTCATTTACAAAAAACTAGAAAGTGCAAAATCTGGTGCAGCTGTGCATGGTAGCCAATCAGCTTCTAACTTCAACTTGTTCAATTAAAATTGCCAATAAAAACTAGAAGCTGATTGGTTACTATTCGCAGCTGTACCAGCTTTTGTGTGCACTAGTTTTAGTAACTATCCTCCATAGTTAATTGCAGAAGAGACATTGGGGACAATTTACTAAAACTAAAGATTGCAAAAGCTGATGCAGCTGTACATAGTAGCCAATCAGCTTCTTACTTCAGCTTGTTCAATTAAGCTTTGACAAAAAAAAAAAAAAAAACCTGTAAGCTGATTGTTGTTTTATATGGGGAACTGCACTAGATTTTGTACTCTCCAGTTTTAGTAAATCAACCCTATTGCATGTCTCTTCTGCAAAAAAAAAAGCCTTCCTGCTGACAGTATGGGGTTGGATAACTAAAACTGGAGTGCAAAATCTGGTGCAGCTCTGCATAGAAGCCAATCAGCTTCCATCCCTTTTGTCAAATCCTAAAGCGTTTATTGCCCCAACACTTCATACTCCTAATATATGCTTGCTGTACCATGTACTTGTATGAGAAAGTATCCTGCTCTCTTTGTATTGCTTCCTTTTTGTGAAATCACTGGTGTTTCTGGCAGTCCCTCTGTTTTCCTATTAAAAACTGACCACACTAAGCAGGAAAGCACACCGTGGTCAGTTCTCTAGCTATACTGGGAACTCAGTGTGCTCTCCTCCAATGATCAGACTTGTCCTGACATGCCCCCCCCCCCTGCACAGCCATTTACTGGGAAGCTCAGTGTGCTGCTGCTTCACCTCCCCCCAGCTCTTATGCAGCTGAGAACTGAGGGAATGTGATCACTTATAAAAAAAGGGAAAAGGGGTATTTAGCATGTTTTATATATATATATATATATATATAAATATATATATATATTTTATATATATTTTATTATATATCTATACAAAAATGTGTTGCCTTTTATGGGTTGAATGGGTTGTTTTACAAGGTGATCATTTACAATCACTTTAATTGAACAAGCTGAAGTTAGAAGTTGATTGGCTACCATGCACAACTACAGTAGATTTTGCACTGACCAGTTTTTGTAAATCAACCCCATTGCATGTCTCTTCTGCAACAAAAAGCTTTCCTGCTGACAGTATAGGCTTGATTTACTAAAACTGGTGCGTGCAAAATCTAGTGCAGCTCTGCATAGGAACCAATCAGCTTCCAGATTTTTTTGTCAAAGCTTATTTGAACAAGCCAAAGTTAGAAGCTGATTGGCCACCATGCAACGCTGCAACAGGTTTTGCACTCTCCAGTTTTAGTAAATCAACCACATTGCATGTCTCTTCTGCAACAAAAAGCCTTCCTGCTGACTTTTGTGTGTCAAAGCTTAAAGGGGTTGTAAACCCTCAAATGTTTTCACCTTAATGCATTCTAAAAAAAATCTTTTGTGCTGCAGCAACCCCCCAGACACCCCCCCCCCCCTGTTTCTTACCTGACCCTGATCGTTCCAGCAACAGGAACAAGCAAAGCAGCTCCAGCCACTATCTCGGGTCCTCATTGGATAGATTAATAGCAGCAGGAGCCATTGGCTTCCTCTGCTGTCAATCCAATAAAGTGACATGGTAGATTGGGCGGGGCCAAGTCCTACTGTCTGTGTCAATGAATGCAGCAGTAGGACACGGGAGCATGCGCCCACACAAGTGCCCCCATGAAAAGCACCTCTCCGTGGGGGCACTCCAGAAGAGGAGGAGCCAGGAGCGCCACAGGGGAACCCCAGAAAAGGAGGATTGGGGCCACTCTGTGCAAACCCCTTGCACAGAGGAGGTAAGTATAACATGTTTATTATTTAAAAAAAAAATCACAATCCCTTTAATTGAACAGGCTGAAGTTAGAAGCTGATTAGCTACCATGCACCGCTGCACCAGGTTTTGCACTCTCTAGTTTTAGTAAATAAAAACCCCATTGTCTTCTGTGATAAACTATGGGGGGGGGGTTAATAAAACTGGTGCACACAGAATCTGTGCATAGTAACCAGCTTATGCATTCTCCAGTTTTAGTAAGTCAACCCCTATGTAACAGCGGACCTTTAGTTCAGCTTTAAGTTATGCTATGTGAATAGGAACAGAGAGAGAGAGCGAGAGAGAGAGGAGGGAGAGAGAGAGAGGGGGGCAGAGAGAGAGGGGATAGAAAGAGAAAGAGAGAGCAAAAGAGAGAGAGGGGAGAGAGAGAGGGGCAGAGAGAGAGGAAGAGAGGAGAGAGAAAGAGAGAGAGCGAAAGAGAGAGAATGGGGGAGAGAGGGGCAGAGAGAAAGGGGAAAGAGAGGGAGAAAGAGAGAGAGAGAGAAATAGAGAGCAGGAGAGAGGGAGAGAGAGAGAGGGGGAGAGAGAGGGAGAGAGAGCAAAAGAGAGACAGAGAGATAAAGAGAGACAGTAGGTAGGAGAACCACCGCTCCAGGATAATCCACACAACTGAGGTTTGCAGCTTCTCCTAAGATAGAGAGACCCAGGTGCAGGCGCGGCACATACTAATGACGATAGATTGAAAGACTCTGGATGGCCGCACTCCAAAATAAATTTCATTGCCTTTTATTTGCGAAACAAAATCACACAAATGTGGGTCACAGCAAAGCAAAAATCGCTAACACGTTTCACACTACCAGGAGTGCTTACTCATAGCTGCTATCAGACATTGAAATTTATTTTGGCGTGCGGCCATCCAGAGGCTTTCAATCTATCATAAGGGATAAAGAGAGATAGAGAGAGAGAGGAGAGAGAGAGAGAGAGAGAGAGAGAGAGAGAGAGAGAGAGACAGAGAGAGAAAGAGAGCGAGAAAGACAGAGAGAGGGTGAGAGAGAGAGAGGGAGAGAGAGAGCGAGAGAGTGAGGGAGAGAGAAAGAGAGTGAGGGGGAGAGAAAGAGAAAGAGAGAGGGAGAAAGAGAGAGAGAGAAAAGAGAGAGAGGGAGAGATAGAGCGAGAGGGGGGAGAGAGAGGGGTGGAGAGAGACAGAGAGAGGGAGAGTGAGCGAGGGGGAGGGGAGAGACAAAGAGAGAGGAGAGAGAGAGAGAGAGAGAGAGAGAGAGAGGAGGAGGGGAGAGAGGGGGAGAGAGAGAGAGGGGGAGAGAGAGAGTGAGAGAGGGGGGGAGAGACAAAGAGAGAGGGGAGAGAGAGAGAGGGGAGGGGAGGAGAGAGAGGGGAGAGAGGGGGAGAGAGAGAGGGAAAGAGAGAGAGAGAGAGAGGGAGAGAGGGGAGAGACAGAGGGAGAGAGAGAGGGAGAGAGAGAGAGTAGGGGAGAGAGGAGGGGAGAGAGGAGGGGAGAGAGGGAGAGAGAGAGAGGGGGAGAGAGGAGAGGGAGAGAGAGAGAGTAGGGAGGGGGAGAGAGGGGAGAGGGGGAGAGGAGGGGAGAGAGAGAGGGGGAGAGAGAGAGGGGGAGAGAGAGAGAGAGGGGAGCGAGGGAGGGGGGAGAGAGAGAGGGAGAGAGGGAGGGAGAGAGAGAGAGTAGGGGAGAGAGGAGGGGAGAGAGAGGGGGAGAGAGAGGGGGGGGACAGAGAGAGAGAGAGAGGGGGGGGAGAGAGAGGGGGGAGAGAGGGGGAGAGAGAGAGAGGGGAGAGAGAGGAGGGGAGAGGGGGAGAGAGAGAGAGGAAGAGAGGGGAGAGAGAGAGAGAGGGAGAGAGAGAGAGTAGGGGAGAGAGGAAGGGAGAGAGGGGGAGAGAGAGAGGGGGACAGAGAGAGAGGAGGGGAGAGAGGAGGGGAGAGAGGGGGAGAGAGAGAGGGAGAGGGAGAGAGTAGGGGAGAGAGAGGGGGAGAGAGGGGGGAGAGAGAGAGGGAGAGTGAGAGAGAGAGAGAGAGGGAGAGAGGGGGGAGACAAAGAGAGAGGGGAGAGAGAGAGAGAGAGCAGGTGTTAACTCAATATGGCTGCAAAAGTGGATCTGCATTTTAAAATCTCCTGAATATTGTGTAAGCCGCATCTGCATTGTAAAGCCATTGCTGTGCCTCCTCCATATATCCAAGCTCCTTGCCTGTAAACTGTAGCTGTGTGAGCTCATCCCCTGCCTAGACAACCTGCAGAATGCATCCAGAATGTGTATTTTGCTTACTTAGAATCTAAAGCAATAAAACCAACAGTCTTTATTCTAAAATGAATGCACATACAGCTGCAATCACGACTGTGCCTTGATGGGAAATGTATATTTCATGGGTATGGAGCTTCCCTGGAGAGCCCATATCTGTTGCATCAAGAATAACTGAAATCTGAAAAATAAAAAAAACCCAGTGCGGTTTATTCATAAATGGTGTGGGAAACATTAAAAAACACAAAGCCTGTGGGATGCTTCTCCCACTAATTAGTTTTCACATTTTCCTACAGCTGCTGATTCTAAATTGTCTGCAGACAAGACTGTCAGTCATTTGTGCTGCATCTGGGCTCGAAGTGCTGACGATTCAAATCTGGAATCAGCTTAATGAGTCCTGCTCTATGGCGAGTCAATTACAGGAATTTTCAAGACGAGCGTTCCCCAAACGCTGCATCTGCATTGCCCCATTCACCGACCATTAGGTGCCACCTAGAAAAAAAAAAAAAAAAAAACATGCCTCCTCCAGCAGCAGCAACCAAAAAAAAAAAAACACAACCACAACCGGGTACCAACAAGCAACAACGACAAACAGACATTTGGAAACATTTCACTTTAATACTGAAAAATATGCCATTATAAAATTTTTAATATAATTACTGAGTTTTCAACATCACCCCCATTGCCATTTGCCATGATTATTTCCGTATTTAACTTCAGATTTATTATATGATTTTTATTTTTTTATTTTTTTTTACCAGCTAGCCTCCCACCCTAAGCATCAGAATGACAGTAATTCTTCATGCTT
Source organism: Lithobates sylvaticus (assembly GCA_028564925.1). Lineage (NCBI taxonomy): Eukaryota > Metazoa > Chordata > Amphibia > Anura > Ranidae > Lithobates > Lithobates sylvaticus. The sequence goes on along the minus strand of CM053027.1, from coordinate 438,738,537 downwards.
ATCTGCATCGGAATACTTTTTTTTTTTTGACTTGTATACACTGTAACCATAATAATAAAAAAAAAAATAACCGATAATCATTATACATTCAGAATGGAAAATGCATATGGTTATGTCATCAAATGAATACAGATCTGCCTAAAAGAAAGAAATCAAATCGAGGAATAATGGAACTAATCATGCAAACACATCTTAAATAAAACAGTACAATAGAATTTTCTTTTTTTTGTTTTTATATATATAGATATATATATATATATATCCACAGTAAACTTAGGATCTGTACTGCGTTATCCATTACAAAAGATAGAGCAATGGCACTTTAAGAATACCGATACTGTATAGCGAGAGACTTGAAGATGAGATTTTATTATTTAATTTTTTTTTTTGGGGGGGGGGGGGGGGAGGGCAGAGATATTGGTTGCTCAGATGTGATCGCCCCCCGGGGGTACGTTGTATCCATGCGAGCCATGCAGCACTTTTTTGATTTTTATTTTTTTTGTTGTTTTTGGACTAGTCACTTATTTACATGACATTCATGCCTTCGTGCAACGTTCTGCAGCAGCAGCAGCACAGTAGAGAGCAGACGCTGCATAAGAAGAAGGCCCCCCTTCTTTCTTTTTTTTTTTTTTTTTTTTTTATTCCAGCCTCTGGTCCTCCTGGAACACAACCCCCCCTCCCTCCCCTTCCCCAGTTAAATACCATGTTATGGCTGGTTACCCCATCCACGTCTCATGGTTATTATTCACTGTTAACTGCGGCAGGTAGCACAGCTGGGCATACTGGCACTGTATATGGGTCTCTTACCAGCACTTGAATTATTCATAGGCGTCCTTTTGTGTAATCGCAATAAGGTAGCTTTGCAAAGAAAAGCTAGTTTATGGGAATGGCACAAGTGTAGCGAATGTTACAGCAATGCACAAAAGAAAAAAAAAAAAAAAAAAAAAAAGAAAAAATCACTTGTGTCCTGATATTAAGTGACAGTTGTGGGTGCAGTATTTATGAAACCCTCCTCCCACCCACTCTTTTTTCAGTCTGACAGTGAATGAGACCCACAATCATAAACTCTATGAGTGCCATCTGCATTATAGGGGCCACTGTGCCAGTAAGAAGAGTCGCACACTGTCTGCAGGGAATTGATTTCAGAGGCTGAGGAGTTGGCATCTCTTCTCTTCGATCTTTTCCTGTTCCTAAGGATAAATACCAGCATGCCAACTACTGTGAAGGCAGAGGTGACAAACACCAGCAGGAGTCCTGGCACTAGCACAGAGATAGACACCCGACTTGTCTCTAGGTAGGAATTGGGGTGAGTGTTGGTCTCTGCCAGGCCAGTGCTGTTTTTGTGAAGAGCGTTGAGAGTTGGGGAGATTTTTGCATACAGCAGGGGGCACATCATGTCATTAGAAAGAAATCTGAAATCTTTCCCCCAGAACTCCTCTGGGAAATAACATTTGAGATCACTTACAATGACCTCGGGGCCAAGTCGCTCTGCCCATTGTTTGAAAGGCACATTGTTACAAGAGCAGTCCCACTGGTTCCCATGCAGGTCTATCTGAATGATGGACGTGAGCTGGTCCAAGACCCCTGCCACTGGTAGGTACATAAAATAATTATTGTGAAGACTTAATTTGGAAAGGCTGACCCCAGCAAACACATCCACCGGTAGAGACTTGAGCAGGTTGTTGTTGAGGATGAGGATCCTGAGGTTGGGCATGGGGTTGAAGGTGTTGGGTAAGATGAGTTGGATGAAGTTAAACTCAAGGTTCAGGTACTCCAAGCTTTGCAGACCGGTGAATTTCTCTGGGGTGAGGGTATCTATGCAGTTTTTATCCATGTACAACCATCTCAGGTCGGTCAGGTTATGGAAGGTGTTGTTCTCCACTATGCCTATGTTGTTGTTGCCCAGATCCAGTAGAGTAAGGTTGCCATAATCCAGAAAGTTGGCTTTCCGGATGGTGTGAATCTTGTTCTCCCTCAGGAACAATTCCTGCACATTGGGGGGCTTGGGCTCCAGGTCAGCTAGGCTTTTGACGTTCTTGTTGCTGCAATCTACTTTTAATCCAGGGCCGAGGATCTGCTGACCACAGCTGCAGATGGCCGGGCACACAAAGACGTGGGGGGCTTTGGGTTGGCCATTCATCTCAGACACCGCAGCTGTGGGTCTGGTTTTGATTTGCCAGTTGCCTGGGATCTTGGTGCCTCCGCTCACCGAGGAGCCCTGGGTGGCTGTGTCCTCCTGACCATTGACTTTAAAGGGGGTTGGAATTGGACCGGGGTCACACGTTTCGTCTTGGGCAGGGGGGGCAGCCAGGCTAGAATCGACTGCGTTTTTTAAGGGGCACAGCTCCTGCTCTGAGGTCTCGTTTAGATCGTTGCCCTGTAACCTAGTGGGCGCCTCGCAGATCACCCTACCGATCAAGGCATTCTTTGGGATATTTTCTAGCCATTCCTTTAAGGCTGAGAGATCGCAGCTGCAGTCCCAAGGGTTGTCCTCCAGCAGGATTTCTGCTATGCCTGGGATCTGCTCCAGGACCCCCTCATAGGGCAATGTCTTAACTCGGTTGCCCCGCAGATCCAGGTGGGTGATGGGCACGTACTGGAACACATTGGTGGGCAAGGTGCTAATGAGGTTGTCGTTTAAGATTAAAACCTCGAGCTTGTTCAAGTCCCTGAAGGCACCTGGGTCAATGTCTCTTAAGAGGTTGAAGTCAGCCTGGAGGTATTCCAGATCATCCAAGCCCAGGAACGTGTGCCTTTTGAAGGACTTGATCTTGTTGTTGTTGATGTGAAGGCGTTTTACCAGCTGCAAGCCCAAGAACGCACCGGGCACTATCTCGTGCAAGCCATTGTTCTCCATGTGCAGGCTGACGGCATTGTAAAAGTTGGCAAACTCATTAGGGAAAAGCCTGGTTAGAGAATTGCCATGCAGGAAGAGGTGGTAGAACTGGGAAGTGGGAGCGGAGAAGTGCTGCAGGTTAGTAAATCCCTTTTTCTCGCAGTCCACATGCAGATCTCCCTCCACCTCGTTACAAGAACAGATCTTTTCTTTACAAACGTCTCTTGTAACGTTTCCGGCGGCCAGACAAAGAGATATCTCCAGCAGCAGAATCCAAAGCAGCATTTTTAATCAGAGCAATGCATATCCCGATCTCATCGCAAAGGTGTTAACAATCCATCTCCAGCAAAGAAAAAAAAAAAAGAAAAAAAAAGACAGGAGCTAAAAAAAAAAAAAAAAAATCAGCAATAAAATACCTGATTAGAGGGGTCTCCACTGCAACAACCCCCCAGACGACTAATAGATCCACAAATGAGAGTCACGTAGGAGGCAGCGACCATCCGACTGATCAGGCTAGAAATGGAGGTGCCCAGTGGCAGCCATCAGCGGTGCCATGCGATGAGGGATGCACACAATCCGGTTCCCTTGCCCTGTACCATCCTCATCCGCTGGACGTGTGTGCTGTTCACAGCTTGTTGGTGCTGAAATCACGCCCCAGCCCAAAAAACTCGCCGCCGAGCCAATGGCGCTGCAAAATTTCCGCAATCGCTGCGTTTTTTTTTTTTTTTTTCTCCCCTTTCCTTCTCCTTGTAGCCCTTGCCACCCTTCCGTCCTCCGTCTATGGGTGCACGGCTCAGGGAAGCAGGCAAGAGGCTGGTATGTTCGTCTCAGCCTGGTGCACTCTGATGATCTGACACCCTCTGCTGAGCTGCAGTGCCAAAAAATCCATTTACTCAGAGAGAGAGAGAGAGAGAGAGAGAGTGTGCTGCTGGAAAAGGGAAGCGACACACACAAAGGGGATCAATCAACGCCTTATTAAAGAGCGGCCATCTACTCACACTCTCATTTCAAAAATAAAATAAAATACGGCTTGGCTTCTTGGATTTCCCCCCCTCTAAGTTTAGAGACTGACAGGCTCCTCTTGGATTCCATGTGATGTCACACACGCGCACACGGAGGCAGGCGCGCGCACACGGACGCACACACACACACACACGCACACAGACGCACACACCGGCCCCGCGATTGTGTGGGCTTTTATGGATCTGTGTGTAAACATACAATATTAATAAACGTCTGCCTATATACACAGGCGAATTGGAGCTTCGCTGCCCACTGTGGATTTATTGCCCCGTCACGTGATCACGTCAGCTCTCTGCATGGATAGCTGGCTAAGCTATAGGTGGTAATAATGGCTAATTGTATGTGGCTAATGGCTATCTATGTACATGGAAGCAAATAGGGAGATCGATCTGTCAGTTCATTGGATTGATAAATGATCCCGTTTTTAAATTCTGCATGGATACTCATCTGACTTCTGGCATGTTGCCTTGTCATCGTAGACATGCAATGTATAGGCATGCAGCTGTAACCAACTGCTGAATGTATATGTCTAATGGAGATAGATAGATAGATAGATAGATAGATAGACAGACAGAGATAGATAGATAGATAGAGGTAGATAGATAGATATAGACAGAGATAGATAGATAGATAGAGATAGATAGATAGAGGTAGATAGATAGATAGACAGAGGTAGATAGATAGATAGAGGTAGCTAGATAGATAGATAGATAGATAGATAGATAGATAGATAGATAGATAGATAGATAGATAGATAGATAGATAGATAGATAGATAGATAGACAGAGGTAGATAGATAGACAGAGGTAGCTAGATAGATAGATAGATAGACAGAGGTAGATAGATAGATAGATAGATAGATAGATAGATAGATAGATAGACAGAGGTAGACATGCATAGCTGTAAAGAATTGCTTAATGTATACATATAATGGAGATAGATAGAGAGATAGATAGACAGATAGATAGATAGATAGATAGATAGATAGATAGATAGATATATAGACAGGTAGATATATAGATAGACAGATAGGTAGATAGATAGATAGATAGATAGATATACAGAGGTAGATAGATAGATAGATCCTGATATTCTTTTATATTGTCCTTTCAGCATAGTAGACATGCATAGCTGTAAAGAATTGCTTAATGTATACATATAATGGAGATAGATAGATAGATAGATAGATAGATAGAGAGATAGATAGATAGATAGATATACAGAGATATGTAGGTATAGATAGATAGATAGATAGATAGATAGATAGATAGATAGACATACAGAGATATATAGATAGACAGACTGGTATAGATAGATAGATAGATAGATAGACAGACATACAGAGATAGATAAATAGATAGATCCTGGTATTCTTTTATATTGTCCTTTCAGCATAGTAGACATGCATAGCTGTAATGAATTGCTTAATGTATACATATAATGGAGATAAGCTATTCATTTACATTCCCTATTCAGCATAGATGATGGAGGGATAGCAGGCATGTAGATGGATACAATTAAAGATAGATGGATAGATGATGGATGGATAGCAGGCATGTAGATGGATACAATTAAAGATAGATGGATAGATGGCGGATAGATGTAGGTATGCACAGCTCTAATCAATTGCTGAAAATGCATACATATAATGGATATAAATATAGATAGGTAGATAGATAGGTAGATAGATAGATAGATAGATAGATAGATAGATAGATAGATAGATAGATATAGATAGATAGATAGATAGATAGATAGATAGATAGATAGATAATTGGAATAAACCTAGATAGATATAGATAGATAGATAGATAGATAGATAGATAGATAGATAGATAGATAGATAGATAGATAGATAGATAGATAGATAGATAGGTAGATAGATAGATAGATAGATAGATAGATAGATAGATAGATAGATAGATAGATAGATAGATAGATAGATAGATAGATAGATAGATAGATAGATAGACATAGATAGATAGATAGATAGACATAGATAGATAGATAGATAGATAGATAGATAGATAGATAGATAGATAGATAGATAGATAGATAGATAGACATAGATAGATAGATAGATAGATAGATAGATAGATAGATAGATAGATAGATAGATAGATAGATAGATAGATAGATAGATAGATAGATAGATAGATAGATAGATAGACAGACATAGATAAATAGATAGATAGATAGACTGGAATAATCCTGACACACTTGTAGATTGCCTTGCTTGCATAGCAGACATGCATTGTAGGCATGCACAGCTGTAATTATTCGCTGACTGTACATATTAAGGGTATAAATGAAATTAAATAGAAAGATGAATTAATTGGAATAATCTAATTTTATAATCTTTATGAAAGCTATTGCATGTTGCCTTTTCATCATAGGCATGCATTGTAGAAATGCTCAGCTGTAATTATTTGCTGATTGTACACGTATGATGGGTGTACATGAAATAAGATTGATATATATATAAGCAGAATAAATTGAATAATCCTGATGTTTTTGTATATTATCTTTGCATCATATGCATTTAGATAGAAATAATCCAATTGTACAATCTGCCTGGATACCTCTGTTGCCTATTGATGGCAGACATGCATTGTAGACATGCACAGCTGTGATTATTGATTACATACTGAAAGTATATGTTTTAATGGGGTATTAATGGGATAGATTAGATAGATAGATAGATAGATAGATAGATAGATAGATAGATAGATCCAGTTGTAAAATCTGATGCTTCTGTTGCCTATTGCCTTTTGATTACAGACATGCATGGCTGTAATTAAATACTGAAAGTATATGTTTTAATGGGATATTAATGGGATAGATTAGATAGATAGATAAATAGATAATAGATAGATAGATAGATAGATAGATAGATAGATAGATAGATAGATCCAGTTGTAAAATCGGATGCTTCTGTTGCCTACTGCCTTTTGATCACAGACATGCATTGTAGGCATGCACAGCTGTAGTTAAATACTGAAAATATATGTTTTAATGGGATATTAATGTAATAGATAGGTAAATAGATAGATATGATGCAATTGTAACATTTGCATGGATGCTTCTGCTGTATATCGATCACAGACATGCATTGCAGACTAGCACAGCTGTAAGTAATCGCCGAATATATATAACAGATATAACTGGAATCAGATGGGTAGATCATTGGAACACTCTGCATGGATGCTCATGTTGCCTTTTCATTGCACTGTAGACACGGCCAGCTGTCCCAATCTTACAGCCCACACCTCCTGCCACTTGGGTTAGATGAGTGTATTTGCTCCTCAGCTCTCCCTATTATTGCTGATCATCCAATCTTCGTCTCCTTGCCATTTGCAGCTTCCTCCAGCTCCCATCTGATTCCCTGGCTATTAATTTGCAGCGCTTTCTGTTTAGTAAGGAGGGTGAGTCATAGAGCAGTGTGATGTTGGAGGGGGGAGTGGTTTTTGATGCGGTAGATATTTCAGGGACGAAGCAGTGGAGATGTAGACCTGCCATTAGACTTCGTGTTAGGCTGCAGTGTGGAACCCTTCTCCTCGCCTCCATGCCTTTGTTTGGCCAAATCTGCCCCCCCTCCTCTCCCTTCTCCTTCCATCCTCTCCCGTATCCTTCCATTCTATCCCTTCTCCTTCCATCCTCTCCCGTATCCTTCCATCCTCTCCCTTCTCCTTCCATCCTCTCCCTTCTCCATCCCTCCTCTACCTTCTCCTTCCATCCTATCCCTTCTCCTTCCATCCTCTCCCTTCTCCTTCCATCCTCTCACTTATCCTTCCATCCTATCCCTTCTCCTTCCATCCTCTCCAGTATCCTTCAATCCTATCCCTTCTCCTTCCATCCTATCCCTTCTCCTTCCACCCTCTCCCGTATCCTTCCATCCTCTCCCTTCTCCATCCATCCTCTACCTTCTCCATCTCTCCTCTACCTTCTCCTTCTATCCTCTACCTTCTCCATCCCTCCCCTACCTTCTCCATCCCTCCTCTACCTTCTCCATCCATCCTCTACCTTCTCCATCCCTCCTCTACCTTCTCCGTCTATCCTCTACCTTCTCCATCCCTCTTCTACCTTCTCCATCCCTCCTCTACCTTATCCATCCATCCTCTACCTTCTCCATCCCTCCTCTCTCTTCTCCATCCCTCTACTGTCTATGGAGAAGGAGCAGCACATCGGATGGTGTCTCCTGGAGACAACCTCCATCCTTGCGGTACCCTGCCGCCCGTGAAATGTCACGTTCCTCGGTGTCTAAGGGAGACAATGGTGTGGCCAGCAGCGTGGAGGAATGGAGCTGGAGCTTTCACGGATGATGCGGAAAGCCTTGGGGAAGTTTCCAGTAGTAGTCTTTGGGGAAGGTGGGGGGGACGTGATAGACACAGAGGGAGGTGGAGAGGAGGCTGGTCCTACAGGCTATATATAGAAGAAGTCAGCCTAAACCATAAGGAATGTTCACTTGACGGTCCCTCATGAATACTAATCAGCTTGGGCTTTCACAGTCTGCAGTTGTTAAAACAAATGAGACATCCTAGCAATCCTACCAAGTGACCTTATCAAAGTAAATTAATTAAGATTTTACGGAGCGCTCAGCCTTTGGTAGACGTGGCGGATCTTCTGTTCCTCAGAGTCCGGCACTGGCTGGAGGTGTCCATTCCATAAATAAATAACCAGCCAGGCTTGGGGTCGCAAACTAGATTGAAAATCCATGATCCGATCGGTTCTAATAAATGACTGCAGCATCCTAAACTGAGATAACTACAAAAGAATTCCCTAATCGTTTCCCTTCCCTTGGATACTGTTGTATCATTGCTTTTTTTTATTGCAGCTTTCATATATATAAGACCTTCACAGTACAAATCAGCCTTCACTCCAACAGATTGGTTGTCTTTTATGTCACCTTTGTAATAAAAGGGCACAGAGGGCTTTTGCTTCAGGCTCTTTAGAACAAGGGGCAATTGGGAGGCTTGCAAGGGCTTGAAGCTTGGATTATTATACTGTAGAGAAGTTCACAGTTCAGTTCTGAGGGGCCTAAAGTAATCCATACATGGTTCTTTTTCTTTTAATTAAAGTGGTTGTAAAGCTTCGTTTTTTTTTTTTTTTTTCAGACCATGCCTATACTTACCTACTCTGTGTGTGCAAGGGTTTTGTCCCCTGACTGTGCTCCAGGCCCCTCCTCTTCATTGAGTGCCCCCAGGGTAAGCAGCACTTGTGTGGGCTCCTGGGTCCCGCTGCTGCATCCATTGACACAGACAGCAGGACTCAGCCCGCCCCTGTGTCACTGGATTTAATTGACAGAAGCAGGAGCCAATCGTTCCCTCTGTTATCAATCTGTCCAATGAGTAGAGAGACAGCGGCAGGAGCCAATCTTTCCCTCTGTTATCAATCTGTCCAATGAGTAGAGAGACAGCGGCAGGAGCCAATCGTTCCCTCTGTTATCAATCTGTCCAATGAGTAGAGAGACAGTGGCAGGAGCCAATCGTTCCCTATGTTATCAATCTGTCCAAAGAGTAAAGAGACAGCGGCAGGAGCCAATCGTTCCCTCTGTTATCAATCTGTCCAATGAGTAGAGAGACAGCGGCAGGAGCCAATCGTTCCCTCTGTTATCAATCTGTCCAATGAGTAGAGAGACAGCGGCAGGAGCCAATCGTTCCCTCTGTTATCAATCTGTCCAATGAGTAGAGAGACAGCGGCAGGAGCCAATCGTTCCCTCTGTTATCAATCTGTCCAATGAGTAGAGAGACAGCGGCAGGAGCCAATCGTTCCCTCTGTTATCAATCAGTCCAATGAGTAGAGAGACAGCGGCAGGAGCCAATCGTTCCCTATGTTATCAATCTGTCCAAAGAGTAAAGAGACAGCGGCAGGAGCCAATCGTTCCCTCTGTTATCAATCTGTCCAATGAGTAGAGAGACAGCGGCAGGAGCCAATCGTTCCCTCTGTTATCAATCTGTCCAATGAGTAGAGAGACAGCGGCAGGAGCCAATCGTTCCCTCTGTTATCAATCCATCCAATGAGTAGGGAGACAGCGGCAGGAGCCAATCGCTCCCTCTGTTATCAATCTGTCCAATGAGTAGAGAGACAGCGGCAGGAGCCAATCATTCCCTCTGTTATCAATCTGTCCAATGAGTAGAGAGGCAGCGGCAGGAGCCAATATTTCCCTCTCTGTTATCAATCTGTCCAATGAGTAGAGAGACAGTGGGAGGAGCCAATCGTTCCCTCTGTTATCAATCTGTCCAATGAGTAGAGAGACAGCGGCAGAAGCCAATCGTTCCCTCTGTTATCAATCTGTCCAATAAGTAGAGAGACAGAGGCAGGAGCCGCTGCGCTTGTGCACTTAGCTGGATCCGATCAGGTAAGGAAAAAGGGGGGGGAGCAGCTGCAGCAAAGAAGGTTTTTCACCTTAAAGGAGTGGTAAAGGCAAAAGGTTTTTTATCTTCATGCATTTTATGCATGAACATAAAAAAAATACAGTTTTTGTGTAGCAGGCCCCCCAGCACCCCCCTAATACTTACCCAAACCCCTTCTCTATCCAGTGATATCCACAATTCCCTCAGCCACCTGGGACTCTCCTCCTGATTGGCTGGGGCACATTAGCTCCATGGCCATGGCTGTCAATCAAAGTTAGTTAGCCAATCAGGGGAGATAGAGTGGCGGGCCAGGGCAGGGCTCCATGTCTGAATGGTCACACGGAGCTGTGATTTGGTTTGGGTGCACCCATAGCAAGCTGCTGGTCTATGGGGGCACTCGTCAGGAGTGAGGGGCCAGGAGCAGCGAACAGGGACCCGATAAGAGGAGGATCTTTGCTGCTCTGTGCAAAACCACTGCAACAGGGCAGGTAAGTATGCCATGTTTGTTATTTATTTATTTATATTTATTTATTTATTTTAAAGTGAGACTTTACAATAACTTTAATGCATAGAACATTCTATCATACATTCTATGCATTAATGTGAAAAACCTTATTTCTGCAGCTATCCCCCAGAGCCACCCCCCCCCCTTTTTTCTTACCTGAACCCGATCCCATCCAGTGATGTGCACAAGCCCAGCAGGTCCAGCTGCTGACGCTCTCCTCATTAGACAGATTCCTAGCAGTGGGAGACATTGGCTCCTGCTGCTGTCAATCAAATCTATTGACCCAGGAGCGGGGGGTGGGGCCGAGTCCTGCTATCTGTGTCATTAGACACAACAGCGGAAATAGGGAGCGAGCCCGCGCAGATGCTCCCATGGAAAGTGGCTTTCCATGGGGCCACCTGATAAAGGGAAGGAGCGCCAATGGGGCACCCCAGAAGAGGAGGATCAGGGCTGCTCTGGGCAAAACCCTTGCACAGAGCAGGTAAGTATAATATGTTTGTTATTATTATTTCGAAAAAACTAAATTTACAACCCCTAACTAAACCCACAACAGTAAAATTAGTCTGTATATGCAGTAAAGCATCCTTGTTATACTCACTGGGGTTAATCCTCTGCATTGTTTAAAAAGGCTGCTTGATCTTGTATGCACAGATACTCCCCTTCTTCTACTGACTCCAAAACAGGTCTGGCTAACACAGAGTTACTGGAGTCAGGCTGCACATGCTCAGTTTGGTGTGTATTGCTACAGAGTTTTTTTTTTTTCTTGGGAGAGTGCATGTGATCAACACAGGGTCAATCATCATTGTCCAGACAGGGGTCCGGGATCCTGATAGGACAGCTCTGTGTGGTATGAAAATTCCTCCTACAATCTTAAACCGGGAACTGATAGTCACAAGACTGCTACATACTGCTGATGAGAAAAGGTATTTAGCAGTTTATATTTACTAAAATTATTGCATTTCCATGTTCTGTGTACTGTGGGAGACCAGATATAGTGAATGCAGGGTCCTGGGTTTAGTAACACCTTAAAGCGGAGGTCCACCCAAAAGTGGAACTTCCGCTCATCTGATTCCTCCTGATTCCTCCCCCCCTCCGGTGTCACATTTGGTACCTTTCAGGGGGGAAGGGTGTGCAGGTACCTGTATGATACAGGTATCTGCACCCACTTCCGGGACTAGACTCCCGCGGGAGTCACGCCCCTTCCCGCACTCCCCCCATGTCTCCTGGGAAACATACAGGTCACAGGAGATAGCGGGGACCATTTACGATGCGCAGCGCGACTCGCGCATGCGCAGTAGGGAAAAGGGAAGTGAAGCCGTAACGCTTCACTTCCTGATTTCCTCACCAAGAATGGTGGCGGCGGCAGCTGAGAGCCGAGCAATTGATCGGCTTCGGCTGCTGACATCGATGGACTCCAGGTAAGTGTCCATTTATTAAAAGTCAGCAGCTGCAGTATTGTAGCTGCTGGCTTTTAATATTTTTTTTTTAGGTGCACTCCCTCTTTAGAACCACTTAAAAAAAACTGAACCATTTCCCCTATCCACACAGATTTCCCCATCTTACCCGCTGTGATATTGTATTCCGACGGCGGGGAAACTCCCCCACTGTCAGAATACACAGATGAGCACCGCAGCCATTGGCCACAGCCACTGATTGAACAGCTTTAATCTGACAGGGGGGTTCAACAGAAGTCGGTAGATCAGTTTCTATTCCATTGCAATGGCCCCACATGGACTGAAATGTGGCCATTGTGAAATTTGGTTCAATTCATTACCTCAAAAGACAACGTGGGTGTACCCGGCTCCAGCTCCCAGCATTTATCCAACAGGGTGGTTGAGCAGAAGTCAATTGGGAGATCAATATATGTTCAAATGGCCACACGTGGATTTAAAATCAACCATTGTGAAATTTGGTTCAATCCATTACCCCAAAAGACAACATGAGTGTACCTGGCTCCCGCTTCCAGCATTTATCCAACAGGGTGGTTGAGCAGAAGTCACTTAGTAGATGAATTTTTGTTCAACTGCAATGGCCACACATGGATTGAAACCCAGCTTCTGTGAAATGTGGTTTGATCCAGTACCTCAAAAGACAATGTGGGCTTACCTGGCTCCAGCTCCCAGCATTTATCCAACGAGGTGGTTAAGCAGAAGTCAATTGGGAAATCAATTTCTGTTCAACTGCAATGGCCACACATGGATTGAAATTCAGCCGCTGTGAAATTTGACAACATGGGTGTACCTGGCTCTAGCACCCAGCAGAGATTTCCCTGCTTTGAGAATACACAGATTAGCGAGGAAGAACCTGGCCACAGCAGCTGAGTGAGCAGCTTTTATCCAACAGGACGGTTGAGCAGTAGTTGATCATTAGATCAACTTCTGTTAGGCCCCTTTCACACTGGGGCGGTGAGCCGCGGTGACGGTAAAGCAGCGCTATATTTAGCGCTGCTTTACCGTCGTTTTTACCGTGGTTTTCGGCCGCTCGCGGTGCGGTTTTACCCCCCGCGAGCGGCCGAAAAAGGGTTAAACACACCCCCGCAGAGCGCCGCCGTAGCGGCGCTTTGCGGCGGTATTGCCGCGGTTTTACCGCGGTCTCCCATTCTTTTCAATGGGAAGGAGCGGTATAGGAGCGGTGAACACACCGCTCCTATCCCGCTCCAAAGATGCTGCTAGCAGGACTTTTTTTTTCATCCTGCTAGCGCACCGCTCCAGTGTGAAAGCCCGCCGGCTTTCACACTGGAGTGAATGGGGCAGGATTTTTTCATGCGGTGAACAGGCGCTATTTTTAGCGCTGCACCGCATGAAAAACGCCCCAGTGTGAAAGGGGCCTTAAACTGCAATGGCCACAAACAGATTAAAATGACCGCTGTGAGATTTGGTGTGCTCCATCACCCCGAAAAACATTGTGGGTGTACCTGGCTCCAGCCCCCAGCCCCCAGCGGAGATTCCCTTGGTATCAGAATACACAGATCAGTGCTGCAGACATTGGTCATAGCTGCTGATTGAGTATCTTTTATCCAACAGGGATTGAACAGTAGTCGACTGGTAGATCAACGTCTGTGCAACTGCAGTGGCTGCACATAGATTAAAATCCAGCTGGTCCAAACATCAGTTCAATCCATCATCCCGAAAGACAATGTGGGTGTACTTAGCTCCAGCCCCCTGCCTTTAGGACAATAGGACAAATAGATATTTTTTTTATTTATTCTGTTGTGCTGCAGAGAATCAGTTCTTCCCCTAGGTGAGAAGTGTGTGCAGATGTGATAAATGGTTCTGTCAGTCTTGGTGACCTGGCAGAGACCTTCGGCACTTCTGCACATGTACAGGTTTCCATGCGCAACTGCGGAAGGATTGTGCAGTGAAGGAGGTTTTTCTTGCACATGTGTGAGTGCAAATGCGCTGCAGATCTCGGTTCTGAAGGCTGAGCAGAGCCCTTTAGGAAACCAGTGTATGTGCCAGGCTATTGAAAATGGAGACGCTGTTGGAGGGGCTGGGGCTAAAATCAAAGGGAATTCAATATCTCTTTAACTGGGCCTTAACGCTAGGAAGCAAGATGGACTTTGCGATCACATGATTACTGTGATTGGCTATTACAGTGGTCACATGATTAGGAGTCTGTCCTGCCAGCTCTGGATTCTAAACTGGAAGAGAAGGCTCAGTCACTGTGCAGGGAGCGTGCAGTGAAAATGCTCACATCACAGAAACCTCAGCCCCTCATGCAAATTAAGCCCCACCCTCCCTGCCACCGTTGCACATATGCTTTATGTGGTTAAAGCTGAGTTTAGTGGAATAAATAAAAAAATTAAAACACATCACCAGGGATGGTACTACGATAAATGAAGGGTGTCCTAGGTGTTGTTGGCTGCTGTGTTTGATTAAAAATCTGAAGTTCCCAGATACCTCTTCAGAGGAGATCTTCCAGTGCTGCAGGAGTTAATATGAGCAGCTGCACCTTTGACAGACAGGGAAAGAAATATCACCGCTCCAGGCAGGTCAGTTAGGAATGAACCTCTCCTCTAAATTGGAAGATACAGGTGCTGGCAATGCATCTAGCAATAGATATGAGAAAGGTCCTGGACAGCCACACTCAAGAAAATGTGTGGCCTTTATTCAGTAAAAAGTAAAAAAATACATGCCACAGCAAAACGGACATAAGAGCTGACGCGTTTCACACTACAAAAAGTGCTTAATCATAGCTATGATTAAGCACTGTTTGTAGTGTGAAACGTGTCAGCTCTTCTGTCTGTTCTGCTGTGGCATGTATTTTTTGACTTTTTACTGAATAAAGGCAACACATTTTCTTGAGTGCGGCTGTCCAGGACTTTTCTCATATCTATTACCTTTGACAGACACTCGTCAAAAGCTGACTATGTCCGCCCTTTACACCCTGATAATATAGCTTCTATGAATGGGGCACAAGGGCAGCATTTGAATGCCTATCACAGGTACAGCTACAGCACTGGGAGATCACAGCCACAGGGGTATCTGGGGCAGATTCTAACTAAATGCAACAGCCAAACGGGAAACACTTCATTCATGGTAAGTACCATAGCCGCTGGTATGAGAAAATGATCTAAGTGGACATTTTACTTACCTATAGCCACAGTCACGTGATGATCCTTCTCTCTGTTGCTGTTTACAACCTGGGGTCCTTCTTCAGGTTCCAAATCACTGCCTGCATTATGTGGACACTTCATATTGGTGGAGGTGACAATTCCAGTGGCCAGGTACTCTCTCGTAGGCTCCAGAGGCAGGAGAACTCATGAGGGAGGTGAGGGGCCCAGTGCCCAATAAGATAATAAGTGGAGAAAAAATGTCTGGTCCCCAGGACAGGATATCAGCTTGGCTCTTAAAGGACATTTTGAATCTGATCCATTGCACTGCAGCATGAGTTAGGGGGGGGGGGGGGATGTTTAGAAGCAAGACTAAGAAGAAAGTTAATTGAGGCACTATTTAAAGTAATTTTTTGCTTAGCTTTAAATGTAGTGACTGCCTTAGTTTTCTTTTATAGGCTTATTTTCACCTGGTGATCCATATAGCAACACATTTCATGATTTAGGGTGTCTTCACTCTGGATGGAGGAGTAACAGGTACACCTTTGGACAACAGCATTGGCACCTTGGGGAGAAGGTAGTGTTAAATATACTAAGGGCTCTTTCACAGTTGGTTTGGACTCTGAGGAGCGTTCCTCATTCACAGCATTTGACAGACTGTGAGGAGGAATTGAGTCAGTCTCCTCAACGCCTGAAAATCTCCGGAACCCCTCACTAGCGTACTTCAACATGCATTTCACGCAGTTGTGGGGCACTTGTAGAGCACCCCTATTCACTTGAATGGGTTGTGTTTGATGGAAGTAAAAACAGGGAGTCTCATTCCTCCTACGGCCATGAAGTAAAGTACCATGACCACGGCATATGTACACCCCGACCACTGCCTCTGCAGCTAAAGGGGGATCGGTTGGGGGTTTTACCACCCCTCAACCATTAGTTTGAATGAACCCTAACAGATTTAGTTCGACTTGACTAAAAAAATGAAAGCTAAACTCTAGCTAATACTTTTTTTTTAGTGGTTACAGGATAGTTTATTTTTCCCCTTTGAATTTTTTATTTTTACATAAATGAATAAAACCTGACCATTGTAAGCATCCCTGTCAGTATTAAATGACTTGCCACAACCCTCTAACTGCCACTCTTGCTTTGTATTTTTAAGGAAGTTGAGAAATAAACAGACTACTGGATCACCAGTTGAAAATAAAAACAAAAAAGATAAAAAAAAAATAATGCAGCCACTAAATCTCATCTCTCTAACTGACACTTTTCCGGGAAAGCTTGGCTTGTTAAACAGGGCCATAGATATATGTATTTTTTCCTAAGGGGGGGGGGGGGGGGTCAGCGATCTCAAATTCTTTCTCTCTCGAAAAATACCAAGCAAAAAGTTGTTGTTCACACGCGTAGTAGAGCTGAACAATAAATCGTTAAAACATTGTGATCTCCATTCAACCCCTCTGACAATCTCTGCAGAGTTTGCTGATTCTTTCATATAACAAGTGGAGAGACTTATATGCTCACTCAGCTGTCAAAAGAAAACATCCGGGCAGTCTGCCAAGTTTTTATAATGAAACATTGTAACTAACTCTTGCTTCTTAGATCAAAGGGCTAAACTTCTGTGTGAAAAAAAAATGCAGGCAGTCTGCCAAGATTTTAAACAACTGTAAATGCAGGAAGTTTTAACCACTTAAAGTCTAAATCTTTTTCTGACACTTGTTTCTTAAGTTAAAATCAATATTTTTTGCTAGAAAATTACTTGGAACCCCCAAACATTATATATGTTTTAGCAGACACCCTAGGGAATAAAATGGCAATTTCTGCAATATTGTATGTCACACTGTATTTGCCCAGTGGTCTTTCAAACGCAATTTTTTGGGGAAAAAATACACTTCAATGAATAATAATAATAATAAAAAAAACGAAACAGTAAAGTTAGCCCCATTTTTTTTTTTTTTAATGTGAAAGATGATGTTACACTGCGAGAATCGTGATCTATCTATCTCTAATTGTGATTCTCATTTTAGCCATAATTGTGCAGCTCTAACGCATAGTTGGGGATCAGTGAAACACAGTGATTGGGCTGCAGTTTTACTGCCCCTTACCACTCCCCCTTCACCTGCAGAGGCAGCGCCTGGAGGTTTTACCATGCTTCAGCCACGATGCTTTGCTTCCCAGTTGTGGCAGGAATTATACCCCCTGTCACATTCAATACTGCCTGCCAAGCATGATCTATTCAAGTGAATGTGGCCACTCTGTAACCACCCAACAATCAGGTGAAATGTCCATGGTTGCGGCGTTTGTGGTGCGGCATTCAGGGGGTTAAATCAGACAGTGAGGAAGTGAGACATTACCACTTCACCACTTGTAAAATGCCTCTTAAAAACAATCCAAGTGCGGATCACGTTTCAAACAAGCTGCAATTCCTGCCATTAGCGTGAACAAGCCCAAAAACCTTACTGTGCAACCTGAGTACTGTAAAGAGTACCATAATGTGGTAGGCAGTGCAACCACAGCTTTTTTTTTTCTTTTTTTGATATATGCCCCATTCAGATTAAGGCCACTATCACACTAAGGCATTTTACAGGCAATTTTGTGCTAAAAATAGTGCCTGGAAAGCACCTGTAAACTGCCTCTTCTGCAGCCCCAGTGTGAAAGCCCGAGTGCTTTCACACTGGGGGGATGCACTTGTGGGATGGGAAAAAAAGTCTTGCAAGCCACATCTTTGGGGTTGTGCGGGAGCGCTGTATTTAGCACTCCTAAACCGCTCCTGCCTTTGAAACCAATGTCCAGCGCTGCTGAAGTGCCTGCAAAGCACTTCGGCAGCGGCGCTTTGTGGGTGCTTTTAACCCATTTTCGGCCACCAGCGAAAAGCTCTGCTAAAATTACAGTAAAGTGCCGCTAAAATTTGCAACGCTTTACACCTAATGTGGCCAGTGCCTCAGTATGAAAGTGCCCTAAAGCAATTAAAAGCAGTAGATTACTTGTCTCTATAAGAAACAATACTGGGCTAACTTTGATATCACTGTCCTGAACAGCCAGGGTCTCAGCTCGTACCCAACACTTTTGGGTGTGCTGTGTCCCTGGCTTTGGTTTCACCCATTAGGTAATACCTCATTATAGGGCACTGTGGTGATATGTTGACTGATAGGTGGAATGTAGCAGCGGAAATGCCAAAGATTCTTCAGCGGAGTAAAGTACTAATTAGATCTGAATAATCACCCAATGACCCATCTTTATTTGCAGGCTGCTTCTTCTTAAATCAACTGTAACATTTTATTAGTTTCCACCTAACTTGCAGAACATATAAATTCTGATACACTCACACCCTTTCTGCCATTTTTTACATTTTATTGTAAAGATGAAATCTTATTTGTTACCAGTAGTGGGTGAAATTTGGTGACTTTTCTGTGGGTGCAATTATTTCTAAAAGTAATCGTACACTCGATTATTAATATTGGGCCTGATTTAATGAAAGTGAAAAGTCATGCAAAGTACAAAAAAAAAGGACAAAAACACATCCAAACTTGAGCAGGGAATATAAAAATAGAGGTTCCCTTACCTGTAATTTAATGTACACAGGTTGACCTTTTTTACATTCAACCCTACTTCGCACTTTTATATATATGACAGCCTCAGATAAAAGCTGAGTTTGAATATGACACCGAGGAGACCTTTTTATTGTCAATGGTAATGTTGTTGTCTTGGCCTATCAGCACATAGGTGTGCGAGCATGTATTTAAACTGGTCGCTCTGTATGTAGCTTCTGACAGGCTGCGCAAAGAGCCCCGTATCTCTGGAACCATAGGTCATAGGAGCCCCAAATTCGACCAGTGGTGGGGTAGGACTTCAGCGACCTTCGTCAAGCTATTACCCTCAATTGTTTTTTTTTATGTTCATGGCTATGCCTCATCTGCCCCCCCCCCCCCGACTGCACAGCCCTGACTTTTATATAATATGTCTACTTATGCCACTTATAATCATTCTCATATCAAGCTATTTATTTTTATATAATATTTCTATCGTTTTATAGGAATTCTACTCAAGCCTACTATGATTGTTAATTGGGTGAATTAATCATTTGCTTGAGGGCGATAGCTTCTGATTTTGATGTCATGAAGCTTATCAAAATCCTTTAATAAGGGATCATGATAATCTACTCTATATTTGAAACAACTGACCAGACAGAATGCACACTGTTTGATGTTATGCTTCATGTGCAATGATGTCTCAGAGAATACAGAAGATAATTTGTTAAAATTATATGTCTTAAAGCAAACCGTTTCTCCTTGATGTGTAACTAAAGGCACAACTTTGTTTTAAAGTTTTGTATAGGACGAAGAGGGATTCAACTATCTGTCATTTTTTCTATTGCTATCTTTGCCCCTGTTAGGGAAATTCACCCTCTCTGTTTGTCCTGTTTACCATCATCACCAAGAGTAAAAATACAAGATACCAGTTCCAGAATAGAGTGGAGATTTCCAACAAGAACACTAGTTCTGGTGATCTTGGGGACAACAAGGGATGCACTTACTTTGGAGGTATTTCCTCTCACTTCCCATTTTGGCTATTGCACAGGAAGTGAAGAGAAATCTCCCAAATGGGACAAAGGTGGTAAAAAATAAACAGGGGTTATAACCTCCCCTTTCTCTATCCAAATATAAAAAATGTTTTGCCTTCCATTCTACTTTTTTTCTCCCCAGAAACAGAGGTCCACTTTTCCTTAGTTCCAATGTTGCTCCATTCAGTTGCCAAGCGTCCGCCAGTTTATGTTTTGCTGTGCAATTGTGGAAATTTCAATTTTCTTCCTGTCCCAGTGACACAACAGGAGGTTAAGGAAAATCTCCTGGAATGAGTTGAATTCCCCATACACATGATCGGACTTTCCGTGGAATTTTGTTCGAAGGTTGTTGGCTCCAACTTGTCTTGCAAATGTTGGCCAACAATTATAAACAGAGTGACGTACAAGACGTATGGCAAGCCGATAAAAAGGAAGTTCAATAGTCATGCGCCACCCTTTGAGCTACTTCTGCTAATGTTGTGTTTGGTGAACATTGATTCCGAGCATGCGTGTTTGTACTTTGGACTTTTGTACATACGATCAGAAAGTCCGACAACACACATTCGTTGGCGGAAAAATTGTTGCCGGGAGCTCCATGAGTAGGATCGTGGGTCCTGCGGACTCGATGTCCGTGGAGATACCCGCGATCATCTCATGGAGAGGAAGAACGGGGAGATGCTAATGTAAAGAAGCATCTCCCCGTTCTGCCTAGTGACAGTGTCACCGATCGCTGCTCCCTGTAATCGGAAGCTATGATCAGTGATGTGTCATTTGTAGCCATGTCCCCTAACAGTTAGAATCACTCCCTAGGATACACTTAACCCCTTCCTAGCCAGCTAGTGGTTAACCCCTTCACTGCCAGTGTCATTTTTACAGTAATCAGTGCGATTTTATAGCACTGATCGCTGTAAAAATGTCAATGGTCCCAAAAATCTGTCAAAAATGTCCAATGTGTCCGCCATAATGTCGCAGTCATGATAAAAATCGCAGTTACCATTACAAGTAAAAAAACAATTATTAATAAAAATGCATAAAACTAACCCCTATTTTGTAGACGCTATAACTTTTGCGCAAACCAATCAATATACACTTATTGCATTTTTTTTTTTACCAAAAATATGTAGAAGACTTTTTTATATAATTTTTATAGATTTTTTGAGGATATTTATTATAGCAAAAGGTTAAAAAAATATTTTTTTTTCAAAATTGTCGCTCTATTTTTGTTTATAGAGCAAAAAAATAAAAACCGCAGAGGTGATAAAATACCACCAAAAGAAAGCTCTATTTGTGGTAAAAAAAGGATGTCAATTTTGTTTGGGAGCCACGTCCCTCGACTGCACAATTGTCAGTTAAAGCGACGCAGTGCTGAATCGCAAAAAGTGCTCTGGTCTTTGGCCAGCCAAATGGTCCGGGGCTGAAGTGGTTAATATAGTCACTACAGAAACTTGACTCAATGAGCTGTGAAAAATATGTTCCATGCCTGAGCCATGCCCTCTGCTGACTGGGCCCATTATGACATGAATTTCTGATTAGCTGAAACATTTATGGCAGCATAGCCATGCAGTGCAGGGACTTCACTGAAAAGTAGTGATATCTGAATCATTTTCACAGAGGCACAGTGCTCTCCAAGAATGTACTAAGGGAGCTAGATTCAAATGGCTTAAAGTGACACTAAACAATATTCTTATTCTCCAAAAAACAAGCCATACACATCCATCCACTATTTAATGGCCCTGCAATCTACTTTTAATTAAATTGTTTCTTACCAAATTTGTATCTGCCACCTTGTAATGTCCTCTGTGAGCACCTGAAAATTTTTTCTTCCCTTTCACTTCTTTTTGTTTTCTGTGAGCAGTGCACATTGGTTGTGGTCAGTTGCACCACTGCATGCACATTACATATCTCGGATGCTAACAAGAGAGGGTATCTATATTTATAATACAGCAGGACCATGGAGAAGTAGTAGACGGTAGCCACATTTTAACAGGAAGTCAGATTACAGCAGCAAAACTAAAAGGAACATTTGGAGGAGGCTGAGAGCAACAGAAGGTACTTTTTTTATGTTAAGAATACATACTTGAATGCAGCATCTGCATTTCAGTACTCCGACTAGTTAAAACATGAGCAGATGGGTGACCATGTCCTTCCTGTCTAAATATTTCTTAACCACTTGCTTACTGGGCTCCTAAACCCCCCTCCTGCCGAGACCAATTTTCAGGTTTTAGCACTGTCACTCTTTGAATGACAATTGCGTGGTTATACAACACTGTACCCAAATTACATTTTTATCTCCCTCCCCCCCCCCACAAATAGAGCTTTCTTTTGTTAGTATTTGATCACCTCTGAGTTTTTTTTTTTTTTTTTTTAAAAGACAGAATAAAAAAACAAAAACATACAAAACCGTTTTATATTTTGTTAATAAATATTGCAAACAGGTAATTTTTTCTCCTTCATTGATGTATGCTGATGAGGCTACACTGATGGGTACTGATAGGCTGCACTGATGAGGACTGATAGGCTGCATTGATGGGCACCAATAGGCTGCATTGACGGGCACTGATAAGGCGACACTGATGGACACTGATAAGGCGACACTGATGGGCACTAATAGGCGGCACTGGTGGGCAGTGATGAGGTGGCACTGGTGGGCACTGATGGGTGGCATTGATGGGTGGCACAGATGGGCAGCACTGAAGGGCATTGATAGGTGGCACTGAAGGGCACTAATAGGTAGCACTGATAGCTGGCACTGATGAGGCACCATTGGTGGGCATTGATAGGTGGCACTCGTGGCCATTGATAGGTGGCACTCGTGGCCATTGACAGGTGGCACTGATGTACTTGTGGGCACTGATTGATGGGCACGGTGGGCACTGTGGGCACTGATTGGTGGGCACTGTGGGCACATATGAGGCGGCTTCGCCTCTCCCTGCTCGGGATCAATGTCTCTTCAACAGGAGCCAGTGATCAGCTTTTTTTTCTCCTCGCGCTGTCAGCGTGAGAAGAAAAAAAAACAATTACCGATCCTCTGTTTACATCTAGTGATCAGCTGTCATTGGCTGACAGCTGATCACGTGGTAAGGGGTCGGGGTCGACCCCTTACTTGGATCTGTGATCACCCGAGTCTCATTGACTGCAGGGGGGGGGGGGGCGCAGCCAGCTTGCAAAAGGGGAGGACATCTATTGACGCCCTCCCGGCAAAGCAGATCCGCGCTGTAGCCATCATTCGGCTATAGCGCAAATCTGAAGGAGTTAAAGGGTAAGTTCACCTTTGTACACTTTTTTTTTTCCTACATTCAAGCTCCCCTATGCACCAAGACAAGAAAAGTATGTGACTGTAGATTTAATGGAAAGCTTTGATATTTTTGGAAAAAAAAGTACACAAATGCTATATTGGTGCATAGGGGAGCTGGAATTTAGAAAAAAAAAAAGTGTACAAAGTTGAACTTATCCTTTAATGGAAGACCTGCAAAAAATTCTGCAGGGGGAAATATAGGAGAAAAAGGAGTATGATTTCTTTGTGTGTTTTTAAACCAGTGTGTGGCTTGATTTTTCAATATGAAGTCTGAAATGAATCTACAGGGGTCTGAGAGTGGAAAATTGTATACTAACTGTTTTTTGCAATGTACTGTAGCTAACAGTAACTGGTTCCGTTTTCTGGATAACAAGCAAAGTTTTTAGATGTGTGTCTAAATGAGCACAAAAATGTTCCAAACTCAAAATTAGAGCTGAAGTCTAGGCAGATATAGAAGATATAAATAAACACGGCTCTGTAATCATTAATAGATCGTTAAATGTATTTTTTTAATTTAAGTAGTGTTAGTATCTGAATTTGATGAGATATCAGCTTCTCGCAGTGCCTTTATATCTGGAGTGTGAGATGAAGAATCAGTACAAAGGATATAAATGAGTTCATGTGCTGACAAGAAGTATGTTGATAGAAACAGAAAGCAGAGTGACAGAGAGTTGTGCTCATCACAGTGCAGATTGAGGACATCTAACAGCAGAATAAAATACTGTAAGAGAAACCTCTAGGTTAAAGCTAAATATTGCACCAAAAAAAAAAAAAAACTGTTTTTATTATTTCATATCTTGATGGGTTTTTCATTTGATCATTTTATTTTTGGCTGTAGTTCTGCTATATTATGCACGTTGTACAATCTCAATGCTCATAATGTAGGGCTGAGATATAAGGTCAGAAGGATGGTGCCACAGCTGTCCACTTGAGAAGATTTCTTGTCTCACCTTATGAGTCATTCCCACTCTCTCCTATAATGCCACCTCCTTTTAGTCACCCTGAGGCATTTCCTAGGACATGTTTTTAAATTCTGCATAATGACATCAGCACCTGGCCTTGATAATGATTCCCAGTGATGGGGCGAGGGTGTTTGTTATTTGTACCCTAGTTGTACCCTAACTTACCCACACTTCCTGCACCTCAGTTTAGCTTAACTTTCATCACAGAGACAAGACCTCAGAAATACATTTTCAACTCACATAACAAAAGACTGGAAAAACATCCTTTGTACCTCACTTACCTGAAGTAAAACTATATTGTATCCAATGTATGTGTCTTATTGAAGAGTTATGCCGCGTACACACAAGCAGACTTTTCAACGGACTTGGTCCAGTGGACTATCCAACGGACTTTGCAGCGGAGGTCCACCGGACTTTCAAATGAACGGACTTGCCCACACACGATCACTCCAAAAGTCAGATGGATTCGAGCGTGATGATGTACGACCGGACTAGAATAAGGAAGTTCATAGCCAGTAGCCAATAGCTGCCCTAGCGTCATTTTTTGTCCGTTGGACTAGCACACAGACGAGCGGATTTTTCGACCGAACTCGAGTCCGTCGGAAAGATTTGAAACATGTTTTATTTCTAGGTCTGTCAGACTTTTGGAAATGAAAAGTCCGCTTGAGCCCACACACAATCGAATTGGCCCGACGGAAACCGGTCCGCCGGACCTAGTCCGTTGAAAAGTCCGATCGTGTGTACTCAGCATTAAAGTGTTACTAAAGTCATATATATTTGGCTCCTGCTGCTGCTCGAATGCAGTGAAGAGAGGAAAAAAGGGGAGAATAGATGCAGCCGTGGACAGCGCTGATCTCTTCTCCCCTCTCTTCCTCTTCACACAGGGGAAGGAAGGCACAGAGAAACTGAAAACATTTTTTTACCTTAATGCAAACAATGCATTAAGGTAAAAAACGTTTTTAGGTTTAGTAACATTTTAAGCTTCTTGTGGATTCTGTTAAGTCACGCAAATGGTAATACTTTCCCTACAGACTGGGATCTAACTAGGTATAAAATTGTACAAAGCAGTATTTGAAACAGTAAGAGGATAGATTTCTAAAGCCTCTTGTTGAACTGCACTAGAATCCTTGAACCTTTGTTGTTGGCAGTTCCCAGGTCAGGCAAACTAGATGGCTTGTTCACCCAACCAAACGCACTGCTGCTACTAAATGACAGCTTCCTGCTGTGTAGGCTGTAAATGTTAAAAGTTACCAAGACCCATGAAGTTACCAGTGTCCTAGAAAACTAGTGTCCTAGAAAACAAGGATCCCTGCTAGTTGTCTGCTAGCTAGTTTCAAGATTGTAAACAAACCAATGGGTGCATCATTGGCTAAATATGGTCAATACCATATTTAGTCAATGATGTCAGTTAGCATAACCCGCCAGCTTGTTGATATTCAGCTGCTGGCTCAGTGAGCTGTCAGTTGCAGCAGTATATAGTCAATGATGCCACCCTCCCCATCCCTATCTCTTTGCTGAGCTGTGGTCAGGGGTTCTCAGCTATGTAGGAAAATGGGACTTTATGACATCAGTGCGGATTAAGGAAGCAGCTGGCACGCACCCTTAGCAACCATTGCCATCACCCGGCCCATTCACTTACATGGTGGGGGTTTTCTAACCATGAAAATCTATAGACCAGGTGATGTCAGTGGTTGCAAAGGATGCAGCGGGTGCATGTACAACCAGCTTCCTTAGCAACCATTTGACAGCAGGAAGCTGTAATGTTAATTCATGTCAAACACCTTAAACACTCTTTTCCCTAATTGTCAACAAATTATTGTAAACTACGGAGCTATTATATCATGTGTCAGTGCCCAAGCACAAATTAATAAAGTGACTAGGCCCACAGCCTTCAGAATTTGTCAAGAGCTGTTCATGTTGGTTTCCCAATTGTAGATCGAGATTTGGCAGTCCAGAAGCTATAGAAGATGTTCAAATAGTTGGAAGATAACCCGTCAAGATACCTGGTAAGGATAATCAGACATTTCCCTGAAATAAGTACTATTTCTTGTGAACTACAACTCAGTACAACTGAACTACAAAGCAAATCCGCATCTAGGCTTAGACATTACTCACAATGTAAAGCTAAATGTTTAAAATCTGCCATACAACATGAACTAATTGTCAACCATGGGTAAAGGTACAAGAACAATCACGTTTCTTTTTCACCATTTCTGCATTTCCTGGAATTTCATCAGGAATATCCCAGAAAATTAATGGATCGAAGTTTCTTATACAGTGAGTCCAGCACCCAGTGTCCAACTTTCTCCAACAAGAAATATGCTCCCAACAATTTCACAAGTGGTAATGGTCCTGTGTCTATGAAAAATAAAAATATGCTACCTAGCCCTGACAAAAGCCCTGAGAAGGGCGTTCAGGGTGAGGAGAAAAAAAATCCTACCACCAGTGTTTAAATTATAAGAAATCAAATCATGTAATCTTAAGGAAAGAATTGGATTCCAGAAAAAAACCTGGATTGGTGCAGGGGGAGGATGAATGCTTGCGGGAGGGAGAGGAGGAGAAACAGGCATTCAGCAGCTTCAGGAGGATAAATGGAGAGATTTATTCCTCTATATGCAGCTGCCCCGCTGCTCCTCATATCCAACTTCCTTCTGCTGCCCCTTCTGCTGCCCAGTGTACAAATGTTTCATCCATTTCATCCAGCACTCTTCCAGATTCCTCCTCTTTAGATCATGATAGGGAAAGTCAGCAGCTACAAAAACTGTGCTGCTGATTTTTAAAAAACAGAAAATCACCTGTCCAGATGGATCCAGATCTGTCCTTACCCAGGCCTTCTTGCATCTTAACAGATGGCTTCTCACTGCACATGTGCCCAGTGAATGGTCACCTAGGTGATCCAAACAAAAGTGGGAGCGAATACCTGACAAAATTCAGGACCCACCCCCCAAAAAAAAATTCCAAATATGGCAAAGGGGCGAGGAGCTAGAGCGAAACATACCCTTTAAATGGCTAGAACTATGGTGCCTATGCCCAAAGGACTAGATTAGGTTGGGTCAGTGCCCGGACAAGGTCATCCAGCACCCAGGGCAACCATGCCAAACTGTGCCCCCACCCCACCCCCTTTAATTATATGCAAGCTTTTGGGATCCTAAACTGAGCAGTCACTCAACTGTCAAAATCATTGCGCAACTTCTGATGTGTTAGTCTGGAGTGAGCAGTAATGTCTTGGGACATTCCTTCTGTGTTCTCTGGCTCTGCTGGTCTTCTTGTGCCAAAGCCCAAAAAAAAGGCATAACGCACATCACATCACAGTTCAGTATGTAGTTGCAGAGGATAGGGAGAACCAATCTGTTGTTTATGTCAGATTATTTACTGTAGCTATTTAGTAGCTAATCTGTTAGCTACTATAGCAATGGAAAAAAGAAACGTTTTCTGCTTTAACACTAGGCAAGTTACTATTTGTACTTTTTTTTAAATAATAAAATAAGTAACAGTTTGTTAGAGTAGATTCACAAGAGGTATGGTAGGACTGTGTTGGGTGGCCATTCCAGCACAGTCCTACCACAAGTCAAGGTTAAATGCCTTGTCCCCTATCCGGCCAGTTTACACCTCTGTGTTGTGGTGTGCGCTGAAAAGGTACTGCAGGCCCTATTCTTTTTTTCAGCACAGTGCAAGGTAATCTACTGCCTCACATCACATGTGGCTGATAGAACTTAATGAAATGTCATTCTGTGACATTTCAGCAGTTTGTTAAAAAAAATAAAAAACGAATAGCGCACTGCAATTGGCGGCACTGCTGTCATCCCATTGTATGTCCTAATGTAGCTGCTAGTGTAAATTTACCCTAAAAGCTTTTATGTTTCTATTTTTATAATCTCTTTTCTTTTTTCTTTTTTAGGTTTATGGATACATGTGTGCTTTTTAGCAATTATATTCATAGTTTTGATCTCTGAAGTGAGTACAGTGGGGAGTTACCATTGTCCTCACTTCAGCTTTCTACAATCCTTCAAGCCCATTCATACATAATCAATGTATCTGAAGGTATTCAAAGCCTTTCATTCCCTCAGATGCTGCTGTCAGATTGGGGCAGAATTGCGAACAGTGCTGCTAACTTCTATATATGGGTGCACTGTCAGATCGGCTCCTGGTTCTCTCCTCTATTCCTGTACACTTCAGTATTCAGCTGTGCTCTCTCTTCCTCGCCTCATTCCTGCCAGTGCAGCACTCCTGTATGTCTTTGTACACCACTGACAGATTGGTAATGCAGGAGTGATGCATTGGCGAGAAGGGGTGGGGGGGAGCACAGCCCACACCAACTCCTGGCTCTTTCTTCTTCACTTTATCACTCCCAGTGGTGGAGGTTCTTCAGGAATATACATAGATGTATTGAAGGAGCTAGGTTTAGAGGGCCATAAACACACGGTTTTGTTTTGTAAGTTGTGGTTGGAGTTCTTAAAGTGTCAGTTTTATTACCCATCTTTGTAACCAAGTGTAACTATGTTAATTGTCAACCTACAGTATATATAGTGCAATCTGATAAATTAAGTTATGTACCTTCATCCCCCCATAATACAATCCACAATACATCAAAGGTGGCCATGGGACTTTATATGAGGTAAAAAGACAACAGGATAAATTAATAAAATATTTTTATTTTATAAAAATGTATTAATAAAAACTTAATTGTGACAACTTCATATAGATGTTGTGTGAATAAGGTCCTAAATGGCTAAGCAGAAGGGTGCAGTACCCTGAAACATTTCATTATTGACTGGGAGTGGATTAAATCAATAACTATGAGGAGCTAATGTGTTATGTCCCATACACGCGATCAGATTTTCCGATGACAAATGTTGGATGTGAGCTTGTTGTCGGAAAGTCCGACCGTCTGTATGCTCCATCAAACATTTGCTGTCAGATTTCCACCCACAAATGTTTGAGAGCAGGTTCTCAAATTTTCCGCCAACAAAACTTTTCAGAAAGTCCGACTGTGTGTACACAAGTCCTTCACATAAAAGTTCACGCATGCTCGGAATCAAGCAGAAGACTGGCTATTGAACTTCCTTTTTCTCGGCTCGTCTTGTATGTCACCGCGTTCTCACGTTCGGAATTTTTGGCCAACATTTGTGTGACCGTGTGTATGCAAGACAAGCTTAAGCCAATATCCTTTGGAAAAAAATCCACGGTTTTGTTGTCGGAAAATCCGATCGTGTGTACGGGGCATTAGAGTTTCTGGAGGATGGACTAAAGTTGATATGCACTTTAAATAATTGTATGCTAGCAAACAATTTCAGCCTGATTTACTGAAAAGGAACAAATATGTAAAAAAAATGAGTCTGAGTGTGAGTTTTCATCTGATTCAATATTTTTTTTTGTACATACCAAAATAATATGAAGGTTGCAAATAATTTTTTTCACAATTAAATTTTATTAGAAAAAAAAAGTTTAACAAATTACAGTACTTTGATCATGAGGGGAATACAGAATATTAATAAAAAAACAACTTGTTATTAAGCATACCAGCTTAAAATCACAGCCAGAACAGAATATTTAGCAAACCGTAGGTTTGAATATACATAAAACCCACATATTTCAACAAAATCATGGTAAACATCCAATAAGCAAGCAAGACATTCAGCTTCTTGTATATCTGAAACAAAAGCAAAAATAACACAGTAGCCTGCTGAGTGAGTATGCCATATAAGCAACTACTACTTTATCTTAGCCCAAAATCAAATTGAATAAACTTAAAGGGGTTGTAAAGTCAGAAGGTTTTTTTACATTGATGAATTCTAAATATTAAGATAAAAAGTCTTCTATGTGCAGTAGCCACCTCAGCACCCCCATAATACTTACCTGAGCCCCATCTCTGTCCAACAATGTCCACATGTGACTTGGCTGTCCAGAACTCTCCATCCTGATTGGCTGAGACACAGCAGTGGAGTCATTGGCTCCTGCTGCTGTCAATCAAAGTTAGCCAATTGGGAGAGAGAGGGGCGGGCCTGAACCAGGGCTCCACGTCTGAATAGACACAGGCTGGGTGCCTCCATAGCAATCTGCTTGCTGTGGAGGCACTTGACAGAAGGGAGGGGCCAGGAGAGCCAAAGAGGGACCCGAGTAGAGGAGGATCTTGGCTGCTCTGTGCAAAACCATTACACAGGACAGGCAAGTATAACATGTTTGTTATTTTTATGGACAAAAAAAACAAGACTTTACAATCACTTTAAGCTAGTAGGGGATAAATAACCCCTATATAATAAAGCATCTCAGCATATTAAATAAGTGCTGGGAGTAAAGTACAATGTTCAAAGAGATATAGAAAAAATAAATAAGAAAAAAGCTAGGATTAGAGTCTGAGTTGTAGCTGGTCACCGGATAGGGAGCTATATTGGAAACAATATATAAATATCATGTGTTTGCTTATATCCTGTTCTCCAAGCTATAATAGACATAATAATGGATAAAGAGAAAAAATACCAAACTAAGATTAATATTAGTCACCCTTGCAGCTCATGTTTTGTGAAATCTAGGCACAGAGTCATGTGCAATAGCTATGGTCCTCCCCATTTCATAAATGTCACCCACTTTCCAGAGCCAGTCTTTAATAGATGGAACCAAGGTGGATTTCAAATTGGGGAGGATTAATTATTTTGCCACATTCAGAAAGTGTTTATTTAAAGAGTGCTTGTACTTTTTCGGTGGGCATGAACTGATATGGAGAAGACAGCACTCGGAGTTAAGGTGGATTTTTTTATCCGTAAGGCGAAAAGTCAGTTCACAAACTCACTGCCAATACTGAGCGATAAGAAGGCAAACCAAATGTGTAAGATTGTTCTCCTATCTTTCCTATCTTTCCTACAACTCCAACAGGTGTCAGAGGTCTGAGGGTACCATTTTTTGAGCTTATCAGGCATTGATTACTAATGTGTGAGGAGCTTATAATAGGTTTTCTGAACCTGTGTGCTAAGTGAGCACTTATGGGCTAAGATACATGCCTTAGTCCACTGCCCACAAAGCTCTGAACCTGTCTGGAGGTTTGTGTGTACTCTGCTGTAGCCAGAATTATGATAAAAAAGTAACTTTATTAACTTCCTCAACCTTCAAAGTGATTCAAAGGCTATAAACAGAGAGGGGATGGTGGACTAGGGATTATAGCGGTGCGGAAATGATGTAGAAGAGTCGGGGTAGACTCACAGTTCAATGCTCGTAATGCTTGTTGATTAATAAAATGGTTTTTATTACATATAGAAAATTACATCAACATACAAAGAGAAAAAATATATATATAAAGAAAATTAGCAATATATATTTTGGCAAGACTCAATCATAAAAGTCATGACAAGTAATGATTAAAATTTCATTTGAAACAACGTGTAGTCATTTGTATAGAAAACAATCCAGAATTAGCAATTAATTCGAGTTATGCACATGGAGTTTATGGGCACAGTTCAAAATTACTGTAGATAAGGTGACCTGAAACAGACTGGGTGAGTCTTAGTAGACAGTTCCGACATGTTTCGCCATGACAATGGCTTCCTCAGGGTGCGTCTACTTTAAGAAATTAATATATCTAGTGAAGAAGGCATCATAATTAGTCCAAGTTTAATAATAAATAGAATCAAAATTAGTCCAGTATAAAGTTAAGTAGGAGGGAGGGATTTCTCATGGAGGTAACCCGGGAGGGTTCCACTAATTACCAATCCAGAGGAAGTGCCTTAACTCCTCCTCCCCTGATGATAAAGAGAAGGGGAGAGTCCCCTTTTGAGACCATACAAAGCTTACCCAGGTCGGTGTGTAGGTCAGACTCGACTCATGCTGTGAAGTAAGGCAGTCATAAAGGGTGCCTGAATTGCTTAGCAGAAGGTGGGTCAGACCAGATCAAAGATTGGATATTTTATCTGATTGGAGGGAAGAAAAAAGCGGTGTTTCAAAGAATAAAATTGGTAAAAAGTAATTTAAATAGTGTTGTAAGTCCATGAAAAAATTGGTTCATGGACATGACGCCATACACTATATGGAGGACAGTGTCTCAAATGTTTACTTACTTGGATAGTTTGAAAAATACTAATAGTTAGTATAATAAGGGAACCATGAAATTCTGGGGAATGGCTAATTAGTAGACAGGAGGCACCTGAGAAAACATTAGATAAACAAAAGATTCCAATATTATACAGGGTAATAATTAGGGAGAGAGATGAGATAGATGAGTTATGATTACAGGTAATGATGATCCAATACCTGTGTTGAAATGTGGGGTAAGGAGCCAATTCTACCTAAGGTGGACAATTAAGGGCACCCTTAAGAGAAGGGGAAGGATGTCCAACCGGCCAAAGGTCTGCAAGGAGTTAAAGAGGATTATATATTCAAACAACCCACTTGAATAGAAATAAATTAAAAGATAGTGCCATAGGGGAAAAAAGATAACAAGGGGATTTGAGTAGCTTACTTGAATGCAGACAGGTACGGTACGTCAGGTGCCTCCGGAGTCCTGTAGTGGACTGAGGTATCGGGCTGGTTTTTATACCCGCCTTCCAGATCGAGGAGGCGTGGAGACCGCCCCTCGATCAGCGGACAGAGGAGCCTATGCGCAGGCGCACAGCATGTCTCCGCCGGGGGCCTACAAAGACCATAGTTCCCGGCGGCAGGCGTGCGTGGTGAGTGATGACGTCACCGCCGAAATACGGCGAATAGATGGCAAAGGCTGGGGATGGGCGGGCTGGTTAGGTCCGCCCTCGGGTGTCCATGCTAAGCAAAGGGGCATTCCCAAAGAGACTTGCCCGCCCTCAAAACAGCGGCCAAGTCTTGACAGCCGAACGGTGGAAGTGGGGTGCTTGGGAGGGAGAGAAAAGGGGAAGAGGCAGGATGGAACAAAGCCAAGAGGGGTGGAGGTAAAAGGCAATCCGGAGGATTATAAAATAGAGGATATCTCCCCCAGTTATAAGCTCTGATTTAATACGTTCAGTACCAAATAATCAGAGTTTAAACATATTTAGGTCAAGTCTATTTAGAGACCTGTAAAGGACTAATAAAAAAAGGTTTAGACAAAGATGCATAAATAAATTTAGACATGTCAGGCCAAATTAAAGTTGGTCAAGCGTCTATTAAATGTTTAAATAAATTACAACAGGGACAGATTAACGAGATAAAAATAGTAATATACAGTGGAAATTCAATTCCCATACAGTATATTTAATAGGGTTTAACAGAATTTCAGATTAATTTCCATACGTATTGAAAAATATCATGAATTATTTTAATTTAAGCAAAAAACATGTTACAAAAAACAAAAAAATAAAAAGTAACGGAGCAGGCTTTGGCGCATGTTGGTAGTGGCCTCTACGGGTGAGACCCTGAGGGGGAGGGAAAAAAAACATATTTTTAGAATTTAAATTGGGAGATGGGAAAAGGAAGGAAAGGGGATAAGGAGGGTATGGACATAGAGAATAGAAGTGGGAAGGAAAAATAAGAGAAGGGGAATTGGAAAAAAGATTAAAGAAAGGATTTAAAGCTAATATACTCATTCATACCCGGATATCTGGTGGCATCTAGGGTGTATATCCACCTAGTTTCGAGTTGAAGGAGACGGTTATCAATGTCCCCTCCACGTATATTGAGGGGTAAGTGTTCAAGGGCAGAGAATATAATTGCAGTAGGGTCAAAGTTGTGTTTTTGGGCTACATGACGATTAATTGCTGTTGAGATTTTCTTTTTGGATAAGGGTTTAATGTGGTCCTGTATGCGAATGGAGAAAGCTCTCTTTGTTTTTCCAACATAGAAGCATCCACAGCGGCAAGTGGCTAGATAAATGACTCCTACAGTGTTACAAGTAACCCGATATTTGGGCTTATATAAATTCCCATTTGGTAGTAACGTGCTAATGGAGTTAGATAGAAAAATACATGAATCACAGTGACCACAGGGAAAAGTACCTGATTGGTCCATTTTTCTTTCATCTGGGGCGTAAAAGTGACTGGAGGTTAGTTTGTCACTAAGCGATGATGGTCGCCGGTAGGTGATTTCTGGATATGTTTTCACATATTGTCCTACTATTGGGTCCGATGATAGTAAGGGCCAGAATGTATTTATGGTATTCCTGATCTGGGCAGATTGATTTGAGTATTGAGTAATGAGGCGTATAGGTTGATTTAGTTGAAGATTTTTGTCTCTAAAGATTAGTTCCTTTCGTTCCAAACATTTAACTCTATTAAATGATTGTTTAAGTAAATTATGGCTGTAGCCTCTTGATTTCAATCTTCGATATAGTTCATAAGATGATTGGTGAAAGTCTTTGTCATTAGTACAATTTCTTCTTATTCGTAAATATTGACTGTACGGTATACTTTTTAAGAGATTTTTGGGATGGGAGCTGGATGCATGCAATATAGTATTGCCCGCCGAGGCTTTTCTGTATAATGAAGAGAATAGTTTACCTTCATTATCAATGGTTATAGTGAGGTCAAGAAAAGTGATCATTTGTTGGCTACAATCCAGAGAAAATTTAAGATTGTATGTGTTAATGGAGATTTTATCAAAAAAGCGTTGTAAATCTGAGTAGGTACCAGTCCAAAAGATTAAAATATCATCGATATATCTCAGCCAGGAGAGGATGTGCTGGGTAAAGCACCTCATCTCCGGGTCCGAGAAAACATCCTTTTCCCACCCCCCCAGATACAGATTGGCGTAGGAAGGGGCACATTTGGTGCCCATTGCTACGCCCTGTATCTGGAGGTAGTGGGAAGATCCAAAGGTGAAATAATTCTTGGTTAAGATAAACTTGAGCAGGGATAAGACAAAGTTATTATATTGTTGTGCATTGGGACCAAGGCATTCTAGTTGTTTTGCTATGACTTCCACACCTCTTTCATGAGGTATGGCGTTATAGAGACATTCAACATCTAGCGCAACAAGATATGAGTTTTTAGGTAACTGTTGATTTTCGAGGATACGTAGTAGGTGAATAGTATCCTTAATATGAGAAGGGAGTGCAGAAACCAATGGGGCAAGATGTTTGTCTACGAGCTCACTAGCTTTTTCTGTAAGTCCTTCACAGCCTGAAACAATAGGCCTGCCCGGAGTTTTTTTTATTGATTTATGGAGTTTGGGAAGAGAGTAAAAAGTCGGGGTTTTAGGTTGAGTTACATGTAGGAATTTCCAGGTGTTGGTATCTATAGTTCCTTTTTTGGTTGCATGAAAAATTAAATTTTGATAGTCTAAAACATAGGATTTGATTCTGGTGGGGCAGATAGGTCTGTACCAATCGTGGTTGTCAAGGATGTCGTGGCACATATTCATGTAAGCCAGGACATCCATGACAACCACGTTTCCTCCTTTGTCGGAGGGTTTAATAACTATATCTCGATTAGACTGGAGGGATTTGAGGGCTCTTTGTTGTGCCTTTGTGAGGTTTGACATACCTGATTCATCCAGATTAAGTTTTTTTAGTTCCTTAGTGGTTTGTTCCACAAATGCCCAAATGGAGGGATTCGTGGTTAGCGAGGGAAAGTTTTTTGATTTGGGTTTGAAGGGAGTCGGACATGGAATTACAGAGACCGAAGTAGTAATTTCGTTTTGTGTGTTATCCAGGAAGTCGTCATCAGTTGGGTCTGCTTCGTCCAAGAGGGTCATTAGATCCTCAAGGGCTTGAATTTCTGCTAAATTCTCTGTCTTTTTGTACATTTGATTCAAAGGCTGTTAAAGCCTTAGTAAAAAGCTTCTTTTTCTAAAAACCAGTGGAATAACTGTGGATTTATAGATAAGTCCAATATGGAAACATCTCATGAAACTGGTTCTAGTTTTTAACATCCCGACTTTAAAACAATGTTTGTCTAGTAAAGGAGCTCCATCATGCAAATGCTGTGTGTGTTTCCAAGTTTAGATTGCACTGCTCCAGGCTTCCTCAGCTTTACATGCCAGCTGCGTGTGCAAGGTTGGCCCTGGGGGTTGTTCTGTCACTAATTTACATGATGCATTACAAAATTAGATTGCATGCCACATCTACCAGCATTCTCACCATCAGCGCATTTAGCCCTAGATTAAAGGGACACTAAAGGTTTTTTTTTTTTTTTTTTTTTAAATAACAAACATATCATACTTACCTCCACTGTGTAGTTTGTTTTGCACAGAGTGGCCCAGAACATCCTCTTCTGGGGTCCCACGGTGGCTGTCTCGGCTCCTCCCCACAATAGATAACCTCCTCTGGGAAGCTCTTTCCCTGAGGGGGTTACCTTGCGGGCGCACTCCTGTGTTATACACTTGGCGTGCATAGCCGCCGAGTGTATGACTCGGCCCGTCACTGGATTTGATTGACAACAGCGGGAGCCAATGGCTGCACTGCTATCAATCTATCCAATGAGGAGCCGATCAGCCGTGGAGAGAACAACACGGGATAGCGCCCACGGAGATTCAGGGCTCAGGTAAGTAAAACGGGGGGGGGGGCGGAGAGTGCAGGTGTTTTTAGGATGCATTAAGTTGAAAAAACATGAAGCCTTACAACCCCTTTAATCCCCTAATCATAGGGGCATATTAATAATCCCTTAAGCTAAGAGGAAACATTTCAGAGATGTGGAATCTGGTTTAGTGTAATTACCAGCTCAAACTAAAAAAAATATTTGATTTCTGGCAGACATGTAGTCTGGTAGAGCTACATGGTTTCTGGTAGAGTGTAGTCTGCTTGTATACTGTACTTTGATGTTGTTTGTGTGTAATATTGTGTTTACAATATTGTCCCTGACATCCTTGGACAGCTCTTTGGTTTTGGTGGAGAGATTGGAATCTGATTGATTGCTTCTGTGGACAGGTGTCTTTTATACAGGTAAAAAAGCGGAGATTAGGAGCACTCTCTTAAAGGGAGTGCTCCTAATCTCAGCTTGTTACCTGTATAGAAGACACCTAGGAGCCATAAATCTTGCTGGTTGATAGGGTATCAAATACTTATTTCACTCATTAAAATGCAAATCAATGTATAACTTTTTCTGTTAAACTCTCACTGTTAAAATAAACCTACCATTAAAATTATAGACTGATCATTTCTTTGTGAGTGGGCAAACATATAAAATCAGCAAGGGATCAAATACATTTTCCCTCACTGTACTTTGATGTTTGCGTAAGCAAACTATCGTTTTTACACATTCATACGACAGCGAGGGTTCATAGATTAAAGATAAAAAAAAAGAGATGTTCTTGGAGGGTGAACTTTGACCTCTGACACAGTTATTATGCCCTGCTTAACCAGACAAATGAACAGAGTAACTAGGCAAGCAGAAACCTGAGCGTATGCTTTGACAATCGTGAACTTAAAATCAATACATCCAACCATTGTATTATGTTATTTTCATGTCTGTGCTTATGGGGAAAATCAATTATATGGTCAGCAGCTGAACACAATTTTGTGGACCACGTTGATACACAAATGCAATACAAGTGCATAAATAAAAAAAGAAAAACGTAACCTTTAATCCATACTGTGTCTTCAATTTCTGTGCAAAACCATAGATTTTTGCTCCATACTATTGGCATTATTACTCTTAAGCTTAAAGTGTATATATACAATGGTGTGTCCTATGTGCAAATAAACATCAATTGTGAAAACTGCAAAATATTGTTCAGCAAGATCTGCGGAATATTGCTTATCTGTTTCCAATATTCTGTCATACCAGAACTTCAAATTATTGCTCCATGAAATCTCCCAAAAATTATAAATGATTAAAGTGCATATAAACAGTATGTCCTCAGTCCCTGTGCAAAAATAATTTGTGCAAACTGCAGAGTATTCCTCCATGGGATCTGCAGAATATTACTGTTCCAAATGTTCATTCATGCCATCATTGTGCAAACATCCAATTGTGAGCAAACACACCAAAAAGCATCTCTCCACATGCCTCAATGTGCCACACGCATCTGATAATAAGGCCCCTTAAATTAATAAGAAGGCCCAACAGCACTATTTGTTCTCTTTGGCACCTTCAATGGACTTCTCAAACCTCCCCTCCTTTCAGCTCCAGTCTGTCATGTCAAGCACCATAAAAAGCCAAACATATAGTATACAACCTTTTTTATTTAATATCTGCAGCACACTTCACTATAGACACTCACATAAAATCCCCATAGGGTTGTCTTTGTTTCTAATAACCAAACACTTCCTGGTTTCCAAGATGGTCAGGGGTCAAAATGCATTGGATGGGGGTTCATCTGTGATTACACAATGGCTTCTTGCAGTTTGTGGTTCTGAATATGAATCTATATGATCCATTAGGACTGTGCCAACACTGCAAGGGTTACCTTCTCACTTCTGTTTACAGTATAGAAAAAGCTGTTTTTTTTTTGCTTGATCCTCTGCTCCTCCTGGCAGAAGTTGCTTTTCTACACTCTGGTAGAGAACTGTCCCTTGGCATTCTCATGTACAGTGCAGAGCTATGAGCCTGTATCAGTCTTGATGATGTTGTAGGACCTTAGACTACTGGAGTGTAGGGGAGAAGAGGCTGCAAGGGTCTATCTACCAGCACATAGAAGCCTCCAGGAGGGAAGGATCAAGTCAAGGTGCTTTCCCTGGTCCACAAAAACCTAAACAAGCAGTTAACCTTTGCAGTGCAGTTACAGCCCCACTGTAAAGCCCCATACACACGGTCGGATTTTTGCATGGATTCTGTCCGATCGGACAATGTTGTTGAAAAATCAGACCGTGTGTATGCACCATCGGACAGTGTACGTCGGATTGTCCGACGGACAAAGTCCTATCCTGCTGGATAGATTTTCAGACAACACGGTCCGATCACACCAAATCCGATCGTGTGTACGGTTGTCCGACGGACAAAGTGCTACGCATGCTCAGTAGAAATTCTGTGACGGAAGCGCTCGGTCAGGTAAAACTACCTTTCCTAATCGACACAGCACATTCGTCACGCTGCAATGTTAAAATGTCTTTAATGCAGCGCATTCTCTTTTTCTTTACAATGCAACAAGAATGACATGTTTTAGCTGCTCCTATTCACCCGCACTTCTCACAAACTTAGTTCTTTATTACTTTTCAGGATTTATACACTACATGTTTATTTTTACTCAGATCGTAAAAGAATCTTTGTTATATTTTTAGCATGATTTGTCTTTTTTTTTTTTTTTTTGGGAATACATATTTAAAGGAGATTTTTTTTTTTTTTTTGGAGGGGGGTTGTGTGTCTCAACTTAGCAAAACCACATTATTAACATTTGTATTTGTTGCTTAAATTTACTAGGAGTTTGTTGGTTGTTGGTGCCCCTTGTTAATTCTACTTTAGGATTAGTGAAATGTACCTGCCTACTCAAAGAAAAACTGTCATTGTAGAAAAGTAAAACACAATAGTCAATGATTATTTCAAATCCAAAAAACATTTATTTAGGTCTCAGCTACAAACCAAAGAGGAACGCAGCCATGGTGAAACTTGTGGAATTTCTAAAGCCTTGGACCCCCACGGCAACCATCATTTTTCAAGCGTAGAAAATTGGGGGCCTGAGGAGTACGTATATTAAGGGGAGTGCAATCTGGTCCTGAAGTCCAAAGCATCCGGAACTGCAGCAGATGCCATCTAGGTCCCCAGGCTCTGGTACTACGAGAGGCTCCATCTTCTCTCAGAACAGACTGAATCCAGGTCGTCACTCTCAGGTCTTCCTTGCACGCTTCTTTGCACGCTGTGGCTGTCGTGCTGGTGGGGTGGCAGAAGGAGGAGGAGGAGCATGGTAACTATGGCAAACATGTGTGAGGGGAGTCATCTCCCCAGCCATCCCCTTATTTAGGACATGGAGGATGAGCCCCTCACACATGTTGCGTTGCCTCACCTCCATACCCTTCATTTTAGTGACAACCACGGAGCCAATGGTCTCCTCGTTGGTGGGTGTGGCATGTAGGGAGGCTGAAGCCTCTCTGATCATCCGGAGCGCTGACTCTCCCGCATCACCCCCCCTTCGCGCCCTTCTGTACGGAAGGTGGAGGGGAGGGATTTGGGAGTCAGTCAGGCTCCGAGGCCTAGCCCCCTCTTGGCTGCCACTACCCACCTCTTGGCTGCCACTAACCCCTTCCTCCTCCTGACTGCCACCTTCCACAGCCACCTCCTGGCTGAGGTCTTCCTGTGTATGAAAAAAGAACATCGTTTCAGTTATTTGTTCATCAAACACACACAATTCTCATCTAGTGACTGGTGCAAAATGTTTACAAATAGAAAACCATACAATTCTCAGCCCTGCAGTTTCGATTCTGGCCCCAAATGTCTCCAACACTACTGTCTGTTGATATGTCAAACACGTTAGGAAGTAACCAATTGGGGATCCTGAATTAAGTGAACATCATTCATTATTCACATAAATGGTAACAAAACTACTATACCTGGAACAAGCTGGGCTCCTCCACCTCTTCCAGACTGGAAGGCCCAGGTTGCTCCTCGGAAGCCTCATCAGGGGTGGCCTGCGCGCAAGGAAGCGTGGAAGGAGGAGTCGAGAGTGGCTCCGTGACATCAGTCTGGTCTTTGAGAAAATGTAGACTCTCATAGTACCAGAGCTTGGGGGCATAGACCTCATCTGCTGCAGTTGCAGTTTCTTCCGACTTCCGGACCTTCTTGCGCTCCCTGATATACGCACTCCTCAGGCTGCCAATTTTCTTTCTTATATCATCAACAGTTGCCGCGGGGAACCTTGGCTTGACAAATTCCACAAGTTCCTCCAGGGCTGCGTACCTCTTTGCTTTGATGCTGTAATGGGGGTGTTTAGCCTGCCATAAAATGGGAAATTCCCTGTATTTCTCAATGAAGAGGGGGAGAAAACTCACGTTGTTGAATCCCTTCATAATCTCTGCAAGACACAAGACCACACAAAACACTATAAATTATGTCAGGCTAAACTCTCCTAATCTTCTCCATAAAGAAGCCTCAAGTTCGAATCAGTCTAGGCTAGTTATGTACCAACGTCAAATTGTACCTTCGTTTCTAGCGATCGTCTCGTGCGTGAGCTTTCTCTCCCCTCGTCTCCCAGATCGTGGCTACGACACAGGCGCGTGACGTTTTATATCCAGTGCGCATGCGTCAAACTCTGCCCGCCCCTGACGATCTTTCTCGTCTATTCCCCACCCCTTCTCTTTACGGCGCAGTGGGGAGAGCACATGGCGGGGACACAGCAGGTGCGCCACAAATATCCCACCAACGAGGAGGAGGACGAGGAAATTCCGGAGGCAGAAACGTCCCGATCCTGGAGCCTGAAATTCAAGGCCTCCAATATGTCTTTTGGAGAAATGTTGGAGATGGTGGACATATTAAAGAGGAGCGACTATGATGGGAAGTATGGGCCTTACCTCAACCCCAATGTCCGCAAGGCCAAGATCATGTCTAAAGTTGTGAGAAGGCTGTACAATAATTTTGGGGTACAACAATCCAAGGAGCAACTGAGGAAACGCTGGTCAGACCTGAAACTGAGGGAGGCCGATCAGTACAGAAAGATCAAGCGAATTCTTCAAAAAAGTAAGTAGTTGTGTTTTGTGTTTGATTTCTTGCTTGCATACTGCTCCATGTGGTTTGATTTTTACAAAGTTGTACATTCCAAAATGGCCACTTTCATGTTCGTCTGTGCATTCGATCGTACTCAGCCTCGATCTTTCTGCCACTGTCATGGTCGTGTGTGTGTGTCCATTCGATCGTACGCAACCTCGATCGTTCGGCCACTTATAATACGAGGTTTGGGGAAGTTTTGATTGAAAGGAAGTTTCTTCTCACTAGAGATGTCATCAAGAACGTAAAGCAAATTTATTCAATGTAAAGGAGAGGTCACTCAGTAGCTGTTTACCCATCTGGACTCTAGAGCACTAGTGCTGGGACACCCAAACCCCCTTTTTATTATGCTTTTCCACACATGTGCTCCAGTGGATACTAGAGGGGGGTCTCCATCAGACAAACTTCTACCAAAAAGCTAGTAAGTTTAGCACCTTTACAAAGTGACTACATTCATGTTGTTGGCATTTGTAACTGGCCAAACAAAAATAGTGTTCCTCACTTTCAAGCAATGTTTGTCATTTCCTATTTCTGCCCTCAATAGATTGTGGTGCTAAATCTTCCTTTTGTACATTCTCATAGGGGAGCGAAAACTTGGGCCGTCTGAGGAAACCCCAAAACCAACACCTCCCAAAAAAGGGGAAAGAGCAGAAGCAGAGGAGGAGGAGGAGGAAGGAGAGATCATCGAACTTGGAGAACTTGTCACCACAATAGGTGAGTGTGGGAGAACACAGCTACTGGTAAGCTAATCAATGTATGGCTGCCTCATTTCCAACACCCGATTTTTGTTTGTTTGTGGTTTTTAGGTGACGTGGATGTTGTGGAAGAAAAATCGCACTTTACCACAGAGAGTGCCCACGTACTCATCGGGGAGATAATGGTCTGCAATAGAGATCTAGATTACCTAAAGCAAAACATCAATGATGTTCAACAAAAATTGAAGAACATCATTGATGTTTTAGGTAAAATATGAAAACGCACCAAGTAATTAACACACATTTGTGCCTGCTTCTGAACACATTTGCAACTTAAGAACTGTGTGAAATTTGGAACATGCACACATTGTGTCCACATGTGCTAGCTCCCATCATGGTGGATGAATGACAAAGTTTTTTTGGGGGTGCAACCACTTTACGAACTACGAAAGTGGTTGTGGTAAAGGGTTTGCACCCCCAAAAAACGTCCATTCATCCCCATGATGGAAAATGGCACTTTTGAAGCTTCTAGGCATGTGTTTTACCATCTAATGACCATTTTCAGACCCAAATTGTGTGCATGTTCTAAATTTCCACTTTCCAGGGGTGACCCCCCATGTGATGAAGGCAAGATCAAACACACTTTGAACATATAGTCATGTCTGATCTTGTCTTCACTTTAGAAAGTTGAACTTTCCTAGTTCCTAGGTTCTGTTTTGCTCCATGCCTGGTTTTACCAATTGCGGAATGTTTGTAAACAATGTTGTAAATAACCAAGATGTTGTCAGTTTGGGCAAGAAGATTGTAAACGCACTTGTGAATGTTTTCCAAGTAAACTCTTTTACTTTTCTAAATGTGTGGCTTCCTTATTTAAAAAACACAATGCATTATGTATGTCAAATGTAAAGGATATGGGGGGCAATGGGTGTTATTTACTAAAGGCAAGTCCAGTTTGCACTGCAAGTTTCTTTTCCAGGGCACTTTTGCACTGCACTTGTAGAGCATAGTGGATTTGACTTATGTAAATGACACCCACGGTGCTTTGTACGAAAACACGGAGCACAGCATTTTGGAGAATACACACATGTCTGACCTGGTTATGAAAAGGAGTATTTTGGGTGTCAGTTCTGCAGTACAAACCTTCTCTAGACCAAAGATTAGGTATCAAACACACAACATGAGAATAATCTTTTTGGGAAGAAGAGACTGTTACCTCCTTTTGCCCAGAAAGTGCATTCCCACTGTCGAAAGCAAAGGGAAAAAATTTCAAGGTAAAATAAGCTAAAAAGAATACGGAAATGACAAGAAATCATAGGTTGGTTTAAAAATAAGATTTATTTAAAAATGCCTCTCACACATCGTCAGGCAGAGCAATGGCCCCCCTACCCACAAAGTAGTCCATATATTGCTCGCGGACCGCGCGGGCATTTATAGGGGGCAAGCCTGGACGTGCCACTTGAAGGGCTGTGAGGTCAGCATTTGGAGGGCCCTCCACATCTGGGCCAACGGGCACCACATAGTTCCTGTTATGTCTTTTGAGGAAGTTGTGCAATATGCAACAGGCAAGAACTATGTGGTTCAGTTTGTATTCCGCCAAGTTAATTGCCGTCAAGAACAGGCGGAAGCGGCTGGCCAGGATGCCAAAAGTGTTCTCAACAACTCTTCGGGCTCTGGACAGCCTGTAGTTGAAGACCCTCTGGTCTGGGGTGAGGGTCCTCATAGGGAACGGCCTCATCAGATGGGGAGTCAACGCAAACGCTTCATCTGCGACAAAGACGAAGGGGAGTCCTTCTGCATTCTCCTCTGGAGGTGGCAAGCACAGACTGCCACTTTGGAGACGCCAGTAGAACTCCGTGTGCGCAATGGCACCACCATCCGAGATCCGGCCGTTCATCCCCACGTCCACATACATAAATTCATATGTCGCCGACACCACCGCCAACATCACTACACTATTAAACCCTTTATAATTATAATAGTAGGACCCCGAGTTGGGCGGTGGGACGATGCGGAC
The DNA here is from genome assembly GCA_028564925.1 of Lithobates sylvaticus. Taxonomy (NCBI): domain Eukaryota; kingdom Metazoa; phylum Chordata; class Amphibia; order Anura; family Ranidae; genus Lithobates; species Lithobates sylvaticus. The sequence continues at coordinate 438,694,249 of CM053027.1, read as the reverse complement.
GTGTTTCCCATCAATTGCCCCTCCGCAGTTAGGAAAGTCCCAACGGCTGGCAAAGTGGGAGGCCACAGTCTGCCATTCCTGTGGCGTGAAAGGGAACTGTGGAGTGAAACAAGAAAATTTTTTTTGTCACTTTGCACATAAACATTGCAAGCAGATTAGACAATCAACATCTTGGAACAAGAGCATTGTTTAAAATTGGAGGCTGGAAAGTATTTGCACAGAAAAGTAGAGGCTCCCCTTCACAGATTACTCACCCCCCATCAATCCCCCCACTTCTGATGGGCCATTGGCAATAACTAGGGTTTTTGGGGGGGGGGGGTTGGACAGGTAACCCTCTGCACTTCATTGATTGGCAAATGGCTCAATAATGTGTGCTAGTTTGGCCAGACCCTCTGTACTTAACACTATGGCAGCCCCCAGGAAAGCTAAACTAACATTTCAACCCCCCCCCCCCCCCCCCCCCCCCAAAAAAAAGGAAAGCACATTGTGACATTCTGAAATTACCAAGCAAGCTAATAGGAGGGAAAGAACACAAAAAAATAGGAAATGGAAAGTATGGAGCCAGCCCCTTGCACTACATGCTTTGCTGAATTCATCCCTAAAGATGCCCACTATAAAGAGGTAGGTATATAGTGTGTATTGACCTTGGGAAAGCCAGCAGATAGAGGATTGGTACCATCTGACAGAGCAGTTGGGGGAGGGGGTTGCCCCCCCCACACCTCAAAAAAAAAAAAATGAGTTTGCCCCCCCTTTGGAACATTTTTGTTTGCACATTTTTGTTTCACGATTCATGTATACATAATTTTATCATTTGTATATATTTGCTTTCACGTTGCACCTTTGTTTTTATCACGTTCACTTACCACGTGGATAGATTTATTTATGTTTGTATGATTGTTTTTTAATTATGCACATTTAGATTTTATTTTTACACAGCAAACATTAGTGCATATTTTAGGGGGTGTTTGGGGGCAAACAATACTATGCAGCAGACAAAAGACATTGATTAAGTGACTAGGCTAAAGGTGTCTATTGGGGCAGAAGAGCATGCTGGGGAGGTAAGTGAAGGGAAAAATGCATGAAGGAGAAAAGGGGCACAGCATATTAGAGCATATTGCAATCATGGTAATTAGGGAAGGAGGTCAAAAATAGAAGACATTAGCAAACAGAGCATACATAGAAGGGAATAGTAAAGTAGAAATGTTACCTTAATATAGTCCTCCTGCAGGACCTCGATGATGGCAGAACAAGTCTCTGGAATAATGATTCCCAGGGCCTGGGGAGAGATACCTGAAGAGAACTTCAAATCCTGAAGACTTCTCCCTGTCGCCAAGTACCTCAACGTGGCAACCAGCCTCTGCTCCGGAGTAATGGCTTGTCTCATGCAGGTATCCTGCCGGCTGATAAAGGGGGTCAGCAAAGCCAAAAGACGGTGAAAATCGGGGTCCGTCATCCGAAGAAAGTTCCTGAAATCATCAGGATTATTCTCCCGGATCTCACGAAGCAAAGGCATGTGCGAGAATTGGTCAGGCTGAAGCAACCAATTCTTGGTCCACATACTCCTCGTCACTCTGTTCATGGATGGGTCTTGGGTCAAAGCTAAAAGCCCGACACCAATTCCGCGTACAGCACGAACTCGGCGACGAGTACGCACGGGAAACATCGCTCACAAGGTCACAAAAGGTCGGCTGGTCAGAACAGACAAACAGAAAGCACCGATAAACAGCAAGGCCTGAAAGAACGAAATGAATACCAGAAACGAGCAGACAATAAGCAGTGCAAATCAAAGCGTCCTATATCAAGATATAGGCCGCAATGACCAACAAATGCGAACTGACTACACGCACTAATAAACAGATACGCACGACAAGCACAAACTGAAGAGCAGTAACGATCTGAGTCAGAAAACTGAGAAGTGCGAATCTTAAGTCCCCAAACTTCGACTAACTCGCGATAAACACGGGATCAGCAGAAGGAGCCCAACGGGTGCCTGACGTGGTGCTGAACTTCCCTTTTCTAGTCTCGTGGAAGACGACTTACGTCACGACGTTCTTGCAGACCGGATATTCCGACAACGTAGTCCGACCGTGTGTACGCAACACCAACATCGGACAAAGTACGACGGACAGGATCCGACCGACCTGGTCCGCGCATAATCCGACCGTGTGTATGGGGCTTAAGGGAGGTCATTTTGCTTTTCCAGAAATCATATTTGAACTCAGCAACATTTGTAAAATAGCTCAGCTGAACAGCCCGGCTGTTTATGCAGTAATAAATCTGTACTTTGATGTTGTTTACACTACTTATTACTGATAACAGGGTTAAAATACCTTGTGATTTAATGAGACTTTTAGCATTTTCACAATAAATTGGATTATGACCCAGTTCGTTGAAATGTGCCGTCCAGACACTGTTTTTAAATCAATAAAGTTTTATTAAAGAAAGAACAGTTTGCAAAGTTCAAAATGTACTTGAGTACAGTAATCCAGTACATTGAGCATAAGCAGTCATGAATTTTTCAAGACAAGAAAGGAAGACAAACAATAAAAACATAACCATATACAATTAGATGGTAGCTAATCTCTAGTGAGACCCTGGCCTTAGAACACAGCAAGGCATGTAATCTTGTTGGCTTATCTGGATCCTGGGCCAGTACGATGAGCTACACATAAAAAAAAGGAGGGGGGGGGGAATGGGAAAGAAATAATGGTCATTGATAAAAGGTCCTTGGTGAGAGAGCCTAGTGACGGATTTGTCAACAGAGCGATTATGAAAATAATTAGTGCCTATAAAAGAAACAGTGACATCAATCTTATACAGTGGTGAACATTCAATTAGTGTTCCAACCTACTAGAGGTGGTAAAGAGTAGTGGTCCCAGTTACAGTAATGGCTTCAGCCAGTATCAAGTTGTAAGTATTGGTCAGAGTACCGGAACACCACCCAGGGAGACCATAGTTTGCAAAATTTTTCAAAGGATTCCATAGCAATGGCTACTGTTTCCTCCATGTAATAAATATATTTTATGGAGTTAAACCATTCAGAGATGGAAGGAATTTTAATAAAAGATTTTGTTGTACATTCTGGCTGTGCTGATCATCTTGTTGTTTCGATATAGCATATAGAAAGTGAGCTGGTTTGGAGATTTATTCCTTCCCAACATAGCATTGTTGACCCTCTTTTCCACTTACAGTAGCTGCGCATTTCTCACACTAGGCTTATAATCGAGTCAATAAGTTTTCCCAGTTTTTTGTGGTAAAGTTAGGTGCCTCGGCTTATATTCGGGTCGGCTTATACTCGAGTATATACGGTATTTTGAAGGTGTTGGCATGCTTGCAACCAATCATGTTTGTGAGGTAACTACCTACAAATCAAATATAATCTGTAAATGACATGGTATACTTTCTTCAATAACATTTTTTTTAAATGAAATTGTACATTAAGTGAATCCAATCATAACGTAATTAAGAAAATGCTGTACTTTACTAAATATTACAAAAACATACAGATGAAATACTGCAGAACAATTGTATTGAAACAGCTGAGATATTTAAAGAATATGGATGTATTTATGAAAAATAAATTGAAAGAGAATAGAAAACTTTTACAGAATAATCCATAACATTTTAAGCAGAATTGTGGAATGAAAAAAGTTACATGCAGTTCATAAAAGGCACAGAAAAAGCTGGTCGGACAAAAGGGCTTGGCAGGTAAGATTAAAATGTTATTATGGAAAAGGTACCTGTCAACTGAAAGTCTGAATGATTATGAAGCCTTGAGAATATAAAGATATGTTACAGAGGAAATAGTGACGCAAGCAAAAAGGTAGGAATAGCAATTTTAGTTAGCAAAAGAAAAGACTATACAGTGCTAAAGGAATGGAAAGGTATTGTCTTTATTAATTCATTGAAATAATTGCAGTCTAGCAAAAGAATACTCCAAAATAACAGCACAACAAAAGATAATTAGTGAGATAGTAACGAAGCGCACAAAGGACATTTAAAATAGGTCCTTGAAAAATAAAATGTCCAGGAATTAGGGAACAATCAAGGAAGAAAAGAAGATGGGAGCTAGTGTAAATAGATTACCTTAGGACAATTCTTGTAGACATAGTAAAAGAAGCATGAGCAGAAACGATTTCTAGAAGAGCTGAGAGTCAATAATACCAAGCTCTAGAAAAGGAGAACACATAGTGCCCAAACCACATTGCAATTTCTCTGTTTAGTGGACAAGGAACACTCTAGTCACATATTTTGAAATGTGGCTCCAAGATCACAATGAGCCATTATTTGTGTACAATATAGTGTATTGAATAAAGTGACTTTAGACCCAACTTCAGATTTCAGGCCTATACCTTCACTCTCAGACATATTGGTAGAAAGTTTGGAGTTTAAATGATATCCTTTATTGGCTAGCATCATTTATTAAAGATGCAATCTTGCTGCATAACTTACATCCCTTCTTCAGGCTTTATACAATGAAAAATGTATATAGCCCAAATAAGGGATCTAAGCTATCTCAAAGGCTTGAATCTTTAAAAATTGAAATAGCCAATAATGCATGTCTCCAAACTTTTTGCATCAATCAATGATTAACATGGTACAATACTCTACTACTGCTAGATATATTAGTAGAAAAGCATTCCAGCTTTCTAAGAAAATGCATTTATATTATCTAGATCTGTAGCAAGAATTTCATGGTAGTAAATTGAAACATAAATCAAAAGTAACGATGACATGAGTAGTATCAAAGTCCTAGTTAAGTAACTCCACAGCCTTTATAAACTATCCTAGACTATTGTATATTCAGTTGAGATAAAATCCCAGTAGCTCCCATCTTATTTAAAACTGAAAAAAAGGCAACACTGTCTCTTCATACCACTTCATCATTATAATAGAGGATGTCTTAAATAGAAGTAATGAAATGAAGAATAAAAAGGTTAAGCTTGGAAACTAGGAAAAAAGCTAGAACATATAATGTCATTTTTATGTGTTGAACCTTTGTTAATTGCTAGATCCTAATAAGCTTTGCATAGATTTATAACATACTGTATAGCTGACCATAGACTGAGCAAGGAAAGAAAATCCATCAATTCCCCCATCAATATAGTCAGTGTTGATGGGGGAATCCCTCCTGTGCATCCATTGTGTATACGGCTATAACAACTACTATCAATAATCGCATGTAAAATCCGGCAGGCTGGTTACACCCAAGTTGATCGATTCATTCCTGCCAAGATTTGAACCATCTATGGCCAGCTTAACAAAACTATATAAAAGAAGTATAGTAATTGGCCATTCAAAAAGCAAGAGCATGCTTGAGTCTAAAGAGCCTAAACAGCATAGTTTAATGTTAGGGAGAAACATAATAGAGGAAATGTATTCTTATGCATTTAAGAAAAATATATGAAGATATAAATAACTGGGTGAGCTGAAAATGTGTTTCGGCCCTTCATAAATTAACTGTAGGGATGAGCTAGTTTAGGGTTTTCAGTGTGGACAAACCTGACAGATTCCAGCTGTCAATGGTGGCTAAGGAAGCAATGGGTACTTGCAACCACCACATTCTTACCAACCACTGATGCCACCTGGCCCATTTACTTAGATGGTTAGGAATTCCCAACCACATAAGCAGGGGTCAGAGGGGTTACATCATTGTATCATTGCCCATATGTGGTCACTTGGACATATTTGGATAACATTGACCAAATATGGCCATGGTCATATTTAGGCAAAATTGTTACCACTCCCCCCCCCTCTTCACTTATATCGCTGATGAGAGCTCAGGAAGCTAGTAGCAGGTCATCAGGTTTCTTTTATCAGCAAGTAAGCTTGCAGCAGGCATTGTGATTGATGATGGATTTTCAATTAGGGACTTTTGGGGGATTTTTCTTTTTTTAACAAATTACTCAAATATTTGGATGTCTTTATTTCTAGGTGACATCTATTTTTTGAAAACTAAAAAAAGTGCGATCCCATGATAACCACCATGGGATCACAACACTCATCACACCAGTCAGCTGTGAAAGCTGCCGACTATATCATAAAATAGACTGTAAAATGTAAAACAATGAATATAACAGGTAGTCAATAAGATCATAAAGGAAAACAGCCTAGGTGCATGGGTAGCCCAACACTAATTAGCAACAGATTGATCTAGCTGGAGTGCTGCTGGATAACCTGGAGTGGGAGCTTCATCTAATGCAAACATAGAAGAGAAAAGACAAACTGCAAAACCTGCATAGTGTAGTAAGTAAAATACAGAAAATGCATTAAAATGTAAGAAATACAGTTGCAGTGGGTAAAGTGACAGGTGGATGGTGTAATATTTCTAGGGCGTTACACAGTGAAGAAGCTGAGAATCTCTCATAGAGACACCTTTGCCTAAACCAAAAGCATAGGTGATCCAGTGATAGCAGAATGCCAGCATCGCTCCAGATGGTGAGGACAGTTGACAAGTCAGGAGGTCCAACTGCAAGATCAGAATTCATCCACCTCTGATTTCACCCTCAGACATACACAATAGGATGTGTTTCAAGGTATATCCTGGCTTGTCGGCTGTCCTCACCATCTCACAATAGTGCTGACGCTCTGCTATCCCTGGATCATCTATGCTTTCAACCAATACACGGATATCCCTATCAGAGATTGGTAGTTTCCTCATGGTTCAATGACCTGATTGCATTCAACCATCAATCTGTCATGTTAACCCCTGTGACTGTATTTCCAATATTTATTATGTAAAAAAATGTCTCCTTTTTGTGCAATCTTGCAATGTGTTCCACGCCAACAAAACTATGTTCTGTGCGCAATCCAATCCTTTATAAGCTCAGAGTGATTCCACACAAACCCCTCATGTATTTCACCTACCAAATGACATGCAACCGCTTAAAAATAAAATGGCCTCATGCTCTTTATGTAATCCAGCTCCTCCGGCTTCCTTTTTCACCAGGATGTCATGTCACCATAAACTACCCCCTTCAACCACGTCCACAACTCCAAAAAAACAGGAAAGGCCACCAATAGCATAATACCCTTTTTAATGAAAAGCATTTACAATTCCATTTGCCCACTTACATGAAGATCAGGAAAGAATCATCCCATCTATTTGTTGTAAAACACCACTAACTGTATTCTAGTATGGCTGTAAGGTCCAAATAGCGTAAATGACACCATGGACATAGCCCTGTCATGGACGCCTTCAGGGAGCAGTGCCTGCCCTCCGTCACTCCACACCTTATGTACACTTAACTCCATTGTCAATGCCAATTATCTCCATCTAATGGGCTATCCGCTTATCTCAACTTGTTTTAATGTCACTCTGATGTACCAATAAACGACACTTCAAGGATTACAGTTTTGCCCGCTCTTTATATTACGGTTTATCTCAACAAGACTGTACAAGATGCTGGATGATCCTTTTTTGATGCCATCTTGTGATGGATTATATTTATTGCACTTAATTACCATCATCATTTTAAAACCATACTCAATTTTATTTAAAATACAATCGCTATTATAAACATGCTTAAAAATGTGTAGAATACAAAAAAATAAATAAAACATCAATCCCTATTCATTGTTCAGTAACAGATCGCTTTTAGCAGGACTACTCATTGGAGAGTAAATACTGTAAGTGGCTCCTTCAAATTCATATTAAGTATGGTCTAAGAATTTCCAGAGCAATTTCCAGTGAACACTGTATTTCTCTAACTGCCACAACTTTTGAAACACAAACTACTTGTCTGTGACAATTGGTCACCAATCCAGCATTAACAACAATATGTTGAATGATCCATACAAGAGGACCTCTACAATGCCTTTGTATGCACAAAGTAGAAAAACTATTACATTACACTTATTGTCATGAAGGGGACGGCCATGTTTATTTGGGATTGTGAAGCCACCATGCATCTAGCATGCTGGACAGTGGTGTTCTCAGTAAGTGCACCTGCGCAGGCTACAGCTGACCTGGTAAAGGAAAGTACAAAAAAAAGAGGGCCTGGGAAAGTATGGAATACTGGGCTCACTGGAATGGCGGGAGTATACTGCATTACTGGGGTGCTGGTCTTCCAGGCAGGCAGGAATAAAAATAAAAAAAATTGTAAGCACCTGTTTCAGTGGTAAATGTTTTTTCTAAAAAATCTAACTGCTACATTTGTAGGAGAGTTTGTTTAGTTGAAAAACAACAGACTTACTGGCAGGATAACCAGGTGAAAATAAAAAAAAGAAAGCCTAAAAAAAGAAAACTAATGCAACCATCACATTGAAGAATTGGTCAGCTGCAATATAATAAATGTTTACTTTTGGGGTTATTACCACTTTAACTTATACCGCCTTTTAAAGGAAATGTAAAGGCAAAAGTTTTTTTTATCTCAAGATAAAAAAAACTTTATGTGCAGCAGCCTCCCCGACACCCCCTTATACTTATATACATATCTCTATCCATCAATGTCCACAATTCCCTCAGCCATCTGGGACTTTCCTCCTGATTGGCTGGGGCACAGTCACGGTGCCATTGGCTTCCGCGGCTGTCAATCAAAGTCAGTTAGCCATTCAGGGGATAGAGGGGATGGGGTCAAATGGCAGCTGCGTGTCTGAATGGACCCTCGGGTGCCCCCATGGTAAGCTGCTGGGCTGTGGGGGCACTCATCAGGAGGGAGGGCCAGGAGCAGTGAAGATGGACCTGAGAAGAGGAGGATCCGGGCTGCTCTGTGCAAAACCAACTGCACAGAGGAGGTAAGTATAACATGTTTGTTATTTAAAATAAATAAATAAATGAGACTTTACAATCACTTTAAATTAAGTAATGGAACTTGACAGGAATGTCCACGTTCCAGTATGGAACTGTATAGAATTGTATGTAGTACTCTATAGACCAGTTAAGCAGCAACTACAGTGGTGTGAAAAAGTGTTTGCCCCCTTCCTCATTTCCTGTTCCTTTGCATTTTTGTCACACTTAAGTGTTTCGGAACATCAAACCAATTTAAACAATAGTCAAGGACAACACAAGTAAACACAAAATGCAATTTGTAAATGAAGGTGTTTATTATTAAAGGTGAAAAAAAATCCAAACCATCATGGCCCTGTGTGAAAAAGTGATTGCCCCCTAAACCTAATAACTGGTTGGGCCACCCTTAGCAGCAACAACTGCAACCAAGCGTTTGCGATAACGTGCAATGAGGCTTTTACAGCGTCCTGGAGGAATTTTGGCCCACTCATCTTTGCAGAATTGTCCTAATTCAGTTACATTAGAGGGTTTTCGAGCATGAACGGCCTTTTTAAGGTCATACCACAACATCTCAATAGGATTCAGGTCAGGACTTTAGCTAGGCCACTCCAAAGTCTTCATTTTGTTTTTCTTCAGCCATTCGGTGGTGGACTTGCTGGTGTGTTTAGGATCATTGTCCTGCTGCAGAACCCAAGTTCGTTTCAGCTTGAGTGCACGAACAGATGGTCGGACATTCTCCTTCAGGATCTCTTGGTAGACAGCAGAATTCATAGTTCCTTTTATCACGGCAAGTCTTCCAGGTCCTGAAGCAGCAAAACAGCCCCAGACCATCACACTACCACCACCATATTTTACTGTTGGTATAATGTTCTTTTTCTGAAATGCAGTGTTCCTTCTACGCCAGATATACTTGGACACACACCTTCCAAAGAGTTCCACTTTTGTCTCATCGGTCCACAGAATGTTGTCCCAAAAGTCTTGGGGATCATCAAGATGTGTTGTGGAGAAATTGAGACGAGCTTTGATGTTCTTTTTGCTCAGCAGTGGTTTTCTCCTTGGAACTCTGACATGCAGGCCATTTTTGCCCAGTCTTTTCCTGATGGTGGAGGCATGAACGCTGACCTTAACTGAGGCAAGTGAGGCCTGCAGTTCCTTGGACGTTGTTGTGGGGTCTTTTGTGACCTCTTGGATGAGTCGTCGCTGCGCTCTTGGGGTAATTTTGGGCGGCCGGCCACTCCTGGGAAGGCTCACCACTGTTCCATGTCTTCGCCATTTGTGGATAATGGCTCTTACTGTGGTTCGCTGGATTCCCAAAGCTTTGGAAATGGCTTTATAACCCTTTCCAGACTGATAGATCTCAATTACTTTCTTTCTCAATTGTTCCTGAATTTCTTTGGGTCTCGGCATGATGTGTAGCTTTTAAGGATCTTCTGGTGGACCTTACTGTGTCAAGCAGCTCCTATTTAAGTGATGCCCTGATTGTGAACAGGTGTGGCAATAATCAGGCCTGGGTGTGGCTAGAGAAATTGAACTCAGGTGTGGACAACCACAGTTATAGTATGTTTTAACAAGGGGGGCAATCACTTTTTCACACAGGGCCATGATGGTTTGGATTTTTGTGTTTGAAAATTTTTATTAAAGTTTTACAAACTTAACAAAAAGATATCCAATACAACTTCATAACAATGTGAAGTATACAGGCATGTCATTGAACAGATAAGTACAATAATCACATTTGCTCGGCCACGCAGCCTTGGATGTCGTACCAGACAACCGGTACCCGTCCCGTCTGCTCAGGGAGCAACTTGCCCCGGCACACCAGCCGATCTTCCAAAGAAATCCGAATTGGGGATACTCCGCGACTCCCAAACTCCCAGAAGCCCCAAATGGTATCCTGCTGCACCCCAGGAGCCGGGAGTACAGAGACGCCCCAATATTTATATGGCTAGGTCCAGGATCAGGTCTGGAGTGGCGGGGCAAAGCCCTTCACATATTGAAATACAGAATTCGGATGTAACATACTATACCGGTCAAGTAATTCGCAGGAAATAGCGGTTAGCCAAGAGAGGCGACAGAAAAGGATAGAGAAGCACAATGGGAGGGGAAGAAACGTGTGAGGGGACAGGAAAGACGAGAGGAAGGTGGTGCTCTGTCTGTCAACTTGAACCGTACGTGATCTAACTGCCCGGAGGTACTCCCGGTATAAGGGAGATATTGCAGAGGGTAGCCCAGGGTTCCCAGATGGCTCTAAACTTCTCGGTAGTGTCATTGAGCTTGGCAACAATTTGTTCCTGGACCATGACCCAGGTTACCTTACGTTTAAACAACCTAAAAGAGATGGTATCTGCCTTCCAGGCTTTGGCTATTGTCATTTTGGCTCCTAGGCATAGAAACAGTGCTAGAGCCTGGGAGGTTTTGGATAACTTTGGGATAGGGAAATTAAGCAACGCCCACCTAGGGTGAGGAATAACAGTGGTACCTGTAAGCGAGCTAATGGAACGGAATACTTTCTTCCAGAACGAACGTATGCGAGGACATGTCCACCACACATGGACCATAGAGCCCTCAAGCCCGCAGCCTCGGAAGCAAACTGATGATGAACCTGGAAAAAGTATAGCCAGCCTGGAAGGGACATAATACCACCTCAGTAAAACCTTCAAGCTGGCTTCAACAAGGGAGATGTTGAGGATACCTTTGTATGCTCTTGTAGAAGCCTGATACCATGTCGCAGTGTCCCAGGAGTCGTCCAAGTCGTCCTCCCAGGCCCTTGCATAAGAGGGTATAGACTGTTTAGTCATAAGTGCCGTATAGATCAGTGAAATGCCTCCCCTCTGATCTGCCGTGTTGATACACCAGTGTTCAAATGGGGTAATGTTAGGTGGCAGTGGTTTGGTGGTCCAGATGGAGTGTAAGAAGTGGGAAATTTGTGTGAACCTATAAAGTTCTGAGTCGGGCATGTCCAATTTCTTCCGACAGTGTTGCAATGTGATGGGTCCTGAGTGGGAGAAGAAGTGTCCGATACGATACAGGCCCTTGTCAGTCCACCATTTAAAGGCCCCAATATCCATCCCCGGTGGAAAGTTAGGATTATGAAAGATGTGCATTAGGGGTGTCAGAGGAGAGATTATGGTATTAAGGGAGAAAAGTTTGGTACAAAGCGCTATAGAGTGCGATAGGGTGGGAGCCATGACAGCTGGTCTCTGTTTCGGGGAACATCCTAAAAGGAAGTCAATAGTATGCAATGGTGTAGCCTGCCTTTCCATACTAAGCCAGTCTGGTTTATTATAACTAGAGTAAGCTAAGGATATTTGTGCCAGTCGAGCCGCCTGGTAGTAAGCCCAAAGGTTGGGAAGACCTAACCCCCCTTGCGTCTTTAGTCTGTAGAGCGTATCCGAAGGACATCTGTAGCCTTTCTTACCCCAGATGAATCGTAGTATGTCTGACTGCGTTTTAGTGAGGAAACTTTTAGGCAAGGGTATTGGCAATGAGCGAAATAGGTACAAAAGTTTTGGTAGCAGGGTCATTTTTACCGCATGAATTCTACCCAGCCAGGATAGACCACATCTGGACCATCTCTCCACGTCCTGCAAACATTTATGCACCATGGGGGGATAGTTTGAGCGGAAGAGGCCTTCAATATTTGGGGTAAGCTTGATACCCAGATACGGAATCTGGTTTGTAGCCCAGGCGAAAGTAAAATTATCTTTGAGTTGTTTGAGGAGATCCGGCGGGAGAGTTACGTTCAGAGCCAGAGATTTGGTCATATTAACGCGTAGTCCTGACACCCCACTAAATTCCTCCAGGGTTTGAAGTATCACAGGCATGGAGATCAGTGGGGAGGTGATGAAGAGAAGGAGGTCATCCGCGTATAACGCGCATTTATGTTCGTGGGGGCCGCAAGAAACCCCTTTAATATCAGGGTTTGATCGAAGGGCAACGGCTAAAGTTTTGATCGCTATTGCAAAGAGAAGCGGCGAAAGTGGGCATCCCTGTCTGGTACCCCTGTTTATGGGAAAGGACTCAGAGTACCTGCCCAGAAGGCGCACTTGTGCCGATGGAGTGGAATACAGGGAATCTATAAGATTAAGAAAGTATTTGCCACATCCCCATCTCCTAAGGATCTCAGACAGATATGCCCAGTCAATCGAGTCAAACGCCTTGTGTAGATCAATTGACAGTAGAAAACCTTTTTGTTCAGGGTTCCCATCCCAATGAGATTTAAGTAAAGAGATTATATCCACTGCCCTTCTGATCTGATCCGGTCCTTGTCTCCCAGGGATGAAGCCTACCTGATCCCTGTGAATGTATGACGAGATAAAGCTGGAAAGGCGGTTGGCAAGTATCTTAGTCATTATTTTGACATCATTGTTAATAAGAGATATGGGGCGATAATTGCCAACCTCACTAGTGTCTTTATCTGGTTTCGGTATCACTGATATGTATGCTGCATTTAAATCTGAGTTTAAAGAGGCCCCATCCCTGAGAGAGTTGAACATTCTGGTTAAAGGAGGTGCTAGGCAATGCCCAAATGTCTTATAATAACCCGTGGAGAAGCCATCAGGACCCGGTGAGGAGCCCAGTTTAAGGTTCTTAATAGTATCCAGGACCTCCTCTTGTGTGAAGAGGGATTCCAAAAGTTCTATATGTGCCTTATCCATCACAGGTAACTTAAGGTTATTAAGGAACCTATCTCTCCTGGCTGTGGATGTGCTGGGGTTCTGTTTATAAAGATCAGAATAAAACTGTTTAAAGGTGTCCATTATCTTGCTCGGGTTCTGAGATAGTTCCCCCGAGGTTACCCTCAGCTTGGGGAAGGCCTGAGTGCGTGGTTTAGGGGAAAGTTTAGTTGCCAGTCTGGAACCAATCCTATCCTGTTGTGCGTAAAACTTGGCCCTAGTCCATTTAAGATGTTGCGCTGCTGACGTGGTTAATTGCATATTTAGGAGAGCCCTTGCTGTGTCTAATTTGGCTAGTGAATCTAGATTGGGGTTGCGTTTATGTTCTTTTGCCAGTTTCTGAAACTCCTTCGTAAGTCTCACTGTATCAGCTCTGTGTTCCGCCCTGAGTTGTGCCGCTAACTGAATCAGTTTACCTCTGATGACCGGTTTATGAGCCGCCCAAACGATGGAAGGAGAAACCTCATCTGTCGCGTTTAAGGTAAAGTACTCTTGGATGGCAGATTCTAATAGAGTGCATTGAATAGGGTCGTTCAACAGGGTTTCTCGTAGACGCCAGCGTGGTCGGTTACCGGTGCCCGTCGGTTTACATGTAATCAGCGCAACTAATGAGTGGTCCGAGAGCGACGAGTCAATGATTGTGGAGTTCCTAATGAGTGGAAGCGTGGATGCCCTGGTGAAGATGTGGTCTATCCTGGCAAAGGAGTTATGTGGAGCTGAAAAATGTGTGTAGTCTTTAGTACGCGGGTTGGTCTCTCTCCAAACGTCTATCAGGCCTGCCTCATTAAGTAATTCAGCTATTTTAACGCTCTGTTTAGAAGGACGCTTGGGTTTAGACGCACCGTTTGCCAGCTTGTCCAGGGAAGAGTCAAATGCAATGTTCGTGTCCCCGCCCATAAAAACCGTCCCCTTAAGATGTTCATGTAGTGTAGTGAGCAGAGATTCCATAAAGGATTTTTGCCCTTTATTCGGTGCGTAGTAGGATACAAAGGTGTAGAGTTCTCCATCAATGAAACCGGAGACTAGGACATATCGGCCCTGGGGATCAACAACAGTTTCAGGTTGGGAGAGGTTTATATGTTTCGCAAAGCAGATCGCAACCCCCTTGGTTTTATTCTCCGCGGAGGCCAGGAAGAATTGTGGATAACTGTGGTGGAGAAAAGTGGGCTTGTAAGTAGATGGGAAGTGTGTCTCCTGCAGCAGTAGGATGTCGGCGTGCATTGAGTGATAGCATTGGAGGATTTTTCTACGTTTGATTGGGGAGTTAAGGCCCTGAGTGTTGTGTGATATAACCTTCAAGGTAGTGGGCATGGTATGAGAATCAGGCATGGATCAGAGGGGGATGATCTATACAATCCTTATGGGACTTACCCTTCCATGTAGAGATAGACGGCATAGTAAAACCTGACGGTCCTGTAGCGGGGAACCCAGAGCCTGAGAGAGACGACCGGGGAAGTCCGTGAGACCTGCTAGCACCACTAAGAGCAATCGAGAAGAGAGAGAGAAAAGAGATGAGTGGGAGAAGGAGGGAGGGAAGAACAAGAACATTAATAACCTGCTGATGAATCATTCCGGAACGAGAAGAGTAGCTCAAGAAAACAAAGGGGCCCCC
This sequence comes from Lithobates sylvaticus, assembly GCA_028564925.1. Classification (NCBI taxonomy): domain Eukaryota; kingdom Metazoa; phylum Chordata; class Amphibia; order Anura; family Ranidae; genus Lithobates; species Lithobates sylvaticus. Next base: position 438,679,233 of record CM053027.1, on the reverse strand, counting down.
TGGTCCCTTCCCACCCCCAGGTCGGTTTAGAGTCACCAAACCTACCATAACCCCCATGGTTCCGGATTTTCCAAATGTAGAAAATCCGGAATAGGATCTAGGTACGCCAAGTGGGTTCCTGATCCAATCGAGGCGCATTGGGTCCACCACAGCCCCCCCACCTCAAATCTGTAACTATTGAGGGGCAAAAACATCCCCATCATCTAAAAGTGCCGGAGTCCCCTGTAGTGACTAATCCCCAGTCGACATTAAAGTTTCAACATGTGAAAATTATGGAGAGGGGTCTAACAATCGCCAACCTTCCAGGGGAAGTAATTGTATGGAGTTTAAAAAAAAAAAAAAAGGGGGGGGGGGCGGCTAGTAAGCCGAAGTCCCCCAGGCAGCAGGGACAAATAAGGTATTACACTGTATGTTCCCCTCCTAATGAGAGTAGTTTGTATTCCCTCTACCAGTAAGTCAGTATCCCAATATCATGAAAGGTAAATGTATAGATGCTCGATCAGTTAGTGCAGTGGGGGAAGGGGGACCCCCCCTTTACCACCCTCTACAAGGAAGAGGGGGAAAAGAGAAAGCCCCAACCTGTCCTTCCCCCAGAACATCACCCCAGAAGCAGGGGGGAAGTCCAGGCCAGAATCAAAAAAAAGGATTATAAGCAAATATGCTCAGGGTGGCATGGTTTCTTTGGATCTTTTGGGTCCCTGCTTCAGCCAGGATTGTTGCAGCGGGCTGGCAGGCGGGGGTCTTTTGGCGGAAGAAGGGGCCCCTCGGTTAGCTTGCGCAGGTGTAGGTTCCAGCTGTATCAGGCCGAGATGCGTAAGAAGTCGTTCACCTTCCTGGAAAGAGGAGAAACAGAAATTCTTGCTTTTGAAGGAAAAGTTCAGACGAAGAGGGAATGACCACCGATATGCGATTTCCTTATCGAGCAGCACCTGCAGTAACGGTTTGAAAGAGCGCCTCTTCTGGACTGTATAAGGTGACAGGTCGGCGAATATTTGAATTTTGTGACCGAGTAAAGTGAGATTATCTGAATATCTGGCTTTCCTCATGACTGCTTCTTTGACAGAATAGTGATGTGGTTTAACAATGACATCTCTGGGCAATCCGTCGGATCTGGGGGCCTGTAGTGCCCTGTGTGCTCTGTCAAGTTCCAGGTGGTTATCCGGAATGTCAGGGATAAGGTTTTTAATTAAAGATTTAACTGCTTTATGGACATCCTTCTCAGATTCAGGGAGTCCCCGGAGTCTAAAGTTATATCTTCTGGATCTGTTCTCGAGGTCATCGATTTTTGAAAAGGCAGATTCCAATTGATCCTGTACTTCCTGTAATCTGGCAGAGTTTTGGTTAATCTGGGCCACTGCTTGATCAGCTTTTTGTTCTATGGTGTCCATCCTTATCCCTATTTGCTGCAGATCAGCATGTAAAGATGCAGTAATTTGGGCAGCATTCAGAGCCAATCCTTTATGCAGCATGTGTGAAAAGGCTGTCATCATGGACTGAAAGTCAGTGGGGACAGGGATGTCTGCTTGGGCCTCACTCCCTGTGAGTAACATGCCTGTGTGTGGGTCCAGCAATGGGGATGTGGGATATCCTGGGCTCATCCTCCCCAAAAGGGATTCTGTGGAGGAGGGAGAGCTGACAGCCTGCAGAGGGGGGAAGTCAGTACCTGCATAAGGGGGATCCGTCTGGTCCTGGTCGGCTATAGAGTCCTCCTGTTGTTCTGAGGCCTGTAATCCTCGTGTAGCCGACGCCATCTTGGCATATGTGAGGGGACCGTTCGCGGCCGTCATTTGGCCAGAGAGATCCCTTCGGACCTGGGATTTTGACATATCTCGGTGCCCCGGGTGTTCCCCTATCAGGATGGCGCTGTGTGGGGCGGAAACGAGGGCTCCGTCGGCTCCGGTGGCTAGCGGTGGGCTGTGGTGGAGCGGAGCTCTAGTAGCCGGCGGCCATCTTAGAGCTGCCGCGCATGCGCACCCCGATGGTTTGGATTTTTTTTCACCTTTAATAATAAACACCTTCATTTACAAATTGCATTTTGTGATTACTTGTGTTGTCCTTGACTATTGTTTAAATTGGTTTGATGTTCCGAAACACTTAAGTGTGACAAACATGCAAAGGAACAGGAAATGAGGAAGGGGGCAAACACTTTTTCACACCACTGTATCTCTCCCTGCAAAAACAATGTTGGCTTTACCTATCCACTCCAATTCTCCAACATAAACAACAAATGACAAAAGGGTACTGAGAACCCTGGCTTTTTTAGTGAGATGGCTGACACATAAGAAAACCCCCATTATTGGCCCTTCTAAGCCACCTGACCACAGCTCAGAAGCCAGAAAGTTCATTTTTTGGAATTAATTGCTATAGCATTATTTTGCTGCTTTACCGAACTTTGAATCTGTTGGGTTCGCCGCAAACTTATGTTAAATCTGAACCTGAAGCTCATGAATAGCTTATACTTTCTTCAGTTAATAAACAGCCAGAAAAATAAAATGATTGATGTTTGACTGCTAGTGTTTTCTGCACTTCCAACATTGACTCTAAAGCCTTGTACACACACACAATCAGATTTTCTGACAGGAATTGTGTGATGACAGGCTGTTGGCAGAAAATCCAACCTTTTGTACTCTCCACCAGACAATTATTGGCCAACTTTCCGTGGACAAATGTTGGATGGCAGGTTTATAAATTTTCCACAGACAAATGTCTGTTGTCGGATTTTCCGAGCGTGTGTACACAAGTCCGTCGGACAAAAGTCCAAAGTACAAACACGCATGCTCGGAAGCAAGGTCTTGTAAACTAGCATCCATAATGGAGAATTAAAATTCATGACGCGGTAAATTATGAAATCATGAAATTTTCTTCTTCTTTAATGGGATAATAATGAAGCTGGTTTGCTGATGATACTGATGGAGTTCTGCCAAACGTATTTTCAAAGGCTTTTTTTTTCTAGTCAATTTTACATTGTATTTTTTTAAATGTAACTGTCTACTCCCAAACTGTCATTTGAAGTAAAACAAATAGCCAAGTATTATTCTTCACAATATTTTTATTGTGCATTAAAAAAAGAAAACAAATAAAATTAGACATACTATCTGCCAATAGAACTTAACCAAAAAGTGCATTCTATGCATCCAAAAATATAGAAAATATACCAAATCAAATCATTATTCAACCAAAAAATAAAATACAATCCTCATGCATGTGTCCTGATTCTTAATATAGGGGGTCAACAAAGCCAAGAGTTGGTGAAAGCAGGTGTCCATCATCCGGAGATAATTCTCTATGTCAAAGGCATATGACATAATTGGTCACGATTAATAAAGCAACCAATTTTTGGTCCAAGAAATCCTCCTCCTCCTGTTCCTGGACTGGACTTGGGTCAAAGCAATAACTCCAAGGCCAATAATAAATAACACATTATCTCCTTCTATTCCGCAACATGGCTGGTTGACGTACGGCCGTTCAGAAACAAACTGAAAAGCGCAAACTAAAAAATGCAAACTGAAAAGCGCGAAATGAAAAGCGTGAAATGAAAAGCGTGAATCAACACTCACCAAACTTCTACTAACCCAAAATTATCAGAAGGAGCCCAAAGGGTGGCGCATAACAATTGAACTTCCTCTTTGTAGTCTCGTAGTATGTCTAATACATCACTACGTTCATGTTTGTTGGCTGACAATTCCTTTACGTTTGTATGCAAGACAAGTTCTTGGCCAACGCCCTCTGGACAAAAGTCTAACGTTTTGTCGGGGGAAAATCCGATCGTGTGTATGAGGCTTTAGATGTAAAAAATAAGCCCAGTGGTTCAGACTGTAACATGTCAACCATAACTCTAAAATTCCCATGTAAAAAGTTTCTATAACTGGATGATGCCTAACTGAGTCCTTGACAGACATAACCTTCCCACTGGTTACATTTTCTTTAACACACAACAAAGAATTTACCTCTCAGATCAGATTTTTTATCCTTTCAGAAATGCTCACTTTTGTTAAACCCTTGAGGGCTAGAGTTGGACAATAGGTTTGTTATAAATCATAAAATGTATACCTATGTTTTAGCATAACCACTTGACCTTCGGAAAGGTTTTACCCCTTCATGACCAGGCCATTCAGCACTGGCAATTGTGCGGTCATCCAACACTGTACGCAAATTAAATTTATATACATTTTCACACAAACAGAGCTTTCTTTTGGTGGCATTTGATATACATAGATTTTCTACTTTGTTATAAAACATATCCAATAAAATCAACTTTCTTCATAAATGTATGACAAAATGTATTCTGCTACATGTCTTTGGTAAAAAAAAATCCCAATAAGTGTTTATTAATTGGTTTGTGTGACAGTAATAATGTCTACAAATTATGGTATACAGGTATATATTAGAAAATGTATCAATCCAGATGTATTGACCGCCTATCTCATTTTTCAAGGCCCTTAAAATGACAGGACAGTACAAATACCCCCAATGACTCCTCCTACTCCTGCAAAGTAGACAGTCTGAGGTATTTAGTAAGAGGCATAGTGAGTTTTTTTTTATTTTATTACACATTTTTTTGTCACCAGTGCAGAACAGCATCATCAAATTACTGGTTTGGTGGTGATTGGGGATACTGACTGGTGACAGTATGCTAAAAAAAAAATAATGAAAACATTTAAACATTTTTTACTTTTTTTTTTTTCAGAGTAGTTCAGTGGCATCATAGCCACATAGTGGCACTATACTACTCTGTTTTTTTTCTTTTTACACTTTAATTGCTGTTACAGTGATAATCACTGAAACAGCAATGTTTTGAATTGTCATGAATGGGTTAAAAAAACAGGGTATAAGGGGCCGCAATCATATGTGTCCAGTGGACACAACAGTTGTGAGAGTGGTGTGCTGCGCGTCCATCAGCTTGTGGCATATCTGTACATGATCCAGCCTGCCCATACTGCCCGTCTGCAGTAAATGTACTGTGGGCTGGAACTGGTTAAAAATGCATGTCACTGAAGATAAAATGGTATATTTATTTTATCAAGACGCAAAATAGAGAGAATAGTTTCTAAGTTTTCTAATAATAATGAAATGTTCCGAAAGTTTCCCTAATACCTGCCATTCATATATTCTTTCGATATGGTTATCACACTTTAGCATTTAAATGGTTGCAGGGGTTCTGATTTGTGTTATGTTTCGTGATCCTCTATCTTAGGTAATTTAAATCAATATGTAAAAAATATGGGTTCTTATGGAAGCATGCAATAGTTGAACAGGAATAGAAATTATATTTCTGCTATATTTAGTAGGTTTCTGCTGCAAGAAAAAATGTCTTGCTTTGCTGTCCCCGTTCAAAAGATATGCTAATCTGTACACTCATGGGAAGCTGACAATGTTCTAACATAGAGCCATGCCCAAGAGTTATTTTATTTACTCTCTTTTCAACCAAAAAACAGAAAATGGTGGTGGATTGCGTCAATAATTCAAAGAAGAAAATTGAGAATAGGATATGGTCCTGGGAGGTTACTAGGTATACAAATAATTTTGTGCATAAGGTCTAAAGTGAGTAGGAAATAGAATTACTCATACAGCTTTGCCTTCAAGTACCTTTTTACATTTGCATGTAGTATCTGATAAAAATTGTATATAATACAGCCACTGGTGTGCGCAGACTATTGTGTGTGTGTGTATATATATATATATATATATATATATATATATATATATATACACACACACACACACACACACACTTATAAATATAAACAAACATTTTAAAATGTATTAAAACATGGATGGTGTCAGTAGGGCAGAGATTGGTGTCAGTTTGGCAGTGTCAGTAGTTTTTTTTTTACAATATTTTTTTTTTTTTTGTTCTTTAAGGAGTCCCAGTGGGGCTTTGGTAAAATATCAGGGGTCTAAACAGACCCCTGATGTCTCACTATTGCGACAGAGAAAGGGGCTGAGGACAGATATGCAGAATACGGGTGGTGAAAGGATTAATATACACCTCACTACAGCGACAGGTAGGTGCTGAGATATTCAGAAGAGGAGAGGAGGAAGGTTTAAATACATTCTCACACCCTTAGGTTTCACTGATCTGCTGATCTAGAACAATTTATTAATGATTTGTTAATTCATTAGTTCCTTATTTATCTGCTTTCTTCATTGTAAGAGGCGGGCTATTTACATTTACAATCACAGTGATTGGTTATCACAGTGATTGCATGGTACGGTGCAGCTTGGATTGACTCTGAACACTGTTTCTGTGAACCAAGCAGTCCAATGGTTGTTCAGTTCACAGTTAACAATGGGCATGCTTGCTGCCTCATGGTGACTGCAGAGTTTTTCTTATAAATGCCAATGCAGAAATAATAATCCACCACTTTGCCATTCAAAACCTATGGTGGTACATAAGTGGTTAAAGTCTGTTAAGCCAATGCAACCCAAACATATCTTAAGCACTGATTTAGTTTCAAAAACAGTTGGAGAACTGTTAATCTGATAAATACAAAATTAACCTAGAACAAAAGGATGCTATCTTTAATATTTACGGACAACTGTGAATGGGCAAATGTGAGTTCCAGCAGTTGAGAAAGCAGTAGTCCGTTAACTCTCTCACCTAATTAATCAGTAATACTGTCTTAGACAAAAACGATTTGATCCCATAACATTACAGTTTATCTGAAATAAAACATCAGAAGGCAAATTATTGTGACTAATAGGTAAAAGCTCAGAAACACAAAAGGCCCCAAAAAATTAATAAAAACAGAACAAAAAGTAAAGATGCAAATCCAGAAGAGCAAACCACATATGTTGCAGAACATATTCTTTGAAGAATATCTGAAGTAATGAGCCTTCTATCATCAGGTTTAAATGACGATTTTCTATAACCTCTAAAGGGCATGCTTAACAAAAAAAAAAAAAACACAGCTTGCAAAAGGTGGGTAATGAGAAAGCTTAAGGAAATATGAAACTCTTGCAAGGATTTTGATAATGTGAGAATTGGGGTAATTATAGCTCATTAAATAGCTAAGGCATAACAGAACAGCCTAATCAGAAATAGAAGCATTAGAGGAAGGAAAACTAGAGGCCAATGGGCACCAGATTAATTGTAATTAACCCGTGTTTTAATAACCACAGTCTGCTTGATGTTGGCAACTGCCAGGCCTATATTAGATTCCAGAGGGGTGTCGGGCAAAAGAGTCCCACATCATTTGCTTTAGGAATCATCTGGCAAAAGTGGGACATCTATGAATGGAATAATGAATTTGTGAGTTCATTCTGTTGAACAGGAACATACAATAATTACCCTAAACACTGTATATATGTTCATTACAAAAAGGAGAACAATTTCTCAAAAGTGTTATAACTGGAGGTGACTTGAAAGAATGACAATATACAGTGTGCAGTGCACCCTTATTATTAGTCTCAATTAGAATTCAGCAATTACAAAAATAATAACCCCAAATATCTAAGGCCATTAAGGCTAGGAAGATTTCCAGGAAAACCATATTTTTAGTTAGGCCACCCGAAACAAAGACCGTTTAACACTGTTTAACTAATGGCCCCTACAATAGGCCACTAAATCCAATGAGCCTGCAGCATCCAAACTCAAACCATAAAGTCCTGATTAATGTCAGATTACGCATGAACATTACTGCAGGGAGATTTTATACCCAGGATCATTAAATGAAGCTGTGAATATATGCACCCTTTCACAAATATCCTATGCAAATGCAAGTAATCCAAGCATAGTCTGCATATCTTGAATGAACGGGGATCGGGCGCAGGCGCAGTAGAGATGTTCACAGAGAAAAACACCTGTAGCACGAAAAATATTCAGGTCAGAAAAATCTTATTATTATCAATGGATAGCTATTGGCGATGGGCACATTTAATTGGAAAGTGAATTTTTTGACTTTACTTCCACTTTAAGGAAGTCAAGTATCAAGGACTGCAATTTGTTCACTTTTTTTAAAATTTAGCCTAAAATGCAAACCAACCATGTCTATAGTTATACCCAAAAAATAAATACAGAAGGTCAGCCAAACTGATTTCTATGCAGCCAGGGGAACCCCAAAGTCACTGCAGACAGAAGAAAACATTACATTTCCTAAAGTGGGGCAGAAGAATCCATTTGTCCAGAAAAAAATCTAAATAATATGAAATATAACTGGAACCTGATCTAACTTTAACTACCCATTTTAAAAAAAGAATAGAATCTCTCAAGGTAATAGAGCAACCCACAGGAAACACCCTACCAAAGAAATATTGACCTTCAAAGCAAAAATCCAAGAATTAAAAGATTGTGATCGAACAAGTAAAAGCCCAAAAATTGGTTTTGGGGTTGATTTACTAAAGGGCAATAGTCTATACACTTTTCAAGGGTATTTTCCCTTAGCTTGGTAAATGTGGTGAAAAATCGCTTTGTAAACTACAGTATATTCAATCACATGCAAGGAAAATTAGAAAAAAGAACAGTAATTTAGCTTGCATGTGATTGGATGAGAGAAGTCAATAGAGCTTTATTCCATTAACAAAAAAAGAAAATTTCATTTCAGTGTGAAAATTATCTTGCAATGTGTACAGCATAACTGCCCTTAGTAAATCAATCATATTATGTCTGCTTTAGCTTATAATGCACAGGGACCTAAATATCTAACACTAGAAAGGCTTTGAAGGAAGAATAAGAAACTGAATAAAGAACAATATAAAGCAGCATTTATAATATTGTTATTATTATTACTTTTATTATTCAGGATTTATATAGCGCCAACAGTTTGCACAGCGCTTTACAATGTGAGGGCAGACAGTACAGTACAATACAATTCAATCCAGGAGGAATCAGAGGGCCCTGCTCATTAGAGCTTACAATCTATCATTTAAAAAGAGAGGGGGACAAATTAAAAATGAGTCTATATTAAACAGGTACCTTTTTTTAGTAGCATGACCCAAATGATGAAGGATTGGTAACTGGTGCTGTTGTTCCACCTCTAGTAATGTTGCTAGGAATAATGGCATTAGCTTATTGACTTAAGAGAGACTTTCTGGTACATCTTTTACTGGACCCCTTATCAGTGATGGGGATTCAATACGAGATGACATCCCCTTCTTTCTGTTCTCTAGAACTGTTACCTGTAGCTATGTATCTAAGAATGCCACCTCTTGCCAGGCCAAAATAGCCACCATAGGAGGGTGGTCAGTCCAAATATAATTTCCTATTCTCAAGGAGCTCCACAGATCAACTCCCAGCCAAAGCTAGTAAAATATCAGATAAAGGTGTAGACACTGTTGTAAAAATATCTACCAGTGATACTCACTCCCCATTTCCAATCCAAGAGAGAGGCTGATATATTAACTACTTGCAGTTGAGTCACACTAGATTGAGTCACACTGCAGGCTCAACAATGTAAATGAATGTTGCCAGATTTTTTCCGGGTTTGTGGCACATATGTCTGTGCCCCCTGCTCACCAGCTATGTAGTTGGACACAGCAGGATTTTGTCAGCAGATCCCAGCCAATGGTTTAAGATTGAGACCTGCTGATTGTCTGTGTCCAATCACAGCACAGAGTCCTGTGTGTAAAAAGTGTGTACAGAGCATAGATCTGGCTGTTTCTTCTTTGCAAAGCAGGGAGAAAAAACATCCACATTATTTAGTGAAAGCAGAACATATTACACATATTACACATTGTTAGGCACACAGGCAAGCCCTTAATTGCCCCTAGATGTTAACCCCTTTCCCAGCCAGTGTCATTAGTACAGTGTACAGAATCATATCTGATCTGATCTGTATATCACGTACTTGGTGACAACTGGAATGTTGTGGAGGCATCTTTGAACCTCCTGCCCAACACTCCTGAAGGTGGAGACAGAGAGTGTGACGGAGTGACACAGAGTGGCATGAGTGCTTCAGTAGCTGGCTGGTAAAGTCCACACTTGGTCCACACAGGTGGATGAAGCTGGGGATCACAGTGTTAGGTACAGGATACAGCAGCTTGACACCAGAGCAGGATATGGTAGCAGACCCAGTATGCAGGCAGGGCCGGACTGGGAATAAAAACCAGCCCTAGAAATAATTTCATACCAGCCCCATAGCGTTATTATACCAGCCCAACATCATAACGTCATTATTTTCTTGTTCATAAAAGGGAAAACCATGCATTTTAAAGCACATTTGAAGAGTGTATTATATATAGATAAGATAGATATGAAAGCACATAGGGCTAGGGATATATATATATATATATATATATATATATATATATATATATATAAAACAGCAAATTCCAGTTAAAAGTGATAAAAGTGGAGCAATCATCAAGGGGGACACCTGGGACTCTGGGAATGTGGGGGGACTCTGGTGACCAGAGACCACCTTCCGCAGAAAGAATACACTAAGTTAAGGGGGGCGGGTTACTGATATAAAGGGAATCTTTATATCAGTGCCCCCTTACATTATTATATTCACTCTCCCCTTATATCAGTGACCCCCCCAGACTGGCCTGGCGGTGCTGTCACTGACCTCCTCTCAGGTGCACCCTGCAGGGCTCAGTCAGTCGGCTCCAGTTTGATGGCTCTGGTTTTCCTATAGTGTCCTCTCCACAGTCCACACACATCTGACTTCTCCCATGACCCCCATCCCAGCAGCGCTCCCACTCTTAACTCCTCTCCAGACTCCCTCAGATACTGCAGACATGATATAAGACAAGAGATAGTCAGAGGTTGCAGACAAGATACAGAAGATGTCAGAGGCTGTGGGCATGGTACAGGAGATGTCAGAGGCTGCAGGCATGGTACAGGAGATGTCAGAGGCTGCGGGCATGGTACAGGAGAAGTCAGAGGCTGCGGGCATGGTACAGGAGATGTAAGAGGCTGCGGGCATGGTACAGGAGATGGTTAGAGACTGAGTACATAATACTAAAGATGGTAAGAGAATGTAGACATGATACAGGAGATGGTAAGAGACTGCAGACATGATAGAAGAGATCAGTGCAGACTCACCAGTGCCCATCAAATGCAGCCTTACTGTGTCCATCAATGCAGCCTCACTGTGCCCATCAATGCAGCCTCACTGTGCCTGTCAATGCAGCCTCACTGTTCCCATCAATTCAGCCTCTTTGCCAGTCTATGCCGTCTCACCGTGCCCGTCCATGCAGCCTCAGTGTGCCCATCAATGCAGCCCCACTGTGCCCATCATTGCAGCCCCACTGTGCCCATCATTGCAGCCTCACTGTGCCCATCATTGCAGCCTCACTGTGCCCATCAATGCAGCCTCACTGTGCCCATCAATGCAGCCTCTGCCCCAGTCCATGAAGCCTCACTGTGCCGTCCATGCAGCCTCAGTTTGCCCATCAATGCAGCCCCACTGTACCCATCAATGCAGCCTCACTGTGCTCATCATTGCAGCCTCACTGTGTCCATCAATGCAGCCTCACTGTGCCCACCATTGCAGCCTCACTGTGCCCATCAATGCAGCCTCTGCCCCAGTCCATGAAGCCTCACTGTGCCCGTCCATGCAGCCTCAGTTTGCCCATCAATGCAGCCCCACTGTACCCATCAATGCAGCCTCACTGTGCTCATCATTGCAGTCTCACTGTGTCCATCAATGCAGCCTCACTGTGCCCACCATTGCAGCCTTACTGTGCCCATCATTGCAGCCTCACTGTACCCATCAATGCAGCCTCACTGTGTCCATTATTGCAGCCTCACCATGCCCATCATTTTAACCTCACCGTGCCCATCATTGCTGCGTCACTGTACCCATCAATTCAGCCTTACTGCGCCCATCATTGCAGCCACACCATGCCCATAATTTCAGCCTCATTGTGCCCATTATTGCAGCCTCACTGTGCCCATCATTGCAGCCTCACTGTACCCATCATTGCAGCCTTACTGTGCCTATCATTGCAGCCTCACGGTGCGCCTTCATTTCAGCCTCACCGTGCCCATCATTGCAGCCTCACCGTACCCATCATTGCAGCCTCACAATGCCCATCATTGCAGCCTTACTGTGCCACTCATTGCAGCCTAACCGTGCCCATCATTGCAGCCTCACTGTGCCCATCAGTGCAGCCTCACTACACTGATTTTTATTTTTTTACCAAAAACTTGTAGCAGAATACATTTTGACCTAAATTTATTTTTTATTGGATATGTAGAAAGTAGAAAAATTTTTTTTCAAAATGTTCAGTCTTTTTTATTTTTTAGAATAAAAAATAAAAATAACCCAGTGGTGATCAAATACCACCAAAAGAAAACTCTCTTTGTGTGAAAAAAAAATGTATATAAAGTTAATTTGTGTAAAGTGTTGCTTGACAGGTAAAGTAGCACAGTGCTGAATAGGAAAAAATGCCCTGGTCTTGAAGTGGTAAAATCTTCAAGTGGTTAATAAACATCCACTGGGTAGCTGAGCAGCCTAGAGGCATAAGTGTTTCTCTTCTTGCTTCAACTCTCAGGTGTCTGTTGAACTAACTGCTATTTATTTTCTGTAATAGCCTCTGGCCTCTTCAAGGAGTCCACATGGATCTCAAACTAGACTGAAAGCTGGAATCCAAAGGTAAGCAAGAGGGGGAAGGGGAGCAGACAAAACATACAATTCACTTGCGGCTGCGACATTCCTATGTGTGAGGGTATGTTTATTTATGCACCCCTTCAGGCATTTGAATGCTATATTAAGGGGACATTTTTAAATTGATATCCGCTATAATATATGGAAGACTTATGGTGTCTTCCTAACAATGGTCATATGAAAGCACTGACTTAAATGTTATTTTGTAATTTGATTCTATCTTTCTACATTGTTCTCATACACTATCAATATTAATATAATATTGTTTTGCAGTAGAATGGTTGACTAGAGAAAGAATTCCATTAATCCCGTATTGAAAAATAAAACTTTTTTTGGTTATCTGTTTTACAAAAAGGAACAAAAAAAGAGTTGTATAGCAATACTTATTACAAGTACAGCAATATTAGAAAATATTTTTTCTCATGAATGTAACATGACAATACTTTCTTCAAGCTAGGTTTGTGTAGACACATTACACTGTTTGATCTTTACAACAATGTCCATATTTCTTATCCTGTAGAGCTGCATTAATAAAATCTTTTATAATATTTTGTTTGTTGTGTTTCCGCTTACTTTTCTACTTGTTTATTTACATGCAAGTTTAGATACAGTACTTTGAACATGAACTAGATTATCAAACATAGAAAAAAGATAAAAGAAGCAAAAGTGTGGGGCGATGAAGATAACGAGGGTAACAAATCTTCTTTAGGAAGAAACAAGAGAACGAGAACAAAAAGGCAGAAAGGGGAGGGGGTAATAATCCTTTCCCATTTGTTATACTGCAAAGCTCCAAATGAGGGGGCATGTTACAAAAATGCATAGTTAGGTTTTAGGGGTACATTTTCTTTAGGGAGTTTACCTTGTGGTTTCAAAATGCAGGGGTTCCTGATTTTCTTGCATTTGTTAATAGTATTATTTAACCTTACAGCAAGATATACAATCAAACTGACACTACAGCATATAATTTGAGTTTGGTCGCATCATAGTTTTTTTTTTTTTAAAAGCGGGACTGTACCTGAAATTTTTTTGTTTAAAAGCCAGCAGCTACAAATACTTCAATACACTTTTAATAAATGGACACTTACCTGTCACAGGTTCCAGTGATGTTGGCAGCAGGGGCCGATCAATCGATCGGCTCTCTGCTGCTGCCGGCGCCATTCTCAGTGAGGGAATCAGGAAGTGTCGCCTTTGCGGCTTCACTTCCCGGTTCCCTACTGCACATGCGCGAGTCGCGCAGCGCAATGAGAATCGTCAGCGATGTCTGCCGGGACACGTGTGTGTCCCTGTAGACAGCGCGCCGGGACAGGAAGTTGCTTAAACTCCTGTGGGAATTTGTGCCCGGAAGTGGGTGCAGATACCTGTCTTAGACAGGTATCTACACCCCCTCCCCACTGAAAGGTGCCAAATGTGACACCGGAGGGGGGGAGGGTTCCGAAAAGCGGAAGTTCCACTTTAGGGTGGAATCCGCTTTAAGGAAATAATATTATTTAAATATTACAGGGGATTCTGTTAACTATATAGGTTTATGCATGGCAATATGCCTATGAAAAGGCTTCCTTGAGTCCAATAATCTAAGTTTGAGGAGATAATTAATACAACCATGACATTTTTTATTACAATAGGCTAGTTGCATAAAAAGGTTACTTTTTTCTATTTCTAATTTTGTTATTATTATCAATTATATCATAATTATTATTTAGGTATTGCAATCTGATAATTACATACAATGCTGTGAAAAAGTATTTGCCCCTTTCTGATTTTTGATTTTTTTGCATATTTGTCACACTTAAAAATGAAAACCCGAGTAAATACAAAGTGCAGTTTTTAAATGGTGGTTTCATTTATTAAGGCAAAAAATCTGTCCCAACCTGCATGGCTTTATGTGAAAAAGCAATTGCCCCCTAAACCTAATAACTGGTTGTGCCACCCTTGGCGGCAACAACTGCTATCAAGCGTTTGCGATAACTGCCAATGAGTCTTTCACGTTGCTGTGGAGCAATTTGGGCCCACTCTTATTTGCAGAATTGTTTTAATTCAGCTACATTGGAGGGTTTTCCAGTTTTCCAGTACGGCCTGTGTAAGGTCATGATACATCATCTCAATTGGATTTAATCCGGGCTTGGACTAGACCACTCCAAAAATGTTGCTTAATTTGAACCATTTGGAGGTGGACTTGCTGTTGTGTTTCAGATCATTGTCCTGCTGCATAACCCAAGTGCTTGAGCTTGAGGTCACGAACTGATAGCCGGACACTCTCCTTTAGGATTTTCTGGTAGAGATCAGAATTCATGGTTCCATCAATTATGGTAATTCATCCAGGTCCTGAAGCTGCAAAGCAGACCCAGACCATCACATTCTTGTTATGAAATGCTGTATTTGTTTATGCCAGATGTAACGGGATGCACACCTTACAAAGTTAAAAGACAAATGTTAAATATTTGCCTAAAAGTCTTGGGCATAATCAAGATGTTTTTTGGTAATTGTGAGATGAGCCTTTGTGTTCTTCTTGGTCAGCAGTGGCTTTGGCCTTGGAACTCTCCCATGGATTCCATTTTTGCCCAGTCTCTTTCTTATTGTTGAATCATGAACACTGATCTTACCTGAGGCAAGTGAGGCCTGCATTTCCTAAGATGTTGTTCTGGGTTCTTTTATGACCTCCTGGATGAGTCGTCATCATGCTCTTGGAGTCATTTTTGTAGGCCGGCCACTCCTGGGAAGGTTCACCACTGTTCCAAGTTATCACCATTTGTGGATAATGGCTATCCCCGTGTTTCACTGGAGTTCCAAAGCCTAATAAATGGTATTGAAACCCTTTCTATACCAATATATGTACAATACTTTGTTTCTAATCTGTTCTTTTTTTCTTTTTAGATTGTGGCATGATGTGTGGCTTTTTGTGATTTGTTAGAATGCTTCACTTTGTCAGACAGCTTCTATTTATGTGATTTCTTGATACAACAGGTCTGGCAGTAATCAGGCCTGGGGGGTGGCAAGTGAAATTTAACTCAGCTTTCCAAAAAAGTTCATTCATGATTCAGCATGGGAGGGTGCAATTATTTTTTCACATAGGGCCAGGCAGGTTTGAACAGCTTTTTTCCCTCAATAAATGAAATAATAATTTAAAAACTGCATCTTGGATTTACTCTGTTTATCTTTGTGTAATATTAAAATGTGTTTGATGATCTGAATCATTTAAGTGTGAGAAATATGAAAATAAATATAAAAAATCAGGAAGGGGAAAATACTTTTTCACAGCACTGTACATAATGCACTGACAATTGTTGGTTACTGACTCTCAAATGGGGCACATTGTGAAAAAAAACAGCATGTGGCATCATGCTTGGAAATGTTTATAGAACGTGGGTGGGTGGGGATAGATTAAGATTGCATCTTAAGTCAAGTCTGTTTGTGGCATTTTCTGATGCCACATACACTGGAAGAAACTCATCTTAACATTTTATAAAATCGTTTAACTTACTGCTTTTCTTGTGAAATACTTATAAATTGTTGGATATTTACTAAACCATGTTTAAACCATGTTTAAATGCACAGAACCCAAATGTTCAATTGTAATTGTGCTATTGTTTGGTATTTTTTTAATATGAAATTCTGTAAACACCAGTCTTAAAGGGGTTGTAAACTCTCGCTTTTCTTTTACAAAAATAATAAACATGTCTATACTTACCTGCTCTGTGCAATGGTTTTGTACAGAGCAGCCCGATTCTCTTCTACTGGAGTGCCCCGCCAGTGCTGCAGGTTGGAGTCGCTGCGCTTGTGCACATCACTGGATCAGATCGGGCTTAGGTAAGAAAAGGGGGGGATCTGGGGGGGAGCTGCAGCACAGAAGGTTTTTAACCCTAATGCATAGAATGCATTAAGGTGAAAAACCTTGAGGCTTTACAATCACTTTAAATGTGTAAATGAAGCACTTTATTATTTAAACTACTGATGCTATTTAATCTGGATAAAGTCACTTGATGAAAGTAACTTCTAAGTGAGATATAGGAAGGATAATGGAAAATTATTGTTGACTAAAGAAGTCACCAAATATATCTTTAAAGTTTTATGTAAATGGCTTCAGATTAGAAACTATAATTATGATGTATCAAAAAAGAATGAAAATTCAACATTCTATATTCAAATTCTAGCAAGGGTATCTTTTGTGATGAATATCAACACTATAATTATGCATTTATGTAATAACAGAATACATTACATTAAAATCATAATAAACAAAACAAATATGTTTTTTTAGAAAAAAAAACAATACATGAATAATTACAAAAGATTAATTATCCTTATTGCTATTTCCCCTTAACAATAATAGTGAGCACATATTTAACCATTTCAGTCCCTTTTTTCCCCACAAATTTCTTCTTTTGGTGGTATTTGATCACCTCTGCATTTTTTTTTCCGCTATAAACAAAAAAAGAGAGCGACAATTTAGAAAGTATTTTTTTTTTACTCTTTGCTATAATGAATATCTAAAAAAAATGTAATTAAACAATCAGTTTAAGCCAATATGTATTATACTACATATTTTTGGTAAAAAAAAATAAAAACATCACAATTAGTGTATATTGATTGGTTTGCGTAAAAGTTATAGTGTCTACAAAATAGGGGATAGATTTATGGCATTTTTACTAGTAATGGCTGTGAGCAGTGATTTTTAGCAGGACTGCAACATTGCAGTGGACAGATCAGACACTTTTGACACTTTTTTTTGGACCAGTGACATTTATACAGCGATCAGTGCTATAAAAATGTACTGATTACTGTATAAATGACACTGGCAGGGAAGGGGTTAACACTAGGAGGCGATCAAGGGGCTAAGTGTTTTCTAGGGAGGTGTTTCTAACTGGGGGGGTGGACTGACTGGGAGTACAGAGAGAGCACTGTTCCTGATCACAAGGAACAGACAATCTCTCTCTACTCCCCTGACAGAACGGGGATCTGTTTGTTTACATTGACAGATCCCTGTTTTGCCTCTCTGAGGAACGATCACGGGTGACCATGCACATCGGCCCCGCTATGGCTCTTAAAGAAATCGATATACCTGTACAACGATTTGCTCAAGAGAGCCAACCTGCCGCCGTATATCGGCGGCGGCTGGTCGGCAAGTGGTTGAAGTGGATGTAAACCCGATTCATGAAATTTGAGCTGGGCACTTATATCTGCAGTGTTTTCTTATCTCTCTTCAAAGCCATAAGTCCCGTGGCTTTCTCCTGCTCCGTTCTTCTGTTATCAGCTTGATAACTTCTGACAAGTTCTCTGACACGTTATAAAACCAAGCCTGAATTTCGTGTCAGGGTGGGTGCTATAAATAGATTAGCAGAAAGCTCTACTCGCAGAACAGCTCTGAAAGTCTCTGCCTATGTTGAGGGCAGTGTGTGCTTTTCCTCCAAACTGTCTCCTAGTGTAATCCAACACTACGCTGCTACTTCTGAATAAGGAGTGAAAATTCTAACATGATGTACACTTTCTAAACAGTATATAAAGCTGAAGACAGCAGATATACATGTAAAACTTATGTAGGGAGATTTGTTTCATCTCTGTGTATCATCTGAGGCTGTTCACTTCACTGGGTATATGTGAGGGTTTACATCCACTTTCATTTATTATTGCAATGTTTACCTTAAAGTTTTTTTGACATGGTCTTTTTTATGTTTTCCCTTCTAAAGAATTGTTACAGCGATAAAGCTATTTTGTGATAGCTGCAGTATACAATGAGGTGTGCGTGTTTTCAAAGATATCACCTAAACATAACTACGCTAAAATTAAATTGTATTTTCACAATGATCATGCAAGTGCATCGCCTGTCTATAAAAAATATAGCAGGCAAATAAAAGATATGATTGAACCTAAGTAGAATCTGCAAGATGTAAAAGCTAGAGGGATATACCGTAGCCAACTAACTCTTACATTGGATGTAGCTGAACAATAATTCATTATTAATAGCCAGCAACAGTCATTAAAAATCAAATAATGTGAATTCATGGGTAGTGTTTCTCAGCTGAAAGCTAATAACAGTAATACAAGTGTGTATGCAATAAAAGAAAGCTAATGTTTTATTGCTAACTAGATCAAGGTGTTTCAAGGTGAACTGACCTCTTTAACATGAACAGGATTAATTAACAGAAGGCATTTCATTGGTTTCTGTATAAAACTTATAATCAATATTCGCTAGTCAAATAGTAAAGTCTAGTTGCAGCTATTTATTAACACCTGAAATAGTGACAGCTCAAAAGCAGATAAAGAAAATAATAAACAATACTAAAACAAAGGTTATCTGAAGTTGGGAATGGAAGGATGCTAGAGACAAATGGATTAAAGTTATGTTAAGTACCACTGTTTGCATACTGTAATCAATCCTGAAAGTAAAGTAATACATTTAAAGCATACGGAAACCAAACTATTAAAGAATATGTTACCCCAACATTTCATATTCTGATATATGTCTGCTGTAGCATGTACTAATATGAAAAAATATCCTGTTCTTTTTGTATTGTTTCCTTTATGTGAAAAACCTGGTGTTCCTGACAGTCCCTCTGCTTTTAAAAAAAATTACCATACTAGGCATGAGAGCACAGCGTTGTCAGTTCCATATCTGTGCTAGAAACTATTTACTGGGAAGACCAGTGTGCTGTTATTTCTGCTCTCTGAGCTCCTTATTCAGCTGAAAACAGAGGGTATTTGATCACTTATAAAAAATGGGGGGAAAAGGTATTTATAATGTTTTCTATAGCTATACTGAAATGGTCACTTGATTTTTATCATATAAGTCAAGGATCTCCAAACTACGGCCCTCCAGCGGTTTCCAAACTACATATCTCATGAGGCATTGTAAAACTCTGACATTCACAGACATGTCAAAGCATGATGGGAATTGTAGTTCTTGGACAACTGGAGGGCCATGGTTAATATAAGTAAAAAATGTTTGTATTTTCACATTTTTAGATCAGTGGGGACATGGGTCTGGCAACCTAGGGGGCTCCTTCCCCCATCTTTTACCATCCATTCTGACCACTTTTGGGTTTTGGGGCTAGACTGTTCCCTAAGTAGGACCCTTGCAGAACTGACTGCATAGACACCATCATCCAACTCAGTATATGAATGTAAGATTACTTTACAGGGTGAGTTGGTTAAATTCATTATATTTTGTAAAATGTTTCTGAAAAAAAACTCTTGAATGTCTTTGTATAGTTTATCCACCTTTATTGATGTAATGTTTTTTTAACGTGTGTATTTTATCAATTTGTACAATAAAATATATACTTTTTATGATTTTTTTGGTATATTATTGTGATCAGCTGCAACAAAGTGCTATTAAACTTTTGTGCAATATATTATTTAGAGCTGGAGCAGACTAGAGCGTTTTTTTGATTATCCATGTAAATGCTCATACATATTATTAATTTCTTTGGGCTATATTCCTGTACAAAATGCTTTTTTCTGCCTTTCTTTTTGTTAGTTTCATTTTTTATTCATTTGACTTTTTTTCTTTTTTACTCCTTTGTCATTGCTCTTTCACTGCCCTTCACCTGTCAGGGATGCTCTCAGATCTCCACATCTAATTGACCAACTAATTTGCCTAATTAATTTCATGAGCTATTGACAGGAGAGGATGTTTTTTTTTTCTCCCTTTTACTTTATTGTATATAAATGCTGTGTCCTGAGGTGTTAAATATGGTTATAAGGGAGGGGGGAGGGGAGGGGAAGGGGATATTTAAGGAAAAGGGGTAGGGGATGAAGAGGAGAGATAAGGGTAGGGATAAAGTAGGGGTAAATAAGGGGAGGAAAGGTACGTGAGCGTGGAAGGAAAAAACAAAGGAAAATAGAAAGGGGAAAAAAAAAAATAAACACACACAAACAAACCGATAATTGTCTTATGCAGAATATAGTGAGGAGGGATATGACCATAAATAACTGAATTGTATATTGCCCACTGAGTGTGGATTCTTTAAGGCATAAATCAAATGCATGGGGCATAAGCATTACTCGAGAGTAAATAAGCAAAGACCACCCCCCTGCAAACTCTTATCATTCCAAAACCATTTAAATAAATGATCTTTTTATTTACCCTTTTTCTCCATTCCCTCTTGCCTTTTCTTCCTTTTTATGGCAAAACCAGCATATGTATTCACCCTTGTATAATACTGTGACAGGTGGATATATCTATTTTTGCATTGTTTACAATTAAACTGGGTAGTAGGGGCAACGGCAAACACACAAGCATAGATCAGAAAAGTTTTTTTAATACATTTTTGAAAAAGTCTCATGGAGGAAGTCCATACACTTGTGTCAGCTACTGATCCAGAGAGCAGCCCACCCTGTAGTAAACAGGTAAAAAGATAAAGAAGCGCCACTAATGCCACATACACGCAATCGGAAATTCCACCAGCAAAAGTCCGATGAGAGCTTTTGGTCGGAAAATGCGACCGTGTGCATGCTCCATCGGACTTTTGCTGGTGGAATTCCAGCAAGCAAAAGATTGAGAGCAGGTTCTCAATTTTTTGTCTGTACGAATACTTGGTTTGGGGATGATACCTCCTTTATTGTTCTCTCAATCATTAAACACAGCTTTCACCTTAGATAGATTTTTGGGGATACTACAAGAGCAGTTTTTCAACAGGAGTTCAGCTATAACTTACAATCATATCTATAAAGCTGGTTGGTTTATGTAACATAAAGTGATGTGTTTTGATCTATAGTATGTCACAGCAGCAATTAGGGTTTAATAATGTGTAACTATAGCCAAAACATTTGTTTTAGTTTTGAATATGGCATGGTAGAGCTAGACCCACTGTCAGGTTTTAGTGCTATCTGGGTCTGGGACTATTGTAGAGAGATGAACAATTTCTGTTCTGGGGACAACCTTTTACCAGACAGGAAATGAGGAAAATGTGCTACTGGGGAAAGTGACAACAATAAAAAACTCACATTGGCTCTAACATTTCCCTTCTTAAAGAGGAGGTCCAGCCTGGGTGAAAAAAAATAAAAGTCAGCAGCTACAAATACTGTAGCTGCTGACTTTTAATATTAGAGCACTTACCTGTCCAGGAAGCCTGCAATGTTGGCACCCCAGCTGATCTTCCGATCAACTCCCAGGTACTGCTGCCACCATTCCTGGTAAGGGAATCAGGCTGTGAAGCCTGATTCCCTACTGTGCATGCACGAAGCGAGTTGGCTTTCTAATTGGCCCGGCAGCGGGGGAAGGAGGAGGGGGGCCAAACTTCCGGGAGATCAGGCTGCAGCCCATCTCCCGAGAGTGGGGAAGGGGACCTGTCAAAAATGGGTCCCTGTTCCCCCCTCCCCCTGAAAGGTACCAAATGTGACACCGGAAGGGGGGTAAGCATATAAGCGGAAGTTCCACTTTTGCTTATGTCAGTGTTGCCGTTGGTGAGTTACCTTTACTTACTGTTTAGGAGAAAGGTTGTCCCTCGGCCAGTGAGTAAGGGGAAATCTCAGCAAGCCTGACAGTGGTTCTAATCCTTCCCTACTTTATCCAAAGGCAACAAAAAAGTTTTAGGTTTTAATACGCTTTAAGCATAATTATCACACATAAAACGGACTGTATTATCACAAGTTGCTACCTTTTTAGTACCTGTGTTACATCACTAAAAATGAACAATATAGAACGCATTAACAACTATGACATCTAAATAATACAGATGCCATTCAAACAATCACATTTACTAATTCCAGAAAGTGTCTTTGGCTTTTCGTGTAAATGTTAAATCAGTTTATTTACTACATTAGACTCTGCCAGCTGCAATGTTTGATCAGTTAATATTTTTTCTTCTTGTGATAAATTTTAAATCTGTAATCCGGTATATTTTCATTTTTTACCAGTTTCTATAAAGGTAAGGAAAAAACGACACTGCACTGTCCTGACTTATTAGTCAAAAGCAAACATCTAAACCTTAGAGAGTTCTAGTCATAGGGCAACACCTGTGTCATTTCCAAAATGTGTTCCCCATTGGTACATGGCATATGAATCCTTCACTCAGGTGTATTGTGTTTAGACACAGGCTAACCCTTTCAAAGGGAAGAAGATGTACAATACAGTATTTTGACAAACACATTGGCCATCAATGCCATTGCTGTCTTACCAATCTTACCTTGGCTGGACATTAGTTGAAATTAGCCTTTTTTTTTTTTTTTTTTTGCTATGTGCCACTGTTTGGTAAATATAGCTAAAACATGTGGCTCATAATACCAGTGTCATGCTCGAAGATGAGCTAGTGTAGTCTGTGTTCTGTTAATAATCAGATCAGATGAAGGTAGCAAAAAAAAATTTGAAGCGAGAAAACAACTGCAAAGCCCATAGTGGGAACAAATGACCCATCCTAAATTAGGTAAGGGAGCGTATCAGTCAAAACACCAGTCAAATAGGCAGCTGTATGTTTTTTTTATATATAATCTGCACCTGGGACTCCATCACAAAAAATTGTATAAAGGTTCTGTGAACATTTCCTTTTTTTATTTAGAATGGTCAGGTCTAAATACAGGTGTAACATACAACATGGTCCAAATGGTGGAGTTAGCCTTTAACATTGTCAGCCTGAAAAAGGAAGTGCTTATACTGATTGTGTTGGTGCCACTGATAACTACACCAAATTCAAAATTTGACAAGAACCAGAGGGAAGTAAAACACCACTAATTAGTCAGAAGGGAGGAGACATGTTTCATGTTACATCTTAAATATATAAAAGAAGGTAGTGATGCGCTGTACAGAATAAATAATAAAGTGCAATAGTGCAGTGATAGCAGCACAGAAGTGAACCAGAGGCAGGTAAAGAGATCCTGGTGTGGATAGACCACAAGGTAATTGTTATCCAGTGATGTAAAATCAGGTAAGTCTAAACAGACCCAGGTAGAGGTGAAAATAATGATAGATGCTCAGTCGTGTACTAAATGGATCATAGAAGGTATAAGTACAGTAAAGTGTCAAAGTGCTCAAGTGAATAAATCAAACCACTACGGGAAACGTGGTATCTGATATGTGGTGATCATAACTTAAAAGAATGACGTATAAACGCACAAGGTCGCATGGAAATGTAGCATAAATATCACATAGAAATCGCATAAAATTGCATAAAGCAGTAATAAAAAATCATAAAGTGATAATAAACAAATGATCAGTAGTCCTTCTAATAGAGCATATAGAGAGGATATATGTTCAATCCACAATACTGGTCATTTCCGTGCAATAAAAAAATGCTAAAGTGTCCGTGAAGTGATTTCCTTTTTCTTTTAGTGAATGAGCGGTGCGGCATATAATGTGTCTATATTGGCGTGGGGGTCACAAAGTGCGAACTTTGAGCCAATTAGAATCCAAATGGATTTTCATTTTAGACACTTTTGCGCCCAGGGGCCTCAATATAGAATTCGACCTCAATTGTTTTATCAGCGATTTTTAATTGATTTCTCATCAGTATGCTGCATAAGAACCGCTCACCTCTCTCACCATCTATCTATATTTTATTGGGCTCATTGTATTCTTTTTATCACATTGCTCCTCTCTATTTTTTAGACCATATTATACTTTTACTATATTTTATGCTATTATATTAATATTTTAAAGAACGTCATTTCCGGTTTACTTTTTATTCGCCGTTTTTTTATAAATTTTTACAGCCATCTTTTTATATTAATTTAGCATATTATTACAAATTAGTCCCCGAGTTCATTCAGCAGATATTCACCTTTCTGAGCCCCGAGTTGGAGCTGCGGGACCATATTATTTTAGTACTGAATATTCTACTATCACTGCTAGTGCTCCATATACGTTGCCCCACAAAAAATGGCCGCCGAGCCTTATCAATGTGAGCTACAAAATAATGGCCACCAGGAGACTTATCTCTCTCAGTAATGGACTTACGTTTTCTATCCACATAATTCTTTCCACCCTGTGACTTACTTTGAACAGATTATTCCTTTCCAACCTAGTCCCTGCATTCACCCAGCAGGCTTAAACCTGACCTAGCCCGAGATGATGCGGCCAATATGCACGATTCCAATATATATGACTCCTATATTTTTTGCAAGTGCTCCATATACCTTGCCCCACAAGAAAATGGCCACCAAGCTTCACTTATGTGAGCTACAAAACAATGGCCACTAGACGGATAGTCTTTTTCAGTGTTAGACACCTCATACTTCCAAAAACATGGCCGCCGGCTTACTTCCGGCGACCGGAGTGAAACGAAAATGGCCGCTGTGCAACTTCCGGCGAACGGAACTACAAAAAAATGGCCGCCGTAATTGCCAATTAACACACCAATATAAGGACACTTCCTATGCGTTCAGTTATCCCCTGATGAAGTCACATGACCGTGATGAACACGCGTCAGGAATACTGACACACCGGAAGTGACGTTAACGAGCTCGCTGCTCGTATTGTATATACCTGTTTGATGCTATTAAATGTGAGTACCGCTGCTTGTTATCTGTAATAAACATACGTTTTTACCAAAACATACTACACTATCTGGGCATCTATGTTCCTATTCCCCACACCTATCCATGTTCTACTGGTGAGGCCAACACACTGCAGACACCTCCAGTGACAGCTCCAGGGATCTTAAAGGGGACACTGCCTGCCAGAGAAAAAGACACACATCAGCAGAGCCGGAGATACAACGCTAAGACGACCACCAGGGACCCCCACACCAAAAGGCTTATATCCACACGCTGTTACCTTACAGCTGTAAGGTAAGGGTAAACCCAAACCTCAGACTTCACGGAGGATAAGAAGTCACCTTACACACCAACATCACATCGCATGAAGCAATCGCCAGCACTTGCACCTTCTTTTTGTTATGCATATAGACACATTATATGCCGCACCGCTCATTCACTAAAAGAAAAAGGAAATCACTTCACGGACACTTTAGCATTTTTTTATTGCACGGAAATGACCAGTATTGTGGATTGAACATATATCCTCTCTATATGCTCTTTTAGAAGGACTACTGATCATTTGTTTATTATCACTTTATGATTTTTTATTACTGCTTTATGCGATTTTATGCGATTTCTATGTGATATTTATGCTACATTTCCATGCGACCTTGTGCGTTTATACGTCATTCTTTTAAGTTATGATCACCACATATCAGATACCACGTTTCCCGTAGTGGTTTGATTTATTCACTTGAGCACTTTGACACTTTACTGTACTTATACCTTCTATGATCCATTTAGTACACGACTGAGCATCTATCATTATTTTCACCTCTACCTGGGTCTGTTTAGACTTACCTGATTTTACATCACTGGATAACAATTACCTTGTGGTCTATCCACACCAGGATCTCTTTACCTGCCTCTGGTTCACTTCTGTGCTGCTATCACTGCACTATTGCACTTTATTATTTATTCTGTACAGCGCATCACTACCTTCTTTTATATTCTTCTCTCTGGGTTCAGATATTTCCCCCCAGTGTACGCTGCAGTATTTGTTTCTATTTCATTTGAGTTGGCGCAGGAATACTTTTTTTACTATTCACATCTTAAATATAGGTTTAACATGAAATATGGTCCAAAAGGTGGATTTAGCTTTTAAAGCAATTCCCAAATCATTTAGGAGTTAGCATTTATTGAGAGAATGTGGTTTCTTATAAATTGGACATTGGTGACTGGGATTTTCAATCTCTTCATTCTGGTCATCTCTGCCACAGTGTGTGTCTTGATTAGGTAGCACACTTGTCTTTTCAGTGTTTGTGTCAGGCCCTGATAGAATATTTGTCTTTTTCACAGATAAATGAGCCATGGAGTTTATAAATGTATTGTGAAAAAGGTTGAAACCTGGGTGCTAGGCTCACTGTGTATGAAACTTTAAAATGTTTGTGTTTTGATAAAGGTACAGAATATCAGAAAGAAAACTTGATTCCCTTCCTTGTATGTTTAATCCTTAATGAACACTTCTCCTGAATACTGAATAGGAGCTTTGAAATAATTGATTAAATGTTTAAGTAGCTGATGCTAGTAGTTCAAGCAGGTGATCACTTAGTTCTTGAAACTTCTGATTATACCTACCATATATGTTAGGAAAGGGTTGCAAACTTTCCAACAGACTGTCTTTTATAGCTTCTGAACTGCCGTAACTCTAACCTAGTCACTTCCTCTGCAGTCCCTAAGCCACCTGTCAAACTTTATGAGCCCAGTGCTTGTACATTGATGGCATACCATATACCTGGCAAAGTCTGACATGTCAGAGCCAGGTGGCTTGGGGTAATATATAAAGCAACAACATTTTAATTAGGGACTTAGAAGGTTTGCAGTCATGGGTGTCCACAGGTAGAGGCAAGGGGGTCAAGTGCTCCCCCCCCCTGGAATCAGGGATCGGATATTAAGTTCAGCACAG
Organism: Lithobates sylvaticus; assembly: GCA_028564925.1. Classification (NCBI taxonomy): domain Eukaryota; kingdom Metazoa; phylum Chordata; class Amphibia; order Anura; family Ranidae; genus Lithobates; species Lithobates sylvaticus. Next base: position 438,652,311 of record CM053027.1, on the reverse strand, counting down.
TTGCGTTGCTATCGGGGTGCTGGCAGCCCGCACCTGGGTGCCACCTGCCAGTGGGGTGCCACCATCAAGGTGCTGTCAAGCCCCCCTTTCAGAGAAGTGTGACTTCAGGCTCTTTTCCCTGCTCAGTCCAGCAGAGATCTCGGCGGTGCTGTGACAGGCGAAAGGCGATTTGCGTGCTATCAGAGGTTTCCCCCGGTCACCCCCCCTTTCTCCTGTCAGGGAGAAGAGACGGTGGCTCTCACCAGGTTCCCCACCCAGCTTCCTGACCACTCCATTCCTTCCCTATTGGCCATAACTGGGGACCAATCAAAGGAGACGAGAGCATCATGGAACATGTAGTCCCAAAGATTGGTGGTCCCATTTTCCACAGGGAGGAGGCTACAGCTCTATCAAGAGAGGGATTGAGAGACTGCAGCCTGGAAAAAAGCCGAGGGAGAGAGTGCTACAGGACAAAGGGGTGGAAGCCAGCGAGAGCCACGCTGCCCAGTGCCACCAGAGAGATAGCCATGCTGCCCAGCACCACCAGAGAGAGCCATGCTGTCCAGTGCCACCAGAGAGAGCCATGCTGTCCAGAGCCACACTGCCCAGCCCCACCAGAGAGAGAAAGACTGAGCCACTGCCAGGGTACAGACATGCTACACTACTGACCAGAGTCGCCCCGAGGAAGCTAGAGTGAGTGATCATCCAGCCGGAGGGATCACTGCTGTAGTTTCGCTGGGTCTGGTAAGAGGGCCTGTTGGCCATTATCCATTACTTACCCTAGGGATTGTAATACGTCTGCAGTCTCTGACCATAAAAATGTGCTAATGACATTGTCAAAAAGGGGCAGTGCATGGGTGACCCTAAAATTATGCCCCACCCGAAAAAAGTTCTGCAGACGCCCATGTTTGCAGTTTATTATTATGATAGGATGTGGGTCTGGAGTAATGTTGGTTTAGGAGATAAATCTCTAACCTGATTAGGTGGTAGTGGTTTGTATTTAACAGCCTGTCTTGCTGTAGGCTGCAACTTAGTAGTAAAGCGTGAGGTTTCAGGTCTGTACTGTTCATATGTGGTCCCAGTGGTTTAAAAAAGCTAGTGCTTTGAAGAAATATCAATATCATCAGAATCTTCAGTATTAACTATAAATCTGGCTTAAGATAAAGTTTGTAGGGCATTCTATGGGATCTTCTGAGTTTGCAAAGCTGAAACGTTTAATTCATACACAGTAGCAGCTTATTCTAAAACTCTTAACCTAGCTTCTGCTGTAGCTTGATCACATTTTCCTTTTTCTATTTCTGCTCTCTCATAGGCACCTTGTATCTCCATTTCTGCCTTCTTTTTTTTTTTGAAGAAATTTTATTGGTATAAACAGGCAGTTACAGATGAATGCAATAATAACATAAACAGGTTTCTGAAATTGAAAACTACGTAAACATCAGTATATTCATGGCTGAGAAGGGTATAGGTATACGTGCGATTCCTTAAATCAGAAGAAGTCAAAATTCTCGTAGCTAAATGTTCTATTTAAGCGAAGAACAACGTGTACCTTCGTATTAAGCAACTTAAGAGGTGATTGTAAGCTAAACATCTTTCATAAGGGAGGCTAATGAGGGAAGACAAGGATATTGAAGGGGAGTGGAGGAAGTACATAGATAGAAGTGACGGTATGGTAAATCTGTTCCGAATATGGTGTCGCGACCCATCCACCCCGTGAGGGCTCTTGCTGTGGATGGGTGCAGACCCCAAAGTGCGTGTGTGGAGTCAGTAGGTCAAGTATGATTGTGGTTAGCAGTTCGTGATATATAAAGGTTAACAACTATAAACATCAATTGATGGTTACCAGATGACGAGTCAGGAAGGTGTCATTATTCAATAATCAAGTATAAGCGAAATTCCGTTGGGGCATTAAGTATTATGGAGATAAAGACTAGGTGAGTTCAAGTGTTGGGAAGAGTGTGTATCATGGGGGATTTGGTGGGGAGTGAGGTTGTTGCTTAAAATGTTTCCAACAAGCCCATGTTTGTTCATGTGTTGAAGTGTTATCTTTGGTCTGGTGAATCAGGTTTTCCATTTCTTCGATCTTATCGACTCTGTGAATCCATTCTTTGATTGTCGGGGGGGAGGTGTTTCTCCAATGTACGGGAATGCATTGGTTGGCAGCGTTTATGAGGTGTATAGTCAGGGATCTTTTATAGGACCCTGCGGGGGCAGAGGTGTGGTGTAATAGGAAGGGGGCGGGGGAAAGTGGAATGGGATATTATTATTATTATTATTATACAGGATTTATATAGCGCCAACAGTTTGCGCAGCGCTTAACAAAATAAAAGGCAGACATTACAATTACATAACAATTTGGTACAAGAGGAATCAGAGGGCCCTGCTCGCTAGAGCTTACAATCTAAAAAGAAAGGGTCAATTGATACAAGAGGTAATAGCTGTGGGGGATGAGTTGATGGAAAAAGTAAAACAGTGTTAGTTAGAAGCAGGATAGGATAGGATATGTTGTGATGTGAGAGATTAATGTTTGTATTTCAGTCCAGAATGGTTGGAGCAATGGGCATGTCCACCAAATGTGAAGTAGGGAGCCGTAGGCGTTGTTGCATCTCCAGCAGGTGGGAGCGAGATTAGGGTGGAATTTATGAATCCGGTCTGGAGTTCTGTACCACTTTGAAAAGATTTTGTATCTATTCTCTTGAACAGAGACATTAAGGGATCCTTTATGAATAAAGGTGAATATGTTTTCCCATTCTCCGTTTGACAAGTCTAAGTTGAGGTCTGATTCCCATTGTCTGACTAGGCCGTCTGATTTGATGTCATGTGAGGAGAATAAGAGAGCGTATACTTGGGAAATGACATGTCTCTGAGGTTCTGTCTGAGAACATAAGGTTTCGAACGGTGTGTAGTCAGAGTGCCACGGCACTACAGGATTAGTAGATCGAAGGTAGTGGGTTATTTGCAAGGATTTGAAAAGGGGAATTTGGTGTGAGGGGAAGGTCGCAACCATGACCTGGTGGGACATTATATTGCCAGAGACATAAAATTGTCTAGCCGTTAAACACCGGCCGTCTGAAGCTATTGTCGGATCACTGACCTGGATGTTTGCGGGGAAACCTGGATTGTCCGTCAATGGGGTCTTGGGTCCAGAGGCATTCAGTATCTTGGCTTGTTTACTGGCGAGGCGGGCGCATTGTATCGTTGCACCTATGAATGGATGACGTAAGACATGTTTGGGAACGTGGGATGGATGTAGCCATGACAGATGTGAGAGGGGGGTTGAAGTAATAGATTGTTCCAGTTGTACCCAGTCCTTATGTAGTTTGTGTACATGCCAGTCAACCACTCTGGTTAAGTGGCATGCCCAGTGGTATTTAGCAATGTCTGGTAATCCCAGACCACCTTTCAATTTAGGAAGAGTAAGGCGGGACCAGCTCAGTCTCGGAGCTCGGTAGGCCCAAAGAAAGTTTCTACAAATACGCTTAAAGGAGGAGAGAAAAGATGGGGGGAGGTTAATCGGTATGGCTTGGAGCAAGTAGAGAAGTCTGGGCAATATGTTCATTTTTATAACGGCGAGTCTGCCAAACCAAGAAAAGGGTCCGTGGTGCCATTTAAGAAGGTCAGATTGGATGGTTTGTAGTATGGGTTGAAAGTTAGAGGCGAACAGGTCAGAAAGTTTAGGAGGAATTTTGATACTGAGGTAAGTGATTGCACGTGGTTCCCAGGAAAATGGGAAGTTACGTTCGCACTGTGTAACCAGAGTCGGGGGGAGGGATATGTTCAGGGCATGAGATTTGCTGAAATTAATTTGGAGATTTGTTAGGGATTTGAAGAGTGCAAAGTCTTTAAGGAGGTTGGGAATGGTGACTATTGGGTCCGTCAGGAATAGTAGAATGTCGTCTGCGTATGCTGCTACTTTGTATGTTTTCTGGTCAATTTGCAGTCCTTTAACATCTGGATTACTCCTGAGTTTGCAAAGAAGGGGTTCCATAGTCAGCAGGAATAAAAGCGGTGACAGGGGACATCCCTGACGTGTGCCATTAGTCACCGAGAAGGCGTCCGACAGGTGGCCGTTAACTCTGATTCTAGCGGATGGTGATGAGTATAGGCGCATGATCATCTGGATGAGAGTAAGAGGCACTCCCACAGCACGTAGGGTCGATATCATAAAGTCCCAGGCCACTCTGTCAAACGCCTTCTCAGCATCGAGGGAAAGGAAAAACCCTTTATTGGAGGTCGTGGAAAGCCAGTGGTGTATGTTTAACGCCTTGATGGTGTTGTCTCTGGCTTCCCTACCAGAGACAAAACCAACCTGGTCCAAGTTAATTAATTTAGGTAGGAGGGGTTGTAAGCGATCGGCTATTATCTTAGCGTATAATTTGATGTCTACATTAAGTAGTGAAATGGGTCTATAATGGGAGATCACGGTGGGGTCCTTGTCCGGTTTGGGTATCAGAGTCACATGGGCTTCTAATAGGTCTCTGTTCGTAGAGGCGTTGGAGGAATTAACAGTAAAGGCCTTGAGGAAGTGGGGGAGTAGAACTGATTGGAACGTTTTGTAGTAGCAGGTAGTAAGGCCGTCTGGGCCCGGGCTCTTTCCGGTCTTTAATTGTTTCAGGGCGGTCAACGTCTCGTCTGCAGTAATTGGGGAAGCAAGTGCTGAAGTGTCTTCAGGTGGAAGGGGATCTGGAGAGTATTGTGCTAGGAAGGAGTCAATAGCCTCCTGCCGGGTAATATGTTGGGGTAGCGTATTGTTGGTGGGTAGATTATATAATTTGGAGAAGTATTCCACAAAGTGTCGAGCGATGTCTTTGGTGTTAGTCAAGGAGGTACCGTAGGGTCCTTTAAGCATGCGTACAGTATGTGAGGCTTTTTTCGTCTGTAAAGCTCTGGCCAATAGTCTACTGGATTTGTTGCCAAATTCGTAAAATAGCTTCTGCGATAGTGCATATTTCCTACGTAGTGATGGATTGAGTACAGCAAGAAGTTCTTCTCTAGCCAGGGGGAGTTCAGAGTGAGTAGCAGTCGCTCTAGAAGCTTTGTGCGTTTTTTCCAGTGTTCGGACACGTTGGGTCAGAGAGTCTATGTGAGTGCGCTTGAGTTTAGCCCGTGCTGACGCTGAGGATATGAAATGGCCTCTCAGTACGCATTTGTGAGCTGCCCAGATAGTGGTCGGGTCAGTGTCGTCAGTGTCGTTTTCCAGAAAGTATTGTGAGAGAAGAGTCTGAGTTTTCGTGGTTACATCTAAGTCAGATAGAAGGGAGTTGTCTAGGCGCCAGATACGTGAGGAGGGTGAAGTGGGGGGTAGCGATAAGGTCATGGTGATTGGGCAGTGATCCGACAGTACCATAGGTTCGATGGTTGCGGAGGTTAGATGGGGGAGGTCAGGTTGTGACACAAAGAAGTAGTCCAATCTGGAGTGTCTGTTGTGTGGGGCAGAGAAGAAGGTGTAATCTTTACCGTTAGGGTTGAGCGTCCGCCAAGTGTCATGGAGTAGGAGTGTGTGTAGTTCCGTTTTAATTGCTTTGAGGGCTCTATAGGGGAGGATAGAGCTACCGTTGGACGAGTCAATGATTGGGCATCATTTCTGCCTTCTTACAAGCAGCTTCTGCCTTCCTGCAGTCAATTTCTGCCTCCAACTCTGTTTTTTTCCCTGCAAAGTCAGCTTGTACTTTGGCAACCTCTGCCTTTCTACAAGCCTTGGTAAACTGTTCACTAATGTATGTTTATTAACCGCTTCCTGAACAGTGCACGCCGATATACTTTGGCAGAATGGCGCTGGTGGGCAAAATGGCGTACAGGTACATCCCCTTTAAGATGCGGTGCTGCAGACGCATGCCCATCACATTCTTTGTGATCCCAGGGACTCGATGTCCACCAGGTTTCTGGGATCGTGTCATGGAGAGGTTGAATGGGGAGATGCTTTTGTAAACAAAGCATTTCGATGAAATGTGTGGCAAAATGCATGTCTGCTAATTGCATTTTGGGTGCGGTTAACAATGAATGGCACCCAAAAGTGCATGGTGTATTTGAACACAATTTGAGCGTAATGCAGAATCGTGGCAAGAATTTTGCAATTCTGCCAACAATTCTGCATTGCTCAGATGTGAATGGGTCCTAACAGACAATACATTATAACTATACTATATGTGTGTGTGTATTGTATAAACACTTATATGCACACATATATAGTTATTATTTTATCAATCTTTAAGCTTGTGATTATCAGGATCTCTGATTTTCTGTTTCATAAATAGACACCTATGTGTAAAACACCTTGAATGGGATGATCTTAATGATCTCTTAGTGTGTCTAAGCCTGGCTTCTAAAAAGGTGTTGTACCATTTTGGACATAAGTAGTGGTGGTATTTATCTCTTAAATAGACTGCTGTGTGTCCTTAATTAACCACCTGCTATCTTGAGTGGATCATATGATGTCCTCCCAGGCGGGCACCTCGCATGCACCCTAGGAGCTAATTTGTGACTTGCTGTGTCCACCTGTTTGGCCCTGATACCATGTGATCTCAATGACCATGTGATCACTGTGATCACATGTCACCAATCATATCGATCACATGTCAGTTGTAAATAATAGCTTTCATTTATAACCATTGTGTACTATTGTTATTATCTATGTGATTGGTTACAATGATCACATGGTACAGGGCCAATCACAGCGAACCTGTACCCTGTGATAGCTGTGGTCAATCACATCTATCACAATTTTACACAATAGCACATGAATAAAAAACAAATAATTTTCTGCGCTTAATGATAAACTGTAAGGAAAGCCGCTAACACTAAACTGCTGGATACAATAAACGTAATGTGGGTAAAGGGTGTAGCACTCAAAACATAAAAAATACAAAGACATAAAGTTCATCTCTGAAAATAGAAAAAAAATGGAAACAATCAGAACAAAGTCCACCAGGAAGAAAATGGTTAGAATCCACCATAGGAATATAGAAGGAATGATATAGATCTCGTCACCTTCAACCAATATAACTGACCCTTACCATCAGTGCATGGGTTATACACATGAAATGCATTCAGGTAATGACAAAAAACGATCCTTCCAGCCTTAATAGCAATCCACTGCATATGCGTTCCAAAGAGATCCTTCTCCCAAAAAAACTAAAAGCAGACTAATAGAACCCTTCCTCTCAGCAGGATATAAAGCCAGGTGTGTTCACAGGATCAGGCTCGATAATCATATAAATGCATTTTATGTTCAGCTTTAACCACTTTGAAGTGGAATATCGTTGTTATGGCAGCAGCTAGCTGCCATAACCCGGTATCCACTTCTTCAGCAGGTGGTCCGGTAGCGGATTCACCACGGGATCACTTTTATCAGTAGCGGGAGAGGTGCCCCCCTTCCACCATGTTTCCGGTGCCCTCCGTCACTTACCGGAGCCGCCATCAGTGGTGGAGGTGATCGTATCCTGTCCCCTCTGTGGTATGGAGCTGAGTGAGGGGAAGATGGCCCCCACCCGGCTCCATACCATTGCAGGGCAGAAGGGATGTCAAAACGTCACCATATGCCCATAGCTCTTAAAGGGACATGTCATGCTTTTTTTCTATTACAAGGGATGTTTACATTTCTTGTAATAGGAATAAAAGTGACACATTTTTTAAAAGAACAGTGTAAAAATAAAAAATAAAGATAAAAAAAAGATTTAATGTACCCCATCCTGTTGAGCTTGCGTGCAGAAGCAAACGCATACGTGAGTAACGCCCGCATATGAAAATGGTGTTCAAACCACACATGTGAGGTATCACCACGATAATTAGAGCGAGAGCAATAATTCTAGCCCTAGACCTTCTCTGTAACACATAACATGTAACCTGTAGAATTTTTTAAATGTTGTATATGGAGATTTTAGGGATAAAAGTTTGTCGCCATTCCACGAGTGGGTGCAATTTTGAAGCGTAACATGTTGGTTATCAATTTACTTGGCGTAACATCATCTTTCACAATATAAAAAAATTGGGCTAACTTTACTGTTGTCTTATTTTTTAATTCAAAAAAGTGTATTGTATAAGTTGGGAAAAGTTAAGATGCTGACATTGGAAGAAATTGATTTAAGAAGTAATTTCCTGTTTATGGTTACCCAGAACAACCTCTTTTTTTTTGTATGCAGGTATTTAGAACGGGAAAGCAGATAAATGCTGGAAGAACAGTATGTAAATAATCTGCACAATCCAATACTATATTAATGAAATTATTTAAAAAGTTGCTAGCCAACACCCATATGTGATTCAAACCTTAGTGGACTAATATATACAACAGAATGATATAGCGTAACTTACAAAAAATAACCACAATAAAATAAATGTGCAAACAATTGTGCAAAAAATGTGTACAAACAACAAAACTATACAATCGCAGGATCCTTAGATGCAGAGATGAATATGTTAAAAAGACTAGACTCTGGGTAGAACTTGAAATGGCACTAGCGAATACTGATTTATCAGTAGTGCCATGGATACCACGACCTTTGGCAGGGCTGGTGGCCACAATATCTCCCCAGACCAAATGAACCCTGGCAATATTGCACTCCCTACATACTCGGTATGGTTGGGAATATAATTTCCCACTAATGCCCTTGCTGAAACATGAACATTTAATGCCGGGAGTACTTGATAAGGGCTTTGAATCATGGTTACCAGAGGTAACACCGCTATTACACCAAGCATTAAAAGACTCAAAAATTAAACCAATTAAGTCCTTATGTGGAGGAGATCAGCCAACATTTATGGATCGGTGGAAATATATACAATCGTCTTAATTTATTCGGAATCTCCCGCAGCCCATTTGTTCATTAAAAGAACTGAATTGCATTGAAATAATTATGCATTATAAGAATAAACCACAACATTGTATTTCTCTTTTTTTTGAGCTTTGATGAAACTGCAGTACCCTGGGTACCCAGATTATATAGGTTGTGGGAAAAAGATTTGCAAATTACACTTACATATAAACAAAAAGATAAGATTATACAATTTTCTTATATGTCCGTCACCTTGAGTAGAATGACAGAGGTAAACTTTAAACTTTTATCTTGATGGCCTTATAGTAGTAGTAAAATGACATGCAATGTCTGATTCGACCTCATACACACAAGTACATATGGTGGGTATACCCTAAGATCTGCCCATTTTTGGAAGAAGTGGCAAAGGTGATCAATCTCATACTGGGCCGAGTAATTAAACCTGAACCATTAATCTTTTTACTTCATTGTACGAATGAAACAACAGAGTAATACAAGATGTGTATCAGGGGCGGACTGAGCATTCGGTGACTCGGTGGCCTCCCGAGGGCCCCGTGCAGGGGGGGGCCCGGGCCGGCTCAGTCCGCCCCTGGAGCTGCCTGCCCCGCTTTACTCTCACTCGTCTCAGACTGTGACTGTCTGTCAGTATGGGCAGCGTAGCAGTGGCCGCCGCGGCCGCACTTTGCAATATATCAGCGCCGGCGTGCGCGCCCACTGATATGCTGCCTGTCGCAGCCGCCTGAGTGAGGGGAGGAGCATTCGGCCCGTGCGGCGCCAGCACCGCTGATTCCTCCTTCCGTTCGGGGCCCGCCCACTAGTCTGCACGAGGAGAATAGGAGAAGTCACAGTGGACGGCCGCCGGTGGTGTATGAGAAGAATTAAGGTCGGTGTCGGTCAGTGTCCCTGTCCCTCTCCCTGTCCCTCTCCCTCCCTCCCTCCCTCCCTCCCTCTCTCTCTCTCTATCCCTCTCCCTCTCCCCCTCTCTCTATCTCTTCTCTGTCTCTCTCCCTACCCCCCCCCCTCTCTCTCCCCCCCCCCCTCTCTCTCTCTCTCTCTCAAAAAAAGCATTTTTTTAATTTTTTTTTTTTTTTGCCAGTAGAGCTTTGCAGTTTTTTTTTTTTTGGGGGGGGGGGGGGGGTGCGTAAACTGGAAAAAAGACAATGACACAATTGCCACCATTGTGCCCCTCAAACGCAGCCACTGTGCCCTCAAATGCAGCCAATGTGCCCTCAAACGCAGCCACTGTGCCCATAGATTGCCCCCATAAATTGCCACCACAGTGGCCAGCCACTGTACCCATAAATTGCCACCACAGTGCCCATTAAATGCAGCCAATGTGCCCATAAATTACAGCCACTGTGCCCATAAATTGCAGCCATTGTGCCCATCAAACGCAGCCACTGTACCCATAAATTGCCACCGCTGTGCCCATCAAACGCAGCCACTGTGCCCATCAAATGCAGCCACTGTGCCCTCAAACGCAGCCACTGTGCCCATAAATTTCCACCACGGTGCCCTCAAACGCAGCCACTGTGCCATAAAACACAGCCACTGTACCCATAAATTGCCACCACTGTGCCCATCAAACACAGCCACTGTGCCCAGCCACTGTACCCATAAATTGCCACCACTGTGCCCATCAAACGCAGCCACTGTGCCCTCAAACACAGCCACTGTGCCCATAAATTGCCACCACGGTGCCCTCAAACGCAGCCACTGTGCCATAAAACACAGCCACGGTGCCCAGCCACTGTACCCATAAATTGCCACCACTGTGCCATCAAATGCAGTCACCGTATCCATAAATTGCCACCACTGTGCCCATCAAACGCAGCCACTGTGCCCATAAATTGGCACCACTGTGCCCATCAAACGCAGCCATTGTGCCCATTAAACACAGCCACTGTACCATCAAACAAAGCCACTGTACCCATAAATTGCCACCATTGTGCCATCAAATGCAGCCATCGTATCCATAAATTGCCACCACTGTGCCCATCAAACGAAGCCACTGTGCCCATAAATTGCCACCACTGTGCCCATCAAATGTAGCCATTGTGCCCATCAAACGCAGCCACTGTACCATCAAACAAAGCCACTGTACCCATAAATTGCCATCAAACGCAGCCACCGTATCCATAAATTGTCACCATTGTGCCATCAAATGCAGCCATCGTATCCATAAATTGCCACCACTGTGCCCATCAAACGCAGCCACTGTGCCCATAAATTGCCACCACTGTGCCCATCAAATGTAGCCATTGTGCCCATCAAACGCAGCCACTGTACCATCAAACAAAGCCACTGTACCCATAAATTGCCATCAAACGCAGCCACCGTATCCATAAATTGCCACCACTGTGCCCATCAAACGCAGCCACTGTGCCCATAAATTGCCACCACTGTGCCCATCAAAGGCAGCCATTGTGCCCATCAAACGCAGCCACTGTACCATCAAACAAAGCCACCGTATCCATAAATTGCCACCACTGTGCCCATCAAAACGCAGCCACTGTGCCCATAAATTGCCACCACTGTGCCCATCAAACGCAGCCACTGTGCACTGTTGGGCTGGTATAATAATGCTATGGGGCTGTTATGAAATTATTTCCAGGGCTGGTTTTCATTCCCAGTCTGGCCCTGCCCGCAGCTCATCATGCAGTTAGGATTTTAAAAAGTTATACCCCCGAGGAAGCAGTGCCAGTGACCTGGTTGATGAGGCTAGAGAGGCTCAGAGGAGCAAGCTGGCCGGGATGGATCATCAGAGCCGTCAGCTGGGGAATTTAGCTGAGGGGCGGGGCCATACATCACTTCCGCGGGGGACAGACGGTGAAGGAGCTGGAGGCTGCAGAGTTCACACAGAGGGGAGCGGAGTCATCTTAAAATTCCAACGGCACCCACACTGACCTGCCTTGTGTGTAGCAGCAGGTCAGTGTGATAATAACAGACAGACAGACAGACAGACAGCACAGCAGTTAGTGTGTGTTGTTATAAGAACGAGGCATGTGAATGTTCCTTCCTTCTTGCCCTGTGCTGTGCCTATTTACCAGGTGGCAGGTGCTATTCATTAGTGCACACTGATATCTGGTACATCGAATGCCACTCAATGTATAGATATCAGTGTTATATAGGGATTAGCACTTAGCCCTGGTTCACATTGGAGCAATTTGGCATGTGATTTGACATGTCAAATCGCATGACAAATGATCAGCAACTGCACTACCCGAATCGATGCAATGCCACATTTGTGGCGCCGCATCGATTCCCAAAAGTAGTTTCTGTACAACTTTTGGCAACTTCTGGGTGCGATTTCTATAGATATCTGTGCACAGATGTCTCTGAAATCGCTGCCAAACTCGCACTGACATGCTGGTATGAAATCGTGCGAGATTAGCTGAACTTGCACGATTTAATTTCCTCTGTCAGTGTGGACCTGGGCTAAGTGAGCTTATTCCCTATATATATATATATATATATATATGCTGTCAGTGAGAAGAATGTTCCTTACATTGGTGGTCAGTGAGAAGAATGTTCCTTACATTGGTGGTCAGTGAGAAGAATGCCCCTTACATTGGTGGTCAGTGAGACGAATGTTCTTTACATTGGTGGTCAGTGGGAAGAATGTTCCTTACATTGGTGATCAGTGGGAAGAATTCCCTTTACATTGGTGATCAGTGAGAAGAATGTTCCTTACATTGGTGGTCAGTGAGAAGAATGTTCCTTACATTGGTGGTCAGTGAGAAGAATGTTCCTTACATTGGTGATCAGTGGGAAGAATGTTCCTTACATTGGTGGTCAGTGAGAAGAATGTTCCTTACATTGGTGGTCAGTGAGAAGAATGTTCCTTACATTGGTGATCAGTGGGAAGAATGTTCCTTACATTGGTGGTCAGTGAGAAGAATGCTCCTTACATTGGTGGTCAGAGGGAAGAATGTTCCTTACATTGGTGGTCAGAGGGAAGAATGCTCCTTACATTGGTGGTCAGTGAGAAGAATGCTCCTTACATTGGTGGTCAGAGGGAAGAATGATCCTTACATTGGTGGTCAGAGGAAGGAATGCCCCTTACATTGGTGGTCAGAGGGAAGAATGTCCCTTACATTGGTGGTCAGTGAGAAGAATGCTCCTTACATTGGTGGTCAGAGGAAGGAATGCCCCTTACATTGGTGGTCAGAGGGAAGAATGTTCCTTAAATTGGTGGTCAGTGAGAAGAATGTTCATTACATGGGCGGGGACACATGGGCGGAGACACAGGGGGCCCCATGATCTCCTTTTGCCCGGGGGCCCCATGAGCTGTCAGTCCGCCCCTGATGTGTATGACCCCATATTTGTTAAATGCTTGCAAATCTTTGATTCCACTATACTGGGGAAAAAGTTTAATACCTACTATCTCACAGTGGCTACGAAGGGTTGATGAGCTCCATCTAATGGAAGAAATAACCTGTAGAAATAAAGGATTGACCAGGAAATATATTAAGACATGGGCAAAATGGTATGAATTTAAGGAAACTAAACTATATTATGAAATAATATCAGACCCTGATGGTAAATCAGAGTATGTTTTTTTATATTAATTAACCTTATAGTTTCTGTACTATCCGACAGTTCTATATTTACATAGTCGTATGTCCCCCCAACCTCCCCCTCTTTTTTTTTTCCTCTCTTTTCTTCCTTTTTTTTGTGTTGTATGTTTCAAGACAATGTTTGGATTTTTTTTTTAAATGCTGAAAATAATAATAATAAAAAAATAATAATAAAAAAAAGATGCAGAGATGATCATAGGAAGATGCCATATACCTGAAGTTTTCACGTTTATGGCGTCATCCGGCGATCATCTCTGCATCTAAGGATTCTGTGATTGTATATGACAGACACACGATTCATGGTTAACATTGCCTATACTACAATTTCTGTAAGGGCAATACTATACCTTTTTCTAAATAAATGTGACGTTTTAAATGGAGAGCACTTGATCTGTGTGCTTTTTCTTCCTGCATGTATGCTGTGGGGATAGGAAATCTAATAATCCATCCATCCATCTGAGTAAGAGGCATTTGAAGCAGCAGTTTGTCTTCATCCCCAGAGAGGGAAAAACATGTGGTAAGACCTACTGGTAATGCAGGGGTCACGGCAGTGAGGTGAGAGGCTAATCTACAAGGGTGGAGGATTCACACTTTGCATTACATGTCACATTAGTGATTGGAGTGGATTCAAATTGGATATCATTTATTTTCCTTTAATATTTTTGGATATACATTGGACTATTTGTTTGTACATACATATATTTTTGCACAATTGTTTGCACTTTATCATTTTCTTCTTTGATGTTTTTAATTATAGATTGGATTATATATACTGTATATCGATTTTTTTCTTTTGTACACATTTTTTGCACAATTGTTTGCACTTTTATTATATTGCGGTTATTTTCTGTTGGTAGAACCAATCATATTCTATTCTTATGTTCCTATGTTCCTGTATCTCAGGAATTATGATGCAGATCTAACCTTGTCTGCATCTTTCTTTTGAAAATGTAACACCTAAAAACTGCATCTCTTTTTTTCTTTAACTTTTTCTTATTTTTCTTACTTTTTAATGTAAAAAAAAAAAAAGTTTTTATTTCTGCTTGTCCAGTAGAAAGACATGCAATTTTTCAGCGTAAGAGCACATTTCAAATTGTGGGCTCATAGTTGAGCTGAGTTTTAGTGCCCCCTGACTGCCCCCCACCTTAAGCTGCAAAGGTATGTAGGTTTACATGCTGCAGTTGTAATGCTGTGCCTCCCACCTGTGGCAACATCATGCCATGCACACAATTGTGGTGGATTGGTGCAGCAATGAGGGGGTTTTAACAGGTGGTAAGGAGAAATCCGAACACCTACTCATTGCCTTTTAAATGCCTCTGAAAAGTGATCTGAAACTTCAAAGATGTCCAGAGATGTGACAGTTTAGATGCAAGTCCACTTACCCTAAATGAGTATATAAAAGTGTCTGTGTGACACAGACTTTACTCAATCTCCAGAGGAATGCACAACAAAAAAAATCTTAACAGTTCAATGAAGAAAATGTAGTTCACCACTGATTCAATAAGCCTATGGATAGCTATGGGTTTTATAAATCATTACCATCATTTACTACATAAACAAATAATGAAAGTAGGAATGCCATTAAATTTGCCATTAAAGTGTGTGGTTTATTGCATCCATTTACATGTATGTCACCATTCACATAGTTTGTAGTTTGTTTTGAGTGACAGAAATCAATAGTATTATAATATATTGACATATACATAAATTCACAGGTATAGATGACACTAAGTAAGGATCACTGATTAAGCTTACATATGTATTTTCAAAATGTCAGTAGAACAGATGCTACAAATCTAAGCATTTTACTGACAAATATATCATATTTTATTGTTATAGCCTAATTGTACTCAACAGAACATCATTTCTTTACAGTAATGGTAATCATTCATGTTGGAAAGAATTTAAAGAGTATTCCATTTAGGATGGTAAATATTGAATAGCGTGTATCTAAATGTTCTTCTGTGATTACTATTTAATTTAAAGATTTTACAGGAATTAAATATTCTATTATTGAGCTTCTACTAGAAAATATGCATAACACTATTGAAAAAATTGAGAGACTCAATAGAGGTAAGTAAAGTCTCGTACACACGATTGGATTTTCCGACAGGAAATGTGTGATGACAGGCTGTTGGCGGAAAATCTGACCGTTTGTACGCTCCATCGGACAATTGTTGTTGGATTTTCTGCGGACAAATGTTGGATCGCAGGTTTTAAAATTTTCCGTGGACAAATGTCTGTTGTCAGATTTTCTGAGCGTGTGTACACAAGTCCATCAGACAAAAGTCCAAAGTACAAACATGCATGCTCGGAAAGCAAGGACGAGCCAGAAGCGGTCGGTCTTGTAAACTAGCGTTCGTAATGGAGAATTAACATTTGTGACGTGGCAAATTATGAAATCTCAAAATGCAGCGTACATTCTTTTCTTCTTTAATAGGATACTAATGCTTTGCTGGTGATAGTGATGGAGTTATTGCAAACACATGTTGAAAGGCTTTTTGTTTCTAGTGATATCAAAAATAATATTATTATCTTTTTTTTTATTTGGGCAAGTTACCACAACACCATTATCCCGTAGTTTTTAAGATCAAAGATACAACTATGTTGGTGTCCCTTGTCAATTTTACATTGTATTTTTATAAATGTAACTGCCTACTCCCAAACTGTTATTTGAAGTAAAACACATAGCCAAGTATTATTCTCCACAATTTTTTTATTGTGCATTAAAAAAAAGAAAACAAATAAAATTAGACATGCTATCTGCCAATAGAACTTAACCAAAAAGTGCATTCTATGCATTCATAAATATATAAAATATACCAAATCAAATCATTGTTCAACCAAAAAAATAATGTCAAAGCAATAACTCCAAGGCCAATAATAAATAACACATTATCTCCTCTGATTCTGCAACATGGCTGGTTGACAAACGGCCATTCAGAAATGAACCGAAAGGAGCAAAAATGAAAAGCGCAAAATGAAAATTGCGAAATTAGAAGCGCAAATCAACACTCACCAAACTTCTACTAATACGATATTAGCAGAAGGAACATAAAGGGTGGCGCTAAAGAGCTGAAAAACAACGTAGTACATCACTATGTTTGTATTTGTTGACCGACAATTCCTTGCCATTTGTATGCAAGACAAGTTTTGGCCAACGCCCATCGGACAAAAGTCCACGGTTTTGTAGGCCAACAATCTGATCGTGTGTACGGGGCCTAAGAGTAGACTTCTTAAAGCCCTCTTGTTAAACATTTGGCTGATATACTGTATCTGTATGTCTAGTTCTCACGTGTGTTTTTGCACGTACTGGGGTTGATTTACTAAAACTGAAGAGTGCAACTTCTGGTGCAACTGTGAATGGTGGCCAATCAGCTTCTAACTTTAGCTTGTCCAATTAGGCTTTGATTAAAAAAAATGGAAGCTGATTGGTTTATATGCAGAGCTGCACTAGATTTTGCATTCTCCAGTTTTAGTAAATCAACCCCTATGTGTCATCCCATTTTTAAATCTAAGAATACATATAGGATACTCATCATTTTTATTTTGTCAATTGAAGATAACTGGTGCATTTTTCATGATCTGCTAGAGTATACATTAGTGCTCAATGTATACATTGTGGTCCAAGTTTGCTGCTTTGTGCCCTATATTCTGATAAGAAAAACTGAGGAGAGTGTGATAAAAAAAAAAAAAAGATACTAAGATATATAATACACATGTCAAACAAAGAAAAAAAGTTCCAAAAGACCAATAAAAACCTACTTTTGAGGTAGAAAAAAATAGGGGTATTTGTCACTGACACCTCCTCCATTCATAGGCAACAGCATATTAAATATATATTTACCCACACTTGCTCTGGTCATTTATGCATTTTTTCTCATGTTACATGCACCCGCACTATTGTGCCGTCCATGCAGCATGACCTATGGCATTTTTATTTTAGTTTTATTTCATTTTATTTTTTCTAGCATCTTTGGTCATGTTAATGTGTACCTTGTGTACTCTTGTTCTTGGATGACATCTGCATGCAAAAGGGCATGTGTGTAAAATAATAGACGTCAAATAGCCCACATAAATATATCATTATCCTTTTAGGTACACCAGCACTTATTTTTTGACATTTGGATGTTTGAACCCCTTAGAAAACCACCTTAGTAAACCACATTTGTTAGTAAGTTTATGTACACTAAAACACATCCACACATATTGTGGGTGCATAGTAAATATTATTGGGTCGTTTAACTTGCTCTATAGATGGGAAATTACATATTTTCTATTACTGTTCTCTTTGTTAATGCCCAGCAATTCTGCAGGTGCCTTGATTGGCTCAAGTGACTCGGACCAGTCGTCATTGACAGGGTTTACAAAAAGCCTATGCTTCCTGCGTTACTGTTTTGGAGCATAATGTAATAATTGCCTCCTTTTGTTTGATTTTAAAAGGTGGTTGAAGGGAGAGAGAAGAGGGAATATAACAGAAGATTGTGAAAGAAAATGCTGTGCTATGCTTGGAAGGCATTGCGATTATCTCTTATCAGCTCAGCAAGACTCTTCTAGCCATACCCAGCACCTTTTATAACCTTGAACAGATTTTTAGAAGTTTCGGTGCCACTAAATACTAAAATGTGTCTAGTAGAGAGATAGAAAGAGAGAGCCAGAGTTTTAATTTCTCAAAGTGCATTACCAAAATATCTTACTGTGGTCACTGTATATATGGAGAACATCTCCCAAAGCATTGGTTTTAAATATGGGTAGTAGGATCTATAGCAACCAATTAGGTCATGAATCTCTCCCAGGTATACAGATTAAAGGGTCCCTTTACCCATTCCCTTATCTTAAAATGAATTAAAAAAAACACACACACACACACACACACACAGTTTGTTATTCAATATTTAACTAAAAATAAATCCAGTGATATTCTTTTCATTCTTTTGTTGTCTTCTAGGTATTGGTCTGCAGTGAACCACAGCTAAGTTATAAAACTGGGGCATAGTTTCCCTTTCTCTTGTGAGAGAGGAAATGAGAGGATCCTCACACAAAGATGAGATTCCAATAGAAAACTACCAAAAGCCATGAAAACATTTATCTAAAATCATCAGAACGATAGGGGTCAAATCTCAAACCTGAAGGATAGGTTTGCTCATCAGTTTTGAAGCCTGCAACAGGCCACATAAAAGAAAATTACTACCGTAATTACATTTTCCGCACAAGTAATGAGCCTCTGGTTGTGGTTTATTGTTTTAGATTATGTAAATTGTGGCTATGTTCAGTCAGCACATGCATATTTGCTTTTGTGACTGCCTATAAACATTTGGAGAGTAAAAAATTGTAAAATGTATTTAAATATAGCTGTTTCTTTTGGCTGAAATACTGTATATGTGAAGCCTAAAAAAAGAAACTCTTTTGACAAAGGTAGGTCACTCTTCCTGCCAAGCAGTTCCTTTCCCTGTCGGTAAGGATCCTGATAGCCATGGCTCTAGACACAAGTAATTAAAATACAATGTTAAATAGACCACGTATTGTCAAGTAACTTAAATGCCTACATGTATGCTATGTGTGTGTAAATAATATGTTTCTTTTTTTATTATGTTTTGTAATATTTATGTGTTCTCAATTGACAGGTTAACTATTGCTTTCATGTTCTATTGATCAGATTAGAGGTAAGAGAGCTATAACAGGTTCAATATTGTTTATTACAATATATATTATTTACCGGTATGTTATTTATTGTATTATATTATATTATATTTTATTATATTTTATTTTATCTTATGCAATTTAGCTTTCTTTAGTTTTTCAAAAATACATCTGAACAAACAAGGTGGTCACGCCCAAAATTCAAGCTGTAATTTAGGTCATGTTTCTCATCACTGCAAAGGGTTTACTGCTGTAAAATGGTAAAATGAAATGTAAAAAAATCTAGATTGCTAACATTTTTATTTTGGTCCTCCGTATACACATTATTGGGCATATTTATAAAGTAGAGCATGTGTTATTTCCTAAACATTCACTTCAGGTCAATCTTTCCCTGTGTTTTAAATGATTGCTTTCCCTCTTTAGCAATATTTATAATCTTACTGGCCTATCCTAAGGCTGCGAGAAAGGCTCACTGATACAGGTTCCCGATTAGAGAAATGGTAGGTTAAGGTTAACCCATCCACAGTACATTTACTGTGGATAAGCAGCAGCTGCAGGCTGAGAAATGTACTTGTACATCACTCAGCACATGCGCACAGCACACTGGCGTGCCCCTGGGGTGACCGTGATCATGTGCATCAATCACGGTGCTTGGTATCCGGTCTCTGTGAGAGGCTGGGGTATCATGTGATTGCTATGACCAATCATAGTGATCACATGGTTACATGTAAGCAAAACTGTCATGAATGGAAATCATTCATGACAGCATGCTTCCTATTGTGATGCTGTGATTAGTACCACTGGGTACCTGGGCCATTCACAGCACACTGTAGCTGTAGCTGTAGCCAATCACAGTATCAGAACAGGAAGCAAGCTCATTTCTTATATGCATTTTGCTTATGCTGTAAAATTGGGCTTGCTCATACTTCTGAAGAAGCTGAATTCAGTTCTGTTAAATGCATTGAGTCAAGTCTCCATCCCTTCACCTAATCTGCTGTAACTATAGTAATTAACAACTGATACTGTTAAGCATTAGATTACATCCACATATATAAAATGTATATAATATATTTTAAACAGATATGTGTGGGTTGGGTACGTTTTAAACAAGGAGGCAATGTGGTTAATTTACTAAAACTGTAGAGTGCAAAATCTGGTGCAGCTCTGCATAGAAACCATTCAGCTCCCAGGCACTTTTATTTTGTCAAAGCTTAATAGAACAAGCTGAAGTTAGCAGGAGATTGGCTACCATGCATAGCTGCACCAGATTTTGTACTCTGCAGTTTTAGTAAATTGACCCAAATATATTAATTGTTATTGTGAGCAACATGATTTTATGTTTCTTTAATTAACTTTAAAAATAATTAAAAGTGAATTATATTTAGTATTCAAGTTATTTTAGATACCTTAAAAGTCCAACTTCTTTTGTTATGGTATTTTGTTTTCTGCTATTTTTGGGATGTGGTACCCTATATTGTATCAGCTCATTCCTTTCTCTTTATCCCTGTTATTTAAAACACATACAGCTAATTGAAACATGTTAGGACATAAGTCATTAACAAACAAAAGCATCTCATAAAACAAAACGAAAAAATAAATAAATTGTGAGATGCTTTAAAGCTTAAAAACATGTATTACATATTACATTCTCAATTTTGTCAAAAGTATCGGGACACCTGTATTTACATGCACATGAACTTTAATGACATCCAAGTGTTATGCCCCTTACACACAATCCGAATATCGTACGACCAATCTTACGACCGTTTTCGGTTAATAATCGCAAGTAGAAATTGAATAGCTAAATAAAGTCACAAAATCTCTCGTACGATAGAAAAAAAAATCGGAAGTGATGTCATGTGTTGTAATGTATGTGTATTGTATTTTCGGACTACAACTATACTAACTAAACGAAAATCGTACGATCTGGAATCATACGAGGAAAATTTCCGTGCATGTCCGATCGAATAATATCGGATGAACGGTCGTGATCAGCTGTCGAAAGTAGTGCACACACGTTCCGAAAATCGTACGATCCTTCCTCGGACGACCGTTTTCGTACGATATTCGGATCGTGTGTACGGGCCATTAGTCCGTAGGGTTCAATATTGAGTTAGCTATAATAGCTTCAACTCTTCTGGGAAGGCTGTCCACAAGATTTAGAAGTGTGTCTATGGGAATGTTTGGCCATTCCTCCAGAAGCGCATCTCCACTCTAATTCATCCGAAAGGTGTTCTGTCAGGTTGAGGTCAGGATTATGTGCAGACCAGTCAAGTTCCTCTACCTCAAACTTGTTCATCCATGTTTTTATGGACCTTGCTTTGTGCACTGGTGCGCAGTCATGTTGGAACAGGAATGGGCCATAACCAAACTGTTCCCACAAAGTTGGGAGAATCAAATTGTCCAAAATGTCTTGGTATGCTGACGTCTTAAGAGTTCCCTTCATTGGAACTAAGGGGCCAAGCCCAGCCCCTGAAAAACAACCCCACACCATAATCCTCCCTCCACCAAATGATTTAGACCATTGCACAAAGCAAGGTCCATAAAGACATGGATTAGCAAGTTTGGGCTGGAAAAAGTCCTGACCTCAACCCGATAGAACACCTTTGAGATGAATTAGTGCTTAGACTGCGAGCCATGCCTTCTGGTCCAACATCAGTGCCTGACTTCACAAATGCACTTCTAGAAGAATGGTCAAACATTCCCATAGACACACTTCTAAACCTTATGGAAAGCCTTCCCAGAAGAGTTGAAGCTGTTATAGCTGCAAAGGGTGGGCCAACTCAATATTGAACCCTGTGGACTAAGACTGGGATGCCATTAAAGTTCATGTGCATGTAAAGGCAGGCGTCCCAATATTTTTGCCAACATAGTGTATGTTTATACAGCTTTTAAAATATCCATTGTGTCCAGTAATAAAACTTATGTTTTATTAGTTATGGGAATTGGCCAGAATGTTTGTACACATACAATGTTTTATGTATATACAGTTCTAATTTAACAGTAAACAAAGTTTTACCTCTTTCCTTTGCATATTACTTGTCTGAGTCACTGGCAAGCGACGCACGTTTCGTGAGCGTACGGGCTGTGTTAGTGTGACAGCCGCGCTCCTTCATCAAGCTTGATGAAGGAGCGCGGCTGTCACACTAACACAGCCCGTACGCTCACGAAACGTGCGTCGCTTGCCAGTGACGTCATCCGGATGTGCCCTGAACCCTCTGCGGACCTAGCCTTGCTCTGAGGAAACTCCCCCACCGCTGCCGGCTTTTCTATCATAGCGGTCTATGGAGACACCTAATCGAGAAGGATGACACCCATGCACAGAGGAGACTGATCTGATGATACCTGCTGGACACTTTTTTACTACATGCCTGAAATAACTGCCAAAATGTGAGTTGTTAAAACACATGCTCATAATAAATTGCACTGTTTAAAACTACTGCACCCAGAGGCGCCCCTCTCTTTGCTTTTTCCGCAATGATATCACCCTCCCGATACAAATGGGGGTTGGGGTAAATGCAAAAAGAGAGAGGAGGACTCGATCGTGAAGTATGTCAAAAACGATAATTTTAATAAAAAGTAAATGCTTACATTAAATGCAGTACAAGCAGCCAGAGAGATGTTGGTGAGGTCTCGGTTTTACAGCACTTCCGGTATCCTCAGTGTAGCCAATCCCTATGCGTTATGTCACGTGACCTCGTGACTTCATCAGGGGATGCTGATTGGCTGTGTTGAATTGTCTTTTATTCATAAAAAACGGAAGTTGTTTGGCGGACATTTTGCCGCGGTCCGCAAAAAGTAAACAAAGCGCGGCCATTTTCTAATGGTCTTTCCGCGCTCTGTATAACAGACACATTTAGCGGAGTTTTATCAGTAACGGTGTGATGTTCGGTAACTAGGTGTTCAACTGCAAGTTCTATCCGGCTCAATGAGCTGGGTAATTGTGGATGACTAAGTTTTGTCATTACGTATAAATATAGTGGATGACATATTACAGGGGTCATATAAAACCAATACTGTCATAGCCATTCACAAGTGGCACGGAGTAATGGTGATTTATGGCCAATAGCCTAAATATACTGGAACCGATTATAATATGCATTTACTGACCGATCGGATATCAATCCCTGACAATTAGCTAGTTGTCTTAATGATAACCTCCTACAGCCTCTAGAAGCAGTAGTCTAGTTTACTCCGATCTGTGAGTGTACGATTGGGGTAATTTCCGCATACAGCATTAGTGCTGGCACCTATTTTGGTTTTCCCTTTTATTCTTTTATTCATCTATATATTTTAAACATAGTTTCTAGTTCATTAAATAGCGCGAAGGAAACCCACATTCACTCTTGTCCCTGCAAGCTGCCTTTATTTTGCTCAGCAACAGCTGGGTAGCCAGTGTGTATGATGAGGCCACAATGTAGTGCACTGGGAACAAGATTAGAGATTTTTTGGATACATTCTGGTGTCACTTAAAATGTAAAAATTGGTCTTTGGGTGTCGGTGGCACCTTCCCACCATAACCCTATAGAGGTACTCTTGAAGAAAGCAAGAATTGGTCTTGCTGTAAAAAATTGCAATGATATGAACCTGTCAAACAGGTGCAGAAAAATTGGTCTTTGGGTGTCGATGGTGCTTCCCCACTGTAACCCTATAGTAACCCTTTATGAAAGCCAGAATTGGCCTTGCTGTAAAAAATTGCAATGATATGCACCTGTCAAACAGGTGCAAAAAAATTACTATTTGGGTGTCGGGGGCGACTCCCCACCATAACCCTATAGAGGTGCTCTTGATGAAGGCAAAAAAATAGGTGCAGAATAGGGTGTTAATTGTGCCCATGAAACCTATACCAAAAACATTCCTTCAGATGAAATGATTGAGCACCCTCAAAGCTAGGGAGCCTCGAAGTCCTGCAGAGATTCCACATCCCAAAAAGACTTAATCAGTGACATCGGCATCGGGGGCTTCATAGCTGGTAATTTAGGACTGATTATTTTTTATAAAAGTCAAACGGTCAGTAATCATCCTTTTCCTTTATGTCACATATTCTTGGGTCCTTTCACAGGCTTTGAAGCATGAAGTTGCCCATGCGCCTCAAATTTGCCGAGGCTTGAGAAGCAGACTCCATGGGGTCACTCAGGATGACAGCATCTGAAACGTCCTCCTCCCAGCCACATACTACTCCCAAGGGTACTGAGGTTGGAAAGCTATCGCTTACAGATTTACGCATGTCTTCCTCTTCTTCGAAGCCTATGAAAGTACCAGAATCCTCCTCCTTATCCTCCTCCCCTTTCTCTGTTGTGTGATTTAGGAATGATGGTGTCTGTATAAAGTGGGCCTTGAGAGGAAAGGAAGTCCTCCTTTTCCTCCTGCTGCTCGGCCTCCAGTGGCCTGCCCATAATGCCATGCAGAGTCTGCTCCAGCAGGAACACAACAGGGATTGTGTCACTGATGCATGCATGGTCACGGCTCACCATCCTTGTGGCCTCCTCAAATGGTGACAATACAGTGTATGCAACCTTAATGATCAGCCATTGGTGTGGGAAAAAAAGCTGAAGCGGCCTGAGCCTGTCATCGTGCCATACTTGCACAAGTACTCATTGGCGGCCCTCTGCTGCACGTATAGCCGCCGCATCATTGCCAAAGTCAAGTTCTACCTGGTGGGCGTGTCACAAATCAGGCGGTTCATGGGCAGGAGGAATTCCCGCTAAATTTCAGCCAACCGAGCACTGGCTGTGTATTGTTGTAATTATGATAAAGAAATAACCATCTTTCATAATTACAAGATGGGGACATATGGTTGCAAAGTCAGTTATGCCTCAAAACAGAGGTCAAGCCCATGGCGGTCCCATGAGCATTTTTTTTTTAAAGTAGAACATGCTGTGTTCTTATCACTCTGTTATAAATCTGTACATAGATTGTCTGATCAAAAAGTATATTTTATTATCTCTAAACAAGATTCAATTGAGAAGCTTTGAAGCAACAATAAAGCTTGGGAAACCAAGCAAATGCCATTGTTTTCCCAGGTGAGACAAGCCATTATCAAACAAAGTCTTTAACAAAACTTATTGTGAGGACCCCAGAGGTGTGTATACAGCTGGGCTATCTAAAAACAAATTTAGCCTGCCCAAAGTTAATTTCAAACATTTCTGAGAGACATCCGAATTCTGTCTACCCAGTGATATTTTAAAATATATATGATTATAAGTCATTCAAATGATGTATTATAGTCCAGGTCATAGAAAAAATTATGACTTTAGTGTCTACTGACCCAAAGATTATTCTGTCATAAGGTAAACATATAATATTTTGATGTAAAACAAATTAGAAGTAAGAATTGTTTTAAGATACCAATCATTGTTATGAAAGATCTGCATAAAAATATACAAGATAAATAAGTATTAATTTCTTGATATACAAGAATTATACATTTATCCATATAGATAATAATTGTATGTGATATTGATTAATCAAAATTATACTAAGTGTATTTTATACACTTGTATTTTATATTGTACCGGTTACCAGAGTCCCTGAATAATATAGATATATATACATCAGCACCAATATACAAACAGATACACATTATGAAAATAGAACATATAAATAACAGATAGTTCAGAACACGTTTTTCTGCCCTCAGACATGCCTAGTGGTTGAAGGTGATATTAATGATTAAGCACAAGATGTATGAGTGAAACGCTTCTACATGACTACAGTTTTGTGTCTTTGGTGTTATCTTTGTGAAACAAAATAAAAAGCAATCGGAAGTTCGGGATGTGCAGCCATTTCTTTCTTCTTTCCAAGTTGAAGGTGATATTGCCTGAATTCACAAAGGTTAATCATTAGATCTTTTTCCATCCAATGGAAAAGAAGTCATACCTTTTGAGCTGAGCTTATTATCATTTTTTATGATCCTATTGTCGGATATGGTATTTAGGAGCCACATAGATGCCATGGAAGGACACTCAATCACCCACTCAATCAGACACGCACACTCCATTCATCAATTCATACCTCTACATTCATGAAGATTCCTGGACACCTTATGCTTTGAAACTCAGAGGTCACAAGAAATAATTCCTCTTTAACCACTTCCGGACTGCCGCATGCCGATGTACATCCCTACTTTGGGGACAGATATCGTTGTTATGGCAGGAGCTAGCTGCCATAACCCCAGTATTCCATGTTCAGCCGGCGGTCCGGTACAAGATAAAAGTGGTCTCTGCGGCAGATTTGCCGCAAGATCACTTTTATCTATGGCAGGAGAGGCCCCCCTCCTGCCAAGATCCGGTGCCCTCCGCCACTTACCGGAGCCGTCGGCAGCGGTGGAGGTGACCACGTCTTTCCCCTGGGCTGACATGGAGACAAGTGAGGGGAAGATGGCCCCCACCCGTCTCCATGACACTGCTGGGCGAAAGCAACGTCATAACGTCACTTCCGCCCATAGCTCTTAAAGGGCCATTTTATTTTTATTTTTTTTAAATGACATTTTTGTGTAAATATGAGATCTGAGGTCTTTTTGACCCCAGATCTCATATTTAAGAGGTCCTGTCATGCTTTTTTTTTGCTTTATTACCCCTTGTAATAGGAATAAAAGTGACAATTTTTTTTTTAAACAGTGTAAAAATAAAGGTAAAATAAATAATAAAAACAACATTTTAAACGTGCCCCGTCCCGCCGAGCTTGTGTGCAGAAGCGAACGCATACATGAGTAGCGCCCGCATATGAAAAAAGTGTTCAAACCACACATGTGAGGTATCGCCACAATTGGTAGAGACCTAGACCTTCTCTGTAATGCAAAATATGCAACCGTTGGAATTTTTTAAATGTCGCCTATGGAGATTTTTAAGGGTAAAAGTTTGTCGCCATTCCACAAGTGGGCGCAATTTTGAAGCGTGAAATGTTGGGTATCAATTTACTCGGCGTAACATTATCTTTCACAATATAAAAAAATGGGCTAACTTTACTGTTTTCTTATTTTTTAATTAAAAAAGTGTATTTTTTTTAAAAAAAGTGCGCTTGTAAGACTGCTGCGCAAATACGGTGTGACACAAAGTATTTCAACGACCGACATTTTATTCTCTAGGATGCTATAAAAATTTTTATAATCTTTGGGGGTTCTAAGTAATTTTCTAAGAAAAAATAATGTTTTTACTTGTAAACACCACATCTAAAAAAGAGGCCCGGTCTTAAAGTGGTTAAGAGTAGCCATGTTGAAAGCCACGGCAGCCATTCTAAAAATTCTGGTAGCCAGAAATTCAGACCAGTAGCCATTTTTGGAACGGGTAATTATGTTGTGTTGATTTTTACCTTATATTCATTTGTGTTCTCTTAGATATTGATTCATTGAGTATTATACAGTTGATAATTATTCTCTTGAATCAGTAACCGCTTTGTAGATTTTTCTCTAAAGATTCAATTTTCAATATTTTTAATTTGCATAGTCTCCAGTTTATTGACATAACAAATGTCTAATTTTATTTCATGTTGTTAATCACTTACTTACCTTCAGTATAATAACGGTTGAAATTGTGAAAAACAGATGTTCTGTCTTATTGTAATTTTTACAAGGTTATTGATTCTACAGGGAAGTTTATCATTGCTGTGTCCTTTCAAAAGTACTACACTCCTATTTAGCGGGTGTTTCAATTGATATTCAAGCTTTTATGTAGCACAATTATTATTTTAATTTTATGTAACATTTGTTTTGTCAACCAATTTGTATAAAGTATAACTATTTTGTATGGTTGTATGTCTGGGAAGTTTATCATTGCTGTGTCGTTTAAAAGGTACAACACTCCCATTAGCGGGTGTTTGAATTGAGACTCTTAATTTTATGTAGCACAATCAGTATTTTAATTTAATAAATAAAATTAGTTTTTGGCAACCAATATATATATATATATGTATATATAACTATCTTGTTTGATTACACGTCTGGTGAATTTGATTACACGCCTGGTAAATATATTTTATATTTTTAGACTATGGTCATATTTGAAAATATTGTTGTTTAAAAATGACTCAATCATAAATACCGTGCAGGAAAATTATCCTCATAAGCGCGACAGTATGACCGCCTCAAATTACTACAAACTCTTCTGGCCAGCTTTAGCACATCTTACAACCCTGAGTACGTATTTGGGAAATGCTACACCACCAAATTGAGGACATCAATTTCGCCCCCAGCTACATCACTAGCCTAGTTTCTAAATACCAACCTACTCGTTCTCTTCGTTCCTCTCAAGACCTCCTGCTCTCTAGCTCCCTCATCACCTCCTCCCATGCTCGCCTCCAGGACTTTTCCAGAGCCTCTCCAATCCTATGGAATGCCTTACCCCAATCTGTCCGCCTATCTCCTACTTTATTAGCTTTTAGACGATCCCTGAAAACCCTTCTCTTCAGAGAAGCATATCCTACCCGCACCTAACAACAACCGTATTTTCATTTTCTCCATCAGCTCATCCCCCACAGTATTACCTTTTGTTCCAATTTACCCTCCCTTCTAGATTGTAAGCTCCAACGAGCAGGGCCCTCTGATCCCCCTGTATTGATTTGTATTATATTTGTACTGTCTGCCCTCATGTTGTAAAGCGCTGTGCAAACTGTCGGCGCTATATAAATCCTGTATAATAATAATGTGCCAGGCATGGCACATGTGTCAACTTTCCCTGTCTAAGGGCGAACAGGAGGTTTGAGCCATTATTGCACACCACCATTCCTGGCTCCATCTGGCGTGGTGTGAACCACCTCTGGGCCTGTCCCTGCAGAGCTGCAAGGATCTCTGCTCTGGTGTGGTTCTTGTCCCCTAAACACAGCTGAAGCACTGCATGGCACCTTTTAGCCTGACTCGGGAATAGCCCTTTGAACGCTTAGGGGGTACCTGATGTTCACAGGGCACTTCTGCACAGGAGGGGGTGGCGGTGGTGAAGGAGGAGGAGGGGGAAGAGCTCACAGGTCTGGCATCATCACCACCAGCTGTACGGAGACATGGGGGCACAACAAGCTGCAGCACCGAGCCCTGTTCTGCATCCCTTCGAGTTGCAAGCAGCGTAACCCAGTGTGCTGTAAATAAAATGCATCATCCCTGCCCATGCTTGCTGGACCACGTGTCAGCAGTAAGGTGGCTTTTACGGCTGACTGCCTTGCCCAACGATGCCAGAACATTCCCTTCCATGTGATGGTAGAGAGATGGAACAGCCTTACGTGAAAAGTAGTAGCGACTGGGAACCTGCCATTGTGGTACAGAACATTGTGTGAATTCACAGAAGAGGGTAGAATCCACCAGGCTGAAAGGCAGAAGTCGGAGAGCCAACCGCTTTGACAAGCTTGCATTTAAACGCTGGTCATGTGGGTGGCAGGGACTGTATTTTTTTTCTGCTGCAGCAGATGGGGCAGATAAATTTGCTGGCTACAGTCTACAGCTGGTGGTGTGCTGCTTGCAGATGTGCTGCTAGGACCTGGGAAACCCTGTGCTATACCATAATTCCTGTCAGTGGAGGCTGCTAAGAGGTAATGACTTGGTATAGCAGGGGCAGACTGAAGTGGAAAAGGAGGAGGAGGAGGAGGGACAGATTTTTGCGCTTTTTGTGTGACCTTTAGATGCTCTTGTCAATGAGCTGAGTGGTTGGATGTTAAATGCCTTGTTAGGCATGTGGTACCCAAATGGCTGGTGTTTTTTCCACTTTTGATGTGCCTGAGACACAGGTTGCTGATCGCAACAGTGCAATCTGCTGCAGATGTGCTGAACATTGCCCAGACAGCTGAGCTTTGGGGAGTGGGCCGGGAGATAACAGCTGCAGAATGTGATGGAATAGGTTGGCTGCTCTCTACTCTTTCATGTCGGCCTCCTTGGGGTTGTGCTTCCTCACCTTCAGTTTCCTCCTCTGCTCTATCTGGCCCCCAAGTCACATTAGTGACCTCATCATCATCATCATCATCATCATTACCACTGGAGAAAACTTGGCAATACGCTGCGGCTGGGGGAACACGAATGCCAATTTGTCTACCAGTGTTCTCCCCTCTCTCTAGGCTCATATGCCTTCCATTCTCAACCTGAGAACCAACATCTGAATCCAGTAATGGCTGGACATCATCAAGGAGCAAGTGGCTGACACTCTGGTCAAATAACTCAGCTGACTCCCCCATGGCTGATGTTGGGGCTATGGCAGGAATAGATGTGGACAAGGAGGCAGGTTTATCCACTCTGACAACTGCAGGGGAATGCACACTTGTCACACTTGTCTTGCTTGCGTGAAAGAGGATGAGGAGGAGAAGGAAGGTTTAGTAAGCCTGTCCACACCTCCTCTGCATGCTGTGGCTGGATAGCACAGGCAAACTCACATGCCCTGCCTGGGGAATGACCACCACGTCCACCTTTGCCTGTGGACGCATTTGTTTCTGGCCCCCTTACAGTGCCAATGGAATGTCTGCCTCTCCTTGTTGTTTATACAGACACACTCCACGGACACACTATAATATACTAAAATATATTGCACCAAACGTTCAGTGAAGCACAGAACTATATGGCATTAAACTTTCAGTAACGCACACAGAAGTAACTGGCGTTAAACTTGCAGTAACACACACAGAACTATATGGCGTTAAACTGGCAGCAACACACACAAAACTATATGGCATTAAACTGGCAGTAACGCACACAGAACTATATGGCGTTAAACTGGCAGTAACACAAAAAAATATATGGCGTTAAACTGGCAGTAACGCATACAAAACTATATGGCGTTAAACTGGCAGTAACACACACAGAACTATATGGCGTTAAACTGGCAGTAACGCACACTAAAATATATAGTGTTAAACTGGCAGTAACGCACACAGAAGTAAATGGCGTTAAACTGGCAGTAACGCACTAAAAACGATATGGCGTTAAACTGGCAGTAATGCACACATAACTATATGGCATTAAACTGGCAGTAATGCACACAAAACTATATGGCGTTAAACTTGCAGTAATGCACACAGAAGTAAATGGCGTTAAACTGTCAGTAACGCAATCAAATAGATGGTGTTCAACCATCACTACACTGGCGCTATCTGTACTGTCCCTACTCTAGCTATACACTAATGTAAAGATTACGGACAAAGTCTCACTACACTATACTGAAACTATCTATCTGAGCTGTCCCTACTCTAGCTGCACACTATGCAAAGCTGAATGATGGTCCTCCTCACACTATCCCTAGACTGACACTAAACTAATATTATACACTGACAGTTGCAAAATAGCACAGTATAACACACTAACTAATAGCACCGAACAGAACCCTGTTCTATCTCTCTCCACTCCGAAATCACACTGAAAATGGATGCCATTTAAAGAATACTTTTATACTGTAGGGCAGGAATGAGCCATGATTGGATAAAGTCATGATGATAGTGTCCAATCATGACTCTGACAGTGCTCTGTGCCCTGGTTGGCTGAAGCTTTCACTGCTCACTGCCAATCAGGGCTTGCAATGCAATGTTCAGCGCCACAATGCATTGTGGTCGGTTCGGGGGCCGAACAAACGGTCGAACGACCCATTTGTTCCGATTAGGGATGAACTTCGAGTTCGAGTCCAACTCATGTTCGACTCGAACATTGCCTGTTCGCCTGTTCACCGAACAGCGAACAATTTGCCTGTAAAAGTCTATGGGAGAAATCTCAAGTGCTAATTTTAAAAGCCTATATGCAAGTTATTGTCATAAAAAGTGTTTGGGGACCTGGGTCCTGCCCCAGGGGACATGTATCAATGCAATTTATTTTTTAAAAACGGCATTTTTTTCAGGAGCAGTGATTTTAATAATGCTTAAAGTGAAACAATAAAAGTGTAATATTCCTTTAAATTTCGTACCTGGGGGGTGTGTATAGTATGCATGTAAAGGGGCGCATGTTTCCCGTGCTTAGAACTGTCCCTGCACAAAGTGTCATTTTTGCAGGAAAAAAAGCTATTTAAAATCACTTGCCGAAGAGTGCGCATGTGCGGCCGGACGGAGCGGATGTCCGCCTGATCTGCTCCGCTCATCCCCCGGCAACATCAGCCTTAACCAGCAACCCCACACCTCGCCTGAACCCAGCGATAGCCTGACCCCCCTGCGGAAGGGTCCAGGCACACTCCTGATGCCACAAAAACCGGGAAGCCAGCCTCAAACCGGCTCCCGGATCTCAACCCGCGCTACACCCCAGGAATCCAAGATGGCGACCGGCCATCACACACGAGGCATGCAGGCCTCTGGGAAAGGGAAACAACTACCTCCCTCTCAGAAGCAGGCCCCAAAGACCTATGAGGCTGAATACCCGGCATTATGTCCCACAAGGCCCTCTCCAAACAAAGGTGAGCTGACAACCACAGACTGCCTACCACCCAGCCCCCCTGCACAATCTCCCTCACAGACTGCAGCCATGTCCCCCAGCTTGGAGTCACAGACATCCTCCCTCCTGGACAGAGAGATAGCTGAAGCCATATACAGCCAGCCCAGCAGCCAGGAGTCTGTATCAGATGGCAATGCAGATTCCCCTGCTGTTCTTCCTGCACAGGGACAATATTCAGGAGACACAATCTTATTAGCACGTTTTGCTGACCTGCTTCAAAGAGAACTAGCTAAAGCTACCGATAAATTAGCTTCTGATATAAAACAAGATTTCCAGGAAATGGGTAGCAGACTGAGTAGTATTGAATCTAAAATGGATGACACGGTCCATAGAGTATCCCAAAACTCAAATATGATCACTGACTTACAAGATCGACTCGAAGATGCATACTCAAAGATCGATGACCTCGAAAATCGCGCAAGACGCTATAATTTCCGTATCCGTGGTATACCGGAAAACATGAAAGATATTACCTCCATAACACAATCTCTGATGCAAGCTGCTGTACCTGACATCGACGAGATCCATATGGAAATTGATCGAATCCATAGAGCCTTGACTTCCCCCAAACCTGATGGCCCCCCCAGAGATGTGATTGTGAAGCCACACTTTTTCAAGATTAAAGAAGCAGTGATGCGTCATGCCCGTGAAAACCCAGACCTAGAAATAGATGGCATCAAGATCCAAGTATTCGCCGACATCTCACAGGCCACGATCCAAAAGAGGCGATCACTCAAACCCCTATTAGCACCATTGATCCAACGCAACATCTGCTACAGATGGAACTACCCCTTTCGTCTCCAATTTTCTTTCAACAGCAAATCATACTACATCTCATCGTTCACTGAAGGTGAAATGATCCTACTAAAATTGGGATTCATATCCCATGACCCATCCTTGTGGAGTCAATCTGGACCCAGAGAATCCCTCCCCCCTCCGCTTTCCCCCTTGTGGTTGTCAAAGTCGACCAAGAAGTTCGCCTCTACATCCCGTGCATCCTAAAAGAATGGGCTTTTTTTCATTGAACTGACTCAAACCCGCCGTGGTGTCTTCTCAGTGGACCCTGGAGAAGGACATTAGGCACCACACAGGGCGGTCGAACTTTGCTGAAGCAAAACACCTGTGCTTTATTTGGCTAGGAACACTTGAATCGGCCAATACATTTTTGCACTTTTTCCTGCATTTTCTTCCCTTTTTCTTTTATTGCCCTACACATTATGTTATCTATCAAGCATATTTGGCTAAACGACCCCATCAACCTGTTGGGGCGAGATGCAGGGGCCAAAAAATGTTTTCTAGATACCTTTACGCCTTTCGCATTTTTTGATTACCAGTTTTTTTATTGTTGCTGGGGGATGACCATGTGCACTCCCTACCTGGAGGACTCTTCCCATTACTGTTTTTTGGTGAAGACTCCTTCACACCCATGGTTTACCCCTGGGACACTTTAATTGAATACTGTCTGTAGGCTTTTTTAGTAACATGTTTAAAATATGTCACTCGGTACTAGGAGCCCCCTGGTCCGACCGCTTGGTTTTATTATTTTATTTTTTCTTATTATTTTTTTCTTCTCCCTTTTCCGCTCTTTTCATCTCTACTACTGTTACTCTTTCAGCTGCTTCCAGACCTTCCCCCCCTCTCTCCTCCCCTAAACTTAATATTAATCCTCTCTACTGCTGTTCCTTCCCGAGGGCCACCTGGACAATTCCTCCACACATCCGGACTCCGAACTCAACAGATCGCAGGGTGAGTCTGCATATAATAGCTCTTGAATGTTTTCCATGTCTCCTGTAACATTGACACCTCATAACATCCACCTGCTCTCCTATAATGTCCAAGGTTTTGGATCGCCGGCCAAGCGAATCAAAGCCTTCACACATTATAAATCCCTGGGAGCTGATATTGTAGCTCTCCAAGAGACACACTTCACATACTCATTTACCCCCCGATACCTTCACAGGGAATACCCCCTTTGTTTTTTTGCGAATGCCTCAGAGAAGAAGAGGGGAGTTGCCCTCTGCTTCTCTAGACATATACCATTCACAGAGACTAAAACCATCAAAGATAAAGAAGGCCGTTATCTCCTAGTGAAGGGCAACTTGGGTGAAACTCTAGTTACCATTCTAGTATACTACGCCCCCAATACAAACCAAACTGCCTTTTTTCAAGCTCTTTTAAAACTCCTGGGACCCGAACTAGAGGGTTTGGTAGTTTTAGCAGGCGACTCCAACCTAGCGTTGGATCTAGTTGAAGACAAATCACACAATCCAGGTCTCCGATCTCCCCCAAGAAAGTCGCAAATTCGCACAGACACTACACCAATATTATCTGGTGGATGCTTGGCGAGAGGCCAATCCCACTGCTAGGGACTACTCCCATTATTCCAGGGCACATAGACACTACTCCCGCATAGATCACATATTTCTCCCCTCGGGGTGATACCAAAGTTGAGGTCAGCGAAAATAGTTTCAACTCCATGGTCAGATCATGACCCGATTATGGTACAATTAACAAATCTTAGTAACAAACCTACAGGAAATTACTGGCGATTAAACGAATCTCTACTTAGTGACGAATCTCACTGTATAGAGATGTCAAGTCATATACAGACTTACTTTGAAAACAATGTCCCGGGGGATACATCTCCTGCCACAAATTGGGCTGCGCACAAGGCCACTATAAGGGGTTCATTTATTCAGCTGGCCTCCAGATTAAAGAAGGCTCGTACTGAACTGATTTCTGCCAAGACCAAAGAATTTGAATCTTTAACCAAACAGCATAAACGTTCCCCTTCTATTTAAGAAACTAGAACAATCCCGATTAGAAATAAACTTATGCCTTACTACAAGGGCTGAGAAACAGCTAAGATGGACGAACCATACATTTTTTACATGGCGGGATCGTCCAGGATCCCTATTGGCACATAAGCTTACACCCAGACATTCCCATCATACACTTCCCAAAATAAGACTATGTGGAGGACAACTTTCACAGAACCCCCAAAAAGTTCTCGATTAATTTTATGGGTTTTATGCCGACTTGTACAAGAAACCACAGATCGTGGTTCCCCCATCCATCAGGGAATTCCTGGGGACTCTCCCCCTTCCGGTCATCACCGATGATCCTAGAGGACTAGTGGACCAACCATTTACAAGTGAGGAGGTCAACGACGCTATAAAATCTCTCTCACTCCACAAATCTCCGGGTCCGGATGGACTTCCCAACATTTACTATAAAAAGTTTTCTGCACAACTGGTCCCACACCTGACTCTTTATTTCAATTCCCTGAGGGACGGGGGAACGGTCCCATCTGATGACAACAAGGCTTACATCAGCGTAATCCCCAAACCTAACAAAGACTCTACTGATGTACGCAATTATCGCCCAATATCACTAATCAACTGTGACCTAAAGATCCTAACAAAGATTTTAGCTCTCCGAATCAATTCCTTTTTAGAACACTATATACATAAAGACCAATTGGGGTTTATCGCAGGACGTCAGACCTTGGATCAAATTCGTAGATCCATCGCCCTGATTTCAGCGGCATGCTCCAATTGGGATAATCTCCCCGATCGGGAACTTCTCCTACTATCACTAGACCTTAATAAAGCTTTTGATAGCCTGAACTGGGACTATCTCTTCGTCACCCTTGAAACCATGGGATTTGGTTCTACATTTCTCTCATTAATGAAAACGCTTTACAGTTCTCCGATAGCTCAAATTTCTATAAAGAGGCCATAAATCAGCTACTTTCCCTGTCCAACGAGGTACTAGGCAAGGTTTCCGACTCTCCCCCTTACTATTTGCCCTGGCAATAGAGCCCCTGGCACTGGCCATCCGTTCCCACCCCAACATTCACGGGCTCCAATGTGGTCAACAAGAACACAAATGTGCATTATTTGCAGATGATGTCCTCATGTATATTACCAAACCCCAGACCTCTCTTCCAGAACTTCTATCCCTACTACATCGTTTCTCGTTACTTTTAGGCCTGACCCTGAATACACAAAAAACCCTAGCACTTAATATATCTTTACCCCCTTCTGAAGTACAGCTCCTCCAAAACTTATATAGCTTTAAGTGGGTGCCCTACTCCCTCCCATTCTTAGGAGTACAGCTGACCCCTTCAATATCTACATTATACAAAGCCAACTACCCCCCTTTGTTCAAAAAACTTAAAGAAGATCTTCGCGCTTGGTCTGAATATTCCCTTTCTTGGCAGAATCAATTCAATAAAAATTACCTTTTTACCCAGACTCCTATACTATTTCCGGACATTACCGGTGTCAATCCCAAGGGGAGACATGCAACACATACAAACGGAAGTCCTACGTTTTATATGGGGTAATAAAAAATCACGGATACGAAAGAAAACACTTTACATACCTAAACCTATGGGAGGACTTGGCCTCCCCAACCTACAAGCTTACTATCACTCAGCGCAGATAGCCCAACTCACCCACACAACAGCCAGAGGTTCGCCCCCCCCTATGGGTTTACATAGAGGCACTGGCGTGCCACCCAACTGCTACAGGAGCCCTGATGTGGCTTCCCAACCGCAAACGTCCGCCTATAATGTGTCCCACATTGTCACATTCTCTGGCGGTTTGGAATAAGACACAACACAGAGCATCCCTTGCATCATACCTCTAGCACCTATATTCTGTAATCCAGAATTTCCCCCTGGCCTTACCCCACAACAGTTCCAATGGTGGCTCAATAAAGGACTTTTAAGAATTGGAGACTTCCTTAGTGGCAATCAAATACACTCAATTAAATATTTCAAAGATAGCTTTTCAATGCCTTCCACCGAGACTTTTAGATACAATCAAATTTCCTCATTTGTCACTTCCAAACTTAAAAAGGGGGGTGGACCCGTCACTCTTACCGCCTTAGAAATGACATGTCAAAATAGAAGCAATCAAAAAGGACAGATCTCTGCCATTTATTCTTCTCTTACCGAACCTGACACTAAATTGTCCTACATGACCCAATGGGAGAGTGACTTGAACCTCTCCCTTGAAATTTCGGATTGGCAGGATATTGCCCATTGACTGTCAAAAATTTCTATTAATACTACCCTCATTGAAGCAAACTATAAGACATTGCTGCGGTGGTATTTAGTTCCTACAAGAATAGCAAAAATGCACCCCTCTTCCTCACCTAATTGCTTTCGACAGTGTGGACAGATGGGTACCATGTACCATGTTTGGTGGCAATGCCCACTGGTTGTCAGGTTCTGGATCAGAATATATAATTTGATTAACTCAGTTACAGGTGTCAATGTTCGTTGGTCCCCAGAAAGTGCACTCTTTCACAAATTGCCAGATGAGGTTCCCAAAAAATCACTGAAACTCATCACCTATATCTTTCTGGCGGCAGCAATAACGATTGCGAGAAACTGGAAACATTCACGCATACCTGTAGACCAAGTAAAAAGCAAACTCAATTGGATCATGATTAATGAAAAACTTACTTATACTCTCCTTAACAAATCATAGAAGTTCAACAAGATCTGGGATCCTTGGATCAAGCACATCTCCACCTAAAGAGGAACTCCAGGTGACCCTCTTCCTCTCTCCCCCCCACTGTATTTTTCTCTCCTCTCCCTTCCTTCCCTCTACTGCCCCTCTCTTCTCTCTTTATTACTTCTTGTTTTTTATTTCATGTTATCTGAAGGTATAACTTACATAACCTAGTCAATGATACATTTGAATAAAACATTGCAGACAAGGCAGGACGCCTTATATAAGTAGGGACAGAAAACTAACCCTGGATCCTTACACAGGGGCAGTTAGTAGCCCTGAAATCTTCCTACTTTTTTTTCTTTCTTGGTACTGTAATGTCAAATGTTATTTCTATGCAAACAACAGTACCATACCCTACATAAGGGTGTGAGTAACTTCTGTGAAGATGCTGTTTACATGTTTCTATTTTTTGATAGCTATTAAGCAATATGTAAATGCACTGCTGAAACGTTTATATGTTAAATTGATGGTAACTTGGTTACTTGTGAAACGTATGTTCATTGTTTTGTACTTACCTCAATAAAAAAATTGAAATATAAAATCACTTGCGGCTATAATGAATTGCCGACTCCCGTAATACAGAGTACAGTCATTGAAAGTCATTGATAACAAAAAAAAAAAAGCGTGGGGGTCCCCTCCTTCAGGTCTGGCATGGATTTTAAGGGGAACTCCACGCCAATTATTTTTTTTTAAAATGTCGTGGGGGTCCCCCTCAAAATCCATACCAGACCCTTATCCGAGCACGCAACCTGGCAGGCTGCAGGAAAAGAGGGGGGACGAGAGAACACTTTTACACTTTCTTTGTGAAATGGTAGGCCTTACCATTTCAAATAGAGGGGCAGTATCTGGGGGTCCCCTTGTTAAAGGGGGCTTCCAGATTCTAATACTTCCCTGCCTGCAGACCCCCACAACCACCGGCAAGGGTTGTGTGGAAGAGACCCTTCTCCTCATCAACATGGGGACATGGTGCTTTGAGGGGTCACAGACCCCCAAAGCATCCTCCCAATGTTGAGGGATATTTAGGGGGAAACCCCCGTCATATTTTTTTTTAATTTGACCCATTGTTCCCCCAATCTTTTTTTCCTGCAAAAATGACACTTTTTGCAGAGACAGTTCTAAGCACGGGAACCATGTGCCCCTTTACATGCATATTATACACACCCCCCAGGTACGACATTTAAAGGAATATTACACTTTTATTGTTTCACTTTAAGCATTATTAAAATCACTGCTCCTGAAAAAACGGCAGTTTTTAAAACTTTTTTTTGCATTGATACATGTCCCCTGGGGCAGGACCTAGGTCCCCAAACATTTTTTATGACTATAACTTGCATATTAGCCTTTAAAATTAGCACTTTTGATTTTGAACGTTCGAGTCCCATAGACTTCAATAGGGTTCTAAAGTTCACAGGAGCTTTAGGTCTGTTTGCAGATTCTGGTGCGAACCGAACATCCCTAGTTCCGATGTACGCCGTACGGTCGAACAGCGAAAGTTCGGCCTGAACTTATGCTTGGGCCAAACAATTCACCCATCCCTAACTATGAACAGAATAAAAGGCATTCTGTCAATGGACATAAGTAGATCCTGACATTTACCCACCCATCCTTTCCCTTTGTCCATTGACAATGTGAACAGAATACAAGGAGGAGAATTTACTAAAGCCCCATACACACGGTCGGACAATCCGCGGACCAGGTCGGTCGGATCCTGTCCGTCATACTTTGTCTGATGTTGGTTTTGCGTACACACGGTCGGACAAAGTTGTCGGAAAATCAGATCATTCTGAACGTGGTGACGTTTGTTGCCTACGACGGGACTACGTAGAGGCTAGTAGCCAATAGCTTTGGTCTTGTAATGTGATGTGAGCATGCGTAGCACTTTGTCCGGTCGGACAACCGTACACACGATCGGACCGCGATCGGACCGTGTTGTCTGCAAATCTTTCCAGCAGGAGATAAGACTTTGTCCGTCGGACAATCCGACGTACACTGTCCGATGGTGCATACACACGGTCTGATTTTTCAACAACATTGTCCGATCGGACAGAATCCATGAAAAAGTCCGACCGTGTGTATGGGGCTTAAGACTGTAACAGACAGAATCAAAAGCAGCTGTATATGGCAGCCAATCGTCTTCTGGCTTTCGCTTTTTTTTTTAACCTCCCTGGCGGTAATTCCGGGCGTGACTCGGAGCTGACTTTTTCTGTCAGGAGCGGTAACCCCGAGTCGCGCGCGGGGTAACATTGCAGAGCTTCCAGCCGAGCACTTACCTTCTCCTGGCGATCCAGCGATGCCCTCCGCTGTCACCGGCGTCTGACTTCCTGGTTCCGTTCCCTGCGAGCAGCAGTGGCGCATTGGGAGCGGAACTGGGTGGGAATTTCAAATGTAAACACACACACATAAAAAGAGGTGATACATTGTAATCTGAGAGGATTACACTGTATCATCTCAGATCTGACTGATGTACAGTGTCCCTTGCCTCCAATAAAATATTTAGAACATGGAATCCAAAAAGCGCCATTTTGCTCCAAAATCGCATTTGGACCAGTTGAATGACAGCGACACAGAGTTGCTCGCAGAACTGAGCGATATCATGGGGAGATTTGTCTTCTGACACTGACACTGATCTGACAAGTGACAGCGGTGATGATCCTGCACCTGACATCAGCGATGTGCGCACTTGGTGCCCTATTGACCTCGATACGGACCAGGTTGCACCCCCAAGATTCCTCTTCACTGGATCACCTGGGATGAAGGTAGAAGTTGAGCGTGACAACCCTCTGGCATACCTGCAATTATTCCTCACAGAGGAGGTAATCAAAAAAATTGTCACAGAGACAAATCGCTACCAAGAGCAGCAATCCGGTACGCTGCATGCCAGGTTTTCCAGAAGCAGAAAGTGGGAACCGTTGACTAAAGAGGACATGTGGCTGTTTCTCGGACTCATCATTCTTCAGGGGGTGGTGGGGAAACTGCTCCAGAAATGGTACTGGACCACCAATAAATTACTGGCCACTTCGTTTTTTGGCACTGTGATGTCAGAATACCGGTTTTCCTCATCATAATGTATTTCCACTTCACGAACAATGAAGCGTTTGCTGAGGCCACGCAGCCTGTGCCCAAACTAAAAAAAATCTGGGAGGTATGCCAAATTATTGTGACCAATTTCCAGCGGACCTACGTGCCAGAAATGGACATAAGCATGGATGGAAGTTTGATGGCAAGGGACGCCAAAGCTGGATACAGTTTATTGCATCCAAAAGAGCGCAGTTTGGCATCAAATGCTATATGCTCTGCGAGTCATCCACTGGGTACATCTGGAATTCGGTCATTTACACCAGTAAAGGCACAAAGTTCAACCCCAGGTACAGCGGCTATGGGATGGCCACATCATCTGTCCTTACACTGCTGGAGCCATTGCTGAACCAGGGATATTGTGTGACCAAGTTTTATTGTCAGAAAATTTGAGAACCTGCTCTCAAACATTTGTTGGCTGAAAGTCAGACAGCAAATGTTCTATGGAGCATGCACATGGTCAAACTTTTCGACAACAAGCTCACATCCAACATTTGTTGTCAAAAAGTCTGATCGTGTGTACGGGGCATTATAGTCTCTCCCCCCAGTTTCTCCACATAATATTGGTAGGGACATTGGAGGTGTGGAGGTTTATAGTGTAGTAACTCCCTGTTAGGTGCAGGTTTCAGGGGTCTGTAGTATTTTCCCTATTAGGTGCAGTTTTCAGGGGTCTTGTTGTATTTTCAAGGGCAACCTCTATGGGAGTATATGAGTTTCTTATAGGGCAGATTGTTATTCACTTCTACTATCCAATTAGTGAGTTCCGGTGGGTTAGATCTCATCCATAGCCTGGCTATGACTTTTCTCAAAGAAAAAAGGGTTTTGTTTAAGAAGATTTTAGTAAATGTATCCTAAATTGCATTGTAGGTTTTATTCAGGCTAAAAGGAAAATGTTATAAAGTAGGATGACTTTATATGATATTTACAGAATATGTAAAAATATCTCCAGAAAGTGTTTCTTAGTTGCTCATGTAATTAAAAGCTTTACACCTGTCACAACAACTGTCTACACACTGTCACCATCAAAACCACATTAAAAATCTAGTAAATAACGAGCACTATTGCTTCTTGGTATTTAAACCTTATTTTTCCCTTAGCCCAGTCATATTTTGGAAAGGCTATTGTCTATAACAATATGCGCTATGCATTGTTTGCTTGTATATCCCTCTCCAACTTCAGCCTTTATTATTTCACAAGGGAAACATTATTCTAAACATTGTGATTGTTACACAATATTATTTCTTCCATACTAAAATATTTATATCTTTCCTCTGAGGAGATAACCTAAACCTCGCTTATGAAATTCCTTAGCAACAAGATTAATAAATATAACATCTTGACTTGCCATTTAGTAACACACAGAAACATACACTTAAAACACATGTGGTCTGTTGGGTAATGCATCTTGTTATTACCAGGTACTGTATAAGGTAATAATAATAGTAATAATAATTTAATTGATGCACTCAAAAATCTCAGGGAATGCAGTTTATTGACACTGGTGTTTTGATTAATTGTAGCCTAACTAGCTCAGGTTTTGGTGGGCAGGGCAGCTTAGTACTTACCTCCAGTGTGAGTTACATTTAGGTATATATATATATATATATATATATATATATATATATATATATATATAGATAGACAAACGTGTTTTTTGGGGGGGATAAAGTGGGGAAGGTTTAAAGTGCATTTCTCTGTTTTGGGTCAGTAAGCATTAGAGCCATTGTCCAATTTTTACTGTTGTGTCCCGACTGGGGTGAATCTCCCCACTATTCTTACTTTGGACCATTGTCCATAGTAAAGAAAGTGAGAGGAAATCCAACATTTTAGAGTTGTCCTCAGAACAAAACTGTAAGGTGAAGTCTTTTAATGGGGAAACCTGTTCAGAGGACAACTATTTTGGAAGGAAATTGCCCTCACTTTGGGAGATTGCATCTAGCTTCCTGTTGCATCTTTGAGAAAGGAAGTGAAGGGGAATTTCCACAGATTTCCACAATGGTATATAGACAACAGAAAAAAAAAATACTGGCCAGGGATATACAGATACGATAAACAGATATACATTTAAAACCTTGTGTCCAATTGAGGAGATTTCACCTCCTGTCCTGCAGACACAAAATCCATTAAGAGGACATTTTGACTATAGCGATACTTTAATGTTTTTTCTAATAAAATAAATTAACCACTAGGCGTCCGCGCTATAGCTGAAAGACGGCTACAGCGCAGACACCAATTGCTGGGAGGGCGTCTCTGGACTTTTTTTTGCATTGGTCAATAATCCCCAGGGCAGTGATCACTTCTCCATATGGTTTAAAACATCCCCTTTCCCATTAGCCAAGAAAATTGCCATTTTTTATTTGACCAATTTGTCTCCCATTGGGTTCAATGGGGTCCAGGTTCAGTATCCAAACTTGGGTTTGAACCAAACCCTGAGAAATTTGGAGTATCTGTATTATATAATGTTAAAGGCATTTCATTCAGTGTGTGAAAGCAACTTCTTCAATTAAGTGACAGAACAGACTTAAGACAGTCATAAATGGATTAATATTTGGCCGGTTCAGCAGGGAATGGCTAAGTTGCAATCCATGTATGGTCAGACTGATGGTACCCAAGTCAATCCATGTTTAGGAGATATTTACAGTACCTATAGGTTGAGCCTTATTATATACT
This sequence comes from Lithobates sylvaticus, assembly GCA_028564925.1. Taxonomy (NCBI): domain Eukaryota; kingdom Metazoa; phylum Chordata; class Amphibia; order Anura; family Ranidae; genus Lithobates; species Lithobates sylvaticus. The sequence goes on along the minus strand of CM053027.1, from coordinate 438,608,693 downwards.
GTATATGCATACTTATTTTTTTTTACTTTACCAAAAAACTGGGTAATATATTGTGCTTCTGTGCCCTAAAATGAACTTTAGTGTAAAAATAGGGCACAGAAATGTTGAAGTTTGGATGCTGAAACTAAATTGAAATTAGTTGAATCTGTCAAATTAAAAATGCCCATTTACTTGGCTAATAGGTAAGGGGGTGTCAAAATAGCATGGTACTTCTCTGGTGAACATGTACCAATGCAATGAAAAATAAATCACTAAGGGATGACAGAGATTGAGACACCCACCTACTTGTAATGAGCTTATAGCCTCAGCTATAGTATAATAAAGAGTGTATATATCTATATACCACAGAAAAAAGTAAGAAGTTTCCATTGTATCATCATATGAAATATCAGAATAATTTATTGGATAATTTCCTGCCAGTACTGCACTACTTCAGGGCACCTCCACAGAAGTTGTAACCGGTCTTCCTCGTCCCTATCACACTTAAAGTGTTTGTGAACCCTTACATATGCCCAATGAAGTGACTAGCCTCAGGTGATACACAGAGATTAATCAAATCCTCCTATATAAGTTATACATGTTTATCTCCAGTCTTCTCTTCTCTACATCCATTCAAATTCCATAATTTATACAACTTGTCTAAGCTTTCAGAAAGCAGGAGGCAGGGAGCTGAAGTTACATTTAGTGAGGAGAGCTGAGCGCTGATTAGAGGGAAGGGACACCCCCCCCCTTCAAACATCACACAAAAAGAGAGCTGAGGCTGTAAATCACAGGCTGTGTGCTGACACCTTTTTACATCTTGGTGTCAGCAAATCTTCAGAAATGACCCATGCAGATTGCAGGAGACAGAGGCAGGAGACAGAAATTACACTTAGTGCTCTGGATTAAGACAAGTACACATTATAGAGAGATATGGTTTGTTCATATTTCATGTCAGAGATTTACAACCACTTTAATACAACACTGATTCCCGTGAATACCCATGGCATACAAATATTTAGGTGTTCTATAATGTAAATAATTGTGTGAGCCTGGATTTCAGAGATAAAGACCCTTTCAATAATGAAGTGAAGAAGAGTACACTCACATAGCCACATCCATTAATTTAAAGGGGAAACAAAAAAGGAAAGACATACTAAATGCTAAAATAGGGATAAGTATACCTAGGTTGGACTTTTAAGGCATATGAAACAATAGCGAAGTATAAAGAAATAACAATGTTTATCAAGAAAATATAATACATGAATAGAGCATTCAAAAACTACCGCCCCTTGTCCCTATATAAGTGGCCGCCCAACACGTCTCGGCCAATACAAGCGGGAGAGCACCATGTCAACATCGGATGAAGAAAGAAAAAGAAGAAGCAGAAGGCGGCGGCGACAGCGACAGAGGACCGGGCCAACGCTAGTAAAAGAGCTGCAAGAAGAAAGCGGAGGCCCGGCAAGAAGAACAGAAGAGCGGGACAAGACCCCCAAAGTCGGAACAAGACCCCCAGACGGCGGAGGCGACGAAGGAGAAAGCCGGGCTCCTCTGCTAGTAAAAGAGCTAGCAGAAGATAGCGGAGGAGTCTGGCGAGAAGACCCCCCAAGACAGAAGAAGACCCCCGGAGCTGTCTAATAAAGTATTTTAAAAACTTGTGTTGTGTGTTTTTTTTTATTTACACTTTTTTCACCAGGTGAATGGGTAAGGGTACATCGCACCCCATACTCATTCACATAGGGTGGGGGGCTGGTATCTGGGGGCCCCCTTATTAAAGGGGGCTCCCAGATTCCTATAAGCCCCCCGCCCGCAGACCCTGACAACCAACGGTCAGGGTTGTCGGGAAGAGGCCCTTGTCCTCATCAACATGGGGACAAGGTGCTTTGGGGTGGGGGGCCGCAGGGCCCCCCTTTCCATAAAGCACCCCCCATGTTGAGGGCACGCGGCCTGATACAGCTCAGGAGGGGTGGCGCTCGCTCGTCCCCGCCCCCTTCCCTGGTCAGCTGGGCTGCGTGCTCGGATAAGGGTCTGATATGGATCTTGGGGGGACCCCCACACCTTTTTTTCAGCATAGGGATTCCTCTTTAAATCCATACCAGGCGACGGGGCTAGCGACTTCCTTCGTTAGTCCCGGCAACCTGGAGTCACGTTACAAATGAACGGACTTTACTCCGTGTGTCGGCAAGTCCGTTCCTTTCAAAAGTCCTGCGGACTAGCACACAGAAGGCCGAATTGTATGTGGGCTCCGGTGGACTCAGCAGTCCGGCAGATAATTTTGAGTCAAAACTTCTTTCTAAGTCCGCTGACTTTTGGGAATAAAAAGTCCACCGGAGCCCACATACGGTCAGATTGTCCGGCGGACAAATCCTCCAGATAGTCTGATCGTGTGTACGGGCCTAAATAACTCATCTGAAGAAGTATGCCTCACACATTTACAAAACTTATGGCTGAAGCCAAATTTACCAAGTATTACCCAAAGGTAATCCAAATCAGGACCATAAAATGCTTTTGATGTGTCTAATGACAAAAAAAACCTCTATTCCCACAATTTGCTATAGGAGCCTGCAGACCTAAAAACCCTGCAAATATTACGAGCAATATAATCATCCGTCATAAAGCCAGTATATACTTGATGGACAGGAGTTGTTACTACCATAGCCAAACAAGTGGCTAGAACCCTAGCTAAAATGTTATATATATATATATATATATATATATATATATATATATATATATATATACACACTGTATATATTCTTATAAATAAATGTAAACAAACATTTTAAAATGTAAGAAAAGTGCTTCCACACTTCTCTTATAAGCCGAGCCACTCAGTGGGAGATCTTTCCAATCTCCTTGCCAGGACAGTGAAAGAAAAGTGCAAAATGGGGAGGGTATGACAGTTGGTAGTATGTACAGGAGAGGAGTGTGGAGGATATGACAGTGGGCAGTATGTACAGGAGAGGAGTGTGGAGGATATGACAGTGGGCAGTATGTACAGGAGAGGAGTGTGGAGGGATGACAGTGGGCAATATGTACAGGAGATGAGTGTGGAGGGATGACAGTGGGCAATATGTACAGGACAGGAGTGTGGAGTGTATGATAGTGGGCAGTATGTACAGGAGAGGAGTGCAGAGGGGATAACAACGGTAAGTATGTACAGGTGCGGGGTGTGGAGGGTATGACAATGGTAACTATGTACAGTAGAGTATGTTTAAATAGTAATAATAGTGAGCTATAATCAACCTTCTAGTAAAATCTGTGATCTGGGGTTGAAAAGCCCAAAAAGGTAATGAGTGTAATAAGTGAGACTGAAAATCACAAAATTCTGCCTATAGACAATTTGTCACCTAACAGGCGACCAAAATAGATTGACAATCACTCCCGGACCCCTCCTGGGTGCCCAATAAAAACTGGAAACAAGCCTATGGTGGTAACTATAACATAATAAGGATGACCTTCAGCACATGAAAATATTAAACCACAATGAAGCACCAAAGAAAAAAAAATTCAAACAGCTACTCCCGCTACTTCAGTTCATAAATACTAATCAGCTGGTGTCCCTTGCCGTTCCTCTTCATTGGAATCATAATATGAAGTTGATCACATAAAGACAAGAGAAATACATCATTGCGCAATGATCAGCACTAGAGTGGTAACAGAGAACAGACAAATCCACTCACATTTGTAGAGATTAAATCAAGGCTCAATGTTGACGACCTGTCGCCTGTAGCGCAAAAATCCTCACACCGCATCAGCTGCTCTCTCTCACAGAACACACTGAATGTGGTCACTAGGCTTTCTCCCAACGCGTATCATCACATGTCATGTGACTTTCTCAAGGGGTATGTAGAGTGGAGGAGTGTGGAGGGTATGACAGTCGGCATTATGTACAGGAGAAGAGTGTGGAGAATATGACAGTGGGCAATATGTACAAGAGTGTGGAGGGTATGACAGTGGGCAGTATGTACAGGAGAAGAGAGTGGAGGGTATGACAGTGGGCAGTATGTACAGGAGAGGAGTGTGGGGGGTATGGCAGTGGGCAGTATGCACAGGAGAGGAGTGTGGAGGGTATGGCAGTGGGCAGTATGTACAAGAGAGGAGTGTGGGGGAATGACAGTGGGCAGTATGTGCAGTAGAGGAGTGTGGGGGATATGACAGAGGGCAGTATATACAGGAGAGGAGTGTAAAGGGTATGACAGTGGGCAGTATGTACAGAAGAGGAGTGTGGGGGTATGACAGTGGGCAGTATGTGCAGTAGAGGAGTGTGGGGGATATGACAGAGGGCAGTATATACAGGAGAGGAGTGTCAGGGTATGACAGTGTGCAGTATGTACAGGAGAGTAGTGTGGGGGGTATGACAGTGGGCAGTATGTGCAGTAGAGGAGTGTAGGGGCCCTGTCAGTTGGACTTTTTTTTCAACTGTGGATTTGGTGGCACATAGATTTTCATAAAATTCCTACTTGAAGTGATTGTAGCCGTATTAGTGCAATTGTGACAGAGAAAATTGAGTACTGTCCGTGATACTTTTTTTATTTGCACTAACATATCATTTTTCATGGACGAGCTTTCGGGGTGTGTCCTCTTCTTCAAGGTCTAAGCAGTACACAGCAGTACTCTTTTTCTTTACAATGCAAGAAGAATGACATGTTTTAGCTGCTCCTATTCACCCACACTTCTCCCAAACTTATTTCTTTATTCGTTTTCATGATTTCTAGACTAGATGTTTATTTTTCCTCAGATCGTAAAAGAATCTTTGTTATATTTTTTGGATGATTTCTCATTTTTTTATTTTGTTTGGAATACATATTTTCAGGATAATTTATTTAGATTTTTGAGGGGGGTTGTGTGTCTCAAGCAAAACAACATTATTAACATTTCTATTTGTTGCTTAAATTTACTAGTTTGTTTGTTGTTGGTGCCCCTTGTTAATTGGACTTTATGATTTGTGAAATGTACCTGCCTACTCACAAATAAACTGTCATTGTAGAAAAGTAAAACACATAGGCAATGATTATTTCAAATCAAAAATACCTTTATTTAGGTCTCAGCAACAGACCAAAGAGGAACGCAGCGATGGAGAAACTTGGGGAATTAGCAAAGCCTTGGACCCCCACGGCAACCATCATTTTTGAAGCTTCTAAAATTGGGGGCCTGAGGAGTACCTATCTAAATAATAAGGGAGTGCTATCTGGTCCTGAAGTCCAAAACATCCGGAACTGCAGCAGATGCCATCTAGGTCCCCAGGCTCTGGTCCTACGAGAGGTTCCATCTTCTCTCAGACCAGACTGAATCCAGGTCGTCACTCTCAGGTCTTCCTTGCACGCTGTGGCTGTGGTCCTGGTGGGGTGGCAGAAGGAGGAGGCGGAGCATGGTCCCTATCGCAAACATGTGTGAGTGGGGTCATCCCCCCAGCCATACCCTTATTTAGGACCTTGAGGATGACCCCCTCACACATGCTGCGTTGCCCCACCTCCATACCCTTCATTTTTGTGGCAACCAAGGAGCCAAAGGCCTCCTCGTAGGTGGGTGTGGCATGTAGGGAGGCTGAAGCATCTCTGATCAGCTGGAGTGCTGACTCTCCCACCTCCCCCACCCTTCTCGCCCTTTTGTAGGGAAGGCGGAGGGGAGGGACTTGGGAGACAGTCAGGCTCCTACGCCTACCCCCCTCTTGGCTGCCACTACCCACCTCTTGGCTGCCACTAACCCCTGCCTCCTCCTGACTGCCACATTCCACAGCCACCTCCTGGCTGAGGTCTTCCTGTGTATGAAAAAGGGACATAGTTTGAGTTATGTGTTCATCAAACACACACAATTTTCATCTAGTGACTGTTGCAAAATGTTTACAAATAGAAAACCATACAATTCTCAGCCCTGCAGTTTAGATTCTGGCCCCAAATGTCTCCAACACTACTGTCTGTTGATATGTCAAACAAGTTTAGGAACTAAGCAATTGGGGATCCTGAATTAAGTGAACATCATTCATTATTCCCAAAAATGGTTACAAAACTACTATACCTGCCACAAGCTGGGCTCCTCCACCTCTTCCAGACTGGAAGGCCCAGGTTACTCCTTGGAAGCCTCATCAGGGGTGGCGTGCATGGAAGGACGCGTGCAAGGAAGAGTCGAGAGTGACTTCCTGACATTAGCCTGGTCTTTGAGAAAATGGAGCCTCTCATAGTACCAGAGCGTGGGGACATAGACCTGTGCTGCTCCAGCTTCAGATGCTTGGGACTTCAGGACCTTATTGCGCTCCCTGAAATAGGTACTCCTCAGGCTGCCAATTTTTAGTCTTAACTTCTCCACGGTTGCCGTGGGGAACGTTGGCTTTACAAATGCCACAAGTTTCTTCATGGCTGCGTACCTCTTTGGTTTGTTGCTGTAATCTCTGTGTTTAGCCTGCCATAATAGGGGCATTTCCCTATACTTATCAATGAAGAGGGGGAGAAAACTCACATGGTTGAAGCCCTCCATAATCTCTGCAAGACACAACACCACACAAAACACTATAAATAATGTCAGGCTAAACTCTCCTAATCTTCTCCATAAAGAAGCCTCAAGGTCTAATCAGTCTAGGCTAGTTATGTACCAAGTTCCAATTGTACCTTCGTTCTAGCGATCGTCTCGTGCGTGAGCTTTCTCTCCCCTCGTCTCACAGATCGTGGCTACGACACAGGCGTGTAAAGTTTTATATACAGTGCGCATGCGTCAAACCCCGCCTGCCCCTAACGATCTTTCTCGGCTATTCCCCACCCCTTCTCTTTACGGCGCAGTGGGGAGAGCACATGGCGGGGACACAGCAGGTGCGCCCCAAATATTACACCAACGAGGAGGAGGACGAGGAAAGGCCGGAGGCAGAAACGTCCCGATCCCGGAGCCTGAAATTTAAGGCCTCCAATATGTCATTTGGAGAAATGTTGGAGATGGTGGACATATTAAAGAGGAGCGACTATGATGGGAAGTATGGGCCTTACCTCAACCCCAATTTCCGCAAGGCCAAGATCATGTCTAAAGTTGTGAGGAGGCTGTACAATCATTTTGGGGTACAACGATCCAAGGAGCAACTGAGGAAACGCTGGTCAGACCTGAAACTGAGGGAGCCCGATCAGTACAGAAAGATCAAGCGAGTTCTTCAAAAAAGTAAGTAGTTGTGTTTTGTGTTTGATTTTTTGCTTGCATACTGCTCCATGTGTTTGTGTTTTTGCAAAGTTGTACATTAGAAAATGGCCACTTTCATGTTCGTCTGTGCATTCGATCGTACTCAACCTCGATCTTTCTGCCACTGTCATGTTCGTGTGTGTCCATTCGATCGTACTCAACCTCGATCTTTCTGCCACTGTCATGTTCGTGTGTGTGTCCATTCGATCGTAATCAACCTCGATCGTTCGGCCACTTATAATACGAGGTTTGGGGAATTTTTTAGTGAAAGGAAGTTTGTTCTCACTAGAGATGTCATCAAGAATGTAAAGCCAATTTATTCAATGTAAAGGAGAGGTCACCCAGTAGCTGTTTACCCATCTGGACTCTAGAGCACTAGTGCTGGGACACCCAAACCCCCTTTTTCTTATGCTTTTCCACACATGTGCTCCAGTGGATACTAGAGGGGGGTCTCCATCAGACAAACTTCTACCAAAAAGCTAGTAAGTTTAGCACCTTTACAAAGTGACTACATTCATGTTGTTGTCATTTGTAACTGGCCAACCAAAAATATTGTCCCTCACTTTCAAGCAATATTTGACATTTCCTATTTCTGCCCTCAATAGATTGTGGTGCTAAATCTTCCTTTTGTACATTCTCATAGGGGAGCGAAAACTCGGGACGTCTGAGGAAACCACAAAACACACACCTCACAAAGAAGGGGAAAGACCAGAAGCAGAGGAGGAGGAGGAGGAAGGAGAGATCATAGAAATTGGAGAACTTGTCACCACAACAGGTGAGTGTGGGAGAACACAGCTACTGGTAAGCTAATCAATGTATGCCTGCCTCATTTCCAAGAGACATTTTTTGTTTTTTTGGTTGTTTTTAGGTGACGTGGATGTTGTGGAAGAAGAATCGCACTTTACCACAGAAAGTGCCCACGTCCTCATCGGGGATATAATGGTCTGCAATCGAGATCTAGATGACATAAAGCAAAACATCAATGATGTTCAACAAAAATTGAAGAACATCATTGATGTTTTAGGAAAAATCTGAAAACGCACCAAGTAATTAACACACATTTGTGGCTGTTTCTGACCACATTTGCAACTTAAGAACTGTGTGAAATTTGGAACATGCACACATTGTGTCCACATGTGCTAGCTCCCATCATGGTGGATGAATGACAACCTTTTTTTGGGGGTGCAACCACTTTAGTAACTACTAAAGTGGGTGTGGTGAAGGGGTTGCACCCCCAAAAAATGTGCATTGATCCCCATGATGGGAAATGGCACTTTTGAACATTCTAGGCATGTGTTTTACCATCTAATGTCCATTTTCAGACCCAAATTGTGTGCATGTTCTAAATTTCCAGTTTCCAGGGGTGACCCCCCATGTGATGAAGGCAAGATCAAACACACTTTGAACATATAGTCATGTCTGATCTTGTCTTCACTTTAGAAAATTGAACTTTGCAAGTTCCTATGTTCTGTTTTGCTCCAAATGCGGAATGTTTGTAAACAATGTTGGAAAGAACCAGATCTTGTCAGTTTTGCCAAGAAGTTTGAAAACGCACTTGTGAATGTGTTGCAAGTAAACTTTTTTAAATTACTAAATGTGTGGCTTCATTATTGAAAAAAAATAAAGCATTATGTATGTCAAATGTAAAGGATTTGGGGGGCAATGGGTGTAATTTACTAAAGGCAATTCCAGTTTGCACTGCAAGTGTATTTTCCAGGGCACTTTTGCACTGTTTCCCATCAATTGCACCTCCGCAGTTCGGAAAGTCCAAACAGCTGCCAAAGTCTGCCATTCCTGTGGCGTGGAAGGGAACTGTGGAGTGAAACAAGAAAAAAAAATTAGTCACTTTGCACATAAACATTGCAAGCAGATTAGACACTAAACATCGTGGAACAAGATCAGACTTTTACATTTTAAGATGAAAAGTATTTGCACCGAAAAGTAGAGGGTCCCCCTAGCAGATTACTCACCCCCCATCAATCCCCCCACTTCTGATGGGCCATTGACAATAACTAGGGGTTGGGGGGGGGGGGGGGGGGGTTGGACAGGTAACCCTCTGCACTTCATTGATTGCCAAATGGCTCAATAATGTGTGCTAGTTTGGCCAGACCCTCCTTACTTAACACTATTGGCAGCCCACAGGAAAGATAAAAGAACATTCCAAATCCCCCCCCCTAAAAAAATGTTGCAAAAATGGGGCTCTGCATGAAGTAAAACACACAGCAAACATTTGTGCATGTTTTAGGGGGTGTTTGGGGGAAAACGATACTATGCAGCAGACAAAATACATTGCTTAAGTGACTAGGCCATAGGTGTCTATTGGGGCAGAAGAGCATGCTGGTGAGGTAAGTGAAGGCAAAAATGCATGAAGGAGAAAAGGGGTACAACATATTAGAGCATATTGCAATCATGGTAATTAGGAAAGGAGGTCAAAAATACAAGACATTAGCAAACAGAGCATACATAGAAGGGAATAGTAAAGTAGAAATGTTACCTTAATATAGTCCTCCTGCAGGACCTGGATGATGGCAGAACAGGTCTCTGGAATAATGATTCCCAGGGCCTGGGGAGAGATAGCTGAGGAGAACTTCAAATCCTGAAGGCTTCTCCCTGTCGCCAAGTACCTCAACGTAGCCACAAGCCTCTGCTCCGGAGTGATGGCTTGTCTCATGCAGGTATCCTGCCGGCTGATAAAAGGGGTCAGCAAAGCCAAAAGACGGTGAAAAACGGGGTCCGTCATCCGGAGAAAGTTCCTGAAATCATCAGGATTATTCTCCCGGATCTCACGAAGCAAAGGCATGTGCGAGAACTGATCACGCTGAAGCAACCAATTCTTGGTCCACATACTCCTTGTCACTCTGTTCATGGACGGGTCTTGGCTCAAAGCTAAAAGCCCGACACCAATTCCGCGTACAGCACGAACTCGGCAACGAGTACGTACGGGAAACATCGCTCACAAGCGGTCGGCTGGTCAGAACGGACAAACAGAAAGCACCGATAAACAGCAAGGCCTGAAAGAATGAAATGAATACCAGAAACGAGCAGACAATAAGCAGTGAAAATCAAAGCGTCCTATATCAAGATATAGGCCGCAATGACCAACAAATGCGAAATGACTACACGCACTAATAAACAGATACGCACGACAAGCACAAACTGAAGAGCAGTAATGATCTGAGTGACAAAACTGAGAAGCGCGAATCGTAAGTTCCCAAACTTCAACTAACTCGCGATAAACACGGGATCAGCAGAAGGAGCCCAACGGGTGCAGGACGTGGTGCTGAACTTCCCTTTTCTAGTCTCGTGGAAGACGACTTACGTCACGACGTTCTTGCAGACCGGAAATTCCGACAACGTTGTCCGACCGTGTGTACGCAACACCAACATCGGACAAAGTACGACGGACAGGATCCGACGGAACTGGTCCTCGGATAATCCGAGCGTGTGTATGGGGCAATAGTCTTGCAGCATACTGCAGAGAGTATTATTCATTCATTTTTGCAGGTGTTTTTAAAAATAAAAATTGTCCCTCGGCTTTTGCACATCCTGTGAAAAATCCCCCCAAAAAAAGATAATTCTGGAGACACTTATAAAGATATCTTTTAGCTCCTTGGTTCTTTGCAATATAATATCCTTATCTCTATAGTTCAGCAGCTGAATAAACAGGCCATGGTGGATTCCCAGAAAAGGGGGGGGGGGGGTCACATAGGCAAACGCCTATTGGGGGGTCACATAGGCAATAGGTGCCACTACTCCACTGCAAACAGAAATGATTACAAATCTCCACCAATGGTATCTTCCAACTTCCAAATAACTCTTGCTTTCTATTTTCCAATACATCACAATTGGATGCATTCACTTTTTTTGCAGAGGGCAGTTTTCACATCAGCTTGCATAGGATGTACAATGTCCCCAGAACACTGACCCTACCTTCCAGAGCCAGAGTATGTTCTCTGACTTTTTGCAAGTCCTGATGAATAAACAGCATATCATCTTTCATAGCAAGTATCTGAATAGTATCTGAATAGTAAGTCTAGACAGAGAGGTATTTCAGATTTCAATTTCTCTATACAAATCCTTTAGCGCAGGCTCAGCATCTCTATCTGTAGTGCTAACAACTCAGTCAGATTAGTATTTGCAGAATCTAAGCCATCTTTAGATCTGCCATCCTTCACACATAGGATTTGTGTTAAAAATGTTCATTGTGCTGGTATAAAACCCCTGCTTGTTTAGCTAGAATTTTCTTTTTCTGAATTGCTGGAGGGGCTATGTGCAAGAAGGCTCTCGTTCCTGCTTTTCTGATGGTACTGCCTAAACTTAATATAGAAGAGGGAACATTTGGGATTTTGAGTGAGACATGCGAGAGCACGTCTCAATCCCTATATCTGTTGCAAAAAAGGGGGGGGGGGGGGGGGGGGTTAGTGGCTAAACCATAAGTCAATGTTTGAGAAAACACTTTTATTGTAAAAAAGGATCACAGCATAACATAATATATGCACAGGTGAGTAAAATATCAGTCACATATTGCAAACCATGTATGCATCAATGAACCATCTAAAGGAAAAATTGGGTGCATCCAGTTGGCCCGACACATTTTGTATATTTTACAATCTTCAGGGACAGGTGCACTTAGGTTTACAAGAAAATGTTTCCTTTAGATGGTTCATTGATTTTAATATTCTGAGTTTACCACATTTTTGTGATCTTAAAGTGTTTTGTTACATGGAAGATCCATGCTTCTCACCATACTATGGGCCTGTTATGCTGCCAATACTGTTTCCATGCATACATAGTTCGCAATATGTGACTGATATTTTACTCAAACATTGACTTATGTTTCAGCCACTAACACCCTGTCCTAAAATTAAAACACTCTGGGAAGAGATTTTACCCTGGATATAAAAAGTTACCCTCAAGTCCATTAAGCATACCCCACTTCACTATTTTTTCATGACATACCTTCGTCTATGAAATCTTACAGGAATAGTATCACCCCTCATCTGCTGATTGCAGCCAATAATTTTATTCTACTTCTTCTTCTTCTTCTTACTTTTTTTTATGCACCAATGACTTGCACCAACTGCATACAGTTGTAAAGTGCACATTCCAGGTCAGTGCAAGACAGTAAACAATAGTATCTGACAATTACAAAGAAGAGGTATCAATATGCATATAAAAACAAAACTGTGTCAATCAAAAAGACCCAATATGCTGGTGCATCTTACATCAAAGAAAATAAGACTATGTAAACTGGCACATCAAGTTGGTAAAGGCCTCTAGGATATCAATAGTGATCGCTAAGCAAAATGCTGAGCAACATTTAGAGCGCAAAGAGCGTCCTACAGTGACTACATACAAGTATGCAGAAGCCATGTGTAGCCACATCAGTCTGGATTTGTGTGCACCACAAGATGATTTTTTTTAACAAAAAGAAATAAAGAAATGAACAAGAAAAGAGAAAAAGGGGGAGAGAAGGGAGCAAGAAGGGGAGGGGAAAAAAAGAAAAGGAGGGGGGGGGGAGTCACCACAGGTGAAGCAAGTCAGTACTATTACACTAGTCAGTACTATTTTCCACAGTATTACAGTAATACAGTACTATATTAAAAGTCAGTACTATTGCAGTAGCCCATTATGAGGTTGGAAGGAGAGTTCATACATTTTGAGAGTATCCCTCAGAGAAACAAAACAGGTCCCAGTAGAACCATCTGGTCTTATGTTCCTCAGTCTTGTCCGTAAGGGCTGAAGTCATGTCCTTTTTTTTTAGAGATACAAGCGCCAGCCTCGTTTAACAAGTGTCTGAGTAGGGACTTATGGTAGAATTTTCTGTATAGAGGAGCAAGATTAGGCAAAACTGCTGCGGGATCATCATGTAGGGAAATGTCCATGAATTTGTGAATTAGTTGAAACACCAGTTGCCAGAATGTATGCAAAACAGGGCATTCCAAAAAAAAAAAAAAACGTGTACGACATTGTATCCCACTATTCTTGATTGGAAGTTGGAAGTAGTTAGGATAATGGAGTCATAACAATGAGGGTTTATCTCCCAAGATAAGCAAGAAATGTTCTGCACAATTTGGTCTGGATGGATTTATTATTCTCATGATATCATCGGCAGTGTTGGTCATCTTACTTTAAAAAAAGTAATTAGTTAAGTTACAAATTACTTCTCCCAAAAAGTAATCGCGTTAGTAGCTCAGTTACTACATTGGAAAAGTAATTAGTTACGCAGCAAAGTAACTGACTTTTTTTTTTAAATATTCTATACGTGTAACTAAGGGGTGGGTCTAGTATTACTGTAACCAAGGGGCGCATTTATTATTATTGTTATATATCGTGTAACCAAGAGGCTGCTCTATTATTACTCTAACCAAGGGGCAGATCTGTTATAGCGTGTAAGCAAGTGGCGGGTCTATTATTAGTATATCGTGTAAGGGGCGGATGGCTAAAGAAGAGGGCGAATGTTAAATTAATGGGCAGAGCTCGATATATAAACAATAATAATAAATGTGCCCCTTGGTTACAGTAATACTAGACCCGCCCCTTACTTACACGATAGACACCCCTTGCAGAGTAGCCCAAGCATCAGGAGCGTGCGGCATCGCCTCGTACAATTACATGTTAACTGTGCCTGCGCGGTGTAGAGTTTACTCAGAGCTGTTTAGGTTCGGCAATTTTCGGAAGCTCCGTAGTCCTTCGTACTGCGCAAGCCCTGCGCAGTACAGGGGGTCCTTATCCGGCGGGGGAACTTTTTCGGCAGGACACCGGAATTGCACTACTGCCATCTAGTGGTAATTGGGGTAACTAAGCCAAAGTAATGGGAACTGAGTTACCATGAGGGGAAAAGTAATCAGTTAGATTACTCGTTACCCTCTAAAGTAACTGCGTTAGGTAACTCAGTTTATTTTAACTCAGTTACTTACATCACTGATCATCGGTTATGATTAAATCACTTTCCAAACATTTTCAAAAATACTGTTGGAGCCTAGTAGGTTTGCCAATGTATGCCTTGAATGGGGGAGGTGTGAATTCAACATGCTGTGACTCTATACATAAAGTATTTCCATATGCCCTCATGACCCGAGGAAACTGTTCTTCATCTGAGATTATTATAACTATGTAGGCTCACTATGAACTCTGCACTCTGTAGTTTGGTACTTGGTTATGTTACCTACCTATGATGACTAACATTTACTCTGGTGCTTGTTTCGCAAGTCACTGTTGTGTGAGCACTCGTGGGGCAAGCTGGTGAGTGGAGTCCTGTCACAATGACAACATGCGTGCCTGCACCTTGTCAAAGTCCCCTGGGTGAAGCTTTTTTAACATGTACTTACTTGAATAAACGTATGGTTTTAAAGAAGTTGATGTGTCATGAGGCTATGTATCCATCACATCCCATCTATTCATAAACCAATTCATCTGGATCTAAGCGCTAATTGGATCTATTTCTTGCATCTTCTTTTGAGTACTCTTTCGCAGGAGTTTTTTTCCCCCAGTAGCTATGACCCATAAGACTGACATCTAAATCAACACTCATATTGATTCACTTCAGCAGGCGCCTAATCAATTTTTGCAGTTCTCTCCGACATTTATGATTACCTTGTCTCTCACCACTTGCATTTCTGCACTGGCAAATTATTTTTGCAACCTAGCGCTTAGCCCCCATTCCTTTAGTAAATCAGCTCCATCTTTATGTAAAACTGAGATGTTCCTCCATCACTACAGGGGAGTGGAGTGAGAGTGCTTATAATATTAGTATTAGCAAAGAAATGCATTAATACCCCAAAGTAAAACAGGCTATTGAAATTGTAACCTGACAGATTATAGTTTGTAATAGGATCACCAAAATAAAAGGATTCAAAGCACTTTGGAGTTCCTAAAAATAAATAAATAAATAATACCACTATTAGGTGGATGTCCTAATGCTGGTGGGGGACTTGAGACTCAGTCACTGCATTTTATTATACCAGAAACAAAGAAAAGTAAACTTTTGTGCTATGCATGCACTTAAACACAGAGGGAATCCAATTAAACCTAGTACTTTAGCATAACCCTAAACTGTACATCTGTTTCAGCAAGTTAAAAGCTATTATATAACACTCGTATTTGTTATTGTGGCATGATAACACACCCTGCTGTAAATAAGAAAAAATAAAAATATTAGACTGAACTGAGTGCCTCCCATTAGCCTAATGGTGATGGAGACAAAGGCTAATTACAAGGACAAGGATACCAGGTTAAGGAACAAGGTACAAACCATGCAACATCCGACAGCCGTGCTAGATTTAACTTCAGGAGATATTATGAACTATCCATAATCTTGCAGGGTAAGTCATAGGTTACTGGTTGGTATGTTCACATAACTGTCTCTTGGCTTTTGTGAATGCTTTGTGCTGCTTTTGTAGCTCAACTGAAAAGTCAAATAGCACATTAATTTTGCAAGAGAACAATATTGCCCTTGAGTCTTAATACAGTATCCCAGTCTCTGAAATAAATAAATTGGCAATTAAGGTTTTATTGGTACTACTTGGAGGCTGTGGTTATTACAATACCCCCAAAAAATAAACACCCAGATGAAGTATAATTCAAATATTCTTCAACTTTTACAATACACATTTCATCACTTAAAGCGGAGTTCCACCCAAAAATTGAATTTCCACTTTAAGTGTCGGTGACCCCCTGGCATGCAACATTTGGCATGTCATTTTTTTTGGGGGGGGTGGCAGATACCCTTTTTTGAGATACACCCACCTCCCACTTCCTCCCGGGGCTTTGCGGCACCGGAAGTAAGATCACATCCCCCCTCCCTCCCTGCAATCTTCTGGGACACGTGACAGGTCCACGAAGATTGCCTGGCCATTCACAGAGCACTCAGCACGGCTCGCGCATGCGCAGTGCATGCCTGGCTGTGAAGCCACAGCCGGGCGCCCACAGTAACAATTTCGGTGCCGTGGACAGGAGGGGGAGAGGAGCAGGGCTTCTTATGCCCGCATTGCTGGACCGTGGGACAGGTGAGTGTCCAATTATTTAAAGTCTCAGCTACACTTTTTGTAGCTGCTGACTTAAATATTTTTTTTCGCCACAACTCCGCTTTAAGGTTAATCAGCTAAATTCTGAATGTTAAACCTTGTATAACAAACTTTACGCACCATCTGGCTTTCTGATATATTTTTTTGCGATATTGTATATTTGTAGGAAGAGTCGGACTGACCAAACACTGTCTACTGGGCTTACAGAAGTAAAAATTATGTGCTTAAAGCACAAACAAATCACTCACTATAAATTGTCAAACATAAAATAAATCACATAAAAATGAATGAAGAAGCAAACAAAGTGATGGTGGGAAGATCCGCAGTTGACAACATCAAAGGATCAGCCAGAATAGGGTACTAGATTTGGGATGGATCCTATTGAAGAAGCACCACAGGGAAAAAAAGATCCACAGCCCCAGGTGAAATCAGATACAAGGAAGATCTGGAAGCTTGCAAGAAAACAAAGCTGCTTAGGTGCTGGATCAGTCAAAAGTGTCATAATGTATTGTACACCAAATATCCAAATGTACATTAAGAAAAACGGAGAGCAGCACCGGGGTAAAGGGTGGTAATCCATAGCACAGCAACACAGACCAAGAGAGGGATCATTGAGCTGAATTAAGGTGAGCCGGGACCGGCAGAATAGGACCACAAATGGCATCTGTACAGGCTCCACCCAACATTTAAGACAGCAACCGATTCCAAGGAGGAAGTGGGCAGGCATATGCTTTTTGGGCTCAACCCTGAAAGTAGGGTAAAGGTATATCTCTCTAACAAACATCAGAGGACACCACGTGACGTCAGGGGAATGCGGGGTTGCCCGTTTATGTCACCGAGTGTCCCCACCCTCAGCTATATAACAGTTGTCACAGAGAAGAAGCGTCACTTGGCGGGAGCCACCCATGGATGCGGAGCTGTTGCGGCTTTTTTTTTCTGGCTCGTTGGGCAGTGTGAGATGGACCTACATCACGGGAGACTTTTATTTTTTTATTTTTCAATAAAAGACTTGTCCCAAAGTGTCTCCTGTCTTTTTTACTATTTTTGACACTTTTTTTGTGAAATAGTAGGAGTACAATGTACCCGTTACCAATTCACATAGGGGGGGTGGGATCTGGGGGTACCCTTGTTAAAGGGGGCTTCCAGATTCCAATAAGCCCCCCTGCCTTTTTAAATTTGGGCTAGAGTTCCTTTGTCACCACATTGTCTCCAGCATGCAAGGGATTCAGAAGGGTACATTTTTGCAATTTTGAAAGGCGTTAGGTACCAGCATGCTTTTTGCCACATGGGTGCAGAGAACGATTCTCCGAGCTCCATCTCCTATTTAGAAAGTAAGAAATCTGAGAGTATTCTCGGATATCATTAAGGCAAGTGTAAAATAGTGAGATACCTTTCCTAGGGTACTTAGGGTTAAAGAAAAACTGATGTACATGCGAAGGTAAGTAGGTTGTGGTTATCACTAGAGTGTGTATATATATATATATATATATATATATATATATATATATACACCGTATTTACCGGCGTATAACACTCACCGGCGTATAACACGCACCCCAAGTTTAGGAGGGCATTTTAAGGAAAAAAAGTTTTAGGAGGGAAGTTTAGGGAAAAAAAAAACTTACATTTAAGCGTCATTTGCAGCTTGCCCAGTATCATTTGCAGCTTGCCCAGTGTCATTTGCAGCTTGCCCAGCGCCATTTGCAGCTTGCCCAGCGCCATTTGCAGCCTTGCCCAGTGCCATTTGCAGCTTGCCCAGTGTCATTTGCAGCTTGCCCAGTGTCATTTGCAGCTTGTCAGCATCATTTGCAGCTTGCCCAGTGTGATTTGCAGCTTGTCAGTGTCATTTGCAGCTTGCCAGCGTCATTTGCAGCTTGCCACGTTTAAATGTGCCGCCTAGAAAGACCGCGCCGCCGGAAAAGACCGAGCTAGAGCCGCCGGAAAAGACTGAGCGCCGCTGGAAAAGCCTGAGCCATCTGTTCGGCTCCGCTCGCAGTCTGTTCGGCTCCGCTCGCCTGCTGTTTTGGAAGTGAGAGCAGGGAGGCGGGACTGCGAGCGGAGCCGAACAGTCAGATCGGTCTTTTTTCGTCGGCGCTCGTTTTTTTTTTTTACGACAGTGGCTATTTTTCGGCGCCGTTTGATTTTTTTTGTCACTTTTTTTTTTGGGGATTGGCATATAACACGCAGCCACGACTTTCCCCCATTTTAAGGGGGAAAAAGTGCGTGTTATATGCCGATAAATACGGTATATATTCCTGCGCTACTATGTTGGAAATGAAAGGTATATAAAAAAACTGCTGCAAGCACCAAATAAGGGTCAAACCATACCCGTAAGAATATTAAAACAAATGGGGGTTGGTGCTGCACTGTATAAAAGAGAACCAAGTAATCAGAGAAAGAATACTGCTAAAGGGAGCAGTACAAATAAATCAACAGTGTAAATAATAACCACAGAGTGTGGTAAAGTGACTGGTAACAAAGTGCAAAATTGATAAAAAAAAGGTGTTCTGCTAGAGGTAGCAGTGCACATGCAAATGAATTAATAAACAAAAATAGATCAATAATGTAAACAATATCCACAGTGGGTTGTAAAGTGACTGATTTCAAAGTGCAAAGTGCAAAATAAATGATGCTGAAACACTAGAATATTTCTTCTGTAAATGCAATGAGTGCAAATATAAATGTGCAAAATGCAAAATGAACTGTGCAAAAACCAGCAAACAGTCTCTCAGGGCAGAGTGCAAACAAGTTTGTGCAAAACGGCAATACAGTCCTTTCTTCTGTGTGCAAAGAGTAAACTCCTCTTCGTGCAAAAACACACACTGGTAGCAATGGCCTCTTACCTTACGGTAAGGAGGTAACTGCATGTGTATACAAATCTGTAAGATTCACTTCTTCCTTCTACCATAGTGCTGGGCCACTGTAGAACTAGAAATGCCTTTGTCTCTCAGTGGATGCAAGGAAGATATCAGAAAAGAGAGGGGGTCTGGATTGGGTAGTATTTTCAATAAACATAGCTTTTATTGATAACAACAATGAGGATACTCACATACAATCATAGGATAATGCACAGAACTCCATGAGCGGTGAGCTCATCTGCCAGTGTCAATACAGGTGCCTTTCCATCCCTACATGTGACGTCACGGACACGTGACTTCATCATGTGGTTGGCACTACCTGTGAATGAAGGAAATTAGATATTTGAGCATAGGTAAGGGCCTCTGAGGTGCTTAAGTTATATTCAGAAGATAGGGTAGCAAAGGGTTTGAGTTCACCATTTGAGTATATATTACACAGGTGGGAGATGTTGTGTCTAAGCCAAGTCTGTATGTCTAGGTCAGGTAAGTAGCAGTACAGCAGTTCAATGGGTAATGGTTTTCTGGATCGAGAGCAAGTAGGGGTATAGCAGGAGGAGAGTTCTTTCCAAGCCATAAAGGAAGCTGTTTTCTGGGGCGTAACTATAGGGGGTGCAGCAGTCGCGAGCGCAACCGGGCCCTGTGCTGCAAGGGGCCCATGTGGCCCCCTCTACATATGGCCGGTGGCAGCATAGGCGGTTAGGCACCGGGCACACGGGTGGCTGGAGGTGGGGGGTGGCTAGCAGAGCTCCATGCTCAACTACCACACTGGCTGCTCTTTAGTTGTGCATTTCCCACACAACCTGTGTCCTCTGCCGCTCCTCCAGGTCCCCCTCTCCTGCTCCATGCAGTGCTGCTCAGTCCGGTGTCTGTCCTCCCCAGCCCCCTGAGTCCCACCCCCTGAGTCCGGCTCACACTGCACTGCATGCTTCTTCCGGGCAAACAAACTTTAAGCACACAGGTGCAGTGCAGCCCTATGAGAGCCAGCTCCCCAAAGGACACCGCAGGCTTGTCTGCCAGCACCCCCCCTCCTCCCCCTCATACACAGATGTTGACAGGTCTTTCTGGGAGATATGTCCCCTAAGGACAGGGACCCCGGACCAGTTCTCCCCAGAGGACAGGCACCCAATTTCCCTTAGGGACAGGGACTAATACTTACATGGGGACAGGGACCCCATCTCCCCTAAGGACAAGAACCCAATCTCTCCTGGGGACAGGGCCCACTTCTCCCCAGAGGACAAGGACCCAATTCCCCTTTCCCTTCTTCCTCTTTGTCTCAAAGGTGTAACATCATAGGTCTGTTTAGACCTCTGATATCTCACCAAAGTCCCCCAATGGGACTCCTAAAAAATTGTAAAAAATAATAAAAAAAAACTGCTGCTACCAGTAATGGAACTACAGGGCTCACAAAAGTTGTACCTGTGACCGAGCCCTGGAGTTCCACCATCGGACTTGGAGGGAAGGGCCTCGGCTGGGGTTCAGGGGGGCCCTTCATGGTTTCTTGCACCAGGGCCCTGAAGGTTCTAGTTACACCACTGGCTGTTTGTGTTGGGCAGGTAGAGGTGGGCATTGGGAAACCGTTACTAATGGCCAATAGGGACCCTATAAGTTCAGGTGGTCGGTAGAGTGAGGTCTCCATAACAGATTTTGTCTTTGGGGGGATGCCACCAATAGTATGTTTGGTCCATCAGAGTCACATAATAGTAAGAGCATATATGTGGTAGTCCTGCACCCCCTTTTTTATAGGGTCTAGTCAATATATGGTTTGTACATCTAGGGTGGTCAGCGTTCCATTCACATTGAGTGAGCTGTCCTTGAATAGAGGTAAAAAATAGGTGGGGAAAGGGATCATTACTGTTCTGAATAGGTACAGAATCTTAGGCAGAATCAGCATTTTTTGTGTCGCTATTCTCCCTAGCTTGGAGAGGCCATAGGAGCGAAGTGAGCAAAGTTCTTGAGGGCCGTTGAGGAGTTGTTTATAATTGAATTCAGAGAGCTGGGCTGTATGGGAGGGGAGTTAAATACCTAGGTAGGGAAGTGATTGAGTACCCCAGGTGAAGGGGAAGGTAGTCTGGATTTGGGCGGTGAGAGATTGGGATATATGAATGCTTAGTATAAGAGACTTCATTGCATTGAGTTTATAGTAGAAGAGCAGAGCTAAAGGTAGTAAGAATTGATAGATGGAGTGCAGGGATTGAAGAGGGTTGGTAATCATGAGGATGATATCGTTAGCAAACAAGCTGATTTTATGTTCTGATCCAAAAATGGGGATGCCTGATATTTGTGGGTGAGATCGAGGTTTAGTCGCAAGGAGTTCCATTAATAGGGCAAATATTATTGGGGATAATGGACAGCCTTGATGGGTGTCATTAGTAATAGTAAAGGGGACTTAAAGGGTGCCTGCTGTGAGGACGTTGGCAGGTGGATTGGAGTATAGGAAGAGGATTGCTGATTGAAACCAACCAGTAACCCCGAACTTGCTCAACATTGCTTTGAGGAATCCCCAGTGGACCCAATCAAACACCTTCTCCGTATCTATATCTAAGAAAAGGAGCAGAGAAGGCGTTTTCTGGATACCGGAGTGGTGGACCAGGTTAAACCAAATGTCCCATGGTGTCTGGGGCTGGTCTTCCAGGTATAAATCTGACCTGGTTGGGTGCTGGTGAGGGCAGAAAGGGCATGAGTTTACGTGCTATAACCTTGGCAAAGATCTTTTGGTCTGTATTAATTTGGGATATAGGTCTATAGTTAGTGGGGGATAAGGGGTCTTTGCATGGTTTCGGAATCGTAGTAATAACTGACTGCAACATAACAGGGGGGAAGAAGACGAGGCATGATTGAATAGGTTAGTGAGGCGAGGTGATAGAAGATCACCAAATTGCATGTAATATTCATTTGCAAATCCATCCTCGCCAGGAGTTTTATGTGCAGGTAGGGTCTCAATGTCATCTGTAATTTCCACGTTTGTAAAAAGTTGGGAAATAATCTCCTGTTGGGATGGTAATAGGGTTGGTAGCTCAAGTGACTTTAGGAAGTATCTATAGCCGAGTCTGTGGGTTGGGGCGTAAAAGGGTCTGTAGCCAGGTTATATAGAGAGGAATAATATGAGCGTTAGCTATGTCCTGTGGGTTGGTAAGAAGGGCTTTAGAAGATGGATGGAGTAGCGAGGCAATTTTGGATTTGGCCCATTGCTTTGTTTAGGATCTCTATTTTGTTTTATAGAAGCTAGTATCTCTTCAATTTGCCTAGTCCTCTGGCACTTGACAAAAGCATTTAACTTAATAATAATACCTTGCATGTAAGCTTTATAGGCAGACCACAAAACAAATCTATCAGTGTCAGGGAGTTCATTCAGCCCAAAGAACTGGTTATGAGCTTGTGCTATCTGTTGACAGATGTTTTGGTCTGCTAACAGAGGAATTAAGAAGAAGAAGAATTAAGTCTCCAGAGGCTCAGGGTTCGTGTGCTGTGGGGTCTGACTTCAATAAGGATCAGAGCATGGTCCGACCATGTGATGGAGGAGGCATAAATATTTTGGAGTGTCCATTCGTCACTAATGAAGAGGTCAATATGAGAGTAAGAGACCTGGGAGGGCAAGAAGTAGGTGAAGTCTTTTTCAGAGCTAAGAGTAAGAGACCAGGGAGGGTGAGAAGTCTTTTTCAGAGCTGTGTTGGCAATGCCATACATCATATAAATAATTCTGATGACGAAAGGAGTTCAAGGTTTAATTAGGAGGTTGTTTACCTGTGGAGGTGTCCATGGCTGGGTCTTCAATTGCATTAAAGTCCCCTCTGATAATTAGATGACCCTTTCTATGAGCAGAAACCTGGCAAAAGAGGTCTTTTCCGAACTTCAGTTGATTGACGTTTAGCGCATAGGAGTTAACCAGATGATTATAAGGTTTCTACCTTGAAGATCTGTAATCTTCTTGTGTACAGTAAACTGTAGGGTGTTACCTACGGCAATTAGAACTCCTTTTTTTTCTTCTCAGCTGAGGCTAGGAAGAGGGTATCAACATTTTTGAATTTGAGTGGTGGAGTCTTGGAGGCAGCAAAGTGTGTTTCTTGCACAAAAAAAGGTATCCCTGTATAGTTTAGTGGTTTCCTTAAGTAGTGCTGACCTTTTATAAGGACTGTTAAGTCCTCTGGCATTTATAAGAGGACTTTGAAGGCCATTTTTGAAAAATGTATGTGGCTGTCAACATAAGTATAGGCTGGTAGTGCTCACTAAGGAGTTGTATCTCTTCTTCCACTGGCTAATGGCTTTTTGGAGAGTAGATTTCAAATAGTGGAAGGATTGATGCTGGATCAATGCAGAGGTGGTGTTTGTAGAGAGGTCAGTACTGTAGGTGAAGTCACAGGGGTAGGGTTGGAGGTATAAAAAAGATCTTGTTAGAACTTGAGAACAATGGGCAGTTGAGAATGGAGATACAACTGCTTGATACTGGTTCAGGGGCAGAAAGGCAGACCAGAGCAACTAAACATAGGTCTAGAAGGCACAAGTTGGTGGTCTCGTATTTCAGCATCATGGTCAGTGTGAGTATCTATGAGGTCATTGTGTGCAGAGTATAACTCCCCAATTTTGGTTTCAATATATGTGACCCGCTGCTCATGTTTCTTTACTGTTTGGGATAGAGAGGAGACAGCTGCAGAAAGGTCAGAGTGGAGGGATTGTCTGAGAGAGATTTACTTACTCTTCATTGCTAGCTCAGAAATAGGCTTGTCAAATGCTGGATAGGATTCAATGGCAGTCTGTGAGTGCTGGCTATAGGTGGAGAGATCAAAGGGTGCCAGAGTGATCTCTGATTGTGCTGGCTCCTCTCTCCGTGGCTTAGATTTAACTGGCTGATGTAGGTGAGTAAGGGGGAGAGGACTCGCCATTAGGCGACACTGGATGTGAAGGGGATGTCTGCTGAATAGGATCAGAGCCACAGGCGGAGGAGGAGAGCCGCATGTGTCCTCTGTGTGTCCCACCAGCGCCATCTTGGTTGAGGCCCCATCGCAAGGAAGAAGTCTGTAAGCTTTTATGGGAGCTTCTGCTCCATTCTCCGCATTGGACATGCTGGCGGGCTGTGGCGGGTGTGCGATGGCTCTCTGTAGGTGTGTAGGCTGTGCTGGATGCCGCTGTAAAGTCGCTGTAAGGCTGAGGACTGAGTAGAGCTCGTGAGTTAAGCAACCATACTCGATGTTTGTGGTTTTTTTATAGAAACTGTAAAGTTTTAGAAAACATGAAGAACTTTATATACAGCATTAATACAGGGTCAAAAAGGGAATTAAACAAGGTCAAGAAAACATAACTTATTGAAAGATAATACAGAAATGAAGTCAAAGAAAAAGTTTGTCATACACCCAAGTAATTTTGTTAAAGGTTTCCGAAGTGATAAGTAACAAGTATCAAGGACAGTGATTGAGAGAGAAGCAGAGTTAGCAGAAAGATTAATTATAGATTCATGCTGTAATCAATTGACACAATAGACAATTATGTGGCAGTATATTGTGCATTGTACTTTAAAGCTTATTACCATAGGCTTTCATTCAACAAGGCAAAACATGATGAGAAAATAAATTAATGATGAGAGCATTCTCACAATGGGAATAATCATCCCAAAGAAAAGGCAAAAACATGACACTCATCACATAGCTATATTCACAGAATTTTTGTTCTCTTTCATAAGAAAAAAAAACCCTTAAATAAGCAAGTTAGAAAGGCTTTAACTAAACTGAAAAAATATAGATAGCAATAATTTTACTGAAAAGACATCTACATCAAGGGTGTTTCTGGCTTCTTAAAAGACCTTAGTCAACCCAAAACAGACATAATGTTGTGGGGCTCGTAGCATATCAGCCCTTCTTTCTCTTTGCTGCCTACCTTTGGCATCCCTACCTACCTTTGGCATATTTTTCATTTTGTAATGCATTGTCCTGTCGTTATTTTTCTAAGTCTTTGCAAACCAAAGAATCCTGTCTCACAAAACGACACCCTCACCCTCCAAAAAAATATGTTAAGTATGTAATAAGTGGGAACACCTTTAATTGGTATTATACAATTTTCTTTGGATATGATTAAGTTTATTTATTGGTATGAATGTTAATTTCTTAGTGTTACTTAAGTTAAATATTAAATATATCATCATTCCTTAACAAAGAGCCATTCTTGGGGTCATGACACCAACTTCGTATTCTCCTGAAAGAGGTTCAAGTTGCCATCTGATTTTTAAAATGTTTATGAAATAGACACTGTCACATTGCCCATTCAGGGCAAATTGACAGTGTCTTTGCAAAGAGGCCCCCTTATACCCACCTTACCTGTATTCACTCATTCCTTCTTCTATCACATCAAGAACTGAAATCAGCAGTGTCATGACCTGGGGGAGTAATAGTGTCATGTCATATGGTAATGTAGCAGAGCTTGATCTGCTAGGCATTAGTATTGTCACAAAGGAACAAGCTCTCCCATACACAGAAGTGCTAGGTAGTTTCTCCAACTGTGAATTACCAATGAGTGATGAGGAAGTGCAGACAAGATGAATATAATGGGGTATGGGAGAGGAGGCAGAGACACTATTGCTTTGCTCTGCACGGGCAAGTTGGAAGTGGCTCTTTAACTGTTAAAAGAAAAATACAGAATACTGTATGTAAACAAAAATCACAAGACAGAAGTGCATGCTATTTAGATATTACTGAGTTTTTCTTTCACAACCTAAAAAAATGTTTTTGCAAACCAAGGCACTTACTGTTGTAGCGCTATCCCCATTTGGTTCCCCCTATTCTTGCACAGCTATGTAACACACAAAGACAGAAACCAGTTTGTTGGCTTGTTTTTGTTGTTTTATTGGGGGAAAGCAACTTGGAAGGGGAATAAGGATTATGGGATGCTTAACTTGACTTGAAAGAACAAGATCAAGGACATCTTTCTTCACTCTGTAATGGAAAAATGGCAAATCCTGGACTGTATTCCCTCTGTAACAATATCAGTCTCTCTGGAAATGGCAGTAAGAATTCACTGTATAGGAGCTTTGTGTCACCCTAGTGAGCAAAGTTCCAAACTTTGCCAACCTGGCTGGCTTGTAAAGTGTCCCAGGACAATAGATTGGGTTTAGCTGTGGCATTGTTCCTTAAAAGCTTGCTGGATATTGCAACTGGCAGACTTCTTCCTTTTTGGCCCTAAGGAGTGCAGAGGTACTCACACGGTCCTTGAAAACTTGCTGCTTTTGAAAAGACTGTTGTTCAAGCTTCCTGCTGTCCAGGTCAGCCCATGCCAGCCAGGGTGTCTACTTAAGGGTAATGGAGATCCCTCTGTCCAGCTTCTCTCCTTCCTCAGCTCCCAGCCTGAAGGCCACACCCAGGGTCCCTGCCCAGGCTCCACAACACAGGCTCAGCACTCCATCTTTCACCTGACAATAACCCCTGCTGGCCAGGCTCCACAATATTTATGGGCTGACACAACCACCCTGCCATGACTCCTGCGATTGGCCAGATTCCCATGAATATGCAGATCTCAGCTTCTTTGCCGCCACCCACTAGCTTCTAGAAATGTCTCCAAGCTTCTAGAACCAGGGGGAGGTACCAGAGGCCTGACCTATAGAGCCCTACAGTCTGACTTACAGTAACCCCGACCAATTCCCAGACTCACACAGCTACTGTGAGCCAGATTAGATTTTCCTCACACTAGAATGTACACTAAAAGGTGCTACACTGTATATACATAAGAAATTAGTGTGATAGCATATGTATTATCAAATCAAGGTTCTTAAATGTGTAGGAATGTCTTGGATTTATAATACAATAAAGCTGTCCAAATATCTTTCTATAGTTCTATGTTAAAAAACAAATGCAAAAGTTTAAATATTTTATATCAAAACTTTGTTAGAAAAACACATCCCACGATATATACATCATATCTCCCTTTGCTAAACAACCTTAAAAACATTTTTTATAATTAGTTAGGGTTCATAAGTGTTTACAGTGGAACTTTTTAAAGCAACCCTTTCAACCACAAATTACTAGTATACAAGTATATTATAAAACCCTATAAAACCTTTAAAAATGTTCATCAAATTTCATATAAAAGCCATAATTTAATAAAAATAAATGCTTAGTCGTTTGGTTTTCTGCCCTGCAGCTCATTTACATTGGTAAAAGAGGCAAAGCAAGAAGCTCACTAATTTCTTCTGGGAAATCTATGCCAATAGTGCCCCCAGGCTGCTCTTGAGATTATATAAGTGAGACCTCAGGAGTTTTAGGTACTTAATTCATTCATAGATCTGCACAGACCATGTAATGACAGGCAACACAGCCAGCTATCATGTGTGCCAGAAGAAGACTCAAACCTGTGGCCTGTTTACACTTTACCGTTGCTTACTTATAGTATGTCGTCAGGTGCTTGAGTTACAAAATTCATGACAGCATGTAAACAAAAACACATAATGCCAGATCTTATACTGTGCATGCACATAATCTGGCGCAAATGTCATTGGTGAGATGGTGATATGCTAATTTAAGAATATGAAAACAAAATCATTTAGGCTCACTTGGAGAATAGGGATGTTTTTGCTCCCTTGGCAGGTATATAAGCCACCAAAGCCTATACACTGATCCACCAAGAATATGATGTTGAATTTTCAAGTTTTTTTTAGGAAATAGCTGATGTCAAGCAGTGACAATAGTAAGAAATGCTGTGAGATAATGATGAGTTTTTTGTTGTGTTCCCAACCTTTGAATTGTTTTTATAATAGTGTACTAATGCTACCATGCCTGTGGGGAACACTGATACATGGTATCAAATCCATTATTATGCAATAGCAATTTAGGATTTCCAATAATAACTACAAGGGTGCATGTTTAGTACTGTGCTATGCTGCTATGGGAGTGATTGAGCTAAATAGTAACATTGTTCTAAAATTGAAAAATCCAAACCTCATTCTGACGTACAGTATACAGTTTTACAATATACTTTGAATAAGTTTTGGTCTAGATTTCTGCCAAATATATAGTAATATCTTCTCCTATTGGTCTTCACAGATAACACAGTTTTAAAGTGGACACGTTTTTAAAAATAAATCAGGGAGTAAGGTGAACTGCTGAGATCCATTCAAACCAAAAAAAATACATATTTACAACACTGTTGATATTTGTTATTGTATTTCTATTGTTATGTTTTAATGTACATAATTAATCATAGCTAGGGGCAATTTTAACTACTACATAGTCCATGTAAGAAGAACCCATTTTAAAGGTCACATTTTCCTTGAGCTGGTACACTGTTTGCTAAGATAGATTAAAGTTTATTGTACAAATATTTGGTCAGTCAATTGTTTTTTTTTTTTTTTTCCAAAAATTTTTTATTGAGAATATAACATAACAAAATAACAATATCATCATACATACATTAAGGAAATTTGGAACACTCTTATTTGGAATGGGTGAGTACAAGTGTGTCAAATAGTCATGTAAGTCCAAACATCGTATATACATTAACAGTTTTCATGTATGGACAGTGTAGCAAAGATGTAATTGTTAGAAGGAGAAACAGCACATTGACTCAGCATATTTAGTGTTATGTTGTTGGGTGTCAACATGTGTTTTCCTCATTCACACTTGCGCTGCG
Source organism: Lithobates sylvaticus (assembly GCA_028564925.1). Classification (NCBI taxonomy): domain Eukaryota; kingdom Metazoa; phylum Chordata; class Amphibia; order Anura; family Ranidae; genus Lithobates; species Lithobates sylvaticus. The sequence continues at coordinate 438,580,069 of CM053027.1, read as the reverse complement.
ATTTACATGGGGGGGGGGGGTTCCGAGTTGTAGAGGAAAATTGTGGGGGTTTGTATGATATTCTAGAACTTATGAGGTGCGAGGTTGTTGTCTGGGAGCTCTGTTATGAGGACCCTGACCATAACCAGTAATATGGCAGGGTCGTACTGGTTGAGTGGGGAGAGTTAAAGGAATGAGGGTTAGGGTAGGGATCATGGGGGTGGGTGTGAAAAAGGGGGGGGAGGTGGGGGCTGTGGGGAGTGTGGTCGAAGTGACCCGGGGGCGATAGTTATCTCCTCAGTCTCCGCCACATACCAACTGAATGTAGCGTGGTATCGTTTTAAGGTGAGTGAGAGTATGATGGTGCGGTAAGAATATTCATGAAGTTTGGCTGGGGGTATGCACAATTGTTAGTCATGATATGAGTATGAATTGTGATTGGATATGGCATTAGGGAGCATAACACATGGCATGGTTGTGTTAGAGTTACTAAAGAATTGTCTGCAAACATTTTTTTCTATTCCAAATTCCTGAAATCTCCACACTGCTTGCATTTGTGTTTTCTGTAATTATCTACCATTAGGATTTTACTGCTAATATAAAAAAAAAATTGGTGATAGCAGGCATTTCTGAGGAATTGGAGAAATGTATTGAACTTGTGGCAGAATATATTGTTCAATCTAAGTTTATTGAAAACATTTCCATACAAAATCATACTACAAAAATGAACTAATATAAATGCTTATAAGGAAAATAAGCTAGTACAAAAACATATATATATATAACAAAAGAATGGAATGATGTACCGTACTACTCAGATTGTTGGGCTTGTGAGAAAAATAGCCATATCATAGCCTCAAAATACCAACAAGATTGTAGTTCATGGTTTACTAATCACTATGATAAACCCTCAGCTCAGGAATGGGGTGTAAAGGACAAAGCACAAAGAGGGGGAAAGAAGGAAAAAAAAAAGAAAAAAAAATGCAGAAGTGGGGGAGAGGGGAAGTAATTAAAATGGGACAACCAGGGATGGGCACTCAGACATTGCTTTATATATTCCAGCTTTAGCCCAATAATAGTTCGCTTTTAAGAAGACTCCTTGAACAACTTCAAGAGAGCCAATTTTGATGACATCGTTCATATGTATTCAATTCTCGTGACATAAGCACCTCCATTCCCTCAATATATTCCATTACTACAACCCTTCCAATAAGAGTTAGAGCATTTTCTGCTCTTGCTGCTGTCATTCGGTGCCTAAGGAGACCTTTTTTAATGCATTTAAAAGAGCCAGGTAGGATAGATAGCAGAGTAATTTGTAGCATATTGGGGACGTTGCCCAGGTTACAGTGGTATAAAACCACAAAATCACATCCCAAAAATCATGGATAGGTGGACATTCCCACCAAATATGCAGTAGGGAGCCCTTGGCAGAATGGCAGCGTCAACATAAATCCGAAACATTTAGGTATATATCCAGCAGAGCAGCGTCGGGCACCGGTACCAATGAGAGAGAAGCTTAAAATTTGTCTTCTGTGCCTTAGTTGCTAATGACAGTGGGTAAGGGTAAACACTTTCTCCCACTCCTCTGTTTTATTTTGAACATTCAGATCTAGTGCCCATTTATTTGGAAATTCTGGGAGATACGGATGAAGTTTCATAATAGGAACCTTGTATACCACTGAGAGGACATGATCTGGTGTAGTATCTTGTAAAAGAAGAGACTCAAAGGTGTCTGGTTCACTAATAAATACATCTCTTGGGAAAAAGAAAGAAAGAAATGATGATACTTGCCAATATTCCAGGCAGTGAGTAATCAAATTCTGCTGTGTTAGATAGCAAATGTCACCAGCGCTAAAATGTGGCCATGTGTGGGGAAAAAGGGATCACAGTCAATAGTGTGGGGTCTGAACCCAGTGCAGTCCACTGCCTGTTGTGAGACTGCTTTTTCTACTAACCCATTGAGCGCTGGATTGTTTTGTTGACAAATTCTGCTGTGTAGGAATCAGGTTTGACAAAGGCGGGAGAGTTCCCTGACAAAGGATTTGAGATATTTGGCAAGACAGAAGATGTGTTTGAGCCACCGCTGGAGGGAACCGTGGATTACCAAACAAGGAAGTCATCAGTCCCGCTTTGGGGGAAAGTCCCAACTGATATTGCAATTTTTCCCAGACACGCAATAAGTGAGCTTTAAGGAAGGGTAAAGAGGAGGGTGGACCACAAACAGATATGTCTAGCCAAGGGAGCACCTGAAGATCATGGGGAGCAATGAGCTGCTCTATATGAACCCATTGTTTAGAATGGGAATGGTGGAACCAGTTCACTAACCTAGTTAAAACCACTGCAACGTGGTAATGATTAAGTCTGGTGCCCCTTCACCTCCTTTTGCTTTAGGGAGGGATAAAATTGTTCTCTGTAATCTGGGTTTATTACATCCCCAAATAAACCTTGTAAAAGCTGATTGTAGAGTAACAAAGAAAGAGCGGGGAACCACAATAGGTATAGTTTGAAAGAGATAAAGAAAACTAGGTACTATGTCCATTTTTAAGATATGCACATAAGATCCTCCCAAACCATGAATATAGGGCACAATGGTAGTTTTCCATATACAGATTATTAAGATCAAAGGGAATTCTGATACCCAAATATTTAAGCATCAAAGTGCAGATTTTAAATGGTAAATTATTCCTAAGAGCCTGAACTTGATTTGGTAAAAGAGAAACATTAAGAATCTCTGATTTAGATAAATGTACCTTTAAGTTTCCCCTCCTGTCCGTCTATTTGTATACCGGTAATAGAGGGATTTTTTTCTAAGGGCTGTTACCAGGTTTCCATTACTAAGACAAATAGGTGGGGAGACAGTGGACATCCCTGACGAATTCCATTTTGGATAGAAAAACTTGGAGTCAAGGATTGATTGATCCTTATTTTGGCACTTGGTTTAGAATATCATTTTATGTGACAGAACTGGCTCCAACCCTATTTTCACCAAAGTATGCTCATGGAAAGGCCAACCAACATGATCAAAAGCCTTCTCCGTGTTGACAGAGAGAAGGCAAGCTGGTATTTTTGCTGTTTGGGCATAGTCCATGAGCAATAGGGATTTAAGCTTTTTATCACAAGTCTCTCTCCCCTTAACAAAACCAACTTGGTCTGTATATACCAGACACGGGATAAGAGATTGAAGACATGAGGCAATCAATTTGGCATACATTTTTATATCTAGCCCATTTAAAGATATAGGGCGGTAGCTAGAACAAAGTGTTAAATCCTTATCCGGTTTGGGGAGTGAAGTGATATGGGCCTCCAATGTCTAAGGGGAATACAGTGTATATTAGTAGCACAAATGCAATTTAGCACTCAAAGCATAAATGGTGTTAGATGTAACATATAAGTCTTGTAGAATTTCAAGGTAAATCCATCGGGGCCAGGACTTTTACCCGACGGTGTGTTGAAAATCACGTCTAATAGTTCTCCATATGAGAAGGGAGCATCTAGGGAATTCCTAGTGTCCTCGTCTAGTTTTGAAATGGCAGTTTCTTGTACATAGTCCTGTATGCGGCAGCTAAATGAGTCTGAATCTATAAGGGGTAATGATGGAGCAAGATTATACAAAGCTACAAAATAATCACAGAAAGCCTGTTGGAGGGAGTGTGGGCCTGAAGTGAATTCCCCTAATGACAACTTAATGCTCGATATGAAAGTCTGAGAGGAACGTGGATGTAGTGACCGGGCCAGTAGTCTCCCACACTTGTTTCCATGTCGATACCTACCTAGAGCGTGTCTATGTTGATGGATTTTATGTGATCCCTCCAAAAGCTGTAATAAAGAAGACCTTTTTGAAGATATATCAGCCGACACTGCTGGAGACGGTGAGGCTTTATGTGAGGTTTACAAAGAAGCTCAGATAAAGTGTTTTGAATAGCCTCAGATCTTTCTTTTTTAAGATGGACACCATGTTGGATAAACAATCCTCATAGCACCACCTTCAGGGCTTCCCATGGTAGGGGTAAGGGGGTCTCATCATGCTCTTGGTCAGAAACAAAGTTTTAAATTGCTACCACAATTGCCTGATGGCAAAGGGAATCTGACATAAAAGTTTAATTTGAACGCCAAGACCAATATGAACGCGGGGTCTGTGGGGGTGTATTGTCCACAAAAGAGAAGTAAGTGATCAGACCAGAGAAAAAAAACACTATCCAAAGAAGGATTCCATTCCAATATATGTGGTCCCACAAAGAAGTAGTCTAACCTGCTATAGGATTGATGGACCGATGAATAATATGTATAATTGTAGTTTTTAGGATATAAGATATGCCAGAGGTCAAGCAATTGGTGATTGAACAGTTTCTTTCTGAAAGAGCCTTCAGACAACTGTAGGAAATATTAGATATCATATCTTTTGGTAAATGTCTTCTATCCATCTGTACATGCTACTCTGCTGAACAATCTGACATTGCTTCATATCTTTTGATAAATGTCTTCTGCTGCCATATCTTTAAACTTCTATATTTAATGCTAGCTATATAACACAGTGCTATAGCAACATTACTGGTGATTGATTCCCCACCCCATTTGGCTTGAGTGATCAAGAGGGGTAATTAGCTTTATGACCCTAGCCTGTGTCTGGTCTGGTATTGCCCATCTCCTCTCCCATATTCAGGTGCCTCATATCTGACCCTATAATGACCAATTGAGAAATGCATGCCTGCTCAGTCTCCCTATAAATGTAAAGCATCCTATGGGGTGGCGCAGACAAGGGCAAGGCGCAGACATGGTGGCTTTTTCCTGAGTGGCTCTGTCACGAGTGATGCGCAGTTTCACCAACGCAGTTTAAGGAAAGCAGGATAACTAAAGCTGGATGAAGATACAACAAAAACTCTGTTCAACCCTGTGACTACAAGCAAGCCAGCACTTGATATTAAGTTAGATTTCCACTCTCTATCTACTATCATGTTCCTTCTTCTCTTCCTTCTAACATCCGTGTCGTCTATCCTCAAATTATCCTAACTCTACCCCTCCTCTCTACCCTCCAGCATGCACATATCTCCCTCACTCCTACCCTCTCCCTACTACTCCACCCATCATCTCCTGCATTTGCTGTACCCACATTCTGACATAAACACCAGGACCACTAAACACGTGCGCTTATGCACATCCCACTCCCATCTTGCCTTCCTCACCCTCCTCCTGGTCTCGGGTGACATTTCACCTAATCCTGGCACGCCATTTTCCAACTGCAAGCCCCATACCCTATACCCCACCCCCTCTGGCAACCACCGCAATACAGTCAGCTTAATTTCTATACCACTGCTTCCTCAAAGCAGCCCACCAAGCTCATGCACCCTCTGGAATGCCCATTCCATCTGTAACAAGCTTACATCTATACATGACCTCTTCATCTATCATTGCTTTAACATACTCGCCATAACTGAAACCTGGCTTCAAAATTTGGACTTGGCTTCTCCTGCTGCCCTATCCCATGGTGGCCTCCATTGGACTCACTCCCCCAGACCTAATGGACAGAAAGGAGGTGGAGTTGGATTCCTTCGATCCCCACAAAGCACCTTCCAAGTCCTTCCTATCCCTCCCTCTCTATCCCTCCCTTCTTTTGAGATGCACTGTATCCGTCTGTTTTCTCCTATTTCTCTGATGATTGCAGCAATTTATCGGCCTCCCGGACCTGTATCGCGCTTTCTTGATGACTTTGCTGCCCGGCTACCCTACTTTCTCTCCTCTGAAATACCCACTATAATTCTAGGCGACTTCAACATTCCTGTCAATGTTAACAGCCCAACTACAGCTAAACTTCTCAACGTAACCTCTTCTTTTGACCTAACCCAATGGACACATACTTCCACCCACTCCATTGGTAATATCCTTCACCTTGTATTCTCCCATCTCTGCAATCCCTGCAACCTCATCAACACCCCCTTTCCTCTCTCTGATCACAACCTCATCAGTTTCACTGTATCCTTGCCTCCAACCAACCATCCCTCCAAGCAGCAAACAATTACTTGTAGGAACCTTCGCCACTTTAACCCATCTCTTCTCTATTCTGCTACTGACCATCTTTTTGACATAATCTCTCCCCTGTCCTGTCCTGACCTGGCCACCTCTGTCTACAACAGTTTACTCTCATCATCACTAGATGCACTTGCTTCGCTAACTTCACTCATAATCAGGCCCCGACCGTTACAACCATGGCAAACTGACAACACTAGAAATCTCAAGAGACATTGCCGTGCTCTTGAACGACTGTGGCTTAAAACCAAATGCCTGCACGACTTCACCCTATATAAATCTGCCCTTCTAAAATACAATTCCTGCCTCCATGCTGCCAAACAAACCTACTTTGTCTCTCTTATTAATACCTTGTCATCTAGTCCCCGTCGGCTCTTCTCAACCTTTAACTCTCTGCTTCGTCCCCCACCCCCTCTACCCACTAACTCACTCACTGCCCAAGAGATTGCCAATCACTTCAAAGATAAGATTGATGCAATTCGTGAGGATACCTCCATTGTGCGTACACCTTCCCCACCCAACATACTTTGCCTAACGACACTTTCAACACTCTCCTCCTTTGAATTGGCTACTATTGAAGAGGTTACAAAACTTTTCTCAGATGCCCACCTAACCAATTGTCCCTTGGATCCTGTTCCCTCACAACTACTACGGTCACCCTCTTCTTCTATCCTATGCTCCCTCACTCACATCTTCAATCTCTCCCTCTCTAGTGGCACCTTCCCGTCCCCTCTAAAACATGTGCAGATCACTCCCATACTTAAAAAGCCCTCCCTGGACCCCACCAACCTGAATAACTTAAGGCCCATTCTCATTGCTCCCATTCTCCTCTTAACTTCCAGAGCGCTTAGTCTACAACCGTCTTAGCTCCTACCTCAGTGAAAATAACCTTCTTGACCCTTTACAGTCTGGCTTTCGCTCGCAGCACTCCACAGAAACTGCCTTACTAAAACTCACTAACGATTTACTAACTGCTAAATCCAACAGCCAGTACCACCTACTGCTACTACTTGACCTCTCTGCAGCCTTTGATACTGTTGACCACCCGCTCCTTCTCAATAAACTACACTCCCTTGGCCTCCAAGATTCTGCTCTATCCTGGTTCTCTGCCTATCTATCACAGCGCTCCTTCAGTGTTACCTACAACTCTGTCTCCTCCTTTCCATTGCCCCTTTCTGTGGGGGTCCCCCAAGGCTCTGTTCTTGGACCCCTTCTCTTCTCCATCTACACCTCCTCCCTTGGTCACTTGATAACCGCCCACGGCTTCCAATACCACTTATACACCGATGACACCCAAATCTATCTGTCTACTCCTCACCTCATTCCTTCAGTCGCCTCTCGCATTACTAACTTACTAACTGACATCTCAGCATGGATGTCGCACCACTTCCTTAAATTAAATCTCTCTAAAACTGGGCTATTAATATTCCCCCTGCCCGTGCCCCCCTCCATGGCTTTTCCATCAAAATCAGCAATGCAACCATCAGTCCCTCCCCTCATGCCAGGGTACTCGGTGTAATCCTAGACTCGGACCTGTCATTTCAGCCTCAAGTCCAATCGCTGTCAAAAGTTTGGAGACTTCACCTCCGTAACATCTCTAAAATTCGCCCCTTTTTAACAAATGACACCACCAAGCTCCTCATTCACTCCCTGGTTATCTCTCGCCTTGACTATTGCAACTCCCTTCTCATTGGCCTGCCTCTCCATAGGCTCTACCCTCTTCAGTCTATCATGAATGCTGCTGCCAGACTTATCCACCTTACCAACCGTTCAGTGTCTGCCAACCCTCTCCTCCAATCCCTACACTGGCTCCCAATCACCCAGCGAATTAAATTCACAATGCTAACCACAACTTACAAAGCTATCCACAACTCTGCCCGAGCTACATCGCCAATCTTGTCTCCAAACATATCCCAAACCGTCCTCTCCGCTCTTCTCAAGATCTCCTCCTGTCAAGCTCTCTTGTTTCCTCCTCCCATGCTCGTCTCCAGGATTTCTCCAGAGCCTCTCCCATCCTCTGGAACTCGCTGCCTCAACCTGTCTGGCTATCCCCTACTATAGCTACCTTCATGCGATCCCTGAAAACTCATCTCATCAGGGAAGCCTATCACGTCTCCAACTAATCTTTTACCACTTCCATCAGCTCATTCCCCACAGTTACAACCTTTTGTATCACCTCCCCCACCCTATTAGATTGTAAGCTCTTCTGAGCAGGGCCCTCTTAATCCTCTTGTATTTTACTGTATTATAACTGTATTGTCTCCCTTTTTATATTGTAAAGCACTGCGTAAACTGTTGGCGCTATATAAATCCTGTAATAAATAAATAAGATATTAGAAGGCCTGGCTCACAGTCTCCACTCAAATTCATCCCAAATGTGTTCTATTGGGTTGAGGTCAGGACTATGTGCAGGCCAGTCAAGTTCCTTCACCCCAAACTTGCTCATCCATGTCTTAACGGACCTTGCTTTGTGCACTAGTGCGTAGTCATGTTGGAACAAGAAAGGGCTATCCCCAAGCTTGGTATGAAATTGTCCAAAATGTCTTGGTATGCTGACACTTTAATGCCCCGTACACACGGTCGGAAATTCCGACGGAAAATGTCAGATCGGACCATATTGTCGGAAAAATCCGCCCGTGTGTGGGCTCCATCAGACTTTTTCCGTCGGAATTTCTGACAGAAAAATTTGAGATCCTGCTCTCAAATTTTCTGACAACAAAATCCGATCGGACTTTTTCCGATCGTGTGTAGAGAATTCCGACTGACAAAGTGCCGCGCATGCTCAGATCAAATTACGAGACCAAAGCTATTGGCTACTAGCCTCCACGTAGTTCCGTCGTACGCAACGAACGTCACCACGTTCAGAAGGATCTGATTTTCCGACAACTTTGTCCGACCGTGTGTATGCAACACCAGTGTCGGACAAAATCCGTCTGAAAAAATCTGATGGATTTTGTGGTCGGAATTTCCGACCGTGTGTATGGGGGCTTAGAGTTCCCTTCACTGGAACTAAGCAGCCAAGCCCAACCTCTGAAAAACAACCCCACACCATAATCCCCGCTTCACCAAATTATTCGGATCCGTGCACAAAGAAAGGTTCATAAAGACATGGATGAGTGAGTTTGTGGTGAAGGAACTTGACTGGCCTACACAGAGTCCTGACCTCAACGTGATAGAACACCTTTGAATTAGAGCAGAGACTGCAAGTTCTTAGCCACCTCAGTACTGAGCACTTTCTCTCCCTTCCTTCCCAGACCAATTTTCAGCTTTCTGTGCTTTCGCAATTTGAATGACATTTACTCTGTCATGCTACATTGTACCCAAATTAAATTTTTTATCATTTTGTTCACACAAATAGAGCTTTCTTTGGTGGTATTTATTCACCACAGTTTTTTTTATTTTTTGTGATATAAGCGAAAAAAGAGCAAAAAAAAAAAACAATATTTTCTACTTTATGTTTTAAAATAAATCCAATAAAATCAAATTTCATCATTAATTTAGGCCAGAATGTATTCTGTAATATATCTTTGGTAAAAAAAATCCTGATAAGTGTATGATAATTGGTTTGTGTGAAAGTTATAGTGTCTACAAGCTATTCTGTGTATCACATTTCTTGAGGCCCTAAAAATTCAGGACAGTACAAATACCCCACAAATTACCCCTTTTTGTTAATATCAAAGTCCAAGGTATTTAGTAAGAGGCATAGTGAGCTTTTTGAAGTTGCAATTTTTTGCCCACAATTGTTTGGAAAATTAAGATTTTTTTTCTCCAAAAAATTGTCATATTAACAAGTTATTTCTCACACATGGCATAGATAAACTTGCAATTACATCCCAAAATATATTCTGCTACTCCTCCTAAGAATAGTGATATCACATGTGTGGGACTTTTCCACAGCCTGTCCACATACAGAGGCCCAACATGCAGGGAGCACCATCACGTGTTCTAGGTGCATAAATGACACATTTCGTTTTCTGACTACCTATCACATTTTTGAAGGCACTAGAGCAGTGAAATTACCCACAAAATGACCCCAACACCCGATTGTATGAGGCATAATGAATCTTTTGAACATGTCATTTTTCCCACACGTTTTTGGAAAATGTGGAAAGAAAATAAAAACTTATTTTTTTTTACACAAAGTTGTCAATTTATAAGATATTTCTAGCATAGAGCATGTACATAGCAAAAATTACACCACAAAATACATTTGTCTACTCCTCCTGAGTATGGAGATACAACACGTGTGAGACTTTTCCACAGCCAAACCACATACAGAGGCCCAACATGCAGGGAGCACCATCAGGTGTTCTAAAGGCAGAAATTACACATTTCCTTTCCTGACTACCTATCATATTTTTAAAGGCTGATGAGCCTCTTTGTTAGGATTCTATCCTCCTCAGTTTCCATATTAGAGCCATTGCTTTCTACTGGCTCATACTCGCTATCCGAGTCTGACGGAGAGAGTTCCCCGCTACTCTCATCCGACATACTTTGAAGTACCGTATATACTTGAGTATCTGATCCGAATTTGGAGACCCGTATTTCAGAGCCACTTGGTGCTAGGAACCCCAAATTTGGTGTGCAAACCCAGTGGAACTAGCACCACATATCCAAAGATGGGGTTCCTAGTACCAAGTGGCCCTGAGATACGGGGCCCCAAAGTCGGTTCGGAAAATGTCATTCTCTGCTGCAGAAAAGTGCTTGTATCTTTGGATTAGGGATGAGCCGAACACCCCCGGGTTCGGTTCGAACCAGAACCTTCGAACGGACCGAAAGTTCGCGCGAATTTTCGAACCCTATACGTTATAATGGACGCGAACGTTCGAAATCAAAAGTGCTAATTACAACGGCCAATATGCATGTTAATGTCATAAAACAGGTTTGGGGACCCGGGTCCTGCCCCAGGGGACATATATCAATGCAAAAAGAACTTTTAAAAACTAACGTTTTTTCGGGAGCAGTCATTTTAATGATGCATAAAGTGAAAAAAAAAAAGTGACATTTTCCTTTAAATATGGTACCTGGGGGGTGTCCAAAGTATGCCTGTGAAGTGGCATGTGTTTCCCGTGTTTAGAACTGTCCTTGCACAAAATGACATTTGTAAAGGAAAAAAAGAAGCCATTTAAAACCACTTGCGGCTTTAGGTTTGATCTTAAGTAGAATCTGAACAGGTACATTATGAAGTGTAGCTCCATCCCAAAAAAATCTATTTTTAAGCTTTTTGGAGAACATAGGGAGGGGTTATCACCCCTGTAACATTTGCTGTCTTTGCACATCTGTTCAGAACATGTCACCTCACTTTCCGTCCCAATGACAAATGTTTTTGGAAAAGTGGGGTTTTAATTGAAACAAGGATTGGTGATAAAGTATCAGTAGAGAGGAGATACCTTTTTCCCAAATTAAATCTAACAGGATAGAATTTCCCTTCCTAGGGGTAGATTTCCTCTCACTTCCTGTTTTCTCTTTCCATTTGCAAGTAGGAGTCGTTTGTAAGTTGGATGTTTGAAAGTAGGGGCCTGGCGTATATACTCTGCAGAAATTTGCCCTATTAGATGTTGGTGTAGCCACAAGACTGGTGGGCACAGGAATGGGCCCTGCTGTGAGTTAATAGATCAAGATTTGTAATTGCATGCACCTGTTGAACAGGGCAGAAAAATTGGGGGTGGTGGTGGTGGTGGTGGTGGACGGTTTTGCCACAAGACTGTAAGCTCTCACAGTTACTCTTGGTGGGCGCAGGAATGGGCCCTGCTGTGAGTTATTAGATCAAGATTTGTAATTGCAAGCACCTGATGAACAGGGCAGAAAAATTGGGCCTTTGGCGGTGGTGGTGGACGGTGTTGCCACAAGACTGTAGGCCCTCATAGTTACTCTTGGTGGGCGCAGGAATGGGCCCTGCTGTGAGTTATTAGATCAAGATTTGTAATTGCAAGCACCTGATGAACAGGGCAGAAAAATTGGGCCTTTGGCGGTGGTGGTGGACGGTGTTGCCACAAGACTGCAGGCCCTCATAGTTACTCTTGGTGGGCGCAGGAATGGGCCCTGCTGTGAACTATTAGATCAAGATTTGTAATTACCCGCCCCTGTTAAACAGGGGCTGAAAAATTGTGCCTTAGGCACTGGTGCTGGTGCCACAACACTGCAACCCCTCACAGAGACTGTACTTGGAGCACAGCAGTCACACGTGTTGCGAAGCATTTTTTTAAAAAATTGTAAGTACACGCCCCTGTTAAACAGGGGCTGAAAAATTGTGCCTTAGGCACTGGTGCTGGTGCCACAACACTGCAACACGGCCCTCACAGAGACTGTACTTGGAGCACAGCAGTCACACGTGTTGCGAAGCATTTTTTAAAAAAATTGTAAGTACACGCCCCTGTTAAACAGGGGCTGAAAAATTGTGCCTTAGGCACTGGTGCTGGTGCCACAACACTGCAACACGGCCCTCACAGAGACTGTACTTGGAGCACAGCAGTCACACGTGTTGCGAAGCATTTTTTAAAAAAATTGTAAGTACACGCCCCTGTTAAACAGGGGCTGAAAAATTGTGCCTTAGGCACTGGTGCTGGTGCCACAACACTGCAACACGGCCCTCACAGAGACTGTACTTGGAGCACAGCAGTCACACGTGTTGCGAAGCATTTTTTTTAAAAATTGTAAGTACACGCCCCTGTTAAACAGGGGCTGAAAAATTGTGCCTTAGGCACTGGTGCTGTGGCATGGATCATTGAGGAGGAGGAAGAGGATAGTCAGTGAACATAAGAGGACAGTCACTCAGCATCAGCATAGGCAGTCTTGAAGGGATGTGACATTAAAAATTATTCGGTTATATCCGCCTCAGGTGCCTGGTAGCTGGTGGTGATCCAAGACTGATTCATTTTGATGAATGTCAGTCGATCAACCGAGGCGGTGGACAGGCGCACCCTATGATCAGTCACAAATCCTCCAGCAGCACTGAATGTGCGTTCGGAAAGAACGCTGGAGGCAGGACAGGCCAGTAGCTCAATTGCATACTGTGCAAGCTCTGGCCAGTGATCCATCCTCAGGACCCAGTAAGCCAGAGGATTTTCGGTGGGAAAGGTGTCCAAGTCTGACCTTGCCCCAAGGTATTCCTGCACCATGTATATCAGACGCTGGCGATGGTGCTGGAACCGATCATACCTTGGGGCTGCGGACTAAAAAATTGTCTGAACGCATCGGTCAGACGTCCACCTTCCCCACCGCTCCTTCTGCCACTGACCGAAGCCTCAGCAACTCGTCGCCCAGGACCAGGAGTTTGTAGCCTCCCAGTTTCTGGGAACGCGTTGCACAGACCTTTCTGCAAGGCCTCCCTGAGATGTCTCATCCTCTGCTCCCTCTGCGACGGCAAGATAAGGTCCGCAACCTTACCCTTGTACCGCGGATCAAGGAGAGTGGCCAGCCAGTAATGGTCCCTCTCCTTGATCCGAAGAACACGAGGATCCTTCCGCAGGCTTTGCAGGATCAGGGAGGCCATGCAGCGTAGGTTAGCTGAGGCATTCGGTCCGGAGTCTTCTGGGTCACTGAGGATGACATGATCGCCAGCCACCTCCTCCCAGCCACGTACAAGTCCACTGGCTTGTTGGGACTGTACATCATCCCTAAAAGACTGCTGCTGCTGATGCTGAGTGCCAGGCTCCACCTCCATGCTCACACAATCCTCCTCCTCCTCCTCCTCCTCCTCCTCCTCATCCTCTTCCTGTGTGATGGGTGGGACAGAAGGAACACTGTCCGGATAAAGGGGGCCTTGAGAGGCAAGGAAGTCCTCCTCTTCCTGCCTCTGTTCTGCCTCAAGTGCCCTGTCCATTATCCCACGCAGCGTATGCTCCAACAGGTGGACAAGAGGGACAGTGTCACTGATGCATGCACTGTCACTGCTCACCATCCTCGTGGCCTCCTCAAATGGTGAGAGGACAGTGCATGCATCCCTGATCATGCTCCACTGACGTGGGGAAAAAAAACCAAGCTCCCCTGACCCTGTCCTGGTGCCGTAGTCGCAAAGGTACTCATTGATGGCCCTCTGCTGCGTGTGCAGTCGCTGCAGCATGGCCAACGTTGAGTTCCACCTGGTGGGCATGTCAGATATTAGGCGGTTCTTGGGCCGGTTCAGCTCCTTTTGCAGCTCAGTCAGCCGAGCACTGGCATTATAAGATCGGCGGAAATGCACACAGACTTTCCTGGCCTGCCTCAGGACATCCTGTAAGCCTGGGAACCTGCCCAAGAACCGCTGCACCACCAGGTTGAGGACGTGAGCCATGCAGGGCACATGGGTGAGCTGCCCCTGTCGCAGGGCGGAGAGGAGGTTGGTGCCATTGTCAGAAACGACCATTCCTGGCTTAAGCTGACGTGGCGTCAACCACCTCTCGGCCTGCCCCTGCAGAGCTGCCAGAACCTCTGGCCCAGTGTGGCTCCTGTCCCCCAAACACACCAGCGCAAGCACGGCATGGCATCTTTTTGCCTGCGTACTTGCGTAGCCCCTTGTACGCCTACGGAGCACCGCTGGTTCCAAGGACAGAGCACTGGAGGAAGAAGAAGAGGAGGGGGTGGAGGAGAGAGGTGTGTCACAACCAGTAGCAGTAGTCGCGTTTTGGAGGCGTGGTGGCGGAACAACCTCCAACACTACTGCACCTTGTCCTGCATCCCTCCCAGCTGCCAATAGAGTGACCCAATGGGCCGTGAAAGAAAGGTACCGTCCCTGTCCATGCCTGCTGGACCATGAGTCAGCGGTAATATGCACCTTACCGCTGACCGCCCTGTCCAGCGAGGCATGGACATTGCCCTCCACATGCCGGTAGAGAGACGGAATCGCCTTCCGCGAGAAAAAGTGGCGTTTGGGAACCTGCCACTGAGGAACCGCACATTGAACAAACTCACGGAAGGGGGCCGAGTCTACCAACTGAAAAGGCAGCAGTTGAAGTGCTAGCAATTTAGCAAGGCTAGCATTCAACCGCTGGGCATGTGGATGGCTGGGAGTGTACTTCTTTCTACGGTCCAGCAGCTGGGGCAGGGAAATTTGCCTGCTGCATTCGGACGTCGGTGTACTGCAAGTACTTGGTTGTGACACACCGAATTCTACACCTTCAGTCCTCTCAGAGCAGCTTTCAGAGAGGACTGAAGGTGTAGTGGGGATGGAGATCCCAGCTGAGGAGGAGCAAGGAGAGGTCCGCTTAGTTCTTTGGTGTGGGTCTTTTATGTGTGCCTGCCAACGAGCTGCATGGCAGGTCGCCATATGTCTGGTCATGCTTGTCGTGCCCAAGCGGCTGATGTTTTGGCCACGCGAGATACGCTTGAGACAAATATTGCAAATAGCAGTGGTGCGATCTGCTGCACTCGTCTCAAAAAAGGCCCACACCAAAGAACTTTTCTGATAACGTGCAGAGGCAGCGCCCTGCACAGGCGGAGCTCTGCGGTGTTGTACAGTTGCTGTGCTGGCCTCTACCTGGCCTCCAGGGGGCATCCTGCCTCGTTGGACATGTGACGCCGCATCCTCCTCCTCCTCGTCCTCCTCCTCATCCTCTCTCCCTTGAGGCACCCACGTGGAGTCAGTGACCTCATCATCCCCTCCCTCTTCACCACTAGAGCAAACCTGGCAGTAAGCTGCAGCTGGTGGAACTGTACTGCCAGATTCCTCAAGCTGGGTATCGTCATCCGAGCCTTCGAATCGTTGGGCATCCTCCTGGAGCATGTACCCAACACTGTGCTCAAAGAGTTCGGGGGACTCCTCAGGAGGACATGGTGGGTCTAGGGAAGGGGTGGCTGATGATGCTCTGTCAGTACCCTGAGCCTGGGTGAGAGAGGATGAGGAGGATGAGGAGGGCTTGGTCATCCATTCTACCAAGCCTTCAGCATGATGCGGCTCCACATGTCCAGCTGCCGAAAACAAAGACGCGCGTGTCCCATGGCCACGTGCTGATGACGATGCACGACCACGTCCACGTCCACGGCCACGTCCACTAGAAACAGAGCCTGCCTGCCCTGTGTTCTTGGCTCTGCACGCTCTGCCTCCCCTTGGCGGTCTTCCAGCCATTGTAGTCGGTAGTCCTGTGGTGCTGCTGAGAAGAAAATATAGGAGCTCTGTGTGATGCCACTAACACACTAGAAGTCCTATGGGTGCTTCTGCAAAGAAAATAGAGGAGCTCTGTGTGATGCCACTAACACACTAGAAGTCCTATGGGTGCTTCTGCAAAGAAAATAGAGGAGCTCTGTGTGATGCCACTAACACACTAGAAGTCCTGTGGGTGCTTATGCAAAGAAAATAGAGGAGCTCTGTGTGATGCCACTAACACACTAGAAGTCCTGTGGGTGCTTATGCAAAGAAAATAGAGGAGCTCTGTGTGATGCCACTAACACACTAGAAGTCCTGTGGGTGCTGCTGAGAAGAATATATAGGAGCTCTGTGTGATGCCACTAACACACTAGAAGTCCTATGGGTGCTTCTGCAAAGAAAATAGAGGAGCTCTGTGTGATGCCACTAACACACTAGAAGTCCTGTGGGTGCTGCTGAGAAGAATATATAGGAGCTCTGTGTGATGCCACTAACACACTAGAAGTCCTATGGGTGCTTCTGCAAAGAAAATAGAGGAGCTCTGTGTGATGCCACTAACACACTAGAAGTCCTGTGGGTGCTTCTGCAAAGAAAATAGAGGAGCTCTGTGTGATGCCACTAACACACTAGAAGTCCTGTGGGTGCTTATGCAAAGAAAATAGAGGAGCTCTGTGTGATGCCACTAACACACTAGAAGTCCTGTGGGTGCTGCTGAGAAGAATATATAGGAGCTCTGTGTGATGCCACTAACACACTAGAAGTCCTATGGGTGCTTCTGCAAAGAAAATAGAGGAGCTCTGTGTGATGCCACTAACACACTAGAAGTCCTGTGGGTGCTGCTGAGAAGAATATATAGGAGCTCTGTGTGATGCCACTAACACACTAGAAGTCCTATGGGTGCTTCTGCAAAGAAAATAGAGGAGCTCTGTGTGATGCCACTAACACACTAGAAGTCCTGTGGGTGCTTCTGCAAAGAAAATAGAGGAGCTCTGTGTGATGCCACTAACACACTAGAAGTCCTGTGGGTGCTTATGCAAAGAAAATAGAGGAGCTCTGTGTGATGCCACTAACACACTAGAAGTCCTGTGGGTGCTTATGCAAAGAAAATAGAGGAGCTCTGTGTGATGCCACTAACACACTAGAAGTCCTGTGGGTGCTTATGCAAAGAAAATAGAGGAGCTCTGTGTGATGCCACTAACACACTAGAAGTCCTGTGGGTGCTGCTGAGAAGAATATATAGGAGCTCTGTGTGATGCCACTAACACACTAGAAGTCCTATGGGTGCTTCTGCAAAGAAAATAGAGGAGCTCTGTGTGATGCCACTAACACACTAGAAGTCCTGTGGGTGCTTCTGCAAAGAAAATAGAGGAGCTCTGTGTGATGCCACTAACACACTAGAAGTCCTGTGGGTGCTTATGCAAAGAAAATAGAGGAGCTCTGTGTGATGCCACTAACACACTAGAAGTCCTGTGGGTGCTGCTGAGAAGAATATATAGGAGCTCTGTGTGATGCCACTAACACACTAGAAGTCCTATGGGTGCTTCTGCAAAGAAAATAGAGGAGCTCTGTGTGATGCCACTAACACACTAGAAGTCCTGTGGGTGCTGCTGAGAAGAATATATAGGAGCTCTGTGTGATGCCACTAACACACTAGAAGTCCTATGGGTGCTTCTGCAAAGAAAATAGAGGAGCTCTGTGTGATGCCACTAACACACTAGAAGTCCTGTGGGTGCTTCTGCAAAGAAAATAGAGGAGCTCTGTGTGATGCCACTAACACACTAGAAGTCCTGTGGGTGCTTATGCAAAGAAAATAGAGGAGCTCTGTGTGATGCCACTAACACACTAGAAGTCCTGTGGGTGCTTATGCAAAGAAAATAGAGGAGCTCTGTGTGATGCCACTAACACACTAGAAGTCCTGTGGGTGCTTATGCAAAGAAAATAGAGGAGCTCTGTGTGATGCCACTAACACACTAGAAGTCCTGTGGGTGCTGCTGAGAAGAATATATAGGAGCTCTGTGTGATGCCACTAACACACTAGAAGTCCTATGGGTGCTTCTGCAAAGAAAATAGAGGAGCTCTGTGTGATGCCACTAACACACTAGAAGTCCTGTGGGTGCTGCTGAGAAGAATATATAGGAGCTCTGTGTGATGCCACTAACACACTAGAAGTCCTGTGGGTGCTTATGCAAAGAAAATAGAGGAGCTCTGTGTGATGGGACTAACACACTTCAAGTCCTATAGGTGCTTCTGGGAAGAAAATATAGCTCTGTGTGTGTGATGGGACTAACACACTTCAAGTCCTATAGGTGCTTCTGGGAAGAAAATATAGCTCTGTGTGTGTAATGGGACTAACACACTTCAAGTCCTATAGGTGCTTCTGGGAACAAAATATAGCTCTGTGTGTGTAATGGGACTAACACACTTCAAGTCCTATAGGTGCTTCTGGGAACAAAATATAGCTCTGTGTGTGTGATGGGACTAACACACTTCAAGTCCTATAGGTGCTTCTGGGAAGAAAATATAGCTCTGTGTGTGTAATGGGACTAACACACTTCAAGTCCTATAGGTGCTTCTGGGAAGAAAATATAGCTCTGTGTGTGTGATGGGACTAACACACTTCAAGTCCTATAGGTGCTTCTGGGAAGAAAATATAGCTCTGTGTGTGTAATGGGACTAACACACTTCAAGTCCTATAGGTGCTTCTGGGAAGAAAATATAGCTCTGTGTGTGTGATGGGACTAACACACTTCAAGTCCTATAGGTGCTTCTGGGAAGAAAATATAGCTCTGTGTGTGTAATGGGACTAACACACTTCAAGTCCTATAGGTGCTTCTGGGAACAAAATATAGCTCTGTGTGTGTAATGGGACTAACACACTTCAAGTCCTATAGGTGCTTCTGGGAAGAAAATATAGCTCTGTGTGTGTGATGGGACTAACACACTTCAAGTCCTATAGGTGCTTCTGGGAAGAAAATATAGCTCTGTGTGTGTAATGGGACTAACACACTTCAAGTCCTATAGGTGCTTCTGGGAACAAAATATAGCTCTGTGTGTGTAATGGGACTAACACACTTCAAGTCCTATAGGTGCTTCTGGGAAGAAAATATAGCTCTGTGTGTGTAATGGGACTAACACACTTCAAGTCCTATAGGTGCTTCTGGGAACAAAATATAGCTCTGTGTGTGTGATGGGACTAACACACTTCAAGTCCTATAGGTGCTTCTGGGAACAAAATATAGCTCTGTGTGTGTAATGGGACTAACACACTTCAAGTCCTATAGGTGCTTCTGGGAACAAAATATAGCTCTGTGTGTGTGATGGGACTAACACACTTCAAGTCCTATAGGTGCTTCTGGGAAGAAAATATAGCTCTGTGTGTGTAATGGGACTAACACACTTCAAGTCCTATAGGTGCTTCTGGGAAGAAAATATAGCTCTGTGTGTGTAATGGGACTAACACACTTCAAGTCCTATAGGTGCCTCTGGGAACAAAATATAGGAGCTCTGCCTGCCTGCCACGAACACACTACAAGTCCTATAGGTGCTTCTGGTAACAAAATATAGGAGCTCTGCCTGCCTGCCACTAACACACTACAAGTCCTATAGGTGCTTCTGGGAAGAAAATATAGCTCTGTGTGTGTAATGGGACTAACACACTTCAAGTCCTATAGGTGCTTCTGGGAACAAAGTATAGCTCTTTGTGTGTAATGGGACTAACACACTTCAAGTCCTATAGGTGCTTCTGGGAAGAAAATATAGCTCTGTGTGTGTAATGGGACTAACACACTTCAAGTCCTATAGGTGCTTCTGGGAACAAAATATAGCTCTGTGTGTGTAATGGGACTAACACACTTCAAGTCCTATAGGTGCTTCTGGGAACAAAATATAGCTCTGTGTGTGTGATGGGACTAACACACTTCAAGTCCTATAGGTGCTTCTGGGAACAAAATATAGCTCTGTGTGTGTAATGGGACTAACACACTTCAAGTCCTATAGGTGCTTCTGGGAACAAAATATAGCTCTGTGTGTGTGATGGGACTAACACACTTCAAGTCCTATAGGTGCTTCTGGGAAGAAAATATAGCTCTGTGTGTGTAATGGGACTAACACACTTCAAGTCCTATAGGTGCTTCTGGGAAGAAAATATAGCTCTGTGTGTGTAATGGGACTAACACACTTCAAGTCCTATAGGTGCTTCTGGGAAGAAAATATAGCTCTGTGTGTGTAATGGGACTAACACACTTCAAGTCCTATAGGTGCCTCTGGGAACAAAATATAGGAGCTCTGCCTGCCTGCCACGAACACACTACAAGTCCTATAGGTGCTTCTGGTAACAAAATATAGGAGCTCTGCCTGCCTGCCACTAACACACTACAAGTCCTATAGGTGCTTCTGGTAACAAAATATAGGAGCTCTGCCTGCCTGCCACGAACACACTACAAGTCCTATAGGTGCTTCTGGTAACAAAATATAGGAGCTCTGCCTGCCTGCCACTAACACACTACAAGTCCTATAGGTGCTTCTGGTAACAAAATATAGGAGCTCTGCCTGCCTGCCACGAACACACTACAAGTCCTATAGGTGCTTCTGGTAACAAAATATAGGAGCTCTGCCTGCCTGCCACGAACACACTACAAGTTCTATAGGTGCTTCTGGTAACAAAATATAGGAGCTCTGCCTGCCTGCCACGAACACACTACAAGTCCTATAGGTGCTTCTGGTAACAAAATATAGGAGCTCTGCCTGCCTGCCACGAGCACACTACAAGCCCCTCTTTGTCAATCAATCTTTGTAACTGAATCTATCTAACTCAATCTCTGCAAGTGAATCTCTCTATCTATCTAAATGCAGCAGAGTGTCACAGAAACAGCCTGCTCAATCTGCGCCGGAACAGCATGTGACCGGCGCAGACGGCGTGGCGGCGTTTTATAGGGGGGGGCGTGTACTACAGCCCCTGAGCTGTAATTGGCTACAGGCGTCCTGCCTGTAGCCAATTATGGCTCTTCGAGTTTCCGGGGCTGTGATTGGCCAAGCATGCGGGGTCACAGTGCATGCTTGGCCAATCATCAGCCAGCAATGCACTGCGTCGGCCGCGCCGGCCGCAATGCATTGCGGGGCCGCTCGCATCACACGAACGTGATGCGAGCGGCCAAAATAGTTCTGGGCTCGCCGAGCGAGCGAACGCCCGGTGCTCGATGCGAACGTGGGTTCGCATCGAGCACCGGGCCCATCCTTACTTTGGATATGTTGTAGTGCTAGTTCCACTGGGTTTGCACACCAAATTTAGGGTTCCTAGCACCAAGTGACCCTGAGATACGGGGCCCCAAATTCGGTCAACTGTGTCCACCTGCAGCAATGTCATTTCGGGACCCTTTGGGTCCAGAGACCCCAAATTTGTGCTGCGCTAGGGGGCATTTATGAACCGTTAACTACCAAGTTTGAAGTTCGGAGGACAGATGTGGCTGATGTTCATGGACATATGTGGCAGATGATTATGGACAGATGTGCACATATGTTCACTGGGACAGATGTAACAGATGATCACATACAGATGTGGCAGATGATCATGGACAAATGTGGCAGATGATTACCGGGACAGATGTGCCAAATGATCACAGACAGATATGCGCAGATGTTCACTGGGATAGATAATTTTACTGGGACAGATGTGGGACAGGTGTATGACAGGTGTTTTTTAACTGTGTGGGGACACTGTGACAGGACGTTGGACAGGACTCGGTTTGGGGACACTAGCTGGGTGATCGGTGTGTAAAAAGCTGTTAAAAAAGCCCATACACACTGATCTCTTGCTCGCAGCACAGATTCCCTCTCCTTCTCCTAACTGACACGTTCCGTGTGAGGAGAAGGAGAGCAAATCGCCTGGCAACTGCTCTTTGTTTACATAACATGATGGCTGTGATTGGACGTAGCCATCATGTGATCAGGAGGGTCAATCACAGAGCCCTCCTGCCATTCGGAGATGCGCTTTGTCAGAGGGACACAAGCACATTGGGATTGCATGGCTGCATGACCCCACTCATTCCTGACGTTCAGGAATGTCTACTCAGAAGGAAGAAGCGCCCACCCGGCCGTTTATGTGCAGTGGCAGGGTGGGAAGAAGTTAAATAGGTAATAGGCAAAGCCACCTGGTGAGGTCACCTGGTGGCACCGCCATCTTGTGCTATCACTGACCGGTGCATGCTGGGTGGATGACGTCACAAGGGGGGTGGTGCCACCTGGTGACATGCCCTTACCTATTTAAGAACTGTCAGACGGCGGAGCTGGCAGTCACCGGTTAGCCTTCCTTGTGGGTGGAGCATTTTCGTTTTCGGGTCCGGCGGTGCGCCGGGCGCCATGATGGACAATGGATCTTCCTTAGGGGACATTGTTATTTTATTTTTTAATAAAGGACTTGTCAAAAACTGGCTCCTTTTTTACACTACACAGTTTATTTTGGGTGAATGAGTAGGGGTATTCTGTACCTCATACTCATTCACATAGGGAGGAACTAGAATCTGGGGACCACCTTGTTAAAGGGGGCTTCCAGTTGCTGATAAGCCCCTGCCTGCAGACCCACAAAACCACTGCCCAGGATTATGGGGAAGAGCCCCCTTGCCCCAAAGCACCCCCCCATGTTGTGAGCATGTGGCCTGATATGGTGGGGGTATGCTCTCTCACCCCCTCCCCCCCAATTTTCTTGCCTGCTAGGCTGCATGCTCGGATAAGGGTCAAGTATGGATTTTGAGGGGACTTTTGTCTTCTTAATTTGGTGTGGGGTTTCCCTTAAAATCCATACCAGGCCCAAAGGTTCTGGCACGCACGGGGGACCCCACAGTGTTATTTTTTTTTTCCAGCCGGGAAAATCAATTTAAATGTCTTTTTTTTTCTTTATATATGTCAGGTTTTCTGCAGCCTGTTCTATACATTATAGAACCCCAGGCATTATATTTAAAGGATTTAAATTAGTTTTTTATTGATTTACTTGACATGCCTGGGGGGTCCCCCTACTGTCTTTGTTTTCATTTGTTTTGTATTGCCGTCAATGGCTTGCAGCCAGGAAAGTCTATGTAAATATCATTTAAATTAATTTTTAATTTTTATTGTTTCACTTTAATCATCATTAAAATCATTGCTCCTTTAAATATATATATATATTTTTTAATGTTTTGCATCGATACATGTCCCCCAGGACAATACCTGGGCCCCCATACCCATTTTATGGCCAATAACTTGCATATAAACTTTCAAAATGAGAACTTTTGATTTTTAATGTTCAGGACCCATAGACTTTAATAGAGTTTGAGGCTCAGGTCTGAACTTTTTCCCTGTTTGGGAGTTCTGGTGCAAAACTAACTGGGTGTCAGGGCTGGGCTCAGCCCTTCATTCTCAGAGCAGGCCGCTCAGCTGTTGGTTAATTGTTAATGGTATCTTTTCCACCGTGACTCACCTGATGATGATATCCTGTTCATCAGTCCTGCTGGTTACTTAAGTTGTTCAGTTCAGTTCATCTCTGCCTTCGCCTTGGTCAAACCCATCCAGAGACTCTCTCCTGTGTACTTGTTGAAGACTCCCTTTGCTGACATCCCTTCCTGATCCTGCTTGCTGTTCCACCATGCTGATTCTCTGGTTACCTGATTTACTGGCCTGTCCTGAAGTACACTGATCGCTGGCTCCCTGACGTCCTGGCTTGTCTGACTATCCATTCAGGTTACTGAAATATGGCTATGAGTTGACTATGTTGCTATGTTTACCTTTTATTATTATTATTATTATTAATAAAGTGTGATTTCAACTGCACTTCTGTCTCAGTCTGATTCATGGTTTCTGACACTGGGGGTTTTTCGGCCCATCACTAGTAATTGGCATCAGCTAAGGAGGCACAGGTGGGTGTGATTGCAATGCCTAAATAAGATATACCTTTATCAGCCCAAGTATATGGCAAGTTGTCATTCAGCTCCGAGGCAATATGTTTAGGGATGTCTAGGTCTAATGTCAGGGACTTAGTGTTGTTGACTTTGTAATATGATAGTAGACTGAATTCCAGGAGAATTTCATGCATCTGGAGAAGCAATGTTTGGGTATTTGTTAACATCGGGAAAATTCCATCCACAAACCAATTGATGATACCTGTTACTTGTGGATGCGATCTGATCTGCTCTGCCAGTAACTGGATCATCAGATTGAAAATCATTAGGGATAGTGTCTGTCTTGCACTATTTAATATTTGGAAGGTTTAAGACAATAAACTTATTGAGTATACCTGGGCCAATGGAGAGGAAATTAATGCCGAAATGTCTGATAAGATTGAGCCCTGAAAACCAAACTTGTGCAATACGTATGTCATATAGCCCCAATGCACACAGTCAAATGCCTTCTCCGTGTCTATAAAAAGTATCAGAGAAGGCATTTTACTTTTCTCTGCAAAGTGTACAATATTAAGTATGTGTCTAGTGGTGTTAGATGTTTGCCTGCCAGATATGAATCATGTTTGGTCCGATTATATGAAGTTTGGTAGTACATCTTTCAGTCTCTCTGTAAAAAATGTTGACAAATATTTTAACATCTGCGTTTAGCAGAGAGATGGACCAGAAGTTAGCAGAGTATCAGGGTTTTTCCCCGGTTTTGGGAGCTTAACAATATGTACCCTCAGCATCTCCGGTGGGAAAGCAGCCTTATTAGCAGCAGTTTTAAACATTGTAGCTAAGTGAGGAACTAGAAGGGAGCTGAACGTTTGATAATATTCACGATAAACCCATCTGGGCAAGGAGGTTTTCTACATGGCATGGATTTGATTTGTTTCTGTATTTCTAAAGATAGAAATTCAATTCATGTAGGTCAGAAGACTTTAGGGAGGGTAGGTGACGCTTGTCCAGAAAGGTGGAGATTGCAGTAGTTGAGGGTTGTGGGACGGAGGAATCATATTTCAGATTGTAAAGTTACCCGTAGTCTGCAAACACATCGGCTATGTGTTGTGGGTTAGTTTGTTTCTGTTTAGTGGTGGGATGAATGAGGAATGCATTTTTAGATTAACTCTACATGCTTTTAGTCGAGATGCTAAGAATTTGCTGGCTTTGTTGTGGGAGGCATAGTATCGCAGTTGGGCTATCTAAGCATAAGGTCATGGTTGTCCTGTAGAAGGGAGTGACATTAGGTGGAGTTTAGCAAGCTTGTAAACTTTATGTGGGTCAGGGTTAGTCTTATTTTGGCATTCTAAATTATTTACATCCGACATCACTACTTGTACTTTTGTGGATTTAAGCCTTTTGGCCTGGGCACCTAGCTGGATCAATATACTGTAACTTGTGTTAATGCCTTATGCACATTCCACAGAAGAAGAATGTCAGTATTAGGCATTTCATTGATAAAGAAGTAGTCACGGAGACACTGAGCACATTGTTGGTCATAGATTCTTTGATAATTGTCATAATATTGTCAATAATTCACGAGTAAGAATTAAACCTGGATGGATTGTATGTGTAATCTCGCTCTGTTGGGTCTAAGCATCACCAAACATCATATATGTCTTCTGTTTGCATAAGATTAGATAGAGAGAAGGAACTAACCCTCTGACTGGAAGTCTTATCTAAGTGAAGATCTACAACTGAGTTCAGATCGCTACATACTATTATGGATGGGTAAACGGTTCGGCTCGAGCATAAGTTTGGGCCGAACTTTGGTTGTTCGGACGTTCGGCAAACAACTAACATTATGCGGTGTTTATGGCAAATTCGAAAGTTGTACACCAATATATGTTGGCACAATGGCAGCAGTGGGCAAATGGGCGTACCTATATATCCCCTTTAATTGGTGGGGCTAGCGGGCGTGCGCGTGTGCCTGCCACGTACAGCATGACCGTGCCTGCAGGACCGGCGGACTCAGCGTCCGCCGGTCTCCCGGCGATCGTGTCATGGAGCCACAGAACAGGGAAGTGCCTATGTAAACAAGGCATTTCCCCATTCTGCCTTGTGACATGACAGAGATCACTTCTCCCAATGACTGGGAGCAGTGATCTCTGTCATGCGAGTTGTAGCCCAAACCAATCAATGTACACTTATTGCGATTTTTTTTTACCAAAAATATATAGAATACATATTGGCCTAAACTCCCATTGAAGGTTGTTTCTTGAGGTATGCCAGACAATTGTTTCAAATTTATTTTTTGTTCCAGCTAACCGTTAAATAACAATATTGTTTAAAATATTTTTGTTCACATTTCTGGCCCATTGCTATTAAGATAAATTAGTGATTCTCTTTAAATATATTTTAGAGATACTAGATTCTAATAATTCATCCATTTTACTTCCAGTATTCAACATGATGTCCTACCAGGTAATGCTACTGTTCGCTTACAAAGACTTGATTGTTTTTTCTGGGCAAAATCTTGGCAACAAAATATATGGAGTATTAATTGTATATCTCATTCCTGTGATTTGCATACATGAGTTTCTGTCATTGTGTTTTATATTTGGCTTTGAGCTCCTAAAATTTTAAAAGAAATTAATTGGATGTCTGTTTTACATTTTACCTTCTCTTTTTCATCTTAATGAGTTATCTATGGAAAATGCATGTGTGAACGGATGTATAATAACTTCAGGTTATATATTTAAATCCTAAAGTTTTTTTCTTATAAAATGCTGCACACAGCCTCATTTATTTCTTGTGTAGGCAATATAAGTGCCATGGGGCATAGATATCATATGTAACACTTCTACATTTCATAGTTATAATATATGTACA
The DNA here is from genome assembly GCA_028564925.1 of Lithobates sylvaticus. Classification (NCBI taxonomy): domain Eukaryota; kingdom Metazoa; phylum Chordata; class Amphibia; order Anura; family Ranidae; genus Lithobates; species Lithobates sylvaticus. Next base: position 438,553,273 of record CM053027.1, on the reverse strand, counting down.
GTTGTGCCTCTGCAATATATTATTTTTAAAATGTATGCTGACATCTGATTTTAACTCCCTCTGAGGATGTCTAAAATTAAGTTATTTTGATTGAGGACAAGAACTTATTAGCCAACAGCTAAATCAGTAACATCTTACATTTTCCAAGTAAGCAAGCTTATGTAAAATATATAATTTGCAAAGTCTAATTGCTGTCGCCTGGTTGTTATATTAGGAATGCATTGTAGTTAGAATATGTTTACCAAGCGTTGTCCATGCAACTTATCATTGACAAGTTTACTTTGACAAGTTAAGGATATTTTTGATTTGTAAAATAACTGTTTATTACTAAAAAGCATGATTTTTACTATGTACTACAATCTTTTTTTGCCAGTTTTCCATATTATATGAATGCATTTAATAGTTGGGAGAGCACACAATAATGCCTTTGAGGATGAATTGCAAGCCTTCAGTAGGTCCTCCCCTCTTCAGGGTCATATAAAAGCATACAATTTAGTGGCAACTACCATTTACAGAGTATTGCAGAGAAATAATGATGTACAGAAATGTTTCCCAACTCTGGTCCTCAAGTACACCCAACAAATCCTGTTTTCAGGCTTTTCATTATTTTGCACAGGTTATTTGATCAGTTTCACTGCCTTACTAATTACCCCAGCCGTCTCATCTGAGGGAAATCCTGAAAACATGACCTGTTGGAGGTACTTGAGGACTGCAGTTGAGAAACATTGATGTACAGAATGTGGCCCAAAACAGAAGACTATAAAGGAGATTGGACAAAAAAGAAACTGAAGTACAAGGACATTGAGCAGCAGAACTGAAGCAAAGATCTTAGGCTCTATGTGCTTCAGCTGTCAGTATCCAGCACATCCATATTACATACACCTACCTTTTTATTCTTAATGAATTACTAAACCCAATGGCACACACTAGTCTAAAACCAGCTAACTATTTAAACCAGTAGGATCCTGGTCATCTAGAGGTGTCATGGTCCGTGTCACTTCTGTTAGACTTCAAAATATAAAGAAATATACCACAATACAATTAAGGGGGAACTATGACCTTTATAATGTATTTTAGATATACTGTGAAAGAGATCATCTTCATGTAAATAGTTTTCAAAGAGTGTTATTGTATTAAAATCGTATGTCCAATTATAACTTGTACTCATTCATGTAGATGTGGTAGCTCTTTCAATGTTCTTATCTTTTTTCCCAAGAACTATATTCAGGTTTCAGAGATAAGAAACAAACATTTGTGTAGTCTGTCAATTAGGTACATACACCCCTAGTAAAAAGACAAAACTATAAAGCCTAGTACACACAATGAGATTATCCGATGAATGATTGTGAATTCTTTTTGCATGCTAGTCTCCATATCGAAAAAGGAATAGGTTACTAAAGTACGAAAATTCTTTTATGACAGAATACAAATTCGGAAGTGATGTAATGTGTTGTACTGTATTTATATTGTATTTTCGGATGAAAACTGTACTGATTAAATAAAAATCGTACGATCTGGTATCATATGAGAAAAAATTACTTTGAAAGTATTTTTTGTATGATATTCTGATCATGTGCATGAGGCTTTAGTTGAACAATATATATGCCAAAGTGACGTAAGGGTATAACACAATTAATCCTGGGTTCAGACTAGTGCTGTGCGAATTGAAGGCCCTGCGTGACTGCGCAGTGAAACGCCGGCTGTTCTGCGGATTGTACGCGTTTTAGGTGCGAATCAGCTGCAAATTCATTAGTAACCCTTCCTGCCTAATTTAAGTTGCTAATTTTGTGCTGAGCAAGCTTTTTGGCTGATTGGCTGCTTATAAAACCTGGTAGGTCTGTGTACACTTCCTGGTTGTCCAGCAGTCTGTACCTGTGTTTTGTGTGTTTCTTTGCAAGATGTGTGCTGCTCTGCCAATGATAATGCCAACTGTTGTTGCTGCAGAAGCAGCAATCTTGCTGGAAGAAGAAAATAGGAGAAGGATGCGGAGAAGAAGAAGATACTGGTTCATCCCATCATTGCAAATCGTGAAGAGAGAGGCCAGTTCATGATCTTGTATGGGCACCTCTGTGGGCATGAAGAGAAATTTTTCAATTTCACCCGCATGTCAATTAGTAGGTGAGTACTGTTTCTGCCAAACCATACTTAATTTGTAGCCATTGCTGTATAGTGTGTTTTATATTTGCAAGACACAAGTCCATCCAGTCTAACCTATGTGTGATTTTGTCATTTTTAGATTATTGTAACTTATAAGCCTTGCCCCCCCCCCCCCCCCCCAAAATACAAACTGTACATTTTTTCAGCATGCAGCCTCAAGGGCACAAAATGAGCATCAGCTAGCACCCCCTGGTGTAAGCCAGGTCATATTCCATTTTTTGGGGGATATTTTACCCCCCAAATACCTTGGCCCAAAATTGCTAGTGACAAGTTGCTTTGTGGGTGGTGGTGATGCCACGCAGCTTTGTTTAGCATTTTTGGCTCAGACAATTGTTAGTGTTAAATTAAAAGGCCAGTGGCTTCTTCTTTGTTGAAATGAGGACCCATATGCCATTTTTTTATTTAGCCCTAATTATATTGGAACTAAGGATGCCTGCCTTGTTACCATAAATAATGTCCTTAACCACTTACCTTACTCTTTTTTTTACAGTATGCCCAAATGTTTTTCCCACATGTATTTATGAATGTAATTTTTTTTACTCAGTTTTGACGAATTGCTGGGCTTAATCTCCCCTCGCTTGGAGCGTCAGAACACGAGCTTCAGAACAAGTATCCAGCCTGCTGAAAGATTATTGATCACATTAAGGTAATTATCATCACTCATGTCATTTGTTATGCGTTATATTGACCATGTTTTTTGTATTTTTTATGTTTTTTTACCTGGGTATTTTTTAAAATATGACGGCACAAAAAATGTAGGAATAATTATTTATTCACGTATCATAAAATATGATAAAAATGTAAACTTTACCCATGTATAAAACATAAATTAACTCTGCAATAACTTAAAAACAAAAAACTTGCCTGTCAAATCTGGGCTGGGTCATCACTGGCAGTGTGGGGATGCGATTAAAGCTGCCTGTGCACTGCACAACTATGTGCGTGAAAGAGATGGGTCTCTTTTTGAAGATTCCCTGACCCATAACATGGAGGCAGCACATTTCAATATTCCTAGGGGCAGCACTACTGGTACACTTATTAGAGAAGAATTTAAGAATTTTTGTCACCAGCTGGGGAGGTGCCTTGGCAGATGAATTCTATTGACTAAAAATAAATATGTATTTTTTTTCTTGATGTAAATGCATGATAATATAATGCTAAGTGTGCTGTATAAAAAATGTTGTATGTAATTTTGGCAATGAGAAATAAAAGTTTTTTATCTCACATTTGTGGTGTATGTCATATTACTAACCTTAGAAATTCTAAGAATATGCATTCTTTAGGGACTCATCCATCCCTAGATAAAGCTGTTATGTGCACAATGTTTACAGCATGTGGCCTGGTACAGATTTGTGGGTGACCACATGCTGTTTGTTAAAATCTCATAAATAAAATTAATGTACACCATCTAAAAAATACAGGACAGCATATACAGGTAGTAAAAGGTAATAAAAAAACTTACATTTGTCAGCCTGAACTTGGGAAGAGCACCTGTTCCACTCTGGCAATGTCCTGCCATGCACGTTTTTTGACAACTTATATTTAGGATGCCGGGTGTCATAAATCATGGGTTTCTCCCTCACAAGTCTGATCAACTCCTCACAATCCACTTCTTCTTTCGCCTTTGATGATGCTTTTCGTCCTCTTTTGGACATGCTGGTTCCATTCCGGATTTCAAAACACACAGGGGAGGAACAGGGGAAGAAGGGGAGGTGTTGGAATTTCTGTTCAGGACGCAAGCCAGATGCGAATCAGATGCGTGCCCATGGAAGATAATGGGCCTGAATTTGCACCTGATCCGTCCCGCACCACACCAAAGTCGGTGGCGGTTTTTCTGCAATGCGCAGTGCGCATGCACCGGACATGTGTGAACATGCCCCATTGAAAACAATAGGTTTTCAAATGTCCTACGAATTTGCAGTATTTTCCACCGCTGCAAATTCGCAATAGTGTGAACCCAGGCTAACTGTATTCATAGGACTTGCCCCTTGATGGAATCTGTCAGTGTACAGGCTTAAAGGGGTTGTAAAGGTAAATTTTTTCACCTTAATGCATCCTATGCATTAAGGTGAAAAAACATCTTACGATCACTGGCCCCACTCCCCCCCCCCCCCCGTTTTACTTACCTGAGCCCTGGAAAGTCCCATGTCGTGAACGCGCTCTTCCTTTGCTTGGTCTTCTCCACTCTTCTCCGCTCTTCAGGACTTGGGAGCGCGCCCGCAAGGTAACCCCCTTGGGAGAGCGCTTCCCACAGGGGGTTATCAGAAGAGGGGAGGAGCTGAGACAGCCACGGAGGGACCCCAGAAGATGAGGATCGGGGCCACGCTGTGCAAAATGAGCTGCACAGTGGAGGTAATTATGACATGTTTGTTATTTAAAATAAAAAAAAATATTCAAACCTTTAGTGTCACTTTAATACAGTGTACATTAGGGATATTAACCATAACAATATTACTTTATAACAAACAGAAACGCTTTTCTATATTCTTATTCATCAGTTGTTGGACTCCTGTCTTCCAGAAACTGTCATATTATGTCTATTGGCTGCTAAAACTTTGTATGTAGGATCTACCGTAATGTAATTATATATACTGGGCAAACTAGATATTTGTAATATTTTACATTTCTGTCAGTCTAAGATGTTGACTTTCTTGTGCTAGTAATAATATATTGATAGATAGCCAATGTGCAAGGTATTAAGCCGAGTTAACTGTTTCTGTTCTATGAAAAAATTGTAGCCTTAATTACTGTAATCACATTTATATTTACAAGATATGCATCTGTTGTCAGCTTTGACTATAAGGAGTCAAGTGACTTGGTGGAAGCCACCCCCCTTTTCTAGGTTTCTTGTGTTTATTCTGCATCCCTCTGCAACCATATCACTAATTTGCCACACTGAAGCTACATAACACATAAAGCACCTGCAGTAACATCTTCCTAAGCCTATTTGTGGTAGCAATAGTAGTAATCCCAGCAGCGACTTTGCAAAACAGCTAGGAAAAATAAATAGCAGGGGAGAATGGAGACATAGGTATTCACTCTTTTGGTAAGATGCACTGGTGGCACAGGGCATTCCTAATTCATTGTTATGGTGGGTACTAATCCCTCCATGGCTATATTAGAAGGGAGGGCCAAGTCTCTCTACGATAGAATAGGCATATATTACATTTCCCTTTTTTAAACAGGATTCAAGTAAATGTATGCACCTTTGTGGTGGCAAGATCAAGATATTTTATTGCTCTGTTATATATATATCAAGAATCAGAGATTGTGTTATAGGTCTACTTGATCCATATACATTTGGCAGGCTGCTTCTTTAGAGCTATTGTGATTTTGGTTTTAATTAAGAGTTGTCTTCCTATTTTGTTCTGTGAGATCAGCCTGTGTACTGACTCCTAGTACATATGCCTGTCACAAATTTGTGAGCTGGAGCGTTGATATAATGTCATGGATACATTGGATTAATATATTTTGCATTAATATAGATTATATGCTCTTATGAAATTTGACTTATTATCTGTTGCAGATTCTGATTGACATTGACTATGCACAATGCCAGGTGTTAAATATACATTTTTAATTTTCAGGAGGGACTAGTCACATTTTTGTGGCAGCTAATTTAGATTGATTTATTTTAGGTTTCAATTGTGGATGATCATGTGAATATAGAAAATCTATTTAGTCTTATGAATTTTGCAATTTGCTATAAATGATTTGATTTTCATTATATCAACTTTTCATAATCTTTAGACTGCAATATTTATCAGTGAAGATGGAATTGCCAACATCCTGGTAATTTAGTTATTAATTTTGTTAATCATGGTTATATAATTTCACAATTCAAACCATGTCAAGTGTTATAGGTTGATTTATATTAATTAGGGCTTTATAATAAAAATATTTTCAAATGTCCAGTTGTCATTGTCATTTTATATATAACATACAGTATAATACATATTTTATGAAAATTACATTTAATGTATATTGTGATATAAACCTATGATGATGAGTTATCATGAGTAAGCCAACGGACAATAGATTTGTTATTGTGTGCTTCTATATCTGACCAACTGCCTAGTTCCAGCATGTTCTCTGCCAACTTATTTTCTTATTAACTGCTAGAAAATCACAAATCTCAGTTGAAAACAAATTCTGCTCATTTGGATTACTTAGATTAAGCGTACCAGTTATAATTATTATTATTATAGAAATATAAAATTATAGAAATATTAACAGCTAAAAAATCTCCAAAATGAATGTAGCCAACAAATCAATGTAGTTTGTCAAAAGAAAAAAATCTTAAAGGCCAATTTAAAAAGCATCTATTTGTAAAGTAATATTTAAATAGTAAAATACTGTGCATGTAACATATTTTTAGAATGTGTATCAGTTTCCGGCAGAACTCTGGAAAGTTTTGTTAAATACTAAGTTAGTAGTATAATGAAGCATTAATTGAGTGAGCTAAACCTTTAGAGTGGCAACAACTTTTTGAGTAGAATTGAAGCTTTACTTCCTTGTCCTATTTTTTTTTTAAATATATTTTATTAGAGTTTTGAAGTATAAACAACCAGAGTGTTGAAACATCCTAAGATACGGTCACAGCCCTTAAACAAACAATAGAAAAAAAGGTAATAGATTGGTAAACCTATCAGCGTAGAGCAATGTTGCGTCCACTTCTGGAGAAAATTAAAATGCTGGGGGTGACCTATTGGTGGGGCTATCCTATTGCTTTATTTATAAGGAAAAATGCCCCGACATTTATTCTGAGACATCCAACAGAGTTACCAGACTTGTTTTCTTTTATGGAGATGGAGGCATTTACAATTGAGAACTGGCTACAACCAATAATGGGCCCCTCAAGAAATAGAGACCTCATCAGAGGGGGAGATTAAATACCCCATGTGAAGATGAAACAGCAACGGAAAAGACACTAATGTCCTAAATAGGAAGACTGAGGGGGTCCCTGTTCCCTGCTATTCTGCCTCTTTTCTCCCCCTCTTAGGAAGACACAACCTGCTTTATCTGCCTTAACTGACTGATTGGTATTATGTTGCCCCCCTATCTCCTTTTCCCTTTTTTTTTATTTTTTTTTCAAGGGGTCTTCCTTAAAAAAAAATATATATATTTATTTTTACCTTTTTTTTAGAAAAGAAAGAAGGGGGACATGGCCTATATAATAAAACTTTACTTAAAAGTACTAGGTAAACATGGAGGACACAGACTTTAGATGTACCTCTCGTCTCTCCTCTTGCGATAGACATCTCAGGGGGGCTTACTTAACCTTCCCCTCTTTGCCTTTATTTTTTTTTATTTTTTTTTATTTTTTTTAGGGGGGTAGGAGGATATGTTTGGATGTGTGAAAATTGTTTTCTCTGGGTCTGATGTTTTTGGAGCATATTGTTGTGGTTGTTTATAGGTCCTGAAATGTATAGAGATATAGAAGTGTCTGTTTAGATTGATTTATATGGGAAGCATTATATAGTTTTGCATCGTATTATTTGTATTTTTTTATCTATTTATTATTTTTTCTCACATACGGGTTATATAAAGCGAACTGGCACCTATAAAGAAACACTATAGGAGGGGGGTGGGGGGAGATAGGAATGTGCCCTCCCTCTTATCCTTCTCCCTTGTTATATATATTTATTGATTTATATGGGAAGCATTATATAGTTTTGCATCGTATTATTTGTATTTTTTTATCTATTTATAATTTTTTCTCACATACAGGTTATATAAAGCGAACTGGCACCTATAAAGAAACACTATAGGAGGGGGGTGGGGGGAGATAGGAATGTGCCCTCCCTCTTATCCTTCTCCCTTGTTATATATATTTATTTTTACCTTTTTTTTAGAAAAGAAAGAAGGGGGACATGGCGTATATAATAAAACATTACTTAAAAGTACTAGGTAAACATGGAGGACACAGACTATAAGAAACACTATAGGAGGGGGGTGGGGGGAGATAGGAATGTGCCCTCCCTCTTATCCTTCTCCCTTGTTACACGTAATGGTACCATTAAAATGGACACATGGTTTTTTAACTTTTTTTTTTTCAGGGGGAATAGTTTGCACCTCTTGGGGGTCAGCACAGAGATAGGTGTTGACTCACAGGCTGATATACTGTTTTTTACTTTCTTTTTTTATTATCCACTGGTGCCATTAATTGGATGTATGGCACCCATAGAGAAAATCACATGGGATAAGGGGAAGGGAAGGGTGATCTTTTTATTTATCTATTAATTTTTTTTTTTTTAAAAGGGGAACTCACCAGGGGAAGAAGGGATCTGGAGGGGAAATGCGAGGGAGAGACAATAAATTAGACCCCTTAGAATTGAACTCTAGAAATAATAATTAAAAGGATATGAACCTCGGGGCTCCCTTTTATAGAGAAAATATAAGAACTATTTGCTTTATTTGCTCACTAACAAATTAGATATAAGAGGATTAGATGGTTAATCAAATATGCGTAGTCGGCACTTATATGCATAATAATATAGTATTTCTAATTTTTTTCTTTTTTATCTCTGAAGGGATATACTGTATAGATAGGGGAACATGTAACAGGGTGATTTATGGTGTTGGGGGGTGGTGGGAGGGACAAGGAGGGAGGGAATGGAGGAAAGGGAAGAGGGATAGGGAAAGTGAGTAGATCTTGCTTTCTCCCTTGGAGGAAGGTTTTTTTTCCCCCATCCCCTATATATTTTTTCTTTTTTGGGGGAGGGAGTATATTACACCTCTGGGGGCAATACACAGATAGGTGTTGATTCACAGGGTGATATACTGTTTTTTTTTTTTCATGTATTGGTGCCATTAATTGGATGCATGGCACCCATAGAGAAAATCACATGGGATTAGGGGAAGGGGGAGGGTGGATTTTTTATTTTTTTTTCCCTTTAATATTCTTTACTACTAATGTTGTTTTTTACATAAAGGCATGACCTGTGTTGGAGCAGATAGCAAAAATAGAGAAGCACCTCGGAGGGGAAACCATGAGTAGTATGCCGCTGAATAGATAGAAGTAGAGAGTAAGAAGGATGTAGCATAGATTAAGTGGAAGGGGAAAAGGGAGGGGAAAATACGTTTTTAGGGATCTGGGGCAGAGAGGAGGAAAAAAGAGAGAGAGGGGAGGGAAGGAAAAGAGAGATAAATTGGTAGAAAAGATAGCTGGGCATGCTGGGATATATAAGGTTTTTTTTTTTGTTTTGAACAAGGCCTGGCCGGGAGGAAGGGGTCAGGAGCAGAGCTACTCGGCCATTCTAGTCAGGGTAGAGGTTCAAAGTTGGGTGCCTCTCTTAGGGGGATCTGTAAAGGGAGGGGGGTAATTGGTTTGTTGAGGGTAGGAAGGGTTTCTTCCTTTTTTTTTTTTTTTGTTTTTTTTTTTTCCCTCTGCCCCTTCTACCTTCTCTCTCTCCTCCCTCCTGCCTAAGATGGAGGGGGTAAGGGTAACCTCCATAAATGCGAAGGAGATTGAATGTCCCGGAAAAACGGAAGATGCTTCACGATTTAAAGCGTTACTGTACAGATGTAGCATTTGTGCAAGAAACACATTTTAAGACGGGCGGACTCCCATTTTTACAGAATAGGTTTTTCCCTAGTGCATACCATGCACATAATCAGGAAGCAAAATCTAAAGGAGTGTCCATACTGATATCCAATCGGATACCCTGGTGCCTTACGGATAAACGAGTGGACGTAAATGGACATTTCCTATTTCTTAAAGGCTGTATTGGAGAAGTGAAAGTGATACTGGCTACGGTATACTCACCAAATACGCATCAAGATGCATTTATAAACAAAATTTTGACTAAATTAGTAGATTTCACAGAAGGTAAATTGATCCTTGGAGGGGATCTCAATATATCCTTAGATCCCAGGGTAGACACCTCATCGGGACTCTCATCTATCCCTGGTGGGGTTAGGAAGGGTATCCTTAAGAAAATGCGAGAGATGCAGCTGGTAGATGTATGGCGGATTTTACATGCAGGAGAGAAAGATTACACTTTCTTCTCTAATCCTCACCAGCTGTACTCCCGTATTGAATTATTCTTGGTACCACATTATTTATTAACATCAGTCCTAGATGTGACTATAGGAAATATAACATGGTCAGACCTTTCCCCCAGTTACGTTGCATATCTCCCTGTCTGGTGAGGCTTACCCCCCTGGACATCGTTAGCGCTTAAATGAAAGCCTCCTGCAGAACCCGTAAGTCCGGGAGGATGTATTGAAGGAAATGATAGATTACTTTCGGACGAACGACATCCCGGGGAGCGACCCGGGCATGATATGGGAGGCACATAAGGCAGTAATGCGGGGGGTTCTGATAAAACACGGCTCCCGACTGAAAAAGGAGCGAGAAAGACAGATAATAAAACTATCAGAAGAAATACAGGCCCTGGAACTTCCGCATAAAAAAGAACAGATACCATTATTAGGGAGGGATTTAGCGAATCTGAGGAGACAGATGACAGATCTTCTCCGGTACAAAGCTAAAGCGGCAATACAGTCGGGAAGGAAAGTAATGTACGAGTTAGGAGATAAATGTAGTAAAGTATTGGCAGGGAAGCTTAAAGAAAAGGAGAGGACACCCTATGTACCCCATATAAAGGGAAGGAAAGGACAGTTAATTTCATTACCAAATGGCATAGCTCAGAGGTTTAAAGAATACTATGCTTCTTTATACAATTTTACACCACAACGCGTGTCTCTGGCCGCAATGAAAGACTATCTCTCCTCGGCGGGTCTCCCTAGGTTACCCTCCCCAGTACGTAACAGTTTGGAAGCCCCAATAACTATTGAGGAATTAAATACGGCGATAAAATCTGTTAAATATGGGAAGGCACCAGGACCTGATGGATTTACGATACAATATTATAAGAACTTTTTACCTCTGTTGGGTACATATATGATTAACCTCCCTGGCGGTATTCCCGAGTCTGGCTCGGGGCAGGAACTTCAGTACCATAAGCGGTAACCCCGAGCCAGACTTGGGCTTGCGTTGCAGGATACAGGGGGGGTTTACTTACCTTATCCCCTGGATCCTGCGATGTCTCCCCGTTGTGTGTGTGAGCCGTCTGCTCGCTTGATTCACACAGTGCCGAGTGCCGCTGATCTTCGTTCCCTGCGACGTTCCGACGCACGGGAGCGGAGATCGGCGCCAAATTCAAAAAAGTTTAAAAATACAGTACACATACAGTACTGTAATCTTACAGATTACAGTACTGTATACAAAAAATACACATCCCCTTTGTCCCTAGTGGTCTGTCCAGTGCCCTGCATGTAGTTTTATATAATAAAAATATTTTTTTCTGCCTGGAAACTGGAGATTGTCCATAGCAACCAAAAAGTAGACCAGCTAGAAAACACCGATAATAAATTAGAATCACAATTTATCATCAAACACTAAATTTTTGGTTCAATATTTTTTTATTGAAGTTTACAAGTTAACATGAGAAAGGGTAGGTCAAGTCAAATACAAATGTAGATAATAAAAGTAAAAAAAGAAAAGTAAGAGCATAACATTTATACACAGGGATACGGTGTGTGTAGTACATATGTCACAACGTTCTCTTATTCAAAAAGCTTCAGTGTCACATCAGGTATTTTTATGAATATCTGTCCATAGTTTCCATTGGTTATCAAAAGCTTTACATGTTGCAGAGTTAAGGGCTAGAAGGCGCTCAAAAGTATGGTTTCTATTAACTATTGCAATTGCTTCAGAAGTGTTAATGGCTAGGGTACTTTTCCAGTTGCGTAATATAAGGTTACGTGTTGCCAATAATATATGAGTGATTATTGCCCTGCAGTCATGCGGGAATTTTTCCACACCAATATTGAGGATCGCTAAGGCTGGGTTTGGTTTTGTAATAACTCCTGTGGTTGAGGAAATTAGTCTAAAGATGTCATTCCACAGGCCAGTCAAGCTTGGGCATTCCCATAATGTATGCATTAAGTTACCAGTTTGTCCACATAGTCTCCAACATAGAGCAGAGGTATTGGGAGAGAATTTGGCTAGTCTATATGGTGTGTAGTACCACCTATTGGTAATTTTAAGTGTCATCTCCCAATGATTATTGCAATGTGAGTATTTTTGAATTGTTACAAAAGCCTGTTGCCATTGTTCATCCGTGAATACAGTGTTCATCTCCATTTCCCATTTCTTAATGGCCGTAGTTTTTTCAAAGGTACGCTTGTTATGAAGCAGATTATAAAAAATGGATATACCTTTCTTGGAGTTAGGCGTTTTCATGTAGAAATTCCAAGCAGCAGATGGTACGACATGTCTGGGTAACGGGCGCTTCTTTAAGAAATGGGAAATGCGTAAGCACGAGAATAACAGATTATCATGTAGCTGATAGGTGGATATAAGTTGTGCTGCGGATTTGGGGATTTTGTCTATGAATAGATCATCTAAATGTGTTATACCTTGTTTCATAAAACTGGTAATGGATAACATGGGGATTTTAGTCTGTAATATTGCTATAGGTAGTTTGTACTCAATGTCATGTGTATCTGCGTCACTTTTATGTATGAGAAGTCTCCAGGCTTGTAGAGAAGTTTGGACTGTTGGAGGCATTGTACTGGTGTCCCATGGGTCCCATTTATCGCTTAAGAGGAATGTGATTGGATCATTTATAGGCATCATAGAGCGTTCAATTTCTACCCATAGAGGACTGTCATGGTCATGGAACCAATGTTTGAGCTGATCTAGTCTAATGGCCCATAGGTAATCGTGTAGGTCTGCTAGGCCAGCCCCTCCTGTTTTCTTGTGGAAAGTGAGATTTTTGCGTGGACATCTAGCCCTCTTACCTCCCCAAGTAAATTTCCAGAAAATATTGGTCAAGGGTCGAATGAAGGAGGACGGTATGTTAATAGGTATGGAGCGAAACACATATAAGATTTGTGGAAGGATAGACATCTTAAATGCCGCTATTCTACCTAGCCAGGATATTTCAGTCTTGGAGATTTGACTGAGCTGTTGTTCTACTTTGGCTATAAGTGGCTTGATGTTGGTTTCCGTTAGGGACGAGATTTTGTTAGTTAAGGTTATTCCTAAATACGGGATACCGTTAGTTGGCCAGGAGTAAGGTAGAGAGGCTTGTAGTGTATTTTTTAGATTCTGGGAGATTCCAAGATTTAATATCATGGATTTGGTGAAGTTGACCTTGTAATACGAAATATCACCAAAGTCTTGTAGGACTTTATGTGCCTGAGGTAGAGAGGTGCGCGGGTTAGATAATAACAGTATGAAATCATCCGCAAATAGATTGATGACATGTTTGGTGGAGTTAAACATGAAGCCTGTGATAAGAGGGTCAGATCTTATTGATTCAGCCAATGGTTCAATCATAAGATTGAAGATTGTAGGGGAGAGAGGACACCCTTGCCGGGTGCCATTGGAAATTTCAAACGTTTTTGAGAGGAACCCGGATGTGTGAACCTGAGCTGAGGGTTTTGAGTACAATGCCAGTATAGCATTCAGGATATGTCCTGTGAAACCAAATTTGGATAGCACCATTTGCAAAACCCATCTGGTCGCGCTTGATGAGAAATGGGATGATATCTGATAGGCGTTTTGCCAATAATTTTGCGTATATTTTGACGTCCGAATTGAGGAGTGAGATCGGCCTAAAGTTAGCTGGAGTGGTAGGTTCTTTCCCTGGCTTGGGTAACGTAACAATGTGTGCTCTCAGCATCTCTTGAGGAAAGGTAGAGGTGTCAGTAGCTCGGGTGAAGACTGATTGCAGGTGTGGGGCTAAAGTTTGCTTGAAAGTTTTGTAGTATTCATTGACAAAGCCGTCGGGACCCGGTGATTAGCCATTTGGTAGTGTGTTAGTTATCTGTTCTATTTCTAGTGTCGAGAAGGGAGCATTCAAGTCTTTAAGGTGGTCTTCTGTCAGTGATGGTAAATTGATACCCTTTAAGAATGTTTGTATCTTAGAGACGTCTGGTTGTGTAGTAGATACGTCCTGATTCAAATTATAGAGCGTGCTGTAGTAGTCTGCAAACTGATTGGCTATGTCTTGTGGGTTAGTAATTTTATGGAGTTGGGTGGGATGTCGTAGAAAGGCTATTCTATTTCTAATGCGTGCTGTTTTAATTCTATTGGCTAAATATTTTCCTGCTCTGTTTGCGTTGGCGTATGAGTTTAATTGTAGTTTCCTGAGATGTCTGTCATATTGTTGTGCTAAATGTTCTCTCAGGGATTCTCTGAGTTTAGTCAGGGCGTTTTATAGGGTCGTGGATGGAGAGCTTTTGTTCAGTGTTTCTGTTGTGTGTATGTCTGACAGTAAGGATTTAAGTTTCGTGGCGTATCGTCTTTTTTCCCGAGCACCTAGTTGTATTAGTATGCCTCTTATGTAGGCCTTGTGTGAGTTCCAAAGTGTGAATGGGTCTATTGTCGGTGTGGCATTGTCGTGGAAGAAGTCGCAGAGATGTTGAGAGATCACAGAGTTCGTGTGGGGTTCATGTAGTAGTCTGGTGTTGCAACGCCAGATGGGGGGTGAGGAGGTGGCACCCTGTTCCTTAAAGGACATTGAGATAGCAGCGTGGTCAGACCACGTAATGTCATGTATTTTTGTATCAGTAACACGTTGTAGAAGCATTTGGTCCACAAGGAACATGTCAATCCGCGAGTATGATTTGTGCCTGGAGGAGTAAAAGGTGTAGTCCCTTTCGTTGCCGTGGAGACACCTCCAGGCGTCAAACAGTTCCTGAGTATGCAGCAGGTGTTGTAGAGTTGAGTGCTTTTTAGGTTTGACTGTAGTTGTGTCCAGTAAAGGATCCACTATGAGGTTAAGGTCACCTCCGATTATAAGGTTACCGTACAGCATAGACTGCACTTTTCTCAGTACTTTACGTAAAAAACGTATTTGGTGGCAGTTTGGTGTATACACCGCTGCAATTGTG
The DNA here is from genome assembly GCA_028564925.1 of Lithobates sylvaticus. NCBI lineage: Eukaryota > Metazoa > Chordata > Amphibia > Anura > Ranidae > Lithobates > Lithobates sylvaticus. The sequence continues at coordinate 438,538,204 of CM053027.1, read as the reverse complement.
TATGGTTTGGAGTTAATATCTCCCGTAACAATGAGGAATCTACCTCCTTCATCCATGTATGAATCCTTAATTTGGAATGAAAGTGAGTCTTTCAAGGCAAGCATCACTCCACCTTTTTTGCTGTTCGGAGTGCAGGCTAAAAAGATGTGAGGAAACGACCTGTGCGCACAGTATGGCGATTTGTCTATTTGGAAGTGGGTCTCCTGAACATAGAGTATGTCAGCTTTTTGCTCAATCGCTTCCTTCCAAAGTGAAAATCTTTTTGCCGGATGGTTTAGGCCCCGGGCATTGATAGATAAACAGTTAATAGCCATTTGTGTTATGGAGAGATGTGAAGGCTGGCTGTGTGGAGCGAGTACTCACTGCGGTCCTGTTAGTGTTGTTGGAGTCTTCCGGCATGTGGCAAGGAGGGTTTGGAAACTTGGTATTCCTGACATACAAGGAATTCAGACGGTCATAGTACCTGTGTACAAAAAGAACAAAAAAGACAAAACGAACACATTGAGAACTGCTGTTCAATAAGAAAAGACCTTAGAACTGGTCTGCGTGCAGACATATCTGCTTAACTGAGTAAGGCGATCGGAGACTAAGTATTAGGCTCCTATTCCGGAGAAAAATAAGATGTTGTAGGTGTGGACTATTTAAGAGCTTGCACCGGTGTGTTTTTTGTTGGATCGCTTGTGGGACACTACTTGCCATTCAGTGTGCACCATTTGAGGTTGAGACTGAGGCGAAGAGATGGGTTGTAGTGTTTGGTCAGGCAGGATCCCCCACTGTCGCAGGGTGGCTATTCCCTCCTCCAGAGTGGTGATGGTCTTTGTGGCACCGTTGTGTGTTATGGACAACGTAGCTGGGTACTTCCACTTGTGCAGGATCTTGTGATTCCTTAGGGCTTTGGTGATCGTTGCTAAGTTGCGGCGTCTTTGCAGGGTGTGTCTGGAAAGGTCTGGGAGCAAGAGGATATCTGCGTATTGTGCCGGGTTAGAATCAGGTTTGCGGGCCGCCTGGAGGATACGTTCCTTCACGTGGTAAAAGTGGACTCTCAGTAGTATGTCCCTCGGGGTACCTTCTGGTAAGAAGGCGGGCTTCGGGATCCTGTGGATTCTATCTATCAGTAGGTCCTGTGCAGTTAACTCAGGGACCAGGGTCGAGAACAATGCGTGGGCATATTGCAGGAGATGCGTGGATGGGACCGATTCAGGGACCCCCCTCAGCTTGATATTGTTCCTCCTGCTTCTGTCCTCGAGGTCAGCAACCTTATCTTTCAACCAAGCAATGTCCTCCCCCTGAGCAGTATAGGCATCTACCATGGTGTTGTATGTGGAGGCATAAGTGTCCATTTGGGTTTCCATGTGATCTACTCTCACCCCCAGGGCCTGCACTTCTGTGTGGCATTGGTTTATTCCTGTCACCATGTCAGCTTGTAAGGAAGATCTCAGTGACAGCAGCATTTCTTTGAGCATGGTATCAGAAATAGGCCTGTCTGCAGTAGGGAAGTCAGCTATAGGGTCAGTCAGTGTATTAGCCTGTGAGGTGCTGTAGGCTTGCGGCCTGCTTACCTCCATATCTGCTGACTCGTGTGGCCTATGGGGAGATGACATCCTCGGTTTTGACTTGGCCGGGCTTCTTGTAGAGGGGCTTGAGGTGCCAGATGAGGTTCCGCTGTTCATTTGTGCCTGTGACGGCTAAGTCACAGCTCCGGCGTGTTTGGTAGAGCGGATCCCTGCTTCTCCTCCCGGCCGTTGTGAGGGAAGACATCCGCCGCCATTTTGTTGAGGCCCGCGGGATTTCTGAGAGAAGAAATCCGGCATCCTGGCGGGTTGCGGCGGGGCCTTTCAACGCTTCGTCATTCCCCTGCTGTCTGGCGGTTATTGGGGTGTGTTGGTGCCTTCGTTTGTGAGCGGTGCGCTCCGATGTGGTTCGATTTCTCCGGCGGCTGAGCGGAGCTTCCAAGTCAGACGTCCATCTTGGAGCTCGGTCGCCACGCCCCCTTATCAAACACTAAATTTAATGACAGCGACTATTCTGCAACTGAGCAAATTTCAGTGTTTTTGATTTGATTACATTATTGAATAATTTTTATATATATTTTTATTTTATTATAATTTATGATTTTGTGTTTCAAACTTTATCATACCCGGGATGTCTACTAGACTCTGGTTTGGACAGATTTATGTGAGTTATTCATAAGAATTGCATGCCTACAATATAAAAACGCCAAATTTCCATGCAAAATAATTGTACCGCTTTCAGCACAAAATTCCAGACAGAATCATACTGCCAGGGAGGTTAAGGTATTTAATGCATTTGGCCAAACTGCCGCACCCCCTCCGGATACACTTATGGCGCATATATATCGGTAATCCCGAAGGAGGGGAAAGATCCGTCGGAGTGCAGAAGTTATCGGCCAATCTCATTATTGAACGAGGACCTAAAACTTTTTACTAAAATAATAGCCTCCCGTCTTCAACCGCAACTACATCAGCTGGTGCATTTGGACCAAGTAGGGTTTATTCCCTCACGTGAAGCGAGGGATAACTCTATTAAAGTACTCAACCTGATATATTATGCTAATAAAACAAAAACTCCCGGTGTTTTCTTGAGTACGGACGCGGAAAAAGCGTTCGACCGAGTTAATTGGCAGTTCATGTTTGAGGTACTGAGATACATGGGTGTGGGGGAACATATGCAACGGTGGATTTTCGGAGTATATTCGTCCCCACGGGCCCTGATTAAGGTAAATGGGGTATTTTCATACCCGATAAAGATCTTGAATGGAACACGCCAGGGATGTCCTCTTTCTCCCTTGTTGTTTGCTCTCTCATTAGAGCCATTATTGAACACAATCCGTCAAAATCCTGATATTAAGGGCCTTCAAATAGGAGAGTGTGAATATAAAATCTCTGCTTACGCAGATGATATGCTGTTTTCTGTGTCTAGCCCACACATTTCACTACCAAATCTCATGGAGGAAATTGAAAGATATGGAGAGCTATCAAATTTAAAAATAAACAATGCAAAATCAGAGGCTATGGGGATTGCGCTGCCTTCAATGACACAGCAATCTATACAACCCAATTTTCATTATAAATGGGTGACTACAACGTTAAAATATCTGGGTACAAATATACCACCAAGGCTGGATAAGACCTTTATAGCAAATTTTCCATCACTATATGAGGAAGTTCGCTCTTTATTAGATAAATGGCGACAAGTGTTTCATTCGTGGTTTGGCCGATGAAATATTATTAAAATGAATATTATGCCAAAATTTTTGTATCTATTTCAGGCCCTACCTATAGACATCCCAAAAGCTTTCTTTCATAAAGTAGATACTCTGTTTACTAAGTTTAGTTGGGCAAATAAACGACCAAGGATTAGCAAAAACCTTATGAAAATCCCTAAAGGCCTAGGGGGTTTAGCAGTTCCAGATATATTTAAATATTATCAGGCAGTACACATGGGCAGAGAGATCGAATGGTGCCGACACACAGAACATAAACTCTGGACAGAAGTGGAACAAAAGTTTAGCCCAGTGCCTCTTCGAAGAGCAATGTGGTGTTATGAAACGCTACCGGAATCTCTTAAAACACATATTGGCCCAACATTGCGAGTAGGCTTTAAGATCTGTCAAAATCCTAAATACTCGTCAATAAAGTCGCCACTACTCCCGATATTGGGAAACCCTAGCTTCAGGCCAGAACGGCCACTCTCACACACCAGCGGGGGCATGCAGCGTGGCGATCGTGGCCATGCCATGTTGCTAGGACACGGCGCAACCCAGATCTCGGTAAAGAGTCATGTCTGTGGCTATTTAACCATGTGATCGGCTGTGTCCAATCACAGCCGGTCACATGTAAACAAGGAAGTGCCGGTAATCGCCTCTCCTCACCTCACACTGACAGAGTGCATCACACTGATCAGTGGCATCTCCACGCAGGGGACATTTAGAAATGTAATCAGGACACTGATCATCAGTACCCTTTTTACAATATTGAAATATAGTGTCACAAATCAGTGCCCACCAATGCAAGCTATCAGTGCCCACCAGTGGCAGCAATCAGTGCCCACAAGTGCCACCAATCAGTGCCCATTAGAGATGCCAGTCAGTACTGGCAATCAGTGCTACCTATCAGTGCTGCCCATCAATGCCCATCACTGCTGTCAATGCCCATCAGTGCCCATCAGTACCGCCTATACGTGCTGCCTATCAGTGCCCACCAGTGCCGCCTATTAGTACCCATCAGTGCCACCCATAAGTGCTCATCAGTGCCACCTATCAGTGCCCTTAAGTGCAGCATATTAGTGCCTCCTCATCAGTGCCACCTAATAAGTGCCCATAAGTGCCACCTCATCAGTGCCCATAAGTGCCAGCTCATCAATGCCCACCAGTTCAGCCTATTAGTGCCCATCAGTGCTTCCTCATCAGCGCACATCAGTGAAGGCGAAAAATTACTTAGTTACAAAATTTACTGACAGAAAAAAAGAAAAACATTTTTTTTACAAAATTTTTGGTCTTTTTTTTGTAAAAAATAAAAAATCCAGCAGTGATTAAATACCACCAAAAGAATGCTCTATTTGTGTGAAGAAAATTATAAAAAAATAGTTTGGGTACAGTGTAGCACGACCACGCAATTGTCGTTCAAAGTGCGACAGCGCTGAAAGCTGAAAAATTGCTTGGGCAGGAAGGGGGTGTAAGTGCCCTGTAGTCAAGTGGTTAAGATAACCTAGTGTCTTCCTATGATCTGTTTAACCTAATAATGTTGGATGGAGACGTTAGTGATAAATGGACATGAAACTTCTAACATAGAGCCCTTCTTTTTATCTTCCAAAATGGTCTTTCTCTATAACGCTTGTTGAATGACTCTGTTCAATTAATCTTCCTGATACCCTTTCTTGAAAAAATATGTTTTTTTTTAAATCTGTGCTTGTGAATAATAATTCTTCAAATCATTACAATTTTTGTGCATACGCATAAACTGTCCCTTGGATACATTTTTCAGCCAAGTCGAATGATGACAACAATTCTGAGGAATATAACTATTCCTATGTGCATTTTAAAGTATGACTTGGTGTGTATAGAATTATTTCTAATAGACAAATTCAAGTCCAAAAAGCTAAGTTTGTTTCTACTGCGCTAAAAAGGACAGTTTAATGTTAGAGTTGTTTATGTTCAAAAAATGCATAACGTTTTGTAAATCACCATTCTAAATATAAGTACAATATCATCTATGTACATTTGTACTCCCCTCTCTTCTCCTGTGTGTTATGTGACATAGGAATGATAGTGTCTGGATAAAGTGGACCTTGAGAGGAAAGGAAGTCATCCTCTTCCTCCTGCTGCTCTACCTCCAGTGCCCTGTCCATAATGCCACTCAGAGTCTGCTTCAGCAGGAACTCAACAGGGATTGTGTCACTGATGCATGCACTGTCACGGCTCACCATTCTTGTGACCTCCTCAAATGGTGACAATACAGTGCATGCATCCTTAATGATCAGCCATTTCCGTGGGGAAAAAAAGCTGAGATGGCGTGAGCCTGTCATTGTGCCATACCAACGGCCCTCTGCTGCATGTATAGCTGCTGCAGCATTCCCAAGATTAAGTTCCACCTTGTGGGCATGTCACAAATCAGGCGATTTACGGGCAGGTGGAATCCCTACTGAATTTCAGCCAACCGAGCACTGGCTGTGTATGACCGCCTGAAATGGCTACAGACTCTTCTGGCCTGCTTAGGCATGGCACATGTGTCAACTTTCTCTGTCTAAGGGCAGACAGGAGGTTTGAGCCATTATGGGACACCACCATTCCTGGCTCCAAGTGGCGTAGTGTGAACCACCTCTGGGCCTGTCCATGCAGAGCTGCAAAAATCTCTGCTCTGGTGTGGTTCCTGTCCCCTAAACACACTAACTGAAGCACTGCATGGCGCCTTTAAGCCTCACTCTGGGAATAGCCCTTTGAGGAGGAGGAGGAGGAGGGGTAGAGCTCACAGGTCTGGCATTATCACCTCCAGCTGTATGGAGACATGGGGGCAGAACAAGCTGCAGCACCGAGCCCTGTCCTGCATACTTTCGAGTTGCAAGCAATGTTACCCAGTGTGCTGTGAACAAAATATATTGTCCCTGCCCATGCTTGCTGGACCATGTGTCAGCAGTAAGGTGGATTTTACGGCTGACTGCCTTGCCCAATGATGCCAGAACATTCCCTTCCATGTAAAGGTAGATAGACATCGCAGGGGAAGACTGAAGTGGGTAAGGAGGAGGAGGAGGGACAGATTTGTTACCCTTTTGTGTGGCTTTTAGGTGCTCTAGAGTGGTTGGACGTTAAATGCCTTATTAAGCATGTGGTACCCAAATGGTTGGTGTTTTTGCCACGTTTAATGTGCTTGGGACACAGTTTGCAGATAGCAACAATGCGATCTGCTGCAGATGTGCAGATGTGCTGAAAAAGGCCCAGACAGCTGAGCTTTGGGGAGTGGGCCGGAGATAACAGCTGCATAATGTAATGGAATAGGGTGGCTGCTCTCTACTCTTTCTTGATATCGGCCTCCTTGGGGTTGTGCCGCCTCACTTTAGGTTCCTCCTCTGCTCTATCTGACACCCAAGTGGCATCAGTGACCTCATCATCATCATCATCTCCATCTCCTCCATCTTCATCATTACCACTGGAGACAACTTGGCACTACGCTGCGGCTTGGGGAACATGAATGCCAATTTGTCTACCAGTGTTCCTCCTTCTCTCTAGACTCATGTTTCTGTCATCCTCAACCTCAGAACCAACATCTGAATCCAGTAATGGCTGGGCATCATCAAGGCGCAAGCGGCTGACCCTGTGATCAAATAACTCAGCTGACCCCTCAATGGCTAATGTTGGGGCAATGGCAGGAATAGATGTGGACAAGGAGGCAGGTTTTTCCACTCTGGCAACTGCAGGGGAGTGCACACTTGTCTCTGCTTGTGTGACAGAGGATGAGGAGGATGAGGAAGGTTTAGTAAGCCAGTCCACCACCTCCTCTGTATGCTGTGGCTGGATAGCATGGGCAAACTCACTGAACAGAGGAAATGATGCCCTGCCTGAGGACTGACCACCACGTTCCACCTTTGCCTGTGGACACATTTGTTGCTGGCCCCCTTACAGTGCCAAGGGAACGTCTGCCTCTCCTTGTTGTCCTCCCAGACATTATTGGGAGGGAGGGGGCAGTGCTTATAAGCAAATGTAAAGAAGAAGTTGAAATCTGTACATAGATGCACTTTAATCAATGTAAAGAGGTGTTTGGTGCACTTTAATTTGAGTACTCACACTACACAGACACACTCCACGGATACACTATAATATACTGCAATATAATGCGGCAAACGTACAGTGATGCACAGAACTATATGGCGTTAAAATGGCAGTAACGAACATAAAACTATATGGCATTAAACTGGCAGTAACGCACACAGAACTATATTGTGTTAAACTGGCAGTAACCCATAAAAAAGGATATGGCGTTAAACTGGCAGTAACGCACACAAAACAATATGGCACTAAACTGGCAGCAACACACACACAGAAGTAAATGGCGTTAAACTGGCAGTAACGTGCGCAAAACTATATGGTGTTAAACTGGCAGTAATGCAATAAAATAGACGGTGTTCAACCGTCACTACACTGACGCTATCTGAACTGTGTACATCACTCCCGGGCTTCATACACAGTGCGAGCGGCCACTGTATACTGGCCCCTTGTGCTTACAGTTTGGTTCCCCCTTCATCAGACCCCTGGCCTTATGGTCCTGGATGGGCCCCTCACCAGCGGTGCTCCTGTGTTCTTTGTCCAACAGCTTTTTGCTGGGTTTCCCTAAGCCCCTGTGTCATCCATGTGGCTCCAGCCTCCAGGTACTGTCAGTCTTTTAATCCAAGTCTCTGCATGACCATCAATTGACTGCGGTATGCCTTGGTGAACATTTTATTATTTTTTTTAACAATAATAAAAAGTTTTTACTTTGCCTCTGAGGGTCCTATTTATGTCTGTGAATGTAAAGAATAGCATACATAATAAGGTGGTATGGAAAAAGGAAAGTACAGTGAGGTGTACAGAATTAGCCTGTGTAATTAGGAAATGTACAACAGTGCAGACTACAGAATGTGACAGTGTGAAAAAGGGGAAATGCAGCACAACGTACATGTCAAAGCTGAGTAGAATAGAGTTGCAAATGTGTTTTGTGGTATGGTTTTATAAATATACAGGAGGGAATTCAATAAACAAGCTACAACACTCTTATGCCCCGTACACACAGTCGGAAATTCCGACGGAAAATGTCAGATCGGACAATGTTGTCGGAAAATCCGACCGTGTGGGGGCTCCATCGGACTTTTTCCGTCGGAATTTCCAACGTAAAAAATTTGAGATCCTGCTCTCAAATTTTCCGACAACAAAATCCGATCTGACTTTTTCCGATCTTGTGTAGGGAATTCCGATGGAGAAAGTGCCACGCATACTCAGATCAAATTACGAGACCAAAGCTATTGGCTACTAGCCTCTACGTAGTTCCGTCGTACGCAACGAACGTCACCACGTTCGGAATGATCGGATTTTCCGACAACTTTGTCCGACCGTGTGAATGCAAAACCAGTGTCGGAAAAAATCAGACGGATTTTGTGGTCGGAATTTCCGACCGTGTGTATGGGGCATTACACATAATGCATCATCATTTGATCTCTTAAAGACCAATAGTTTTGATGGGTCATTGCTGCTTAGCAGCTTTTGGAAACAATGAAATGCTCTGAATGGCTATATTTATAGATATTCCATATCCAAGCTGTGCTCCTACTGCTAGTGAATAAAACACAAGGTGCTGTAATTTCATGTAGGTAATAACTTGAAAATATAAATTCCACAGTAAAGAAATCATTATCTTTTTTATTTTTTTTTTTACTAAAAAGTTCAAGTGGTATTGGATAAAGTACAAAGCAGAAAAACCCTTTTAAGCTCTACTACAGTAATACGCTCTATTCTTGACTATTAAGAGACACCTTAACATGAAAGTTTCTGTAAAGACACAAACATTTAGCATGGATAAGAGAAAGTGATTATGGACTATTTCAATGGGATAATACTTCTGATGGTAAAATATTATGTGAAGTCTGTGTCTTTTCATAAAAAGGAAGCTAAGCTGTTTAATATGCTGACAGAAAGTGAAGCAAACGGCGAAATTTTTTATTTTAAAATCTGCTCCTATTTTCGTCTTTGCATAAAGGATTTGTGTTAGCTTTTCCAAAGTTGAATGCTTTGCTGCCATCATCAGGCATGCTGTGTTTTTACACAAATAGTCCAATTTTTGTTTTATAGCTTAGACTATGAAACCTGCGTTTACAATAAGATGTAAGATTACAGTTTTTATTCACTGTCATTCTCATTATTTTTCACACAATGAACACATAATGATGATAGCACAGATGTCTTGAAAACCTTCAATCATTCTGTCATATATAATAAAGAGTATTTAGGGCAATGTAGGTGCAAGAAATTGTTCATAATGATGCATTTCAAATTCAGTAAAAGTATACAGTATATGTTGTTTTTAAACCTGCTTTACATGATATATGTTTTTATTATGTGGTGCAAATTTGTCATAATATGAAAAAATGCACATTCCTGGTGATGTTCAACATGCTCCCCCCCATGCTGTCTTGTATGCTCTAATATCCACCCCTGTGTCGTGCCATCCTTTCCAAGAGATAGGAAATGTTATACCAGAAGATATAATCCTCATGAACAATGCTTCAATAGCAACTAGATATGTGCAATGTTTTGGTAGGCTCATCAGCTGTCAGCAGGCTTCACCGGTGAGAGCAATCATGTAAACAAAAGAATGCCGGTAAGTGCTTGTCAGGAGGTGCATGCACGGAGGCTGCCAAGATGGCTGCGGTCATCTAGAACTCTGTGCCACCCCAGTCTAACGACACCTGCCGCAGCCAACTGAGAGCTAATTTTGGGCCCGCTCCACGAGTGACAGCGAAGGGCAAACCCCAGGATCACCCTGACATCAGATGGCACTGCAAGACGGGACCTATCCCGCTCATTGAACGCAACCCCTGAGCCCCACAGCTATTCCAAGATGGTGGCCGCGAGTACACAGGGCAGGGGGGCAGAGGAGGAAGACTTCATCATGGACCAAGACGCAGTGAGTGCTGCCCACAGAATGACACCTTCACCCACATCCACTGAATCCCTATTAAGGAGAACACTTGATATCCATCTCCTGACTGCAATGTCTGATCCCATGACACCACTAGAGGCTTGTGAGGGGGCCTCTAGTGGTGTCACAGTAGGTGTAGGTGTTCCACCTACACCTACTGACTTTTCTTCCATGATGTCAGCACTCTCCAAAATGCTATCAGGGGCCTAGCTCAAAACGCTGCTCAAATAACCTCATCAATCGATGCTGATTTACAACAACTGGGTATGCGGATGGAACACATTGAAAGAAAGGCAGAGCAATCAGTAGTCAGAATTAACCAAAACTCTGGCAGAAGTACGTCGGAGACAACAGAAGGCTTTCTCTACACCGCAACGCTCCAACCTGCCTAGACTCCCCACCTGAGGTCTCAAGACCTCCCTGATTTGCATCTCCTTCTTTTTTGATTTCCAGATACCCAGGATCTCGGCTGATTTCTACAGGTATCTGTGGGGAGCACTCTTCCCCTATGTTTCTTTGTTTTGTTTTGTTTTTTGCTTCCTTTTTTTGATGTCCTCAGCGAGCCTCTTCCCAATTTTCATATCCACTCTGGTAGGCTCCTGTTCTCCTTATAGCTCCCATTGTAGTTCCAGTCAGTGAAATGATGTTCGGATTGTTTTGATTGTTCTGAACATCGTTAACTATTAAATGTCGGAGGCCAGTTAATCCGCATAGGAGCGGACCACAATATGTCACTCTAGCTGACCGTCATGTTCCCTTATATGTCCAAGGTGTCCCGCCTTGGTTCCCTGAGGGTTTTTTTTCCCTCAGGCTTTCAAAACACTTGTTTTCTTTTTTCTGTTTTTTTGTTTTTCACTTTTTTATTTTGTGCTTTGCTCATGTAAACCACTCGAGTTTTTACCAGGTCATTTTTTTACCTGTTTTGGTTCCTTTATTTTGCTGCAGGTTATAAACCATGTCATGATGCTTAGATATGCTGATGTGCATATATCTCTCCCAAGCCTCCTTGGGTTGGAAAACGTCTTACCCGTGAGTTATGTTAAATTGTCATCTGCTTATCAATTTAGGATTGTACTATGGCTTTAAAGATATTTTCTTGTAATGTAAAGGGCTTGAATTCCTTGAAAAAACGCTGGCTGGCCTTGAAGGAATTCAAATCCTCTGGTGCAGATGTGGTGATGGTTCAGGAGACACATTTCCGCCCAGGAGGTTCCTTTAAATTTGCTTCCAAACTATTCCTTACAGTTTTTATGGCCTCAGATCCATCTGCGAAGGCAGGAGTGGCAATATTGATTAAACGTTCCTGCCCTATACGGATCCTTGCCTCGACTTTGGACCCTCGGGGTCGGTGTGTGCTCCTGAACTGTACCCACCTAAATACCTCTTTCACTTTAGCTAACGTTTATGCACCTAATATGGGACAGATTGGTTTCCTCACAGGAGTTCTTGATAAGCTGCGTTCTTTCTCCCAGCCTTTCACGGTCATAGGTGGGGATTTCAATGTATGTATGTCCCCTAGCAAGGATAGATTTGCTCTATCTCAACAAACTCCACCTCTCCAAATTCCTAAATTGTCTACCTCCTTTCGCAAGTTAATTCGCTCCCACAATCTTTTTGACGCGTGGAGAGTGAAACATCCCACCCATCGCCAATATACCTTTTTCTCCCCTCCACATAAACTTTACTCTCGATTAGACCACTTTCTAATATCAGCCCCCTTGCTACCCAACATAATCTCTTCGGAAATAGATCCTATTACGTGGTCTGATCATGCCCCCATTACTCTGAGCTTAGCGCTCCAAGCGGCATCACCTAAAACCTGCCATTGGAGGCTCAACGAGTCTCTCTTGCGACATGCCGAAACTAAGGACAGATTACTCAAGACATTGGAGGAGTACTTCCATTTAAATGTAGGCTCAGTCTCTGATACATCTACTATGTGGAAAGCCCATAAGGCAGTTTTCAGGGCTGAGTGCATCTCAGCCGGCTCACGTCTGAAACGCGACTCTATTAGGCTAAGATCAGAGCTTGTGACCCAGCTGCGGACGGCGGAGGCACGGTTACTCCGCTTCCCTACGGTGGATCGCTTGCGCACAGTGATTGCTATACGCAATCGTATTAGGTCTATAGATACTAATAAAATTTCAAAGTCAATGTTATGGTCTAAGCAAAAGTTCTATGAGTACGCTGACAAACCACACAGGATGCTCGTTCACAGACTTAAGCCCCGCCCCTTTTTATGCATCCCTGACCATGTAGTACAATCAGACGGCACACCTACACATTGTCCTCAGACCATGTCCGGAGTATTTGGAGAATACTATAATAAACTTTACAACTGCTTAAGCATAGGTCCACAGGCCCAGCTCTCACAAGATAGACTAGACTCCTTCTTGTCCTCTGTACACCTCCCGAAACTCACACCAGACCAACGCTCCTCCTTAAACCAACCTATTTCTGCAGAAGAATTAACGGAAGTAATTAAACACCTTCCCTCACATAAAGCCCCAGGACCAGATGGTCTTCCATACTCCTATTACAAGACTTATCTACCGACCTTAGCCCCGCATATGTTAACCTTGTTCTCCACGTTACTCCAGGGTACACCACCGCACTCCTCTTTTTTACATGCTTTTGTAACCGTTATCCCTAAACCGGGCAAAGACCCATCCCTTCCTGACAATTATTGACCCATCGCCCTATTAAATTCCGATTATAAAATTTTCACCAAAATCTTAGCGAATAGACTCTCTCTATTACTGCCAGCATTAATTCACAGAGACCAGGTAGGATTCGTCCCCACGAGACATGCGGGTGACAATACGCGTCGCACAATTGACCTTATAGATCTTCTCACAAAAAACAAAAAACCTGCTCTTATACTCAGTTTAGACGCCCAAAAAGCGTTTGATCGCCTTAGCTGGCCATTTATGTTTGCAATACTAAACCGTTATGGATTCTCGGGCCCCTTTATTCATGCTCTTCGGGCCCTATATTCGAAACCTACATCACAAGTACAACTCTCCTCCCACCTATCACGTCCTTTTTCCCTTAGCAATGGTACGAGACAGGGGTGCCCTTTGTCACCCCTGCTTTTTATTCTCAGTCTGGAACCCTTAGCTGCGGCTATACGGGAATGTCCGGATATTAAGGGCGTACATCTTAGATATACGGAATATAAACTATCCCTATTCGCGGACGATGTCCTTCTGACTCTCACCCACCCACACACCTCCCTGCCACACTTGCATAACATATTATCTACCTTTAGTGACCTCTCAGGTTTTAAAATTAATGATACTAAAACTGAAGCATTACCCATAAACATCCCCCCTCCTCTCCTATCTTCCCTCCAAAGCAAGTATAAATACCATTGGTGTTCTCAATCACTCAAATATTTAGGGGTTCAACTTACTGCCTCTTATGACACTTTATATAGGGCCAACTTTCCCCCCCCTTTCTCAGAAATTAACCGTTTGCTAACTCAATGGACCACCCTTCCCCTGTCCCTGCTGGGGCGAATTAATGTCCTTAAAATGTCCATCCTCCCTAAATTATTATACTTGTTTGAAACGCTACCGGTGGTGGTCCCAATGACGCAGCTGAAATCCCTTCAAAGGAGAAGCCTCCGTTTCATTTGGAACAACGCCTCCCACAGGATGGCAGGGACGGTGGTCCTGGCCCGGAAAAGTAGGGGGGGATTAGGAGGCCCAGACTTCATCAAATACTATTATGCCTCACACCTGAGAGTTCTTACCTCCTGGACCTCCCGGAAAGCCCCAAATAGGTGGGCGGAAATAGAAATGAGTGTCACAGCCCCAGTGCATCCTTGCTATATCCTCTGGCCTTCTACCCCCCTTCATGTGCCCCAATTACGGAAAATATGTTTAGCTCCGATGTTGTTCACATTGTCTATTTGGAAAAGATGTTCCGAGCGCTATTCCCTATCCTCACCGTGCCCACCACTCTTGAATATCCTATTCAACCCAGATATACCAAACAGCCTATCTTATGACCGTATGCTGCAATGGTCCCAGGCAGGACTTTTCCAACTACGTCACTTTGTCAACCCAGTGACACGACACCTACTGACTTTTCCTAACTTGCAAAAACAACATCAGATTCCCCAAAAGCTTTTACATTCGTATTTACAGATTAGACATTATTTCTCCACCAGATCCCCTTCTTTGACTCTGGAGAAGCCAACAGACTTTGAGACCCTATGCGCCAATGGTCCTTATGAGCCCCAAATGATCTCTACCATATACAAAATATTGCACGAGGCTGTCCCCATGAAGGTAAATAACCATCACTACATGAGAAAATGGTCTCAGATCTTGCAACATGACATCTTCTTGTTGGATTGGGGGAGCATATGGGAGCACACTTCCAGAATTTCTCGATGTGTGACTCATAAGGAAACTGCATACAAAGTCCTGATGCATTGGTACAGGACCCCAGATATTTTACACGCCCCGTAATCGATCAATCTCAAAACAATGTTGGAGATGTAACAATGCTGTGGGCTCTCACTACCATATTTTTTGGGAATGTCCCCCTGTCCACCAATTTTGGCTCTGAGTCCAGAAATTGTTGGAAACACTGTTAGGTAACCCTGTTCCTCTGACGCCCATGCACTATTTGATAGGCCTCCCTTTCCCTAGTATTACTAAGGCCGCGTACACACGAAGGGACAATCCCGCGGGATTATCCGCTGGACTGAAGTCCAGCGGATAATCCCCTCGTGTGTAGGCGCCGGCGGACTTTTTGGCGCCAAAGTCCGGCGGACTTTTTGGCGCCAAAGTTTTAAGTTTGGTTTTAAAATTATCCGCTGGACTTGGCAGTCCGGCGGACAATCCCGCCGTTAGTAGGCAAGTCCGCGGGACTTTTGAAAATGAACGGACTTGCCGCTCATCGGCAAGTCCGTTCATTTAGCACGTGACTTCAGGTTACGTAGCTAGCGTAGGCAGTAAATGCCGCCGCGATAGCTCCGTAAGCTGGCATGGATTTAAAGGGACTCCCCACGCCGAAAAAACGGCGTGGGGGTTCCCCCCAAATCCATGTCAGACCCTCATCCGAGCACGCAGCCTGGCAGGCCAGGAAAGGGGTGGGGACGAACGAGCGCCCCCCCCTCCTGAGCCGTACCAGGCCGCGTGCCCTCAACATGGGGGGTGCCCTGGGGAAAGGGGGGCCGTGCGGCCCCCCCACCCCAAAGCACCTTGTCCCCATGTTGATGAGGACAAGGGCCTCTTCCCGACAACCCTGGCCGTTGGTTGTCGGGGTCTGCGGGCGGGGGCTTATCGGCATCTGGGAGCACCCTTTAATAAGGGGGCCCCCCAGATACCGGCCCCCCACCCTATGTGAATGAGTATGGGGTACGATGTACCCCTACCCATTCACCTAAGGTGTAAAATGTAAAGTACAAAAAAACACACACACTTTTGAAAAAATAGTTTATTGCACTGCTCCGGGGGTCTTCTTCCGTCTTGGGGGGTCTTCTCGCCGGACTCCTCCGCTCTCTTCTGCTCTTTTACCTAGCTCTTTCACGAGCGGAGGAGTCCGGCTACCTTCTTCTTCGTCGTCGCCGCCGTCGTCTGGGGGTCTCGATCCGCCTTCGGGGGTCTTCCGGGGGTCTCTTCTGTTCTTGCGGCGGTCGTCATCTTCCGCGCCGCCGGCGCCTTCTCCTTCTTCTTGTCCTTCTTCTTGTTCTTCTTCTTCTTCCGATGTTGACCCGACGCTCTCTCTGCCCGGAATGCCTGTGCCGCGCTGCGCTGGGACTTATATAGGGGCATGGGGACAGGGTCACATGTTCATGTCACATGGTGACCCCGCCCCCTTGCGATGTCACAGTCCCAGCATCCTCCGGGACTGTGACAACACAAGGGGGCGGGGTCACCATGTGACATGAGCATGTGACCCTGTCCCCATGCCCCTATATAAGTCCCAGCGCAGCGCGGCACAGGCATTCCGGGCAGAGAGAGTGTTGGGTCAACATCGGAAGAAGAAGAACAAGAAGAAGGACAAGAAGAAGAAGGCGGCGCCGGCGGCGCGGAAGACGACGACCGCCGCAAGAACAGAAGAGACCCCCGGAAGACCCCCGAAGGCGGATCGAGACCCCCAGACGACGGCGGCGATGACGAAGAAGGTAGCCGGACTTCCCCCGCTCGGTAAAAGAGCTTGGTAAATGGCGGGGGAGTCCGACGAGAAGACCCCCAAGACGGAAGAAGACCCCCGGAGCAGTGCAATAAACTATTTTTTCAAAAGTGTGTGTGTTTTTTTTTACTTTACATTTTACACCTTAGGTGAATGGGTAGGGGTACATCGTACCCCATACTCATTCACATAGGGTGGGGGGCCGGGATCTGAGGGCCCCCTTATAAAAGGGGGCTCTCAGATTCCGATAAGCCCCCGCCCGCAGACCCCGACAACCAACGGCCAGGGTTGTCGGGAAGAGGCCCTTGTCCTCATCAACATGGGGACAAGGTGCTTGGGGGTGGGGGGGCCGCATGGCCCCCCTTTCCCCAGGGCACCCCCCATGTTGAGGGCACGCGGCCTGGTACGGCTCAGGAGGGGGGGCGCTCGTTCGTCCCCACCCCTTTCCTGGCCTGCCAGGCTGCGTGCTCGGATGAGGGTCTGACATGGATTTGGGGGAACCCCCACGCCGTTTTTTCGGCGTGGGGAGTCCCTTTAAATCCATGCCAGGTCACGGAGCTAGCGCGGCGGCATTTACTGCCTACGCTAGCTACGTAACCTGAAGTTACGTTCGAAATTAACGGACTGCTCCGTGTGTGGGCAAGTCCGTTCATTTTCAAAAGTCCCGCGGACTTTTGGCCGGCGGATTATCCGCCGGAGAAGTCCGTGCGTGTGTGGGCAAGTCCACACGCTCGGAAAGTCCAGCGGACCCAGCTGGAAAGTCCGGCGGGAATGTCCGCTGGACTAAGTCCACCGGCAAAAGTCCGCACGTGTGTACGCGGCATAAGGCTATGCGCCGACTGATGTCTTATATTCTACTGGCTGCTAAACGGGTCATTCCTAGGTTATGGTTGTCCACCTCACCCCCAACACTCCCACAATTGATCACCACTGTGGCTGACATACGTAGAATGGAGCATCTGACGGCTGTAGCGGAGGGTACAGAGCAGAAATTTTCTGAAATATGGTCAACATGGGATGATTCCGTATATGGTTCTTAAGGATATGGACCCAGTTAATTAAATCCAACCGCTTACATACTTCAGTAAGTTTGAAGGCTAACTATTATTCTTTCTCTTATTGCACAGATCTCTTTATGAGATTAAATAATGTGTTTATATTACCTCTATAACCCCTTTACAGATAGGGTAGGAGGATGTTTCCACTTATTTCATGTCTTATTTAATTTTTACTTGAGCTTGACCATCTCTCCCACTCAAGTTCACAGTCTAACCACATCGCTAATCCTTTGTATGTACAGATTATATTATATTATATCCCTAAATCAGTATTTACCTGCATTACTTCTAAATGTTACTGTTTTACATGTGTTTTCTTTGTATGACTTGAAAAATTTATAAATAAACAATTAAAAAAAAAAAAAAAAAAACTCTGGCAGAATTCAAGATGTACAGGACCAATTAGAGAATGCTTTATCAAAAATCTATGACTTGGAAAACAGGTCCAGGCGTTACAATTTTAGGGTACAGGGTCTCCCTTAAAACAGTGAAGGAGGTTCAGCCGGAAATCTGGGTGCTTACCAAGGACTTCATCCCTGACATCCCAGTCCATCGCCTGGAATTAGACAGTGCCCATAGAGCCCTACAACCTCCACATTCAGACGGTCTCCCAAGGGACATCATTGTAAAACCAAATTTTTACACAGTGAAAGAAGAGGTAATGAAAAGGTCACGTGCAGCAGAAAACCTGACATTCCAAGGACAACCTATCCAAATTTATGCAGACCTCTCACCCTACATTGTACAGAAAAGTAGAGCCTTGAAACCCCTTCTCCAAGTCTTCTCCAAGTCTTGATGCAAAATTAAATTACCTACAGATGTTTTTTTCCACTCCACCTGAACCTCTCATTTCGCAACAAAAGTTATGGCTTCTCAACGTTTTCTGAAACGTATTCTACTATACCTGTATTTATCATCGCAAGAACCACAACCCTCATCGGCTGGCAAAGGTGTAACTCCCTCAGCAAAACGCCCACCCCCTGCAAGTCCTCTCAAGCCAGCGTGGCAGAAGTACCACTCCAAAAGATCCAAGGACTCCCTTCCACCCTGAGGACAGTCGGACAGATGCAGATTTAATCAATGTGATCTGAACACCCTATTTTGTTTCCCCTGTTGCTGCTGACCCCATCCAAATTGAACTACACTCATCCTTTGTTATGGAGGGTTCAACCCTTCGGGAAAAATCTGAGGGGTGGGAAGGGAGAAGGGACACACCTAATGGTCCCTCTCTGTTATCTAGAGCACTTTTCCTTTTTTTGTTCCGGTTACGTAGTCTACATATCCCTGAAGTTTATTACTGCCTAGTTCTCCCCCTTAGGTGGGAGACACCAGGAATGTACTATTATATCCCACTATACAATTCCTTTATAGTACGCTAAGCCTGTTGATCCTATTGCCGAATTTATGAGGGGTACGGGATGGTAGACACTCTGCAGGCCAAGACCATCACAGGGGGTACCCATGTTCTGGAGGTGCCCCTGGTTGGGGGGGGGGGGGTCTGGGCCAGCTGAAGGTCCATTCACCTGGTTTCTGGCCCAATTATCTTCACAGGGAATGAGGCTCGGTTCATATGTCATTAATAGTACTTGTTTAAATGGCAGTGAGATCGTAGCGGATGCAATGCACCTCCACGAGCCTTTGAGGGGTGTTTACTTTCTCTTGAAGGCTGACAGAGGCACCTCTACCCAGGGGACCTCCGACCTTTTGGTTATGGGTCAGGAAGAGGCTGGACCTATCCTGCCCCAGGGGATATGGGAATATTGAATGCGCTATAACAAGTGTATTCAGTTTGTCTCTCTCACATTTTCTCTTTTCCTTCTGCTTTTTATTTCCCACATTTTTCTCTATCTGCCTATCTTTCCTATAGGAGTCCTGGGAGGTCACATGTCGTTTGCTCCCCAGCCTGAACAGCAGCACCCATCGTCAATACTCATGGCTGGTGGCTGACCCGTCTACATTGGGTAAGGTACAGTGTATTTCCAAGATGCACCACACTCTGATCCATGTCTAACACAACCACTGCCAACTCGACCTTGCGCATAATCGCACATAATACACAAGGGCTGAACTCACCGGTCAAAAGGCACAAACTGTTCCAACTGTACCATGCTATGAAATCAGATGTACTCCTCTTACAAGAAACCCACTTCCCCATTTCCTACCAGCCCACCTTTCTACACCAATGGTACCCCTAATTTCTTCTCGCCAATGCGAACAACAAAACCAAAGGGGTAGCAATCTACTTCTCAAAACACCTACATTTCTCACCAACCAAGGCTATTAAGGACCCAGCAGGGCGCTATGTATTAGTAACAGGCACCATCTACTATACACCCAGGGCAGGCAAATTTTTTTGACTCCCTAACACACACAATACGGAAACACTGTCAGGGCACGGTTTTCATAGGAGGCGATTTGAATATAGCATTTGACCTCTCTCAAGACAAAACGGTGACCAGGAAACCTAGATCCTAGCTCCCAGCCAGACAAAGTTTAAAAATTGCCCAGCTACTATATTCAGCAGGTTTGGTGGATATCGGGAGGGAACTAAACCCACATAAAAAAAGACTATACACATTTTTCTGCACCACATAACACCCAAGCCAGGATTGGCCACATCTTTATGCAATCACACTCAATCCCACTAGCGCTGTTTGCCCAAATTTGTGACACTTCCCTCTCAGACCACTCTATTGTGGTACTTGGGACCCAGCACCTTTTAGGAACATCCGCTCCTTTTAAATGGTGACTTAATGAAGCCATACTAAGTGATCCGGTACAGTGCACGATACTGGAAAAGACGTTGAAAGACTATTTCAATGAGAACGACAATAAGACAGTTAAACCCGAAACCCTATGGGCAGCCCACAAATCTGTGATTAGAGGGAAACTCATACAGATAGGATCCAAACTGAAATGCAAACATGGAGCAGATATTCAAAAACGCACAGAGGACTTCTTTTCACTGAACAAAACCCACAACGAAACCCCCCACACGCTACCCTGTTCCGCTTGGACACAGCCCAATTTAATCTTAACTTAGCTTTAACAACCAAAGCTGAGAGGCATCTGCGATGGACAGGAGCGAAATTCTACTTTCAAAAAGATAAACCTGGCTGCAAACTAGCAGCTAAGCTAACCCCTAAACCCTGAACCCTAGCCTTCCCCAAAATGTGCACCCCATCAGACGACCTGACCCATAACCCGATTTGAATTATGTAATCGTTTCAACGGTTTTACTAGCGACTCTATAAAGAGGACCCTCCTCCTCCATCAGCTGCTATTGACTCTTTCCTTAAAGACCTCCCTATTCCTGTAATATCAGAGTTAGAGAATAAAGTCATATCCACTGCAGTATCCACTGCAGAGGTTCTAGAGACAATCAAAACCCTTAAAATTGGCACCTCCTGAGGTCCAGATGGATTTTCAGTCTGCTACTATAAAAAACGTAGCTCCCTATATTAGCCGTTTTTTTAATTCACTCAGGGATGGAACCCCAATAGATAAGGACTTTAACACTAGATACATTTTGGCAATCAGCAAACCAGGGAAATGCACGACTGACGTTAGCAACTACCGTCCGATATCCCTTATCAATAATGAACTTAAATTCATGACCAAAATCCTGAATGGCTAATTTTATCCCATGTTACATACATAAGGACCAGGTAGGCTTTATCCCTGGAAGACAGGGCCTGGACCAAATCCAGAGAGCCATAGACATAAGCTCCATACTTCACTCGGAATGGGCCTCCTGCAAAAGGGATTTCTGATCTCTATAGACCTGCAGTAGGCTTTTGATTCGGTATCATGGCCCTACCTTTTCGACATCCTGGAAAGATAGGAATTCCACCCCAATTTCAGAGGTATAGTTACCTCCCTCTATTCAACTTTAATTTCAATAGTTTTTATTGAGTTTTTCAAACAGAGAGAAATACAGGAAACAAGAATACAGTAAATAGCATCAGTAAACAAGAACCATAAATTTGATACCCTTCATAGTCAAAGTGGTGAAACCAGGACCTCTAGGTCGAGTCAAAAAGATCGCACTCAAGATGGGCGAGCCGACCAAGAGGGGCCACCCCCTCCACCCAGCACCCCCAATGGGAACTAGCTGTGCTGGGCAGAGGAGAATTGTCCCCCCCAGGCGGGTCGGGCCATAAGGTATTTGTCAACAGATTCAAGGAATACTCAAAAAAAAGGGGCAATTTAAGTACACAACCCAAGTACGTTGCCTAGTCAGAAGTGTCTAGAGTAATTATAAAAGAGCAAACGCCAGTCTATCGAGACACGTAAAGTAGTAAAGGCTAACTGGTTGTCAAGTTAGTAAATCAATACGTTAAAGAATCAGTCAGAACAACATGAGGAAATAGTCCAACACTAGAGATGTAACATTCGATGGATGTAACAGCTCTAAAACATATTAGTAAAACATTACCTGTATTACAGGTTTCCGGGGGTAGAAAAAGAGAAAAGAAAAAACAAGGGGAGAGAAAAAAGGGGTGAGAAAAGAGGAGAGAGAGCAAGCGTTCGAAAGTGCGAAACTCCTTCACCGACGGCACCCGACATAAGGCTAGTCAGTGGTTGGTAATGATATGTATCTGATCCAGGGATCCCAGATAGCATCATGTTTAGCGGTGGAGTCAAGAAGAATGCTAACTGTCTTCTCCTGGGCCATTATCCAGGAAATTTTCCTCTTAACCAGGAGGAGAGAAACAGTTGGTGTTTTCCAAGCCCGAGCTATCGTGAGTTTAGTTCCAAGGAGCATGAACATAATGAGCCTTTGGGTCAGACGAGGAGTGTTTGGACAAGGAAAATTCAATAGGGCAATGTGAGGAGATTTATGGATCGGTAAATCCGTAATTTTCCTAATAATGTTAAATATTCTATTCCAGAGAGATCTAATCTTAGGACAGTCCCACCAGACATGTAGCATAGACCCCACATGACCGCAGTTACGGAAACACAAAGGAGAAGCAGTCGGGTAAATTTTGGAGAGTTTCAGGGGGACCATGTACCACCTCATGAGGACTTTCAGGTTAGCTTCAATCAGTGTAATGTTTAAAATCCCCTTTGAGGCTGCCGTAGAAGCTCTATGCCATTCTGCAACGCTCCAAGTATGTTGTAAATCATTTTCCCAGTCTCTCATGTAGAGTGTTTTGGTATTGGCTTGAGCAAGTGATTGGTAAATTACTGAAATCCCGCCCTTCTGCTCCTCATTCTGACCACACCACCTTTCATAATCCGTGACCGCAAGAGAGTGCAAGTTGGGAAGTCGAAGGGACTGGATAAAGTGAGCAATTTGTCTGTAACGGAATTGTTCCGTGTTGGGCATGTTAAGTTTGCCAACACAATGAGCCCTAGAAAGGGGGCCCGTGGTGTTAGCGAAGTGTCCTATCCTATACATCCCCTTATCCAACCACCACTGGAAAGCTGTTATGTCCATTCCCGAAGGAAATAGAGGATTTCTGAATAAGTGGGATAGCGGGCGCCAATGGGATACTAACTGAGGATTGGATTTGAGAGAGTCCCACAATGTAAGCGAGTGGGATAGTGTAGGAACCATGACGGCAGGTCTAGATCTGGCTGAGGACCAGAGAATATAATCCAGAGTATACTGAGGAATGGTTTGTCGTTCCATATGCACCCAATCTGGAAGAGCATATTTGGAGTAGATAGTGGATAGTTGTGAGAGTTGAGCCGCCTGGTAATACCAGAGTAGGTTGGGAACCCCAACACCCCCTTGAGTACGGTGCCTATGAAGGGTACCCTTAGCTAACCTATGTCCCTTTGATCCCCAAATAAATTGTATAATTTTAGATTGGAATTTTCGTAGGTGATCTTTTAGAATGGGTATGGGCAGTGATCTAAACAAATAGAGAATGCGGGGAAGTAGGGTCATTTTTACTGAATTTATCCTGCCCAGCCATGATAGCCCCAGTGTATTCCATTGTTTTAAATCTGCTGCAAGTTTATGATAGAGTGGGGGAAAGTTTGCCTTATAAAGATTGTCTATAGAGGCCGTGAGGTTGATACCCAGGTAAGGGAGTAAAGATTCACCCCAACCAAATTTAAAATTATCCTTGAGCTGGGATACTAGGGGATCTGGTAAATTGACGTTCAGAGCCAAAGACTTAGAGAAATTAACCGTAAGACCGGAAACTTTGCCAAAGTCATCGAGAACCCTACATAAATTTGGTAGGGAAACAAGTGGGGATGTGATAAAGAGTAATACATCATCTGCGAAAAGAGCACACTTGTGGGTTTGCTGGCCACAGCGTACTCCATGTATATCGGGATTATCCCGAATGGCGATAGCAAGAGTCTCGATGACCATGGCAAAGATCAATGGAGATAGAGGGCAGCCCTGCCTAGTGCCATTAAAGATCTGAAAAGGCTGGGAATAATGACCCTGTAATTTGATTTGTGCAAACGGTGAAGAATACAGGGCCCCAATCAAATTCATAAAGGAGTTACCAAAACCCCATCTTTGTAGAATGGGAAATAGGAAGGACCAAGAGACAGAGTCAAAGGCCTTCATTAAATCCAATGAAAGAATAAAACCCTGTTGTGGAGGACCGTTATCCCAGCCAGATTTCAGGAGCGAAATCACATCTATGGCTCTTCTGATCTGGTCCGGACCCTGTCTTCCAGGGATAAATCCCACTTGGTCCTTGTGTACATATAGGCTAATAAAGGAAGAGATTCTGTTTGCGAGGATTTTCGTTAAGATTTTAAGATCATTATTGATTAAAGATATGGGGCGATAGTTTGCAGTACAACTGGTGTCCTTGCCAGGTTTGGGTAAAACCGTGATAAAGGCTGAATTTAGAGAAGTGTCCAGAGGCGAGCCTGTTCGGAGTTGGTTAAAGAATCTCGCCAGGAATGGGGATAGTAGTGGGGAAAAATGTTTATAGTATGGGGTTGAAAAGCCATCCGGCCCTGGGGCAGAGTTATTTTTAAGATTATGGATAACTTGTGAAATCTCATCCGATGTGATAGGATCCTCAAGGCTGTCCCTATGATGTGTTTGGAGTTTGGGGATCTGCAGAGAGTTGAGGTAGGAGTCTATAAAGTTAGATGGAGGATCCGTCGTACTTTTACTGTATAGCGAACGGTAGAAATCATGGAAGGCTTCCATGATCTTCTGGGGGTTTTGTGTAAGGTAACCATTTTGAAGACGTATCTTCGGCAAAGTGCGTGCCCTAATCATAGGAGTAATTCTGCGTGAGAGCATGGTCCCCAACTTGTCCTTTTGGTGATAAAACCTCCCACCATCCCACCTGAGGCTTTTTTCAGCTATGGCTGTGAGTGCTAAGTTAAGTGCTGTACGTGCAGTTTCAAGGTTAGCCTTAGAGCTAGAGGAGGGGTTGCGTTTATGTTGTTTGCTTAGACAAGCAAATTCATTTTCTAGGCGTCCTATTTCTAGTTTACGAGCCTTGTGTATCCTAGAGGAAAGTTGGATAAGTTTACCACGGATAAAGGTTTTGTGGGCAGCCCACAGTGTTGTGGCCGAGATATTATCAATATCATTAAGCAGGAAATATTCACGAATATCTTTTTCAAGCTCACTAACATGTGCGGGATTACTAAGAATAGAGGCATTCAGTCTCCAATGAAACTCACGTTGGTGAGTCGGTGGTTTGTGTAAAGTCAGAATAAGGATAGAGTGGTCCGACCAGACAGAGTCCCTGATAATAACTTTTCTTAGCATCGGAGCGTGTTTTTGTAGAATAAAGAAATGGTCAATTCTAGCATATGTGTTATGGGGGTTGGAGTAATGTGTATAGTCCCGGGATCCAGGGTTAGATTCCCTCCAGGCATCAATCAAGCCCTGATGGAACAACTGTCTGGCTATGTCCAGGCTCTGTCTAGTGGGACGCACGCCATCCCTACCCGGGGGTCGAGACTTGTCTTTACCTGCATCAAATGCAATGTTGGAGTCACCTCCATAGAGAACCGTGCCCTCCAATCTTGGGGCCAGAGTGCTGAAAAGAGATCGAAAAAATTTGGATTGGCCTCGATTAGGCGCGTAGTATGAGATCAGGGAGTATAGTTGGTTATCAATGAGACCTTTCACCAGAATAAACCTACCCTCAGGGTCCTTGTGTTCCGAAACAAGTGAGAATTGGGTGTTCCGGGAAAAAAATATTCCTACCCCTTTGGTTTTAGTGTCAGAGTTAGCAAGATAGAATGTAGGGAACTTGGAGTGAATAAAGGAGGGGACATAGGATTTCGGGAAATGAGTTTCCTGAAGGAATAAAACGTCAATCTTGCGGTCATGGTAGTATTGAAATATTTTATGACGTTTGACAGGGGAGTTAATTCCCTGAACGTTGTGTGAGGCAAAGCGCACGTCTTGTGTAGTAGTGGTGTGGTCAGCCATAGAGCAGTATCGGGTGCGAAGCCAGAAGGTCCCAATCACTTACCTGACCTTGGGGAGGCGGTCCATGAAAATCATCCATCCGAGAGGCCGAGAACACAAATATCCGGAAGCCGTCAGTGAAGGAGATCGCACTTGCCACTGAAAGAAATGAAAGGTTAGAAAAGGGCGAAAAAGAGAAAAGGAGGATAGAGGAAAAGAAAACACAAAGAGAGATCCAAGAATATGGTGAGATGATGTTCACCATATTCCGTGGTAAAAATACGGTATCCCCCACCAGTGGGGGAAATCCCAACCAGAAGCAGGAGAAAATTCCGGCTTCCAGGGTAGGATGAGGTGCATGGCTACCGCTCCAAACACGGCGCCCTCTGTAATAATGGTACAACAAATACAAGCATGAAATGTAGGTACACTCCCCCCTCCAAATATAAGCTATTGACACATCAGATAATAAACATTAAAATAAAGGAGAGGCGAGTAAGGGGGTCAGTCGAGGTGGGGTCAGTCACGGTGACACTAAAACCAAAAAAAATAAAAATTTAAAAATAAAAATAAATAATTGTTACGCCAAGGAACCTAGTAGACTGATTTCAGTGAAGAGGTAAGTCTGAGTTACCTCAATAAAAAAAAAAAGAAAAAAATTATATATAAAAAAATAAAAAATGTATATAAAATATTAAAAAATAATAAATACAAATAAAAAAGGGGATTATTGTAAAAATTCCTGGTAGGCAATAAAGCCTAAGGGGCCAGCCGTGCCCCAGATCCCCGTAAGGGGTTATGGAAGTGGAAAAGAGTATGAGAGTTTAGATCAGGTATTAGCAGACTCCTTGCTCTTCTTGAATTTCGGCTTTTGCCACGCCGGGGTGAGAGGGCTCGGAGGAGGAGGTCGTTTGGTCATGTTGGAGGATGAGGATTGCATCGGTGAAGTTGGTTCAGTAGGCAAGAGTCCCATTTTCTTCAGTAAGAGTTCCCCTTCCGCCAATGTAGAGAATCTGTATGGTTTGCCATTAAATTCAAATTTCAGGCTCAGTGGGAAGAGCCACCAATATTTGATGTTTTTCTGTTGTAGAACTGTGAGGAGAGGTTTGAGTGCCCGCCGTCTTTGTATAGTATAGGGGGAGATGTCAGCGTATACTTGCACGGAATGTCCCAAAAGTTGTATTTGTGGAATTGAGCGAGCTTTCCTCATGACTTCTTCCTTGGTATTGTAGAAGTGGGGTTTCACCACTATGTCACGTGGTAGACCATCCGATCGCTGGGGCCCCAGAGCTCTATGGGCCCGGTCAAGTTCCAAATTTTGGGTACTAATGTCAGGAATCAAGTTTTTGATCAAAGTATGTACTGCTCCCGTGATGTCAGTAATATTCTCAGGAAGACCTCTGATCCGGAAGTTTTGCCTTCTGGACCTATTTTCGAGGTCATCAATTTTGGCAACGGCTTCCTCAAGCTGACCATGAAGTTCCTGATAACGATCGGTGTTTTGATTGACGCGATCAATTGTGGCATCTAATTTATCTTCAATATGCTCAATGCGTGAGCCTAGCATGTGAAGATCTGCTTTAATATCAGAGGTGATGTCTGAGGTAATCTTGGCTGCTGTTTGAGCAAGTCCCCTGTCAAACATTTCAGCAAATCTTGTAAACAGCATAGAGATGTCTTGGGGGTGTGAGGTGAATAGGCTTGGGCCATGTTGCTGCAGTGCAGGCCCCTGTGAGGGTGGGATGGTGTGGGGCATATGCATCTCCTCCAGGGTTTGTTGTATGAGGGAGGCAGTGGATGCTGGGGATTGTGGTCCCACAAATGTGGGGAGAGTTTGTGTTTCTCCACATACCTCAGCAAGAAGCTCAGCCCGCCAGGGAGAGGAAACTGCAGGGCCTGTGTAATCCTGAGGCGGCTGCTCCGCCGCCATTTTAGATAGATCAGCGGTTTCTCACAGGAATGTAACCCGCCTGTGGGTGGCCGATCTGCTGGCGAAAAGTGACCCCAAATGTGCCCGAAGGCTTAGCAAGCAGTCCGGTCCTGATTACAGACCAAAGGGGATAGTGTACCCGCTGTGGAGGGCGCCGGTGTTACGGAGCGGGACGGAGCTCTGTGTCTAAGCGTCCATTCCACAGAGCGCCGCGCATGCGCCTTCCTCTATTCAACTTTCAGTGCACAGGTTCGCCTGATGGGCAACTACTCAGATTCTCTAGTGATTAGAAAAGGGACAAGGCAAGGGTGTCCCATCTCCCCCTTAATATTTGCCATTGCTATGAAGATCCTGGCTATAGTGATCAGATCTCACCCTGACGATAAGGGGGTCCTCTGTGGCACCCAGGAACATAAATGTGCCTTGTTCGCAGATGATTTGCTTCTATTTCTCACATTCCCTTTAACATCTACACCAAACGTTTACAAACTGCGTGTACAAAGGTAATCTCAATGTATCACTAATTAAAGCCAATGTTAAACTCCTTACCAGATGGTACTATGTTCCTGCTAGACTAGCAATAATGTACAAAGATGCTTCTCCCTTATGCCTAAGAAACTGCAGTCTGGTGGGATCCATGTTCCATGTCTGGTGGTCATGTCCTTGCGTCAGAACCTACTGGAACAAGGTATTCCATTTCCTAAGAAAAATTTCTGGAGCGGTGATACGTCAATATCCCACTATTGCTCTCCAGAACCATGAGGTAGATGCACTACACAAGCATATGCAAACCTTGGTCTACTTCATCCTCTTGGGTGCCAAGATTACACTAGCGGGGGGCTTGGAAAAAGCCCACTATGTTATTTCTGGCAGCAAAGAGAAAAGTATCCTGGATCATGTCACAAGAACACTTATTGTGATGCCTCCCTCTCCTACTTCTTTCCCATTTTTTACACATATAGAATTTTATAGCTTACTCTTTAAAAGGAGCAACTATAGAGCGGGCCCTATATACTGTTAGGGTATGGGGGGGGCCCTGATCTCAACCCATGGGGTTATGTGCAGTAGCCTTCCGGGGTTTGGGGGTTGGGGTACTTCACCCACCTGATTGACTATGCCGCTCTGGGTTAGAGTCTCTGGGTAAAGACCTCCACCTAGAGGACCGGAATACCATTTGTGCTCCTCTTCCGTATACAAGTTACTTCTGACCTATGTTTTGGAATTAGATATTAGCATATTTTCTCTTACATGATTTGTTCCAGTTGGCACTTTTTGCAGCAATACTTTGTTGCCTAGCGGGCTGATATGTAATTGTACTTTGTTATTCGCTCTACCTGTAAACTCAATAAAAATATGTGAAATAAAAGAATGCAGGTAATAGGAAAATAAAAATAAATAAAACAATGGGGTCCCCCAATCTATACCAGGTCCTTATCCGAGCATGCAGCCCGGCAGGTCAAGAAAGTGGGGAGGAGAGTGAGCACCCCCCTCCTGAACCATACCAGGCCACATGCCTTCAACATGGGGGGTTGCTTTGAGGCATGGGTGCTCTGCCCCCCCACCCCAAAGGCAGTCCCCATGTTGATAGGGACAAGGGCCTTTTCCCTAGAACTCTGGGTGGTGGTTGTGGGGGTCTGCGGGCGGAGGGCTTAGCGGAATCTTTTTATTTTTAATAAAGGATTGTAAAAAAAAATTCAACAAGGTCCCCATCAAGGCAGAGCCCCCATGCCCCAAAGTACCTACCCCCTATTTTGAGGGTACATAGCCTGATATGGTTCAAGAGAGGGGGGGGCTCGCTCTCCCCCATTTTCATGACCCGCCAGGCTGCATGCTCGGATAAGGGTCTGGTATGGATTTTGGAGGGGACCCCATCTCGAATGCCTGCTCTACGCTTTGACATTTCTTATATTGGTAAGGGCAGGGCAACCTGGCTATGTCACCTGGTGGCACGGCCGCCCCTTCTGACATCACGGACTGGTGCATGCTGGGCATGTGACCTCACAAGTGGTGGGGACATCATGTGATGTTGCCAGGTGGCCCCGCCCCTTACCTATAAAATAAATTTCAAAGCGCAAAGCAGGCATTCAGCAGGGGCCTCCCAGGAGGTGGGAGCATTTTTTTCAGGTTGGTGGGTGGCGTCATTGACAATAGATTTACATTGAAGGATACTATTTTTTTCTTTTTTTAACGTTTAATAAAGGAATTGTTTAAAACTTGTCTCTTGTGTTTATTACTTTTTGACACTTTTGGTGAATGGCTAGGGGTACTATGTACTTGATACTCATTCACATAGGGGGGGACTGGGATCTGGGGGCTTCCAGATTCTGATAAGCCCCCCATCCGCAGACCCCCACAACCACCGGCCACAGATGTGGGGATGAGGCCCTTGTTCCCTTCAAGGTCCCCATCAAGGCAGAGCCTGGATAAGGGCCTGGTAAGGATTATGGTTGGACCCCACACTGTTTTTTATATTTTGGCGTGAGGTTCCCCTCCAAATCTATACCAGACCTATTGGTTGGCAACCCTCCTTGACCACCGGTACAAGGGGGAAAGTCTCATAACTCATCCTGTCCCCACAAAGGGTGCAGAAGATGAAATCTCTTGAGGATACCTTAAAGAGGATTTTATCTAATGCTTTCCCAGACCCCTGGTAGGTTACAGTGTCATGGAAAATGTAGTTTTGAGGCTTCTGTTGGTCAAGAGAGGAGTGGTGAAGAAGACGCCCGCCTTAGTGGAAGTCACAATTTCTCATAGGTGTGCATATCATTTACATTTTTGACAGCAAGGCCAATTCTTGCTTTCATCAAGAGTACCTCTATAGCAGGGGTCTCAAAGTACCGGCCCGTGGGCCATTTTCGGCCTGCGGACTGGTTAAAAATGGCCCGCAGGCAGGGCCGATCCAGGACGGGGAGAGGGAGAGGCGCCGAAAAACTTTACCTCTCCATCTGCTCTGTCCCAGTGGCGTACTAACTAGGGGACGGGGGGTGGTCCACACCGGGTGCCACACACTGGGGGGGGGTGTCAGGCGGCGCCCCTGTCCTCCCCTGTAAGAAACAGTGACAACGAGTAGGCTTGGTAGTGCAGCGGCAATGTGACAGCCATCACAGGGAGATCCCAGCTCAGGTGGACTGATCCATCGGGCATAAATATAGGGATAAATATAGGAATGTCGGCTGTACTTTACATTACATTCTAACAGCCAAGTGAGTACAACCCCCAAACCCTCCACAGAAATGGATGAGGCTGCGTTTAAAAGGAATTTAGGGGCGGGAACATTTAAACAAGTAGCTGACAACTACAGAAGCCGCGGAGTCCGACTGATCCAGTGTGAGCATCCTGGGAACATCCAAGTAAGTTAGTTAGCAGCACTGTCACTTTGTCAAGATTCTACCCCCTCTCTCTCCCAAATCTCTTTCACTCCCCCTCTTTCCTCTGTTGTCCTCCAGCAGAATCTTTCATTAACTCTATCCAAAGCGGTTTCTTTTAACCAGCCCATGCTAATAGTTGGCCCATTATGTTCCTTTAGCCAGGGTTTTCACTAGTGTGATCATAGACATTGCATGTGATTCGCACCGCATTGCTGTTCAAATCACATAAAATGTCTGTGCGATGCAAATTCAGCAATACAAACTGTATGGCTGAAATCGCATTTGCACCAAAACAGTGCAGGACCCTTTTTTAGTCTGCACTGGGGTATTTTATGGAGTGTGGGGGGGGGGATTTTATGGAGTGTGGGGGGGGGGTATTTTAGGGAGTGTGGGGATATTTTAGGGAGTGTGGGGGGTAATTATGGAGTGTGGAGGGTAATTATGGAGTGTGGGGGGTAATTATGGAGTGTGGGGCTATTTGAGAAGTGTGGGGGGATTTGTGCAGTGTGGGGGGTAATGCTGGGGGTTAATAATGCGTTTGCTGACACCAGTGCTGGGGGTTAATAATGCGTTTGCTGACACCAGTGCTGGGGGTTAATAATGCGTTTGCTGACACCAGTGCTGGGGGGTTAATAATGCGTTTGCTGACATCTGTGCTGGGGGTTAATAATGCGTTTGCTGACACCAGTACTGGGGGTTAATAATGCGTTTGCTGACACCAGTGCTGGGGTTAATAATGTGTTTGCTGAGATCTGTGCTGGGGTTAATAATGCGTTTGCTGACAACTGTGCTGGGGTTAATAATGCGTTTGCTGACACCAGTGCTGGGGGTTAATAATGCGTTTGCTGACATCTGTGCTGGGGTTAATAATGCGTTTGCTGACAACTGTGCTGGGGTTAATAATGCATTTTCTGACAACTGTGCTGGGGTTAATAATGCGTTTGCTGACACCAGTGCTGGGGGTTAATAATGCGTTTGCTGACACCAGTGCTGGGGGTTAATAATGCGTTTGCTGACACCAGTGCTGGGGGTTAATAATGCGTTTGCTGACATCTGTGCTGGGGGTTAATAATGCGTTTGCTGACACCAGTGCTGGGGGTTAATAATGCGTTTGCTGACACCAGTGCTGGGGGTTAATAATGTGTTTGCTGAGATCTGTGCTGGGGTTAATAATGCGTTTGCTGACAACTGTGCTGGGGTTAATAATGCGTTTGCTGACACCAGTGCTGGGGGTTAATAATGCGTTTGCTGACATCTGTGCTGGGGTTAATAATGCGTTTGCTGACAACTGTGCTGGGGTTAATAATGCGTTTTCTGACAACTGTGCTGGGGTTAATAATGCGTTTGCTGACACCAGTGCTGGGGGTTAATAATGCGTTTGCTGACATCTGTGCTGGGGGTTAATAATGCGTTTGCTGACGCCAGTACTGGGGGTTAATAATGCGTTTGCTGACATCTGTGCTGGGGGTTAATAATGCGTTTGCTGACACCAGTGCTGGGGGTTAATAATGCGTTTGCTAACACCAGTGCTGGGGGTTAATAATGCACTTGCTGACACCAGTGCTGGGGGTTAATAATGCGTTTGCTGACATCTGTGCTGGGGGTTAATAATGCGTTTGCTGACAACTGTGCTGGGGGTTAATAATGCGTTTGCTGACATCTGTGCTGGGGGTTAATAATGCGCTTGCTGACACCAGTGCTGGGGGTTAATAATGCGTTTACTGACATCTGTGCTGGGGGTTAATAATGTGTTTGCTGACATCAGTGCTGGGTATAGTATAGTATATTATTGCTGGTATAGTTTATTGTTTTTTTAACTTTTGAAAGTTTGCATGCGGCCCCCATGGGATATGAAAACTTGTCATGTGGCCCTCTGGCAATTTGAGTTTGAGACCCCTGCTCTATAGGGTTACAGTGTGAAGGCGCCAATGACACCCACAGACCAATTTTTCCACACCTGTTTGACAGGTGCATATCATTGCAATTTTTGACAGCAAGACCAATTCTTGCTTTCATCAGAAGTACCCCAATAGGGTCATGGTGTGAAGGCGCCACCGACATCCAAAGACCAATTTTTCTGCACCTGTTTGACAAGTGCATATCATTGCAATTTTTGACAGCAATGCCAATTCTTGCTTTCATCAAGAGTAGCTCTATAAAGTTAGAGTGTGAAGGCACCACCGACACTCAAAGACCAATTTTTCTGCACCTGTTACTTCTATACAAAGTCTGTGAAAGAGACATCAAAATGTATCCAAAAAAATCTCTAATCTTGTTCCCAGTGCACTGCATTGTAGCCTCATCATACAGTTCCGCAAGCCGTTGCTTACAAAATAAAGAAAGCTTGCAGGGAAAACTTCATTTATTTGGCTTTATAAATGCAATTAATTCTGCAGCAGCTGCTATACACAGTACAGATGTGACACTTTACAGGTAGACTAAGGGAACCCCCCCAGGCACTACATTCAGGAATTTTTAATTTTTATGCGTTCACTTTAAACATCAATAAGTCACTGCTCATTTAAAAATGAATTTTTTTACAAACGTTTTTTCACTGATACATGGTTGATACATGTCCTCTAGGGCAGTACCCAGACCCCAATAATCATAGTATGCCCAATTACTTGCATATAAGCTTTTAAAATGGTTACTTTTGTTTTTTCACTCTCGGGTCCCATAGACTTCAATGGGGTTCATTATTTGGTTTTGAACTTTTGCGATGTTCGAAAGTTCTGGTGCAAACCGAACTGGGGTCATTCAGCCTATCCCTATAAATGAGCTTTTGGTGGCAGCCAGGCATGTTGGCATTTTTACTGCTACCTTATTTGATGTGCACCCACTGCATCCTTAGCAACCAATGATGTCATCTGTCACTGAGGTCAGCTACAGCATGGCATTACAAATCACAACAGCTGTCCTTTGTTTGCACAAGTCATTGAGGTGCAGTTTTGTCCATCATAGGACCACAGTTTACAGTGCACCCAAGTGCCACCTCCCCCGCATACAATTCTTTCAATAGCTGTAAAAGAAAGTATAAAAATAAGCCCCAAATGATCATCATGTCTGGCATGCCTACAGGGAGATGTAGAAGTTTACGTGCAGCTATGAGCGAATAAGTAGCCTCTGTATCCACAGGCCTAATTGGTGGTCATGGGCTTGGTATATGATCTGCAGGTAAGGCATGTTTGCCATTTAAACAGCCAATGCATACAGAGGAGGTGGTGGAGTGGTTAACCAAGTCTTCCTCATACTGCTCCTCTCACCTAGATTCAGATTCTCATCCTCTTCATCCACGGCTATTCCTGCCATTGCCCCACCAATGATGAAGAATGAATATGCTTAATTATTAGAGCAAAGCCTGAGCCCCTTGCTGCATGAGAATGCACAGCAATTATTGGGATCTGATTTATATAAGGAGGATAATAGGAACCAAGTGGGAGGGGACACCAGGCAGGGTGAACCAGTTGGCAGTGATGTTCCCACAGCTGCAGCATACTGGCAAGTAGGCCTCAATAATGTGGAGAGAGGTGATGAGGTCTCTGACCATACCTATAGAGCAGATGAGGAAAGGGAGGGAGATTCACAACCCCAGCAAGGCAGGGTATCTTCCAGGGGCAGCTTGCAGAGAAGTGGAGGCAGAAGCCCCCCTGTTCTACTGGGTGGCAGAGCTCCATGGGTGCAGGACACTGCTTACCTGTGTGGATCATTTCCGCAGATGTGTAGCAGACTGTACCTTTGTTGTTTTCAGTCTCCAGTGTATCAAGAATGGCAATTCCATTGATCATTTGGGCACCATGTGTATGAAGAGACATCTAACCTCTCACAATGCAGCTCACTGGCAATAACACCAGAATACTATTTGATAGGAAAAGGGCCAAAGTCCTTCTTCACCTCTCTCCAGCTCCTCTAATTCCACCTCCATCTTGATTATTCATGATTCCCTCTGAGCAGCCTCTAGTGATAGAGATGATGGTATATCAAATGGTGTCAAAGATCTACCCTATGGCTTCTCCAGTAGGGAAGAGGGTCTGCATAGGGTCACGTAGAGTAAGGGCAAGCGTATGCTGCAACCTTCCTCTGATTCTGCCAAACCCATCGCACCAGCTGTAGCATTGAACAGAAAAAATTTGCTGCCCCAGAAAAAGGCTGCAAAAAGGCTGTTCACTTTGCAAAATAAGTTGCATTTTGCAGGGGAATTTCTCCAGAGCTTAGGGAATGCAGTGAAATTTAACTTTACAAAGAATACCAATTACATTCAAGGAAAAAAATTATATTTTTGGTTGCAGAGCTTCACCTTATTCACTAAACTCTGGAGGAAATGTCATTGCAAAGTACAGTTTCCCCTGCAAAGTGGGAATTTTACTTGTCTATTGTAAATCAAATCAACCCAATTATCATCTCAAAAGTGCTCAGGACTGATGGAGCACAAATTTGGTGGACAAGAGAGACATCATATCCAAATTTGCTTTAACCACTTTCAGACCGGACCAATTTGCAGCCAAAGGACCAGGCCCCTTTTTGCGATTCGGCACTGCGTCGCTTTAACTGACAATTGCGCGGTCATGCGACGTGGCTCCCAAACAAAATTGACGTCCTTTTTTTCCCACAAATAGAGCTTTCTTTTGGTGGTATTTGATCGCCCCTGCGGTTTTTATTTTTTGCGCTATAAACAAAAATAGAGCGACAATTTTGAAAATAATGCATTATTTTTTATTTTTTGCTATAATAAATATCCCCAAAAAATATATAAAAAACTTTTTTTTTCCTCAGTTTAAGCCGATACGTATTCTTCTACATATTTTTGGTAAAAAAAATCGCAATATGCGATTATTGATCGGTTTGCGCAGAAGTTATAGCGTTTACAAGATAGGGGATAGTTTTATAGCATTTTTATTAATATTTTTTTTTTATTAGTAATGGCGGAGATCTGCGATTTTTTTTGTGACTGCGACATTATGGCGGACACATCGGACATTTTTGACACATTTTTGGGACCATTGTCATTTTTTACAGCAATTAATGCATTTAAATGCATTGATTTCTGTATAAATGACACTGGCAGTGAAGGGGTTAACCACAAGGTGGGAGTGTAACAGTTAAGTATGCCTAGGGGTGTGTTTTTTACTGTGGGGGGGGCGTGGCTGTCAGCTAGTGAATGCTGATCTCTGCTCCAATCACAGGGAGCAGAGATCGGCGTCACTAGTTGCTAGGCAGAACGGGGAGATGCTGTTTATCTCGGCATCTCCCCGTTCAGCCGCTCCGTGAGACGATCGCGGGGGTCCCCGCGGCGATCGAGTCCGCAGGGACCGCGATCGGACTCACGGGGGTCCCGACCGGCGCGAGAGCGCGCCGCTCCCGATGGCACGGACAGGCTAAAGGAGGGACTTATATATACGCCCTCCTGCCTGTACGTGCCATTCTGTCGACGTATATCGTCGTGCGCCGGTCGGCAAGTGGTTAACTCAATTACATAAATCTGAACCACAGTCACCAGTAAACCAAAATGGCCAAGCCTTACACTCAAAAAACAATATAAACAATCTTAAGTCACTAAGAAAGTAAGAATAATGCCGAGTACACACGTTCGGACTTTGTCCGCCGGACCTAGTCCGGCGGGACTTCCCCACACACGCCCGGACTTCCGAGCGTGTGACTTGCCCACACACGCCCGGACTTCTCCGGCGGACATACCGCTGAAAAAGGCCACGGGAATGAACGGACTTTCCGATGAGCGGCAAGTCCGTTCATTTCAAAAGTCTGGCGGACTAGCCTACTAACGGCGGGATTGTCCGCCGGACTGCCAAGTCCAGCGGACAATTTTAAAACAAAACTTAAAACCTAGTCCGCCGGACTTTTGGCGCCAAAAAGTCCGCTGGCGCCCACACATGAGGGGATTGTCCGGTGGACTTGGGTCCAGCGGACAATCCCGTGGGATAGTCCCTTCGTGTGTACGCGGCATTAGTGACAGCATATAGTAAAGATTTAGTAAATGCAACATAACTGTTCATGGCACTGAGCTATACATGACAAGAATTTGTGAGCAGAAATAACTCCCACTGTACACAAACAATAGCAAATCTATAACTATATGACTAGTGAAGACTTTGAGCAGCTCTGAGAGGAATTCTCCAGTTCCACTGCAAGTGGGCATAAAAGTTAATTTGTGAGAACAAAAAAGAATACAATTGTGCTAGTCTGCTATATAAACCTGCAGTTGACACAAATACCTAGACACACCAGATAATACAGTATATGAAAAAAAAATAATAAAAAAAAAGATATTTATATATATATATATATATATATATATATATATATAAAAATATCTTTTTTTTTTATATTTATTTTTTTATATATATATAAATAAGCATGCTTTTCATAGTGCAATACCATAAAACTAAATGTATTGAGAGAGGGGCATTCAGTGAACATCCTCGACCATCCGCAGGAGGAAGTAATTTAGATAACCAGAAGATATGCAGTGTCATAGAGAGTATCCTGGTACTCTGCCTACACATGGGGAGGTGCCTATGGATTATATTTTGTAGTGAATAATAGGAAGTAAGAATAGCAGCCTCCAAGGCGGAGGCTGCATTGTTAGTTTCTGGATAAAATAGTGAGCATGAGCTAACTGAGATGCAATATAATATGTTTGGAGATCGGGTATTGCAAGGCCCCCTCTAGGATTGGCAACTGAAGGATGTCTTTAGCTATCTTCGCAGCCCTGCCTCCTCAAATAAAGGATGAAAGAATAGAATCAATCTCTTGAAACTTTGTTTGGCTACATACATTTGGGAATTATTTATAACATAGAGGAAGCATGGCAGGAAAACCATTTTAAATATATGTATCCTACCTACCACATACAGAGGAAGAATATTCCAGCCAGCCATTGTTTTTGAGTTTGCTTATTAATGGATTAAGATTATTCTGGAGGTATTTTTAGATAGGCTGCTGCAAAACCACCCCCAGATACTGAAAGCTATCAACAACTTTAAGAAGACAGAGGGATTGAATGGAGGAGAGGGCACCCTGGTCCACTGTGAAAAGAAGGGATTTCTCCCAATTAACCCAGAAACCAGAAACATGTCTAAAACTGCTAATACCATCCAACCAAATAGACAAGGAAGTAGTTAGATCTGCCAAATATGTGAGCACATTGTCTGCATAAAGGGACACCTTTTCCTCCAGTCAAGCCAGACTTGTTAGAACGCAATAGCTCTGCTAAAGGTTCTATCGCTAAAGCGAAAAAAAGTGGGGAATGGGGGCAGCCCTGTCTGGTGCCCCATGAATTTACAAATAGGTCATAAATAAAATTGTTTACCTGCATACTGGCCTGCAGTATATATAAGAGTAACTTAACTCAATGAAGAAATATATTCCCAAAGCCAAACTACACCAGCACCTCCTGTAGATATAGCCATTCAACCAAATCAAAAGCTATGTGGGTATCCAGGGCCAGTATACCCCGGGAGCCCATGGCATCATGCGTGGTTTGTATGTTAGTAAAAAGTCTCCTTAAATTAATGGAGGTAGACAGTCCAGGCATAAATCCGGTTTGGTCAGATAATTGTAAGAAATTCACCTTGTTCAATCTGTATGCAAGAAATTTTGACATCCGAGTTTATTAGTGAAATAGGATGATACGGCCCACAGTAGAGGTGAACCTTATGTGGTTTTGGAATGAGAACTATTGTCAGCCTCTGACATAGGTGGGAGGCTTCCCATTTCTTGGGCATAATTGGAGATTCTAAGCACTATAGGAAACCTGTCTAGGCCTGGTGTTTTATTACATGCAAAAGAGAGCATGGCCATTTCAATTTCTT
Source organism: Lithobates sylvaticus (assembly GCA_028564925.1). Classification (NCBI taxonomy): domain Eukaryota; kingdom Metazoa; phylum Chordata; class Amphibia; order Anura; family Ranidae; genus Lithobates; species Lithobates sylvaticus. The sequence goes on along the minus strand of CM053027.1, from coordinate 438,499,323 downwards.
AGGAAGCTTTCAGGAGTGAACTCTGGCTTGGTGACAATATAGGCAAGTGGATATTGTAGAGATAGTAATCCAGTTCAACAATAGTATAATAGTAGTATATAAATCTGCATAAAAGGACACAAAAGCCTCAACCTCAATCTGTTTGGTTTGTTCAACTATAGTACCCAATTATCCCATAATTCTAGGGATAGTACAGGGTTAGAAATCCAGGCAAGAGAGGTATGCCAAAAAAGCGACTATTTTTATCTCCCAGTTCAATTTTGGTATAGAATTTTTTTTCAGAGTATGTTCCAACAAAAGTAAATTCAGGGCAATTACCTTACTCTTCCAATGAGCATAGGTATCAGAATTATGAGTAGTGGAGAGTTGTAATTCAGCAGCCTGAAGAGCTCGCTCTGCATCTACCTGAAAAGATCAGGAGGCCTTACGGGCTGCCCCAATAGCAACTGCAAAAGTGCCCTGCATGGTGGCCTTAAAAGCATCCCAGGCCACTGGCACCTGAGCATTGTTGGAGTTCAGCAACCAATAAGAATTCATCTCAACCAAATATTAAACCACAACAGCAGGATCGGCTAGCCACAATGGGCTGACTCTCCATAGCTTATAGTTAGCAGCCATTCCCAGGGTGAGATACAACAAAAAGGAGAGTGGTCGGATAACTCTCTGGAAAGATAGTGATACGTGATCACAGAAGCAAGCAACTATTGTAAAAGTACGGAAAGCAATACGCAAGAATGTACCATGAGTATCAGAGTGACAACAGTATTCCCTGGCATGAACGTGTTTCCATCTCCAGACATTTACAAGGTCTAATTTATCCAAATAGAAACTTAGAGTGGTTGAAGGATGAGTCAAGCCCCAAGTCTATCTACAGAGTTGTCCAAAACCATGTGGAAATCACCCGCTTATATAATGGGCCCCTTAGTAATTTCCAGAACTACCCCTAAAATACGTTCAAAAACTATTTTAGTAAATGGATGGCGGATATAAAAATTCACCAATGTGTACGGTTTAACCACATTGATACATGTCCCCTGGGGCAGGACCCAGGTCCCCAAACCCTTTTATGACAATAACTTGCATATAGGCTTTTAAAATTAGCACTTGAGATTTCTCCCATAGACTTTTACAGGGTGCTCGCGGCTTTTCGAATTTGCCACGAACACCCCAAATTGTTCGCTGTTCGGTGAACAGGGGAACAGGCAATGTTCGAGTCGAACATGAGTTTGTCTCGAACTCAAAGCTCATCCCTACTGTAGGACAGTTGTAAATCCCGCAGCCTCTTCTTCAAAGAAAAATCAAGCAAGATGGTGATAGTATTGCCATTGTAGGTTAAATGACCAGGTTAACTGATCTTTATCCCTGGCAGCACAGAGAGCCGTTTCCTTGTCATGATAGTTTAGCACTCTGATGAGGATAGGGCGAGGTGTTGCTCCCAATGGTAAGGGATGCAGCGGCATGTGGTGCGCCCTTTCAATAGCGAAAAATGGCTAGATGGTTATGGCACCAAAGGTTGCAACAGACCAATGCTCAATAAAGAATTCAGGGTTCCTGCCTTCAGATCCCCTGGGAAACCCAGGATGCTTAGGTTGTTGTGTCAAAGGCGGTTTTCCAAATCATTTAACTTTTCCAAAGTAGCTTCATGCCCTTTCTGCAGATTGGTTACCGAAACATGTATGGGGCACACATTATCCTCCATGTCACTTAAAGCGGTTTGGTACTCCAAAAAACTTCTTTAGCTTATTGAAAGCAGTTAGCAATGCTGATGCACCAATGACCATTAAAAAAAAAAAAATATATATTATTTAACTTACCTTACACATTTTTCCTCTGGCTTCCGGTCTGTCCTCCCGTGGGAGTAGGCGTGTTTTCGGCTGTCCCCTGGCTCCGCAATGACTTCTGGGAGCTGTTCTGCATTCCTCCCATGAAGCCACGGGGGACGCCGTCAGCACGAAATCTCGAGAGATTTCGGCCGTTGTGATGGCAACCAGAAATTTTACGAACTGAGCATGCGCGGGATGCGGCATGCGCGGGATCGAGCGGTGAATGCTGGGAGCGCAGCATTCACTGCATCCCGGAAGTAAATGCTTGTGCCCACAAGCAAGATGGAATCGTCCAGCAAGATATTTTATATGTTATCCAAACGGACAGAATCGGCGATCGGCGGGGAGAAGAACTGCAGCAGGTAGGTGACATGTTATTTATGTCTATATTTCACACTGATTGGGGGAAAAAAAAACGTATTTTCGGTGGAATCCCGCTTTAAGCATTGCTGACCAGATGGCGGAAGTTGTGTACATCCTGTTCAAGAAAGGGCAGATCCATTCAGAGAAAGTCTATTGGTGAGGTCAAGGAGGCCTGAAAATGTTGAATAGCTTCCATGATTTGGTACAGGGTGGACTCTGGAGGAGAGGCCAAAGAATCAGTAGGAGAAGAGGGAAGTAAGGTATTGGGAGACACCATTAGAGGATTCCAGCTGGAATGCCCAGTGTTTTCCATAACCATTGTTGGTTTATCATGCAAGGCATCTTCATGGAGTCTGCCAAACAAAAGTTGAAAAATGTTGGTACCAGCTGACCAAACATGCCCCCCTCTGACGCATGAGGACTTCCCTATGGCTTTCCCCTCTGACGTCACAGGGAAAGCCATAGGGAAGTCCCCATGATGTCCCCATGCGTCAGAGGGGGGCGGGGTTACCAGGTGGCCCCGCCCTCCATTATAAAAGACCTGTCAGCCGAAGCGACGCCTCACACACCGGGAGCCTCCCATTGCGAGGAGTGGCCCAAGAAGAGACCGACGCCCTGGTAGAAGATACCGGAGAGAAGCCTCAGAGACCGACGCCGTGGAAGAAGATACTGGAGAGAAGCCTCACACAGCAGGAGCCTCCCATTGCACGGAGCGGCCCAGAAGAGACATCGATGCTGGACGAGAAGGCCAAGAAGAAGCGGATTGGAGGAAGAAGAAGATAGAAGAAGAAGATGCCAGAAGGAGAAGATGAAGAAACCGAAGGATGAAGAAAGGAAGACCAGAAGAAAGAAAAAAGAAGATTTTAATAAAGGAATTGTCAAAGACCGTCTCCTGTCATTTTTACCATTTTTGACACTTTTTTGGTGAAATGGTAGGGGTACTTTTGTACCCCCTTACCATTTTTCACACAGGGGGGGGCGGGATCTGGGGGTCCCCTTGTTAAAGGGGGCTTCCAGATTCCGATAAGCCCCCCGCCCGCAGACCCCCACAACCAACAGGCATGGTTGTGGGGACGAGGCCCTTGTCCTCATCAACATGGGGACAAGGTGCTTTGGGGGTTCAGGAGGGGGGGGGCGCTCTCGTCCCCCCCTCTTTTCCTGCAGCCTGCCAGGTTGCGTGCTCGGATAAGGGTCTGGTATGGATTTTGAGGGGGACCCCACAGCATTTTTTTGGGCTGGGTTTCCCCTTAAAATCCATCCCAGACCTCAAGGGTCTGGTATGGATTTTGAGGGGGACCCTACGCCATTTTTTTATTTTTTTGGCTGGGGTCCCCCTTAATATCCATCCCAGACCTGAAGGGCCTGGTTATTGAATTTGGGGGGACCCCCACGCTTTTTTTTTTTTTTTTTAATCAATGCCTTTTTTTTTATGAATGGCTTTCAATGAATGACTGTTCTCTGTGTTACGGGAGCCGACAATTCATATAGCCGCGAGTGCTTTTAAAAGACATTTTAAAAAGCACCATTACATCGCCGAACACCGGACCCGAACCCGAACTTACAGCCAATAGTTCAGGTTCGGGTCCGGGTCCCAAACACCCAAAAGTCCGGTCCAGTATTTGAGGTGACAGAATATTTAAACTGTTAAACAACATGTACACTCACTATTTTACATTGTAGCAAGGTGTAATTTCTTCAGTGTTGTCACATGAAAAGATAGAATAAAATATTTACAAAAATGTGAGGGGTGTACTTGAAAATGTTACTATTCTGTAGAACCACATATAACTTTAAGGCAGCCTTTTTCAACTAGGGTGCCTTGAGGTTTCCTCAGGGGTGCTTTTTAGTTACACAAAGCCACCGTTTTTAATTATGCACCCTTATGACTTTCTAGACACTGGCATCCTAACAACCAATGATGTCATCAGTTGAAAAGGAGGATATCTTGTACCTCAACAGCACTCTTGCTTAATCTTCCTCTGTCTTGAAATTGAGGGGGGAGAGAAACATAGGAATACTAGTCAGTACTAGTGTTCAAAAGTACATGACCTCTAATGTTGGGGGTCCTACTTGTGGATGTTGCTGCATTATGTAAAACTATTAGAATAGTTTTTTACATTTTAGAGACTGTCCATAATTTTAAAGGGTGCCTTGACTGAAAAAAGGTTGAGAAACACTGCTTTAAGGCAGCCCTCAAGCATGTTATTTAATTTGATGACCAAATTAAATTATAGAATCTACTCCCATAGAAGTCAGGTGGATTCACAGCTAATTACGGATTTGCTGAATGTCCCCAAACCCTTGACAAATCGCTTACCCCTATCAAATGACCAAAATGAGGATGTTGCTTTGTAAATACAGTTGTCTTTATTAATATAAACACACTATTCCCAACATACCCATGAGTGGGTGCTGCAGCGACAGTTTATCATTTGTTGTAATCTGCAACCACTCTTTGCCATTGTTGGACTTCTGGACTGTGGGCTACATTGATGACTATTATGATGACATCAACAGTTAGGACATCTGACAGGTATGTCATTTTAAATAATGCATTTATGGCGGGCATATAGAAAAAAGGAAGGGGGGGACTTATGGACTTTTTAGGCACTGTAGACTGTATTATAATATCAAAATTTATTAAAGGAAAACAACATACATAAAAAACCATGTACATCTAAAAACATATACATTTAAGTCAAAAAAGAAATATTGATATAGTACAGAATCGCATGTGCAGCCTAAAGTAATTAGCCTAAGGGATACCACGGAACAAAGATCAGCAATGAAGATGGATTTTGTCCAAAATTGATGAGGTATCTGATGTAAAGGCAAGGATGCAGTGCGATATCGACGAACTTTGGCGGAAGCTCTACATGTTTCGCGTTTTCGTTTAACGCTTCATCTGGAGCCTGAGGTTGCAGTGACTAACAAACAGATATGAGATTTAAAAGACACAGTAAGTATATGCATATAGTTAATACTTCCTAGATAACATGTTCTATTTGTACATAAGGAAATATAAATCTAATCAATAATTGCCGAATGTGGCCATCAAGCCTGCGTCATCACCACCAGACAGTGCGCAGCAGGGGTACAGGCCAATTATCCAAATACTCAGTGGGGACGTGTAAAATATCATATTGGACTGTCAGTTATATATAAAGGAAAGAGTACTTACTACAATTCTTTATTGGTTCAAAAAAGTATAAAGGGAAACAGTCCCTATTGTCTCCCCACCAACCAGGAGAAATGCTGAAGATGGATAAAGTAGGGTTGAGCGTCATATACCCCAGGTGAGATCCTAGTTGGTAACCAAACATAAAGTTTATTGAACACCTATCAGTACAAACAAAACAGATATGCACCATAAGTGAGTTACCCTCAAAACAGGTTAAGGTATGAACTCACCTCTATGAAGAAAGTGAGGGACTCCCTCGGTTAGATACACGCACCAGCGCTTTAATTGTTTGTATATAGGTTCCCGGGTTAAGCGGGACCAGGATGATGAAAAAACCCGATTGATAACCAGATAAGGGGAACCTCAATGTTGAAAGATAGTGCCATAATAGACCTGTATAGTAGGGCCATATATATAAATAAGTGCCTCATTTAAAAGGTATAAACGCATAAGTAAGGTAATGTAGCATGGCCGAACGGCATACATGTAACTCACCATCCTGGAGTACAGAGGGATCAAGCCTACCAGCATCATAACGGTGGTGGAGAGCGGGGGACGCTGACAGAGAGCACACCTTGGTGTGCTTAAATACACGTCCCATCCGTAGTCAATATCCGGCGTCAGGCCGGCTTGACGTCATCCGGATCGGCCGCAAGAACGTAGTGCGCATGCGCCGACGTCCCGCCTCGCGCCAGCGCATTGAGGCCGAGACGTACACGGCAGCACGCGCAGCTTGTTCAGGCAAGAGAGATGACTGGGGAACTGAATCCCAGTCATTTCTTGCAAGTCGTCACATAGATAACCAAAGTGACGATGTGCGGCCGCACTGGGTGATGGACAGGCCTAATAAATGCGGCGCAGTGTCGAATGGTGTGAGTCACTAGGGCAAGGAGGCCGCAGCCGGCAAGATCGCAAAAACCTCAAAGATTAATTACAAAGAAAATAACATAAATAATAATCAATATAGGTGTCCAGCTCATATTGTAATTCTAAAGCACTTAGAATTAGGTATTTTAAACATGGAATAATCAACCTAGTCAAAGTTGAAATATCTCAGAACATATTTTAGAAAAAAACCATGGAGTATATTACGGGACTGCATTGGATATGGGATATATTGCGATAAATAGATCTAGTACTATATCATGATAGGTTGAAATGACCAGTCAGTATAGTACGTGCATTTGAAGGAAACAGGGGGAGCAAGAGCATGGGGCCTGAGACAGTATTATAGGAAAGGTTTATAAGATTGTGCCTCATTGATACCCGGGGGACGGGTCGCATCAAGGCATTCTATCCAGATGGTCTCTTTTTTCAAAATTTCTTTGTCCCAGTTACCCCCTCGCGGGTCCCTCGGGACAACTGCCAGGACTATAAAGGAAACAGCTGTAGTGTCGAACTTATGATAGAGATCTAAATGTCTACTCACGGGGGTGATCATTTTTCCCCCGGATGAGTAATAAATATGGTCTTTAATTCGGGCACGGAACTGACGGATAGTTTTTCCGACGTAAAATGCATTACAGGTACATGACATTAGGTATACCACACCTTGGGTTTCACAGTCAGCGTGAAAACGCGGTACAAAGGTTTCCCCATTAGGGAGGACAAAACTATTCCCTGGTCTCACCCATGGGCAGTATGTGCATCGTCCACACCGGGAGATGCCCACACTATCTGTATTAGAATGTGTCTTGGTACTGTAGTGACTCGATGTAAATTTGTCACTTAACGAACGTGATTTTCTAAACGTAATGGTAGGGTTTGGGCTTATATATTTTCTCAAGATGGGGTCCTCACGAAGTAGAGGCCAGTGTTTAACCAAGATTTCCCGTAATTCGCCATGCTGTTTAGAGTACCTAGTGATGTAACGGACGATGTCAGAAGTTTTAGTAGTTTTCGTTTTATAAAGAAGTGAGTTTCGTGATTGTCTCAGGGCCTTGTTGTATGATTTCCTCAAGATAGATTTACTATATCCCCTATTCTTTAGACGATCTCGAAGGAGATTTGCCTGTAGTTTAAACTCATCAGTGTGTGTACAATTACGTCTCAATCTAAGGTATTGGGCGTAAGGGATACTTCGGATTAAAGTTTCAGGATGGGCACTTTCTGCGTGAAGCAGTGTATTACCAGCCGTTCCTTTTCTATACAGGGTTGTTGCCAAGCACCCAGTCTGGTCTCTAAATATCGTTAAATCCAGAAAGGTGATTTTCTCGGGATTAACGGAAAATGTAAATTTTAGATTGAAGGAATTTTTGTTTATGATCTCCATAAATGTTTGCAATGTATTAAGGGGTCCCGCCCAAATCATAAATATGTCGTCAATATATCGCAGCCAGCATAATGCTAGGCTGGTATAGGGCGAAAAATTATCATCAGAAAAGATGGTCCGTTCCCACCCCCCCCCAGGTACAGATTGGCGTAGGCCGGGGCACAACAGGTGCCCATGGCCACGCCCTGTACCTGGAGGAAGTGGGACTCGTTGAAGGTAAAACAGTTTTTGGTTAAGACAAATCTCAAAAGGTCTAATATGAACTCACAAAATTCCCAGTGATGATTGTCTTCTTCATATAGGAAGGTTCTAGCTATCCTGATGCCCTGCTCGTGAGGGATGCTGGAGTAAAGTGCTTCAACATCTATAGTCACGAGGAGGGCATCAGGAGGCACGACCATTCCTTCAATATTCTTCAAGAGATCTAGGGTGTCCCTTGTGTAGGAGGGAAGTGAAAAGACATGAGGCATAAGTACAGAATCAATGAGACGGCTGGCATTCTCCGTGAGGGCTCCAATCCCCGATACGATAGGTCTGCCTGGGGGTAAGAGGGGGTGTTTGTGTATTTTCGGGAGTACGTAAAACGTTGCTAGTCTAGGGTTAGATATGTTCAGATACTTATACGTATCTGAGTCTATTAGGCCTTTCTGATGGGCAGAACCAATGACCGAAAGATATTCAGTCCTGAAGCCCTCGATTTGGTCAGGATCAATAGGCACATACCACTCTTTATTTTTAAGAATGTTATGTGCCATATTTTCGTAGAAAGTTTTTGTCATGAGGACAATATTTCCTCCTTTGTCTGCTGATTTAATTTCTATATCGGGGTATGATTGAAGGCGTTGGATAGCTAGCAATTGGGAGGGTGTTAAATTATTATCAGTGGTTTTGATAGTAAGTGATTTTAGGTCATTGACTGTGCCCATCAGAAAGGCCCAGATAGATGCATTAGTCATGAGGTCTGGAAACCGTTGAGATTTAGGCTTAAATTTTCGACATGTTGGCGCTGTTGAGTCGGTCAGAGGTGTAGCAATGTCGGGTGTGTCAGGAGATGGCACACCGGACTCACTTTCGTCGAGTAGTAAAATAAGATTACGAAGGGCTCTAAACTCCTCCATGGTAAAGTTCTTCACTTTTTCTGAAATATTTTTGTCTTGGAGGGATCTGGCCCTATCTTTATCAAACATGTATTTGTATGTAAGATTACGAGAAAAGAGGTATAGATCTTTAATGGCTTCATATTTGTCTATGTTCATAGAAGGGCAAAAGCTTAAGCCTAGGCTTAAGACTTCTATTTCGATGTCCGAGAGTGCGTATGGGGTAAGGTTGATGACAGTGCAATTATTTGCTAAGTTATTGGAGGTGTGTTCAGGGGCAATTGAAAATTTACCACTGGATTAGTCTGTGAGATGTGTGCATCAAGGGTACTTTGTCGTGTGAACATAGAGAGTTGGGAAGGGGTAGAAAGAGAATTAGTAGTAGTTGTGGTAGTTGTGGACAAATTCTCAATAGAATTTGTTCTTGAGAGAGATTGAGCAGAGCGATGTAAAGTCTCCATAGTGGAGGTGGCTTGTGGTAGAATTTGGGGTATAGATTGATTTTGAGTGCTCAAAAGTTGAATTGCATGAAGAGCAGTGGCTCCTAGGTATTTACCTTGTGCTTGGCCACCACCACTATGTGACTGAACATTAGCATGTATAGGTTTGTGCAAAGTGAGAGTGGTATCCACTATTGGCGGACGTTTTTTGTACGGTGTACGTGGCCCACCACCAAGATCCCGCTTACGTGCACCCGTCGAACCGTGTTGCGTATTGTAGTTGCCTCTCCTTTGGTTGAACTCTGGAAAAGAAGAAAGCGTGGAGTCAGATTCAGTATCATCATCAGTTGTTGAGTGCACGTTAGTATTGTTTCTAGGCATGCGAAAGCTATTACGTGCATTCCTAGTCTGAGGTTGGGATAGCCAACGATAGGCATATCCTTCCATAAATGCTAATCTGTCTTTGGCCAATTTATTTTGTTTTTTGTAAATTATATCTTTTGTTATTCTGGTGACGAAATCTTTGATTTCCTGCCAGCGTTTAGTAAATTGGGGATGGGTCTGTATACTTTCATTACCAGATTGCAGTAGGAGGATATCCTGATCTAATGCAGTTAGTTCAGACTGGTATTGAGTAATCAATAATCTCATCAGACTAGTACTACAAGAGGTTAAGTTAGCTTCCCATGCAGTTTTAAACTCCATAGTAGCGTTCTGGAATGATGGATATACTTGTATCCGTAATCCAAGAGGACTGATGTTTTCCCTTACATATTTATTTAAAAATTCAATGTGCCAGTATAAATTGGATTTCTTTTTCAAAAGTCTTTTCATTTTGGCCATGTATTGATTAATACCAATTTCCTGTTCGGTATCTACATTACAATTGGTCTGAATATCGGACATATAGCCCGTCCAAGCAGTGCCTATAAAGTCCATGGTTTTAAAAAGAATGTCTAGTATGTTCCGAAAAAAAAAATGAGCTGGATAATTAGTGATACCTGGTATTAGTTTAAATGGATATAATTAGGTAGAACCACCATAGGGTCCAGGGGAGGCAATAAATTGGACCGTAAGGTTATTTTTGCCCGGGTGCTACCACCCAATAATTTTAGGAAAGGAAATAAGTATCAATGCAGTGTGGTGCTGCAGATACTAAGAAGGTAGTTACGTGCCACGTCCTTGATATAATATAGAAAAAAGGAAGGGGGGGGACTTATGGACTTTTTAGGCACTGTAGACTGTATTATAATATCAAAATATCAAAATTTATTAAAGGAAAACAACATACATAAAAAACCATGTACATCTAAAAACATATACATTTAAGTCAAAAAAGAAATATTGATATAGTACAGAATCGCATGTGCAGCCTAAAGTAATTAGCCTAAGGGATACCACGGAACAAAGATCAGCAATGAAGATGGATTTTGTCCAAAATTGATGAGGTATCTGATGTAAAGGCAAGGATGCAGTGCGATATCGATGAACTTTGGCGGAAGCTCTACATGTTTCGCGTTTTCGTTTAACGCTTCATCTGGAGCCTGAGGTTGCAGTGACTAACAAACAGATATGAGATTTAAAAGACACAGTAAGTATATGCATATAGTTAATACTTCCTAGATAACATGTTCTATTTGTACATAAGGAAATATAAATCTAATCAATAATTGCCGAATGTGGCCATCAAGCCTGCGTCATCACCACCAGACAGTGCGCAGCAGGGGTACAGGCCAATTATCCAAATACTCAGTGGGGACGTGTAAAATATCATATTGGACTGTCAGTTATATATAAAGGAAAGAGTACTTACTACAATTCTTTATTGGTTCAAAAAAGTATAAAGGGAAACAGTCCCTATTGTCTCCCCACCAACCAGGAGAAATGCTGAAGATGGATAAAGTAGGGTTGAGCGTCATATACCCCAGGTGAGATCCTAGTTGGTAACCAAACATAAAGTTTATTGAACACCTATCAGTACAAACAAAACAGATATGCACCATAAGTGAGTTACCCTCAAAACAGGTTAAGGTATGAACTCACCTCTATGAAGAAAGTGAGGGACTCCCTCGGTTAGATACACGCACCAGCGCTTTAATTGTTTGTATATAGGTTCCCGGGTTAAGCGGGACCAGGATGATGAAAAAACCCGATTGATAACCAGATAAGGTTATATGGCGGGCATATGACATCATTGTGATGTCAGGGTGTGGGACTGAGCCAGTTCTTTGCTCACTAATTGGTGAATGGTTCTTTAAATAATTTTCTGTTCTGCACTTGGTCATACGCCTGATGATGGGGTCCTACATTGCTTTTGTAATTATGTGATCACTGAATAAAGCTTTGGACCCATTCTGAAGATCCCTGGTGTGCTGGTAATATACTTTTTGCTTTTTTTTCAATATGGCTCAGGTGGAGATTAATCAAATTTCGAATTCCGCGTACACACGATCCGAATTCTCGTCGGAAAAAGCTCTTGTTGATTGTTTTCCCGATGGAATTCCGCTCAAATTTCGACTGTCAAGAAAGCGGTGACATACAACATTACGACGACCTGAGAAAAAAAATGAAGTTTAATGCTTTCGAGCATGCGTCAAATTGTTTCCGAGCATGCGTAGGAATTTTGCGTGTCCGAATTGCTACAGACGATCGGAATTTCCGATAGAAACCTTTTCCGTCGGAAAAATTGAGAACATGCTCTTAAATTTTTGCTGGCGGGAATTCGGCCAGCAAAATTCCGATGGAGCCTACACACGGTCGCATTTTCCGATGAAAAGCTCTCATCGGTCTTTTGCTGGCCGAAATTCCGATCGTGTGTACGCGGCATAAGGGTTCATAATCTTCTGCTAGGAAACTAAACAAGTATTATTTGTCAGCCTGTGGGTGTTTCTTCAAACACAGGCTGCAGCTTAAGATGTATGCTCACAAAAACCTGTGCTAAGACCCCTTCAGTCTTCAGCAGCTAGAGAAGTCGTATCCCCCCCAGATAAGAAGAAATTATTTATATATACCAGCTACAAATAAGTGCTAACACACCATACCCACATTAATATTAATAATAAATACAACACATAACCTGAAAAGAAAATTCTGATCAGTCATCCCACTGCATACAGAACAAATAACACATACGTGAAAAAGACATTCATATCTTAAGCTTTGTATGATCTGCTTAGCAATAGGAGCTCATCCAATTCTGGTGAGAGTTTTGTTTGCATATAGGTGTGGACACTGGAGGTAAAACGGAGAAGTGTACCTAATTTGTTGGAAGATTGATAAGAAAATATGGACTTTATAAATTAATGACTTTTTACATTATGTGTTATTTGGTGCATATGCATTGGGATGTTGATCACAATTTAAAATTTTGGGTTATATGTTGTGTGTTTATTAATATTTTTGTAGGCACGGTGTGTTATCACTTATTGTGTGCTGGTATATACATTCATATACATTCATAATTTGCAGGATAAGATGCACTTTTGCTAAAGGAACATAAGCCAGCTTTGGCAAATGGCTTGTTCTAAAACTTTTTTTAAATCTGCATTAAAAAAAAAAAAACATTGAGGAAAATAAATTTGCATTAGTCTATACAGACAAGCAAATGCAGTCAGAATACATACAGTATTAAGCCCAAAACCCAAAATTGTATATACCGTATTTCAGCTTATCAATTCCTAAATGCTGTGGCTGTATTAGTTTCCTTTTTTAGACTTTTTAAGGCTTTGGTTTCACACATCTTTGTAGGGCTGGGGTTTGTTTTAGATGGAATACCAGATTTAGATACACTAACAAATTGAATGCAAATTCCAGCTATCACTTTAAGTAGTTACAGCAATAGTTTTTTTTTTTTCCCCGTTTCAAATAAAGATTTTACATAAATAAATAAAAGCTGACCATTGTAAGCACCCCAATATATGGTAAATGGTTTGTCTCAACCATCTAACTGCTACATCTACAGGGCAGCTTGTTTTGTTTATAAACAACAGGCTTACTGGCCAAATCATCAGGTGAATTTAAAGGAAAAAAAGCCTAAAATATAAAACTAATGCGGACATCACATCTAAGCACTGATAAGCTGCAATCTAATAAATGTTTGCTTTTGGGTATATTACCACTTTTAAATAATCTACTTATAACTTAGTTTGTACCCTTTTCCCATACTATCCTTGTGATATATTTGATGTGTTTTGTAGTTGACATTGATGATCTGTTCACAAAAGGTAACGTCAATATTTCCATTGTACAAATTCCTAGAATAGGCTCAGGAGCAGCAGGTTCTGCAGCAATAGCCAGATAGAAATTAGAAAAGAAGTCAATGTACAGTACATATTTGCCAGCACATCACAGATCATTGAGTACTGTCTGAAAGTGTTATTGAAAAATGATCACATCCCAGTGTACAAAGCACAATATTTCGGAGGCAAGCCAGACCCCATTGTCAGGCATGTGATAGGTGCATACAGTAGTGAAGAGTTATTTTAAGTACTACCCACCTATCATGATCAGAGAAATGATCATATGACATCATAATCCTGCCAAAATGGCACAACACATAATAACATATCCATGTTCATAATCAAACTAGAATGTGGCTGCTTGACATGTTCCGTCACCATACCTCTCAGTTCATGGATTTGATGTTTGGATGTGAAAAAGTGTACCGGTACAGGTTTATTCAAATCTGTCTCTTCATCCTTCTCAGTCACTCCTATGTTTCTTGAAGTGTCTCTTGCTTTAATCACATAACTCAATGCATAAGTGAGTTGCATTCATTTCAGTTATGACACCTTTAACATCCCATCATCTAAGACAGTGATGAGGAAACTTGGCACCTCAGATGTTTTGGAACTACATTTCCCATGATGCTCAACTACCCTGCAGAGTACATGAGCCTCATGGGAAATGTAGTTCCAAAACATCAGGGGGGGGGGGCAAGGTTCCCCATCACTGATCTAAGAGAAGCTGGATGGGGCTTTAGTGTATCTGTGTCTGGGTACAGCCTGCACAAGGTGATCTTGTAAGGTTTGATTGCATTTATAAGCAACTAAGGGCATCATCCTGAGGTTACAGTAGGTAGCCAAAGCAGTTATTAACAAGAACAAGACATTCTAATAGATATTCATTCAGCATATCTAGCAGATTTCGCCTAGTCAGAAAATGTCCAATGTGTCAAGCTTCCGCTCTTCATTAAATGTAGAAAAAGTCATTAGCATCCCTGATGTATGTTGGTAAATTCTTCACCAATGGTTGTTAATGAAAGTCGATGAATTGGGCCAACAGCTGGGCGATCTACCCTATATCAGAAACAATCGGTCTAAATGTTAAGGGTGTAGGCCCTTGGTGGATTTTTGGTAGGCCATAAATAAACATTGCACGGTGATAACATAATATAGTTACAGGATATGGCTGTACACAAAAGTAATTATGCAATCATTTTCTTGTAATAGTTCCAAATACACTGTAAGCAAAGCTTATTTAAAACTTAAATATTAAAGTACTAAAGTATAGCTAACAAAAATAATATATCTGATATAACACTGACATAAACAGCAGCACACATGTTGCATTACACCAGTGCAGTAAAAAGGCCAACCGTAATTCTATTTAATTTAAACACAGGTAGGAAATGCATAGCATTCAGCTATTTCTGAATGGCTAAGATACGATAAATGCAGTATAGTCTGGGGCCACTGATGATAGTTGCAAGCTATGCAATAGACACAATATTCTAAGACAGGTGCCAGGAACAATCAGAGATTCACATGACAGGATACAGGATGTCCCAACAGATGTCACAAAGCATTAGAGGTCCAAAACGTAGAATACATGACAGGTGGTTTAGAATGAAACCTCCACACAAAAAAAAAAACAAGCATCTAACTTGCAGTAAAAATTGGAGATAGTATATGCAACATATGAGTATTCAGAACTGTTAACAACAACTAAAGTACATAAATTAAACAAAAAAGAATTGCGCTAGGTGAAAAAAAACAATGAAAAGTAGATAATGAAAAAATATATAGATGTGTGTATCGTGAAGATAATCCTGCAGCTGAACACCAAATAACCCCGGTATAGGGCACAAAATAATACAAAAAGGAAAATAGTGCAGCGCTAGATACTAGACAATAAAATGTGACTAATATACAATATAAATGGTGAAAACTTTCAAAAAGTCCATCAAAGACAAGTTTGTATATATAAGAAATCAATCCAATATAGATGGTCAATCAAACAAAGTGCATTCCTGAAGGTGCTTGAAAATTATCCGTGCAGCTAATCCGTGCAGCATACCACCATCACCACATGTGTGTAAAGAGGGGAGGCTTACCAAAAAGCCAGTGACCGCCCTTATTCAGGGGAGTCAGACTAGGCTTAGAAGAACAGCCTTGGTGCTGTTTAAACGATCATCAGCGTCCCAAAAGGTATCTCCAAGTAGCTGAATCTTCTCCTGTGGGGCAGCTTTCCTACGTCCCTCGTTGCAATAAATGTGAAATGGCATCCAAATGAAAAAAACAAGAAAGCCTCCAATAGTGTAGAAGTTCGGGGGAATTTATTGACAAAAAGGTCCACATATACAAAAGTAGAAAAACCTTGGAAGGTAAAGTTAAAAGGGCTCCGTTTGGTCTATAGGTAAACAAACCATGTGCGCATGCGCAGTACGAACGTGCGTGTCAACCCTATGCCGTTTCGTCACAATTGATGTCTTCAGGGGTACGCCCACTCGCTTGCGCATGCGCTTTAAATAGCGGTCGCGTCGGCAGAGACGCACCGCCATTGGATAATACCATAAAGACCGGGAGCCAATAGAAACAGAGATCCCGCCCGCGGGAGCGAGACAGCCAACCCAGATGTATGCCCCAGTGTCACTACTCACAAAGCGGCCGCAGAGCCAATCAGCGCCACCATACAAAAGCCGCTCCGTAGCAACACAGTGACAATCATATGTTTAGCATATATATCAGAAGACATATCCTATTTGAAGGTATATATAAACAATTCTAAGAATTAATGCAAGGAAAGATACATTCCAAATGTTAAAATTAAAGGGTCATTGCTGACAAATACAAGATATTTATTTAATATAGCAGCATCTAGCGAACCCTAAAAAGAGAAATGAGGAAAAGAGCCATCTTGTGGCCAATAGGTAATATTAACCATATTATAAAAAGACTAGGGGAAAATTGATTGTCACCTTAGTCAACATAAACATGATGAAATCGTCAGTTCTGGGGTGGTTCAAAAACGTCCCAAAACTAACGTTCCATCAGTAAAATACCTCATATCCATTAAATATAAAATATCTATTCCATAAATTATTTATGAAAACAATATATATATATATATATATATATATATATATATATAAAAAATAAAAATAAAATTAAAAATAAAAGTAGACGAAATTAAAATTATTATTAAATAATATTAAATCCCCCTATATTAATTATAATATATAAAATATGTGATACATATATTTCAAAAAAGCAAAAAAAAGGGGGGGGGGGGCTGAACAATTCAAATGTTTAGCTTAGATGAAAAAAATATGAAGAGAGCCTGGAGGGGACATCAACAATTATTTATAAAACAGTTGATGTCCCACTCCACGTTCAAGCCATTAGGGATATGTGTGGCCAGCCTATAGATCCAATTGGTTTCAGACCGAGAGATCACCCTCTTACCATTGCTGCCCCTCCAGTGGGGGATGTATTTCTCAAGAGCAATGAAAGTGGTACCTTTTGGATCTCGGTTGTGCACAAGGTCATAATGTTTGGAAACATTATGTTTATCAAAACCCCGTAGTATGTTTGATATATGCTCCCCCAATCGGATGTGTAACTTCCGAATTGTTCGTCCCACATATTCTAAACCACAAGGACATCTCAAAAGATACACCACACATTTTGTGGTGCAAGTTATAAAGGATTTAATTGGGTAAGTGACACCAGTCCCTGTCGATGTAAATTCCTTAAATCTCCTCTCCCTTAAGGTATTAACCCTACAGAATCTAAATCTCCTACAAAGAAAAAAACCTTTTAAATCCCCAAAAAAGGTTGGATGAATTGGGGGGTTAGGCACATTAGGAGCAATGGTATGTCTAAGATTGGAGGAGCCTCTAAATAACACTCGTGGATTATTAGATAACAGAGGGCCTAAGATACGGTCATTTTTTATTACCGGCCAGTGTCTTTTTATAATATGTTTTATGGCCCAATGCTGGCTAGAATAGGCCGTGAGGAAGGCCAAGCCAAAATCCTCACGGTTATCAACCTGTGGAGGCTTATCTTTTAAAAGATCTTGTCGATCTCGACCCCACCTCAGCAATCAAAGAGTCTAGGGTTTCAATGTTGTAACCCTTACTTACAAACCTAGACTTCAGAACCAAAGTCTCTCTATGGTACTCTTCAATATTAGAGCAATTTCTCTTTAGACGCAAAAATTGTCCCTTTGGGACCGCCGACAACCATGAATTGTGGTGACATGAATCAAGGGGAATGTACCCATTTCTGTCGGTGGATTTAAAAAAGGTGGAGGTGACAATCCTACTATCTATAATTGTGATGTTCAAATCTAAAAAATGTATTTGGGTGGGACTAATTTCATGGCTGAGTATAATACCCCTGTCGTTCCGATTGAGGGAAGACAGGAAGGTAGCCACTGATTCAGCATCGCCATCCCATATACATAGAACATCATCAATAAAACGTTTCCACATAACTAGTTGTGGAGATCTATCAGACAGAATAACTTCCTCCTCCCACTTGGCCATGAAGAGGTTAGCCATACTGGGGGCAAATTTTGCCCCCATGGCTACTCCCTTTATCTGTAGATAATGTAAGCCATCATGCCAAAAGTGGTTGTGTCCCATCGAGAAGTTGAGTAGCTCCATCACAAAATTTGACTGTGTGATGGAGATACCCGAGTCTCGATACAGAAAATGTTTCACGGCTTCATGACCCAATTTATGGGATATGGCCGTGTAGAGCGATGCAACATCTGCTGTTATTAACATGTATGTCGGTTTCCACTCAATCTCATTTAATAGATTGAGAACATGTTTTGTGTCCCTAAGGTATGAAGGGGTACCCACCACCAGTGGTTGCAAGTAATGATCTATATACTTGCCTATACGCGAGGTTATAGAGTCTATACCACTGATGATGGGTCTCCCAGGTGGATTAATTAAAGTTTTATGAACCTTAGGTAATATGTACATAACAGGTAATCTGGGGACAAGAGGAACCAAATGTACCTTCTCCTTTTTGTTTAATATGCCCATATTGTGGCCTTTATCAATCAAGAGTTTTAACTCTCGTTTATATGAAACCGTGGGGTCACAAGCTAAAGGGGAATAGGTGTTGGAGTCTGAAAGTATTCTCGACATTTCATCTGAGTAGGAATCCTTGTCAAGAATAACTATAGCTCCACCCTTATCAGCGGGTCGCACCACTATATCATTTCTATTGCATAACAATTCCATCCCCACTTTAATATCATGTGGTGGCTGCACCGGTTTGGTTCTCAAGTTTGTGAGATCTTTTATTACGAGATCGCGAAACATACCCACATTAGGTGCTGAATTCCCAGGGGGGTTAAAGAGTGATGCATTATTCATGCCTGAATGTACAATCACGGATTCTTCCCTATTGATTTGTCTAATTGGGTTAGATAGAATATATCTTTTAATATTAAGTTTGCGTGTATACTTCTGCACATCAATAAAGGTCTGAAATTTATTAAGATTCCGTGGTGGAGCAAACTTCAGACCCTTATTTAATGTGAGAAGTTCTTCTCTAGAGAGTTCCTTTGTGCTGAGGTTTATAATACCACTAGTGTCTAGGTCCTCCTTTTTGAGGTGCAGTTTCCTCCCCCCTCTGCTCCCTCTCTTCCGTCGCCATTTCTTTTGTTCCTTTCCCTGTTGGCCAACTGAAAATCCCGTCCAAAGCGGTTTTCCCCTTGTTGTCCATAGGTGGATTGAACATGTGCTTGACCCTCACCAGGTCCAGAACGACTGCCTCCGACATCACTGTCCAAGGGAGAAAATCTGTTCCTAGTGTGGGTAAATGAATTGTAATTACCATTTGAAAGATCAGATCTTTCAGTGTGACCTTGGTAAATCTGACGTCCTTCAGTGTGGCGCCATGGAGGTGGAGAAGGGTGTGAAGGACGAGGGATGGAACCTCTTCTACCACCCCTCCCCCTTCTTGGACCCATAGATTGCTGAAAGTTATGATCCCTAAAGTTATTAGGTGTAGGATGATGCATGTGGCTAGTTGGGACCACTACTCGATTGTTCCCCTGGGTGTTCAGTCCAGGGTAGGAGCCTGTAGTAGATGTGGCTGGCAGAGAATCAGGGGGCGTTACAACCTGCCATTTGAACACCACCTGATCTCTGTAATCCTTCACATCTCTGTTGTATTTTCTTTTTTTCTTTAATTTCTGCTCAGACTCTTCTTTAATTAACAAAGCTTTTAGGGCCTCAGATCTATGGGTGTAATCCTGTTCATTTCTAAAGGGAGTTAGTTTACTTTTTAAACCATTAATCTCTAAGTCCAACATTGTCAATTTTCGTTTCTTTTTTGCGATCAAAAACTGTAGAAAACCAACGCCGGCTTTGTTAAAATATTTGAACCATTCTGCTAGTTCACTATCCTCTTTTTGGGGGTTCACATCCCATCTCAAGCTGCTTGGGACCATATTTTCTTTCACATACTCCTCCAAGTATGCAATGTCCCACCTTGTATGGACCTCAGTGACAGTAAGATTCTTTAATCTAAGGAAACAACCTGCTAGGTCGTCTCTAGGATCTTCATTGCCATCAAAGACCCCGACAGTGTTAATAACTACCTGGGATCTATAATCAAATATATCCATTATGGATGCACCAGCAGCAAAAACTATATACCAAAACAAGTGATAAATTAAACAAAAAAGAATTGCGCTAGGTGAAAAAAACAATGAAAAGTAGATAATGAAAAAATATATAGATGTGTGTATCGTGAAGATAATCCTGCAGCTGAACACCAAATAACCCCGGTATAGGGCACAAAATAATACAAAAAGGAAAATAGTGCAGTGCTAGATACTAGACAATAAAATGTGACTAATATACAATATAAATGGTGAAAACTTTCAAAAAGTCCATCAAAGACAAGTTCGTATATATAAGAAATCAATCCAATATAGATGGTCAATCAAACAAAGTGCATTCCTGAAGGTGCTTAAAGTACATAATTAGATGACAATAAACATTCTAAGGTGCAGACTTCAAAATCTGTAGCTTGCAGCAAGATCATAGCATGATTTCTGGAATAAAAATAGGTTCAGTTAAAGCAGGGCTGCACTGCCTCCGACTTTTTTTGTGACATTAATAAACAAATTCGTTTTGCAATTTGTTACTTACATGTCCCGTTTTTGAAGTTTTCCCATTGCTTTTTTACAATCTAAGAACGCTTTATAAAAATCCTCTCCATAGTTGTCATTTTGCCTGTGTGCATGTGAAGCCCACAGGCATTCTCTTCCTGGATTCTGTGACGTGTATCTCCCAGAATGCAACGCCCGTTCTATCTTAGATCTTGCGCATGCACAGTAATATTTATATAGGAGCATTTACATAACTCTCAATGTGATTGTCGTAATGACATCACTTCAGGGTTCTAAATCACGCAATAACTCACGCCAGGCCGCCGCACAGACTCCTGGGAACAAGAAAAAAGGATCCCAGGAGACAGTGTGGTACAAAGGAAGTATCGACATAGCCGCACCAACCCTGCCCATACCCACAATCCCACGAACACGTAAATGGCCAAGATCAGCAGAAAAAAAAAGGTACATTTAAAAAATGTTGTCAGATTTATATATAATAGATAAAAATAATATTAGGGAGCTATTGATTAAGTATAAAATAGGCGTGAACATACTTTATGTACAGATAGTGCTGGCCTTAGCTTTTTGGGATCCAAAACAAAATTAGACATAAGGCAGTTTAGTATCCATATAATGGATGCAGTGCATGTGGTGCGCTGGTCCTAAGGGAGATGTGCCCACTGTGCACACACTGGGGATTTGTTCCAAGAAACGCTCCCAAAAACCATCTTATGAATTGCAGCTATGCTTACCACTTTCAGGGGATTGGTACAACAGCCCTATTGTTTGTGTCCACTGGAGGTATATAAACATACTCTCCCCCTATGCTTTTGGTTAGTTGACTTACACCTGGAACTCCAGTGCAACTTTCTCCTGGAAGCACTGACAGGAAGTGAATATCTGCAGACTCCCTATAGCTGTGGCCCCATAAATAGTCCTGATGGGCCTCTCAGTCTTATGTATATAAGTCAGTGGTGGAGGGCTGGCTGCTGGCCCTGGTTGTCCCACTTCTCAAATGGATGTCAGAGATCCATACACCACTTAACTCGGTCATCCAGCATGGTGGGCAGTGCTGCATTCCACTCATCATCGCTCTGCCCTCCATGAACACAGCAGTGTGATGAAAATGCTGCTGAGCACTACCAGGCACAAACCCAGCAGACCGGAAATGTGTGCTTTGATGGGTAAGAGGTAGTGGGGTACTGATGACTTGAATATGGGGGTGTACAGAGAAGTGTGAGCTGTAATATAAGAGTACAGAAGCTTGTGACGAGAAGGGATAAAGCTGGCCTATGCATATTGCAAAAAGGAAGAGTGTGTGCCGATGCCCATGGAAATCAAACACATGTTCTCTTCATGGTAACTTGTACTTGTAACTTTTAATGTGTTTATTTGTTTCCCCATTTATTATGTCCCTTCCCCTCATGTGTTCACCCCGGCTGTTCCCCTGACTACCCATATGCACTTGATTGCAGCTGTATTGCTATGTATGATCTCCCTTTTTTCAGCACAATGGCATCTATTAAAGTAATATTGATAATGTGAAAGGGCTTAATTCTTTCATCAAACATCATGCTATCCATATAGAACCCAAACATCGTGCAGTATCCACAGTCTTTCTGCAGGAAACTCATCTGTTGGAGACTGCAAAAGGTTATCCTAAACTCTGCCCACCACTCTCAATGGTTACTTAGTTTCTAAACAAAAGGATAAAAGATCAAAAGGTTTTGCCACTGGGCTGGGCAAGAAAACCCATTTTAGCAGAATCTATGCTGAATGCAGAAAGAAAGATTCTGTTTATATACGGTGATATAAACAATGCCAAATAAACATTTGCCAATTGTCCTAACCACAGTTACTAAACTTTCCTCTGATAGATTGTTAAATTGAATCCACTGGGTCCTTGTCAGGTTTTAGAATTAAAACAATGTGGGCCTCAGACATGGGCAGTGCTCCAATTTCCCTGGCTGCATTAAATACTACTAGTAGCTTGGGAAGCAGTACCTCAGATTAATGCTTATAGATTTCCATGGGGATCCCATCCCCTCCCGGGGCTTTACAGTTAGGGAATTCTGCCACTGCACCCTGTAGTTCCTCCAGTGTGAGTGGAGCATCTAAAGCTGCCCTCTGAGCCTCTGTAAAAGTCAGGAATAGTATTTCGTCTAGGTAATTCGCCAATTCCTCTTCACTGTAGTTCGAGGAAGGGCGGCATAAGTTTTGATAGAACTCTGCCAGTGTCTGAATTACCATATCTGAGGCGTGGACCAGTTGACCCCCCTTTGACTGTATAGTTCCTATTACCGGAGACCTCTGCTCAGAGTTAGCTATTCTATCCAAGAGATGCCCCATCACTTCACCTTCCTCAAAGAAAGCAGTCTTAGAAAAGAACTGCTTCTTTTCCGCCGATGAGGCCAGCAAATGGTCATAGGCAGACTGTGCAGCCTGCCAAGCTCCCTTTGCGGCCTATCCGGGCCCTTGGGCCCCTCAACTGGTGGCTGGATGCCAAAAACAGACAAAATGGGACAGAGAAAGTTGGCTGTGTCTTCAGGGCGGGGCAGGGCCACCTCAAAACAGGCAATTGAACTGCGAACAGGATTATGCTGTAAACTGCATGCAGGCCCAACTGGGCCTTGAACCAAAACTTTTGAGTGTGCTCGGTGGCTCCGAGACCTGTGGGTATTTCTCAAGTTGTAGAATGACCTTGTGGTCTCAGTCGCGATACGTTTCATTCTAAACTTTGCCAACATGGCCAAGCTTCGCATAACTGCACTACCAGATGGTAGAGCCACATACCGTCCTTGCCGTAGCCTGGTAGGAGAACACTTTTCCCCTGGCGGCATACGGGAGGGTGTTTGCTTCACAGAAAGTCACAGTTTTATTCCTCGCTTTTTAACAATGTAACAGTGTTCCCCGGCAGCTGGGAGAAAAATGGGTGAGCACTCAGATGCCCAGTAGTGCCAACATAACAAGGTTCATCCAACTAGTTCTGCAATTCTGTGCTGTAATATTTAAACATTAGTACTACAGTGCAGTGTTTCTTACTTGCGGTCCATGGTACAGGAGCGTGGTCAGTCGCCTTCAGCTTCAGCGCAGCGGTGGCGCAGGGCTTGCTCATTATGGTCTAGCCAGGCCGTCGCTTCCCTGGCTGATTCAAAAAACTGTGCGTGCCCATCAGCAGTCACCCTTAGTTTGGCTGGGTACAGCATGGCAAATGGTAGTTGCAGGGCCCTCAGGCGTTTCTTCACCTCGCCAAACTTTGCTCTGGCCTTTTGAACTTCAGCCGAGAAGTCCGGGTAAAACGACACCTGTACACCATTAAATTTAACGTTTGCCTTTTCTCGTGTGCATCTCAGAATTGCCTCTCTTTCTTTGTAGTGTAACAGTTTGGCCAGCATGGATCTGGGGGGAGCCCCCTGTGGGGGGGGGGGGGGGGGCTGCCTGGCACTCTGTGGGCCCTTTCCACTGTGTAAAATGGGGAAAATTAGTCTCTACCAAAGAGTTCAACAAGCCAGGTTTCCACAAAGGTAGTGGTGTCTCTGCCCTCTGACTTCTCAGGCAGACCAACAATGTGTTCCTGCGTAAGCGATTTTTGGTGTCCTCAGCTCTGTTATATGTGTCTTGCGCAAACCGATGTGCAGCCCTGGCCTCCCTCGCTAGAGGGGGTAATTTATCCTCTATGTTGCTTAATACTGCATTCCACTGCTGTAGCCCTTTCTCTTCGTTTTTGCAGATCTTGCCTGATAAATGAGACCTCTTCTCTCATGCTCCCAAGTTGCAGTTTCATATCATTCACAGATGCTGTGCACAGCTCAACAGCTTTTAAAATCGTTGCTAGTGTCGGCTGCTCTAGGGGCTCCTCATCATCTGCTGTAGGAGGGGGGGAGGGTGGGTGAGCTGCATCCTCATGGCTTAGGCCTGTGCTGCTATCTGTGTCCTGTCCCCAGTCTGCTTGTGTGAACAGTTCCGTCCCCTCATTCCTCTGTGTCTCCTCCAAAGCTAACATGGCCCCTGGGTCCTGTAACTTTTGTGTATAGTACAGCATGTCCCGGTACTGTTCCTTACCCTGTGACTTTTGGGCCTTCTTGCTGCTCTCTCCTTTGAGCCTGTCTGCCGTCCATGAAGTGCGCTGTGACAAGGCCACCGACGCTGCAGCGCCATCTTGTGAGTGCGGTCCCGTCATCTCCAGCGGGCCTCGGCGGGTCTTCCCCCGGGTGCAGAGGACCGTCGGTGAGTCCAGGAGGTGCTGCAGGTCGGTAGCCAGCTGGGGAGCCGAAAGAAGCGGTAGCTGCCGGGGAAGGATCAAAGTTCGGATCGGGCAGGAGCTGTGAGAAGTGCGTCTTCTCACATGCTGGTTTTGGCCACGCCCAGTCATGCTTTCACATTGTTAGTTATAGCTTTGCTTGGTTTGCTCTAAATCTAAAATCATATTTATATTGCTATGCTTCTCCTTTCTCATGCAGTTTGGCTCCTTATTCTTTGCCCTCACGTCTTTGTATGTTTTTTTTACGTACATGTTCGTGCGGGCAAAATTGGAATAATAATTAGTCAATTTTAATTTTATACATGGAAATGTTTTATATCTGTGATGGCATTTAGTATATATGCTTTTTTTGACTTTTTAACTTTTTGTATAATGATTGATATCAAATCTTTTGCAGGTCCTTATGATGATTAATTTGATTTTGTGTATAGTGGTTTTGTGACTTTTACATCTGTATCGGCATTTGTATTAGTATCTATTATACATTTTTCTTTATTAGTTCCGATTTTTTTAGCCTTCGATTGCACCATGTGGGGAAGCTGCATGTAGCTTACGACATATCATTGTATTCGTTTTCTCTTTGCTTCTCTCCACCAGGTGCAATTCATTTTGGGCATTTACAAGGTCTGATTTTGTGGGGAGGTTTCTTTCAACATTCCTTGCATTTGATTGGCTGTCTATTTTTTTATTAGCTTCATATATACATAAGATTAGATTTTGTTCATTCAGCTATGACTAAGCATCTGTTTGTGATGTGAAATGCGTTAGCTGTTTTTCCCTGTTTTCTATGCTTCAGATATGACTGTTTTTGGATTTTAATCCATTACCAGCCTGAATGAAGCATTGTCTTTAGCAGGGGTGCCCACATAGAAGAGGTCTTAGTGAGAACATGGGCCATTTAATCAATTCCTAAATGTGTTGCTGTCAACAAACTGGGCATGATCATTTAATAGTCAGTATGCAAACTTAAATTTAATCAGCCCTGTCCAGTAGAAATTATATTGGTTATTTTATGTTTTAACATTAATAGAGAAGATGTGCAGACACTTTGAAATGCAGATTGAAATGCCTAATTAATTTCACTTAATAAGCTGTATTTTTTCAATGGAAGCCTAGAAATTGTTGTACTTAAAATCAACAGGATACTTTCACTTTCCAAAAAATAACAGTCTCTGCAAAGAGCCTAGTTGATAGACACAGTGTTACATTTAACAAAGGAAAACTTTTGAAGTTTATAGCATTGAAATAAAGTTCCTGTTGCTAAGCAACAGAAAACTGAATATTGTAAGGGATGAAATAGCTAAATTCACTTTCAAACAAACACTTACATATTGTTCTATGTCAATAACAGAACATTTTTCAGATATCCAAATATAAGAGAACTATGGTGTAAAAGGAAGGTCTTGTAAAACATTAACCCTTTTAAGCCACTATGTGGCCACTAAAATACTGTGCTGTGGTTTAAAAAAAAAAAGGAGGAACTAAAAAAAAAAAAAAAACTGTTTATATTATGGTAAGTTGAAAATTAATGAGTGGAGCTCAAATTCTCCTGGCAACAAATGCTAATGTCATCAAACAATGACAATCTGTACATATTCTGTTTATTAATGCTGTATAATAGGGAGAAATATGCTTGCTCTTTTCTTAGTTACTGTACCACTGAGACTCATCACCTGCTTACATTGCTTGAAATAGCAAAGCTAAGGCAAAAGTGATGTGAATGGTCAGTTTGTGTTCTATGAATTAAAGTGATCAGAGAGGTTTTCCAGCTTGTTTAAAAATGTGTATTTAGGATTGCATTTGATGTTCATAAATTCTCATTGCTGCATTGGAATTACAACCAGCGTAAACTGATTATAATCTAATGATTTACAGATTTATGTAACCCCTTGAAATATTCAGATTATGCATAACAAGCATCATAAAATGCCCAGGCAGCCCTGAGCAATCACCCCAAACCAGGCAAATTGAGCATTGTTTTAAGGGAATACTATATCCCATCACCAACATTATAATATACTTCAGAACTTGCAACATCTCATATTCTAACTCATTAAAGAACCCACCACTGCCAGTGCTTAGTCACATACCCCTCTGCTAAGAACATTATACAAGTGTGCGTTACCTGAATAATAAGTGGATCTTCCTCAAGTAGAAATATAACACCCATTACTTGCAGAATTTCAATATCGCTATGAACAGTATAACATCCCACACCAACAACAGAAATATGTTTTTAACTCTTGTCAGCTTTGCTATAATATTGTTATCCAGAGGGTTACAATCCCCCAAAAAATAATATTCCTTAACCATGATCCCCAAAAATATGATAAACCTCAGCCACTAATAATAGCAGCAAGCTTATATTATAAATCTGCCAGCCTGCAGCCTTATTTATGTCAGCATTATAATGAATCCATGTACTATCTTTTAACAGAAATGGGGGAAATAACAAGAGACTGGTTTTGTGTTAGGTAATATAATAATGGCCCAACGTTTTAGTTTTGGAGTCAACGTAGCTAAATATTAATTGCTTTCAGCAAGTATCTGGTGACTGTCAGGCTAACACCAGATTTAAACGGCTTCTTTCCAATCGTTTTTATTATTTTTAAGATACAACAGGAACAACAAGATGCAAAGGTTTCCACACAGATCACATTGTTTGCAATTGTTTACAAAATGTTAGTCATTGTTAGCAACAAATATGTATGAAAAAAAGAAGAAAACATGTACTGCTGTCAGAAACCTGCTGTTTTTTTGAGTTAAGTCAACTTAAGACTTAGCACTGAAGACCTAAGACAGTACTCACTTTCTCCCAGGACACTCCCTCAAAATATAAGGGCAAGGTTTGTGAAACCTCTGGTGGAATTCTCTTGTTAATCTAGGGGCATGAACGTCCACCTCAGGCTCCCAAAATTTTACTTCTGGCCCATATGCTTCCCATTGAACCAGATATTGTAATTTGTTCCTAAAGATGATAGAATCAAGAATTTTCTCCACCACAAACTCTTCTTCACCCTGTACTGCAACATGTCATGGAGGTGGAAGAATTCTTCCAGAAAAGGGATTTCCATGAAACAGTTTGAGTAGTGATATGTGAAAAACAAGGTGAATCTTCATACTGTGAAGAAGTTTTAGGCAAAAGTTGATTTGAGCAGAAATCTGGAAAGGTCCCACAAAACTTTGGCCCAATTTAGCAGATGAAAAAAGAACCTTCACATTTTTGGTAATTGGCCAAACATTGTCACCCATGTGTAGGAAGTGACCTGCGATGTCTGTCAGCATCCTCTTTGTAACATTCCTAAGCCTCAAAGTTTCAATCATTTTTTTCAGAATCTTCTGTAATGTAGTTAATCTGTTGATAACAGCAGGAATTGGATTTGAGATATGGAAATCAGGAATAAAAACTGTATGATACCCGGTGTTTAAATAAAAAGGACTTTTGAGAAGTGGAGCCATGTTTGGAATTGTTATAAGCAAACTCTGCCATATAAATATAGTCCACCCAGTTATCCTGAAGATAACTGACAAAACATCAATGGTATGGCTGATCCTGGTCCTCGCAGTCTGACATTTAGACTGAGGATGAAAAGTGGAGGACAGAATTATTATTACAGCTAAAGTTGAGCAAAAGCTTTTCCAAAATTTCAAAATAAACTGTACTCCTCTGTCAGACACTACATCATCAGAAATGTCACATACTTTAAAGACTCCTCCAAACATTAACTGAGATGCTCAACGTCTACCAAGATAGAAGTAATGTCTATCAAGGACTCCAGATTGACCACAAAGTGCAAATAAATTGACCCCCCATGGTCTTGATGGAACAGGTACTGGATGGAGCAACCCCAAAGCAGAAACTCTGGGAGTCTGATTGCATGTACAGATAAGGCAACATGCTACATAGCTTTACTTTCTTGTAACCAGGCCACAAAAAAGGAATGTGATAAAAGTTCTTCAGTCTTAGAAACCCCAAAATGTTAAGCAGTTTGGAGTCATAAAACAACCTGAGGGCTTTAACCCGAGCAGATTCACATATATAAAGACAATGTGCTTGAATCCAAAACCCATTCTTGTACTCAAGTTTAATGTCCTTAGGAGGGTGATTTAAGAGTGGGTCATTCTCATTCACATCCCTAGGAAGTTTTTTTCAGGCAGAAGTCTACATTCACAGTTGCCTTCCGGGACAGATTCAGACAATACCCTTTTTTTTTTTTTGAGGCGTATTTATTGTTAGCTTACATCAGTAAGCAGTAGGTTAATATTTTTTTTTTATAATTTATTCTTTATTTATTTTTCCATCCATAAACAATGTTTGCATCCTATTACACTAGTAGGCAGAATAAAGATTTCTTAAAGTGGAAGTAAAGTCACAAATATAACTTTTACCTACAGGTAAGCCTATAATAAGGCTTACCTGTAGGTAAAAAAAATATCTCCTAAACCTGTACGATTTAGAAGATATTCCCCGTGCAATGCGCCGCTGACTGCAGCGGCGCATGCGCATGGGGATTCTCGGCTGAAGGGCCGGCAGAATCCGAACCCTGCCGGGAAGAAATCTCCCGTGCGCATGCGCGGGAGTGACGACATCGCTGCTCCAACCACTCACAGCGCTGGAGCCGCGATACCCGGAAGACACGCCGAGGCAACATGTCAGCGACCTCGGCGTGGACCAGGTGAGTTACCGACGCTTCGTTCTAAGGTAAGTATTTCATAATGAGCTAGTATGCGGTGCATACTAGCTCATTATGCCTTTTCCTTTACAGGTGTTAAAAAAAAAAAAAAAGTTCAGCGGCTTTACTACCGCTTTAATACGTATAAGATGTTTTTACAGATAGTTGTATATACAAACATGTAAACCTTAACAAAGCACTATCTATAAACCTTATACTGGGAAGGAGAGAGCCGGTCAGCAAGGCAACACTTCATAAAAACCATAAATCAAGGCCCCCCCCTTATCTCTGCTATATTTGACTACCCCCCCTATTTCCCCTCTCCCCCCTACCCATCTCTACCCTCCTCTTACTTTATCTATATCAAGTGTATTCCCTCCATCCAAGGTCTCCACATCCTATCAAACTCTTTTACATTGTGTCTCCTTATATAAGCGGCTTTCTCCTTCAGAAGGGTTTCATTTACTGTATCTATCCAGTTTTTCACTGTGGGTGGTAGGTTTGATTGCCATCTCATCATTATCATCTTCCTGGCTTGATACATGCCCCTTAATATTGCCACAGTTGTGCTCTTAATTTCTCCCAGACAATACCCTTGATAAGGTATCAATCAGCCTTACCGTTTCTTGGCCCAGGTTAATAGGAAATAATACAATTTAACTTGGAAAAGAATAGAGACCAACAAATCTGTTTAGGAGACAATCTCTTGGCAGAATGAATGAATTCCAATTTTTTTATGATCAGTGAGAGCAGTTACAGGATAATTAGTCCCTTCCAGCAGATGCCTCCATTCGGAAAAGGCTTCCTTAATTTCCAGCAACTCCTTATTCCCAGTTTCATAATTCTGTTCATCTGAAGACATTAAACAAGAGAAACAGGCACAAGGATGAAACTGCATCGTTTCTGCTATTCACTGAGAAAGGGTAGCTCCTACAGCAGTGTCTGCAACATTCACTTCCACTATAAAAGATAGTTCAGGATCAGAATGAACCAATATTGATGCAGAAGTGAAAAGAGTCTTTAGCCACTAATAGCAGCGCCAGATTTATATAAATATCATCAAGCTGCTCAATTAGGTAGAATAATCGACTGGTGTCGACAAGGAGAGAGTAAACTGTGGATCACCATTGAACAACAAGTAAGCTCAATCCCATTAAATAGAGCTATATGGTGCTACGCTGCTATACCCTCTGCTTTAAAATTACATCCTCTCATAGGGCTTACACTTTAGATAGGCTCAAAGGTTACTCAGAATCCTAAATTCTCATCTTTGAACTCACCCATGTTTCCTATCTTGGGTAATCCAAATTTCCCACCTGGCCTAGAGCCAGGAGTATTCAAGAAATGAAAGAGAAAGGTTGCTTTCAAGCTTCGCATTTTTTCAGGTCTAATAACTGGCCAACAATAGATCTTCTTATGCATTCGAGAGGACAATTTGAAATACCCTTCTGGCAGGCATGACAGATTAGACATTTTTTAGAAACATTGGGGCCACAGGAAAATTATAGTCGACCACGCACAAAATTTGAGAGGTATTGTGAGGAGAAGGGGCCTCTCTCCCATGTTATCTCCAAGATATATGTCCTGTTGACTGCCCCTCTGGAGGACTTTAGAATGCTAAGCCTGGGAAAGTGGGCGAGAGATCTGGAACAAATCTTTACAATAGACCAACGACAGAAAATAATACATCTAACTCTAAAATCATCTAGATGTACTAAGATACAGGAGTTGAATTATAAATTACTAACGCATTGGTATTACACTCCCTCATTAATGAATAAATTCTCCCAAGAAGCATCGAACAGGTGTTGGAGGGGCTGCCAAGAGAGAGGCACTATAGTACATATTTTCTGGACATGTCCAGTAATTAGACAGTTTTGGCAAGAAGTTCAGAGAATCACTCAATTATTTACAGAATATTGGATCCTTGAGGATCCAGCATTTTTTCTTCTGCAATCCTCACAAATTCTAATGGAGAGATATAAAAACTTGATTATAAGTCACTTGGTGAATGCTGCTAAAAGCTGCATCACTACGTGTTGGAACGGACCCAAGAGCACCCCAGATATCCATGTGGCTTAATAAAGTAAGAAGTATTGGAATTATGGAAAATCTGATATCGACGACCATGGATAGAAGAGAACAAATATCTCAAATATGGGCACCCTGGGAGATCTTTATGCAAACAGAGGAGGGAAAGAGGTTGATCAAAGAGGAACATAGGGAGTAGTTTATGTAGGAACACTAAAATAGGGGTATAATGGGCATACAAGCAGGAATTTATCTGGACTGCGGGGCCACCGAGGGGGGGAGGGATGAGGGTTTTTTTTTTCTCCCCTAATTCAACGGGTTATAAAGGGGAATTTAAGAGGGATATGTTTGTACAAAAATAACAGGACTACAGATCTAAAATTTGTAAAGTATATTTTGATCTGAAATATGAATGTAATATGAAGAAATTAGGAAGCAGTGTGTAACTGCTACTATTGATTTATCTCTGTTCTCCTGTAAAGAAATAAAGAATAAAAAAAAGAAAAGAGTCTTTAGTTTGCCATAGCTCTTTGGGGTTGGAGATCGCACTTTACTGACTCAATCAGTTGTAGGTCAATGGATAGGTCGGGTGATGGGGGCAGGTTGGAAGAGTTCTCTTCTATTGGTTTCTGCCCAACTTAAAAGGAAGGTGGGGTTAGCTCTTTTTGGGGGCTTGGGCTGCTACCTCAGGGTAGAGCATCTACATAATTTCCACAGGTACTTGTAAAGGTAGGTAAAAAAGAGCACTCGATATCCAATGAAATGCAAGTTGGAAGGTGAATTTGTAATCAATTATTGAAAGTAGAAACAAGTGATTAAGCCAATGCTTCTATGCTGCCTCTGCAAACACAGTAGACATTTATTATACTGATATTGGTGCTTCAGACACACCTGTTTGGGATAATTCCCCATTCACCATTAGCATACAACAACAGTCCTGAAGAAGGGGGAGTCTTTCAATAAACAATTACAAATTCACCTTCCAAATTGCATTTCATTGGATATCTAGCACTGCTTTTTACCTATCTTTTAGTTTACCAAAGGCATTATGTGCCTCAGGTGACCACACAAAGGGAAACCTTTTCTTTGTCAGTTGTGTAATTGTTGCTATTACATTTAAGAAGTTTCTTATGAATTTTCTGTAGAATTTGGCAAACCCAACAAATAGTTGTACTTCCTTTAAAGTTTCTATGGGCAGGCCACTCCACCACTGCTTTGATTTTCTCAGGAGCCATGCTCACTCCTTCTGGAGAAATAATATATCCCAAGAACTGTATCTGGGTTTGTTCAAACTCACATTTTTCCTATTTGATGTAGAGTCAATTCTTTCTTTCTTAATCTTTCAAAGACAGTGCAAACATGCTTGCAATGCTCCTCCAGGTCCAACAGATCTCAAAAAAACATCATCAGTGTTGAAAAGTTGTGGGGACTTTGCAAAGGCCAAAATAGATGACCAAGGGCTCAAAATGCTCATATCTGGTCTCTAGGTTGTTTTCCATTTGTGTCTTTGATGAATGCAGACAAGGTTATATGTCCCCGTAAGTCTAGTTTTGTAAAGACTGTAAAGAGTCTTTCCATTTAAGAGATTAAGGGAAGTGGATTACATTTTTTAATGGTGATTTTATTCAAATCCCTGTAATCGATACATGGCCGCAAGGAGAAGTCTTTTTAATTAACAAAGATCAGGACTGCCCCTGCAAGTGATGTTGAGTGTCTAATAAAGCCCTTCTTTAAATTCTTAGCAAGCCACTACCTGAGCACCATTAATTCAGGTTCAGACAGATTGAAAAAGTGGCCAAAAGTTATTTTTGCCCCTTGGTTCAATTCAGTAGGACAATCATAAGGGCGATGAGAAGGTAGTCTTTCTATCACAGACATCCCGGAACTCATAGTATTGTTGTGGCAGGTTGTCATATGACTGGGTAGTTACTATATTAACTTGGGATTCCTTGGTCGGTGGAGAACTTGTTTGACAAGGGTCTCTACAGTGTTTCTCGCAATAGGAGGATGTAAAATTCATAGTCTGTGCTCCTCAGTTGATAGAGGGATTATGGGTAGAAAACCAAGGAATACCCAGGATGACAGGAAACTTTGGTGACATAATCACCTGAAAGCTGATAATCCCACAATGGTCAGCCTCAAATTGGAGGAAGAAAACAAATAGAAAAGCACCACTCAGTATGAAGTTCTTTAATACAAAATAAAATGAATAAGTATCACTTACATGGAGGTTCAGGGGACTGTGTATAAACGGCAATAGCTGCTGCCGTTACAAGCATATCCTAGAATGCCATAGAAGTCTGTAATGGTGATCGCAAGATGCTGGGGAAGAACCCGGCTGTGATTGGACTTACTATTAAGTTTCAAGTACTTTTATTATTAATTTAATTATTTTTTAAACTTGAGCTTGGACATTAGCTCTCTGAAAAATCAGATGTCATTTCTACTATTACTACAATTCATGGGTAACAAGTCCTGACAATAAAGGTGAACCATCAACTGTTTCCATCTCAACAGGGACAGATCTATTTCTTGTTTGAATATTATTGCTTTGGGCAAACACTATGCTCATAAAGTTCCCCCTGACCCCGGAGTCCAGCATAGTAGAGAAAGTTTTTTTTACGGCCTTCAGTTATATGGTTAATAGGGTAGGGGTGACAAAATCATGCAGTATATACTGTAATTAACTCCCCAGTAATCTTCATGGATTAATGGGGAGACTGAGAAATTGTGTCTATTTGTTCAGACACTATAACATTGGTTGCAACAATTATTCTTTTAACTTTGTTGGGGCAATTGACTGCTTAATACCCAGAGTACCCACAATATAAACATACTGTAAGCTCTTCGGACACCTTCTTTCTTTCTCCTGAGTAGATATGGATCTCTTAATAGCATTAACCTGCATAGGTTTGGGAATGTTAGAATCTGGAGAAACTTTTGGATCCTTCTGAACAAACACTGAAGGGAAACACTTGCCACCGTTACTGCCAAACATTCCAATCTCTCCTTCCTCTTTTATCTAAGTCACTGATAAACTTGGTT
The DNA here is from genome assembly GCA_028564925.1 of Lithobates sylvaticus. Lineage (NCBI taxonomy): Eukaryota > Metazoa > Chordata > Amphibia > Anura > Ranidae > Lithobates > Lithobates sylvaticus. Next base: position 438,464,767 of record CM053027.1, on the reverse strand, counting down.
ACATAATTGGATGAAAGCCTCAAGATCATTAGGAGTTTGTACTCTGGCAAGCTCATCTTTTACCTGTTTAGGCAGCCCTTGGTGGAACTAACATTTTTTGCTGCTGGGTTACAAGTGGTATCTGAAATCCAATGTTAGAATTCAGCTATGTACTCAGCGACAGAGCTTCTACCCTGTTACAAACTATGCAACTTTGCTTAGGTAGTAGCGCAGTAGTTGGGATCATCAAAAACCTTATTTTATTCATTGTGGCCACAAAAGCCTCAAAATTATTCAGAGTGGTGCTGTCTTGTCCTACATAAGAGGAGGCCCAAGCTAGTGCTTCCTCAGTCAGGAGGTTGATAACAAACAATACCTTTTGTTTCTCATAAGTAAATGCAATAGGTTGTATTTGGAAATAAATTCAACATTGGTTAAAGAAATCTCTGTAATTGTGATGGTCCCTATTGACTTGAGTGGTAGAGGCATACATGGGTTAGCAATATCTCATGAACATGAGTCAAGCAATCATCTCTGCAGAACATAGATTTCCTCCTGTTGCCCTTTTATTACACTGTGCAATTTGGGAAATTTTTCTTGGTAGGTAACACTTGAAGCTCTGAAATTTGCTGTCTGAAAGGAACAGTCTCCATGTTTGAGCCAGATTAATTTGTCATGGTCAGGGGTCAGGCTCAGAGACCAGTAGCTATAGCAGTAGAGAGACTCCCACTGAATAGCAGGATAGGTATGCAAGCAGGTCACCCTGGTGAATGATTCAAGCTCACCTATGATGCAGGTTTTAATCAGTATTCACCAGCACTCTTGATGGTGGAGATAGGTTTTGCTGCATGCCAGTACCACATCACTGTCCCCAGGATCACCCCACCAGGAGGTGAGCAAGGTGTGGTCCAGTAGCAGATATAGCAGGTAGGGATCAAGCAGAAGCATAGTTAGTAAACCAGCCAAAAGTTAGTAATAAGGATGGCCCAAGCATGAGTTCGGGCCAAACATCGGCTTATTCTGCCATTCTGTGTCCTGATTGGGAAAGGCTTTGCCCAATCAGGGTGCAGTGTATGCTGGTTGTTAAGGAGCTGGGCCGGTAAGCCAGCCATGGCACCCTTAACAACCAATTGTCACGCTGTGTCTGGGATTTGATCTTGGGGCCTGGTGTTCGCAGACGGTTTCCTATTGCCTGAACCACCAGGGAGCTCGTTTGTTGGTAGAATCACTGATTGATTGAGTCACCTGATCAGTGACCCTATAAATCTTCACTTTACCTTCCTGTCCTTGCCGTAGTATAGGTTCCTGTTCGTGCTAGTTTGGTGGATGCTATTTGTTTCTGGTTGCTGACTTTGCTTGTTCCTGACTCTGATTCTTGGATTACCCCTTGGATTTACGCTGATCTTCTGCTGATGACTTTGCTGGTTCCTGGCTCTGATTCTTGGATTACCCCGTGGATTTACGCCGACCTTGTTGCCGACCCTGCCTGTTTCCGACACTGCCCTTTGGTTGACCCCTGTGTACTTATGCCTTGGTCCGCTGTCTTGAATTGTCTTTTCACCCACCGAGTTCCTGTCTTCGGCCTCTACTAACCGTGAGTTATTTGTCGTGAGTTATTTGCTGGTGGTTGCTTGGTAGGCTGTTTGCACCATCTATTGCGGTCCCTTTATACTGTCTGCAGGATCTCAACTGTCTCTCCACCCGATACTGGGATAACAAGAATACCGGTCAGGAAACCGGAGCGAAGGTTGGAATCGCCTGGCAGACCTGACAACAATGAGTCATTAACTATCAATGGGTTTCCTCACTGACAGCTGAATAAAAAAGTGCTGAAAAAAAAAAAAACATACCAGGCCACGTGCCCTCAACATGTTGGGGTGGGAGAATTATAGCACATCACAGCAGAAGGGGGACGTACCTGAGTGGCTCAGCCCCATGCCTATATAAGAACTGTCAAAGAGCAGAGCGGGAAGACGGCGGGAGGCCTCCCTGTTTTTTTTTCTTTATATTTTTTGGGTCCAACTGGCATCATGATTGATGGAGGATATGCACCAAGGGACACAATATTTTTATTTTTTAATAAAGGACTTGTCAAAAACTGTTTGTCTTTATTACTTTTTGACACTTTTTGGTGAATGGGTAGCGGTACGATGTACCCAGTACCCATTCACATAAGGAGGAGCCGGGATTTGTTAATGGGGGCTTCCATATTCTGATTCTGATAAGCCCCCCCCGCACAGATTCTGACAACCACAGTCCAGGGTTGTCGGGAAGAGGCCCTTGTCCCCATCAACATGGAGATAAGGTGCTTTGGGCCCCAAAGCACCCCCCATGTTAAGGGTATGTGGCCTGGTATGGTTCAGGAGGAGGGAGCACTCACTCATCCCCCCTTTCATCTTCCTTTTTTGTTTAAACATATATTAGGGATGGAGGTTTGCCACTGCTATGATTAGGTTGTGTCAGGTCACATTATTACATTTCCAAACAGGGTGGAAGTCACCCACTTTCCTAGCGACCTGCCACACCATAATCAAACAATTTATCACTCATCCCCATCAATACATTGTTCTTCATTGAGCCACACTGTCTGTAAAATTCAAATTGTTATATATATATATATATATATATATATATATATATATATATATATATATATATATAGTTATACAATCTGGCTTCTATTGCTGGAACATAGGGGTATTAGACACAGTATATAGGATACATTATGGTATACTTCCTTTATCCCTGAGTGAGCATTCTTTTCGGGGAGAGAGGGGGGTGACAGGACGGTTTTTGACCCCGGGGCTGCGATGCATGGCAGTCTTTCCCCCTTCCCTTCTTCCCCTTTAAATAGACTTGGGGGTGGGGCCTTGCCTCCTATGCATCAGCACCATGGTTTGACGCCCCGCTTAGTGCATCATTATGCCTGAGCATGGGGTGGATTCTCCCCCCCTTTACATCTAGTTGGGGCTGGGACTTGCTTGGTTCCACAGCGGCTTCATATGCCGCTGATGAGGCCAAAGCTTGTCGCTATTCCCTGCCGCATTGGTGGGTTTTTTCATGGCGTTGGTGGGGAGCCGCCCCTTACCGGGGAAAAGAGTGTCTCGGACTGGCCAGCTGACCATTCCACATGGGTCATTCACAAGAGAGGGATCCCAGGCATGCTCACATCCACAGAATCATACACATAAGGTAACAGAGGATCATTTATATCACACACACAACACTTTTCAGGTCTATTTTAGTATCACTTATTATATTTTACTATAATATTGGAGTGCACATAGTTATCAAATGGTGCGTTTTGACTTGGATTTAATTTTGGTGGGTACATGCACACACATTTTTTGGTAGCAGTCCTTTTAGTTAGCACACTTTAGTTCACTGCATTAATCACACACCATATATCACTTTCATTTAGTCACTGGTATAGGTTTACCTTATCAACAGTTCATTTATTTCACATGGTCTCATTTACATATCCTTCAGAGCAGTGTGGGTTGTCAAGCACATACAAGATTGACATGTTTGTTATATGGTCGCCTGGTCTTACTCTTCACCTGGCTGCTGCCCCTGGTTTGGATGGGATTCCTCACCTCAGCCCCAGGGGAGATCATCATCCCTGTCCCCCATCTTCCCTTGGATATAGGTCGGGCGTCGCTAATGGACCATTTTGTAAGTTATAGACCCCCCTTTTTATGAGAGATGGTTCTCTTTTTAAAGGGTATCCTATATATATATATCCTATCCCCTAGTTTGTAATTTATTTTTTTACTAGTAATGGCAGTGATCAGGGACATTGCGGTGGACAGATCGGACACTTTTGACACATTTTTGGGACCATTGACATTTATACAGCCATCAGTGCAATAAAAATGCACTGATTACTGTGTAAATGTCACCGGCAGGAAAGGGGTTAACACTAGGCAGAAATCAATGGGTTAAATGTGTTCTCTGGGAGGTGTTTCTATCTGTGGGGGGGTGGGACTGACTGGAGGAGGAGAGAGATCTCTGTTCCTAATCACGATGACAACAACTATAAACATACAGCCAGAGCTACAATGGAATGGTTTAGATCAAAGCATATTCATGTAATATAATGGCCAGACATAAATCCAATTGAGAATCTGTGGCAAGACTTGAAAATTGCAGCTGTAATTGCAGTGAAAGGTGGTTCTACAAAGTATTGACCCGGGGGGGGGGGGGGGGGGCTGAATACAAATGCACACCAGATCAGATGTCTATTTTTAAAAATTTGAAAACCATTTATCATTTTCCTTCCACTTCACAATTATATGCCACTTGTGTTGGTCTATCACATGAAATCCCAATACAATACATTTACGTTTTTGGTTGTAACATGACAGAATGTGTGAAATGTCAAGGAGTATAAATACTTTTTCAAGGCACTGTATATATTAAGTATCTCTTCTCCAGGGAGGATATGTTTCATTTTTGTTGTCATTCCTCATAGCTTTATTATTTTATTTATTTAATAAAATACCTTTTTTTTTTTTTTTACTGTACAGCAGCTGCATTACATTTTTTATTTTTTTATTTTTTTTACTGTACGGCAGCTGCATTACATTTTCTTTTTTTTTCTTTTTTTTACTGTACGGCAGCTGCATTACATTTTCTTTTTTTTTTCCAAACAAATTTCTTTTGTTTAGAGGTAAAAGGCATTTACAAAAAGCTCAATAGACAATTAAACAGTGAGAGTACATAAAGCATGGGGCGACAGGATAAAGACAGTTTTTTTAAGGATGTAGGGATTCGTGTGTGTAAGGGAGGGCTCCAAGTATGTGCGGTTGATTTTTTAGTTAGGTGGGTTGCAAAGATTGAGATATTCAGGCATTGTCTGGAAATGCAACCAGCAGCCCCATTTTCGAGTGAATTTAGTTGGGGGTGTCCTGGGCGATATGAATTAATTCTTCCATTTCGGAGACTTCTAGTGAACCATTCTCGGATTGTGGGAGTATGTGTCGAGTTCCAGTGTAGGGGGATGCATTGTTTTGCTGCGCTTATGTGCATCGCTAGTGATTTGTGATATGTTTTGTGTGATAAGGATGAGAGGTGGAGTACGAATTGGGTAAATACACTTTCTAATGCATGCTAATAGCCTGCTAGCTTTGCTTACTTCAGCTTGGAATTGCATGCTATTCCTCAGTCTGTGATCTACAAGGACCCCGAATCCTTTTACATCATAAATTGCTCCAGAAGTTCTCCCCTAGGAAAGAACTTTCATGCATACATTTAACTTACAAGTGCGTTACCTAATTTTTAAATATTAAAGCTCATCTGCCTTTCAGCTGCCCACCACCTCTATTTTAACTAATATTTCTTATAAAGTTGCTATATCCTGTTGTGAAATTATAGCCATGCTTAGCTTTGAATCACTAGCAAACACTGAGCCTTTTTATTCTAACCTATATATAATTTAAGAACTAGATAAACAGAACCCTGGGGCACATGGTTCACAACTCTAGACCATATAGAAAACCTTTCAATTATCATCATCCTCTGAATACACTAATTTAATTAGTTTTCTATCCAGGTACATATGATGCCATCTATACTAAAAGACCATAATTTGTAAATTAAGTGTTTGTGGGGTTCTATATCAAATACTTAGTGAAATCCAGATACACTACGTCCATGCATCACTACTCTTTTAGTACATGTTACCCACTAACATAATGGGATAATCAAATGTGCCACACACAGTGGAATTCACTTTATGCATATGGCCTCCTTGGTACCCACAGTTACCCCTTCAGCATTCACAGAGTACTTGCAGTGCCCTTTTAGTACTCACAGTGCCCCCCCCCCCCAATACTCACTACTCACAGTGCTCCTCAGTACTCATAGTGCCCTCATTACTCACAGTGCCTCCTCAGTACTCACAGTGCCTCCTCAGTACTCACAGTGCCCCTCAGTGCTCACACTTCCCTCAGTACTCACAGTGCCTCCTCAGTACTCACAGTGCCTCCTCATTACTCACAGTGCCTCCTCAGTACTCACAGTGCCCCTCAGTTCTCACAGTTCCCTCAGTACTCACAGTGCTTCTCAGCACCCAGTGCTTTAGGGGACCCTATTCTTTTTTCTTGTTTTTTGTCTGTGGTTTCACACAAGAGACTCATTTGGGCTGTTATTTGCTACTTGATTAGGAATCTTTAACATGGATAAATTTACAAGTAATCAGTTATAAAGGGCGTCAACTCCTCGTTCTATAAATATAATCCTATATATCAAATAAGGTTTCGGCCCCTTTAATAGTGCAAAAGCACTACACAATAAACCTATACAAAACAAAGTGGGCGCTACCTTCTTATTCCAAACAAAGGTGTATCAACAGTAAATAAGTAATAGTGTATCTATTAACCCCCCTGGCGGTATTCCTGAGTCTGGCTCGGGGCGGGATCTTCAGTACCAAAAGCGGTAACCCCGAGCCAGCTGTCTGCTCGCTCGATTCACACAGTGCCGGGTGCCGCTGATCTCCGTTCCCTGCGACGTTAAATGGCGCACGGGAGCAGAGATCGGCGCCAAATTCTAAAAAGTTAAAAAACACAGTACACATACAGTACTGTAATTTTACAGATTACAGTACTGTATACAAAAAATACACATCCCCTTTGTCCCTAGTGGTCTGCCCAGTGCCCTGCATGTCATTTTATATAATAAATAGATTTTTTTTTCTGCCTGGAAACTGGAGATTGTCCATAGCAACCAAAAAGTGTCCCTTTATGTCAAAAGTGGTTTTAGACAGCTAGAAAACAGCGATAATAAATTAGAATCACAATTCATCATCAAACAATACATTTAATGACAGCGACTATTCTGCAACTGAGCAAATTTCAGGGTTTTTGATTTGATTACATTATTGAATCATTTTTATATATATTTTTTATTATATTATAATTTATGATTTTGTGTTTCAAAATTTATCATACCCGGGATGTCTACTAGACTCCACTGGTTTGGACAGATTTAAGTGAGTAATTCATAAGAATAGCAGGCCTACAATATAAAAACGCCAAATTTACATGCAAAATAATTGTACCGCTTTTGGTACAAAATTCCAGATATAATCATACCGCCAGGGAGGTTAAATTTTACATTAATATACAAATAAAGTGAAAAAAAAAACAGCCCATAATTGTCATAGTTAGTAAATATTAAACTCAAAAAGTCCAAAAAAGTATGACCAATCATCGTGCTCTTCTAAAATACATTAGTGCTCCAATCTCCAATATATGGTGCTCCACCAGTGTGCAAAATAAATATGTACTCACCAGAACCCTACAGCCAACAGTGTCACCCTCAAGCATGTACTAGCCAGATCCATCTCTCAGCGAATCAAGGCAATATTCTCCAGCAGCTTCCTCTTTCCTCTCTCCCACTCTATGCACTGCAACAGAAAGCTCCAGAATGGACCACAAGAGGAAGGTGTAGTGTAGTATATTTTATTAAAACCAGGCTAAATAATTATAAAACATATGTACTCACATGTTAACAATGGAATGTTAGCACGTGTTCGTGTCAATGGCCACCTGTCGAACGCCTTCAACTTACGTAATGGTACAAGACAAGGTTGTCCCCTATCACCGCTACTCTTTGTCCTCACATTAGAACCCCTACTGAATAAAATTAGATCCAATCCAGACATTAAGGGTATCGAAATTCAAAACCATACATATAAGGTCGCAGCTTTTGAGGATGATATGCTCCTTTTCCTCTCGCAACCACACATTTCCCTACTCAATGTCATTCAAGACCTTAAACTCTTCCAACTAATATCCAATTTAAAAATCAACCATTCAAAATCTGTAGCCTTAAATATCTCGCTACCCTCAAGCTCAGTAGATTTATGTAAACAAAACTTTCCCTTCTCATGGGCCAAGCAAAATATAACATACCTGGGAATCGAAATCTCAACTAACCTAAATGATCTTTTTAAATTAAATTGTTTGCCTATCTTAAAGGAAACACAGGGGGATCTTAAAAGATGGAACTCTCTCAACATTTCATGGTTTGGCAGAGCTTCTCTGATAAAGATGACAATCCTACCTAGATTACTTTACGCTATGCAAACAATTCCCATTAGACTACCATCATCTCTCTTTGTTTCCTTCCGCAAAGCTTGCTCCACCTTCATTTGGAGGAGTAAACCCCCTCAAATTAAATTTACGAGACTAAACTTACCCAAAAACAAAGGAGGAATAGCACTCCCAGACTTGCGGAAGTATAATCAGGCAGCTCTCCTGACACGTATAGTTGACTGGAACATACACCAGCAAAATTAAGGACTGGGTGACTTTAGAACAAACACAATTTATTCATCAAATTAATCTCCTACCTTGGATAAATCCGTCACACCATTCTAAAGATATCAAATCCCATCCTCTTATAGGCCCTACTCTAGAAGTATTCCACAATACCTACAAAAAATATAACCCTTCCCCATGGATCAGTCCCCTCAAGCCTCTGAGAGGCAATCCAGATTTCCCCCCAGGTAATGAGGCAAAATTTCTCACAGACCATTGGCCACACAAAGAAGTTGTTGCTAAACATTTCTTCAAAAACGGGAAACTATTATCTTTAGAAGAAATCAATAAAGATAAAGATCCAAAACTGATTTCACAGTGGATTTATCTACAAATAAGAAGCTTTTTGACCAGAACTGAAACAGCCCATCTTTGGACCCGAACTCCCACGACTCTAGAAGACCTTTGCCTAAAAAAAATCCCCACAAAGACATAACATGTCAAGCCTTTATAATTCACTTTTTATGAGCAGTTCCGGGTTCTCCACCTCGTCATGCCAAGCCTGGGAACAAGACCTAAATCTATCCTTAACCAACAAAAACTGGGAAACCATCTACACGTACGCACACAAAGGTTCACTAAACGTTGCCACTCAAGAGTGTGGTTTTAAAATAATTTCCAGATGGTACAGAACTCCCAATCTAATGCACAAATTCTACCCCCAGGTCTCAGACAGATGTTGGAGATGCAACAAAGAGGAAGGCTTGATGATACACATTTGGTGGTCCTGCCCACTAATCCAAAATTTTTGGAAAATGGTTCATAAAAACCATCATATCAATAACTTCAGAAACCTTAAAATTTGAACCAGCACAATATCTGCTACACTACAACACAATCCTCAAAAAACGTTACTTAAAATCATTAGCTATGTTTATGATAAACGCTGCAAGACACTGTATCTCCTGCCTTTGGCACTCTAATACATTACCATCAAAGAAAGAGTGGTTCCGGAGAATAAACTCTATAGAATCCATAGAAGAACTCAGAAGTATTTCACAGTAAAAAAGAACTAACTTTACCTCAACATGGTTTAATTGGCTAGAATACAAAGGCACACAGACTTACAAAACTTCCATAGCATAACAAATTAGCTATTTCTCGGTCTACAACTCCTGAGAAAAGGTTCAGAAAGATAAGAAATGAATGCTAGACAAAACTAACCCGGCCCCCCCCTCCCCCTTGTTTTTTTTTTTTTTCAGTATCCCCATCCCCAATTTTCCCTTATTTCAGAAAAACATTGAAATAACCATATTTCCATTTCATACGAAAATGTTCAGATACCAATTGAATATGTACCTTTCTATATAAATGTGATACTGTATACTTCCATTACTATACCAGATTATATTTCACTTTGTCACTTATACAAATACCTTTTGTACCACGTATAAGCAACTTTAACATTGTATTACTGTATTTTGATATCTTTTTTTGTTGTTCAATCAATAAAAACCCTTTGTGGAAAAAAAAACAATGGAAAATGGGCATTTAAATTGTGCAGCTTCCTAGCTGATGTATCCCGCACTGCCACTTGCTTCCCAGGGCCAGCGTGCGTTCCACTAGTCAGAAGTGATAAGGGGATGGCTCTGGTATTAGCGTGTCAGGCTTGTGCTTTGATGCATTTTGCCCATGTGTGTGCATTATCCGGAAGTCAAGTTTTGTATAGATGGATACATTTATCATTTGCGTTGACAAGCTAGTTTATGTCTGTCTCAATTTATATTTAACTGTTTTATTGTATGTTTTTCACAGAGCTCAGAGCATTCCATTTTGAGAATTTACACCAAATGCCCATCCAAAACATCTTTCTTCATCTTGGCTTTTGAGTTCCAATTGAGATGTTTCAATTTATTAGCACTGTAAACAATATCACAGAAAACTTCAAGCACACGTATTAGATCTTCCCCTCACTATCAAATGGCATACTGTATCTATAACTGTTCGATCAATAAAATGTAGATAACAAACATACACAAAAAAGTCCAGAAAACAATATAAAAAAACTCCACATAAAACCAATACACACAAAGGCATTTAGCGTCTCTTCTAACAAAATTGTAAACAAATCTCCAATGTGTTCTGCAGCCCACAGAGATTCCTGCAAATGAGTGCTCAGACCTCCCTTTCCTGACATCTGTTTTGTCACAGAGGATTGTTTCCAAAGAATAGGGTTGTCTGGACATGAATTCCCTATAAATACTTTACCATGACATACTTTACTGGTGGTAGTATTTGCTTAAAAAGTACCTACACATAATTCAGACAAGCATTTGTGCCAGTGTCTGTAAATATACTGACATGTGTAGCAAATTCTGATAGATCTTATTACTACAATTTAAGAACTTGTCACTTTGGCAGTGACAAATTCCTAAATAATTACGTCCAGTCCTCAGAGTAGGAAACACATACCTGACAGCTTCCCTTACAGTACTATATCCTCAACCTCATTCTCCAGCCAAAAATTCTAACTTTAAGGGGCCTTGAATACAGGTGATGTCACTAACCAATATGACAATGTCCATATTCGGCATATAGGAGGTATGCCAGTTGTCAGAGTGGTCCATGTTTGTGCTGGGAAGCTGTCAGGTATGTGACAGCTTCCCTCACACTACTATATCCTCAACCTCATTCTCCAGCCAAAAATTCAAACTTTAAGGGGCCTTGGATACAGGTGATGTCACTAACCAATATGACAATGTCCATATTCGGGAAATTACTTTTCACTGGATAAGTGGACCCTAAAGGGAAACTAAGACACTAGTTCCCTATCAGGTTAATTTTATGCACTTAGTGGGCTGAGTCCAAAGCTGTTCAAAACTGAATAGTGGCTATAGATCCACCTACTGCCATGCACTGTCAATTACAATTTACCAGGCATTTCTCTGATACTGAACTTGCAGCTTTTTTTTTTTTTAATCAATAAATTGTTATTAAAGATTTTCGAACAATACAGAACAAATATGCAGTAATATGATACAATAGTAAATGCATACATCTAGATGTGGTAGTAGCTGGGGAGAAATAAACAAATTGAGGCAAAACTATGCGATGAATGGCAAATACATCTTATTCAACTGTAGTAACGTGAGTTAACTAGGGAGCTGTTTTACCCAGGCACCCCTGGTAGGTTTCTGCTGAACATGCAGCTTAACAGGGAAGATCAATCATAGCTTTAGATATTTCTTGGATGCAAAGTCTTTGTTTGATAGATTAGAGTTAAATTGTTTGTGTACTTGAACTGCGTAATCAAGGTTTAGTAAGACATTGTTATTGATTTTTAAAAGGCTTTTGTTCCTGTAAATCAATAAGCAGATCACCATCAGTCTAGGTGGGTTATTCAGTGGTCATGAACAACCAGGATGTCAGGGATACTGATAGCAGGCATCCAGCCATAGGGATAACCAAATCTGTGTAACTGCATTCAGGAAACTGAAACCAGACTGTGTATGCTTTAAGATATATCAACAGTGAAACTGTATCCATCCAACCACAAGCAAACAAAATACACAGCAAACATGAAAATATAGTGAACCATAAACCAAAGTGAAACAAACCCTCAAACTAAGTTACAGAAAACCTAACTAGCAAGTAAACTATAATAAAATATATACAGACAAAAGGGCAACACCAATCAACAGGGTAAACTGGTGGTACAAAGAACACTTAGGAAGAGGAAACTAGGACTGGGATCACTAACAAGGGGAATAGATATGAGGCAGAGGGGTACAGGATAGAAGGTACAGGATGCAGGGCAGGAACAAGACCAGGCAGGAATTAGACTCAGGATAACTCAGCAAGAATTAATCTGGCTATTAGGCCAAATATTGCAGCAAGAGTGTCTAGTAGAGGAGGGACTAAATACCCACCCAGCAGCCAGCATCAGGTGAAGACTAATTACTGGGATTATCTGGCTGCTGTGAGACACCCCTTGGTGGACACCAGAACTAAAAACTCCACTCTGGAAACTACAGTGCCACCAACTGGTGATCTATGTCCCTGCAGTTCAATGGAAGATCAATCAGTAACATTGCCCAGAAAGTAATGTTTGTTTACAAAAAGAAGGAAACCAACTAAGAAATGTATTGTACTAGCTAGTCATTTAAATAGTATTTGTTTTTCTTTGTGAATGTCACTTTTTCTTATGTATTGTACACTATACAGGTGCACCACTTCACATGAATTAATAAGGACCACCCCACCCCACCCCACCCCCCCCCCACACACACACACTTCACACACTTCCCGTGAATGTTATTTAAAGGAATTGTGCATTTTTAATGTTTCACTCCCCATCAAATGGTATTTTTTATTCATTTTTTTTTTTTTACATGTCCTTCTTAGCAGTGCTTAGCTCCCAATGACCCTTATTCATTTATTGAATGCCTTGCCTATTAGTCTTAAAATGGAGAAAATTTAAAATCAAGCTTTGGATCCTATTTACTTGATTCCACTTAACATTTGCAACTCCTGAACTTTTTGATACGTTCTGTGAGCAAATGAATCAAAACCAGTCACATTCAGGAAATCCACACCAGTCACAACTTTCATACGTGACTCCAAGATACACATAATAAAGTGTAGAACCCTGTTCCTAAACATGGCTGCTAATAAATCTAGTTGTGCTAGGTGGTAACTAGCTGGCTAATTGGTATGTTAATCCACTGATTCCTGTCCTAAGTCTGGGTTTTTCTGTTTTGGGGCAGTCTCTCTCTTCTGTCAATAGGTGGCACTGTTGCTTTTGGCATTAGAATAATGAATTACCATAAATTCAGGTATGGGTAACTAGGTTGTCTCAGCCAATCAGCAGGAGTTTATTTAACCGCTGTGTATGCTGAGCTAGGCTTTTTATTTGGGAGGAGTCAGGTGATCGGAGTTCTTCTTGCCTGAGGCTGCGGCCTGGACGTGTGTGTGTTGAGAAGCTCCTGGTTGCTAGGCCTGAAGCCTAATGCCTATCCAGGAGGTATGCTGGCTGCTAGGTCCACTCAAGGCCTATCCAGCAATTCAGGGTTCCACAAAGGAGGAGAAGCCAAGGTTACGCCCAAAGCTTGGGGAGGAACAGCATGTGTTAGAGGCTCGGCCTCAAGGGAGCCTGTCCGTTGTTGGAGGTAAAGGAGAAGCAGTTGCCACACAGGGACAACCACTCCTGTTACCAGAGACAAGTTTGGAAAGGATAAAGTTCTGAAGGAGTACTAGAGCAGACGCTTCACTAGCCGGGGACAGTGAAGTGGCAGGAAAGCTTCAGTAGAGACTCATCCAGGAAGGCAGCGGGTAGCTGTGAGTAAAGCTTGAAGGAGTACAGCGATTTGCTGTAGGTAATGCCTGAAGATAAAGTACAGTGGTTAATTGTGGGTGAAGCTTGGGAATCCAGCGGGTGGCTGAGAGTCCAAGAAGTCTAGTGAATGACGGCGATCTAAGCTTAGAGATATACAGTGGGATACTGTGAGTTAAACTGGAAGATCTACAGTGGGTTACAGTTAGTTAAACTGGAGAATCTACCGTAGGATACTGTGAGAGAATTTGTTGCCATAGGAGACCGCGGTTTCTACAAGATACAGATTGCTTCATTCAGCTTAAAGCCCCTTGTTCTGTATTGCTGTATGCCTAGTTCTATTTTTGTCTGCAGAGTTTGCCTTAATTGTTGTTGCATTTGCCTAAGGGTGTCCTGTGCCCTAAACCCTCTCTCCCCAAAGTTCCTGTTAAGAGAAATAAAACTCTCTCTTTGTTAATTTTTTACAAAAAGTGACTGGTGCCCAATCTTTTCACCTTGCACCACACCAACTATGCCTAGTAACCTGCACCCTGAGGACTGAGTTCTGAGTTCTCACTGGCTCTGGGGGGTCACCATCAGGCCCTTGGAAGTATGGGAGACCACTACATAAAGTATGGAGAATTAAATTCTATTCCTGTAAAGGAATGCAATATGTATTACTTTTTTTTTTATCATGGCTACACAAGTAGTTTATTAAATGACAGCTTAGTGCTATACAAACTATAATCAGTGTAACTGTGAACCAAAATACACTTTCATATTCTGCAAGAGATTAATGTGTGGTTCTCTAAACACAAGATTAAATTTCCAAATCTCCAGCTGGGGGGTTTATTCAACAATAGTTTACAATTTTTTTTCGACATTAGAGACCTGTGTTTTAAAACTATAATCTACAATGTTGTACACAGGCCAGTGCATATTTAAACACTAATGAATTTTGGCTCCAAGTACAAAACTTGATTTCACAATTGCAAACAATTAAGCAAATAGTAAGGTTGCCTACCTTTGCCAAGCTTGCATTTGACTGATATATATATATATATATATATATTATGTATATATATACACAGTGTATTTCTACCTATCATAAAAAAGAATCCAAACTTAAAATATGTAGTTAATAATTCAGTAGCTGAAAATAAATGGGAAGGTGATCATAAACTTTTCTTAAAGGTGATTATTTTTTCAGCTGACTTTTTTTATTCAGCCTGAATTAGGGCAACCTCGAAAATAAGAAGAGGAAAGATGTGGGAAAAACGTATTTAAGCGCTGAGGTGTATAGTACCAGCGAGTAAGGAATCTGCGTGCAGATTCACGTACCATCAAATATTTAGTACATTTAATCCATCTGGTTTCCCACCTTTGTAAACTATAATGTGTGTTTAATTCTTCATCCCATTTAGACATATAAAGACATATAAAGCAATTTAAATTTATTTTCAGCAGAAATCATAAGGTTATAGAGCAGGGGTCGTCAACCCCCGGTCCCCGGCCCACTACCGGGCCGTGGCCCTTCTGCAGCCGGGCCACGGGTGCGGGCGGCCGGCTAGAGACATGCTAGGCTGCTGGCGTGAGAGCGCTGGGTGGATGGAAGAAGCGAGTGGGCGGGCAAGCAGAGATGATATCATCTCTCTCCGCCCCCCGCATCACTGCTCTTCCGCCCTCAAAGCCAATGCTCTGTCTCAGTGTCGGAGATGCGGCGGGGAGCAGAGAGATTACGTCATCTCATACTGCCCGCCCCGCATCACCGCTCTCGTGAGGCTCCTCGCTGTGTGGTGGTTCAGCGGTGCAGATTGCCTGGCCCCCCTCCGCCCGGACAGCTAATCAGGAATGGCAAAAGGGTGGAGCCAGAGAGTGACAGCCAGAGGAGTCCCAGACCCTCCCTCTGCCAGGTGAGACCGGCTGCAGCATGAGGAGGGAGACACCCTGCTACATTCAGAGGGGTGATCCCACAGAGATGTGATGTCATCAGTGACAGGTGAGCTGTGTGTGGGAGTACAGGTGAGGTGTGCTGGGACTTGTAGTTCACCCCCCTCAGCTGTCTGCCTGACAAACCACAAGGGGCGCTCCACTCACTCCGCATCTGGTGACAGGCAACGTGGCAGGTGGCGTGGCAAGTTACATTCCACATCTGGTGACAGGCAACGTGGCAAGTGACAATCCACATCTTGCGGCAGTAAGCATGGCAGGCGATGTGGCAAGTGACATTCCGCATCTGGTGACAGGCAGCGTGGCAAGTGACAATCCACATCTGGTAGCAGGCGACGGTGGCAGGTGACACTCAGTGCTCCCACTGATTCTACATTATGGTGAGTTGAACTATTTAATTTATTACTACAATGTAATAATAGAAATAATGTGCATCAATCACCCTGACACCATATCAAACATGGTTCCGGGATGATTGAAGCGCCAACACCAGCCATTGCCCGCAAAAAATCGTGCCCCCCCCCCCCCGGTCCTTGGTACAATTTTCTTCCACACAGCATGTCCCCAGTGCCAAAAAGGTTGGGAACCACTGTTATAGAGAGTGGAAATCAAACCTTTTTGTCTGGGAGAGTTGCTAGATATATATTCAAAAGAGGTGCAAGAAGCAGTTAAATCAAGAAAATAATAAGTAAAAAAATAAAATTACGAATATGTAAATAACTACTCAATTCAGATAACGGGATATTTTTTAGAGTTTGTCAGTTTGAAAATAAATAAATTCATTGTTTAATTGGAAGTCTGCTAAAGTCGTAAAATTATTATTTATTCACCATTGAAAGGAGTGAAAGTTATGAAATGCTACTGAAAATCTGGGATCACCCAAAAATTAAGTTAGAGGGGAGATATTAGATATAAGTGATACATTATATCTGTATCTGAAACAGGGTTTCAAAGATTGAGCCACTATTTTGTTATGTTTAGAGATATCAGTAAGTTTTAATTTAGTGGACCAAAGTAGAGCTGGTAAATAATAAGGAAAAATGTATTCTTGTTTAAACCGAAGCCAAGGGATATGAGAATTTTTAACATTCTATAGCGCTAACTAAAAATCTACTAGCAATATAATATAGCCGGATTTGTGGGACACCAAGGTATGCATAATGTTTCTATTGGACGTGTCACGTCTAGTCTTGTTATTATATATGTATGCGAAGTATTGCATTGTTTCAAAATTTTCTTTTGACATCAAAAAGGGATCTGTGGTCTGAATATGCTGCCATTTTGCACATGTAGTATTGAAAGCAAGAAATCATTACCTTGCCTTGTGGATCTACATATTACAGACTTAAGAAATTCCTCATTGCTGGCTCCTGCTTTAATTTAAAAAGGGATGACTGGAGTGATTCTGGCAAAATAAATTTTGCAGCAAAATTATCAATTCTTTTAAAATGAGCCTCTTACTTCTACATAAGGAACTGCATAGATGAGATTTGCTTAAAAAATGTAATTTCATTAAGAAAACGGTCCAGTGTTGCTTTGTAAGTCCAATGATGCCCCTCCCAAGTCACCCCCAAGAAGTAATCAGTAAATAGTTATCTCTTTGGCCAATTTACTACTGCTATTGTATGTTTATTCATGCTGCACTATGTTGTAAAATCCTAAATTGATTACCCCCTGCCATTTATGAAGCTGTGAAAGACTGTCATGGTTCAGAGTGAGCCTAGGGCTTCCAAAGATCCACTAGCTCTGTAGTCATGCAGACCCAATACATTTTAATCAGAAGGTCGATAACTGTACAAGGTGGCATATCTGTGAAAAGTGAACATTACAGTAGTTTATGTAAAGAATACATATATCTTATCCAAACAGGTATGGTGGCTACATTCATGCATGGTACCTGGTCAGTGTTCTTACATTTTTTTTTAGCTCACATGTGCATTAGCTAATTCTTAAGGTACATTTTTATATAACCGACAGTGTGAATGCTCAACATTTTGGTGCATAGGTATTTGCTTGAGGCGACCATTTGATTTATATACTGTCCATGGCAGTTACTAGTGGGTGTCATTATTGCATTAATTTTGTAAAAGCCAGTACATATTGTACACAAAAATAAGTTCACATTCATTAAAACAAAACCCAGTGTCCTAAGCCAAGAGCCCTAAGCTTTGTGCCTGAGTATAATTTACAAAGCTTAATGTGCTAAACTGCAAAACTACAACTAATATTTAATTCCACCATCCATGTTAAAAAAAAAAAAAAATGGAAGGAAGAATCTCCCCTGCCAATTATTGCATGCAGACAGCTATGGAACCTGCCACTGCCTGAATGCCTCTGCAGTGACTGCATGAGATTAGAGACATTTTTCCAATAATTTTCCACCCAACTTCATCTATTTTGCAATTGAGTTTTTCCAAGCTGAGAGGCTACCAAGAGCTCAAACGTCAGTCAATTCAGCCATAGTTCAAGCTGTGTATGGCGAATATTAGTGGGTAACACACTTTGATCTTAGGCAGGTAAATGCTAATTTGCTAATTTGTGGCCTTTTTATTGAAAAAAAGCCAAACTAATTTAAAAATTGAATGTTCAGCTTAACAGAGCCATAGGGCACATGTACATACCAAACAAAGCAAAGCAAATATATTACAGCAAGGATAAAGCCTGTTATGCAGCTTCAAGAGGCAGTTAAAATAACACAAATCCTTTAAATAACATGCTTTGGAGACACCTAATAACTATCTATGAAGTACAATGTAGTCCTCGGAAAGCAGCATTTGAAAAATTAAATAACAAAAAAATGCAGTCGTTGTTCCACCTACAACTGAAACGGAACACTTATCAAGACATGCAGCTTGGGTAGCTTCCTGTAACAAAAGAGGCCACATGCCTCTCAACATAGTGGAGGACTTGCAAGGGGGGCAGCTAAGCCTTTCCCTCAAAATGCAACTTGTCCCCATATTGAAAACACAAGAACCTCATCCTTGCATTCTGTCCAGCCTGTTCCCCAAAGGGATGTGGAGGTTTGCGAGGAGGACTTATCAGAATCTGAATGCCCCCTTAAGAATAATGAGGAGGCACAGCTATCTTCCATCTCGATTAGGAAATGAATAGAGGATAGGAAATAAATAAATAATGTTACCCATTGTAATCAAGCATCACACATCACATTATCCACTCATAAAAGCCACATCATGTATGATGTTCTGCTACATTCCAATCTGTAGCGTGTTCAATCAAATAATGCTGGTGCTGCAGAAATATAAACCTAGAGTAGGGCATTCTTAATTATGTCATGCCTTTGAGAATACTGTATATGGTTTTACATTTCAGTGAGGTTAAATTGGTTCTAAAGCCTAAACATTTTTTCCTTAATGCATTCCATGGATTAAGGGAAAAAAATGTTCCAGTACCTGTATCCGTCCCCTCCCCCTTATATATACCTGAGCCCTAGCTTGATCCAGCGCTGTGCCCATCTGTAGTTGCTCTCCCTGCTCTCACAGGCTTTGTTGAGGTGACTGGAGTCATAGGCTCACACTGATGTCAGTCAAATTCTTAGACAAGGGAGAAGGGGTGGGGCAGAGCTGCACTCCCTGTGTCTATTGATATAAGCATGGCTCCAGATCACATGACTTCTTTTGGTGACACACTGAGAAAAGCAGAAGCCAGGAGAGCCATTGGGGGACCCAAGAAGAGGAGGATCGAGGCAGTTCTGTGCAATTCTGTTGCACAGAGCAGGTAAGTGTAACATGTTTGTTATCTAAAAAATTTACTTTATAATCACTTTCAATTTTAGATAATTTAAACACAGATGTACCAGATAGATGGGCTAATCACTTGGAAGGTCAGTCACATGATAAACATCATCGACTTCAGTTAGTAAATATTCTTAATAGCAAATGCTCCATACATTTGTCATAATAAAAAGATTAACAAATATTTAACATTGTGCTACAGACTCAAATATACAAGATTAATTATGTAATTTAGATACTTTGCAAATGTTTTGGGGGTACCATCTCCATAAATATGGAAATTCAGGGAATTCCATAGTAACCATTAGCTAGTTGCTCATGTCTAGAAGTTTTAAGTGTGTGCCAGTGATTATGTTTGAGTTGTAGGCAGTTGTTTTTACAGTAAAAGTGTTCCCTAGTTAGGTAGAGATGGTCAAGATTTTCCAAATTTGCTTAAGCAGCACAGCATTTCACAATTGAAGGCATATCTTTCTGGAATCAGTCATATTGTGTGACATCAAATTAGATTAAATAAATCTACTCATCCCACTCATAAGTTCCATTCACCTATAGGTCCCCAAACAATTAGAACATGATTTTTCTACTAATTGCTACATCGAAAACAAACAAAAAAACTGCCTATTTTTCAAAATATTCTCTTTTACTGCTTTTTTTCCTTAAATATTATAAAAATATACTGTTGTGCGTGATATATACTATACATTAAACACCCTGGTTTCATATATGAGAACGTTTATATAAAGGATTCTGACTTTGTTTTCGCTTTTTAAACTCTTTAAAGTAATTATTTTGTTCTGTATCACAATAAATATATGCCTGTTGACCTCCACAAACAACAATGCACTAGCACTGCACATGCTTGGTCTCTGTAGTCCAATGAACGCTGAATATATTGGTTCTTGATAGAATTCATTGGACACAGGAGACTACATATTTGCAGATAACATACTGCAAGGTTAAATAGGTTAATTGATGTTGTTGGACTTGAATTTTCTTTGTATGACCAGCAATGTATTTGTGTAAAGAGTTATACAGAGTTGATTAGCTTGATATGGTTTTAGTTCTATTATATAGTATAGTTGGAGTTTATTAATATAAATATTCCAATGCATTTAATGTGCTAAATATTTGTATTGATTTCACATTGGTAACATTACGTGCTTGTTCATCATGTTTAAAGTGTGGGGATACTTACAGTTTTCATTATAATGTGAACATTAGAAAATGATTGCATCTAAGTAGCCTCATATTTGAATTTGTACATGCACTCATTAGGATGTTAAGTGGGGCATCATGTGCAACACAGCAGGATTTAATATATTTGTAAAAGAGATGTAGTAGTTATATAGCTAAACTGTATCTGTATATTTAAAGTACTGTATATACTCGAGTATAAGCCGACCCGAATATAAGCCAAGGCACCTAATTTTAGAACAAAATACTAGAAAACTTATTGACTCGAGTATAGGCCTAGGGTGAGAAATGCGCAGCTACTGTAAGTCGAAAAGAGGGTCAACGATGCCCATTTGCAGCCTCACTGTGCCCATTTGCATGCCTCATTGTGCCCATTTGCAGCCATAGGTCCCCCGAACTTCAAACTTGGTAGTTAATGGTTCCTAGATGCCCCTAGCTGCAGCCAAAATTTGGGGTCTCTGGGTCCCAAATGGTCCCGAAATGACATTGCTGCAGATGGACACAGTTAGACCCTGTATCTCGGGGCCACTTGGGGCTAGAAAACCAAAATTGGTGTGCAAACCCAGTGGAACTAGCACTACAACATATCCAAAGATGGGGTTCCTAGCACCAAGTGGCCCCGAGATATGGGGCCCCAATTCGGATCGGAATGTCAAGCACTTTTCTGCAGCAGAGAATGACATTTTCTGAACCGACTTTGGGGCCCCATATCTCGGGGCCACTTGGTGCTAGGAACCCCATGGATATGTAGTGCTAGTTCCACTGGGTTTGCACACCAAATTTGGAGTTCCTAGCACCAAGTGGCCCCGAGATACGGGGTCCCAAAGTCGGGTCGGAAAATGTAATTTTCTGCTGCAGAAAATTGCTTGACTCCAGTATAAGCCGAGGGGGCATTTTCAGCACCAAAACATGTGCTGAAAAACTCGGCTTATACTCAAGTATATACGGTAAATCAGTCATGGGAAAAGGCATTGCTTTTGCTGACATCCTTCTGAAAATACTAAATGCCTGTCTTTTATTCTGAACAATTAATGTCACTGGTGTAGCACAGCTATGTAGAATGCAATACAAATATGCAGTATGTAGCTAGAAAACCATCTTTATGGCCAGACAACTAACATTTTCAGAAGGAATGATCCTTCACCTTAGTCTCTGTATTATTCTCATTATTATATTAAGACATAAAAATGAAAACAAAGGGACTTTTCAACTGCTGGATTTGCATAAAACCCTTTTTTTTTTTGCAAGTAGAAACAAAAAATATGCATAAATCTGTAAAACCAACCAAATGTATTATGTACAAGGTGTTTAATAAAGCCATGCAATGCATACATACAGAAATTAAGAAAACCATGAACATCTGAAAAAAGAAAAGAATATCTACATCCCAACTATTCTATGAAAATAATTTTAGAAATGAGGAAACAGAACCATCTATTTTTGTATCCTAGTCAGATCAGGCTGCTTCACAGGTTGTGCATATCCATGGTTATTAACCCATTTGTCCATATGATGTATGATTGCCTGTTTTTTTCAAAAAAAAAAATTTTTTATGTTTGGTCAAAAGTCACTGGCATAAAGACTTGAATCTCCACAGTAATAAAACCACAAGATTTCTGTTTTCTTGTTACATTGTTTATGAGTAAACTGAAAGAGAAGAGCGGTACGAGTCATTGTTAAGAAACAGTAAATTCTAGTCTTTGTACATTTTTATTTAAGGGTTAAATATTACTTCATTTTTTTTATATTCTAATGATATCTCTTTTCAACACCTTATAATGTCCTAGTCTCAAACTATCAAAAAAAAACTGTGAAATCATCTAAAAGCCACTGCAATTCAAATCAAAAGCTATTTTAATTTTTTTATTCCAATTTTTGATTGCATAGATAGCTCAAATCTCAAGTCAGAAACAATATAAACCATGAATGGTAGAGTACTGCGAGACAATTTTTTTAATTTTTTTTATCGAAAGCTAAAGAAAAGCTTTTACAATGAACCTGAAATTGTTTATGTTTTGTTCAGCAGTACAGCTTCTTAACTTAAAAAATACATTATTTACTAAAATATTTGTGAAAATAAGGGCAAATAGTATTTTTTATTTGTAATAAATAGTACACTTTTTATATGTTTTTAAATAACTTCAGGAAAAGAAGCACTTAACAGCACCAGTAACAATAGTTTCAATATAAAAAATATTGGGAATATACCAATTTGAAAATCCTTAAATCCTTAATGAAAAGATGTACTTTTCATATAAAGTAACACTATCCTACCTAACTAGTCCAGTTCACCCCCCCCCCCCACATGGTGCTCCTGAGTGCTTATGGGTGTGCCTGTGTAGTGAATCCCAATAGACAATTTTACAGAACCATTACAGTCTTATTAGAGCCCCATAGTACTTTATAAGGATTCTCTAGGCAGTCCCAAACAGAAGCCAAAAAAAAAAGAGGTTGTGAATTGTAAATGTGAAAAACAGTATCCATTTCATTCAAGTAAGTATTGATTTGAGACATGGAAGAGGGATAAGTAAACAAAATGTACAGAATAACTGTACTTTATATGAAAGTACGCTTGCCATTTTTGATAAATTGATATATAATTCCTATAATATATGCCTTCATTTGGGTCATAATTCTGCAATGGTTATCTACAACTTTGATGTCATGATAGTTGTACAGGTATTATCTATTGGGTTGTTTGCAAACTACACAGAAATACCTTGATATTTTATTATATAGTTTTAGCCTGCAAATAACAATGAAACATATATCATTTCTAATGGATGCTTTCCCTACAGAAGCAACATTCAGGAATTTTGAAAAAAAAACAATTTCTTAAAAAATCAAAGGAAAAAAATATTTGGGATGTATCATGTAACATGTTACTAAACTAGCAGCCCAACACCCCCCCAAGTCCCCATAGTGACAATGGGCCAGATACAGTATATTATCCCCGCAATCACTGTCACATTTAAAAAAAATAAAAAATACTGGCATGCAGGGCTCATTCATTTACAGAGTTCTGTGAATGGTAGAACTACAACTACAGTCGTCTATTGTGGCTTATGGCTAATTCTCAATGAACTACCAAGGCAAAGATAGACAAAATACAAGTAAAAAAGGCGCTTCAGCACAAATAAAAATACCTCATACAGGATCACCAGATAGTCCGGGGTTGGTCACAATATATGCATATACATATATATACTCTAAAAAGGTTAAAAGTGTTGTTTGGTCAGTCAGGGCAGCCTCCCAGGAGAACCAGAGAGCGGGTTCCAGTGAGCTAGAAATAAACAAGGAAAAGGGGGGCGCCTCTGAGTATATGTAAAAAATTCAATTTATTAAACAATAATATCCACTCACATAGAGGTATATGATGTCCCATTCAGGTCCTGCAAGCTGGGCTGGGAAGGTGGGAAAGCTGCAGATCTTTAGCAGGTCCACTTCATTATTCTTCCAGCTTGAGTCTTTGTCACGGGGATGTGGATGTTGCAGAGCGTAGAAAAGAAAAAATTCCCAGGAGTCCAGGTGCAGGTTTAAAGTAGTCCAGTCTGTGAGTGGGGCATAACAAAGCCCGTTTTGCAGAGCAGGGGTTCCGGTAGAAGGGTTTAGGGTGGTGAGGGGGCGCCAATGCCGGGACAGCGCCGGGGAATTGCTCAAGAAGCCAACAGTTTTTGCCTAGAAGATGTTGGGGACACGGTCGTGTGCTGGAGAGGTGAAAACGAGGCCTGGAGAGCAAACAAACAGCGTCGTCGCCCGGCTGTGACGTCACCGGTATGCAACGCGTTTCGGGATTGGCTAGCCACTGTATGAGGGAGTGGCCGCATTCCTTTTTCAAGCATCCAAGCAGATGCTTGAAAAAGAAATGCGCCACTCCCTCATACAGTGGCTAGCCAATCCCAAAACGCGTCACATACCGGTGACGTCACAGCCGGGCGACGACGCCGTTTGTTTGCTCTCCAGGCCTCGTTTTCGCCTCTCCAGCACACGGCCGTGTCCCCAACATCTTCTAGGCAAAAACTGATGGCTTCTTGAGCAATTCCCCGGCGCTGTCCCGGCATTGGCGCCCCCTCACCACCCTAAACCCTTCTACCGGAACCCCTGCTCTGCAAAACGGGCTTTGTTATGCCCCACTCACAGACTGGACTACTTTAAACCTGCACCTGGACTCCTCTGAATTTTTTCTTCTCTACGCTCTGCAACATCCACATCCCCGTGACAAAGACTCAAGCTGGAAGAATAATGAAGTGGACCTGCTAAAGATCTGCAGCTTTCCCACCTTCCCAGCCCAGCTTGCAGGACCTGAATGGGACATCATATACCTCTATGTGAGTGGATATTATTGTTTAATAAATTGAATTTTTTACATATACTCAGAGGCACCCCCCTTTTCCTTGTTTATACCAAGGCAAAGATGAGTGCTCTAGGTAGTTCATTGAAGTTTTCTGTGATTCAGTAACTGCCTGCCTACACAAGGTATGGGAAGACAGCTACACTTACAGTCTGCAGGAGCCTGAGATTGCACCCATGATTTACTGATTATGGGTGTGATGCTTTACAGCATGGGTGTCCAACCAGTGGCCCGGGGGCCACATGTGGCCTGCAGATCCTTCTGATGTGGCCCGGGACCTCCTGCTTTGGGATAGCAGGTTCTCAAGCCCAGATCGTGGGTTGCCGACCCACCATCCCAGAGCATCAGTGTTTTATGTAAATGGACTTGTGTCCATTTGCACCCACCTACCTCCAATCCACAAAAAAAAAAAAAAAACGTCCCCTTCCATCTGGTTGGATCCAATAGGGGGGCCCACAGAGTAGAGTGGGCTGTGTCCATGTCCGCTCTGCATATACAGAGCGGACACGGATCTGTCTTCCGTCTGCTCCACTTATTGTGGCCCGCGACCAGTTACCAAGTCGCTTAAGTGGCGCTCACTCTTCAAAAGGTTGGGCACCCCTGCTTTACAGGCTCCTAATAACAAAAAAAAATAGTTGCTACATTGGGTATAAGAAGCTAATTGATCGCACATACTTACAATAGAGTATCCTGACTCTATCTTGGTAATAAAGTTTAGCGTGGCACTTTATGTTTAAATTCAGATCTATGAGTTTCTTGCACTTACATCTCTCAACAAGTCCACTTCATCATTTTATACTTCTTGTATATTTTGAACATGATAATACTGTGGATGAAGCTTATTTCTTGGTGTAATGAAGATGGAAGCTTATTTCTACTGTTCCATTTGTTATATTGTGATTATTTGATGAAAACTTCAATAAATAATTATTGAAAAGAAAAACATAATTAACTTTTACCTGCATTTTTTTTAAATGGTCCTAACTATAAAAAATCGCAACTGGAAACATTTGGATCACAAATGGGAAGCCTAAAAAAGAACTGGATTGTGCAAAGTTACTTGACTGTGTGCATAATAAATAGTATTAAAAAAAGCAATAAGCTGCACAACAATTATGGCAATATTTGTATTAAGGTGTTTATGTATGAATACTGGAAAGAGCAGAAAGATAAGTTATAGATGCAAAAATGCTTATAATAAAAAAATGATAAAACGTGTCTTTAAAACAGAAAAAGAAAGAAAAAAATTACTTAAATTGGATTGTATTATGAGGGAACTGTTGGTGCATGCATACAAAGAAGAAAAAATAAAAACCAGACTGAGCTCAACCTCAATATGTAAAAGTATAATGTATACCAAAGAAAATGAATAAGCAGTTGCACTGACTGGGCACATAAGAGGGCCAGGCGATTCCATCAAGTCCAACCTATGTTTGTGATTATATAGTATTACATTGTATATCCCTGTATGTTGCAGTCATTCAGGTGCTTATCTAATATTTTTTTGAAACTATCAATGTTCCCCGCTGAGACCACCATCTGTGGAAGAGAATTCAACATCCTTGCCGCTCTTACAGTAAAGAACCCTCTACGTAGTTTAAGGTTAAACCTTTTTTCTTCTAATTTTAATGAGTGGCCACGTGTCCTGTTAAACTCCCTTCTGCAAAAAATATTTATCCCTATTGTGTGGTCACCATTACAGTATTTATAAATTGAAATCATATCCCCTCTCAAGCGTCTCTATAGGCTTCAAGCTTTAAATTTCATACCTGGGGGGTGTCTATAGTATGCCTGTAAAGTGGCGCATTTTTCCTGTGTTTAGAACAGTCCCTGCACAAAACAAATTTTGTAAAGGAAAAAAAGTCATTTAAAAGTACTCGCAGCTATAATGAATTGTCGTTCCCGGAAATACAGATAAAAGTCTTTGAAAAAAAACAGCATGGGATCCCCCCAGTCCATTACCAGGCCCTTTGGGTCTGGTATGAATATTAAGGGGAACCCCGAACAAATTTTTTTTTTAAATTGCGCGGGGGGGGGGGGGGGGTCCCCCCAAATTCCATACCAGGCCCTTCTGGTCTGGCATGGATATTAAGGGAAACCCTGCGCCAATTTTTTTTTTAAATGCGTCCCCCTCAAAATCCATACCAGACCCTTATCTGAGCACGCAACCTGGCAGGCCACAGGAAAAGAGGGGGGATGAGAGAGCGCCCCCCCTCCTGAACCGTACCAGGCCACATGCCCTCAACATGGGAAGGGGTAGCCCCCCAAAGCACCTTGTCCCCATGTTGATGGGGACAAGGGCCTCATTCCCACAACCCTTGCCCAGTGGTTGTGGGGGTCTGTGGGTGGGGGGCTTATCGGAATCTGGTAGCCCCCTTTAACAAGGGGACCCCCAGATCCCGCCCCCCCTGTTTGAAATGGTAACGGGTACATTGTACCCATACCATTTCACAAAAAAAGTGTCAAAATGTAAAAAAAAAACACAAGACACACTTTGTTCTTATATAACTGAGGGCGGGGCCACACGTGATGTTCCTGGGTGACCCCACCTCCCTGATAAACGGGGACTTACCCATGGCTTTTCTGGGGTGTCAGAGGGGGCCGGGCCTGCCAGTTTGCGTGCTCGGATAAGGGTCTGGTATGATTTTTTGGGGGACCCCCAAGCCTTTTTTTTTATTTTGGCGTGGGGTTCCCCTTAAAATCCATACCCGACCTGAAGAGTCGGGTATGGATTTTGAGGGGGACCCCTACGCCATTTTTAAAAAAAAATTGGTGCTGGGTTCCCCTTAATATCCCTACCAGACCTGAAGGGCCTGGTATGGAATTTTTTTATCAAACACTTTTGATTTTTCATGTTAATGTCCCATAGACTTTAATGGTGTTCTGCAGAACCATAGAATATGAAGTGTACATATGGATGATTTATAATTGATGATTTATAATCAAGATGATTATGACAACTAAAAAGCAGCAACCCAGTCTAGAGAGCACTGGAAAGGTTCTAAAAGTAGGAGCTACAGTGAAAATATTTTTGGAAAGGTGTCTGCTGTTACCACTGGCAACAGGAAACCTGTTTGGCCTGCAATGTTGCCCTGCAACCAGGTGGGGGCATTGGCCTGTGAGAGCACGACCAAGGAGGGACAACACCCTCAATTGAAGTTTGCCTCCCTTGGCTGTCCTTCCCTCCTTTTGGGCTGCAGCACTCTGTGTTATCGCGGACCTGCTCCTTTGCGGGTCCGCACTTGCACAATTGGCCTTTCCATCTGACCCTTTAGTGCCGCCCATTTGCTGTGTTGGTGGCTCTGTTGACGTCTGATGTCAATGCGTCTTGACGCGGTGATGCCGAATGCCGCACGAGTCGGGGGAATCGACAGTGGGATGTTTCGGTCCACACATTTGATGCACAGGTGTATCGCCGGGGTTTATCAATATGATGGCCCTGGCGATCACCTGTCCAGTATTCCCCTTACCTATTGGTCATCTCCCCATGTCTATGGGTGGTCTTTTCTATACACCTCCTTTATTAGACAGGTAAGTTCATGGCTACGATCCTGCACAGCCAGGATCGTAAATAAGCCCTATATCTGTGTAATACAAGCTGATGATCAAGACAGGTAAGCATTCACATGACTGTATACTCTTCATTTTCTTTGCTTTACCTGGATCTAAGAGCACTGGCTCTTGGTTGATATCCCCTTAATACTGTAGAGAATTGTCTCCAAATGATGCATCAGCGTGCTTCATGAACATAGGCTTCTTAAACGGATTGCTGGCCCTATCCTGTCAGTGTACTGATTGCATTGCATCTTTTTCCTTTTGTGTTAGACTTGTGTCTCCCAGGTTTTGGGCGATCCTTGTGAGCATTGATTGTATGGCGACGACGCTGCTGTCTTGTAATACATAGATATTTCACATATTTCTCTTACTTGTGTACTACTAAATTCTGTGAGGCATCTGTAGCCCACACTCATGAACCCCTTGAGCGCAAGGAGAGTGTGGTAGAGCAGAGCGATAGGGCATCAGCCTCGCTTCCATATCCATTCTGATGCGTAAAAAGACACAAACTATGTGAGTACTATTTATTTTTTCATGATTGTTAATATATTGCCATGCTACAAAATAACTGTTGTATTATACATTTATATCCATAAATCATGGACCATGTATTGTTATCGGTTTTGTTTTTCTTTTGTTCAATAGAAAAAACAGCATATTTCAACACAGCCCTTGAAAAAGGAATTAAATACTATACCTAATCTTCCGAAACATGTTGGGTATATTGTAATAACACACTCCTGCTGATCTTATGTTTAGATCATATGTGTGTGTTTAAAGACATTTTTGCTGATTATTGATTGTGTCCTATTACAATATTTTTTAGGTGTTCTTATCTGTGCACTAAATTTATGATTATGTATATTTAAATACATTTTGTACTTTTTTACCTTATTCTATCTCCTGTATGACCTGGTTTATCCCCTATCCCGCACAATCCCTGGGGTACTTTCCTTTGCAAATTTCTACATTGGGATGTGGCATAGGCCTCCAGTTCTGATACTCAGTAGTGGTTTCTCTTAATAAATTTTCCTCAATTGAAGTTTCAGACACCTGTCGCCGGGACTGGTAAGACTGTTCCTGATTCTTATGTGAAAGAGATTGATTGTTTCTTTGATGCCGATGAAGCGGTGGCAAGTCCGGTAAGAAGCTGTGCAGCGTAACAGATGAGTTACTGCAATGTGATGTGGAGAAGTGTAAAATTGACAGGATCAGTGTTTCAGATGCTGTTGACCCTCTGGGTCTGTCTATGTCTCCTTAGGCGGATGTAGTGCGACAGAGCAAAACCTATTGGAAAGACTTGGCCAAGAGACTAATAGCAATGCTGGAAGAAGCTTCTGCGGCTAAAAGTGTGGTGGACACTATGGCTGCTGTGCCAGGAAAAGCATCTGCTGAACAGCCTATAGGCCAGGGTGAGCTGGCTGTTGCAGAGGTTAACCCTCTCATGTCTGAAGGTCTGACTGAGCGTAAACGCACAGCAGAAATCTTGCCCAAACGCATAACGGGAAAAATTATGTGGTGTATTTTGTGACAGACTTGCTTAAAAAAATGCTAACATTATGGAGTGTACAGCCAGTGTATATCTTGCTGTCCTCTCCTAAGTTTGGAGAACTCGTACCACTGGGTACTGCTGATTGGAGCTGGATATCGCAGGCTGTACTGTGCAGAAATTGAAAATGGTTGAATCGTTTAATAAAATGTTTTGTGTTAATGTGGAAAGTTGTCTCACAGTGTGCTGATTTGCTTCATACAAAGGTTGTGTATGAGAGGCACTCTGGAGCACTGTTGGACAAGACAGAGGTATTGAAAATACCAGCGGTAACAGAAATGGTAAAATAAACTAGTGTGAAAAAATGTGTTGAAAAATGCTTGTTGCAAGAGCAGTCCTGGGAGACTAGGTCTGGGGGAGGTAAAAAGAAACAGAGGACCCCAAAGGTCAGGAAGAAGTGCTGCTGGAAGCACACCCGGAATAAAGGGTGGGTGGAGTGCCCCTTTAGGAAGGTGGTCAGAAAGGTTTTGACCCCTGGGGGTGGTAGTAGGCACAGGGGTGCCAGTGTGAAGGGTTGGTATATTTCTCCCTCCAGTGTGAAACGGGGGGGAGGGGATATGTGGAGAGGCAACCCTGTGTATATTAGCAAGGTACGCCTGATTTTGACAGGCATGCTGATTGCACACCTCTGTGCTGGCTTCATAATCTTCCCAGGAAGAGAATTCAGGGCTCAGATTGGAGACAGCTCTGCACGGCAGACAGGAAGTCTGACCAAGGAGGTCTGAAGGGTCCCAGTAGGAGACGACTCCAGTAGAGACAGGAGGTCTCGGAGTCTAAGGCTGTGGGTGGCAGCCTGTGTGTGCACATCTGTAGCAGGCAGACATGGCCCATGACCAAACAGCACGAAGCTAACAGTGAAGACAGCAGGTGGCGGTTTGAACCCAGGGTAAGCTAGGAGAGAGCTTGACCCAAGCATACAGGTCTAAGGAACAGACCTATGGCCTAGGCGTGAGGCCTGAAGCAGCTGTTTCTACAGTAGAAAAGCCAGGAGGCTGAATAACCACGAAGTGTGTGTTTATACAATGATGGTGGAACCTCCTGTGAGGGAAGATTGCTGTTTGATTTGAACTCCCCAGAGTGGCTCAATGATATTAAGGTCAGGAGACTGAGATGGCCACTCCAGAACCTTCACTTTATTCTGCTGTAGCCAATGACACCTCGACTTGGCCTTGTGTTTTGAATCATTGTCATGTTGGAATGTCCACGTAAGTCCCATGCACAGCTTCCTGGCTGATGAATACAAATGTTCTTCCAGTATTTTTTGATAACATACTGCCTTCATCTTGCCATCTATTTTGACCAAATTTCCTGTGCCTTTGTAGCTCACACATCCCCAAACATCAGCGATCCACCCCATACCTTTCATCATAGGCATTGTTGACTCCTCTCCAAATTTAGCATTTATGGTTGTGGCCAAAGAGCTCAATTTTAATCTCATCACTCCAAATGACTTTGTGCCAGAAGGTTTGAGGCTTGTCTGTTTGGTGTACTATAAGCAGGATACTTTGGGGGTCATTTACTAAGATGAATGCGCTGCGCTGGTTCATACCTTAATTTGTGCGCCAGATAAATCATTAATTGAGCGTGTGAACCTGCGCACTCATATGCGCAACAGCAATAATAATCTGCCATTGATAATAGCGCATGCCGTATCATTAAAAGTCCATTCACACAGGGGCAACACGACTTCCAGCGCGACTTTGGGAGGCAACTTGGACACGACTTGAGTATGAATCACAGCGCGACTTGGGGCGACTTCAACATGACTTGGGGTGACTTACAACACGACTTAAGTCACTCCCAGGCCAGGCGACTTTAATTTTAAATAAAAAAACAGCATGGGTTCCCCCCCAAGAGCATACCAGGCCCTTCAGGTCTGATATGCATATTAAGGGGAACCACGCGCCAAAATAAAAAAAATGGCGTGGGGGTCCCCCTTGAAATCCCTACCAGACCCTTATCCGAGCATGCAACCTGGCAGGTCGCAGGAAAAAAAGGGGGAACGAGAGAGCGCACCCCCCAAAGCACTTTGTCCCCATGTTGATGGGGACAAAGGCCTCATCCCCACAACCCTTGCCCGGTGGTTGTGGGGGTCTGCGGGCGGGGGGCTTATCAGAATCTGGAAGCCCCCTTTAACAAGGGGACCCCCAGATCCCGCTCCCCTGTGGGAAATGGTAAGGGGGTACAAAAGTACCCCTACCATTTCACAAAAAAAGTGTCAAAAATTTTAAAAATGACAAGAGACAGTTTTTGACAATTCCTTTATTTAAAGTCTTCTTTCCATCTTCTTCGGGTCTTCTTCCTTCCTTTATCCTTCGGTTTCTTCCTCCATCTTCTTCTTCCTCTGCTTCTTCCTCCGATCCTCTGCTTCTTGGTGTTCTCATCTGGCATCTTCCTCTGCGGCGTCTTCTTCCCCGCTTCGTTCTTGGGCTGTTCCGCATCAATGGGAGGCTCCCACTGTGTGACGCTTCTCTTCTTCTGACAGTTCTTATATAATGGAAAATAATGGTAAAATATTGACACTTTGGCCCCAATTTGGACATTTTCACTTAGGGGTATACTCACTTTTGTTGCCAGCGGTTTAGACATTAATGGCTGTGTGTTGAGTTATTTTGAGGGGACAGCAAATTTACACTGTTATACAAGCTGTGCACGCACTACTTTACATTGTAGAAAAGTGTAATTTCTTCAGTGTTGTCACATGAAAAGATATAATAAAATATTTACAAAAATGTGAGGGGTGTACTCACTTTTGTGAGATATATTTATATATATATATATATATATATATATATATATATATATATATATATATACACATATATATATATATACATATACATATATATATATATATATATATATATATATATATATATATATATATATATATATATATATATATATATATATATATATATATATATATATATATATATATATATATATATATATACATACACAGTATTTTTTTTTTTTATACGGTCACAAGTCAGTGTCCCTGATAATTTTTTGCATATGATGGTGTTGTACTGCTCTGGTGACAGTATGTAAAAAACAAATAGTGAAAACTAGATGTATTCAGTTCCTTCTTTTTAAAAAAAAATTGTGACAAACAAATGACAACTTCAAAACCATACATCAAGCTTCTTAAATGCCTCAGACTGTCTACTTTTAAAAAATGGGTAATTTGGGGGGAATTTTTACTGTTCTAGCATTTTAGGGCCCTATAGTACATTAGAATTATAACATTTTCAAATATATATATACCATAGTTTGTAGACGCATAAACCAACTAATATACACTTATTGGGATTTTTTTTTTTATCAAAGAATACATTTTTGCCTAAATCAATGATGAAAATAGATTTTATTGGACATGTTTTTTTTAACAGCAAGTAGAAAATATTGTTTTTTTTTTTTCCAAATTTTCAGTCTTTTTTAATTTATATTGTAAAAAATAAAAAACCCAGTGGTGATCAAATACAACCAATAGAAAGTTCTATTTGTGTGAAAAAAAATTATAAAAATGTCATTTGTGTACAGTATTGCATGATCACACCATTTTTAAAGTATTAAAAGTAAAAGTAGCACAGTTAAAGTAGTGCAGTGCTGAATAGCAAAAAATACCCTCATCATGAAGGGGGTAAAACCTTGTGATTCGTGGTTAAACACATATTTAAAATATTCTGGACCAGTAATTTCAAATTTACCTGTACTTTTGTTATGTATTATATATTATTCACAACTAGAAGTCAGTGTTGGGTTAGAGTTATGAATTATCTTACACTAGTGACAATATGGTTAAAATCTAATTTGAATTCCAATAGGTACAAACTTTTTATTATAATACTAAGCAGTAGTACACAATACTATTACTTGCATCCATAGCTCTTAAAGGGACATTTTTTATTTTTTTTTTCAAATGACAACATTTTTTTTATATTGCATTTTAGTGTAAATATGAGATCTGAGGTCTTTTTGACCCCAGATTTCATATTTAAGAGGTCCTGTCATGCTTTTTCAATTAGAAAGGATGTTTACATTCCTTGTAATAGGAATAAAAGTGACACAATTTTTTTTTTTAAACCGCTTCCCGACCGCCCACTGCATATATACGTCAGCAGAATGGCACGAGCAGGCAAAATCACGTACCTGTACGTGATCCCTTAAATGCCTGCCCGTGGGTCGCGTGCGCGCCGCCAGCGGCGCGCTCGCGACCCGGTTGGGAGCTCCGTGACCCCGGCCGCGGGACCAGCGGACACAATCGCCGCTGGTGTCCCGCGATCGGGTCACAGAGCTGAAGAATGGAGAGAGGTTTGTGTAAACAAACCTCTCCCCGCGCTTCCTACTCTGCCTGTCATTGATCGGCTGTTCCCGGTCATCGCGAAAGCCGATCAATGACTTTAGATGTCAGCCCGCCCCCTAATGTAAAAAACACAACACACGTCAGAGCCCATAACCCCTCCTCTCCCCCTAGTGGTTAACTCTTTCACTACAACTGTCATCTATACAGGAATCAATGCATTTAAATAGCATTGATTGCTGTATAAATGACAATGGTCCCAAAAATGTGTCAAAAATGTCCGATGTGTCCGCCATAATGTCGCAGTCACAATAAAAATCGCTGATCGCCGCCATTACTAGTAAAAAAAAAAATATTAATAAAAATGCTATAAAACTATCCCCTATTTTGTAAACGCTATAACTTTTGCGCAAACCAATCAATAATCGCTAATTGCGATTTTTTTACCAAAAATATGTAGAAGAATACGTATCGGCCTAAACTGAGGAAAAAAATTTTTTTTTATATATTTTTTGGGGATATTTATTATAGCAAAAAGCAAAAAATATTGCATTGTTTTCAAAATTGTCACTCTATTTTTGTTTATAGCGCAAAAAATAAAAACGCAGGGGCGATTAAATACCACCAAAAGAAAGCTCTATTTGTGGGAAAAAAAGGACGCCAATTTTGTTTGGGAGCCACGTCGCACGACCGCGCAATTGTTAATTGTTAATTGTTATAGCGAGGCAGGGCCGAATCGCAAAAAGGGACCTGATACTTTGGCTTTTTTTATATTTTTTGCACGACCACGCAATTGTAAGTTAAAGAAAAATTGCAAAAAAATGGCCTGTCATTAAGGGGGCAAATCCTTCCGGGGCTGAAGTGGTTAAAAGGGTTATAACAAAGCTTAGTGATCCTTACAAATCTAGGTCTTTAAATCAGTTGTTCATTAGCCAAAGAAATAAATAGATTTTATAATTAACACACCTTAACAGAATAACTCATCAAAATTATTATGTGTATCTTAATGCATTTAATTACCAAATGGATATGTATAAATACTTTTCAACATCAGCACAATAACTCTTCAAAATCAAAATCTTTCAATTCCCTATTCCTTACTATAGCCCACCATCTCCTGAATAATATTTTTCTTGTTTCATTTTTTAATTCAACCAGGCTTTGTGTTTTGGATTGGACAAATGTATTTATCACCTAATCCTACTTTCTAAATGCAGTTAAAGCGACGCAGTGCCGAATCGCAAAAAGGGGCCTGGTCCTTTGGCTGCCAATTGGTCCGGGGTTGAAGTGGTTAAAGAACAGTGTAAAAATAAAAAAATAAAAGGTAAAATAAATAAGAAAAAAAAAATGTAAACGTGCCCCGTCCTGCCGAGCTTGCGTGCAGAAGCGAACGTATACATGAGTAGTGTCTGCATATGAAAACGGTGTTCAAACCACACATGTGAGGTATCACCGTGATCAGTAGAGCGAGAGCAATAATTCTAGCCCTATACCTCCTCTGTAAGTCAAAACATGCAACCTGTAGAATTTTTTAAACGTTACCTATGGAAATTTTTATGGGTAAAAGTTTGTCGCCATTCCACGAGCGTGCTCAATTTTGAAGCAGGACATGTTGGGTTTCAATTTAATCGGCATAACATTATCTTTCACAATATAAAAAAAATTGGGCTAACTTTACTGTTGTCTTATTTTTTAATTCAATAAAGTGTATTTTTTCCAAAAACAGTGCGTTTGTAAGACTGCTGTGCAAATACGGTATGACAGAAAGTGTTGCAACGACCGCCATTTTATTCTATAGGGTGTTAGAAAAAAAATATCGCAATTTTTTTTTTATTTTACCAAAAATATGTAGAAGAATATATATCGGCCTAAACTGAGGAATAAATTATTTTTTTTATATTTTTTTTTGGGGGGGGGGGGGGAATTTATTATAGCAAAAAGTAAAAAGATACTGCTTTTTTTTCAAAATTGACGCTCTTTTTTATTTATAACCGCAGAGGTGATCAAATACCACCAGAAGAAAGCTCTATTTCAAGTCAATTTTGTTTGGGTACATCATCGCACAACCACGCAATTGTAAGTTAAAGAAACACAGTGCCGTATTGCAAAAAAATGGCCTGTCATTAAGGGGGCAAATCCTTCCGGGGCTGAAGTGGTTAAACGGGTTATAACAAAGCTTAGTGATCCTTACAAATCTAGGTCTTTAAATCAGTTGTTCATTAGCCAAAGAAATAAATAGATTTTATAATTAATACATCTTAACAGAATAACTCATCAAAATTATTATGTGCATCTGAATGCATTTAATTACCAAATGGATATGTATAAATACTTTTCAACATCAGCACAATAACTATTCAAAATCTAAATCTTTCAATTACCTATTCCTTACTATAGCCCACCATCTCCTGAATAATATTTTTCTTGTTTCATTTTTTAATTCAACCAGGCTTTGTGCTTTGGATTGGACAAATGTATTTATCACCTAATCCTACTTTCTAAATCCTTTTTAGCATGTAATCTTCAGTCATAAATTTAATAAAACAAGTCTATCTTAGACAAACAATTCATGTAATCATTGATAGTCTAAAATCCTTATGTATTTGAAAGCTTGTTATTATCTCTGGATCTCCACACATTGCTTTTAAACCTGCTGCCACAGGTTCCCTTAAAAAAGAAGGCCACAAGGAGAGTGGGACATTTTTGAGAATTATCCTGGTTAGGAAAATATATTTTGTATAACTGATTACAAGCTGTGCAAAATTCCATCTTCTGTTAAGAACAACAAAGGTTTAGCAGTACAAAATCCTAATAATTATATTTGTCAGATAAGAAGCTGAATGTTGGATCCTGTCACAAGCATATATGAAAAGATTTGATGTATCTAAAAAGGAGGTTGCTTAGAGCAGTGGTTCTCAACCTCAGTCCTCAGGTACCCCCAACTGTCCATGTTTTGGGAACTTCCCTTAGATAAAATAGTTCTTATCAATACTAGACATGTGCACAAGAAAAAAATTCATTTTTTTTTGTTTAGTTTTTTTCGTTTCCGAAAAAAATTCGTTTTTTTCGTTTCGTTTTTTTTGTTTCCGTTGATTCGTAACGATTCGTACATTCGTAAGTCGTCGGTGTTCGGATTCGTAACGATTCGTACATTCGTAAGAGTTATTTGTTCGTTGATTCGTTTTTTCGGGGTTTTTTTCGGACGCATTCGTATTTATTCGTACATTCGTAACATTCGTAACATTCGTAGATTCGTAATCGGAGTATAATTCATAATTTTATGTAATGTGTATGCTATCATTACATTTTAATAATTTACAAATCGAAAAAAAAAAAAAAAAAAAAGTTATGAATCGAAAAAAAAAAAAGTTACGAATCGGAAAAAAAAAGTTACGAATCGAAAAAAAAGTTACGAATGTACAAATTTTTTTGTTCAATCCATTCGAAGCACGTTTAGCAGCACCATTGTAAGGGACACGGAAAATTACCAATTCAACAAAAAAAAAAGTTACGAATGTACAAATTTTTTTGTTCGTTTTCGTTTTTCGGATTTTCTTCATTAGTACATTCGTTGTTTCCAAGTTTGTTTTTTTCTGATTTTCGTTATTTTTTCGGATTGGTACGATTCGAACGATTCGTACGATTCGTACGATTCGAACGATTAGTCCATTCGTATGAAAACGAACGAACAAAAATAACGAAAAAAAAAGAAAAACGAAAAAAAAACTAAACGAATTGCACATGTCTAATCAATACCATGTCATTGATATTGATTTAAAGCAGCTGTGCAAAGTAAAGGAAAACCTGAAAACATGGCTTGTAGGGGGTACTTGAGGACTGAGGTTGAGAACCACTGGTTTAAAGCATGGTTATGCATGTATACTTAAAATGACCATGTCACCACATGTTCACTTGCAAAACAAGGCTAGTCCTGTAAAAGTAGCCTATCCATACCTTTCTGGAAGCCCACTTTATGGCTTTCTGACTGTTGAAGTAGACATTTTAGACTTTTTTTATTGGAAATGGTACTATTAGAAACAATCAAGATGGATCCATGTAAGACTGCCCTTATCAGACCAACCTGTTAACACTATATGAGGAAGTTAACAATAGTTTAGATCTGCTTTAGAAGTAATTTATTTAAATTTTGCTAAAGTATTTGACACTATACCTCACAAATGCTTATTTTATTTACTAATGACTATCGGGGTGGGGAAAATTGTAAATACATGGATAGAGGACTGTCTTTAAACGCTTGCCGACCAGCTGACACAGTTTTACTGCAGCAGAATGGCACGGCTGGGCGAAACAACGTTATGTTAGGTCACTTCGCCTTTTGGCCACTAGGGGGTGCCACCAGAGGTGTGTGCCCACACCTGCAGCATGTGCCTGACCCCGTTGCGAGTTCCCTTTGGCGCGATGACAGCCGGGCTCCTGAGATCGCTCGTGACAGCGCGAGAACCGCGATCTGTGTGCGTAAACACACAGATGGCAGTTCTTATAGATGAGAGGAGACAGATCGTGTGTTCATACTATGTATGAACACCAATCTGTCTCCTCCTAGTCAGTCCGACTCTCACCACAGTTAGAACACACACTAGGGAACACAATTAACCCCTTGATCGCCCCTAGTATTAACCCCTTCCCTGCTGGTGACATTTACACAGTAATCAGTGCATTTTTATAGCACTGATAGCTGTATAATTGTCAATGGTTTCAAAAATGTATCAAAAGTGTCCGATGTGTCCGCCATAATGTCCCAGTCCCGATAAAAATCGCAGATCGCCGCCAATACTAGTAAAACAATAATAATAGTAAAAACGCTATAAATCTATCCCCTATTTTGTAGATGCTATAACTTTTGCGCAAACCAATCAATATACTCTAATTGCAATTTTTTTTTACCAAAAATATGTAGAAAAATACATATCGGCCTAAACTGAGGAAAATATTTGTTTGTTTTTTTGATAAAAAATGTGGGAAATTTATTATAGCACAAAGTAAAAGATAGTGTTTTTTTCAAAATTGTTGCTCTTCTTTTATTTATAGCGCAAAAAATAAAAACCACAAAGGCGATCAAATACCACCAAATGAAAGCTCTATTCATGGGAAAAAAAGGACATCAATTTTGTTTTGGTACAGCATCGCACGACCGGGCAAATAGCAGTTAAATCGACGCAGTGCCAAATCGCAAAAAATGGCCTGGTTATTGAGCAGCCAAATCTTCCAGGGCTGACGTGGTAAATGAGCCAGCTAGGGTCATGAGTGGTCATGAGTGGTGCGTCCAAATACATAAAACTGTGCACCAATATGGCCACAAAAAAGAAAAGTATTAACAAAGATAAATTTTTTTAAAAATGTCCACTAGTGGTAATATCGTCATGAGAGGAACATCACAGCAAAATCTATCACAATTGGTCTATTAAGCAAGCTAAAATCAATATATTATATTTACCCTCCAAGTATACCTAGATATTCTTTTAGATGGCTGATTACTGGGTGAAGTTTGTCTTCTCTAAAATGGCATCTAGCTATGCTGGAACTGTGCGTCCTGGCCTCAGTGAAGTGACGTTATGAGATCTTATCCCCTCCTGTCTACCTAACTTGCTATTTAATTGAGTGCCAGACAATACAGTCATGAAACACCCCCAGAGGGTGCAATCTTGTTGGTCAATCAGGTTACTAATTAACATTTTGTGTAATCAATCAATACCTGACCTGACATCTAGATGGCACCCTTGGACTAGGAATGTCTATCGTGAGTTTATCTGGAAATTCTTCTATAATATCTCATGTGAGTAGTAACTAATCTTTATAGGGTGCTCATTTTTATAAAAAATTTAAAACATGTTATTTTGTCTAGAAGGCATAAACTATATCAAGGGTTTAGCGGCCATATTTATGATTATTTACCATTTGATATATTACTTTCTGAACATGAAATCTTTTTTTTTTTTCTTTTGAAATAAATGTTTTATTGAAATATCAGAGTTTAAACAATAGTGTACAAAAACAGTTTTACACATAATATACTGAGCATGATCAATATCTCCAATTGCCCCATCATAAATAGTAACAGTAGTTCAAGTGGATATCTAGTGCATAAGAAAAAACTGTTATAGGTTATAAACAAAAACTATTTTTAAACCATATTTTTATTTTTAAGAATATAGTAGAGATCAATAGTAGTACATAAAGGGAGCAGAAAAGAAGAAAGCAATAAAAGGGGTGGGGGGGAGCATTGGGTTTAAACCATGAGAAATGTTTACTTAAATTTATGGTTATAAAGGTAGTTAGTTAAGGTCCATCAGAACAAAGTTCACAAATATATATCCGGAAATATCAGAAGACATGACTTTCAGAAGAGATAAAGCAACAAGACATATCTTCGTCAGTCAGAAGTCAATCAGCCATTTTGCATCCTGTCAAACGAATCAGAGTATTTAAAAAGAAACCATGACCTCCACAATTTATGCAATTGGGTATTATGTATTTTCGGAAACAATAGCAGCTGTCTCTTCCATTTTATTAATTGAGTCTACAGCATGTAGCCATTCTGCCACCGTGGGTACTTGTGTAGTTTTCCAGTGTTTGGGAATGATAGATTTCCCCGCATTCAGCAGATGTCACACTATTGGTTATTTATATTTGCTTAAGGAATATTTGGATATGTTCAGTAGGCAGCATTCTGGTGTGAATTTAAATTTTGTCTCAGTTATGGAATAGATCTGTGTACAAATATTGTTCCAAAAGTTGTGCAAAGACGGGCACTCCCACCATATGTGTAGCATGGTACCAATGTCATTGCCACAGCGCCAACATATTTCTGTCGCTTCATGGTACCATGCATGCAACTTGGCCGGGGTGAAGTACCAGTTAGTCAAGATTTTATATGAGGTTTCTTGAATGCTGTAACTGATAGAACATTTGTGTGCTAAGATGCAGGCTTTAAGCCATTGATCATTTGTGAATGTTGTTTTGAAGGCTAACTCACACTCCTTCCTATGTTTGCTAGTGGAATCTCCCAAATTAGATTGCAACCAATTGTACATCAAATATGTCGCTTTTCCTATAGGGGCTCCTTCAAGGCATAGCTGTTCAAAGTATGTCATCTGTCTCAAGAAATGCTTTCAGTTAGCCCGACAGTATACATAATTATTGAGCGTGTGAGTGTGTATTGCCAATGTGTGAAAGGTTTTTGCCTGCAATTCAGTCTTTAGCTGTTCAAGTTGAGTCTACCTTTATCCACACAGTGATAAATTGCTAAGGGGGTTAAATCTTCTCTGTGAGGAAATGATACTGCAGTGTGGCCCTGTGGCCCTGTGTATCAGTGGCATTAATGGGCCTTAAGCAAAGGTTATGTTGTATTATTATAGTATTATAGTTTGAAAAATGTTCAGTGTTGGTCCAATAGTGGGATGTGATTTGAGGTTGTTAGGGTGTACATCCTTGGAAACCCAGGGCAGGAACTGTAGAGGTGTCCTGGTCTGTATTTCCTCAATTCTTTCCCAATCTTTAGGAGTTTGCCTGAAAATTCCAAACAAGAATACGCACTAGGAATAATAGTAATGTTTAAAGTTTGGCAAATTATAGCCGCCCTCTGTCTTTGGCTTAGTCGGAGTCTGCATGCTAATACACAATTTCATACCCGACCAAATTAATTCATGTATCATTGAGTTTAGTTTGGAGAAGAACCGTTTAGGTAGGAGAATGAGCAAGTTGTGAAAAAGATACAGCGCCCTGGGCAGTACCGTCATCTTCACCACAACCGCCTTACCAAACCAAGAGAAAGGTTTTAATTTCTAGTTCTCAAAGTCCTGTTTCAATTTGTGTAAGATGGGGTCGAAGTTTTGCCATAAATGAATGGATAAAGAGGGTAGATAATATAGCTCACATGGAATGCCTCATTCACCAGGCCGCAGATAACCCCACGAAATACAACACCACATGGGCGTGCTGGACACATTTCAGGAACACACCAAATGCTTCTAACCCCCCACTTACCCCCCCGACGGTACCTTAATTAGCTTGACAGGATGCTTTCAAGATAAGCTCCTCTCCTCCCCCTCACCAGGCCTACCTCCCAGTCTCACATCCTCCCTCCACGTGTATAACTGCAAAATATTATCTCCTTACCTAATACTTGCTCTTGCACCTTCCATGCCAACCGGATTACTGACCCGGTACCTACAATATTCTATGATCCATGTTGAATTAACATCACACTAGACAAGCTCACACCGACTACCGAGCCGCCTCTTCTCTACTCATCAAAAGCTACTCTGTTGGGGTGTGGCTTGCGCGCGGACTTGAATGGACGCTTGAGCAGTGAGCTCCGCCATCCAGACCGGCCGGGAAGCGACGATCGGGCCACACAACGACATCACCCGGCTCCACACACGCACCGGAGACTCCCCACAACCAGCCGACAACAATGTCCCGCAAACGGAACCAGGAGAAGGGACCGAAGCGGCTGGAATCCTTCTCCTTCCAGCCGCGCCGTTCAAACAGCAAGGCCCAAGATGGCGCCGACCGCGGCACAGCGCTTCAGGCCCTAAGATACCAGAATGGATCCGGGCACCATCCGCTCCTAATAAACCCTGAGATGGGCTCATCTGCATCCCCGGCCTTATCCCCGACGACCCATGAAGTGCACAGCCCAGCGAAATCCAGGATGAAGCTGGATATGCAGCAGCAGGCCTCAGGCGCAGTGAGTACAGCATTACCTGACATGTCTACCATCACATCATTGCAGTCATCCATTGCACAGTTCCCCACCACGGGCCAACCAGTATTAGACA
The DNA here is from genome assembly GCA_028564925.1 of Lithobates sylvaticus. Lineage (NCBI taxonomy): Eukaryota > Metazoa > Chordata > Amphibia > Anura > Ranidae > Lithobates > Lithobates sylvaticus. The sequence goes on along the minus strand of CM053027.1, from coordinate 438,421,755 downwards.
CCACCATGAAGGACATGCTCCTGTCCCTGCAATCCTCCCTCATGTCTAACTTTACTACCCTGATCAATCAATTTTCTCTAGAACTGAAACACGTTGATAACAGGGTAATGTTTATGGAACACAAAATGGAGGATTGCACAGATACCATTAACGATCTTGTAGATGCCTATACTGAACAAAAAGAGGACACTCTCTGGGTCAAGGCAAAGCTCGCGGACCTCGAGGACCGCTCCAGGCGCAATAATATAAAAATTAGGGGGGTCCCTGAATCTGTACAGCCCAAAGAGCTCCACGGATATGCCAGCACCATGTTCTCCAGCATGCTCCCTGACTTATCTCCAATTGAGCTTACCATAGATAGGATCCACCGTCTACCAAAACCCCGCCATTTGGAAGCAGATATACCCAGAGATGTACTTCTGAGGGTGCACTTTTACCAGGCCAAAGAGCAAATTCTTCAAAAGGCCAGAGAATTATCGCCGCTACCACCGCCTTACTCAGATATTCAACTATACGCCGACTTATCCCAATACACCCTCCAAATGCGGAGGCAACTCAAAACAATCACCAAAGCACTCAACAACCACAAAATAGTGTACAAGTGGCGTCATCCAGCTACAATCCTGGTCACCCACAACGGAATCCCTCATTCCATCTCCACACTGGAGGGTGGAATGAAATTGCTGCACTCCTGGGGTATTATACCCGAACCCCCTCATAACCTACAGCAACCTCATGATAAGCTGAACCCCTTCTCCTTTGGATCGGAACAAGCTAAAACCAAAAACAAAATGCACTGACTCACCTGCCCGCAAACTACGGCAGGCCTCTAGCCCGGTCCGGTCTGGGCTTGGTCACCGACATCTGCTTGCCGAACTTTTCCCCATACTCTGGTCAGTCGCCTAATTGGGGCATACTGTACTGATCAACCTAGCTGTCAGTAATTGCTAACTGACATCGAACTTCAACTTTTTTTTTTTTTTTTTCCTTTTTTTTTTTCTCCATCTCCCCTCCAGTTCATTTCTTATATTTTGAGGCTAATTGTTCTCTTTACACGATAGTGGTCAAATACATCGCAGTTACTAATTACCATTGTTGCACTAACTTGTATTCTGTCCTAGCAGAACTCAACAGCCCCACCGGGGCGAAACTCTTCATCACTAAACTAACCTTATCGTCCAGCATCACCGAAGACTCTGTCGCTACGACCCACCTGTCCACCGCCTAATCAACAGCCTTCATCCCAGCAGATCTCATCAGCTGTGCCCGCTCTCCTTCACATCCAGCACAACCGAGATATCTGTCTCCTGATCGTAGACCGACAAACTGTAAGTGACCTCTACACCTGCACCCACCACCATTGCTCCCAATATGGGCATCACAATTCTCTCTCTCAATGCGAAGGGTCTCAATCACCCAGTTAAACGAGCATCTCTTTGGAAAACAGCTCTCTCTCAGAACTGCGACGTCCTCTGCGTCCAAGAAACCCACTTTGCCGCTGATGCCACTCCAAAATGTTTAAACAGGCACTTTCCTCTTATATACCATTCCTCTTACCATAAAAAGCAAAGAGGGGTTATGATCGCTATTAAGGATACCGTGTCCTTTCAACTGCACCACAGTGTACTAGACCCTGAAGGTCGCTTCATCATTTTGATCTGTTCTATGAACAATGTCCAATACACCTTGGTCTCCATATATGCTCCAAACATGGGCCAAATGCCCTTTCTCAGGAAGACACTCCGTGAAGCACGCAAACTGCAGAAGGGTCATTTACTAATATGTGGAGACTTTAACCTGGTGCCAAATTATTCTCTAGACTCTACTGCTTGCAATAAACGCCATGCGTCCCCTTTGGACAAATTTATTACTAACAACGATTTGTATGATGTTTGGAGGTGTTGTCATGCGAGCGAGAGAGACTTTACCTTCCTTTCGCCGCGTCACAACACCTACTCACGAATTGACCTCTTTTTAGCAGATAAAAGGTTACTACACTCTGTTTCACAATCCACTATCCACACCACCACCTGGTCAGACCATGCCCCTGTCAGCATCACAATCTCCGGAGAAATCCCCCAATCGGCCACGTATATTTGGAGAGTGAACAACTACCTCCTCAACACCCCATGCTATCGAACTCCCATCACACAAAACTTAGAGAACTTCTTTTCTCTCAACCAGGATTCAGTGTCTGACCCGCTGGTGGTGTGGAACGCCCATAAGGCAGTAGTAAGAGGTATTTTTCTACAAATGGGTGCTAGAGCAAAGAAAAATAGATCCCAGAAACTTGACGACCTGACATCTGACATAGCCACGACCGAATCCCTAAATAAGACTCACCCTTCCCCTGACCTACAGGCCAAAATATTCACCCTACGCCACGAACTGAGATCCCTCCTCCTAGAAAAATACGAGAAATCATACAAAATACTTAAAGCTACAACATACACAACAGGCAATAAGGCCGGCAAAAACATGTCCCTGAGAGTCAAAGGATTCAGAACCAAAACCAAAATCCCCTTCATTTATCATCCACACTCCAATGAAAAACTCCTCAAACCACAACAAATTGCAGACGCATTTAGCACATATTATGCCGACCTGTACAATCTCAAAAACGACCCAACTACCACACAACCCTCAAACGATGCAATCCTAGCCTTTTTGGACCAACAAAAACTCCCGTCTTTATCACAGGCTCAACTTACCTCCCTAAACGACCCTTTCACTATAGGTGAAATATACGCAGTGATCAACAAACTACCCAGCCTCAAATCCCCGGGCCCTGATGGCTTCACAGGGGAATACTACAAACAGTTCCAAAAACAGCTCGCCCCTACCCTCTGCCAAGTTTTTAACTCGGCAACAACATCTGCCACATTCCCGAAAGAAATGCTCAACGCCATGATAGTAACACTACCTAAACCAGGCAAAGAACCAACATCCCCCAAAAACTTCCGCCCCATATCACTCCTCAACACCGATATAAAAATTTACGCTAGAATTATTGCCAATAGACTCGAGAATATACTTCCCACCCTTATAGCCCCCGATCAATCAGGTTTCACCAAAGGTCGCCAAGCATCAGACGCCACTAGACGCATGATCAACATAATACACCACCTTGACTCCTCCAAAACCCCATCTCTTCTCCTCTCCTTAGACGCCGAAAAGGCATTCGATAGGGTCCACTGGGGTAACCTATCTGCAGTTCTTCACAAATTTGGTATCATAGGACCAATACACAACGCAATTATGGCCTTATACTCCAACCCCACCGCACAAGTATACTCCGCTGACACCCTTTCCACCCCGTTTCTCGTATCAAACGGGACACGACAAGGTTGTCCCCTGTCACCACTAATATTCAACATGGTCATGGAACCCTTAGCCGAATCCATCAGATCCAACTCACTGATCTCCGGCATTTCATTAGGAGGTATGGAGCATAAAATTAGCTTGTTTGCGGATGACGTAATACTAATGATCACTCACCCAGAACAGTCTTTACCTGAAATTCAAAGAACTCTCACTTCTTTCAGCGACATATCTTATTACAAGGTAAATGAAGCTAAATCGAATATCCTAGACATCAGTATACCCGACATCACCTGCAATCTCATCAAACAACATTTTCCCTATGCCTGGGCAGATACCAGCATTACGTATCTAGGTATACAACTAACAAGATCAACCAAAGAATTATTCCCAGCCAACTACCTCCCCCTTAAGCTTAAAATCAAACACCAGCTGGCCAAACTTGCATCTGTTGAATTCTCATGGTTAGGACGCCTAGCAGCTTTTAAAATGTTCCATCTACCACAAATACTTTACTTTTTTCGCACCGTACCCATCCCCTTACCGCTACACTACTTCAGAGCGCTACAATCAACCTTGTCCTCATACATTTGGCAAGGTAAGAAATCCAGATGCAAACATCACCAGCTAACCAAACACAGACGTGCAGGGGGCGTAGGATATGTAGACTTCCAGGAATACTTCATTTCCTCAATACTGACACAAACTAGAGAATGGTTCATTCCCAACCCCCTACCCACGATTTGGGGTAAAATCGAGTCAGCATCGGTCCAAGCTGGCAACCTCCCAGCTTGGCTGCATGCCGTCTCACTAGGAGCAAAAATCCCACCTCACTTCTCCCCCACCATGGTAGCAACATATAAAGCCTGGTCAAAAATAGCACACTCCCCATTTGAACACTCGATCCCAGCCACGATGCAAATCCCGATAGAATCTCTCCAATACTTGATGGAGTTTACCTCCTTCAGGTCTTGGAAGAGACGCGGCATCAACAGTATCACAGATCTCACCATTGGCAGTAGGATGAAAACCTTCCCAGAACTCCAAACCGAATTCCAACTACCTGACTCCGATATATTCCTTTACCTCCGCACTCGTCACTGTGTAGAATCCCTGAAATTTCGGACATGCTCACTCCCCCAAGAAGCGTGGATGTTCTACAGAGCACAGCTTTCCCACCGCAAAGGCATTTCAATGTTCTACAACCTCCTCCATCACAAACACACATTCACCAAAACAACTCCATTACTCAAATGGGAGAGTGACCTGAACCACACATACTCGACAAACCAATGGGAGGCGGCATGTAAATCTATCTACAAAGCCACACACTGTTCCTCCTTATGGGAACTAGCTTACAAGATCACTTATCGTTGGTACTTGACGCCCGACAGATTATCCAAATTTGACAAAAAGACGACACACACATGCTGGAGACAATGTGGGCTTAAAGGGGACCTTATACATATCCTTTGGGAATGCCCCAAACTCACCTCTTTCTGGACACATATATTCCATATCCTGCACGAAATAACCGATATATCCCATCCCAGCAATCCATCACTAGCTCTATTATCCCTAGACATTGACCTGTACCCTACACACTTGAAACCCATTGTTACCCACATCCTACTGGCAGCAAGACTATCCATTACTAGAAAATGGAAAAACTCAGAACCCCCCACAATTAATGAGGTCCTACACATAGTACAAACTCACCATGTATACGAGACCACCCTAAAACTCAGAGGAAATCAAAAGCGTATGTCACAGAAATGGAGTCCATTGACTGACTGGACTAAAACTTCAAAATTTACTGATCACTTTGACATCTTTGACAGCCCATCCTAATGGGACCTACAAAGTTCACTAGGACACTGCTCTCTGAAATCAGTACTGGCTCACTAAGATAAGTAGACTCATTGATTGACTGAGGCCTTTGCCTCTAGCAAGGGGTGCCTCTGCACGAGCACAGAACAGGACCCTATTAGGGGTGCTCGGGCAGCACGGCTCCCTGTTAATTCACAGTACTACATATGAATAAGATGTATTTGCCACTCATCGCATAGTTTACCTCAATTTGTTTATCTTCCCTGGCTTATGCCACATCTAGATGTATACGATTATATTGTAACATATCACTGCATATTTGTTCTGTATTGTTTGAAAATCTTCAATAAAAATGTATTGTTTAAAAAAAAAAAGCTACTCTGTTCTCTCCTGCATCCACAGCAAGATCCCCTCGGGGGTGGCTGCAGGTGAGAGATGCTGGACCGGCTTGGTATTGAAACACACACAGGCATACGAACCCCACTACACCCTAGTACCTGACTTTGAACCCTTTTATCATCCTCCCAGTGTCCTACTAAGGGGCTCCCCATCCTGATTTGTATGTTATAGAACTCTTCGAGACTAGTTGTCCAAGTTAACTTTCTTACAGATTTTTGGTTTACTTTTGACACTGTTCCTTGTACCTTGACAAATGTTATATACATCACTATTGACAGTTATTTCCGGAATTTCAACATGCATTGTTTGTATTATACTTCTTTCATTTATTGTACGACTGTAAACTTTCAATAAAAGTTTTTCTTGAAAAAAAAAAAAGATGGGGTCGAAGTTTTGCATATAGAGATTTGCTAAATTAGGAGTAAGGATAGGATTAAGGGAGATGTTAAGGGCTTCCAACTTATCATAATTAATTTTGAAATTGGAGATGTAGCCAAAAAATTGTAATTCTTTTAAAAGATTTGGGATCGAAATATGTGGTTGTGTGAGGATGAATAGAAGATCATCCGCATATGCGGCTATTTTACAGTGAGCATGGCCTAGGTCTAGTCCCTTGATAGATAAATTCCTTTTCACAGTGGGTATGCAAGGCTCTAATGTGAGTATAAACAGTATTGGGGACAGGGGACAACCCTGTCTGGTACCATTATGTATCTGCACTGTTTCAGAAAGGGTGCTAGTAAGCTTTAATCTAGCTGTAGGGTTTTGGCATAACGCAGAGATCCCAGTTAACATATTAGCTTGTAAACCAATATGCAAGCACACTGCAAGCATAACATTCCATGCTACCCTGTCAAAGACCTTTTCAGCACCTGTAGACATGAGAAGGCTTTCTTCCAGATGTTCTCCGAGGAGGTGGATAAGGTCTAGAGCTTTAGTGAAATTATCACGTGCCTCCCTGCCTGGCATAAACCCCACCTGTTCAGAACTAATAATATCTGGCAGGTGTTTGCAAAGTCTCATTGCTATGATTTTGGTCAAAAGTTTTTTATCCAGGTTTAACAAGTATATTGGCCTATAGCTGGTGCAGTCACTAGGATCCTTGCCAGGTTTAGGAAGCACAGTGATATGTGCCATTGTAAAAGAAGATTGTAGCGTCTGAGGTGTTTTTAAAGAGTTCAGTGTGCAAAGCAATGGTTTCGCGAGTAGGGCCGTGAAGGTTTTGTAATAGATGTCGGAAAAGCCACCCGGACCCAGGCTCTTGCCAGATTTCAGTGTTTTGATTGCCTGCAAATTCCTCTGCCTCAAAGTGGACAGACTTGGTAGTCCACTTTGTTCCAAGTATTATCTGGGGTCTAGTGAACGAGGATGGTGTATGAGGAGGTGGAAAATTGTAAAGTTTAGAATAAAATCAGTGAAATTCCATCACGATATGTTCTGTGTATGTACCAATTTAGCATATTGGGTTTTAATATGAGTACTATAAGTAGAAGATTGGACATTCCTTAACGCCCTAGCTAGGAATTTGCTACTTTTATTATCATGCTCATAAAAAAACTCTTGCTTGAAAAACAGAATGCCTTTTGCTTTAAGATCTAGTTTAGATTGCAATTCCTTACGGGCTGTTAAAAGATCACATGCAGACGGTACCGATACTGATCTTTTTATATTGCATTTCTAATTTCTAAACTCAGATTTTCTTTTTCTTTCTTACGTTGTGAAGCTAGGCTAATAATTTTACCTCTTATCATGCAATGATTTCTTGGAAGTACGTGCTTATGGTTTCCGAAATGGGTTTCAGAGTTTTCAGAGTCAGGGGATCAGTCAACAAAGTCGGATTAAGTCACCTCATACAAGGTTTCATGGGCGCATCATGTAGTTGTAAAACCACTGAAGTAGGAGCATGGTCTGATATTGTCTGTGTTCCTATGCAGGCTTCTTTCAAGACAGTCAGGTCTCTCTGGGAGATGAAAATATAGTGTATTTGGGAGTACTTATTGTGGAGTAATAAGGAAAATCTCTCCTGTGTAGATTAGCCACACTCCAAGAGTATACTAGAGTCAGGGAATTCAGCATCACTCTGATTTTCTTAAGTATGCAAAAGGTAATGGCTGATTTACCGTTGGAGGTGTCCTGGAGAGGATCCAAAGGAATATTGAAATCCCCCCCCCCCCAAGGAAAATACATCCAGAAGCAAACCAAGAAAGTTCATCAATCAATTTTCGACAAAAAGAATAAGGTGCAGTGTTGGGAAAGTATACATTGGCTAATGTAATAGGAAAGTTCCCAATTTTCCCTTTAGGAAAGAGAAATCAACCCTCAGGATCTAATTGTTGAATGAGCTTGAATCCTGAATCCGTCCTATTAAAATAGAAAGCCCTTAGTCTTTTCCACCGGGTTAGTGGCATGAACAGCTTTGAAGAAATTGACAGTCAATTTAGGTATGTAATATGTTCTAATGTGCGTTTCTTGCAGATACACAAAGGCCGGCCTCTCCTTCCTAAGATTACGTAAAAGTTGTACTCTTTTTTTTTTTTTGAGGTATGTTCAACACCTAATGTTGTTCGATATCACAGTAGGGCGACTGCCCAGGGAGGAATAGATCATTTTAAATGTATGCTCAGACGGACCAAAGGGAGGAGGAAGGGATGTGAGGTTAATCCCACTGTCTGGAAATTGGAAATTTTCCCCCATGGGGGTTTTTAGGCAGCTAGGTGTAGATAATGAGAAAAGTAAACGTTTGGTAAAAAGTAAAACATTTTTTCTCTTTATTGAAAAAATGAGTTGATACATGAGCTCAAACGGGAATATATTCATACCAAATACAAAAAATAGCAAACATAAGGGTCATGTACAGCATATGATAGTGACTGTTGCATAACAATTCTGACGCGTTTCAACCCATAGTGTTTGGGGTCTCTTCAGAGGATAAGTTTGCTAGAAAAAAGAAATTTGTAATAATATATATATCAAATTTATTTAAAAAAACGAGATATAAAATATGTAAAAAAGATGTTTAGTAACTCGTAGTACATAGTTACCACTGCATTTGGAAATGCCTCTCAGTCAAGGGGTCCCCCACATAGCTATCAGACCATTCTGTGCACCTCCATGTCACAACGAAATACCAAGATGGGGGTGAGGGTCCACTCAATGCAGCTTACAAGGAGTCACACGTAAACAGTTGTCCCCCACCGCAGCGTTCCGGATGGGGAAAGGCCAGGACCTACGGCAATTAGCGTTAGCTCATGGGAAACCCATATATCGGTTAAAGGAAGTGGGGAGGACGGCCAATCTGATAGGCCGAAATGCATAGAGGTTGAGTCACTTTATCGTGACACACTTCCGCCCACACATTCAATCTGTAAATCAAGCCTTTTCTGAGCCAGCAGCTGCATGAACCAACCAGGCGGATTCCTCGGATTTACTTATATCTGCTGTTCACTCTGGGTGCCAGGACATTAGGCACTCATACATGTGAGTTGAATACCTTTATATTTTTTGGAATAAAAAGCTCTTTATCAACTGTACTGCGCAATGAGGCTTTTATTATATCTATTTATATGAGGAACATTCACCGCTGCCAATCATCGGTCCAGAGGATATCCATAGGGGTCGCCCCACACGCGCATTTGACCTAACTAGCGATAGTTGGTCCACTCCCAGGGGTTAGTGTACATCAATTAGGGGGGCACCCTATTTAAAGCACTTAATAAGCACGGAATCATCCATCTATTGTTCAAGTCACAGCATTGTATATTGTTTCACTAGCACGAGCACCTTCTTTTCAATGGGGACTGTTTAAATTAATTTTATTTGTTACCAGTGTATCATTTATTACCTGTATGTAATTTTTTTAGCATTTAGCGCGGTATACTTTTTATCATTTATTAATTGTTTACACCAATTTCACACTGCAGCTGCTTTAATTATGTGGTAAAGCAATTTGTTCTCTTTATCCATATTAACATGAGTTTTTTTCACTTATTTTCATCCTTTGGCGCTTTGGTTCATTTTTATATTTTTTCACTATTTTTTTACGTATCTTACATTTTTTTTTTGCAATACATTATTATGGACTTTATTTTTCACAAAAATGTATTTGTTTGAATTTATATGTGCACTTTTGCACTTTAATGTTCTGTATATACATCAAATGTGTGCGTATTATTAATTGGGTATAGATTATATGTTTTTAATGATCCATACAAGTGTGTCCATACAACACAGCAACCAGGCTCCTCTTGAGATGCCAGCTTGTTGGCCCTCCTCCGAAGAGTCCTCCCCCGGTCACCTATGGGAGCTGTGGTGCCCCTCCAGAAATGAGAGCACAACGGGACGCCTTGAATCCTCCTTCAGTTCCTGGGCCTCGGGCTAAGCGGCTCCAAGACTCGGGAAAAGACTGATCCTTGCCCCAGACCATGCGGATCAGTGGGGCTAGTCAAACTGACCATGTTGAGGGATGGCAAACATTCCCAGGCCCGGGACCCCTCGCGGGGCTACCCCGGTCCAAAACTGGACTGCGGCTGAACCCTGAACACATGACTCCAGCACCTTAAGTACCCTTCCCCAGACTAGACAGCGGGGCCAGGCGCACCCACTGATTGGCTCCGGGAAGGAGACTGATACCTAAGACGTCCAACCAGGCCTGGTTCTAGGCCTCTCATGTGTACCTCACTGTACCCATGACCAGGCAGAACCCTAGTACAGCCAAGCCAAACTGATGCCAAAGTTAACCTGCACAATTAACCCTCAGAACCCCATTACTGTTCTGAGGGATAAACAAAATTTCCACATATAGTGTACACTTGTGGAAGTGTCCCTGCTACATTTAATTTCCTGACATACTTTTGTATGTCCACATAGACATCAAATGTTGTCATATTTCTCACAGGTGCGTATTTTAATCCTTTGTCCAAAACGATTATATCTGTACCCTGCCTTAGCCGCTCGGCTCATTTCCTCCAGATGAATCCATGTGGGAGGTGGCGTAACTAGTTGTACCAGCTCACTGGGAGGTCATTCCATTTGCTGTGGAGCTTTATCTATTTAGAGGGACCCTAAGAAGCTAACCGGGACCACTGTGGAGCATTCCCCATAGGAGAGGTGCACTGTGTGCAAAAGTGTGTTTGACCCCCTGCAGAGTCTTGCAGTGAGGTGAGCGAGCATTGCACGCGGTGGTGGGAGCACTGTTGTTGGTAGAGCAGTGAAGCACGTGGAAACAGCCTTTTTTCTTGTATTTCATTTTACTTGCTTTTTAGCAGAAGAATTGTCACACATATATGGATGTTTTTCATTGAGCACTATTTATCTGGATTCATATATTTATGGTTTTTCATTGATTATTATTTTTCATATGTTGATTTTTAGATGTAATATTTGTCCTTATATGCAGCGCAGTTACATTGACTGTATTATTGCTTTGACATTATTTTTTTGGTTGAATAATGATTTGATTTGGTATATTTTCTATATTTTTGGATGCATAGAATGAACTTTTTGGTTAAGTTCTATTGGCAGATAGCATGTGTAATTTTATTTTTTTTATTTTTTTAATGCACAATAAAAAAAATTGTGGAGAATAAATACTTGGCTAATGTGTTTTACTTCAAATGACAGTTTGGGAGTAGGCAGTTACATTTTAAAAAATACAATGTAAGATTGACAAGGGACACCAACATAGTTGTATCTTAAAAACTACGGGATAATGGTGTTGTGGTAACTTGCCCAAAAAAAAAAAAAAGAAGAAGAGCATAATAATATTATTCTTGATATCACTAGAAAAAAAAAAAAACCTTTTAAAATTAATTTGCAATAACTCCATCAATATCACCAGCAAAGCAGCTTCATTATTATCCCATTAAAGAAGAAGAAAATTGTGCGCTGCATTTGGAGATTTCATAATTTGCCACGTCACGAAAGTTAATTCTCCATTACAAACGTTAGTTTACAAGACCGGCAGCTTCTGGCTTGTCCTTGCTTCCGAGCATGCGTGTTTGTTCTTTGGACTTTTGTCTGACGGACTTGTGTACACACGTTCGGAAAATCCGAAAACACACATTTGTTGGTGGAAAATTTGAAGACATGCTATCCAACATTTTGTTGGTGGAAAGTACAACAACAATTGTCGGATGGAGCATACACACGATCAGCTTTTCCGCCAACAGCCTGACATCCAACATTTCCCGTCGGAAAGTCTGATTGTGTGTACGGGGCTTTAGACCCTTCTCAGAATTGACCCAACAATACTCCTTACCACCATCACAGGTGTTCCACTACTATCAACTACCCAGCTACCTCAAATCCTGCTTCAGTCCATGACAAAACCCTTGCCAGTGCTCATTCATTGATACAATGCGTAAGCCGGATCAATACTCTATTTCAGAAAAATACTCTAACCTTGTCACTCACCAGGCCTCCCAAGTACTGCACCCTTCCTTTTAAATTCTGGGCATCCATCTTTGACATCCAAGACGCTCCAGAAAAGATTCTTGCCGGATACCAAAAAATCAGCTCCCTAGTGGTTTGTGAAGAATGGCGAGAAACTCAATTCAAAATCATTCATCGTGCATATATTCCATTTCGACATAGCAAAGTAGATCCCTCCCTCTCTATGTGCCCCTGGTGCGACACCTCTCGGCCGCCTCTGTTTCATAGACTGTGGACTTGCCAAGCTACCGCCACCTTCTGGAATCAGGTACTAAAATATATCAACAAGAATCAGAGACTCCTCCCTAAAGACCCTTTATTTTGCCTTTTTAGCTGTGATGCCTTGATGTCCTCTTACTCTTCATCCACCTGTGCCTCTCTCCCCCAGTGGGAGTAAAACATGTGCTGCAAACCCTAGTTCTCATGGAAAAGATGAACACTGTTACCCAACACTCTAAAGCCCCATACACACGGTCGGACTTTTTCATGGATTCTGTCCGATCGGACAATGTTGTTGAAAAATCAGACCGTGTGTATGCACCATCGGACAGTGTACGTCGGATTGTCCGACGGACAAAGTCTTATCTCCTGCTGGAAAGATTTGCCGACAACACGGTCCGATCACACCAAATCCGATCGTGTGTACGGTTGTCCGACCGGACAAAGTGCTACGCATGCTCAGATCACATTACAAGACCAAAGCTATTGGCTACTAGCCTCTACGTAGTCCCGTCGTAGGCAACAAACGTCACCACGTTCAGAATGATCAGATTTTCCGACAACTTTGTCCGACCGTGTGTACGCAAAACCAACATCAGACAAAGTATGACGGACAGGATCCGACCGACCTGGTCCGCGGATTGTCCGACCGTGTGTATGGGGCTTAAGTCCTTTAAATATTTTATCTCCAGATGGCGACGTCATATGAAGCACTCCTTTTCTCCAGAAAAGATCTCTCAACATATGACACCCTTCCAATATACTTACTAGTACTTGTGTGCGGATCTTACCAATACGCTGGGTAAACTCAGGATCCAAGATACCCCTGAACACCAGAATCCCCTCGTCCCCCCCCCCCCACTCCTCAAGTTGTTTCTTTGGTGACATTTCTTAGTTACTCTTCTTACACCAGAAGCTATTATCAGTTAACTATGATTATTCTGACTTTAGCCATGCTATCAAGGCTTATTGTTTTATTACTGCTATTTTTGTTCTACTCTGCGAAGTCTATGTTATCTGTCTTGAAGCCTTCATGGATACATGATTTGTGTTTGTAATACTTTTTTATTTTTTGCATGAAAATTCTTAATAGACATATTTAAAAAACAAAACAAAAAAATAAAAAAAATTGTATGCAAAATAAGGCAGAATGTTGTTGATGCCATTTTTTTGGAGATAGAGTAGGAAAAAGTCTATTTTTAAATCAGTCCTTTAACAAATTTGGGAGAATAAACAAGAAATGTGTGTGGGTGCAGAGTGACTGTTGTCAACTTAACAGGAAGGTACAGACGAAGATTGAGAATGTTTGCAAAGTAAGTGTTCACTTTAACTGCTTGCCGACCACCGCATGTACATTTACTTCGGCAGAATGGCACGACTGGGCAAATAGGCGTACCTGTACGTCCCTTTGCATTTCCTGATGTGCTGGCGCGCACATCCCGCAGACTCGATGTCCGCTGGTCTCCCGGTGATCGTGTGATGGAGAGGTAGAATAGGGAGATGCTTTTGTGAACAAAGCATTCCCCGTTCTGCCTAGTGACAGGACAGTGATTTACTGCTCTCTGTTATCGAGAGCAGCGATCACTGTCCTGTGGGTTCAAGCCCAGCCCCCTCACAGTTAGAATAACTCCCTAGGACACACTTAACCCCTTCACCGCCCCCTAGTGGTTAACCCCTTCACTGCCAGTGTCATTTACACAGTAATCAATGCATTTTTATCGCACTGATCACTGTATAAATGACATGGTCCCAACATAGTGTAAAAAATGTCCGATGTGTCCACCATAATGTTGCAGTCACGTTAAAATCGCAGATCATCGCCATTACTAATAAAAAAAAACAATAATAAAAATGCCATAAAACTATCCCCTATTTTGTAGACTCTATAAATTTTGCGCAAACCAATCAATATATGCTTATTGTGATTTTTTTTTACCAAAAATATGTAGAAGAATATATATCGGCCTAAACCGAAGAAAAAAATGTTTTATATATTTTTGGGGATATTTATTACAGGAAAAAGTTAAAAAATATTGCTTTTTTTTTTTTTTCAAAATTGTCACTTTTTTTATAGCGGAAAAAAATAAAAATCGCAGAGATGATCAAATACCACCAAAAAAAGGTCTACTTGTGGGAAAAAAAGGACGTCAATTTTGTTTGGGTACACGTCCAAGCAACTGTCAGTTAAAGCGACGCAATGCCAAATCGCAAAAAATGGCCCGGTCATTCTGCAGCCAAATCCTCCGGGGCTGAAGTGGTTAATTATCTAAGCACAGAAAAGTTAATCCTAGTAAATGTATTTGTTTCTGTCTATTCCCCAATGTAGAGATACTTTGAGTTTCTGAAAGAAAATGAACGTAAATTTTGCCAACATGGATAGAAACCTTCATAAAAAAGAGTTGAGAATTTAGAACATGGGTATTGTTTTTATTGTTGTCTATACCACTATTGGAATTTCTTTCTTCCAATTCAAGACTTGACAACCTGAGACAGAGGTTTTAACTTTTCCCATTTCTCTTTTCTTAGCAGTGCAATTCATTTAATTAGCATAATTTTGCTTGCAGTATTTCCTCCTTCGACGTGAGTACATGTACTATGTGTACAAGAGATGCCACCTTCTCCTAATTAGTACAGCCAGTTTTGACAGGTGTATCTGTAAATGTGACTGTTTGCATGTTGCTTATATAAGCAATTATTTGTGTATAAATAATTGCATTTAGAGGATGTCACTTAATCCTGGTGTGCCTAACATGGGATGTGTAGTTTCTTACTGACACTCACGTTAGTCTGAGTAGGAGGATTATTATTATAGTCATAGAATTTATTGAACATATTCAACTTTTAAGAGCAAGAATATCCTACTGTGGTAAGAAGTTAAAGTCGATTAGAAGAACTATATGCTTCTTCGTATTTCACAATGGTATAATTGCAAGATGATCAATTTTAAACTTTTAAAGTTCTGTCATCCAGACCATAACTAAGTTATTTGAAGGTACAGTAGTGCAATAAAAGATCATGCACCTAAAATAGATTTTTAATCAGCTCTTGGCAGATGAGCTGGAATGTTAATAAAATTTCATTAATTATGTGTTCCATTTATTAGTGTTTAATTTATCTAAAAATAATTTATTGGTTAATTTTATGATCTTTTTTAAAATGATGTAATATTAGCTTGTAGTTGCCCTTTTGAAGTTGTTTTTAAAGTTCTTATATTTAGAAATGTAAAGACCAGGACAGGCGGTGGAAAAAAAGCTGGGTTGAGCAAATGTGAATATACAAATTATATATATTTTACATACATTTTACATACATACATACACACACACACACAATATTTTACAAAAGTGAGTACACCCCTCACCTTTTTGTAAATATCTTTTCATGTGACAACACTGCAGAAATGACACTTTGCTACAATGTAAAGTAGTGAGTGCACAGCTTATATAACAGTGTAAATTTGCTGTCCCCTCAAAAATAAAATAAAAAAAATAACTCAACACACAACCATTAAAGTCTAAAATGCTGGCAACAAAAGTGAGTACACCCCTAATTGAAATGATTTTCCCTCCCCTTTGTCATGACTCGTTAGTGTTACAAGGTCTCAGGTGTGAATGGGGAGCAGGTGTGTTTAAATTTGGTGTTATGACTCTCACTCTCTCATACTGGTCACTGGAAATTCAACATGACCCCTCATGACAAAGAACTCTGAGGATCTGAAAAAAATAATTGTTGCGCTACATAAAGATGGCCTAGGCCAGGGGTGCCCAACCTTTTGAGGAGAGAGGGCCACTTTAGCAACTTGGTAACCGGTCGCGGGCCACAATGAGCGTAGCGGGCGGATGGCAGGTCTTTGTCCACTCTGCATATGTAGAGAAGACACAGATGCAGCCCGCTCTACCCTAAGGGCCCTCCGATCTGCCCAGACAGAAGGGGACAGATCCCCTTCTGTTTTTTAAGCAGATCAGATTGCAGATAGGCGGGTGTAAGCAGATATGAGTCTGTTTACATCTGCTGCTCTATAGAGGTGAATGGAGGGTCTGATTGGGTCCGCCTGAAAAACAGACAGGCAGACCCGATTGGGCTGATCGTGTGAAAGGGGACTAAGACTGCTTTCACACTGATGCACAGCGGTTTACCTGCTCTTCAACTGACCTTGATCTTCACTTCTTCCTCAGGATTCCTGCAGCTGGTTGCTGCTGTCCCCCAGGTGGTTATAACTGGTGGCTGCTGCTGGCTGTCCTCCAGGGCTGGTACTGCTGTTGGGTACTGCCTGCTGGTACTGCTGGCTGGTACTGCTGGCTGGTACTGCTGGAGGGTACTGGTACTGCTGGCGGGTACTGGTACTGCTGGCGGGTACTGGTACTGCTGGCTGAAACTGCTTGCTGCTACTGGTACTGCTGGCGGGTGCTGGTAGGTACTGGTACTGCTGGTGGGTACTGGTGCTGCTGGTGGGTACTGGTACTGCTGGCTGGTACTGCTGGCGGGTACTGGTACTGCTGACTGGTACTGGTGGCTGGTACTGGTACTGCTGGCTGGTGCTGGTACTGGTGACTGGAACTGGTGGCTAGTACTGGTGGTTGGTACTGCTGTGGGGTACTGGTACTGCTGGTGGGTACTGGTGCTGCTGGTGGGTACTGGTACTGATGGCTGGTACTGCTGGCAGGTACTACTGGCGGGTACTGGTACTGCTGACTGGTACTGGTGGCTGGTACTGGTACTGCTGGCTGGTGCTGGTACTGGTGACTGGAACTGGTGGCTAGTACTGGTGGTTGGTACTGCTGGTGGGTACTGGTACTGCTGGCTGGTACTGGTACTGCTGTCTGAAACTGCTTGCTGCTACTGGTACTGCTGGCGGGTGCTGGTGGGTACTGGTACTGCTGACTGGTACTGGTGGCTGGTACTGCTGGCTGGTGCTGGTACTGGTGACTGGAACTGGTGGCTAGTACTGGTGGTTGGTACTTCTGGCTGGTACTAGTACTGCTGGCTGGTACTGGTACTGCTGACTGATACTGGTGGCTGGTACTGGTACTGCTGGCTGGTGCTGGTACTGGTGACTGGAACTGGTGGTTGGTACTGCTGGTGGGTACTGATACTGCTGGCGGGTACTGCTGGCTGGTACTTGTACTGTTGGTGGGTACTGATGCTGCTGGCTGGTACTGGTATTTCTGGCGAGTACTGCTGGCTTGTACTGGTACTGCTGGTGGGTACTGGTACTGCTGGCGGGTACTGTGACTGGTACTGGTGGCTGGTACTGGTAATGCTGGCTGGTACTGGTGGCGGGTACTGCTGGCTGGTACTGCTGGTGGGTACTGATACTGCTGGCGGGTACTGGTACTGCTGGCGGGTAATGGTACTGGTGACTGGTACTGGTGGCTAGTACTGCTGGTGGGTACTGGTACTGCTGGCTGGTACTGGTGGCGGGTACTGATACTGCTGACGGGTACTGGTACTGCTGGCGGGTACTGGTGGCTGGTACTGGTGGCTAGTACTGGTGGTGGGTACTGGTAATGCTGGCTGGTACTGGTGGTGGGTACTGGTACTGCTGGTGGGTACTGGTGACTGGTACTTCTGGTGGGTACTGGTACTGCTGGTGGGTACTGATACTGCTGGCTGGTACTGGTACTGCTGGCAGGTACTGCTGGCTGGTACTGCTGGTGGGTACTGGTACTTCTGACTGGTACTGCTGGTGGGTACTGGTGACTGGTACTGGAACTGCTGGCTCTGGCACTGCTGGCTGCTGTGAGATCGCGGGAAGCATGCAGCTGCAGTACAGAGCTTCCTGTCACAGGCGGAGTACATTTGATATCACTCCGCCTGTGAAGGAGCCGGCGCTATACAGGAAGCATCGGCTCTGCTTCCTTTAGTGGCGGCTCCATTGTTCTCGCTGATGCTCGGAGATGGCGGGTCGGGAACCCACGATTAGGGCTTGCCGACCCGCCATCTCAGAGCAAGACGTGGAGGGCCACCTCGGATGGCCACGGGTTGGGCAACCCTGGCCTAGGCTATAAGAAGATTGCCAAGACCCTGAAACTTAGTTGCAGCATGGTGGCCAAGACCATACAGCAGTTTACCAGGACAGGTTCCACTCAGAACAAGCCTTGCCATGGTCGACCAAAGAAGTTGAGTGCACGTTCTCAGCATCCTATCCAGAGGTTGTCTTTGGGAAATAGACGTATGAGTGCTACCAGCATTGCTGCAGAGCTTAGAGAGGTGAGGGGTCAGCCTGCCAGTGCTCAGACCATATGCTGCACACTGCACCAAATTGATCTGCAAGGCTGTCATCCCAAAAGGGGACTCTTCTAAAGATAATGCACAAGAAAGCCTGCAAACAGTTTGCTTAAGACAAGCAGACTAAGGACATGGATTACTGGAACCATGTCCTGTGGTCTGATGAGACCAAGATAAACTTATTTGGTTCGGATGATGTCAAGAGTGTGTGGCGGCAACCAGGTGAGGAGTCCATAGACAAGTGTGTCTTACCTACAGTCAAGCATGGTGGTGAGACTGGGGAGTTAGAGTTCATTGAGGGAACCATGAATGCCAACATGTACTGTGACATATTGAAGCAGAGCATGATCCCCTCCCTTCGGAGACTGGGCCGTAGGGCAGTATTCCAACACAATAACCACCCCAAACACACATCCAAGATAACCACTGCTTTGCTAAAAAAGCTGAGGGTAAAGGTGATGGACTGGCCAAGCTGTACACTCACTACATTGTAGCAAAGTGTAATTTTTTCAGTGTTGTCTCATGAAAAGATATAATATATTACCAAAGGTATTTGGACGCCTGCCTTACTTTGTGCACTGGTGCACAGTCATGTTGGAATAGGAAGGGGCCATCCCCAAACTGTTCCCACAACATTGGGAGCATAAAATTGTCCAAATGTCTTGGTATTCTGATGCCTTAAGAGTCCCCTTCACTTAAACTAAGGGGCCAGGCCCAAACCCTGACAAAGCAAGGTCCATAAAAGATATGGATGAGCAAGTTTTGGGAGGAGGAACCTGACATGCCTGCACGGAGTCATGCCCTTCTGATATAACACCTTTGGGATGAATTAGAGAGGAGGCTGCGAGCCAGGCCTTCTCATCTAACATCAGTGCTTGACCTCACAAATGCGCTTCTGGAAGAATGGTCAAAGATTCCCATATACATATTCCTAAACCTTGTGGACAGCCTTCCCCGAAAAGTTGAAGCTGTTATAGCTGCAAAGGGTGGACCAACTCAATATTGAATCATACAGACTAAGACTGGGATGCCATTAAAGTTCATGTGCATGTAATGGCAGGCGTCCCAATATTGTTGGCAATATAGTATCTATCTATCTATATATATTGAACATACTTTGACACTGTTCTACCCCATTTGCCAACTTTTCCATTGGGAGCAATGTGTTGAGTTTCAGTGTAACAAAAATCAGTGTAATGCCCCGTACACACGGTCGGAAATTCCGACCACAAAATCCGTCAGATTTTTTCCGACGGATTTTGTCCGACACTGGTGTTGCATACACACGGTTGGACAAAGTTGTCCGAAAATCCAATCATCCTGAACGTGGTGACGTTCGTTGCGTACGACTGGACTACATAGAGGCTAGTAGCCAATAGCTTTGGTCTTGTAATGTGATCTGAGCATGCGTGGCACTTTGTCCGTCGGAATTCGCTACACACGATCGGAAAAAGTCCAATAGGACTCTGTTGTCTGAAAATTTGAGAGCAGGAGATAAAACTGTCCGTCGGAAAATCCGACGGAAAAAGTCCGATGGAGCCTACACACGGTCGGAATTTCCGACAACATTGTCCGATAGGACACTTTCCGTCGGAAAATCCGACCGTGTGTATGGGGCATAACCCAACATCTGGCCGATGAGTGGATAGAAAGGGATCTTTACATTCTTTTTGAAAGCAGAAAAGCCCTTTAATTACAATATTTACTAATTTAAAGATAATCAAATATGTCAGCAGTAGCATGTTTGTAATACTAAACAATATAACAGAACGTAAATTTCAGCAGGAGAACATTAGTACAGCTTTAGACCATAATTTGTTCTTTTTAATTTCAGCCAAGTGTAATATCAATGAATTAGAATTTCAAAGTGGAAGGAGATCTAAAAGCATATTCCAATGATATGGCCTGATGACACTCTTCGCTTGCAAGAAAAGAAAGAGAATGAACATTTACAGTTCCCCATTTAAACTATACTGCACAAATGGAAATTGGATTATAGGTTTATGTGAAAAGCTCTCTAAAATTGCATATTAAGATTGGACTTTGACAGCTGATGTTTTTAAGCCAGGTATTACTTTGTAGACAAAGACAGATGCTCTTCACTAGTTTATTCATAATATGTAAATTCATGAATAGGAGTCAATCACGCCACATGAAGCACTATGAAATCTCATCCCACCATCAACATTTGAGTGGTTCTTCTTGCTAAATAATCGTTTATATGTTTAAAATGTCAATTCTATACTGGAATGTTCATTTTTGTTGTAGCACATTTTCCTTGAGACATGCTAAGATAACGTCCTATTTATTTAATTTCATATTTATAGAGCTCCAACCCAATATAGAAAGTTATTCATAGAGTACATAGAGCCATTTACAGTACTACAAGAAGAGAACCCCCTGTAGTTGGGACTTTGAATAGATCACCACTCTCATCAAAGATTTTGTGAAAAAAATTCTTGATTTTATTGGTAAATTTAAAATGATGTATAAAATCACCCAAATGTCCGATAGCAGGGTGCACAATTCACAATATACATAGCAGTTCAAAAAAATAACAAAAATTACACAAACAAAAAATATATTAACAACACTTTACAAAAAATGTACAAAGTTACGGTACTGATGCTCTCAAGGAGGTACGTGACCCCCGAATACTCAACGCGTTTCCAGTTACCCGAATGTGGGAACCTTCGTCAGGAGCAGAGAACAGTTAAATTTGAAAAGTACCTATCGCTCTAAAAAATGCAAAAGAGAAAAGAACAGTCAGGGGGGAGTTTTTTCTTGAACACACATCAGGATATAACAAAAACCCAGGAATTATAAGAAATAATTTCTGCAAAAAATTACAACTATTTCATAAGGAACCTGGAAAGATATTAGTATGCTTATGGAGTGGACCTTCATGGATAGACTATGCATTGTGTCAAAGATATATACATTACCACGTACCACATTGGAGTCGATGTTCGTGGAACAGTCAATTGTATTTCCGGGAGGGAGGAAGGTGCGCCCCCCAGGTGTGGCAGCACACACGGGATTGAATCCTAATTAAATATTCCTTTTTATAGACTATGTGTCCAAACAGCCGGGCCTAGTATGATATATATTGAGAGGGGAGAGATGGAGTTAGTCATATGTTCCCACATGTGTGTTGTATCCAAGTGAAGAGTAAAAAAGGAGTGGTGTTTACTTTCGAGGGGAAATGTGACAAAATAGATATGATAGATAAGAAGAAAGAAGAGCCCAAAGCAATGATGCCTATAGTTTGTTTGCGGAATACCGGTGAAATGAATGATACACATATGTGTATCGTCCAAGTGTGTGTCCTCTCCCCTATTCCCACACAGGATGAAATAGCCAAAAGTTCCCCAAGGTGGGTAAACCAAGGAGAGAAAGAGGGGAGGGGGGGAAAAAAGAAAGGAAAAAGGGAAATGCCAGATGCACTATTTAGACATATGTCTCGGAAACTCAAACGTTTGACAGTACATAAAAAGGAAAAACGCAAATAGCATCTCACCCTGAAGAGAAGGGATAGCGTTATACAAATTATTTTTTACTACTTAGGGTATATCCTTAAAATGGGGCTTGTCCCTGAGAGTCAATGTCCCGGATGGAAGGAGAAGGATGGACGAGCCCCATTTTAAGGATATACCCTAAGTAGTAAAAAATACTTCGTATAACGCTATCCCTTCTCTTCAGGGTGAGATGCTATTTGCGTTTTTCCTTTTTATGTACTGTCAAACGTTTGAGTTTCCGAGACATATGTCTAAATAGTGCATCTGACATTTCGGTGGCATTTCCCTTTTTCCTTTCTTTTTTCCCCCCCTCCCCTCTTTTTCTCCTTGGTTTACCCACCTTGGGGAACTTTTGGCTATTTCATCCCGTGTGGGAATAGGGGAGAGGACACACACTTGGACGATACACATATGTGTATCATTCATTTCACCGGTATTCCGCAAACAAACTATAGGCATCATTGCTTTGGGCTCTTCTTTCTTCTTATCTATCATATCTATTTTGTCACATTTCCCCTCGAAAGTAAACACCACTCCTTTTTACTCTTCACTTGGATACAACACACATGTGGGAACATATGACTAACTCCATCTCTCCCCTCTCAATATATATCATACTAGGCCCGGCTGTTTGGACACATAGTCTATAAAAAGGAATATTTAATTAGGATTCAATCCCGTGTGTGCTGCCACACCTGGGGGGCGCACCTTCCTCCCTCCCGGAAATACAATTGACTGTTACACGAACATCGACTCCAATGTGGTACGTGGTAATGTATATATCTTTGACACAATGCATAGTCTATCCATGAAGGTCCACTCCATAAGCATACTAATATCTTTCCAGGTTCCTTATGAAATAGTTGTAATTTTTTGCAGAAATTATTTCTTATAATTCCTGGGTTTTTGTTATATCCTGATGTGTGTTCAAGAAAAAACTCCCCCCTGACTGTTCTTTTCTCTTTTGCATTTTTTAGAGCAATAGGTACTTTTCAAATTTAACTATTCTCTGCTCCTGACGAAGGTTCCCACATTCGGGTAACTAGAAACGCGTCGAGTATTCGGGGGTCACGTACCTCCTTGAGAGCATCAGTACCGTAACTTTGTACATTTTTTGTAAATAATATATTTTTTGTTTGTGTAATTTTTGTTATTTTTTTGAACTGCTATGTATATTGTGAATTGTGCACCCTGCTATCGGACATTTGGGTGATTTTATACATGATTTGAAATTTACCAATAAAATCAAGAATTTTTTTCACAAAATCTTTGGTGAGAGTGGTGATCTATTCAAAGTCCCAACTACAGGGGGTTCTCTTCTTGTCTACTCTAAGGGATGAGATCACCACGTGATATACCCACCTCACCAGGGGAGCATGTCTTAATTTTTTCCCATTTACAGTACTACCTGCCTTCTAAAGGAAGAGTCTATTTTCTCAGCTACACTTTACTCAACCTGAGGGCAATATAAAAGGAAATCAACTTCCTGCAGGTACTATTTTTAGTGAGATCCAAACCCAGGACCATAAAGCGCAAAACAAGCATGCTAGCTACGTAACCTGCATGCTGCCCATCTATTCACAGAAAGGCAAATTCCAGGCAAACAGCTAAATATGAAGATGAAATGGGAGATGGATCTTGCCAAAAGAGTTGCACTTTGGTCAAATGAGTTATGAGGTTTACACAGCTCTTAAAGCACAGCCTTGACTGGCAGGGCAGAAGACCTGTTTTTTTCCTATATAGGTCTTGTTCTTCCATCACCCTATGAATTAAAGGAGAAGCAGCACACTCATGAGCTCATCTCTATTACTCTGTTTTCACCTCCTATCATATTCCATGTTAAGACATTATCATTAAAACACAACTGATTGCCACCTTGTGATTTTTCTCCCTGTCCAAGTAGGAGTGCTGTTGTACAAGGCATTGTGAGAAGCTGATACAAAATCATATCCTGGTACTTACATGGCTTTTATTTAAATATACATTTAAAATATATTACTGAATACAAATCTGCATTAATTTGTGTCCTTTATACCCCCTGGAGTTCAGCTTTAAATCCAAAATGCCCTCCCATCTTGTCCATTACAAAATTAGATTTTAGATTTTAATGTTTGTATTCAACTGTTGTTTTCACCAACCTTTTTAATTTAACCACTTCAGCCCCGGACCAATTGGCAGCCAAAGGACCAGGCCCCTTTTTGCGATTCGGCACTGCGTCGCTTTAACTGACAATTGCGCGGTCGTGCGACGTGGCTCCCAAACAAAATTGGCGTCCTTTTTTTCCCACAAATAGAGCTTTCTTTTGGTGGTATTTGATCGCCCCTGCGGTTTTTATTTTTTGCGCTATAAACAAAAATAGAGCGACAATTTTGAAAAAAATGCAATATTTTTAACTTTTTGCTATAATAAATATCCCCAAAAAATATATAAAATTTTTTTTTTCTCAGTTTAGGCCGATACGTATTTTTCTACATATTTTTGGTAAAAAAAAAATCGCAATTAGCGATTATTGATTGGTTTGCGCAAAAGTTATAGCGTTTACAAAATAGGGGATAGTTTTATAGCATTTTTATTAATATTTTTTTTTTTTACTAGTAATGGCGGCGATCATCGATCTTTATTGTGACTGCGACATTATGGTGGACACATCGGACATTTTTGGGACCATTGTCATTTATACAGAAATCAGTGCTATTTAAATAGCACTGATTCCTATGTAAATGACAGTGGCAGTGAAGTAGTTAACCACTAGGGGGCGGGGAGGAGTTAGTGTGACGTGTTGTGTTTTTTTTTTTACAGTAGGGGGACGTGGCTGTACGTCTGATGTCATTGATCTACAAGGAAAAAATTGGGAAAAAACTGCGCTAATCAATAAAAGCAAAGTAAAAGCTGCCAACAAACAAAACAAACAAAGTCAAAGTACGTGAGAATCCAAAAATTGTAGCGCTATTACATGTGCAAGAGTGTATGAGTGACACAACACTCCAAAAATAAACTGTATGACAAATGTGGTGTTAGAAAATCACTCCAATGCAAATATATGATGTGAATAAAGTTCATATAGTGATGACATCAAACAGTCGGTCCTTCTGGTCAGCTCAGTGACAGAACAAACTGGAAGCATAGGCTTGACTGATGTTACTATAAAGTGTGGGTACTCTTACCGGAACCGTTGGATGTGGGTACCATACGGCGTCCACATCAGACAGGCTTAGAGATGTAACGTCTTGCATCTGAGGGGCACCACCACAGGCTGAAACTTGAACGATTTCCGGGACCAGGAACTGGATCAGTCAGCAAAGATTAAAGTGTGCTCAACATTCCATCCTCCGATGGTCACAGGAAGGATGATGGAGACCGGGAAAGAAATAAAAAATGGAGACCACTCCAATGGTGCAGGTCAAAAGGACAAAAATTTATTCACATATGCATGTGAAAAAATATAAAAAGTAAATAAAATCTCGAGACAATATAAAAAGAGAAAGATTCGGCAATATGAGGGGCATAGGATAGCAAGCCCGACGCGTTTCGACTAAAGTCTTCCACAGGGGCATATCTCTGAGATATGCCCCTGTGGAAGACTTTAGTCGAAACGCGTCGGGATTGCTATCCTATGCCCCTCATATTGCCGAATCTTTCTCTTTTTATATTGTCTCGAGATTTTATTTACTTTTTATATTTTTTCACATGCATATGTGAATAAATTTTTGTCCTTTTGACCTGCACCATTGGAGTGGTCTCCATTTTTTATTTCTTTCCCGGTCTCCATCATCCTTCCTGTGACCATCGGAGGATGGAATGTTGAGCACACTTTAATCTTTGCTGACTGATCCAGTTCCTGGTCCCGGAAATCGTTCAAGTTTCAGCCTGTGGTGGTGCCCCTCAGATGCAAGACGTTACATCTCTAAGCCTGTCTGATGTGGACGCCGTATGGTACCCACATCCAACGGTTCCGGTAAGAGTACCCACACTTTATAGTAACATCAGTCAAGCCTATGCTTCCAGTTTGTTCTGTCACTGAGCTGACCAGAAGGACCGACTGTTTGATGTCATCACTATATGAACTTTATTCACATCATATATTTGCATTGGAGTGATTTTCTAACACCACATTTGTCATACAGTTTATTTTTGGAGTGTTGTGTCACTCATACACTCTTGCACATGTAATAGCGCTACAATTTTTGGATTCTCATTGATCTACAAGGGAATGAGGCTGCGCTAGCAGGTGTGAATCACCACTAGGGGTGTAGGTGAAACAAACAAAAGTGTATAAAACAGATTGTGCAACTATAGTAGCAAAATTGCTGGTACACGTGACTCACCACTAGGGAGTGGTGCAATTGGTGCAACTAAGATGGCTAATAAACGTGACTCACCACTGTGAGTATAAGTGAGAAAACAATCCCATATATGATATTAAACAAACGGTTTGAACAACAATGGTTACAAAATAATGATTGAAAAAGTCAATATTCAATATTATGAGGTTGGGATGAATTGCAGGTAGTCCTAGAGGGATGATCCCCTTAAGAACCCTACTCACCAAAACGATGTGAGCCACGGCTTTGCAGTCCTAGGGTCTAGATACGCATTAATAGAATGGTGAGATGGGTGGTGTCAGAAATCCTAAGAGATACTTCAAATGGTCCAATGGAGACTCCAGTTGAATGTGGGTGCCGTGAAGAGGAAAAAAGGAACATACATGTGTAGTATCGCCGTGCTAAACCTCTGCAATGCTAAACAATAGTAACTCACTACTGAGCAGACTTGGATCAGCGAGTTCCGGGTGCACGCTTGGCGTGCGCTCCAAGCAGAACAGGAAGCAGGCGTCACAGGCTTACTGGCCGGAAATTGCGTCTACGCGTTTCGCCCCTCCTCCAGGGCGTCATCAAGGACATCACTTCCGGCTAGCATTTGGAGGTTTTTATATGTTAGGCGGCTGGCGCCTCCCAGTTAACCAGCCAATCAGAGGATTGGACTGATTAAGACTTTTACTTCCGGATTACATCATTTCCTCTAGTCAGTTGCTCATTGAAAACTTTATTAGCAAATGGACAACTTGACAGAACACGATAGGAAGATTAAAATATAAGGCATTTCGTATATTATCGCAAATGTCATTACACATTTATAAAAAATATAAATAAAAACAATTGACAATGATAAGAATTTTTGGAAAAATTAAGTATAAATAGAAAAAATATAAAAATAAATTGGAAAATGAAAATAAAAAATAAATAAAATGAAAAATAAAATGAAAAATAAAGAATAAAAAATAAAAATAAAATTAAAATTAAAAATAAAAATAAAAGATAAAAAATAATGAAAAGTGATAAATAAAAAATAAAAAATAAAATATAAAAAATAAAAACTAAAAATGAAAAAAGTGGAAAATAAAGTAAATAAATGTGAAAATATAAAAAAAAAAATAAAAAAAAAAAAATAATAAAATAAAATAAAAATAAAGATAAATATAAAGTAAAAATACAAAAAATAAAAGTAAAAATAAAAATAAAAGTAAAAAATGAAAATATAAATGGAAATAAAAATTAAAAATGAAAATAAAAATAAAAATAAAAATAATAAAATTAATTAAATCAGAAATTGAGAAATAAAGATGTAAAATGAATATTAGAATAGATTACCAATTTGACAGAAAACAATTCAGATCTAGATCTATATTAAGGCCATGCGGATGGAGAGTGCCTAATCTATGGATCCATTGGGTTTCGTTTCTCGATATTGCCTGTTTGAGATTAGATCCTCGCCAATGGGGTTCTACCCTGTCTATGCCACAAAACCTCAAACCTCGAGGGTCACGATTGTGAAAAAGTCTGAAATGATTGGATAGACTATGATGCTTAAAACCCTTTTTTATTCTGTTTACATGTTCTCTTAATCTGATGCCCAATTTTCGAGTGGTCCTACCCACGTACTGAAGGCCGCATGGACAGGCCAAAAGATAGGTGACGTGGGTGGTCGCACAAGTAATACATTTTTTTATTTCGTACGTTTTACCTTGGGTCAAAGATGTAAATTGTGTTGTTTTTCGCACTCTATGCCTAGAAGTACGACAAACAACACATCTACCACAGCTAAAATAGCCAGTTTGGTCCAAGAAAGTGTGGAGCTTTTCAGGGGGATTGACAACATTGTGTGCCAACTGGAGTCGCAAAGTGGGTGGTTTAGTATAAATGAATTGGGGCACTTGAGGAAGGATCTTATTAAGTTCCCGATCTTTGAGTAATAGTGGCCAATGGTTTTTCAAAATTTTTTCAAACTGTCTAATAAAACCAGTCATGAATGCTGTACTATATTCTTTTTTAGGGGTCTTAGTGCCATTCAAAAGGGACTCTCTTGTTAAATTACGAATATTATCTCTGGTGGTGAGCAGTTCATCGTGGTTGTAGCCTTTCTCTTCGAATCTTTTACAAATGATATCACTTTGGATTTCATAATCATTGATGTTTTTACAGTTTCTACGTATTCTTAATAATTGACTTTTTGGTACCGCACTAAGCCATCTAGGGTGATGGCAACTAGTTAGGGGTATATACCCATTACGGTCAACTTCTTTAAAAAAGGTCCGTGTGGAAAGTCTACCATGCTCCTTGTAGATCACGAGATCCAAAAAGTTGACGGACTCTACACTAGAAACCTCTGTAAAAGAGATTCCATAAGGATTAGTACCTATTCTGTTCAAAAAGTGCAGAAAGCTGTCTTTTGATCCTGCCCATATGACAAAGATATCATCAATATACCGCTTGTAAAACCTCAAATGAGGAATATCCTGGCCATAAATGGCCTGTGATTCCCACCAACTCATAAAGAGATTGGCAACTGATGGAGCATATTTTGCACCCATGGCTACTCCTTTCTTTTGTCTAAAATATTTTCGTTCGTGCCAAAAAAAGTTATGGCTCATGGCCAACTCAAGAGATTCCAAAATAAAGTCCTTCTGTTTGGACTTCACTGTGGTATCATCTAAGGCCCACCTAACCGCCTGTGGTGCGTGATTCTGCTGAATATTGGTGTAAAGCGAATTCACATCAATGCTGGCCAAGATGTGGTCATCAGCTATATCCAAAGGATCAATAAGGCCAATAAGGTCTCTACTATCCTTAAGATATGCAGGACATTTCTGTACTAGGGGCTGCAAAAAATGGTCTAGGTATTCACCTAATCTAGCGAATAATGAGTCCACCCCACTAACTATGGGTCTCCCCGGTGGTTTAGTGGGATCCTTATGTATCTTCGGTAATTGGTAAATGACCGGCACTCTAGGTGCATCTGGGATCAGATATCTATTCTCTTTTTTATTAATTATTCCAACTCGATAGGCGGCTCTAATTAGCAGTTTAAGTTTAGCTTTGTACTTATTAGTAGGATTCCCCTTTAATTCTTCATATGTTTCAACATCTGAAACTAGACGATTTAATTCAGTGAGATAATCGTCTTTATTCAAAATGACAACCCCCCCCCTTTATCTGCTTGTCTGATAACTATATTTTTATTGTGTTCTAATAATGATAGACCTTTTAGGATGTCTTTCTTTTGTCATTAGGACCTATATCCCACCTAATATTAGGTGGGATATAGGTCCTAATGATGGCCTGACAGATAAAGACCTAGAAGATGAGTGGTTCTCCTTCTTCAATCATGCTGAAAAGAAATTATTACAAATTATTATAGCAAGAAAGGAGAAAAAACTCAAACTATTGGAGGCTACTATTAATGCTGTCAAGTCAAAACTAGGACCTTCTATTAGTACAGGTGACTATAAAGAAAAAATGAAACAACTGCAGGATTTTGTCACCAAATTAGACAAAGATTTACAAAAGAAAAAGATGAAAAAATATGTCAGAGATATCAATGATTACAAATCAAACAAGGTATACAGATGGCAGGAGTTGGCAGAGGATCCATCCAGCATCCCGGGTGATGATGGTTCGGATATGGATGCTGGATTGGTTCCTCCAAAAACTCCTGTTCGTCATGTCCAATATGAGGGCCAATCGAGTATTTCTACTCTTAGAGGTAAAGGGTCAACCCAATCACCAGCGCCTCAATATGTAGTTCCCGTCTCAAATAGGTATGAACCCTTGAGACAGGAATACTCTCAACCAACTCCGGGTCCTTCTAATTATAGAGGACAGGACACCAGAGGTGGCTATGGAGGCCCTTCCTGGACCCCATATTATTACAACCAATACCCCCCTAGAGGTAGGGGTGGATATCCCAGTAATCAAAGAGGGGATTTTCACAAAAGGGGTTATGGAGGTCCCCCCTGGCGAGCCAGAGGAGGTTTCAACCCCAGAAGCCGAGGGAGGGGCAACTACCCTCAGGATCAGAGGGAGGAGGAATGGAGACCATGGTACCCCATGGCCCAACCGCCCTTCTCCCAAGATCCAAGAAACGGAGAACCAGAGGATGTCGAGGGGGGAAACGGAAAGAGAAAACGAGAAACTTAGCAGCTGGCATTTTCAATCTCAGTGACGCCGTTTTTTCAGATGATGAAAACAAAGTCCTCCAACTAGGACTCAAATACGCAATTGACAAAGATTTTAACAAATTCAATGTTTTTTATTGATTTTCAAAAGTTTATCCGTAAGATTAATATTAAAAAAATTTTTGTTAGAAATAGTTTATCTTCCAAAGATTTGAATGAGGAATATATCCATACCAATTTGAGAAACAATTCTGTCTTCAACCCCAAGGTGTCTAATAACCATTTTGTTGAGGTGTTCAAGTCCCTAGTGGAGCAGGATCTGAAACACCTTAATATTCGTCCAAGTAGACAAAAGAAAGACATCCTAAAAGGTCTATCATTATTAGAACACAATAAAAATATAGTTATCAGACAAGCAGATAAAGGGGGGGGGGGGGGGTTGTCATTTTGAATAAAGACGATTATCTCACTGAATTAAATCGTCTAGTTTCAGATGTTGAAACATATGAAGAATTAAAGGGGAATCCTACTAATAAGTACAAAGCTAAACTTAAACTGCTAATTAGAGCCGCCTATCGAGTTGGAATAATTAATAAAAAAGAGAATAGATATCTGATCCCAGATGCACCTAGAGTGCCGGTCATTTACCAATTACCGAAGATACATAAGGATCCCACTAAACCACCGGGGAGACCCATAGTTAGTGGGGTGGACTCATTATTCGCTAGATTAGGTGAATACCTAGACCATTTTTTGCAGCCCCTAGTACAGAAATGTCCTGCATATCTTAAGGATAGTAGAGACCTTATTGGCCTTATTGATCCTTTGGATATAGCTGATGACCACATCTTGGCCAGCATTGATGTGAATTCGCTTTACATCAAAATTCAGCAGAATCACGCACCACAGGCGGTTAGGTGGGCCTTAGATGATACCACAGTGAAGTCCAAACAGAAGGACTTTATTTTGGAATCTCTTGAGTTGGCCATGAGCCATAACTTTTTTTGGCACGAACGAAAATATTTTAGACAAAAGAAAGGAGTAGCCATGGGTGCAAAATATGCTCCATCAGTTGCCAATCTCTTTATGAGTTGGTGGGAATCACAGGCCATTTATGGCCAGGATATTCCTCATTTGAGGTTTTACAAGCGGTATATTGATGATATCTTTGTCATATGGGCAGGATCAAAAGACAGCTTTCTGCACTTTTTGAACAGAATAGGTACTAATCCTTATGGAATCTCTTTTACAGAGGTTTCTAGTGTAGAGTCCGTCAACTTTTTGGATCTCGTGATCTACAAGGAGCATGGTAGACTTTCCACACGGACCTTTTTTAAAGAAGTTGACCGTAATGGGTATATACCCCTAACTAGTTGCCATCACCCTAGATGGCTTAGTGGGGTACCAAAAAGTCAATTATTAAGAATACGTAGAAACTGTAAAAACATCAATGATTATGAAATCCAAAGTGATATCATTTGTAAAAGATTCGAAGAGAAAGGCTACAACCACGATGAACTGCTCACCACCAGAGATAATATTCGTAATTTAACAAGAGAGTCCCTTTTGAATGGCACTAAGACCCCTAAAAAAGAATATAGTACAGCATTCATGACTGGTTTTACTAGACAGTTTGAAAAAATTTTGAAAAACCATTGGCCA
This sequence comes from Lithobates sylvaticus, assembly GCA_028564925.1. Taxonomy (NCBI): domain Eukaryota; kingdom Metazoa; phylum Chordata; class Amphibia; order Anura; family Ranidae; genus Lithobates; species Lithobates sylvaticus. The sequence goes on along the minus strand of CM053027.1, from coordinate 438,389,697 downwards.
CTATTACTCAAAGATCGGGAACTTAATAAGATCCTTCCTCAAGTGCCCCAATTCATTTATACTAAACCACCCACTTTGCGACTCCAGTTGGCACACAATGTTGTCAATCCCCCTAAAAAGCTCCACACTTTCTTGGACCAAACTGGCTATTTTAGCTGTGGTAGATGTGTTGTTTGTCGTACTTCTAGGCATAGAGTGCGAAAAACAACACAATTTACATCTTTGACCCAAGGTAAAACGTACGAAATAAAAAAATGTATTACTTGTGCGACCACCCACGTCACCTATCTTTTGGCCTGTCCATGCGGCCTTCAGTACGTGGGTAGGACCACTCGAAAATTGGGCATCAGATTAAGAGAACATGTAAACAGAATAAAAAAGGGTTTTAAGCATCATAGTCTATCCAATCATTTCAGACTTTTTCACAATCGTGACCCTCGAGGTTTGAGGTTTTGTGGCATAGACAGGGTAGAACCCCATTGGCGAGGATCTAATCTCAAACAGGCAATATCGAGAAACGAAACCCAATGGATCCATAGATTAGGCACTCTCCATCCGCATGGCCTTAATATAGATCTAGATCTGAATTGTTTTCTGTCAAATTGGTAATCTATTCTAATATTCATTTTACATCTTTATTTCTCAATTTCTGATTTAATTAATTTTATTATTTTTATTTTTATTTTTATTTTCATTTTTTAATTTTTATTTCCATTTATATTTTCATTTTTTACTTTTATTTTTATTTTTATTTTTACTTTTATTTTTTGTATTTTTACTTTATATTTATCTGTATTTTTATTTTATTTTATTTTTTTATTTTTATTTTATATTTCACATTTATTTACTTTATTTTCCACTTTTTTCATTTTTAGTTTTTATTTTTTATATTTTATTTTTTATTTTTTATTTATCACTTTTCATTATTTTTTATCTTTTATTTTTAATTTTAATTTTATTTTTATTTTTTATTCTTTATTTTTAATTTTATTTTTCATTTTATTTATTTTTTATTTTCATTTTCCAATTTATTTTTATATTTTTTCTATTTATACTTAATTTTTCCAAAAATTCTTATCATTGTCAATTGTTTTTATTTATATTTTTTATAAATGTGTAATGACATTTGCGATAATATACGAAATGCCTTATATTTTAATCTTCCTATCGTGTTCTGTCAAGTTGTCCATTTGCTAATAAAGTTTTCAATGAGCAACTGACTAGAGGAAATGATGTAATCCGGAAGTAAAAGTCTTAATCAGTCCAATCCTCTGATTGGCTGGTTAACTGGGAGGCGCCAGCCGCCTAACATATAAAAACCTCCAAATGCTAGCCGGAAGTGATGTCCTTGATGACGCCCTGGAGGAGGGGCGAAACGCGTAGACGCAATTTCCGGCCAGTAAGCCTGTGACGCCTGCTTCCTGTTCTGCTTGGAGCGCACGAGAAGCGCGCACCCGGAACTCGCTGATCCAAGTCTGCTCAGTAGTGAGTTACTATTGTTTAGCATTGCAGAGGTTTAGCACGGCGATACTACACATGTATGTTCCTTTTTTCCTCTTCACGGCACCCACATTCAACTGGAGTCTCCATTGGACCATTTGAAGTATCTCTTAGGATTTCTGACACCACCCATCTCACCATTCTATTAATGCGTATCTAGACCCTAGGACTGCAAAGCCGTGGGTCACATCGTTTTGGTGAGTAGGGTTCTTAAGGGGATCATCCCTCTAGGACTACCTGCAATTCATCCCAACCTCATAATATTGAATATTGACTTTTTCAATCATTATTTTGTAACCATTGTTGTTCAAACCGTTTGTTTAATATCATATATGGGATTGTTTTCTCACTTATACTCACAGTGGTGAGTCACGTTTATTAGCCATCTTAGTTGCACCAATTGCACCACTCCCTAGTGGTGAGTCACGTGTACCAGCAATTTTGCTACTATAGTTGCACAATCTGTTTTATACACTTTTGTTTGTTTCACCTACACCTAGTGGTGATTCACACCTGCTAGCGCAGCCTCATTCCCTTGTATTTCATATTTAAGGTCCTTTTAACCTTTTAGGCAGCAGCAGCAGTATCGTTTGCAAATTATCGCATGGTGTTATGCGTTTTTCACTTTTTATGTTTATTTAGCATTCTTTGGCGCGGGTATTAAGTTTTGTTTATCATGATGTCATTGATCGGCTTTCCCGATGACCGGGAACAGCCGATCAATGACAGGCAGAGTAGGAAGCGCGGGGAGAGGTTTGTTTACACGGGACACCAGCGGCGATCGGGTCCGCTGGTCCCGCGGCCGTGGTCACGGAGCTCCCGACCGGGTCGCGAGCGCGCCGCTGGCGGCGCGCGCGCGACCCACGGGCAGGCAATTTAAAGGGGACGTACAGGTACGTGCTTTTGCCTGACGTATATCTACATGAGGCGGTCGGGAAGCGGTTAATAGACATGTGCATGATGAATAGTTTTGTTTCATTTAGATTAATTAATCTTGTAATTTAGTTTAGTTAAAATTTAGTTGATTCATTCAATGAGTATTCTAGATTCGTATTCGGAATTCGTATTCAGAATTTGTTTTATGTCTTTTTAGAATTTTCTTTGAATTTACCTTTTTTTTCAATTCAAAACATTTGAATCGATAAATTTTGAATCGGTCAAATCAAAAACTTAAAAAAAAAATTCTATTCAAAGTGAAACAAAAGAAAAAATCTTCATCAAAGGATTACAATGACTCTTTAACCACTTGCTTACTGGGCACCTAAACCCCCCCCCTGCCCAGACCAATTTTCAGCTGTCACTATTTGAATGACAATTGCGCGGTCATACAACACTGTACCCAAATTAAATTTTTATATTTTTTTTTCCCACAAATAAAGCTTTCTTTTAGTGGTATTTGATCACCTCTAGGTTTTTTTTTGTTACATTTTTAAAAAAAAGACCTAATTAAAAAAAAAATACAAAACCGTTTTATATCTTGTTAATTCATTTTGCAAACACGTATTTAATCTCCTTCATTGATGTAGGTTGATGAGGCTACACTGATAGGCTGCACTGGAGGGCACTAATAGGCGGCACTAGTGGGCACTGAGAGGTGGCACTAGTAAGCACTGAGAGGTGGCACTGGTGGGTGGCACTTATGGGCATTGATAGGTGACACTGAAGAGCACTAATATGTGGCACTGATAGGTGGCAGTGATGGGCACTGATCGGCACTGGTAGGTGACACTGATGAGGCACTGATTGGCAACACTGGTGGGCATTGATAGGTGGCGCTTAAGTAACATTGGCACTGTGGGCACTGATTGGTGGGCACTGTGGGCACCAATATTTGCCACTGATATGTGGCACTTGCAATCGGTACTGGTGGACACATAAAATGCCCGATGTCCCTGCAAACTGATCAGCTTTTTTTCTTCTCATGCTGATAGCGTTAGAAGAAAAAATAAAAACGATTACTGATCCTCGTGCCGTGTTTTACATCACGTGATCAGCTGTCATTGGCTGACAGCTGATCACATGGTAAGGGGCCAGGGAGCGACCCCTTACTCGGATCTGTGATCACCCGAGTCTCATGGACTCGGGTAAACACAGTGCGCGTCACGCTCCCCCTTCAGGGGGGCATTGAAAGGCTGCAAAGGGGAGGACATCAATAGACATACTCCCAGCAAATATAGTATATAAAGCAATCAGCGCAAACCAAAATTAACAAAAGACAAACAAAATTGCAAGCTGAACACAAAAAGGTAAATCACAAATCCTTAAGAATAATATGTAAAAAAAGAAAGTGCAGCGCAAAACATATAAAAAATGGAATATAAAAGTTCATATCCAATTAGCAATGTGTAGAGTGATGTGGATGAGAACACCCAGTGACTGTAGACTTTCAGTAAGTTTCACAGTGACAATCCTCCACCAAACGGAAAAGGTACTCTTACCAAATGTGATAATCAAAAACGCATGGACCCATTCGTGGGATGATGGTGCGATAACGATCCAACCAGGAGAAAATCCAAAGGTGTGTGATGACCAGGACACCAGAACTATCCTGAGGATGCGGCTCCAACCAAGATGATCCACCATGAGATGATTATGCAGGTTTAATGCCCAAGAAAAAATAAAAGATGCAATCTCAGTGCAGACTGTATAAAAATCTTGTTTTATTTAAAAAGGGGGGATAACACTGAAGCTCCAATGGATATAAAGGACTGCACAGACAGTTGAAGCATGCAAGCCTCTGCATAAAAAACAGCACAGCAGTGGAGCCCAGTAACTCAATTAGAGCTCTGATGAGTATAGGCTGTACAAGCAATTAGGGCAAGCAGGCATCTGCACTGAATACAGCACATACATAGAGCACAATGAAAACAAATAACTAAAAAACATCAGCAGTGTAAAGCCACTGTGTATAGCGTGATGGAGCGCGGGTGACTGGCATAAGCGATAGCTCCTCCCCCGTACGCACGTTACGTCCTGTGGACTTCGTCAGCGGTAGGTGGAGCTATCTAGTCACCTTGCGCTGTTAATATAGAGGCCTGGGTGGTAAACGAGCAGCGTGATAGGTGCAGAGAAACACCAGTGCCAGAGGTCCTAGCACCGGACGTTCTTTAGTGACACAAAGACACAACTTAGCTTGTGGGGACACCGAAGGCACAGTTTTAAAACCTGTACTGGAATTAAAACATACTCCCATGGTATATGCTGGATTCACATGGCTGAGTGATAATTAACCAGCACTAGCAAAAGCAGCCAAAAGGAGTCTATATACAAATAGAAAACAAACAGTTATAAAAATGCCACAACCTTCCAAAAAAATAATGGATGATTAATGCACCCGCGTCCATCATTACTAAATTCACATATTATATAGATAACAAGTATCTCAACCTTACTAATTTAGCTGATTTAATTTAAGATATACAATAAAATATAATATAAAATTATATAATAAAAAAAAAAAAAAAAATTATACATATATACATATACACACACACACACATATATATATATAAATTGTATAAAAATGACAATAGCAATTAATTTTTAATCTATTTATCTGATATAAAGCAGTTAAGATCGAAGTCGACGTTCATCCCTCCTGGAACAAGTACCTGCATCTCATGAATCCAGAAGGATTCACGTCGACTTAACTGCCTTATAAAGTTTCCCCCTCTCCAGTGTTGGGTAACCCTCTCCAGTCCCCAAAACTTTAAGCATTTAGGGTCTCTGTTATGACATAACCTAAAATGCTTAGAAACGTTATGTGTTTTAAGGCCTTTTTTGATGTTATTCACATGCTCTCCTATGCGAACACTGAGAGGTCTTGATGTCCTCCCAACGTACTGTTTACCACAATCACATTCGAGAACATATACCACACCAGTGGTGTTACAAGTAATCAAGCTTTTAATTGGGTATGTGACACCAGTGGTAAAAGTAGAAAATTCTTTCCGCCTCTTGACATTATGTTTGCATTGTCTACATGGAGGGCAACGCCCACAAGCATAAAAACCAGTCAAGAAGGAGAAAATTTTATTTTCTTTTAAAATAGGGGGATCCACTACACTAGGGGCTATAACATCCCTAAGGGTTGGTGCCTTTTTGTAAATGAACCTGGGACGTGGTGGTAATACCTTTCCCAAAATGTTATCCTTCTTAAGAATGTCCCAATGCTTCATGACAATCTTTTCAAATTTTTTGTGCTGGACATTGTAGTCCAGAATAATTCTGAACTCAGAGCCAGCTTTCTGAGGTTTTTTGGACTGCAAGTCTGACACCAAAACAGCTCGATCCATGTTCCCAATGTTATGAATCTCGCTGGTGATGGTATTCTTATGATATCCCTTCTGAGAGAATCGTTCGGCCAAGATGTCTGACTGAACGAAAAAATCAGTTTTCAGTGAGCAATTCCGTCTTAAACAAATAAACTGTCCCCTTGGAATGTTGCATAACCAAGATTGGTGATGACAACTATCCAAGGGGATGAACCCATTTCTATCTGTAGTCTTAAAATAATTTTTAGTTTTAAGCGATGAACCATCCTTGAAAATTTCTAAATCGAGGAATGCTATGCGAGCAGCATCAGCATTCCAAGATAATTTAATATTCTTGGTGTTCCCATTAAGTTTGGACATGAATAGTTGGAGGCTGGTCATGTTACCCTCCCAAATAATGATGAGGTCATCTATATATCTATAGTACTGCTTCAATTCCAATGGTCTATTATGGAAAACATATGGGAGGAAGAAACCGTTTTCCATAATAGGCCATTGGAATTGAAGCAGTACTATAGATATATAGATGACCTCATCATTATTTGGGAGGGTAACATGACCAGCCTCCAACTATTCATGTCCAAACTTAATGGGAACACCAAGAATATTAAATTATCTTGGAATGCTGATGCTGCTCGCATAGCATTCCTCGATTTAGAAATTTTCAAGGATGGTTCATCGCTTAAAACTAAAAATTATTTTAAGACTACAGATAGAAATGGGTTCATCCCCTTGGATAGTTGTCATCACCAATCTTGGTTATGCAACATTCCAAGGGGACAGTTTATTTGTTTAAGACGGAATTGCTCACTGAAAACTGATTTTTTCGTTCAGTCAGACATCTTGGCCGAACGATTCTCTCAGAAGGGATATCATAAGAATACCATCACCAGGAAGATTCATAACATTGGGAACATGGATCGAGCTGTTTTGGTGTCAGACTTGCAGTCCAAAAAACCTCAGAAAGCTGGCTCTGAGTTCAGAATTATTCTGGACTACAATGTCCAGCACAAAAAATTTGAAAAGATTGTCATGAAGCATTGGGACATTCTTAAGAAGGATAACATTTTGGGAAAGGTATTACCACCACGTCCCAGGTTCATTTACAAAAAGGCACCAACCCTTAGGGATGTTATAGCCCCTAGTGTAGTGGATCCCCCTATTTTAAAAGAAAATAAAATTTTCTCCTTCTTGACTGGTTTTTATGCTTGTGGGCGTTGCCCTCCATGTAGACAATGCAAACATAATGTCAAGAGGCGGAAAGAATTTTCTACTTTTACCACTGGTGTCACATACCCAATTAAAAGCTTGATTACTTGTAACACCACTGGTGTGGTATATGTTCTCGAATGTGATTGTGGTAAACAGTACGTTGGGAGGACATCAAGACCTCTCAGTGTTCGCATAGGAGAGCATGTGAATAACATCAAAAAAGGCCTTAAAACACATAACGTTTCTAAGCATTTTAGGTTATGTCATAACAGAGACCCTAAATGCTTAAAGTTTTGGGGACTGGAGAGGGTTACCCAACACTGGAGAGGGGGAAACTTTATAAGGCAGTTAAGTCGACGTGAATCCTTCTGGATTCATGAGATGCAGGTACTTGTTCCAGGAGGGATGAACGTCGACTTCGATCTTAACTGCTTTATATCAGATAAATAGATTAAAAATTAATTGCTATTGTCATTTTTATACAATTTATATATATATATGTGTGTGTGTGTATATGTATATATGTATAATTTTTTTTTTTTTTTTTTTTTATTATATAATTTTATATTATATTTTATTGTATATCTTAAATTAAATCAGCTAAATTAGTAAGGTTGAGATACTTGTTATCTATATAATATGTGAATTTAGTAATGATGGACGCGGGTGCATTAATCATCCATTATTTTTTTGGAAGGTTGTGGCATTTTTATAACTGTTTGTTTTCTATTTGTATATAGACTCCTTTTGGCTGCTTTTGCTAGTGCTGGTTAATTATCACTCAGCCATGTGAATCCAGCATATACCATGGGAGTATGTTTTAATTCCAGTACAGGTTTTAAAACTGTGCCTTCGGTGTCCCCACAAGCTAAGTTGTGTCTTTGTGTCACTAAAGAACGTCCGGTGCTAGGACCTCTGGCACTGGTGTTTCTCTGCACCTATCACGCTGCTCGTTTACCACCCAGGCCTCTATATTAACAGCGCAAGGTGACTAGATAGCTCCACCCACCGCTGACGAAGTCCACAGGACGTAACGTGCGTACGGGGGAGGAGCTATCGCTTATGCCAGTCACCCGCGCTCCATCACGCTATACACAGTGGCTTTACACCGCTGATGTTTTTTAGTTATTTGTTTTCATTGTGCTCTATGTATGTGCTGTATTCAGTGCAGATGCCTGCTTGCCCTAATTGCTTGTACAGCCTATACTCATCGGAGCTCTAATTGAGTTACTGGGCTCCACTGCTGTGCTGTTTTTTATGCAGAGGCTTGCATGCTTCAACTGTCTGTGCAGTCCTTTATATCCATTGGAGCTTCAGTGTTATCCCCCCTTTTTAAATAAAACAAGATTTTTATACAGTCTGCACTGAGATTGCATCTTTTATTTTTTCTTGGGCATTAAACCTGCATAATCATCTCATGGTGGATCATCTTGGTTGGAGCCGCATCCTCAGGATAGTTCTGGTGTCCTGGTCATCACACACCTTTGGATTTTCTCCTGGTTGGATCGTTATCGCACCATCATCCCACGAATGGGTCCATGCGTTTTTGATTATCACATTTGGTAAGAGTACCTTTTCCGTTTGGTGGAGGATTGTCACTGTGAAACTTACTGAAAGTCTACAGTCACTGGGTGTTCTCATCCACATCACTCTACACATTGCTAATTGGATATGAACTTTTATATTCCATTTTTTATATGTTTTGCGCTGCACTTTCTTTTTTTACATATTCTTCTTTTTTTACATTTTTTACATTTTTTTACATACTCCCAGCAAAGCAGATCCGCGTTGTAGCCGTCATTCGGCTATAGCGTGGATCTGAAGGAGTTAAATCACCTTTGGCTTAACAAAAACAGCATTATTTCGAAATGGTACTCTAATAACACAGTCTTTGATTTCCGAAATATGTTTACAGTTCCAATTTGACTGGAATTCGATGTAAAATTCGATTTGAGTTTCAATTCAAATTTCAGAAATTCAGACAAATTTTGTTTCTTTATTCGGAGCATTCAGTAAACTTTGTTTATACTGTAATTTGGATATTTCAGAATCTCCATATAACAAAATGAACCACATGTCTACTATTTAACTTTGAAATTGGTAGTGTCGTTATTATATAGTAAGTATTAGTAGCAGTAGCTAATTTTCACCTATCATTATTGTGGTTATGTTTTCTGCAGATAAAATAAATTAAATTATTTTATGTACCATTATTTCTATCAACAGAATGTTCTGTGTTTTATCCAAGTAAAGTAAAAAGCACATTAAGAAACTTTAAATGTGTGGTTGAAGAAACACATTCAGATGAGAGTCTACCTGCTTGTTTGGAATACGTGTATGTTTCTTACCTTGATTCAGAACTTACAACCCTTTAGTATTTATTTTTCAGCAAAGTTAAAGGTGATGTTGACAAAACGTTGTATACAGCTCGGATAAACTCAGGAAGTTCAAAGTTACCTATTGGGGTTTTATTGCTGTTTGTGTCCTTATTGGGTAGGTTTTCCCACATTTGCCATCATGACATGAATTGATTGGATGCTTCCAATAAGAACACAGACAAAACACATTAATGTTACAGTAGGAAAGAATTAAAACTGGACAATATTTTTAGTCCTCTTGCTATTGTAATATCTGTGTTCTATTGAGAAATGCCCCCATCGAAAAATGCCTGCGATGGGTCTATGCATGCACACATCATCGGAGGCATTATCCGACGCTATGCAAACAGCGGAGGGAGAATGTACTTGTCAGATTCTGCCTTGCTGTTGTGGGTGGATTTTGCCTGTATTGGATGCCAAGTTTTCTGTCTGTTGCACGGTGGGTTCAGTGTGATAAATAACGTGTTTTGGCTGCGTTTAAGGGCGGATTAAAACACACAAAACCCGTCCTTCAAGACACCCACAACCAACCCACAATAGCGAGGCAGAATCTGACAATTAAAATTCTCCCTCTGCGCTTAGCAGATTGTTAAATACTGCCTCCGATCTGCGCATGCGGCATGTTGACATCACTACAGCTGGAGTGACGTTGGTTACTTTACATGCCCATACCCCAACAGAGGCATTTTTAGACGGGGGGCATTTCTCGATAGAACACCAGCACCCCAATTTCTCAATAGGACAGGAATTGAGGGCTTGTTTTCACTCACTGTATCAATGCAGGTCACTACCAGGGCACATGGAAAAACATATTTTCTATGTTTCTTTTTCACACTGCAATTCAAGTGAGAGATGCAGTGAGCTGCAGTAAATGCAGACATGTAGCATTTTACTGCAGCACACTGGAAGCAACCACATGGCACCACATCATAGTGCACTTCTGAACTGGCAGCAGTCTCTGTGCTAAAGGTAAGCATTTTGGCATATGGTGCTGTGTGAATGAGCCCTGAGGGAAATTCTCCTCAAAGGGGCCACAGCCAGAAAAAAAATTCTATCAAATCATGTTAGGGGTTAGGATTTAAGTAGATACCTTTTAATACAGGTAATTAATTACGAGTTTCAGACTACCCTCTACCCCATATTATATTGTTTACCCCATTTATCCATAGGACAACAAAGAATGCTATTATCAAGTAGTTCTGCACACAAACCCCCTCTCTGGCCATCTAACAAGAAGCCAGGAAGAAAGGTTTAGAGCCAATTCTGCCAATAATTCACTCAATGTCCTCAGATTACTCCAATAAATGAGCAAGCTCTATATTTTGAAAAACACATGCAATTATGTTTAATTTCTATTTGTTATCCAACTGTTGGCCATTATGTAATGAACATGCAAAGCAACAATACTCTAGTGTGCTCTGTGTCTTCTTTTAACTAGGCCTTTAAATTATGTCCTGTCTTGTAACAGAGTCATTAGAAGAAGATGTAATTGATACTACAATTGCCACACTTAGCTTTTAGTTAACAAAAGGATTGGGTATAGTTAACAAAAGAATTGTTTAAGCATTGAGCTTAAAAAAAAATGTTGCATGCCACATAATATGCGCTAGTGAATTTACAATGAATCATTTTTGGAAGAAATACTAATTGCTTAAACTACTATTTTCACATTTAAAAAGGTAGCAAGTTGTGCATCAAATTTTCAAATTGTATAACATTTTTATATAAATATTGTTTTGTTCTATGTGCATGCTCTGCTTTTTTGTCTGAACCTACTGCATACTATACAAATAAATATAATGTTAGCAAAAACTATTTTTTGGACTGGATCTCATGAAGAGTATACATTGTAAGATAAATATTATTGAAAGATGCTTTTTAAGGCAGTATGTACAGTATTTGCCTTTGTGAAAGCTGGGCATATGTGTTAAAGTAGAACTCCAGTGATAAAAAATGAATAGCCCATTAAAGGATAAAATAACAAAACCAGCATGAGTTTTGCTGATTGCAGAGTTCCAGCTCTAACAAAGCAGGAGACATGTCAGACCGCTGCAGAGAGACTGATGCTTCAATTTAGAGAGCAGCAGCCCTTCTCTGCAGTATACTGCACTAACACAAAAACTCCTTTAGAATAACCGTATGTTAATACTACTTGAGACTCTGTTATTATAACAGGGTAGAAGACGCTAGGCTAAACCAAGAAACAGCTTTAAAAAATACTTAATTTTATGTTTATATTATCCAATTAGTGTGCCCCCATACAGTGTTATTGAATAGTGCAATCACTATTTCTTCCCTTTACAGAACATACTATAGTTTGTTAGAGCACAAACACACACAAAAATACTGTGTGAGTAGTTTCCTTGAGATTTCAACAAGTTAAATCTAGAAAAAAAAATCTTGCTGTATGTTGATTTTCAGCCCAAGATAACAAAGATTCCACTGAATTAACCTTTTAATCTTTTAGCAAACGCCTCAAGCAAAAACCAGCATAGTTGAAATATCAATAGTAAAAATTAATTAACTGGCACTTAAGCTACATACTGTATCTTGTCAATTACCTTCATTAAACTTACTGAGGCATACCTAATTAACAACTGAACCCATGATCTTTTCGGATCAAAAACAAGGTTTCTTAAAAATATGTGTATATATATATATATATATATATATATATATATATATATATATATATATATATATATATATATATATATATATATATATATATATATATATATATATATATATATATATATAGAAAATGTAGTGAGTGGACAGCTTGTATATCTAACTGTGTAAATTTGCTGTCCCCTCAAAATAACACACACAGCCATTAATGTCTAAACCGCTGCCAACAAAAGTGAGTACACCCCCAAGTGAAAATGGCAAATCTGGGCCCAAAGTGTCAATATTTTGTGTGGCCACCATTATTTCCAGCACTGCCTTAACCCTCTTGGGCATGGATTTCACCAGACCTTCACAGGTTGTCACTGGAGTCCTCTTTCACTTATCCATGATGACATCACGGAGCTGGTGGATGTTAGAGACCTTGCGCTCCTCCGCCTTCCATTTGAGGATGCCCCACAGATGCTCAATAGGGTTTAGGTCTAGACACATGCCTGGCCAGTCCATCACCTTTACCCTCAGCTTCTTTAGTAAGGCAGTGGTCATCTTGGAGTTGTGTTTGGGGTCGCTATTTGGAATATGGCCCTGCAGGCCCAGTCTCAAAAGAGAGGGGATTATGCTCTGCTTTAGTAGGTCACAGTACATGTTGGCATTCATGGTTCCCTCAATGAACTGTAGCTCCCCAGTTCCAGTAGCACTAATGCAGCCCAAGACCATGACACTCCCACCATCATGCTTGACTGTAGGCAAGACACACTTGTCTTTTTACACCTCACCTGGTTGCCTCCACACACGCTTAACACCATCTGAACCAAATAAGTTTATCTTGGTCTCATAAGACCACAAGACATGGTTCCGGTAATCAATGTCCTTAGTCTGCTTGTCTTCAGCAAACTGTTTGCAGGCTTTCTTGTGCATCACCTTTAGAAGAGGCTTCCTTATGGGACGACAGCCATGAAGATCAATTTGATGCCATGTGTGGCGTATGGTCTGAGCACTGACAGGCTGACCCCTCACCCCTTCAACCTCTGCAGAAATACTGGCAGGACTCATACATCTATTTCCCAAAGACAACCTTTGGATATGACGCCGAGCACGTGCACTCAACTGCTTTAGTCAATCATGACGAGGCCTGTTCTGAGTGGAACCTGTCCTGTTAAACCGCTGTATGAACTTGGCCATCGTGATGCAGCTCGGGGTCTTGGCAATCTTCTTATAGCCTAGGCCATCTTTATGTAGAGCAATAATTCTTTTTTTCAGATCCTCAGAGAGTTCTTTGCCATGAGGTGCCATGTTGAACTTCCAGGGACCAGTATGTGAGAGTGAGAGAGGGATAACACCAAATTTAACACACCTGCTCCCCATTCACACCTGAAACCTTGTAACACTAATGAGTCACATGACACCGGGGAGGGAAAATGGCTAATTGGGCCCAACTTGGACATTTTCACTTAGGGGTGTACTCACTTTTGTTGCCAGTGGTTTAGACATTAATGGCTGTGTGTTGAGTTATTTTGAAATTTTCGCAAACCAATCAATATACACTTATTGCGATAAACTGAGGAAAAATAAATATATTTTTTATATATTTTTGGGGGATATTTTTTGTAGCAAAAAGTAAAAAAATATAGCTTTTTTTAAAAATTGTCGCTCTTTTTTTGTTTATAGCACAAAAAATAAAACCTGCAGAGGTGATCAAAAACCACCAAAAGAAAGTTCTATTTGTGGGGAAAAAAAAGGACGTCAATTTTGTTTGGGTACAACGTCGCACGACCACGCAATTGTCAGTTAAAATGACACAGTGCCGAATCGCAAAAAGTGCTCTGGCCAGGAAGGGGGTAAAATCTTCCGTGGCGGAAGTGGTTAAGTGGTTGCAATATTTACATGGCACACTAATGGAGTTTTTGTTTTAATGCCAAGAATGAACATTAGGTGCTCTATATGCTTGATATAGAAATGGGATATAACAAATAGCTGCGTGGTGCAGTTTGTAATCAATTAGGAGCCTATTGGTAATATATTAAGGAACACATGACTTTAGTTGTCCATTTCAAAAGCTAAATATAATATAGAATCTATACATGAGGAGTCCAGATCCATGAGAATGAGATGAAAAGAGCCGTTGCCCAATATTTCTATGCACAAAGAAGCAGTCTATTTAAAAAATGTAAAAGTTTCCTGCATCTGATGTATGCAGATCAACAGGAGTTGATAGCGCAGCACAAAAGATGCATAGTGAGCACAGGAAGTCTTTAGAAAATGTGCCACTTGTAGCTAATAATATTGGTAAACTACTGCCAGGAGTGCACATAGCATTTCATGCAGGAAATGGGGGTTATTTACAAAAGGCAAATCCACTTTGCACTGCAAGTGCACTTGGAAGTAAAGTCACTGTAGATCCGAGGGGGATATGCAAGGAAAATAAAAAAACAGCATTTTAGCTTGCACATGATTGGATGACAAAATCAGCAGAGCTTCCACTCATTTCAGATCTACCCCTTAGATTTAGAGCGACTGCACTTCCAAGTGCACTTGCAGTGCAAAGTGGATTTAGCTTTCGTAAATAACCCCCAATGTCTTACAGCAATGTAAATTACTAGGAGTTACCAACTCAAGTGACCAAAAAAAAGTTTTACTTTTAACAGTTGAATTAGACACAATGTTTTACTTACCAGACCATAATAAAAAGAGGGAAGAGTGAACTAAAATGGAACTGTAGATGATTTTCTAAAAGTATTACATCCCTTTGACATTGGATTTAAGGCAATGTATAGAACAAAGCAGGAAATAATGAGAATCCACTTCTTTATACAAACAGGCTATGGTCAGCCTACTATTTAGGCAAAGGGATAAATGGACACAGAGAGGACCCAGAGTTCAAAGTCCTTCTAATATCTAATGCCCAGCCTAAATTTTTAATTGAAATGGGGATTTTTTATGGATTTTCCTAAAGACTCATATCCATTAAAATCCGAGGAATATCATAAGAATACAAACAATACCTATTTAACAAGCCAGTGCCAGTTCACACTGCTGCGTGGTGCGAGATCGCATGTGATTCGCACTGCACTGCAGTGCAAATCACATGCGATGTCAGCCATACAGATAGTATGTATCAGGGAAGAATGTCAAGGTAGAGTTCAGAGATGAACTGGCAGATATGCCAGTATTCAATATGGCCGTGCTAATTTGCGACTGAGCAATCGGGACGAAATGGCGAACGTGCGTACGGGAAACGTGCTAATTACCAGTGTTTACTAGCCTATGTAAGGACACCAGTGGCTCTAACAAATTGCTGGATTATAGTCAGCCTTGTATCCTGTGTTCCTGTGCCTTGTGCTTCTATTTGATTACCTGTTACCGACATGGCTTACCCCTGACCTGCTCTGGCTTCTCTCCTGGCTCTGAACCTATCTGCTTCTGCCTGTTCCAGATTGACATCCTGTGTTTGACCCCAGCTTGATCTCAACTACGCTTCCTGCCTCTCCTCCTGACTGACTTCTGGTGTTTGACCCTCAGACTGGCTTCTGAAGTTGCTTTCTGCTTACCTATCTGTCAAGATCCACCAGTATCTCCAGAGAATCATTGGCTGTGACCACCTTCTCTGCTCCAGGGTGTCCCGCATATGGAACCATCAGACAACTTCATCTGCAGGCAACACATGCATCTCTGGGCATAGCATTTTCGGTCACCAACTCCAGAGGTACTCTGCACTCAGCCGCAAGGGAAGCCCTCTCCTACATCAGCCTCCAGTTTGGTACATGACAGTATGGCTAAAATCACATCGCATTCGGACTAAACTCGCACAGGACCCTCTTTTTGGTCCGCATCAGAATCAGATCTGATTCATGTCCGAACTGACAGTTTGCAGTGTAATATACGAGCTGAAATTGGGGTGTCAGTAACAATGTATTGACACTCCCGGCAGTTCGCAGGTGGCAGTGTGAACTGCCGTATAAGTCGGGTGCAATGCAGGAACCCGCAGTGGATTTGCGGGGTTCCCACATCGTACAGGTGTGAAGCGGGACTCACACTGCAAGAGAACAGGCCACCTTTAAATAGAGAGAGGCAATTATATCTCCAAAATAAGATCAATAGACATGGCCCCACAGTTACTAGTCATAGGCAAATAGCATCAGGTTCCACTCTGGCTGTAAATTCCATAAAAAGCGATCTAAGATTACAGCGCAGTATGTCTGTTCTGAGGTAACTTGAGTTAAATACCACAATTAACGCTCTTAAAAATAAGCTTGAGCTACTAAAGTCTAATATAAAGTCTAATATTTGTAATTGGAAAAATACCAATAAAATCACTAACACAACAAGCTCTCAAGGTAAAACATGAAGCATGCAATGCAAATGTGGTACAGTGTGGGAAAGAACTGAATGAAGTAAAAAAATATTTTTAATCAAATGGTAAAGATTCCACAGAAAACAAACAGTCTGTTCCAATCAAACAAAAAATACAGGAGGGAGGTTCCCTATCTTTATCTGCTAGGACCCCACCTTATTGGGAACAATATATATATATATATATATATATATATATATATATATATATATATATATATATATATATAATCAGCGGATGAAATACCATATATGTGTGATTCAGACTTCTGACCAAAGCACTTTTTAGGATTCGGCACTTCATCGTTTAACTGAAAATTGCGCGGTCATGCGACGTTGTACCCAAACTAAATTGATGTCCTTTTTTCCCACAAATAGAGCTTTCTTTTGGTGGTATTTGATCGCGACAATTTAAAAAATAAAAATAAAATGCATTATTTTGTACTTTTTGCTATAATAAATATCCCCATTTTTTCTTTTTTTAAAAAAGCAATTTTTTTCTCAGTTTAGGCTGATATGTATTCTTCTACATATTTTTGGTTTAAAAAAAAAATATATAGAAATCGCAATAAGTGTATATTGATTGGTTTGCGCAAAAGTTATAGCATCTACAAAATAGGGGATAGATTTATAGCAATTTTAGTATATTTTTTTTACTTGTAATGGTGGCGATCTGCGATTTTTATCATGACTGTGGCATTATGGCAGACACATCGGACAATTTTGACACATTTTTGGGACCATTGGCATTAATACAGTGATCAATGCTATAAAAATGCATTTATTACTGTAAAAATTTCACTGGCAGTGAAGGGGTTAACACTAGGGGGCGGTGAAGGGGTTAACTGTGTTCCCTGGGGGGTGATTCTAACTGAAGGGGGAGGGGACTGACTAGAGGAAGTGACAGATCGTGGTTCCTAGCTAATAGGAACACAGGATCTGTCACTCCTGTCAGAACAGAACAGGGAAGTGTGTGTTTGCACACACTCGTTCCAGTTCTGTGTCTCCTGGTCACAATCGGCACTTGGCATTGGCACCCCCGCTGTGCAGCAGGTGCATGTGCGCGACTGCTATCCCGACCCCGCAAGCCAACCTGCCGCAGTATAACTACAGTGGTTGGTCGGTAAGCGGCTAAAATATAAGTTCAACTTTTTGGGCAAAATTTCACTTTTCATAATAAATAGAAGCGTTTTCCAATGCCATTCCTGATCCAGCCCTCCCAAATTTCCAATTTGAATGTCAGATCATGTGTACGCGGCATAAGGATGAGCCGAACAACCCCCCCGCTGTTTGGTTCACACCAGAACATCCGAACAGGCAAAAAATTTGGAAGAACACACGAACACCGTTAAAAGTCTATGGGACACGAGCATGAATAATCAAAAGTGCTAATTTTAAAGGCTTATATGCAACTTATTGTCATAAAAAGTGTACAGGGACCTGGATCCTGCTCCAGGGGACATGTATCAATGCAAAAAATCTTTTTAAAAATGGACGTTTTTTCGGGGGCCTTGATTTATTTTATGCTTAACCACTTCAATACCAGGCACTTTTGTCCCTTCCTGCCCAAGCCAATTTTTAGCTTTCAGCGCTGTCGCACTTTGAATGACAATTGCGTGGTCATGCTACACTGTACCCAAACAAGTTTTTTATCATTTTGTTCCCACAAATAGAGATTTATTTTGATCACTGCTGGCATTTTTATTTTTTGCGCAACAAAAAAAGACCAAAAATGTAAAAAAAAAAAAAAGTTATTTGTTTCTGTTTGTAATAAAATACGTTTTCTCCTTCACTGACAGGGGCTGATGAGGCTGCACTGGTGGGCACTGATAAGGTGGCACCAAGGAGTTGGCACTGATGAGGTGGCACTGATATGCAGCACTGATGGGCATTGATAGGTGGCACTGATGGGTACTTATGGGTGGCACATTTCTAAAGGAAAAATGGTCATTTAACACTGATCGCAGCTGTAATGTATTTTCGGGTGTCTGCAATATAGGTAAAACTCATTGAAAAAAAAGGGCAAGGGCATGACTTACCCTTGGCCTGTCCATTACCAGGCCCTTCAGATCTGGTATGAAAATTAAAGGGAACCCTGCGCAAAAAAAAAGGCGTAGGTTCCCTCCCAAAATCGAGGGGGAGAAGTCAAGTTCTCAACAGGCATCTCCCCCCAGGCTCTGGGGATCATTATTTCAGAGACCTGTTCTGCCATCATTCAGGTCCTGCAGAAGGACTATATTAGGGTACATTTTATCCTTTAACATCCCATTATAGGTATTTAAATGTATTTTTAAAATACATTTGTATTTTAAACTGAAAAATATTTCCTTTTGATTTACTGCTTGTGTTTCTTTTAGCTGTCTCCTAGGTTCTCCAATGTGTTTTTTTTTGGCCATTTTCTTCAATAGTTCCAATTTCTTTGATACATGAGGTATCAATCTTCTTCAGCTAACTATTATGTTGTGGGTCTGCTACTTGCACGCACACACGCACACACACACACACACACACACACACACACCTTCTTTTTGTTGTTAATGTATTAATGATGATGATAATAATAGTCATCATTTTCAGCACTCTGAATACATTTTTTTTGGAGCGACAATGATGGCCTGATTGATGAAAATTATTAAGCACTGTGGGTGTTATTTACTAAAGGAAAATCCACTTTGCACTACAAGTGCTCTGCAAAAGTGCACTTGACAGTGCATTGAAACTGCACTGAAAGTGCACTTGAAGTGCAAAGTGGATTTGCCTTTAGGAAATAACCCCCATTGTCACTGTAAACACCAACTTAAGCAAAAAAAATGTTATTGAGCATTGAAAGAAGAAGCCACGCATTGTTGAGTAGATTTTTTTTTTACTCTGTGCACATTCACATGTGCGTTTAGAAAGGGGGTATGGAAAAAACACCGCGCTAAACCTAAATGAATAATATATGTCGTGCAGACATAGGTGGGAAAAACAAATTAATTAACATAAAATGAAGCGGCAGCTAAAAAAATTTGAGATATACACATTACCAGACAACAATAAACAAAAAAGCCGCGCTAAATGACTAAATGTGACTTAAGTGAACAGAAGTGACTGTTAAGTCACAGAAATAACTGTATCAAAACTGACACCAAAAAGTACCAAAATTGTGTAACTGTGCGTGACACATAAAGTGTAAACCTTATTAATAAAGTGAACCATATAGTCCTTGGACAGTAGCAAGTCCAAAAATAATAACACCAATAAGTGTCCAAAAAGATGAAGGTGATATAACAGTATGTTGTTCAGCTGTTGTCACCAAACTTGGAAAGATGAAGGTAATATGACAGTATGATATTCAGCTGGTGTCACCAAACTAGGGATAGATTTCACCAATACGTGTGATCCGCCACCATTCTACCATTAAGCTTACCAGAAGCAAGCTTTAACCAAAAAAAAAAAAAGAATAAGATATATATATTTTCCAAAAAATATGTTTATTTGTTCAAAAACCCCTTTCTAAACGCCAATAAACAAAAAAGCCGCGCTAAATGACTAAATGTGACTTAAGTGAACAGAAGTGACTGTTAAGTCACAGAAATAACTGTATCAAAACTGACACCAAAAAGTACAAAAGAAGTGACTGTTAAGTCACAGAAATAACTGTATCAAAACTGACACCAAAAAGTACCAAAATTGTGTAACTGTGCGTGACACATAAAGTGTAAACCTTATTAATAAAGTGAACCATATAGTCCTTGGACAGTAGCAAGTCCAAAAATAATAACACCAATAAGTGTCCAAAAAGATGAAGGTGATATAACAGTATGTTGTTCAGCTGTTGTCACCAAACTTGGAAAGATGAAGGTAATATGACAGTATGATATTCAGCTGGTGTCACCAAACTAGGGATAGATTTCACCAATACGTGTGATCCGCCACCATTCTACCATTAAGCTTACCAGAAGCAAGCTTTAACCAAGCCTGTATGGAGACGGTACTGGATGTACCCTGGACCAGGGGACCTCACCACGGGATCCGGACTTCACCAGGTATGGATAATTCTGAGATGAAACTTGGGGCAAAAAATCGGACCAGATCTGTATGCGGGACTCATCCGGAAATGCAGACCAAAAACCACCAGCCTCAACCTTGAAACTTGTCCACGCTTACTTCCTGGTTGGTTCTCCGGCCACCGGAGTAAGTGTGGACAAGTTTCAAGGTTGAGGCTGGTGGTTTTTGGTCTGCATTTCCGGATGAGTCCCGCATACAGATCTGGTCCGATAGAAAATTTTTGCCCCAAGTTTCATCTCAGAATTATCCATACCTGGTGAAGTCCGGATCCCGTGGTGAGGTCCCCTGGTCCAGGGTACATCCAGTACCGTCTCCATACAGGCTTGGTTAAAGCTTGCTTCTGGTAAGCTTAATGGTAGAATGGTGGCGGATCACACGTATTGGTGAAATCTATCCCTAGTTTGGTGACACCAGCTGAATATCATACTGTCATATTACCTTCATCTTTCCAAGTTTGGTGACAACAGCTGAACAACATACTGTTATATCACCTTCATCTTTTTGGACACTTATTGGTGTTATTATTTTTAGACTTGCTACTGTCCAAGGACTATATGGTTCACTTTATTAATAAGGTTTACACTTTATGTGTCACGCACAGTTACACAATTTTGGTACTTTTTGGTGTCAGTTTTGATACAGTTATTTCTGTGACTTAACAGTCACTTCTGTTCACTTAAGTCACATTTAGTCATTTAGCGCGGCTTTTTTGTTTATTGGCGTTTAGAAAGGGGTTTTTGAACAAATAAACATATTTTTTGGAAAATATATATATCTTATTCTTTTTTTTTTTTGGGACAGTAGAAATAGCCTTTTTTGTGGTAAACAGGCATGTTTTTCAAAGCATAAAACAATACACAACTCAGGAACTTACAAAGTTCAACTTTGATAAATTGAAGGCAATATCAGACATTAGTATGTCCAAACTGTGTTGATATTGCCTCACAAATTGGGAGTCAAAATAAGGATTTCACTCCTAATCCCATGCCTAAGGTCAACATGTGCTAGCTCCCATCATGGGGGATCAATGGACGTGTTTCAGGGGTACAACCCCTTCCTCTCAGCTACTTGAGTTGCGAGGAAGGGGTTGTACCCACAAAACTCGTACCTTGATATCCCGTGATGGCAGATGGCCCATGTTGACACACTGTGTGCATCTTCAAAATTTGGCTTTCAACATTTTTTAGAAAAGTTCTAATACAAATAAAAAACTTCAAAAATGTTGGTGTGTTTTTATATTCTGCCTAAACACATCAATGATGTTTTTGAGACTTTTTTCAACGTCATTGATGTCTTCCTTGTGCTTCTGTAAATCCCGATTGCACACCATGATCTCCCCAATGAGGACGTGTGCACTTGCACTTGTAAAATTATATTCTTCTTCCACAACATCCACACCACCTAAAGTATTAGTTCGAAATTTTTGGCCAACATTTGTGTGACCGTGTGTATGACAAGTTTGAGCCAACATCCTTCAAACAAAAATCCACGGTTTTGTTGTCGGAAAATCCGATCGTGTGTACGCAGCATTATAGTTACAGAATATGGGCAACATGGTTTTTTTAATTGACCAGATATATGTTCTCAGTATACGTTGTATGGAGTTGAAAAAGGTGTAAGGGATGTCTTTTGACAGTGCTCTATATAAGTACA
Source organism: Lithobates sylvaticus (assembly GCA_028564925.1). Taxonomy (NCBI): domain Eukaryota; kingdom Metazoa; phylum Chordata; class Amphibia; order Anura; family Ranidae; genus Lithobates; species Lithobates sylvaticus. The sequence continues at coordinate 438,367,652 of CM053027.1, read as the reverse complement.
GCAGTTTCAGGAGAGTAAGGAGAATCAGGAGAATGCTGCTACCCTACCAGCCCATATAATGCAATTTAAACTTCCCTCTCCCCCACCTTGGAAACCCACTATTGAGGTTGTCTATCTAATGGCTCCTTAAAAAAGGTTCCACTGCAAACACAAACAGGAGTGGGGATAGCAGATAGCAGAAACCCCTGTCTTGTAGTTTGATGAAGATCAGGATTTAGAAACAGGAGAAGATTTACTAAAACTGGAGCATGCAGAATCTGGTACAGGTGTGCATAGTAATCAATTCACTTCTAACTTCAGCTTGTTCAATTTAGGCTTTGACAATAAAACGTAGATTGGATACAATACACAGGTGCACTACATTTTGTGTGATCCAGTTTTGTAAGAATGTGATGTACGACGAGCCGAGAAAAAAGGAATTTCGATAGCCAGTGCGGCTCCTTCTGCTTGATTCAGAGCACGCATGAACTTTTGTGCGACAGACTTGTGTACACACGATGGGACTTTAAAGCAACAAGTTTTTTTGGTGAAAATTTTGAGAACCTGCTATCAAACATTTGTTGGTGGCAATTCCGACAACAAATGTTCGATGGAGCATACACACGGTCGGACTTTCCGACACATCGAACATTTTCCGTCGAAAAATCCAACCGTGTGTACACGGCATAAGACTAAAGAAAGCGGATGGAATTGGTCTCCTAGACATGAAAGACTACTATATAGCTTGACCAATCTAGACACTGGCTCACCCCCACACTGGGTAAGCAATGGAGACACATAGAACAAACTTTCATACCTAAAGGGGATCTAGGCTCATTACTCCAATCAAGTGGGTTTCCCCAGGTCAAATATCAAACTAAACACCCAACAATAACAGCAACCATCAGGGCATGGAAGTTCTTTGTCTCACATATTAATGTCAAAACCTTAGATGCATAGATACCTATGAAACTGGAAATTTTTCAATTTCTTCTCACTGTTACACTGGTCATCTCTCAAACACAAAACATTATCTACTATGACTGTAGATGGTAGGCTTCTACCAATTGCTGCAAACCGACCACAACTTACCCCCCCCCCCCAAAGCCTCTTTACTTGCAACTGACCTCATACCTAGAGAAAAATACTGTACCTATCATTCATCTACCGTGGAAAGTGTGGGTCTTCTTATCCTCTGACTCGTTAAAACTAAAAGGTATCACATTAATCTATAGATACCTACAAGATAAAGGCACACTTGTTAAAGACTCAGCAACACTCAGATGGGAAAGAGACATGAAATAATCCTTCTTTGAGACTCAATGGCAACAAGCCATCCACCATAACCAAACAGCCTCCAAAAGCGTTAACTACTGGGAGTTATCTCAAAAACTCTGCCTTAGATGGTACTTAACCCCTGTCCAAATGCATAAATTTGCGAATCTAGATGACAATAAATGCTGGCTAAGCTGTTTCCAAAAGGCTTGTTAACACACATTTATGGGAATGTCCAAATATTTTCTCACTTTGGAAAAAAGTCTTTATATGCATATCTGAGATTACCGGTTTACTAACTAAACCATCTTTACCACTGGCGATCCACAGCCTAGGCATCACCTCATTCCCATTCCAGCTCAGGAGCATAGTTTTACATATTCTTTTTGCTGCCAGACTAGTGATCATGCGAAAATGGAGACAATCTATTGTCCCCAACATAACTAATGTAAAAGCACATATCAACACGATTAAGGAATATGAACATAACATAGCCATACAATCTGATTCACTTAAGAAATGTAACCTTTTCATGGAAACCATGGCTACAAATTCAATGAAACTAAGAGAATAAACACAAAAACAATGCCACCTCCAGATACATTTATCTGTTACCCTTTTCCTCTTTACAACAAAACGTTACTTCCTCGGTGAACGTCTACTATAATGATTTATATATATATCAAATATATATATATATATATATATATATATATATATATATATATATATATATATATATATATATATAATGTCTTTAATCATTTACAATGCTGATTACCAATGTATTATACAACTCAAAATAATGTATTAGTGACTGTCAATATTTGTAAAAACTTAAAAATTTACAACCAACAAAAAGAGAGCAAAAATCATTTTTTATGATGTTTACTCTGCTAAGCAGAAACTGAGATAAAGCAGAGGCCTGACTCGCAGCAAATGCCTTCTGAATTGATTAAAGTGGAAGTAAACCCTTTGATTTAATAGTTTTAAAAAAATGGCATGCCGGAAATGCTAACTGTCACCTTGACTATGCTTTCAACCAAACTGTTAAACCATCCAATGGCTGGTGTCATAACTGATCACATGTGCAGCATCATGGCAGTTGAAGATTGAACAGAGGCCAAGATGGCAGCTTCCTTGGCTGAAAACGATAGGAGGGTTTACTTCCACTTTAACTGCTAAATCCTAATGAATGAAGCCTATACCTAATTGTGTTATAAAATATATACATTTTATTTGTATTCCTTTGCAATCCATTTGACCATTTTAAAATTGATTGTTCACTTTGATTAATCTATGTTTTTTTTATTCCTAATTTCAATGATTAAAAAATAAATCTAGGGGGGAGTGGCTGGCAGCCTGAGGAGATGGCCACACTTTGACCAAGCTCCGGCTCCACAGGATCTAATAGGCATCTATTAGAGATGACAGGACCCTGAAATCATCACCCGACACAGGATTTTGGGATGTAAACAACCGATTGCTGTGGTTATTGCAACCCCGCGCTTGGAGTATATTTAGAACCAAATATCAGTGTACTGTAGTCACCAATATTTATACAAGTATAAATGTGCAATATTTTTATTTGCAAATATAATTGCAAAATAAAGTGCAATTGAAAAAATATTAAAAATAAAAGTAATATTAATGAGCAGCTCCCTATGAAAATCACCGTGATTTTGTAGTATTGGTTATGTGGTACCACATAACCAACCCGACACAGGATGCAGAGTCAGAGAGGCAGGGGAAGCATGAGAGGGAAAAGGAAGGAACGTGAAGGACCCCGTAGACTGACAGACCTCTACAGCCTAACAGGCACTCGATTCCCTCAAGATGGCGCCAGAGCGACGGCTCTCTCACAAAGGAGAACGGGGATGACTGCAGCAGCGCAGAATGCCTCACAACAGCGTGACCCTTCAGTTACAGATAATGGAAGCCGATCTCCACAATCTATGTTTAATAGCCCTGTGAAACAAAGGATGCTAACAGCAGAGGAAGACACAGTAAGTGATGCCTCCATTTATAGTGAAAATCAGGCTGACAGTAATGGCTTCAGTGTGAAGCTGGATGCCTTTCCTATAACTGACCAGCCTATCTTAGACTCTGCTCTGAAAGATATGCTTATAACCCTGCGTGGAGCATTGCAGCATGACATGTATAACTTCATGAGGCACACTAACAGGGAAATAGAAGCTATAAGTGACAGAGTGGATCACATAGAGAACAAAATGAGTGACTTTACTTCAGCACACAATGAGGTAGTAGAAGCTCATGACGACCTAGCAGAAGAAGTCTGCAACCTGAAAATCAAAATGGCAGACATTGAAGATTGTTACCGCCAGAAACAATGTGAAATTTAGAGGCATTCCAGAATCGGTTCCCCCAGGGGAGCTCTGTCCCTATCTGCAGAAAATGATAGCAGAACTGCTCCCAGCGACTAAATCCCACGAATTGGCGATGGATAGGGCTCACCGCCTGCCAAAGCCATCCTACTTACCCGAACGTGTACCAAGAGATGGGATATCTAGGATCCATTATTTCCACATTAAGCACCATGCACTTTTCCCACAAAGGCGACTCCTTACCGGAACCATATTCTGGAATATTATATATATATATATATATATATATATATATATATATATATATAGATCTATCACAAGCAACTATTCAAGCCTGCAAAAATCTCCTCACCATTACCAAAATATTGAGGAATAACAGTGTAACAGCCTTACCCCCGAAGGAGCGGCCAAGTATTTTCTGGGCTTACCAATTACCTCCTCCTTGTAGCTCGTTGTTCATGTCTAGGGGTTCCCAGGGTTTGTACCCAGTAATTGCTGAGACTGACACTCAAAGTCCTTTTTAGGATTTTTAATTGCAAAAAACATTGAAACATAACACAGTCTCTCAGTTGGGAGTAGAGGGCATGGGTGATAAAGCTCAGGCACTGTAGAACTGCTGACATCCAAATAAATGTCTCTTCAGATAGCCCATGGAGTAGCCACTCGCAACTGGACACTTCACTGTTGGATAAACCCTTGCTTTGTAGATCTGGCAGCCAACAAGTGATTCAGAATTAGCAAAAGTCTCTGCCACATTCTAGGTTGTAACCAAAGGATGGGTTAGGAACTTTTCCTATGGTACCTGTATCTTTCAGCCGTTGCGGCGATACTATAGGAAATGCGGATTCAACTAGTGTCCATACATCTCAGCTCCCAGGCTCTTACCGAGCAGCCAGCTTCATGGCCCTCCTCCGAAGAGTCCTCCCCTGGTCGCTTGTCGAGTTGCTGTGCCTCTCCAATCCTGAGAGGACACCGAGACACTTCAGAATCCTCCTTCAGTTACTGCACCTCGAACTAGCCAGTTCCGAGGCTTGGAAACAGATGGATCCCCACCCCAGACCATGAGGGCCTCTGGGACTGGTCAGGATAACCAGGCTTACGGGGCTAGCAGACACTCCTGGACCGAGACCCCTGACGGGGCTGGTCCGGACCGGAATCAGAACCAACAACCGCCCTGATCATGTGGCTTCAGCACCTTAAGTACCCCTTCCCGGAATACACAGCGGGACCAGACGCGCCCACTGATTGGCTCCGGGAAAAGATTGGTACCCAATGCGTCCAACCAGACTGCATTCTCAGCCTGTCACAGGTGTTACCCTCACCTATGACCTGGCAGAACTCTAGTACAGCCCAGCCAAACTAATGCCAAAGTGCAACCTAGAACAATTAACCCCAAAACTCGATTACAGTTTTGGGAAAAACTAAATTTACAAGATAGCGCACACTTTAGAATAAAAGTGTCGGCGCTACAACAATATTATCTACAAATGTAAATTCCTGACAAAGCTGTCCATTGAAAAGAACAACAAAACCTGGCTAGTATCCACCCTAGACGAAGGTCTGGAGTTGGTGAAATCGTGGGGTCTCCTTCCACAAGATGAAGATGACATCTCGGACCCAGTGACACATTCATGAATGTTCAGATCAGTGTTAATCTGATCTCCACACAACAGCGGCCCATGAGTACCTGCCGTCATAATGCATACTAAGATCCTGCCTGGTTGGACATTTTACCCCCCCCCCCCCGTTGGATATGTGTACAGGAGACCTCTGTACCCAACAAACTCTCTCTCATCATAGAGTATGGGACTACAACAATGCCAGTTTCCAATTCCTTTTTCTCATTTTGTTTATTTTTAGTTTGTTACCACGTTTGCTTTACCTCATGCCTGCAACATAAATATACAGAAGAAAAATTGTTTGCCTGCATTACACCTATCTTCAATGGTAATTAAATTACTATCGTTGAACACGAAAGGTCGTAACAGCCCTTACAAGAGACAGGCACTTTGGAAGGAAGCAGAAAGATATCACTGTGATATTTTATGTGTACAAGAATCTCACTTCCTGTCTGCAAAACCTCCCAGCTGTATCCACAAGCACTTCCCCCGTGTTTACCAAGCTAATTTCAAGAAAAAAAGAAGAGGAGTTATGATAGCAGTAAAATATTCACTACCCTTCAAATTACATACTTCAGTGACAGATGAAGAAGGTAGATATATAATCCTGGTTGCAGAATTCAATGGAGTACTATACACCACTGTCAATATCTACGCTCCCAACAAGCACCAAATACGGTTCATCAGACGGATCTTGGACAAAGCTTGCTTAATCCAAAAAAGACACCTTTTACTTTGAAGTGATTTTAACATTCCTATGGACACTACCATCAGAAATTTGGCAAAGAAACCCGGACTTAAACAATTCCTGATGCAGGAAGATCTACATGACCCGTGGCGCTATCACCATACCACAGAAAGAGACTATACTTTTTTTCTCCCATCCCCATAACACATACTCACCCAGAATATGTATATGAGTTGGAGACACAATTGGAGGAATTCTTCTCCTTCAATTCAGAATCCTCTAGTAGTATCTTCAATCTCTGGTGTACGCATAAGGCCTTTGTTAGGGGAGTGTTTAATTCAGATGGCCTCCAGGGAGAGGAAAAAGAGGAAATTACAAATTTCCACTCTTCTGGCTGATATAGCCTCTGTGGAAGCTCAGCACAAACAATCTCCCCAACATGCATTACTGTCCCGCCTTGTAATCCTTAGAGAGGAACTTTAGAACAGTTTTGATATCTGAACATGATAAATATATCAAAGGCCTAAACTCACAGCCTACTCACAAAATAATAAAGTGGGGAAAAGATTGGCCATGCAACTAAAACAAAAAAGCTAGGGAAAAAATTACCCGACTGTGTCACCACAAAACAGGTAAATAAGCCCTTGACCCTTCAGATATAGCCCAAACATTCAGGGATTATTATGCAGCATTGTACAATCTAAAAGAAGATCATGACACCCCTCAACCCAACACAGAGGTAATATCCAAGTTTCTAAAAAACATAAATTTACCTGCACTTGATGATGCCTCACTGAAACACCTTAAACGCCCTCTAGAAAGGCAAGAAATTATAAATGTTATTACATCCCTTCCGCTGGGGAAATCACCGGGAATAGATGGACTCTCCTCAGAATATTATAGAGCCCTTAATCCAATTTTAAACCCTTATTTGGTTGAACTATACAACCAAGCTGTCTTCACAGGTTGCTTCCCAAAAGAAATGTTAGAAGCTGTTATTGTGACTCTCCTTAAATCTGGAAAAGAGCCAGACCACCCACAAAATTTCAGGCCCATATCTCTTCTAAATTCTGATTTAAAAATATACTCCAAACTGCTTGCTAACAGACTCTTATGCCGTGTACACACGATCGGAATTCTCGTCGTAAAAAGCTCTGATGTTTTTTCCGACGGAATTCCGACGGAATTCCGCTCAAGCTGTGTTGCCTACACATGGTCACACCAAATTCCGACTGCCAAGAACGCGGTGACGTCTACCACGTACGACGAGACTAGAAAAGGAAAGTTCAGCACCACGTCCGGCACCCTTTGGGCTCTTTCTGCTGATCTCATGTTTATCGCGTGTTAGTAGAAGTTTGGTTATAGACGATTCGCACTTTTCAGACTTTGTGCTTCTGATCGTTTCTGCTCTACAGTTTGTGCTTGTCGTGCGTATTTGCTTATCAGTGCGTGTAGTCAGTTCACATTTGTTTGTCTTTGCGGCCTATATATTTATATATAGTACGCTTTGATTTCCAGTGCTTATTGTCCACTCGTTGCTTGATTTGCATTTCGTTCTTTCAGGCCTTGCTGTTTATCAGTGCTTTCTTTAGTCCGTTCTGAACAGCCGACCGTTTAGAAGCCATGTTGCGTGTACATACTCGTCATAGAGTTCGTGCTGTGCGGGGGCTTGGTGTTGGGGTTCTTACTTTGACACAAGCCCAGTCCATGAACAGGGCGAGGAGGAGTTCATGGACTAAGAATTGGTTGCTCCGGCATGACCAATTCTCGCACATGCCTCTGCTTCGTGAGGTCCGGGAGAATAATCCTGATGATTTCAGGAATTATCTCCGGATGACGGACCCCATTTTTCACCGTCTGTTGGCTTTGCTGTCCCCTTATATTAGCATGCAGGATACCTGCATGCGGCAAGCCATCACTGCGGAGCAGAGGTTAGTTGCCACGTTGAGGTACTTGGCGACAGTGAGAAGCCTTCAGGACCTCAAGTTCTCGACAGGCATCTCCCCCCAGGCTCTGGGGATCATTATTCCAGAGACCTGTTCTGCCATCATCCAGGTCCTGCAGAAGGACTATATGAGGGTAAGTTTTATCCTTTAACATCACATTCTATGTATTTACTGTTTGCTAATGTATTGTATTTCTTTCATCATTCCCTAATTACCCGGATTTCAATATGCTGTAATATGCTGTGCCATTTTGTCCTCATGCATGTTGGATTTTTGTATGTTCCTTTTTTGTCCTTCATGCATCTTTGCCTTCACTAACCCCCCCCCCCCCCCCCCCCAGCATGCTATCTGTGGTCCATATAGACCTATAGTCTAGTCACTTAACAATGTATTTTGTCAGCTATATTGTAATGCTTTACCCTAAACACCCCTTAAAATGTGTACAACTGTTATAGTTGTCCTTAAATTCATGCAGAGTGCCTGAGGCTTTGTTTTGTGGTGCCCAAAATCTTTGGGAACCCCCCCTCCCCCAACTGCTCAGTCAGCTAATACCAATCCTCTGATCCATCTGCTGACTTTGCCAAACCCAAAACACACTATACCTACCTCTTTAGTGGTCATATTTATGGATGAATTTTTCAAAGCATGTAGTGCAAGGGCCTGCCTCAATACTTTCAAATGCTACTGTTTTAATTTTTCTTCTCCTATTATTATCGTGATAGGTAATTGCAGAATCAAAAATTTTTTTTTGAGGCCACTTCTTCTTACCTGTCCAGTGGGCTGCCAATAGTGTAATTAAGGAGGGGTTGGCCAAACTATCACACATTACTTTGTTACTCCATTACGTAGTGGAGAGGGTTACCTGTCCAAAACATACCTCCCCCTATAAATAAGGGGCCATCAGAGGGGGGAGGAATCTGATAAGTGGACCTTATATTTTAGCCTTTAAATACTACAAGAAATGTTATACTGATGTTTGCCAACAATGTTTCTGTAGAATCTGCGTAATGTTTATTATCAAAATTACTAATTATATTTTTCTTGTTTGACTCCACAGTTTCCTTCCACGCCACAGGAATGGCAGACTGTGGCCTCCCAGTTTGCCCAGCGATGGGATTTTCCTAACTGCAGAGGGGCAATCGATGGAAAGCACGTCCACATCGTCCCACCACCCCATTCGGGGTCATACTATTTTAACTATAAGGGGTTTCATAGTATTGTGTTGATGGCGGTGGTGTCGGTGACATATGAGTTTATATATGTGGACGTGGGGAGGAATGGCCGGATGGAGGAGTCTTTTCCCGGACCGAGTTCTACCGACGTCTCGAGAGTGGTGGCTTGGGATTGCCACCCCCGGAGGAGAATGTCGAAGGACTGCCATTTGTCTTCATCGCAGATGAGGCTTTCGGTTTGGGAAACCATCTCATGAGGCCATTCCACCAGAGGACCCTCACCCTGGAGAAGAGGGTTTTTAATTACCGGCTGGCCAGAGCCAGCATAGTCATGGAGAACGCGTTTGGGATTCTGGCCAGCCGGTTCTGCCTGTTTCAAACAGCCATTAATATGGCGGAATACAAACTTAATACCATTGTGGTATCGTGTTGCATCTTGCACAACTTTTTAAAAAGGAACAACCCCAATTATGTGGTTACAGTTGGGCCTGACACTGGACGGGGAGGGGGGCCATTGCTTTGACAGCACTTTATGAATAAATGTAACATTTATTAATCTGGTAAAATCTTGCTTTGAATTTCCTGCTTGTGTTTCTTTTTTGTGTCTCCTAGTGCACTTGTAGTGCCAAGTGGTTTGTACATTATTATCTAAACACGCATTGTCACTGTAAACACCAATTTCAACACAAAAAACTGGTATTGATCATTGAAATAAGAAGCCACACATTGTTGAGTAAAAAATTATTTTACTCCATACACATTCACATGTGTTTTTTTTTTTCAAATTTTTTTTTTTAAAAATACAAATTTTTGCGTTTTCAAAATAATGTTTTTGTGTTATGCCTCGTACACACAAAGGGACTTTCCCGCGGGATTGTCCGCTGGACTCGAGTCCGCCGGACAATCCCCCCGTGCGGACTAGGTTTTAAGTTTTGTTTTAAAATTATCCACTGGACTTGGCAGTCCGGCGGACAATCCCGCCGTTAGTATGCTAGTCCGCCGGACTTTTGAAAATGAACGGACTTGTCGATCATCGGAAAGTCCGTTCATTTAGCACGTGACTTCAGGTAGACGGAGCTAGCGAAGGCAGTGAATGCCGCTGCGCTAGCCACGTCACCTGGCATGGATTTAAAGGGTCCCCCCAAATCCATCTCAGACCCTTATCCGAGCACGCAGCTCGGCAGGCCAGGAAAGGGGTGGGGACGAGCGAGCGCCCCCCCTCCTGAGCCATACCAGGCCACATGCCCTCAACATGGGGGGTGCCCTGGGGAAAGGGGGGCCGTGCGGCCCCCCCACCCCAAAGCACCTTATCCCCATGTTGATGAGGACAAGGGCCTCTTCCCGACAACCCTGGTCGTTGGTTGTCGGAGTCTGCGGGCGGGGGCTTATCGGAATCCGGCCCCCCACCCTATGTGAATGAGTATGGGGTACGATGTACCCCTACCCATTCACCTAAGGTGTAAAGTGTAAAGAAAAAAAAAACAGTTTTTAAAAAATATTTTATTGCACTGCTCCGGGGGTCTTCTTCCGTCTTGGGGGGTCTTCTCGCCGGACTCCTCCGCTATTTACCTAGCTCTTTTACCGAGCAGAGGAGGCCGGCTACCTTCTTCGTCATCGACGCCGTCGTCTGGGGGTCTCGATGTCTTCCGGGGTCTCTTCTGTTCTTGCCGCTGTCGTCGTTTTCTGCGCCGCCGCCGCCTTGTTCTTCTTCTTCTTCTTCCTCCTCCGATGTTGACCCGTCGCTCTCTCTGGCCAGAATGTCAGAGCTGTGCTGGGACTTATATAGGGACAAGGGGACATGGTCACATGCTCACGTCACATGGTGACCCCCCCCCCCTGTGATGTCACAGTCCCCGGAGGATGCTGGGACTGTGACATCACAGGGGGCGGGGTCACCATGTGACATGAGCATGTGACCCTGTCCCCTTGTTCCTATATAAGTCCCAGCACAGCGCGGCTCTGGCATTCCGGCCAGAGAAAGTGACGTGTCAACATCGGAAGAAGAAGAAAAAGAAGAAGAACAAGGCGACGGCGCAGAAAACGACGACAGCTGCAAGAACAGAAGAGACCCCGGAAGACCCCCGAAGGCGGATCAAGACCCCCAGACAACTGCGTCGACGACGAAGAAGGTAGCCGGCCTCCTCTGTTCGGTAAAAGAGCTAGGTAAATATCGGAGGAGTCTGGCGAGAAGACCCTCCAAGACGGAAGAAGACCCCCGGAGCAGTGCAATAAAATATTTTTAAAAAACGTTGTTTTTTTTCTTTACACCTTAGGTGAATGGATAGGGGTACATCGTACCCCATACTCATTCACATAGGGTGGGGGGCCGGGATCTGGGGGCCCCCTTATTAAAGGGGGCTCCCGGATTCCGATAAGCCCCCGCCCGCAGACCCCGACAACCAACGGCCAGGGTTGTCGGGAAGAGGCCCCTGTCCTCATCAACATGGGGACAAGGTGCTTTGGGGTGGGGGGGGGCGCACGGCCCCCCTTTCCCCAGGGCACCCCCCATGTTGAGGGCATGTGGCCTGGTATGGCTCAGGAGGGGGGGCGCTCGCTCGTCCCCACCCCTTTCCTGGCCTGCCGAGCTGCGTGCTCGGATAAGGGTCTGAGATGGATTTGGGGGAACCCCCACGCCGCTTTTTCGGCGTGGGGATTCCATTTAAATCCATGCCAGGTGACGGGGCTAGCATGGCGGAATTCACTGCCTTCGCTAGCCCCGTCTACCTGCAGTTACGTTCTAAATGAACAGACTGCTCTGTGTGTGGGCAAGTCCGTTCATTTTCAAAAGTTCCGCGGACTTTTTCCCGCGGATTGTCCGCCGGAGAAGTCCGGGCAAGTCACACGCTTGGAAGTCCGGGCGTGTGTGGGCAAGTCACCCCCTCGGAAAGTCCGGCGGTTTGTCCGCTGGACTAGGTCCGGCAGACAAAGTCCGAACGTGTGTACGCGGCATTACGTTACATAAACAGCCATGTATCCAAACACAACATACACAACTCTGGGACATAACAAAGTTCAACGTAGAAAAACTTTTACGGCAAGATCACACATTACATTGTCCAAAATGTGTGGATCTTGCCTTCATCAGATGGGGTGCAGTCACCCCTGTAAAAGCCTAGTTTTGAAGCTGCACACAAATTGGGGATTTAAATCCTGATCCCATGCCTAATGTCAACATGTGCTATCTCCCATCATGGGGGATCAATGTATGTGTTTTGGGGGTGCAACCCCTTCCTCTCACTGACCTGAGTTTTGAGGAAGGGGTTGCAGGCACAAAACGCATACATTGATATCCCCTGATGGCAGATAGCACATGTTGACCTACTGTGTGCATCTTCAAAATTTGGCTTTTTAAAATGTACAACAAATTGTAAATTTGTAAAAATGGTTTAGATTTTAGATAAAATTATATTCTTCCAAGGACATCAATCATGTTCTTAAGTTTAACTTCAACATCCATAGTTTTTTTTCGAATAATGTCTAAATCCTGACTACACCACATGATGTCCTGGATTAGCCTTTGGGCACTGTCACTGGTAAAATGATCTGATTGTTCTTCCACCACCTGTACATCACCTAAAAATCAAAAAAACACACCATGTATTATAAATATGCAGGCATACATGTCTTATTACCTGAATCTGGGGTGTCAGGCACTCACCTGTTGTGGTCTCAATCTCGACCACCTCTCTTTCCTTCACATCCTCATATTGTGGTGACCTATGTTCCCCTTCTTCAGGAGGAGGGGGGTCCCTGGTGACATCATATTTCCCGATTCTTTGTTCCCCTATGAGAATAAAACAAAAGGTATACTTAGCACACAGATATTTGAGGCAACAAATATAAATGATTAACATTGCTTGGAAGCGGGGGACAATTGTCTGTTTGGGCAGAATTCCAAGCTGAACACATGATTTATTCCCTTAATTACTCAAGCTGGAATACTTACCTTTTAGGACAAGTTTCCTACCTGTAGACACCCCAAGTATCCACTGGAGTACCTGTGTTTGACACCCTAAAAAAAGTTTGTTCTGGTGTCCCACACTAGTGCACCTGAGTCCAGATGTGTAAACAGCTGCTGAGTGTCCTCTACAGGAGTCATGGGAAGAATTCACAGACACAAATAGGTCCCACTCACATCAACACAATCTACTATGAGATGCAGGGAAAGCATTCCTGAGAGGTAAAATAATATTGTACGCTTTTTACTGCAAAGCTAATTCTGTTTGGCAAGATAAACAAGCCAGTGAACGCTTGCGCACATCCCAAGCCCTTCTCACCCATGGCGGCTCCCAAGATGATAGAAAGACATGGCATGAGGCTAAACGCACCTTTGACACCTGGGCAGAATGACAAGAACGCATAAAGTCTGTCCACGCAGATCTACAATTCCACAAACACGGCAACAAAGCCGGAAAATTACTTTCTAGACTTTGCAAAGGTCAATTCAAACCTACCCACATCACATCTCTTAAAGACCACCAGGGCCACGCAACATCCTCCCCCTTAGACATAAACAAAGTCTTGCAATCTTTCTACACATCCTTATACGCGGCTGACACTATAGACACCTCGCAAGCCAAACACTTCTTATACTCGGCCAAACTGCCCCAGATCTCCTCAGAACAACTTCTCACTCTCAACGCTCCCATCTCTCCCATCTCTCAGATGGAGGAGGCTATCAAAAACCTAGCTAACAATAAATCACCAGGGCCAGATGGCCTTTCGGGCAAATTTTATAAACTGACTTGAGAATTTTTATACCCCAAACCTTAAACAAGGTATTTAATGGGATATGTGGAAGGGGGAGAATACAGTGCTTTCCAAAAGTATTCACCCCCCCCCTTGGCATTTTTTGTGTTTTGTTGCCTCACAATCTGGAATTAACATGGATTGTTTGAGGATTTACATCATTTAATTTACAGAACATGCCCACAACGTTGAATAGATTTTTTTTTTATTGTGAAGAAAACAAATAGGACAAAATAACAGAGGAAGTCAATGTGCATAACTATTCACCCCCCTAAAGTCAATACTTTGTAGAGCCACCTTTTGAGGCTATCACAGCTCCAATTCGCTTTGGATAAGTCTCTATGAGCTTTGCGACATCTTACCACTGGAATTTTTGTCCATTCCTCCTTGCAAAACTGCTCCAGCTCCTTCAAGATGGATGGTTTGCGCTTGTGAACAGCAATCTTTAAGTCTGACCACAGATTTTCTATTGGACTGAGGTCTGGGCTTTGACTAGGCCATTCCAACACACTTACATGTTTCCCCTTAAACCACTCAAGTGTTGCTTTAGCAGTGCGTTTGGGGTCATTGTCCTGCTGGAAGGTGAACCTCCGTCCTAGCCTCAAATCGCACACAGAGTGGTACAGGTTTTGCTGGTATTTTTTGGGTGATGTGTTGGGTTTGCGCCAGACATAGTGTTTTTTTTGATGGCCAAAAAGTTACATTTTAGTCTCATCAGAAGAGAGCACCTTCCTCCATACATTTTGGGAGTCTCCCACATACCTTTTCGCAAACTCAAAACATGCCATTTTGTTTTTTTCTGAAAGTAATTGCTTTCTTCTGGCCACTCTGCCATAAAGCCCAACTCTATGGAGCGTATGGCTTATTGTTGTCCTATGTACAGATTCTCCAGTCTCTGCTGTGGAACTCTGCAGCTCCTCCAGGGTTACCTTAGGTCTCTGTGCTTCCTCTCTGATTAATACCCTCCTTGCCCGGTCCATGAATTTTGATGTGCGGACATCTCTTGGCAGGTTTGCTGTTGTGCCATGTTCTTTCCATTTGGTTATGATAGATTTGATGATGCTCCTAGGGATCATCAACGATTTGCATATTTTTTTAATAACCTAACCCTGACTTGTACTTCTCAACAACATTGTCCCTTACTTGTTTGGAGAGTTCCTTGGTCTTTATGCCAGTGTTTGGTTTGTGGTGCCTCTTGTGTAGGTGTTGCAGCCTCTGGGGCATTACAAAAAGGTGTGTATATGTAATGACAGATCATGTGATGCTTAGATTGCACACAGGTGGACATCATTTCACTAATTATATGACTTCTGAATGTAATTGGTTGCACAAGAGCTTTTTATGGGCTTCATAACAAAGGGGGTGAATACATACGCACATGCCAATTATATTTTTCTAGTTTTACTTCACCAACTTAGACTTTTGTGTTCTGATCCATCACATATAATTCCGATTAAAAAAACATTGAACTAAAGGATGTAATGTAACAAAATAGGTAAAAATCCAAGGGGGGTGAATAATTTTGCAAGGCACTGTATCTTCCACTGGGACACCAGGCCTACATCAAACTAATAGCCAAGAAAGGGAAGGACCCCCCGGAACCAGGCTCCTATCGTCTTATCTCACTACTTAATGTGGATTCCAAACTACTATCCAAAGTCATAGCCTCCTGCTTAGCCAACATTCTCCCAACCCTGATACATCCAGCACAGGCAGGATTTTTCAAAGGGGCACTCGGCCTCCTTGAACATAAGAAAAGTACTAGCGATACTGGAACAAGCTAAAATACATCAATCTGCAGACATAGCCATTGTCACTTTAGATGCTGAAAAGGCTTTCCATAATGTGAGCTTTGAATATTTGGCACTTGTCCTCGAAAGGTTTGGCTTCATGGGGTCCTTTTCACACTTTATCAATAGTCTTTATTTGTCCCCGTCCACCAGAATAGTGGCAGCAGGCCATGTTCCCTACCCTATCCCCTCCACAAGGGCACGTGCCAGCAATGCCCCCTATCACCTTAACTTTTTATCTTGGCGATTGAACCACTTTCCCGTTACTCAACGCAGAAATACCATAAAATGGCATAAAATTGGACTCTGAAGAACTCAGGGTGACTCTTTTTGCAGATGACATCCTGATATTTACTGCTAACCCCCAGGAAGACATCTTTTAATTCAAAAAACCTTCAACACTTTTCATTCCTGCTCAGGCCTCAAAATAAACTTTACCAAAAGCGAGAAACTACCACTCCACAAGAGTGGCAAAAGCCCCTTGGTGGCCTCCTCACCCTTCCCCATAGCGCCCCACCACATCACATACCTAGGAGTGAACATAGGCAGTAGGGATGAGCCAAACACCCCCCGGGTTCGGTTCGCACCAGAACCTGCGAACGGACCAAAATTTTGAACGAACGTTAGAACCCTATTAATTACAATGGACACAAACCTTTCGAAATCTAAAGTGCTATTTATAATGGCCAATATGCATGTTATTGTCCTAAAAAAGGGTTTGGGAACCCTATAATCATGTATCAATGCAGAAAGAAGTTTTAAAAACTGACTTTTTTCTGGAGCACTCATTTTAATGATGCATAAAGTGAAAAAAAAAAAGTGAAATATTCCTTTAAATATCATACCTAGGGGGTGTCTAAAGTATGCCTGTGAAGTCGCATGTGTTTCCCATGTTTAGAACTGTCTCTGCACAAAATGACATTTGTAAAGGAAAAAAAAGCCATTTAACCACTTAAGCCCCGAAACAATTTGCAGCCAAAGGACCAGGCCCCTTTTTTTGATTCGGCACTGCGTCGCTTTAACTGACAATTGCGCGGTCGTGCAACGTGGCTCCCAAACAAAATTGGCATCCTTTTTTTCCCACAAATAGAGCTTTCTTTTGGTGGTATTTGATCACCTCTGCGGTTTTTATTTTTGTGCTATAAACAAAAATAGAGCGACAATTTAAAAAAAAAAAATCAATATTTTTTACATTTTGCTATAATAAATATCCCCAAAAAATATATACATTTTTTTTTTTCCTCAGTTTAGGCCGATACGTATTCTTCTACATATTTTTGTTTAAAAAAATCCCAATTAGCGATTATTGATTGGTTTGCACAAAAGTTATAGCATTTAAAAAATAGGGGATAGTTTTATAGCATTTTTATTAATATTTTTTTTTTACTAGTAATGACGGTGATCAGCGATTTTTATTGTGACTGCGACATTATGGCCTACACATCGGACATTTGACACATTTTTGGGATCATTGTCATTTATACAGCAATCAGTGCTATTTAAATGCACTGATTCCTGTGTAAATGATATGACGAATATTAGGCAGATGCCTGTGTTGCACAAATCAACTACACAACACCAGCAATGAGGGGGTAAAGGGGGGATTCAAGTGTATGCTGTGCAGGAGGCACACTACACCCACTGTAACAGCGCTAGGTTAGGAAGCAAAGCAAAGCTGACACTGTCCCTTCCTATCCTGCTCTCTCCCTGAACACTACACTCACTGTAACAACGCTATCTAAAGAAGTATAAAGCACAGCTGACACTGTCCCTGCCTATCCTGCTCTCTATGAACGCCGCACAACACTACACAAGGCCGCTGCACTGGCGGGCTTATATAGTGTGGGGCGTGTACTAAACCCCCCTGAGCTATAATTGGCCACAGGCATCCTGCCTGTGGCCAATTATGCCTCTCCTCGCTGCCGGCGATGTGATTGGCCAAGCATGCGGGGTCACAGTGCATGCTTGGCCAATCATAAGCCAGCAATGCACTGCGACTGGCGCAATGCATTGTGGGCCGTTCGTATTACACGAATTTGATGCGAACGCCCCACAAAGTTCTGGTTTCGACGAACGGACGAACGGGCGATGTTCGATTCGAACACCAAGCTCATCCCTAATAGGCAGAGAACCTTCATCTCATTATCAGCTAAACTATACTGCTTTGATTTCCAAAATAATCAGAGAACTGGAAGCATGGATGGACCTTCCTTTATCGCTCTTCGGGAGATGCCACTTCTACAAGATGGTCAGCTTCTCATGTTTATTATACCCAATGCAAACTATACCAATTCTAATCAAACACAAAGATATCCAAATAATCCATAGTGCTCTTTCGGCTTTCCTGTGGCGCCGTAAGAAACCCTGTATCGCACAATTGAAACTATATCTCATGAAGAGCGAAGGTGGCAAAGGTGGTCTCCCTTTTATTAGACTGTACAATTTTTCGTGTTTGCTCTGCCTAAGCCTAGACTGGTTAATTCAGGGTTCAAAATATACCAACTATGAGGTGGAGTCGGCTATGGAACACTCATATCAGCTTTCATCTATCCTCCATAGCAACTTAAAATTACTACCACCTAATCTCCAACACAATTTGCTCATTCGGGACACTATCATTGCATGGAGAGATGTAAGAAAGCGCTTGGGGGTCTCCCTGTATGTCTCTGTCCCCACAGTAACAATATCCAAAAGGTACTTTATGGTACTTTTAGCATGGAATTTCATTAACCCTTACTTTGGTTATACATTCTTTTTGTGATTTATGCTCATACATGTTAAATATTTAACTGGTTTGGCGGGATTAGTGACGTCATACCATTCGGGGGGTGGGAAGAGCTTGTTTTTTTCTACTTTTTTGCCTTTTTTCTCTTTCTGATTGGTTGATGACTTTTTAAATAGTTTTTACTGTCACCCCGCACATATCACATGCTTGACGAAGGGGCCCTTTGTGGCTCCGAAACGTTGCACTATCCTTGTGTTGTGATCATGCATTAAATCGCCCATTTGGACGCTATTTGTTTCGTTCCATGGTGTGCTGGCAAATATCTTCACCACCCTCCTTGTATGTCTCGTCACATCTACTGATACTTGGAAATCCTATGATACTGCAGACCACCCGCCACAAAGCATTCAACACTTGGAAGACCAAAGACCCAACTAAAAGTAGCCTCCCTGTATAACATACCCAACGGATGCCTCAAACCCTACCGAGTAATTACAGCTGACTTTGACCTTCCTGACCACCACATCATCCACATCATCCACATCATGCAGAATCCACAATATGCCCGAAACCACAGATCAGATTCCAAACTACTTTCATTGACAAACTTGTTGAGACTCTGAGTATATCCACGGCGGAGATCTATCTCCCTCTGATACCCTTTTTCACCATTCCACTGGAAGGCACAGCTGCAACAGCCTGGGGAAAAGACCTTCCTCTGGTCAACCTCCCTCATCTACTATGGAGATGATACAAAACTTTTCTAAAGCTAACACTAAATGGATCCTGATGGGGGAAACTCAATTTAAACTGTTCCACAGGGCATTTCTACCTTATTTCATCCCAAAGGACTCACCAGGGCAAAAGCTCTGTCCACTATGCAAAGATAGAAGGCCAACACTATATCATTGTTTTTGGACATGTTCATACTAGGAATGGGCCCGGTGTTCGATTCGAACCCATGTTCGAATCGAAAATCGGGCGTTCGCCCACTCGGTGAGCCCAGAACTATTTGGGCCACTTACATCAAATTTGTGTGATGCTAGCGGCCCGCAATGCACTGCGCCAGTCGCAGTGCATTGATGGCTGATGATTGGCCAAGCATGCACTGTGACCACGCATGCTTGGCCAATCATAGAGCCAGCGGCGAGGAGAGCAATAATTGGCCACAGGCAGGATGTCTGTGGCCAATTATAGCTCAGGGGGTTTAGTACACGCCCCACACTATAAAAGGCCGCCGCGCCAGCGGCCTCGTATAGTGTGTTCCAGCATGTCAGACAGTGACATGTGCTGTGCTATGTGCTGTGATCTATTCTGAAGTGCTGCTGACTGCTGACATTATCTGCTGTGATTCTGGGGATTAGTGTGTGCGTGCTGTTAGTACAGCATTGCAGTATCACATTTAAGACACCTTTACCCTTCTGGCCTGTTGTGTCATCTAAGGCAGCCATCTGTGGCTAATGAATTGCTGATCCCCGTAACACAGAGAACAGTCATTCATTGAAAGTCATTAATAAAAAAAAGTCATTGATAAAAAACAAAAAAAACAAAAAAAGCGTGGGGGTCCCCCCAAATTCAATTACCAGGCCCTTCAGGTCTGCTATGATATTAAGGGGAACCCCGGCCAAAAAAATAATAAAAAATGGCGTGGGGTCCCCCTCAAAATCCATACCAGACCCTTACCCGAGCACGCAACCTGGCAGGCCGCAGGAAAAGAGGGGGGGTGAGAGCGGCCCCCCTCCCTCCTGAACCGTACCAGGCCACATGCCCTCAACATTGGGAGGGTGCTTTGGGGTCCCCCCCAAAGCACCTTGTCCCCATGTTGATGAGGACAAGGGCCTCGTCCCCACAACCCTGGCCATTGGTTGTGGGGGTCTGCGGGCGGGGGGCTTATCGGAATCTGGAAGCCCCCTTTAACAAGGGGACACCCAGATCCCGCCCCCCCCCCCCCTGTGTGAAATGGTAAGGGGGTACAAAAGTACCATTTCACCAAAAAAGTGACAAAAATTGTAAAAATGACAGGAGATGGTCTTTGACAATTCCTTTATTAAAATCTTCTTTCATCTTCTTTCTTCTGGTCTTCTTCCTTCTTTCATCCTTCAGTTTCTTCATCTTCTCCCTCCGGCATCTTCTTCCATCTTCTTCTTCCTCCGATCCGCTTCTTCTTGCTCTGGTCTTCTCGTCCGGCATCTTCTTCCACGGCGTTGGTGTCTCTTCTGGGCCGATCCGCGCAATGGGAGGCTCCCGCTGTGTAAAGGCTTCGCTTCATCTGACAGGTCTTTTATAATGGAGGGCAGGGCCACCTGGTGACCCCGCCCCCCATGACGCACGGGGATGTCATGGGGAATTCCCTATGGCTTTCCCCATCACATCAGAGGGGGGGGTCACCAGGTGGCCCCGCCCTCCATTATAAAAGACCTGTCAGACGCAGCGAAGCCTCACACAGCGGGAACCTCCCATTGCCTAGAGCGGCCCAGAAGAGACACCGATGCCGTGGAAGAAGATGCCGGAACGAGAAGACCAGAGCAAGAAGAAGTGGATCGGAGGAAGAAGAAGATGGAAGAAGAAGATGGAAGAAGATGCCGGAATGAGAAGATGAAGAAACCGAAGGATGAAGAAAGGAAGAAGACCAGAAGAAAGAAGATGAAAGAAGATTTTAATAAAGGAATTGTCATTTTTACAATTTTTGTCACTTTTTTTGTGAAATGGTAGGTGTACTTTTGTACCCCCTTACCATTTCACACAGGGGGGGCTGGGATCTGGGGGTCCCCTTGTTAAAGGGGGCTTCCAGATTCTGATAAGCCCCCTGCCCGCAGACCCCCACAACCGATGGCCAGGGTTGTGGGGACGAGGCCCTTGTCCTCATCAACATGGGGACAAGGTGCTTTGGGGGGGACCCCCAAAGCACCCTCCCAATGTTGAGGGCATGTGGCCTGGTATGGTTCAGGAGGGAGGGGGGCCGCTCTCACCCCCCCTCTTTTCCTGTGGCCTGCCAGGTTGCGTGCTCAGATAAGGGTCTGGTATGGATTTTGAGGGGGACCCCACGTCATTTTTTTTTGGCCGGGGTTCCCCTTAAAATCCATTCCAGACCTCAAGGGTCTGGTATGGATTTTGAGGGGGACCCCACACCATTTATTTATTTTTTTGGCCGTGGTTCCCCTTAATATCCATAGCAGACCTGAAGGGCCCGGTAATTGAATTTGGGGGGACCCCCACACTTTTTTTTTTATCAATGACTTTCAATGAATGACTGTTCTCTGTATTACGGGAGCCGATAATTTATTAGCCGCAAGTGATTTTAAATAGCTATTTTTCCTGCAAAAATGACACTTTGTGCAGGGACAGTTCTAAGCACGGGAAACATGCGCCCCTTCATAGGCATACTATAGACACCCCCCAGGTATGAAATTTAAAGGAATATTACACTTTTATTGTTTCACTTTACGCATTATTAAAATCACTGCTCCTGAAAAAAAAGGCCGTTTAAAAAAAAAAATTTGCATTGATACATGTCCCCTGGGGCAGGACTCAGGTCCCCAAACACTTTTTATGACAATAACATGCATATTAGCCTTTAAAATGAGCACTTTTGATTTTGAACGTTTCCATCCATTGTAATTAATAGGGTTCTTAAGTTCGCACGGACTTTAGGTCCGTTCGCGGGTTCTGGTGCGAACCGAACCCGGGGGTGTTCGGCTAAGCCCTAGTTCATACATAGCTACATACTGGAGACAAGTCCAATTTTATGTTTCAGGTGTGACTCAAGTCAGAATACCATTGGACCCCATTCTCATGCTATTTGGATGTGATCAAAACACCTCAGCTTCAGAGGCTCATACCTCCTCCCAACCCAGACACCTCCCAAAATGGACACTGCTTTTGCCTGCTTACAGCTAGAAGAGTTATTCTCAAACATTGTATATCACCTCCACCTCCATCCGTTTCGGAGGTAAAGAAGGAATTAAAACTCCTGCTATATAGAGAACTACTACAGGTATGGTCTCACAAATCAGGCTCTGAAACCAATTTCTCTCAACGATGACAGACATTCATAACTGCGACCTTTCCGACTCACGAACAAACGTACTTCCGATCCCCCTACCTCTATGAGCTATTGCATTCTGCAAGTCATGGACTTAAATCCGATCCTACCGGATACCAAGGAGAGTAAACCAAAAAGGATTCCCCTGTGGGACTGCAGGGTGGTCAAGTAAGTATATCAGCAGGCCTGACCGGTTATTATTTCTATAAAAGGGAAAGGATCACAATGAGTAAGAGTAGTAAACAATATAAAAACAAAAAATTATAGCAGAAAAAAGACCAAGAAAAGTTGTCCTTTGAGCGTGCCCTTATTTTTTTTTTTACTTTTTTTGTCTGAGTATACATGCTTGAAACTATATACTGTGGGATGACTCACTACCTCTTCTAGAAACATGTTCCAAGCATTAACTACCCTTTCAGTAAAATAGTACTTTCTGAGATTAGTTTTGATCTTTCCTCCAGTTAGTGTAAGATATAAAATGTTATAACAATATACAAGCTTATCAGGCATCGCTAATGCTCTGGGTCATTGAAACAATTTGTTTATGTTTATAAAAAAATACATATATATATATATATACACAGTATATTCTATAGAATATATATAATACGTGTGTGTGTGTGTGTGTGTGTGTGTGTGTGTGTGTGTGTGTATATATATATATATATATATATATATATATATATATATATATATACTAGGGCTGTGGAAGTTAAAGATCAATTCCTTGATTAATCGTAAATTTTTTTGATGGATCAAAATTCTTTTGATCTTTACTCACCTCTCCGTCGTCTTCCGGGTCTTCAGGGAGTTCCGTCAGAGATCCGGGGACGTCACAGACATCAACATCACCAGACTCCACCCCCCTTCCCCAAGTGCCTCCGTCTGCTAACGAAGGAAATGGGGGAAGAGTCTGGTGACTTCGAAGTTCTGATTGAACGTAACGCGTACAGGGGAGGAGCTACGCATGACGTCACCCGCTGCTGCCCTACGGAACTAACATTATTGTCGGCTTTACATGCTGTGTTTTTATCATCTTTATGTGAGTAGTTTGTGTTTGAACACAAAAATGTAATCTTATACTTAAGAGGTGAGCACTTAGATCTTTTCTTTCTACCCATGACCTGGCGTCCTTGCTGAGATCTAAGGAGACGTAAGAGAAGTTTATGGTCCGTGTTAACCCTTTTGATACCCGCTTGCATGACCATCTGTTTGCACAGGGGTCCATGCCATAAGGGGAGAGTTATTAGTTAGACCGGAGGTTGAGGGATTGTCACGCTACTGTGGAAAACGTCAGTTTGAATTTAAAACGTATTTGTGTGAACTGTGAAGTTTAAGTCACGGATTGTGGAAACTAACTAGTGTCGAGTGATTGTATATAGTGTATACCACATTTACCACTGATTAATGCAGAGTTGCAATGCAAGGAGATCAGCTAAAAGTAGTTGGATCTGTACGTGCATTATAATTAATCAAAATTAGTAGATTAATCGATTTAAAAAAAAAAAATCGATTAATCGAACATGAAAATTTTAATCAGTAACAGTCCTATATATATATATATATATATATATATATATATATATATATATATATTAGGGCTGTTACTGATTAAAATTTTTGTGTTTGATTAATAGATTTTTTCGCATGTGTATGTGTATGTGTGTATATATATATATATATATATATATGTTGTGGAGATGCGACCCCATATGCCCAGTGTATGCCTTAGGCTTGCTAATTGTACTGTGTGCTGGCTTCATAATCATCCCAGGAATAGGGAGTGCTCAGACTTGCTCTGGCAGACAGGAAGTCTGGCCTGGGAGGCCGGGAGGGTCCCAGTAGGAGACGGCTCCAGGAGAAAGAGACAGGATGTCTCAGAGTCTAAGGCTGCAGGTGGCAGCCTGTGTTTACGTCTATAGCAGGCAGATGTGGCCCATGACCAAAACAGCATGAAGCTGACAGTGAGTAAGCCAGGAGGCTCTAGTTTCTGTTTATACAGTGATGGTGGCTCCCCCCTGCGAGGGAAGATTACTGTTTGTTTAAACTTTTTCGTTACCTTTAAATAAAAGTGCCATGCCCTAAAAACGCAGTCTGGAGTAGCACGTTTCTGGAAAACTGCATGCACCACTTGAATTTAATCACCCCGGATCGTCACAAAATATATAAAATGGACATTCTAAGCTGCATGAAGAAGCGGAGTCTATCTGCGAAACGTTAAGCTCAAAATATCTGTATTAAGTTATTAAGTTTGATATTTATACAGATATATATCAAGATGTTATAATCAAAATTGTGATACATTGTGGTTGGATAGGGAGATGAGAACACATGGACGGTATAGAGATAAACATGATCCATACCATGGTTTTTAAATATGAATTTTAGGCTGGCTTTAATAAAACTTGATTCATTTTAGGTAAATAATGTGTGAACAATCTGGTGCAGCTCTGCATAGAAATTAATTGGCTTCTAATTTTTTTTTTGTCAAAGCTGAACTTAGAAGCTGATTGGCTACCATGCACAGTGGCACCAGATTTTGCACTCTCCAGTTTTAGTAAATCAACACCTTTTTGTCTTTTGTGAATTCCCTGATTAGAGACATACAATAGATGAACCTTAAAAGTGCCCTTTTTGGATGGGCAGTATGTCCAGAAAGTTGGTCTATACAGTATATGCGTATGAGGTGTGGTGCAAGGGTCTCATTAGGATGGTAGCGCTTTCTTTGTGCTAATACCTACTGAAAAAGAACCTCAGAGAGAGATAGCAGAAACTGGGATGATCATCAGGTATTTATTAAATATTTACTCACACCAATATGAAAAACTTTGCCCACCTGCATTTACAAAGCTAATAGGACGATATTTGCACAACATTTGTTTACATTTGCTTTTAATTATATGTATAGATGTAGATACATAACATGAACAGTTTAAGCATTTGATTTACCTTGTTTTATTACATGAAAAAACGTATAATTTTTGATATTTACCACATGATGGCAGCATGTGTCCACAACTTTGTGTACAAATGTAGAAAAAATCTGCTATAGACATTTTTACATTGTTTTTTACTAGCTGTTTTAAAGGATTTCCTGTAAAATGATTTATACATATACTCTATGTAACATACTATAATTAAATACTAAAGTGTCTGATCTTCATTACAGAATATATATTTTTTTATCTTTATAATACTGGGAATCATGTAACCTCATGCATTATTGTACAATACGTATGTAATACAACAGTAAAAATAACATAATTTATTAGGTATAAATTATCTTAAATTATTTAGAAAACATAGGGAAAAAAAGCACTTACATTTATTAGTTAATTATTAGTTATTTATTAGTTATCTATATATATATATATATAAACCTTTGGGCTGACTTACTAAGGGAAATTAAGAGCAGGGATAAATTGCTATACTATGCCTGTATTTGCAAGCCTGCATGAGCTTACAGCTATAGGCGTGTATGACAAATGCAATCCCCAAACCAGTCCAACAAATATTACACCAGATACGTCAAATTTGTGTTTTTATGAGGCATATATGGCCCTCTCACTCCTTCCATGTGGCTCTCAGTCACTTAATCAATAAAAGAAACAAATGTGCCCTTAGATATATTCTAGTCAATGTTACACTTCCTTAAGTGATTTTGCAGCTAAATACTTTACAAAATGATTCATAACTTCTTTCTTTGGGTTTAATTTGGTAATTGCCATTTATTTATTTATTTTATTTATTGAAAATAATTTTTGTTTTCAAAAACACATAGTGTACAATAAAACATTCAAGGACCGCCCACCACAATACGATGGGCCATCCCAAAAAACAAACAGAGCAGATAACAATTAAAAAGAAGTGCATTGTATTTTACATGTACAAGAACATTGCCTGTGAAGCATGCCAACCTGACCCACGCCGCCATTCCAGAAGAGTCACAACACCCCCCCCCCCCCCCCCACACCCATAATCAACCGAAATATGAAGATCCATGCAAAAAATTACCCACACTTTCTCCAGAAGATACATTTTGTGTATCTCATCATTAACTTTTGCAGAAAGACCTCCTACTCACCCTATCAGAGGTGATGAGGTACATGTTAAGTCTTGTGGTGCAGAGCTGGTAACATTAACAAAAGATTGAAACAAATCTGTTACAGTGAGAGGTGAGTCCATCCATCCACCCCCAATCCTATCAAATTTGAGAAGAGCCCCCCTGTTTAAATATGTGGCTTTATAGAAGACCAAACAGGCAGTGTCTGATAGGACTTAGAGATATAGTTGTCACCTCCTGTATACACATCAAAATATCCTTCCAGTATTTCTGTATACTGGTACAATTCAACTGTATACATACAGTCAACTCCCCTGCAGAGCATTGACTGCAAGTAAAGGTGACTGAACCAAAAATTCTAGCTATCTTCGCTGGGGTCATGTATAGTCGATGCAGAAATTTGTAGTAGATCAGTTGGTCATGTGCCGAGATTAGTCTGGTAAAGGGTGCATCCCAAACATCCTCCCAATCTTCCGTGTCCAAATCTGGTATCACTGACTCCCACTTAGCTCTACACTTAGGATCCTAACAGTCTCAGGGAAAATTAACTTATAGATATTAGAGGCTTTTGAAGATCATCCTCTCTTAGCATGGATTCAAGGGCAGACACTGAAAATTAAGTCCTTACATGTTTAAACTGTATTTGCTATGTGTGTCTTAACTGTATATAATGGGAAAAAATGGGTATTTGGCAGCTGATATAGAGATTTCAGTTTATCGAAAGATATAAATTGCCCATTTGTGGTGACATCGCCAATTTTTTAAATCCCAAATTTTGTCCAGACCACTGGATCTTCAAAGGTAAAAAATTGGGGCAGGTTAGGATTTCTCTACAAATACATGAGGCGAAAATGGGAAAAAAAAACAACTCCTCACCATGGCAACCATGGTAAAACTGACCTCATAGAAGTAGTTAAGACATAGGGTGATCTGGGCCCTCTAAATACCAAATGGGCCAACGATTCATAAGAACCCACAAGCGCCCCCTCAAGGACAACTGCAGCATCGTCATAAGGACCTATAAGCCATCTATTAACTATCACTAATGCCGCGTACACACGTGCGGACTTTTGCCGGCGGACTTAGTCCAGCGGACAATCCCGCCGGACTTTCCAGCTGGGTCCGCTGGGCTTTCCGAGCGTGTGGACTTGCCCACACACGCACAGACTTCTCCGGCGGATAATCCGCCGGCCAAAAGTCCGCGGGACTTTTGAAAATGAACGGACTTGCCCACACACGGAGCAGTCCGTTCATTTCGAACGTAACTTCAGGTTACGTAGCTAGCGTAGGCAGTAAATGCCGCTGCGCTAGCTCCGTGACCTGGCATGGATTTAAAGGGACTCCCCCACGCCGAAAAAACGGCGTGGGGGTTCCCCCAAATCCATGTCAGACCCTCATCCGAGCACGCAGCCTGGCAGGCCAGGAAAGGGGTGGGGACGAACGAGCGCCCCCCCTCCTGAGCCGTACCAGGCCACGTGCCCTCAACATGGGGGGTGCCCTGGGGAAAGGGGGGCCGTGCGGCCCCCCCACCCCAAAGCACCTTGTCCCCATGTTGATGAGGACAAGGGCCTCTTCCCGACAACCCTGGCCGTTGGTTGTCGGGGTCTGCGGGCGGGGGCTTATCGGAATCTGAGAGCCCCCTTTTATAAGGGGGCCCTCAGATCCCGGCCCCCCACCCTATGTGAATGAGTATGGGGTACGATGTACCCCTACCCATTCACCTAAGGTGTAAAATGTAAAGTAAAAAAAAACACACACACTTTTGAAAAAATAGTTTATTGCACTGCTCCGGGGGTCTTCTTCCGTCTTGGGGGTCTTCTCGCCGGACTCCCCCGCCATTTACCAAGCTCTTTTACCGAGCGGGGGAAGTCCGGCTACCTTCGTCGTCGCCGCCGTCGTCTGGGGGTCTCGATCCGCCTTCGGGGGTCTTCCGGGGGTCTCTTCTGTTCTTGCGGCGGTCGTCGTCTTCCGCGCCGCCGGCGCCGCCTTCTTCTTCAGATGTTTACCCGACGCTCTCTCTGCCCGGAATGCCTGTGCCGCGCTGCGCTGGGACTTATATAGGGGCATGGGGACAGGGTCACATGCTCATGTCACATGGTGACCCCGTCCCATTGTGTTGTCACAGTCCCGGAGGATGCTGGGACTGTGACATCGCAAGGGGGCGGGGTCACCATGTGACATGAACATGTGACCCTGTCCCCATGCCCCTATATAAGTCCCAGCGCAGCACAGGCATTCCGGGCAGAGAGAGCGTCGGGTCAACATCGGAAGAAGAAGAACAAGAAGAAGAACAAGAAGAAGGACAAGAAGAAGAAGGCGGCGCCGGCGGCGCGGAAGACGACGACCGCCACAAGAACAGAAGAGACCCCCGGAAGACCCCCGAAGGCGGATCGAGACCCCCAGACGACGGCGGCGACGACAAAGATAGTAGCCGGACTTCCCCCGCTCGGTAAAAGAGCTTGGTAAATGGCGGGGGAGTCCGGCGAGAAGACCCCCAAGACGGAAGAAGACCCCCGGAGCAGTGCAATAAACTATTTTTTCAAAAGTGTGTGTGTTTTTTTTACTTTACATTTTACACCTTAGGTGAATGGGTAGGGGTACATCGTACCCCATACTCATTCACATAGGGTGGGGGGCCGGTATCTGGGGGCCCCCTTATTAAAGGGTGCTCCCAGATGCCGATAAGCCCCCGCCCGCAGACCCCGACAACCAACGGCCAGGGTTGTCGGGAAGAGGCCCTTGTCCTCATCAACCTGGGGACAAGGTGCTTTGGGGTGGGGGGGCCGCACGGCCCCCCTTTCCCCAGGGCACCCCCCATGTTGAGGGCACGCGGCCTGGTACGGCTCAGGAGGGGGGGGCGCTCGTTCGTCCCCACCCCTTTCCTGGCCTGCCAGGCTGCGTGCTCGGATGAGGGTCTGACATGGATTTGGGGGGAACCCCCACGCCGTTTTTTTCGGCGTGGGGAGTCCCTTTAAATCCATGCCAGCTTACGGAGCTAGCGCGGCGGCATTTACTGCCTACGCTAGCTACGTAACCTGAAGTCACATGCTAAAGGAACGGACTTGCCGATGAGCGGCAAGTCCGTTCATTTTCAACAGTCCCGCGGACTTGCCTACTAACGGCGGGATTGTCCGCCGGACTGCCAAGTCCAGCGGATAATTTTAAAACCAAACTTAAAACTTTGGCGCCAAAAAGTCCGCCGGCGCCTACACACGAGGGGATTATCCGCTGGACTTCAGTCCAGCGGATAATCCCGCGGGATTGTCCCTTCGTGTGTACGCGGCCTAACTCTCCCGCCAGGAAGTATTTATAGTAATTTGGCACAGCTAGAGCCCCCTGTTTACATGGTTGCTGCAACACCCCAAGCTTAAGTCTAGCCACTCTCCCCTGCCATATAAATTCTGACACTAGACCATGTATAGATTTAAAAATAGCTTTAGGAATCCACATGGGTGAGTTCTTCAAAGTGTATAGCAAGACTGGTAAAAACTTAATTTGAACTACTTCAGCCCCGGAAGGATTTATCCACTTCCTGATCAGGCCATTTTTTGTGATATGGCACTGCTTCAGTTTAACTGACAAATGTGTGCTTGTGCGATGCTATACCCAAACAAAATTGATGTCATTTTTCCCCACAAATAGAGCTTTCTTTTAGTGGTATTTGATCACCTATGCAGTTTTTATTTTTGGCGCTATAAATAAAAAAAGAGCAACAAGATCTCCAAAGGTGGCAAGTGGGTACATTTTCCTGGTTTGGAAGAGCATCTATCATAAAAATGAATATCCTACCCAGGATCCTATACCTCTTTCAAACCCTCCCTATACATGTCCTCTTGACCTTCTTCACGACTTGCAAACAACTTTGCAGAAACTTTATCTGGTCCTCCAAAGCACCCAGATTGAGCTGGGATAGGTTAGCCCTACCTAAATCTAAAGGAGGTATTGGACTTCCGGATATTTACAAATATCGTTGGGCCTGCCTCCTGACCAGAGTTGTTGACTGGCATATACACGCAGACACTAAAGACTGGGTTACGCTTGAAGAGTTGTTGGCAGGGATTCCAATCTCACATTTACCGTGGGTTTCACAAAAAGCGACCCCCAAAGAATGTACGAGACATCCACTTATTCATTCTACCCTCCTCCACTTTCGGACGGCATGTACTAAACGCAACCTGGCATCCTCGCCTGGACCCTTGACACCCATCAATCAAAATCCTGACTTCCCTCCTGGCCTCTTGGAACCCAACACTGTATCCCCACGACAGCTACCCTCTCTTAGAGCGGAACACTTCTTCCATAACGACGCATTCACAACATATACGACTCTATCTTCTCGCTTTCCCGAACAACGCATCCCCTTCTTTAAATATATACAGGTTAGGCATTTCATCCACAGCTCCAAACCTTTGGCCAAATGGCATAGAGCTCATACTCCCTTCGAAGCTATTTGCACCGCAACTGAACCCCAAAGACATCTGATTTCGACCATGTACTCACTCCTGTTCATGGACTGCAGCCCCAAAGATAACACAATTAGCCAACACTGGGAAAGAGACCTCTCATTAGATTTAACTAACGTTGAATGGGAGAGGATCTTTGAACACATTCATAAAGGTTCCATCAACGTATCTGCACAAGAAAATGGATACAAGCTGTACTCCAGATGGTACAGGACCCCGACCAGAATACATAAATATCACCCCAGCATCTCGCCCCTCTGCTGGAGATGCAATTTATCTCCAGGATCCCTTCTCCACATTTGGTGGGAATGCCCTCTTATTCAACCCTTCTGGAAGGAAGTACACCGCCTCACCGCCCAAATAACTACATACACACCAGATTTTACACCCGCCCAATACATGCTTCACCACACCTCTATACCCCACTCAGCCTACAAAAAATCCCTCACCCTCCACCTCATCAATGCTGCCAAACAATGCATCCCCATCTTCTGGAGACAGACCAACCCCCCACTCACTTCACACTGGTTTTGCCGTATAGAAAGCATAGCAGAAATGGAGGCCCTCATTTATCAGGCTAGAGAGAACCCAACACAGTTTCAGAAAACATGGGCATGTTGGTCCCACTTTAAAGACTCTGCTACTTACCGCGATTCTCTACCATGACACATTGCTACTCAATCCGGGGTATTCCACAAAACGCCACCTGCCTGTACTATACACTTGAGTGATACTCTATCTTACATTCCTTACCCACCTTTACCTAATACCCTAACCTGATGTAGTCCTATATTATCCTGATGACATTGAATTTCTGTGAGATTCATTGCCCTTCACGGTATTGTCTTTCAGTATCACGGATACCTCTCCAGTGACACTCCCTCTGGAGCGCACCTTCCAATATCATTTATTTATCTTTATTTTTACTTCATTCCTTTATATTTTATTTCTTCCTCTTACCCCACTGACACAACATATAATGAACTAGTGTACAGGTAAACTTCTCCTTTGATTGAAAGCATCTGGCGAGATCCATACCTCCCTAAATTCAAACACAGTTAGAGCCCGTTAGGGGTGTTTGGAGGATGGGGGAACACGTAGGAGTACACCTGTCCTTTCACATCCTTAAATTACTCATACAAGACCTAGTTCCCAACTCTGATACCCTCCAGTGGAGTCTTCTTCCTACCTTGATTATCGACTTCTTTATTTGCTCCTTTCTTTGATTCGGTTCTTCATCTTGGTGATGCAGTTTATTGATTACGAACCGTTTTATATTATACTGTATTTGTATGAGTTGCATTTAAACCGTGTTTTTCCTGTACTTTTTCAATACTGTATTGTACTTTTCTTGTTACTTGCTTAACTTCAATAAAAAACGTTGGAAAAAAAAAAAAAAAGAGCGACACTTTTGAAAAAACACAATATTTTTTTACTTTTTGCTGTAATAACTATGCAAGAAGTATATTTTTTTGGTTTGCGCAAAAGTTATAGCGTCTACAAAATAGGGGACATATTTATGGCATTTTTATTATTATTATTTTTTTACTAGTAATGGCAGTGATCAGCAATTTTTGGTGGGACTGTGACATTACGGTGGACAGATTGGACACTTTTGACATTGTTTTTGGGGAAGTGACATTTATACAGTGATCAGAGCTAAAAATAGCCACTGATTACTGTATAAATGTCACTGGCAGGAAAGGGGTTAACACTAGGTGGCGATCAAGGGGTTAAGTGTTCCCTAGGAAGGTGTTTCTAACTGTGGGGGGGGTGGACTGCCTGGGAGTAGAGAGAGATTGCTGTTCCTGATCACTAGGAACAGCAGATCTTTCTCTACTTCCCTGACAGAATGGTGATATGTCTGTTTACATTGACGGAGCCCTGTTCTGAGCGATCACAAGATGCCAAAGGACATCGTGGCTGCCGGCCACGCGCATCGACTAAGGCATCGCACCAGGCTCCACCTCCATTCTGACACAATCCTCCTCCTCATCCTCTTCCTGTGTGATCGGCGGGCCGGCAGAAACACTGTATGGATAAAGGGGGCCTTGAGAGGTAAGGAAGTCCTCCTCTTCCTGCCTCTGTTCTGCCCCAAGTGCCTTGTCCATTATTCCACGCAGCGTGTGCTCCAACAGGTGGACAAGAGGGACAGTGTCACTCATGCATGCACTGTCACTGCTCACCATCCTTGTGGCCTCCTCAAATGGTGACAGGACAGTGCATGCATCCCTGATCATGGCCCACTGGCATGGGAAAAAAAAAAAACAAGCTCCCCTGACCCTGTCCTGGTGCCATATTCGCACAGGTACTCATTGATGGCCCTCTGCTGCCTGTGCAGCCGCTGCAGAATGGCTGACGTTGAGTTCCACCTGGTGATGGCGGTTCTTGGGCAGGTTAAAATCCTTTTGGAAGTCAGGCAGCCGAGTACTGGCATTATATGACCGGTGGAAATGCACACAGACTTTCCTGGCCTGCCTCAGGACATCCTGAAAGCCCGGGTACCTGCCTAAGAACCACTGCACCACCAAGTTCAGCCTAACAGGGCACATGGGGCAGTTGTCCCTGTCGGAGGGCGGAGATGATGTCAGTGCCATTTTCGCAAACCACCATTCCTGGCTTAAGCTGGCGTGGCATCAACCACCTCTGAGCCTGCCCCTGCGGAGCTGACAGAATATTTGCCCCAGTGTGGCTCCTGTCCCCCAAGCACACCAGCTCAAGCCCCACATGGCATCTTTTTGCCTGCGTACTTCCGTAGCCCCTTGAACGCCTACGGAGCACCACTGGTTCCGAGGACAAAGCATAGGAAGAGGCAATGAAGGAAGAAGAAGAGGAGGGGGGGTGGAGGAGAGAGGTGTGTCAGAATCACCAGTAGTAGCATTTTGGAGGTGTGGTGGTGGAACAACCTCCAACACTACTGCACCTTGTCCTGCATCCTTCCCAGCTGCCAGCAAATTCACCCAATGTGCCTTGAAAGATAGGTAACGTCCCTATCCATGCATGCTGGACCATGAGTCAGCGGTAATATGCACCTTACCGCTGACTGCCCTGTCCAGCGAGGCCAAGACATTGCCTTCCACATGCTGGTAGAGAACCGGAATCGCCTTCCGTGAGAAAAGGTGGCTTTGAGAACCTGCCACTGAGGAACCGCACATTCCACAAACTCACGGAAGGGGGCAGCGTCTACCAACTGAAAAGGCAGCAGTTGAAGTGCTAGCAATTTAGTCAAGCTAGCATTCAACCGCTGGGCATATGGATGGCTGGGAGCGAACTTCTTTCGGCGATTCAGCAGCTGGGGCAGGGAAATTTGCCTGGTACAATCTGATGTCGGTGTATACCGATAGCCGATTGCCCGCAAGTACTTGGCTGTGACACACCTAATTCTACACCTTCATTCCTCTCAGTGCAGGTTTCAGATAGAACTGAAGGTATAGTGGGGTTGGAGATCCCAGCTGATGAGGAGCAAGGATAGGTCCGCTTTGTTCTTTGGTGTGGGTCTTTTAGGTACGCTTGCCAAGGAACTGCATGGCAGGTCGACATATGTCTGGTCAAGCATGTGGTGCCCAAGCGGGTGATGTTTTGGCCATGCGAGATATGCTTGAGACATATGTTGCAAATAGCAGCGGTGCGATCTGATGCACTCTTCTCAAAAAAGGCCCATGCCAAAGAACTTTTGGAATAACGCTCAGAGACAGCAGCTCCCTGCACATGCAGAGCTCTGCGGTGTGATGCAGTTGGTGTGCTGCCCTTAAGCTGGCCCCTGGAGGGCATACGGCCTCGTTGGAGATGTGCCTCCTCCTCCTCTCTCCTATCAGGCACCCATGTGGAGTCAGTGACCTCATCAACCTCTCCCTCCTCATCACTGGAGCAAACCTGGCAGTATGCTGCAGCTGGGGGAACATGACTGCCAGATTGCTGTCCTTCTTGGTCACCCCCTCTCTCTGGGCTGACGTTACTGCCTTCCTCTAGCTGGGTACCATCATCAGAGCCTTCAAAACACTGGGCATCCTCCTGGAGCATGTACCCAACACTGTGGTCAAACAGTTCGGGGACTCCTCAGGAGGACATGTTGGGGCTAGTGAAGGAGTGACCGATGCCATTGAGCCGAGGTAAGAGGCAGGCCTAGCTCAAAGCAGCTGCTTTGCCAGACAAAGTACCCTGAGCCTGGATGAGAGAGGATAAGGAGGATGAGGACGGCTTGGTCATCCACTCTACCAAGTCTTCGGCATGTTGCGGCTCAACACGCCACGTGCTGATGAGGATGCACCGTGTCCACGACCAGCACTGTTGCCTCTAGACACAGAGCCTGCTTGCCCTCTTTTATTGGCTCGTGACTGTCTGCCTCTCTCCTTGTTGGCCTTCCAGACATACTAATGGCCTGCAGGGAGATGTAGCTGCACAAAGCTGGGATGTATATACAGAACCTGCTGCTGATATTATGTTTTCAGCGCAATCCCATCACGCTGGTTCTCGGCGACAGGGGACTGTACATCTTGCGCTGGCTGCAAAAGGAAAATGGCACATTTTCCTATAGCAGCCAGCACAAGAAATAAATGACAATGTCGCCTCTCTAATAATAAGGCCTGCATGTCTTCAGGGGCATACCAGGCCCTTAGGTCTGGTACGTATTTTAAGGGGAACCCCCTACGCCGATAAAACAGCGTGGGGGTCACCCCAAAATCCATATCAGACTCTTACCCGAGCACGCAGCTTGGCCGGTCAGGAAAGGGGGTGGGGACGAGCGAGCGCCCCCCTCCTGAACTGTACCAGGCTGCATGCCCTCAACATGGGGGGTGGGTGCTTTGGGGAATGGGGGCGCCCTGCGGCCCCCCCACCCCAAAGCACCTTGTCCCCATGTTGATGAGGATAAGGGCCTCTTCCCGACAACCCTGGCCGTTGGTTGTCAGGGTATGCAGGTGGGGGGGCTTATCGGAATCCAGGAGCCCCCTTTTTAAAAGGGGGCCCCAGATCCCGGCCCCCCACCCTTTGTGAATGAGTATGGGGTACATCATACCCCTAGCGATTCACCTGGGTAAAAGAGTCAATAAAAAAAAACACACTAGACAGGTTTTTAAAGTAATTTATTAGGCAGCTCCGTGGTCTTCTTCCGACTTTGAGGGGCTCTTCCGACTCCTTTGCGCTCTCCGGCCTCTTCTCTGCTCTCTTCGGTTCTTCTCCGCTCTCTCCGGCCTCTTCTCCCGCTCTCGGCCTCTTCTCCCTCTCTCCGGTTCTTCTTCCGGGCTCCTCCTCTATCTTCTTCCAGCTCTTTTACTAGTGATGGCCCAGTCTCCTCCGTCCTTCTTCCCTCTTCTGTCTTCTTTTCGATGTTGACACGACGCTCTCTCCCGCTGGAATGCCATGTGCGAGGTGCGCAACGACTTATATAGGCATGGGGCGTGGTCGCAGGGTGATGTCACATGGCGACCCCGCCCCTTATGACTTCACAGTCCCAGCATGCCCTGGGACTTGATTACACCCGGTGACCACGCCCCATGCCTATATAAGTCGATGCGCACCTCGCATACGGCATTTCAGCGGGAGAGAGCACCGTGTCAACATCAGAAAAAGAGAAGAAGGATGGAGGAGACTGGGCCACCGCTAGTAAAAGAGCTGGAAGAAGATAGCGAAAGAGGCCGGAGAGATCGGGAGAAGAGGCCGGAGAGAGCGGGAGAAGAGGCCCGAGAGCGCAAAGGAGTCGGAAGAGACCCCCAAAGTCAGAAGACCCCCGAGCTGCCTAATAAATTACTTTAAAAACCTGTCTAGTGTGTTTTTTAATTGACTCTTTTCCCCAGGTGAATGGGTAAGGGTACGATGTACCCCATACTCATTCACATAGGGTGGGGGGCCGGGATCTGTGGGCCCTCTTATTAAAGGGGGCTCCCAGATTCCGATAAGCCCCCCGCCCACAGACCCCGACAACCAATGGCCAGGGTTGTCAGGAAGAGGTCCTTGTCCTCATCAACATGGGGACAAGGTGCTTTGGGGTGGGGAGGCCGCAGGGCACCCCCTTCCCCAAAGCACCCACCCCCATGTTGGGGGCATGCGGCCTGGTACGGTTCAGGAGGGGGGGGGGCGCTCGCTCGTCCCCAGCCCCTTTCCTGACCGGCCGGGCTGCGTGCTAGGATAAGGGTCTGGTATTAATTTTGGGTGACCCCATGCCGTTTTTTCGGCATTGGGGGTCCCCTTAAAATCCGTACCAGACCTAAGGGCCTGGTATGCTCTTGGAAGGGGAACCCATGCCGTTTTTTTATTTAAAATTTGGCATGGAGTTCCCCCTCAAGATTCATACCAAACACAGTGCCTGGTATTGGCGGGGATCTAAGTCGGATCCCCGCACCAGTGTGAACCCAGCCTTAATGTCAGCAATGCTTGTAGCTCATTGGGAAAGGAAAAAAATATTTTTTTATTTTCCCGATGCGAGCCAGGCATCTACTGTATATACTGATTATACTGCAGCTAGCAGAATCAACTGCCTGCCTGTAGTATTATTAGTATGAGAACACCAACAATTGTCTTAAGTTAGCTTTAGTTACACACTGTGCAGAGGACACAGTAAGGTGCACACTGTGCAAAGGACACTAAATCAAAATACTGCAGCTCCCTGCCTGTATTTGTATGAGAACACCAGCAATTAGATTCAGGTAAGCTTTAGGTGCACACTGTGCAAAGGACACTAAATCAAAATACTGCAGCTCCCTGCCTGTATTTGTATGAGGACACCAGCAATTAGATTCAGGTAAGCTTTAGGGGCACACTGTGCAAAGGACACTAAAACAAAATACTGCAGCTCCCTGCCTGTATTTGTATGAGAACACCAGCAATTAGATTCAGGTACACTAAGGCCGCGTACACACGAAGGGACAATCCCGCGGGATTATCCTCTGGACTGAAGTCCAGCAGATAATCCCCTCGTGTGTAGGCGCCGGCGGACTTTTTGGCGCCAAAGTCCGGCGGACTTTTTGGCGCCAAAGTTTTAAGTTTGGTTTTAAAATTATCCGCTGGACTTGGCAGTCCGGCGGACAATCCCGCCGTTAGTAGGCAAGTCCGCGGGACTTTTGAAATGAACGGACTTGCCGCTCATCGGCAAGTCCGTTCATTTAGCACGTGACTTCAGGTTACGTAGCTAGCGTAGGCAGTAAATGCCGCCGCGCTAGCTCCGTGACCTGCCATGGATTTAAAGGGACTCCCCACGCCGAAAAAACGGCGTGGGGGTTCCCCCCAAATCCATGTCAGACCCTCATCCGAGCACGCAGCCTGGCAGGCCAGGAAAGGGGTGGGGACGAACGAGCGCCCCCCCCTCCTGAGCCGTACCAGGCCGCGTGCCCTCAACATGGGGGGTGCCCTGGGGAAAGGGGGCCGTGCGGCCCCCCCACCCCAAAGCACCTTGTCCCCATGTTGATGAGGACAAGGGCCTCTTCCCGACAACCCTGGCCGTTGGTTGTCGGGGTCTGCGGGCGGGGGCTTATCGGAATCTGGGAGCCCCCTTTAATAAGGGGGCCCCCAGATACCGGCCCCCCACCCTATGTGAATGAGTATGGGGTACGATGTACCCCTACCCATTCACCTAAGGTGTAAAATGTAAAGTACATAAACACACACACTTTTGAAAAAATAGTTTATTGCACTGCTCCGGGGGTCTTCTTCCGTCTTGGGGGTCTTCTCGCCGGACTCCTCCGCTCTCTTCTGCTCTTTTACCTAGCTCTTTCACGAGCGGAGGAGTCCGGCTACCTTCTTCGTCGTCGCCGCCGTCGTCTGGGGGTCTCGATCCGCCTTCGGGGGTCTTTTCTGTTTTTTGCGGCGGTCGTCGTCTTCCACGCCGCCGGCGCCTTCTTCTTCTTCTTCTTCTTCTTCTTGTCCTCCTTCTTGTCCTCCTTCTTGTTCTTCTTCTTCCGATGTTGACCCGATGCTCTCTCTGCCCGGAATGGCAGAGCCGCGCTGCGCTGGGACTTATATAGGGACATGGGACAGGGTCACATGCTCATGTCACATGGTGACCCCGCCCCCTTGTGTTGTCACAGTCCCGGAGGATGCTGGGACTGACATCGCAAGGGGGCGGGGTCACCATGTGACATGAACATGTGACCCTGTCCCCATGCCCCTATATAAGTCCCAGCGCAGCGCGGCACAGGCATTCCGGGCAGAGAGAGCATCGGGTCAACATCGGAAGAAGAAGAAGAACAAGAAGGACAAGAAGAAGAAGGCGGCCGCCGCAAGAACAGAAGAGACCCCCGAAGGCGGATCGAGACCCCCAGACGACGGCGGCGACGACGAAGAAGGTAGCCGGACTTCCCCCGCTCGGTAAAAGAGCTTGGTAAATGGCGGGGGAGTCCGGCGAGAAGACCCCCCAAGATGGAAGAAGACCCCCGGAGCAGTGCAATAAACTATTTTTTCAAAAGTGTGGGTGTTTTTTTTTACTTTACATTTTACACCTTAGGTGT
The DNA here is from genome assembly GCA_028564925.1 of Lithobates sylvaticus. Taxonomy (NCBI): domain Eukaryota; kingdom Metazoa; phylum Chordata; class Amphibia; order Anura; family Ranidae; genus Lithobates; species Lithobates sylvaticus. The sequence continues at coordinate 438,328,358 of CM053027.1, read as the reverse complement.
ACTCATTCACATAGGGTGGGGGGCCGGTATCTGGGGGCCCCCTTATAAAAGGGGGCTCTCAGATTCCGATAAGCCCCCGCCCGCAGACCCCGATAGCCAACGGCCAGGGTTGTCGGGAAGAGGCCCTTGTCCTCATCTACATGGGGACAAGGTGCTTTGGGGTGGGGGGGCCGCACGGCCCCCCTTTCCCCAGGGCACCCCCCATGTTGAGGGCACGCGGCCTGGTACGGCTCAGGAGGGGGGGGCGCTCATTCGTCCCCACCCCTTTCCTGGCCTGCCAGGCTGCGTGCTCGGATGAGGGTCTGACATGGATTTGGGGGGAACCCCCACGCCGTTTTTTCGGCGTGGGGAGTCCCTTTAAATCCATGCCAGGTCACGGAGCTAGCGCGGCGGCATTTACTGCCTACACTAACTACGTAACCTGAAGTTACGTTCTAAATGAACGGACTGCTCCGTGTGTGGGCAAGTCCGTTCATTTTCAAAAGTCCCGCGGACTTTTGGCCGGCGGATTATCCGCCGGAGAAGTCCGTGCGTGTGTGGGCAAGTCCACACGCTCGGAAAGTCCAGCGGACCCAGCTGGAAAGTCCGGCGGGATTGTCCGCTGGACTAAGTCCGCCGGCAAAAGTCCGCACGTGTGTACGCGGCATAAGTGGAAATATTGCAGTTCCCTGCCTGCCTGTCAGTATATTATGAAGAGAATAACAGGAACGGATCTAGCTAAATTGAATACAGTGTGTGTATATATATATATATATATATATATATATATATATATATATATATATATATATATATATATACATATACATATACACACACACACAACACCTGGGATGTGTGTGTGTGTGTGTGTGTGTGTGTGTGTGTATATATATATATATATATATATATATAAAATACACTGTAAGTGCAGATAACTGACTTGCCTGCCTACTCTATCTAACTCAAATTAAATGACATTGTCTCTCTCTCTCTCTCTCTCTCTCTATCTGTCTTTAATCACTGCCGCATCACACTACACAAGGCCGCCACGCAACACGAATGGCCCATAACTTTCGCAATTCGACAAACGGTCGAAAAGCCGATGTTCTAGTCGAACATGGGTTCGACTCGAAGCTCATCCCTACTTACCACTATGCAGATTGAAACTATACAGTGGACAGGTTGACATCAGTGTTTACCGCTGCTTCCTTAGCAACATTCTGCATTTTGAAAAAAAAAAAAAAAAAATGTATATGTAGCACCCTCTACCATAGTTAGGTGCTAGCATAGGATTTTTGCTAGGGAAACTGTCAGCACAGGTAAATGTAGGCAGGCCTATGCTTTGAGCTAGGCCTGTCTGTTTTGATCTGGGGGTAGGGAGTGGTTAGTGTAGCAGTGGGTGTGACCACCTGTGCTTCAGTGCTGAGGCGCCTCCCCTGCATCCAGGGAGAATATTCTGGAAGAGGGGCAGGGCCTAGAACCGGAGTGGCAGGCAGCTCATGTGGGAGCCCTGAACAATCCCCACCTGGAATTGGCAGGGGGCGGGCCTCCTACATAAGCTGAGGGAACGGGCCACTGGGGGTTGTCAGCTGAAAGAAGAGGAGAATGGAGTACTAGACAGCATCAGGAGGGCACCCCCATCTGGGGGAGGTGTGCGCCAATTGCAGGAGGAGGCTCGAGGAGAGCTGTGAGGGAACTTCACCTTTACACGGTCATTGGTGAAGTCTTCATCATTACACGGTCATTGATGAGGAAATCCTGGAGCAGAGGGGTAGGTGAAGCTGTCGTAACGTACGGTCCGGAAAAGTTCTCCATCATGGACTCAGGGCAGAGAAAGTTTGTTGAGTGTACCACAGTGGAGGGCTGGATGTGGAGACAAGCCAGGAAGTCTGTGAGGGAACTTTACCTTTACACGGTCATTGGTTAAGTCCTCATCATTACACTGTCATTGATGAGGAGTCCTGGATCAGAGGAGAGACTGTGGGGAATAGTGTCAAATCAATGCGGCCCGAGGGTGCAGGATTTGCAAGCTGGGCTGGCTGGGAACAGTAGTCCATCGTCCAACACATGTTATTAATCTACTAGGCCTCCAGGGAGAGGTACTGCAGGCCTATGGCCTAGTAGTAGCAATTAATCAGAGTCAGCATAAGAGACTATTCAGAGTGGGATCTTTTGCACATAGAAGAAGATGTGACAAGGAATTAATGTGCTACAATATAAGTTTTGTGCAGGAGGAGAGGATCTACGGGAACTTCTCCCTTACACGGTCAAGGGTGAAGTCCTCTTCTTTACACGCTCATTGATGAGGAAGTCCTGGAAGCAATAGTCTGCAGGAGTTATGCAGTGGAGGAGCAACAGTCTGCATATTGATGCAGGAAAAAGACTGTAGTTATTATTCATGCACATCATTCCTTCAGGCTCAAACAAAGTTCTAATCTTTAAAACCTATAAATATGATGGCAGAGTCTTTTGATCTATGGGCATCCCATATACCCCTTTCCCCTACCAAGTTATAACCCCCAATGAATAAAAACAAAGCAAAGCAATTGACTGTTCATTGTCTCTGTGGTGATATATGAAGGTCTGGCAGTGGGGTGATTTGGTGGATGTTTGTTACTAGTGGCAACTACACTACTACATTTGGAGGTCCCACCGAGATCCATCTTCACGGTTAACCTGCTGACCTTCGCCCCTAGCAACCGCTAAAAAGCCAGGGGGACTTTGCCTGTTTTGTTAAGTTTGGGGTATAATGAGGAAAAGGACTGCGTTTGCCTTCATAATTGACTTTTGCCACATGATGTTGCCTATAGCAACCGAATCCAAGCTTGTTGTCAAATGTTGTTGCCCATAGCAACCATCCAGGATCAGCTCTGCCATCATGCCCCTGCACTCGGTTGTCTCAATGGACACTCACTACAGCAATAAGCCCTGCAACCAGTGACTGTAACCATGTGTTATCACCCGTGGTAAGCACAGCGAGCGATAACGCTCCGGATTACAAATATGTCCAGCGCTCTGTACGGAATGGACATTACACAATGTGCTGCAGAAAATTTAAATTACTTTATTAATCCTGCTTATAGAGGAAGTTAACCCGGCCAAAAAAATAAAATTAAAATAAACCCTGCAAGGCAAAGGCATTATGAACTAGTATGCATACCATACTAGCTCATTATGAATAACTTACCTGAGAACGAAGCCCCCGAAGCGGTCCTCCTTTTTCATCTCCACCGCTGCCATGTATCCCAGAGTGACTTCCGGGTGTCGTGGCTACGGCGCTGTGATTGGCCAGAGCCGCAATGACGTCACTCCCGCGCATGTGCACGGGAGCCGCCACTAGCGGCATATCGCCGCTAGCAGCGGTGTGCTCAGTGGTGCCTGTCTTTTTGCAAATATCTCCTTAACCGTGTAGGTTTAGGAGATATTTCTTGGACCTACAGGTAAGCCTTAATCTAGGCTTACCTGTAGGTCAAAATGGTCTGTAAGGGTTTACAACCACTTTAACACAGTAAAATGAGTTGTGAATGTCTGCTGTTGCCAAAGGTAACAGAATGTAACAAGGGGGTATCTTTGATGGGATGCTGCACAGTCAGTCCTACACAGTAGGATATTACAGGAGAGACTTTACTATGTTACTGGTGATCACTGTATAGTTTGCCTGCCTTCAGTTCCAGCTTCTGTGATACAGTTTTAAAACTTCAGCCTGGAAAGTGCCTGCAGTTGTACAGCGCCTGCCACCAGGTGTCACCACAGTGCACTCTACCTGAAGCCTGCTTACAGTTCCTCGCATGCTGAACCAACGAGCGTGTGGGCAGAGTTACGCCCCAGTAGAGGACAGTGAGAGAGATCAGCGTACTGCGCGCAAGACACGAGGCGGATGAAGATGGCGGATGGTGGTCGGAGGATGCCCACTATGCAGCTATTACCTGAAATTCAGGACTGGGTGCTAGTCGACACCAGCATCTGGCTGGAACTCTGGAGGACTTGCCTTGGGGGTGATCGGAGGAGTGGAGTGGTTATGCATGCTATGCCCCAGGTGCCACATACCTACGATCGAAGTCAACACCTGGGCCCAGTGTGGTCACTGTGGGGAGCCATTAATCTGCTTAGGGCCGTTGCAGCGGGAATCAATATATTATATCATACATCTGCTCACAGGACTGTGCATGCTGCAACCGCAGGAAGTTTGGAGGGCCGGAGAGGGCCAAGGATCACTGGCCTGTGATGGAGGAGAACTGTCATCAGGTATGTCCACCTCAGCAGTCCGGGACATATGGGAGGAAAAGACTGCTGTGGCGACCCGTGGCATGGCCAGGGGCCCAGAGGTTGAAGGGGTCAGTATGCTGTGCCCATCCGGAGGGAGCCCATGCTGCAGGAGGAAGAGCCTTCAGGTGAGCTGGATGAGGTGAGTGAGGGCCCGGCAGGGTCATAGACTGGGGTTTGCCCAGAGTGCTGGAGAGGTTTGGATCAGTGGAGAGGCTGTTCTCTTGGTCTTCCCCAGAGGAGGGCTCCAGTGAGGAAGAATGGGAGACCGGAGATTCCCCATCTGTAGATACCCCATCTGAAACAGTGGAGGAACCACAATCCCCAGCATGGACCTCAGTGCAAGCCAGCAGACTTTTCACCAATCAGCCTTCCACTACAGACCAGGGCACCCACATAAAGGCAGTGGGTCATCAAGACCCCAGATGCTTGCGTCCTGCCTAGAAAAGGAAAACCTAAAGAGTTACCTGACTCTCTCGTTTCCAGCAGGAGGTACAATGGAGGGTTGCCTTGGAGTGGGGCTTAGATTACCCTTATGTCCCAGCCCAAACCATGGACGTCATTGAAGACTCACAGGGACAGTGGGAAGATGACCTTGTTTGGGACTACTTTCATGTGCCCAAGCCACTCTGGGTGCCAGAAAGTGAGGTCTGGGCCCAGTTTAAAGATATCCACACAAATGAAAATTGTGACGTGCCATACACAGAGACCGAGTCCTGGTTGTAAAGGTGGGTCGGCCTACTAGGAGCCACTCAGTCTCCATCAGAGGAGAAGGGTATAGCGGGAGGAGGTTGCCGGATCCACGTTTTTATATGCAAGAAGGACTGCTGGGCTGTGCAGCCCATATAAAAACGGCCACAACGACTGCAAGGACTGTGGTTTTTCTTCACTGACAATTTAAAGTCCTTGCAGGTGTACTGTCCCTGCCAAACCTTTTTGCTACCTAACCTTTAGGAGGGGCCCCTCCACCCAGAAGCAATTAGAAGGTTTTATTGTTCATTGACATGTATGTTTAACTGTGCTCACCAGGAGGTCCCCTTAGATCCCTCCTGAGAGAGTGACATAGAAACAGGGAAAAACATACCACCCCTTGTAAAGTTTGAAGAATGTGTTTCTTCTTTCACCATGTGGAGGATTATAACCCCCTTTGCCTGGTGAATTTCTTGTAAAGTTAGTTTGTATAGATAGGTTGTGTGTTGTTTGTGTCTTCTTTTAGGAACACCAGGGATGTGACGGCTGTCTATCTCCACCACGGGAACAGATAAAGACCTGTGATAGGCAGAGCATTCTTTCCAGGAGAGCAGTGCTCATCCTTCACTTGTATGTATTTAGCTGCAGGTCAAACCAGGTCATCTTCCCACTGTCCCCGTGAGTCTTCAATGACGTCCATGGTTTGGGCTGGGACATAAGGGATATTCTTAAGCATTCTTTCCAAGGGAGCAGTGCTCTGCCTTCACTTCTATGTATTTAGCTGCAGGGACCTATAGTTAGGATGTCTTTGCTCAAACTGTACAGTGTGAATATGTGAACAGATTTTACATATTATATTTTTGTACTTTTTGTACTTAATTTATTTGTGCATATCCCTGTCCAAGTTTTTACCCTTTCCCCCATCTAACCTATTTATATGGGATGCCTTTACTCCTGGGCCCAGGAGGAACACATTTGTACATCTATTTATTTTCCACAGCTGTGATTTTGGTGTGGGGGGGGGGGTGAATATAGCACCCTCTACCATAGGTAGGTGCTAGCATAGGATTTTTGCTAGGGAAACTGTCAGCACAGGTAAATTTAGGCAGGCCTATGCTTTGAGCTAGGCCTGTCTGTTTTGATCTGTGGGCAGGGAGTGGTTAGTGTAGCAGTGGGTGTGACCACCTGTGCTTCAGTGCTGAGGCGCCTCCCCTGCTTCCAGGGAGAATGTTCTGGAAGAGGGGCAGGGCCTATAACTGGAGTGGCAGGCAGCTCATGTGGGAGCCCTGAACCATTCCCAACTGGAATTGGCAGGGGGTGGGCCTCCTACATAAGCTGAGGGAACAGGCCACTGGGGGATTGTCGGCTGAGAGAAGTGGAGAATGGAGTACTAGACAGCAGCAGGAGGGCACCTCGATCTGGGGGGAGTGCGCCGATCACAGAATGAGGTCCGGGGAGAGCTGTGAGGGAACTTCACCTTTATACTGTCATTAGTAAAGTTTTCATCATTACACGGTCATTGATGAGGAACTCCTGGAGCAGAGGGAAAGGTGCAGCTGTCGTAATGTACAGTCCGGTTAAGTTCTCCATCATGGACTCAGGGCAGAGAAAGGTCGGTGAGTGTACCACAGTGGAGGGCTGGATGTGGAGACAAGCCAGGAAGTCTGTGAGGGAACTTCACCTTTACACGGTCATTGGTGAAGCCCTCATCATTACACGGTCATTGATGAGGAGTCCTGGATCAGAGGAGAGACTGTGGGGAATAGTGTCAAATCTATGCGGCCCAAGGGCGCAGGATTTGCAAGCTGAGCTGGCTGGGAACAGTAGTCCATCATCCAACACATGCTATTAATCTACTAGGCCTCCGGGGAGAGGTACTGCAGGCCTCTGGCCTAGTAGCAGCAACTAATCAGAGTCAGCATAAGATACTATTCAGAGTGGGATCTTTTGCACATAGAAGAAGATGTGACAAGAATGAATGTGCTACAGTATAAGTTTTGTGCAGGAGGAGAGGATCTCCAGGAACTTCACCCTTACACGGTAGAGGGTGAAGTCCTCGTCTTTACACGGTCATTGATGAGGAAGTCCTGGGAGCAATAGTCTGCAGGAGTTATGCAGTGGAGGAGCAATAGTCTGCATGGTGATGCAGGGAAGAGACTGTAGTTATTATTCATGCGCATCATTCCTTTAGCCTGAAACAAAGTTTAATATGATGGCAGAGTCTTTTGATCTATGGGCATTCCATATACCCCTTTCTTCTACCAAATTATATCCTCCAATAAACAAAAACAAAACAAATGACTGTTCATTGTCTCTGAGGTGATATATGAAGGTCTGGCAGTGGAGTGATTTGGTGAATGTTTGTTACTAGTGGCAACTACACCGCTACATATTAATTATATATATATATATATATATATATATTCACTAAAACCAAAAATCTTGTTGGATTTTTTGGCAGAAACATATGAAAAGAGAATGAAAAAAAATTCCTCCAAAAAACAAAAGCGGATCAGCTGCACAGAATAATAGAACTGTTGGGTGTATTCCTTGTAAATACAATGAGGTACACAACAATATGTAACACGCTGCAATATAATTTACAATAATGGAGCACCATACAGAATAGGGAATACAGGAGCAGTACACTCCACTCTTTGTAGCCCAGCCACCACATAGCAATTCACTTCAATGTAGTAGTGGCACTATATAGCGCTGTATACAGCACTGTATAGCTCTTTATACTGAAATCACTTTGTCTGTTATCCCTATGTATGTCAACTCCAACACACACTGACAAAAGGTTGATGGAAGAACTGACTTTTGTAGGGAGGGGATGGTACATTTTCAAACCTCTATTTTTGGCCATACTATGCAGTTTGACCACAGTCCTTAAAATTACTTATTGAAAAATATGTTTTGCCTCAATAATTGACATACTGAATAGTTTACCATTATCCCCAAGTATGAACATGTCAAACTCTACCTTAACCACTAGCTGACCGCCCACTGTCAAATGACGGCGGGACGGTGCAGCTACTGTGGCGGGCCGCCGTCATATGACGTCGTCTACAATTTGGCAGGCACCCGCGATTGCCCGGTAATCGAGCAGGACGTGGATCTGTGTGTGTAAACACACAGATCCACGTCCTGTCAGAGGAGAGGAGACCGATGGTGTGTCCCTTGTACATAGGGACACCGATCGGTCTCCTCCCCCAGTCAGTCCCCTCCCCCCACAGTAAGAATCACCAAGATAGGGTACACATTAACCCCTGCAGCGCCCCCTAGCGTTAACCCCTTCCCTGCCAGTCACATTTATACAGTAATCAATGCATTTTTATAGCACGGATCGCTGTATAAATGTGAATGGTCCCAAAAATGAGTCAAAAGTGTCCGAAGTGTCCGCCGCAATGTCGCAGTCACGATAAAAATCGCAAATCGCCGCCATTACTAGTAAAAAAAAAAAAAAATAATAATAAAAATGCTATAAATCTATCCCCTATTTTGTAGACGCTATAACTTTTGCGCAAACCAATCAATATACGCTTATTGCGATTTTTTTTACCAAAAATATGTAGAAGAATACGTATTGGCCTAAACTGAGGAAAAAATTTGTTTAAAAAAAAAAAAAATTGGATATTTATTATAATAAAAAGTAAAAAATATTATGTTTTTTCAAACTTGTCCCTCTTCTTTTGTTTATAGCGCAAGAAATAAAAAACGCAGAGGTGATCAAATACCACCAAAATAAAGCTCTATCTGTGGGGAAAAAATGATAAAAATTTTATTTGGGTACAGCGTTGCATGACCGCGCAATTGTCATTCAAAATGCGACAGCGCTGAAAGCTGAAAAATGGCTTGGTCAGGAAGGAGGTGTTCGTGGCTGGTAGGCAAGTGGTTAATAAATATAATGCAATGTATTTGCAAATTTTCATATTTGCATAGTACACCAATTCACCTGTATTGAGCTAAGATGTAATTTACAACCCCAATGCACATATACAGTAAAGCAAAATGCATTTTCACTATAGAGCATCACAACAAGCAGATGTGACGCATCTTTAAAACATTGATAAAATGGTGTGAGTAAAAGTTTTCATGAGATAAATTGTGCTGCCAGCCCATTGAACTGCATTGGTTACCTCAATGCACACAAATGTGTGCAGTAACACAACATATAGTGTGAAGGGACTCTTACGAGAGAGTTGTATTGAGAGAAAAATATGGGCTTCTAAACTTGCAAGTCACCTGTCTGCCTCTGAATAATAGTTTCTCAGTCACTGACAAGCTGCAAATAAAACCAGGTTGACACTGTTACCACCAATTTGCATACTTATTCCAGGTTAGAGATTTAGAGTATATAAACTATTGGATCGGTGTAAGTGATCCAATTAGCAATTTCAGAAGTAATTTGTACAGGTTTTCTTACAAGGAACATATTAGAAGCATATCATTTGCTATATAGAACTCCTCCTCAGTGTTTTTTATATTTAAAAATCAAAAAGCAAATATTATATGTGAGTAGGCTTTAAAAGTGAAGTCAATTAAACTAAAATCATTTTAATATATATAATATATATATAAAAAACAAGTAATAACTTTGGCTGGATTTTAAACACTTCTGGGCCGCCCCAGACAGATATAATGCAGAAGGGCAGCTTCCCTGTGTGAAATCACGTACCTGTACGTGATTTTGTGCATGGGGCCTGTGGTGTCCGCCGGGACCTGCTGACCTTTCTGAGGAGAGGCAAAATGGTGGTTTGCCTATGCAAACAAGGCAGACCGCCGTTCTGCCAGTGGGGAAAATGGAAATCTTGTGTGTCTGCTAAGCAGACACATAAATCTGTTTTCCCCTAGTCAAAGCACATCCCCCCACAGTTAGAAAGCACCCCCTAGGGACAAATTTCACCCTTTTATTGCTCCTGATGTTAACCCCTTCCCTGCCAGTGTAATTTGTACAGTGCCTGTGCATTTTTTTTTTTAGCACTGATCACTCTATTGGTGTCACTGATCCCCAAAAAGTGTTACTTAGTGTCAGATTTGTCCACTGCAATGTTGCAGCCCTGCTAAAAATCACTAATCGTCACCATTACTAGTAAAAAAAAAAAATAACTAAATAAAAATTCCATAAATATATCCCATAGTTTGTAGACGCTATTTGCGCTTATTGGGATTTTTTTACCAAAAATATGTAGCAGAATAGATATTGACCTAAATTGATGAAGAAATTAGATTTTTTCTCTTTTTTTTTTCAAGAATAATTTCAACAAGTACAACAACGTAGTATTAATATCATAGTTAGATACCATAAAAAACAGATGAATACAGCCTATTAAACCAAGTACAGTATGTTAACACTAATATTGTAGTTAAATATTGTAGTAATACAGTCAATTAAACCAGTCCGAGGTCTACGGAGGAATGCAGAATCAGAAATCAAGAGTAACAGTCTACATTGTTAATTTATGACTTTGTACCTGGATAGATAGAGTATTCACATTTTGGACAAGTGTCCATGGCTTCCAGGCATTGGAAATTTTTGCAAGGGTGCCGTTTTGCATGGCTGTGCAGAGTTCGTAGTCTGACTAAATTTAGTTGTAGTTTAACATCCAATATATTTGGGGTTAAAGAGCTTTTTCCATTTGCGCATAATAAGTAGTCTAGCAGCAAATAGTATGTGCATGACAAAGGTTATGAGGATGTGTGGAAAAGATTATATTCTCAGGCTGAGAACAGCTAGTGGAGAAGGTTTTATTAGACTTCCTGTAATTTATGAAATAAAGGAGAATACATTTTTTTGCAGAAGGGGTAAATATGTGGGCATTCCCACAGAATGTGATTTGGAGAACCTGTGCAGGAGCATCCCCTCCAACATTTATAATCATCTAGATTAGTGAATTTACATATTTGAATGTTTAAGGTACATTATTTGATGAATTTTCTATGATAATTCCCAATAACTAACACATCTAGAGGCTTTATGGTTGTATTGAATAGCTGTCCTCCACTGGTAATCAGTGAAGGAGGTCTGAAGATCTCTTTCCCACCTTTTAAGTGCCGATGTTTTAATACATGTAGTTTTATCATATAGGAGATGGTATAGAAGAGAAATCCCTTTCAGTTTAGGGGTAGTTGATGTCCAGAAAGACCATGCCTTAGTAGGCAACTTAACATTCGGAATATTTTTTATTTTTTTTTTGCAGGTATGAGGTTATTTGCCTATGTGTGTAAGAACCTTGTGGAGGTATATGATGTTTAGATTGTATAGTCGAGAAAGGAAGAAGTTGGCTATTCTGCATTTAATGAGTTCAATGGTCAGCTTCTGGTTTGTGACCAATGTTTAAGAGAGAGTTAGGGGATTAGGAATTTGAGTATTTCTAAAGGATTTGGAATGCATTGGTCGTTAATTGTCAGAGGTGCATTTCAGGATACAAACTTCCACGCTGATAGTGCAGCAGAAATTGTGGGATGATCTATTTTACTATCCTTTGAGGATATTGATTGGGCTCAAATGAGAGAACTTAAATCACCTTCTGGTATAAATATTGCTCAATAAATTATCATTGTTTGTTGAGTGAGGGTGAGAGTGACCAGTGTCTAATTTGGTCCAGTTTCACTGACGCATAGTAATCTTTTATGTTGGGAAAGCTTATACCTCCTGCAGATTTATGTTTTATAATGGTTGCATATGGGCAGCGTGGTTTCCGATTTAGCCAGATATATGAATTTAAGGTGCGTTTTAGGGTGCTAAAGAAGGATTTCTGGATTGCTATAGGTAGGGCTCTATATAGGTATAGAAGCTTCTGAAGCATGATCAATTTTAAAAGCAGCTGCTCTTCCAGCCCATGAGAGAAATTGTTTGCTTGTTTTTGGAGGTCTTGTTTACAAGTGTGTAAGAATAGCAGGTAGTTGCATGCATATAGGTTGGAGGAGTGAGAGATGCCCAGGTAGGGCATAGAGGACGAAACCCATTGAAAATAAAATTTTGATTGGAGGATTAACTTAGTAGATTCAGGGACTTTTACACTTAGAATATTTGATTTAGAGTCATTTACTTTTTTAAATGAACATGAGTTAAACAGATTTAGGGCTTCACATACGTTTGCAAGGGAAGATTCCGGTTCCGTTAAGGTGAGGATTATGTCGTCCACAAATAAAGTGATTTAAAATTCTTGATCTTTAATCTGAATTCCTGAGATAAGTTCAGTAAATAAAATCTTTGGAGCTCAGGGTTCCATCATTAAAGTGAAAATTAAAGGGGAAAGTGGACACCCTTGTCTCGTGCCATTAGTGATGGCAAACAAGTTCAAAAAGACCCCATCAGAGAAGACTCGGGCTGTGGGATTAGGATAAAGGGCTAAAATAGCTAATAGGATATTACCTTGAAATCCAAATGTTGTAGGGGTGTGCTTCAGGTATCCCCAGTGGATCCTGTCAAAAGCCTTTTCGGGATCAAGTGTTACAAAGAGAGTCCGATTTTTTTTTTTTTTGGCTTCGGTATAGTGTAGAAGGTTCATTATTTTACGTGTGGCATCAGGGGCTTGTCTTCTCAGGGTGCAACCGACCTGGTTGGGTTGTATGAGATGAGGCATGATAGGGGCTAGTCTCTGAGCCAGTAGTCTTTGTATAATTTAAGATCAGTGTTTAACAATGAGATGGGGCGGAAATTGGAGTGTGCAACTGGCTCCTTCCCTGGTTTAGGCAGGGTTACAATATTTGCAGAAAGCATTTTGCTTGGGAAGTCTACCGAGGACACAGCAGTGTTAAACACCTGACACATATGTGGAGCTAATGTTTTGGTGAAAAATGTATAGTATGCAGGCAAAAAGCCATCAGGGCAAGGGGCTTTGCCCTTGGGAAGTGCAGCAATAGCTTGTGATATTTCTTTGATAGAAAAAAGAGCTTTGAGTGTTGCTAAGTGTTTGGTTGACAATTTGGGGAGATTCAAGGCTTCTAAGAAGCCTGTGATTCCAGAATCAGTAGGTTTTTATGTTGAATTGTCCTCTTTAAGTTGTATAGTGCATTATAATATGCTCAAAATGCATTGGCTATGTCTTTGGGATGGTACAGTTTATCTCCTTTTGTGGGGATAAGGATGTATGGAATTTTCTTTGTTTAATTTGCGACGTTAGGAGGTTTCCAGCTTTGTTGCCGGCTGTGTAAAAGTTAGCATGCAATTTCAGTAAAAGTTTAGCATGTTTGGAGTTGAGAAAGGCCATAAGGTAATTTCTTGCCTAAAAAATGTTATCACTCATTGGTGTGGGGCTGTTATTGTTCAGTTGCTCCAGTTTGTCAATAGTGTCTAAAAGTTTAGTCAGCTGCTGTGTCCTTTTAAACGTTTAGCTTGAGAGCTAAGTTTAATAAGTACACCACAAATGTAGGCCTTGTAGGCTGTCCAAAGACTGGAAGGGTTGTTAACTGAGGGTTCGTTAAGGTCAAATAGTATTTCAAATGGTCTTGTATGAACGCAGTGTTTTTGGGAAGTGACAGTAGGTGTGGATCGTTCCTCCAATTAGTGGCAAAGATGTTGACTAATTTGTCGCCCAATAGCATGGAAATGGGCGCGTGGCCCGACCACATTATGGTATCTATTTCTGAAGAAATGGCATCTTGGAGAAGCTGTTTGTCTCCTACCTACAAACAGGTATATACTAGAGTAAGTGCAGTGGGGTTTAGAAAAAAAATCATATCGGATTGTCAAGGTTTTTTTTGGAGTGGAACCCTTAATATCAATGGATGTATCTGGTGCCATGTTAGTCTCCACAAAGGATGGTTCGATCTTCTTTGGTTTTGTTGACTTTTTTCCATAGTTTGCGAAGAAAGCGCATTTGGCCCATGTTTGGGTCATAAATGTTCACAATAGAATAAGTAGTATTGGCGACTTCACAGGTAAGGATAAGGTATCTTCCCTCTGAATCTGCGGAGGAGGTGATCAGTTTAAAGGCTACTGTGTCCTTGATTGCTATTAGTACCCCTTTGTTTTGTTTGGAGAATGCTCAGAAACAATATTTGGGAAGTTATTATGAGTCATATTTGGGGCTTTGTCATAGCAGAAGTGCATCTCTTGAAGGCACAGTATATCGCATTGGAGCCGGCAAGCTTCGGACCAGAGGGAGTACTGTTTCCCCGGGTGATTTAGGCCTTTCATATTTAGAGATGATATTTTGAGAGGCATGGTGAGAACTACAGTTGTACAGTAGGTATGTTTTATGACAGAAATTTCTGGGCAGCTAGAGGGAAGTTGGGCCAAGTGTCTATCAGGATGGAGTGTAGGTGCCGGTACAAGAAAGAGGAGGACTTACTGTTTGATGGGAAGTATGTAGAACTATCTCACGACAACAGGAACTCTGGAGGTGCGTTTGTTATATTCATGGCTGATTAAAATATAGCGTTAGACTGTAGGCTGTAAAAAATGGAAAACAAAGTGATAGTTAACTGAAAAAACAAAGTCTCTGTGTTTCCAGGGAAACTTGTAAAAGAAAGGGTCAGCAAAACTCTGACTAAGTGGTATATACCACGACTTATAATTGGAGTATGAGGCTGACGAGCTGGGCTTGAGTCAACATTCCATGGCTTGAACGTATGCCTAATAAAGATGACATGGATCAGATGGTCATTTCATCTGGAGGATCATAGTCATTCCAATCACTGTTGTTGTGATTGCGCTGTGGTAGGTGATGCTGTCGTTGCTCTTGTGGATCCAATTGTCGCAGCAGCAATAGGCCTTCACCCAGGGTGCGGACAGAGTATGATCTATTGTCCTTTGTGATTACTAGTTTGAGTGGGCGGCCCCATTTGTATTGGATCTGGTGGTTATGGAGGGGTTTCGTGATAGTGGCTAAGTTCTTACACTAGAGCAGTGTACTTATATAGATCAGCATAGAAAGCCAGGTTGGTATATGGTTGGGCATAGGCAGAAAAATTGTGCATAGCACGCATAAAATTATTCTTTACATGGTAAAAGTTAATACGGACGATGGTTTACCTTGGGATGTTGTCAAGCAGGTGAGGCAGTTTAGGCAATTGGTGTATGTGGTCTATGATTAGTTCTCCCAGAGGAGTGTCGGGAGAAAAGTAAACATCAATTGAGTGAAATATTATTTTATGGCAGGTTGTTGGATGGCCTCTGGTATGCCACTAATCTTCAGGTTGTTCCTTCTGGAACGATCTTCTTAGTCTGCTATTTTGTCTTTCATCCGTTCAATATTCTTTGCTTCTTCACCCTGAGCATCCACAAGATCAATAAATGATGAGGTCACTTCTCCCATTTTGTTTTCTATAGTTGTGACTCTCTCCCCTAGATAGGATATTTCAGAGGTAAAGTGATGCATTAATCTGGATATATCTGAGTGGATGGAACTCTGTAAAGTTACCAACATATCTCTCAGAGTGGTGTCAAGAACTGGTTGGTTAGATGTGGGATATACTGCAATAGAGTTGGACAAAGCAGAGCTCACAGGGGATGTAAATGTAGCAGGGCTCACCTCATTGCTAGGATCTGTGTCATGTGTCAGCCTCAGCTTGGATTTTGCAGGACTTTCAGAAGGCTAAAGAGCTGCTGCCAGGTTTGTGTGGCGGAAGGAACTCTTCTTCTGTCCCGTTCTCCTGTGTATGTGATGAGGCAGGGCCGCCTCGTGCTGTGGTGTTATGTCCGCTGGTGCCATCTTGAGTTTTCTGTCTACTTGGCATTGGGTAAAACTCTGTTAGTTTTCTTGGCACCAAACGGCCTTTCCTGTGATTTGACATGTTCACTGGTGTCTCAAGGAAGGGGCGTTTTTTTTTTTAACTCTGACTGGTCTGTTTTTATCTGTCGCTGGAGCCCTGGGGAGCCATCTGTGCTCAGAGCAGATTCAACAGGCAGCCATCTCAGTCGGCTTCTGGTCACGCCCCCAGTTTTTAAAATTGTTTTATTGGGTATGTTTTATAGCAGAAAGTAAAGAAATATTGTTTTTTTTTTTTTAATTGTCTGTCTTTTTTTGTTTATAGTGCAAAAAATAAAAACTGCAGAGATGATCAAATGCTCCCAAAAGAAAGCTCTATTTGTGGGAAATAACATTCATTTTAATTGGGTACAGCGTCGCACAACCGTGCAATTGTCAGTTAAAGCAATTCAGTGTCGTATCGCAAAAAATGGCCTGGTCATGAAGGGGGTAAAAACTTCTGGGGCTTAAGTGGTTAACATATAAATTACAATTGCAATTTTTGTTGCTCTTTAACATTCAAGTGAACTGGCCTTAAGCATGTTTTTGTTACTGCAATTTTTTATGAAGTTTTAATAGCCCTCACTTCATGTGATGTGCCTTTTAGCTTTTTGTCTAGTATAGGAACAATCTCTAAATATATTTGAAGAACATTGTAGCAATTATAAGTCCTGTCATTCAGAAAACCTTTGGCAAAATGGGCAGCGGCTGTAGGAAAATAAAAAATACATAATGCATTAATAAATGCATCATTTTGTTTCTCTCTAATTATATTGGTTAAAGGGCTGTTTTAAAAAAGCATATTTTAAATCAAAATGACATAAGAAAAGAAATGGATCTTGTTGAAGAAAATATCCAGTCAGTTGTACTCACTGATCCCTATGTGCCCTTCAGAAAAAAATAAGCTAAACTTCAAACCATTCTAGAAAGATTATGTTGGATAATTCATTCATTCATTCAATAATGTTTTCATGGTTTCAAAAGAAAACTGTACTGAGAGAAATACATGTAGGCTGATATTGCTGACCTCCTTTTGAAGATGCTAGTTTCCTGGCTGACTGTGGCTTATTTACTTTTTGAGTCCCTGTCCTAGGAACAAGCATACTACATAAAAGTCATTGTAAAGTTGGAACTCCGGATATGCATACTGGTTCCAAGCATTTAGAAAGTATTGAATCCATTAGATCAGCTTGACAACCAGGAAACCAACATTTGAAGAATGAGAGACGAGCAATAGAATTCACTTTATTTCTCTAACTAAATCTTTAATCTTGTGCTGATTATTTACTCTAACAGCACGGTCTGAACATTTTTAGCAAGTATAGAACATAGCTGTTGATCTTTCCAAAGAGGCAATAAATCTGTTTCTTGTAAGATACTGTAGCCCAGTAGTAAAAGCAATTTTATCTATTTTGTGTAAACTACTAATCCAAACAACCGCACTGTAAAAAAGGCAGACATACATAAAGACCAGTCTGGGAAGCAATCATGGACATCTTGATAGATACAGTGAAGTAATAAGAATATTTCCCCAAGAACAGGGTGTTATTCACAAGATTACCAGGTGGAAATAAATGGAACAAAGTATCAAAAAAAAAAAAAAAAAAAAATTGATGTGGGCTCCTAATCTAAGGACTGATAAACTTAAATATGATTGTGCTTGAATGTGCTTTAATCCAAATTGTATCTGATTGCCTTTGTTGATAAGAAAGATATTCAAATATAGCTGGGTTGGTGCACAACAAAAAACATATGATGTACTAAACTTAAATATACAGCAAAAAATCACTTAAACTTTCTACAGGTAGTTGCAAGCTTGTAAAGTTGTGAACTCTTAAATTTAGAGCAATGTGTGAAGCAAAAAAAAAAAAATAATAATAATAATAATAATAATAATAATAATAGACACCTTGCTGGTGCTATTTGCATACAATTAGTGATCTGCTGTTGCTAGCTATTACCTTGTAAATCTCAAATTACAACATTACTCATAAATGTTTATCAGCTTTAAATGACAATACATATTTGAATCAGCGCAGTGTTTATTCACTTCAGCTCTCATCCCTTATGGACCAGAGCAATTTTCTAATTTCTGCTATGACCCTGTTTAGCCTGCAATCATTTTGTCATTTCTTAACCACATCCGGACCGCCGCGCGCCGATGTATGTCCCTATTTAGGGGACGGATATCGTTGTTATGGCAACAGCAAGCTGCCATAACCCCAGTATCCCTGTGTTTGGCCGGCGGTCCGGTACAAGATAAAAGTGGTCTCTGCAGGGAATTCGCCACAAGATTACTTTTATCGGCTGAGGGAAAGGGCCTCCTGCCCCCCTCCCTCCATGATCCGGTGCCCTCCGCTGCATACCGGAGCCTTCGGCAGCGGCGGAGGCGATCTGATCCTTCTCAGTGCTGTGCATGGAGACGAGTGAGGGGAATATGGCCCCCACCTGTCTCCATGACACTGCAGGGCGGAAGCGATGTCATAACGTCACTTCCGCCCATAGCTCTTAAAGGGCCATTTTATTTAAAAAAAAAATAATTAAATTACAATTTTTTATTGCATTCTGTCATGCTTTTTTTCTGTTACAAGGCATGTTTACATTCCTTTTAATAGGAAAAAAAAGTGACACAATTTTTTTTTTTTTTTAAAACACCGGCTGTGTCTCATACGGATGTTATACACAGACTGCAGACAAGCACATAGCTTTGTTGCTGTGGAAGCAGTATCCAGGTGTCTTTTGCATGCAAATTACTGGCGGCTGAGTCGCGGACAGAAGTTACCAACTACCAGCCCCATGTATATACACATGCGCAGCCAGCGTGTATTATTTTCTTGTATTGTCTTTTTCTAATCTATTTAGAATCTATGATATATTGAATATAATTGCCCAACCTCATATTACCCCTGAATAAGGAATATTATGATGTAAAATCAAATTCTGAAACATGTCGGGTTTATGTCTTTTGAACTAGCCTACCAGGCTGCAATTAGTCTGATCTACGCTTCTTTTCGACAAATGAGTCTGGGTTACTGTAGAGTATATTCTGTATATCTGTAATGTTCATAAAAATGTACAATTTTAGGATCTTTTTACCTATTCATGTTTACATGATACATATTTTCTCTTTTCACAACTATATATAAATAAAGCTGGCACTATTGTGCCCCTTTTTTATCTACACCTTCTCAATCGTATTTTGATCTCCACATCAAATTGCTACCATACAAAGTCCAAAGGGTTGTCCCCTAATGCACTTATGTGCATGCTTTTGTATTATATTATTAGGATGCTGGTAGCAATAACACATTTATCAAATTCTCAAGTTAATCTTCTTCCCTGGAAATGACGTGAGTGTGAGACGCGTTTCGTCATAGGACGTCATCTGAGGCAGTGCCATCTTGGTGCACCTCAAGTCTGTTATAGTGAGCGGTCTTTCGGGGTCCACCCCCCGTAGGCAGGTTCACAAATCTGGATATTTAATTGCAATATGTGTATTATACAACCCCTATATCTGATTATCATAGATATCCCACACATAGCCCCATGAATCCCAAAGAGGATTTCTCTGCTAAGTATCTTCATACAGATAGACCATTCTCCATGGGGATCTGTGTATGTTCGAGACTTACACCCCCGGTGGTCAGGTTTAAACTTACACCCTGCAATTGCACTCTTCATTACAATACAGATATTATCAAGTAAAACTCCAAATATTCTAAAACTCCAAACTATTTCTAAAATTATGATGTACCCAAATCAAAGGGAAGAGTATTATTTCTTGATGGACCTATTATTATAATAATATATGCATCAGTCCTACCAGGTATTTAAATGATACTTATCCTACACTTATTGTTACCATACAGATATTATCAGGTAAGGCTGCTAATATTCTAATGGTCTACAAATAGAGAGATCTACAATTCATTCAGAGGGAAAAAAGACGTATATATGTGTATATATATATATATATATATATATATATATATATATATATATAATATATATATATATATATATATATATATATATATATATATATATATATATATATATATATATATATATATATATATATATATATCATTGGTTGGTGGTTCTATTATTATGATTGTATATACACCACCCCTAACAGGTATTTAAATGGTACATGTCTTACATTTAGGTACCCTAACAACCGATCACCCTACATGTGTTGTGATTAGGCGACCAAGTCTAATCCTCAGATGTCCTCATACACATACACAGATCCCTATGGAGAATGATCTACCTGTATGAATATACGTAGCAGAGCAATCCTCTCCGGGATTCATGGGGCTGTGTATTGGATATCTATGACAATCAGATATAGGGGTTGTATAATGCACATATGCAATTAAATATCCCGATTTGTGATCCGCCTATGGGGAGTGGACCCTGTAAGACCGCTCACTATAACAGTCGTGAGGTGCACCAAGGTGGCACCACCTCAGACGACGTCCTATGACAAAATGCGCAAGGCGGAGCTTGGTACGCACTCAGGTCATTTCCGGTTGCGGAGTTCCGGTCTGTGGAATGCACACCCGGCCGGAGCTTCTGTACTGCAACCAAGTTATGCTAGCTAATACACCTGACTATTTTCAAATAAAATCACTTGGATTTACACTATGAGTACCCATCCCTTTCATCTATGAGGATATCTTGTGGCCTACCACAGAGGAGGTAATTACTGTAACCTTATCTACTGGAAGCAGCTAACCCCTGGAATGGCACAAGGATTCGGATAACCTATCGTTTGCTGAGCTAAGGAGGAGGTGAATGCTCTGAGGACTGCCACTACACTCATTGCATGCGATTTACCCTTGCAGGGGTGCAAGGATCTGGTGAGTGGGGAACTGAAGGGGAGCACGGAAGTCATGCCTGGATAGGCAGCACTGATGAGGAGTTACTGACAGGCATTACTGATTGGCATCTAAAGGGCACTGACAGGCATTACTGATGGGGCACTGATTGGCACATTTATGGACACTGATTGACACTGTTGTGGGCACTGATTGGCACTTTGATTGCCACTGACAGGCATTTTTGATGGGGCACAGACTGGTAGCTTGTGGGCACTGATTGGCACATATGATGGGGGCTGTGCTGATAATCAATGTGCTGATTATCATCACAGACGCCCCTCTGATAGAGAGAGCCACCGATCCCTCTCCCTGTCAGCTCAAAACGAGGAAAGCCTGGTTCACATAATGATCAGCTGTGATTGGTCACAGCTGATCATGTGGTAAGGAGCCTTCGTCAGATGTTCCATACCACGATCGGAGTGACACACAGCACCACTGATCACCACACTGTGTGCCCCCGCATGCACGCGCCGGCATGTTATCCTGCTGGACGTTATATGACACCCAGTCAGGATAACAGAACAACCGCCGGGCCGTCATTCAGCTATAGGCCAGGTAGGAAGTGTTTGTTTAAAAACAAAATCATCAAATATCAAATGTAAAACATAACAATGTATTGCAGTCGCAAACAAACTGAAAAATACTGAAAAACCCCATCAATTGCAGCCTCACTGTGCCCATCAATTGCAGCCATTGTGCCCATCAAATGCAGCCACTGTGCCATCAATTGCAGCCATTGTGCCCATTAAATGCAGCCACTGTGCCCTTCATATGCAGCCACTTGTTCCCGTGAAATGCAGCCACTTGGGCCCAACAAATGCAGCCAATTGTGCCCATCAAATGCAGCCACTTGTGCCCATCAAATGCAGCCACTTGTGCCCGTCAAATGCAGCCACTTGTGCCCGTCAAATGCAGCCACTTGTGTCCGTCAAATGCAGCCACTTGCACCCTGTCATATGCAGCCACTTGTGCCCATAAAATTAAGCCACTTGTGCCCATCAAATGCAACCACTTGTGCCCATCATATGCAGCCACTTGTGCCCATCATATGCAGCCACTTGTGCCCATCAATATGCAGCCACTTGTGCCCAACACATGCAGCCACTTGTGTCCGTCAAATGCAGCCACCTGTGCTCATAAAATGCAGCCACTTGTGCCCATCAAATGCAGCCACTTGTGCCCATCATATGAAGCCTCTTGTGCTCGTCAAATGCAGCCACTTGTGTCAGTCATATACAGCCCCTTTGGACCATAAAAAACAACCACTTGTGCCCCATCATATGCAGCCACTTGTGCCTGTCAAATGCAGCCACTTGTGCCCGTCAAATGCATCCACTGTGACCCCCTGCCCACTCGCCCGCTGTCTGCCTGGCACTTACCCCATCTTAGTGGCGGGTCAGGCAGCGGGTGACGGCGGCGAGCTGTCGGATGGCTCCTGTGTCCTCCATGCCTCCCCCTCCTCTGTTCTTCCATACTGCTAGGCGTCCAATTGGGGCACCTGTGCCTTCAGCCAGCCAATCAGGTGACGGTATTAGACAGTATGTGTAAGGAAACCAGTGGAAACGCATGCACGCGCTCATGGGAGAATGCAAATGCCCATAGTCACGCATGCACATCAGACAGCCTTGAGGCCATTGGGGCCCCAGACTCGGCCACATGAGAGACCACTTGAAGCGGCTGTATAAGTATTACACGCCGTGATGACGATTATAATACTGCTAACAGAGCCTTGCTCCCCGCCGGCCTTGCCTTCCCTTCCGTCCGTCCCAGGTACTTGCACTGTATGCGTTGAGACATCACGTGACCTGGGATGGATTAGAATAGTGGAGGGGCCGGCGGGGAGCAGCGCGCCGTTATAAGTATTTTTTACCGACATCGGGTGACTCAGTGAGTGAGACACCAGGGCCACCACAAATGATCGGGGGGAGAACAGATGTATGGGCCCCATGCCCTAACATGTCCGCAGGAAGTCCCCCTGTGTGTGTGTGTGCATTCTCCCTCCAGTGTCCCCCTGTGTGTGTGGGTTCTCCCTCCAGTGTCCCCCTTTATGTGTGTGTGTGTTCTCCCTCCAGTGTCCCCTTGTGTGTGCGTTCTCCCTCCAGTGTCCCCCTGTGTGTGCGTTCTCCCTCCAGTGTCCCCCTGTGTGTGTATTCTCCCTCCAGTGTCCCCCTGTGTGTGCGTTCTCCCTCCAGTGTCCCCCTGTGTGTGTGTTCTCCCTCCAGTGTCCCCCTGTGTGTGTGTTCTCCCTCCAGTGTCCCCTTGTGTGTGCGTTCTCCCTCCTGTGTCCCCCTGTGTGTGCGTTCTCCCTCCAGTGTCCCCCTGTGTGTGTGTGTGTTCTCCCTCCAGTGTCCCCCTGTGTGTGTGTGTTCTCCCTCCAGTGTCCCTCTGTGTGTGTTCTCCCTCCCCAGTGTCCCCCTGTGTGCTTCCCCCCCCCCAGTGTCCCCCATTGTGCCCCCCACAGTATCCCTGTGTGCTCCACCCTAGTGTCCCCCTGTATGCTCCCCCCCCCACAGTGTCCCCCTGTGTGCTCCCCCCCACAGTGTCCCCATGTGTGCTCTCCCCACACAGTGTCCCCCTGTGTGCTCACCCCAGTGTCCCCCTGTGTGCTCTCCCTCCCCCTGTGTATCCTTGTGCAGGTGTGGCTTGAGTGTGGGTACCAAGGGGGTCCCATGATCTTCTATTGCCCGGGGGCCCCATGAGTTGTCAGTCCGCCCATGGCCCTAACCACTGATCAGTGCTGACTGGTCTTCAGCTGTGCTCTTGATACCCTGTAACCTGTGTTTATCCTGTCTGATACCCGTTGCTGACCTTGGCTCCCATTTGACTTTGCTACTGGACTCTGTTATACCTGATCTCTGGCTCCTGATCCTGGCTTCCCATTTGACTCTGCTACTGGACTCTGTTATATACCTGATCTCTGGCTCCTGATCCCAGCTTCCCATCTGACCTTGCTTCTGTCTGATGCCTTGGTAACTTGCTGCCTGTCTGCTACCGAAACCGGCTATCCTGATGACCTTGCTCCTGTTCCCTGCTTGGCTCAACACTGCCATCTGAGTGTCTGACTACAGTCATGCGACCAGCTGCAACTTCCTGCTACAAGCTTCCAGGTCTTTATATGCAGGCACTTGTGTTCCTCATGTCCCTTGGCTCCTTCTGTTCCACCCTCAGTGGGACCTGGGCTGGAGATACAAGAGAGGCCGACCTCATTTCAGTCTCCCTTCAGGTACGTGACACTATGTCTCTGATCAGGTGCTTCAAAAAACCACCACCACCGCTGGAATTCAGGCACCCGCCATCCAAATGAGGGCCGAATGCCTAAACAGGAGGTGGCAGCAGCAATACATGCATCTATTAGTCATAGAGAGGGTGGCTTGATAGAGGGGGCGGTGCCTATGCGCCCCTAATAGACGGGCCACCCCTGATTGCAGTAATATGTAACAAAAGCAAGAAAAGGGATTCCAAGCTAGGATAAGAGCTAAAGAACCCTGACACTTTTGGTCAGATGGTGGAGTTCGAGTTAAAGTAGAATAGGAAGCTGACACTCTAGTTAATAAATAGCCCATGTCCATTATCTGAAGAAAAAAGGAATGTATTTTGAAACATGTAGCTTTTGATATATGTAAGTATATATTCACTCTTTCCTGATTGGCACAGTTTTGTAAACCTAAAAATGTTAAGTTGTATACAGGTGTCCTTTGTGTCTGCAAAGAAATCCCTGTGTTTGCAAAGTTGTCACTTTAATCTTGCCTAGCAAAAGCAATATGAAAATCTGCCTGATGTAAATATATTTTTTGAGAAGATATTGCCACCATCACTTAAAATGTCTAAAACCCTTAAATTACCTAGACAGTTTTTCACGAAGGGTGTAGGATTTATCAGCGGTACTGACAGAAGTGTTAGAAAAATAAGAATAAGTAGCATTAAAGTATATTTTCAGCAGTAACTGGATGGACACATGGCAAGTAGATTTTGTTTTTAAATCTTTTCACAGTAACAGAAGGTGACACAAATTGAACTGTTCTCTGTTCTATAAAAAGTGAATTAGACTAGCAATACTTACTGAATTTACATCCATTTTGTCACGTAAAAAAGTGTAATGCTCATTGGAGCTGAAGAAACCTTGCATTTTATTGCATTTAAAATAAATATATTTTCCATCCAGACATAGCAAACAATTTACACATTTATATTTGTATAGCTGCAGCACTGATATCCCTCAAGATATTTAAAACAAAAAATAGAATTGATACTGAAGTAGTTATTTACATTTACTCTTAAAAGATGGGACACTTCTAAGAGATTCCTGCCTTTCTGTTCATTGTATGACCATCTACCCCAGTATACCCTGGAAATGCATTCTCAGAGGATGTCTTCAGTATAAATTACATGTCACAATGATCACTAAATCCATAAATATAGAAGGAGGAAGATATGCTAAATCTTGTATTTTTTCTTTTAAAGGTTAG
Source organism: Lithobates sylvaticus (assembly GCA_028564925.1). Classification (NCBI taxonomy): domain Eukaryota; kingdom Metazoa; phylum Chordata; class Amphibia; order Anura; family Ranidae; genus Lithobates; species Lithobates sylvaticus. The sequence continues at coordinate 438,303,371 of CM053027.1, read as the reverse complement.
GCATGCCACCCCTTCCCCCCTGAATGCCTACATGATGGTTCATCAATGTGAAGGGGGGGGGGGGGGGGAAGGAATAAAAAAGGCATAGCTCTTTTAGAGAAAAAGTCAAGATTGGCAAAATACATTTTGTGAACCATTTTGGTTAATCTAGATTTCTTCATGACTGTATTTTTACAGTGTGGTCTGAGTTTCCTTTATATGATAATCATGACAGTTTTATTTAACAAACAATGTAACATTACATTATCTTTACAGAACAAATTTGTTAAAGGGCAAATCAACTTCTATGGAAAAGAAATTGTTGAATGTTATTTAAATGACTTTTCCTTTTCAATCTACAGCACTGTAAAATGCAATGCAATATGGCAAACTGGAGGCACTCTCTACACTTGCTTTGATTGACAGGAGTGGGAATCAATGGCTCCTGCTGCTGTGCGAGCCAATGAGGAATGCAGGTAGACTGGTGCCCCATGGGGGAGGAAGTGAGGGAAAGCTGGGAAACTAAAAGTGAGGATATTTGTATTGGCAGTTTTTCCACAAGTTTTATGTATGGAAAAACTAACCTAGGACAACAAGTGAGGAAGCTAAGAGTTTTGTTGGGTCCATGGTGGAGAAATGTGATATGTATACCTTGCAGATAGGAATGTACCTTCATTTAAACTGCTGTTTTGCTTTCATTCCTCTTTTTCACGTCCTCTTTTGTTGTAGAACTGATCGGATATCACTTGTGCTGCTTAATAACCTTGCTAATATAAGACATAATATTATATTAAAGGATATAGGGCACCCATTTAGGTAAAATGTGGGGTCCCTACAGTGATTATTGAATGGTATATGGGTTCTAACAGACCTTTGGATATCTGTATTTGTTAGATATTTTTTACAAATACACACTGCCTTCTAGTGTAAGGGAAAGGAACAAGTGCTCTTTATTCCCAGGCATTTATTTTCTCTAAACAGAAGTAAAATGTCCAAGATAGTATTAAAAATTATGTGGAAAGGCTGCTAGAAATAAAGACCAATACCTATAGGTCTCACATAGATACTAGATATGATTAACGTTTTAATTAGTAATTGTAATGCAATTTTCTATCATAAAATTAAATAAACAGTGAAGCACATACAATAAGTAAAACAATGAGTAATCATTAATTAATTTGTATTGAGAACCCAAAAGTCCTCAAACCAACAGTAATATTTAACCAAATTGAGAAACTGATCTTGTTAAGGAAAATCTTCTGACATACTATATATGCCATCACCAAATGAATGAATTACACACTTAACAGAAGATGAACCTCTAAAATATGGTATAATCGCCTTATGGGATTAAGATGTGTATAGAATGATATGTCAGGAACTCCACGGGAGGCAACCATTCCAATTCAAAGACAATCTCACCCGGGGACTCAATCCCACACATATGGGGGAAGTGTTTTCCACTAATCACATATACGACAGGGGAAGCAGATTCATAGTGCAGCAAAGTTTATTTGGCTTTATTCACATAGCTGTAAAAAAAAGCATTTAATTTTTTTTTCTTTTAATTATGGGTCTAAATGCAGCTGCCTTGTTTTCAGTGGAGTCATCCACACAAGTACATAGGCATGAGCTGCTTTCAGATCCATAACACAGAGTCTAAAAATCTAAGAACATGCATTTTACATGCTTATGTGTATAAATACATGTATACACATTTGTAAGCCTGTAAATTAAGTCTAAATAAAGGGGGGAAAGTATCATAAAAACAAATGATGTACGCATATGGGTCTTTATGTATTTAAATGCATCTATATGCAAGTATTTTACTGATCATTATGCAGGTACTTTTCTCCTACCAAACGCATGCGTAATAAAATAAGTACAATTTTTAAGGCCGTATGAATGAAGCCCTGAAAGAGAAGTTTACATCAAATAAAATCAATTAGAAAAGTTGGCTGAAAACCACTCACTTGGGCGCTGCTGATCCAGAGACAGCAGCATGTGATGTCACTGCATACAGCTTTGTGGAGCTTCAATCACTGACATCACACGCTGCTGTCTCTGACGAGTGTGTAATTCACTTATGTGGTTATGGATACATGTCAGAAGATTGTTCTTGACAAAATTGGTTTCTCACTTTGGTTAATCACTGTTGGTTTGAAGACTTTTGGGTTTTTGCCACATATAAACTATTTTTCTAGTCAGTTTTTTGCTTTTCAATTTTTTGATCTCATTAGAATCAACTAAAAATAATTGTGTCTTTTTTAAAAATAAGAATCCTTACTTATACTGGTTTGTTAGTTTGTGAATTGAGCCTGGATATGTTGTATTGTTCATGTTTGGGAAACTTTATTCTACAGTATATTTAAAGTGATAGGATGGAAACTTTTCAAAAAAAGGTATGCTTTGTGAAACCGAGCAATATAACAGCATATTGGGTTTAAACGAGTTAGTATGATAGTATTTTGTTTGTTTGTTGCTACTAAATCATGTGGTTATCATGACTTCTTTGCAATGATGATCACATGACTTTGGTTCATCAAAGGGTAAATAAAGGGAAACAAGAGAGTCAGTGGGAATACAGTATGTGTCAGCATAAGGAGTTTCAGACTTAGGCTGACATCATCTCTAGGGATGATCTCGATGTTCAAAGTAAGTTCGACTCAAACATCGGGTGTTTGTACGTTTACCGAAACAGTGAATATTATGGGGCATTTACGGCAAGTTCGAGCGCTGTGGGACGCCCCATAATGTGCTCATCCCCACAACTAGGGATGGGCCCGGTGCTCGATGCGAACCCACGTTCGCATCGAGCACCGGGCGTTCGCTCGCTCGGCGAGCCCAGAACTATTTTGGCCGCTCGCATCACGTTCGTGTGAGGCGCGCGGCCCCGCAATGCATTGCGGCCGGCGCGGCCGGCGCAGTGCATTGCTGGCTGATGATTGGCCAAGCATGCACTGTGACCCCGCATGCTTGGCCAATCACAGCCCCGGAATTTCGAAGAGCCATAATTGGCTACAGGCAGGACGCCTGTAGCCAATTACAGCTCAGGGGCTGTAGTACACGCCCCCCCTATAAAAGGCCGCCACGCCGTCTGCGCCGGTCACATGCTGTTCCGGCACAGATTGAGCAGGCTAGATCTGTGACACTCTGCTGCATTTAGTTAGTTAGAGAGATTTACTTACAGAGATTGAGTTAGATAGATTCAGTTACAAATATTGATTAAGAAAGAGGGGCTTGTAGTGTGTTCGTGGCAGGCAGGCAGAGCTCCTATATTTTGTTCCCAGAAGCACCTATAGGACTTGTAGTGTGTTCGTGGCAGGCAGGCAGAGCTCCTATATTTTGTTCCCAGAAGCACCTATAGGACTTGTAGTGTGTTAGTGGCAGGCAGGCAGAGCTCCTATATTTTGTTACCAGAAGCACCTATAGGACTTGTAGTGTGTTCGTGGCAGGCAGGCAGAGCTCCTATATTTTGTTCCCAGAAGCACCTATAGGACTTGTAGTGTGTTCGTGGCAGGCAGGCAGAGCTCCTATATTTTCTTCCCAGAAGCACCTATAGGACTTGTAGTGTGTTCGTGGCAGGCAGGCAGAGCTCCTATATTTTGTTCCCAGAAGCACCTATAGGACTTGAAGTGTGTTAGTCCCATCACACAGACCTACATTTTCTTCCCAGAAGCACCTATAGGACTTGAAGTGTGTTAGTCCCATCACACAGAGATCATATATTTTGTTCCCAGAAGCACCTATAGGACTTGAAGTGTGTTAGTCCCATTACACACAGACCTACATTTTCTTCCCAGAAGCACCTATAGGACTTGTAGTGTGTTCGTGGCAGGCAGGCAGGCAGAGCTCCTATATTTTGTTCCCAGAAGCACCTATAGGACTTGAAGTGTGTTAGTCCCATCACACAGAGATCATATATTTTGTTCCCAGAAGCACCTATAGGACTTGAAGTGTGTTAGTCCCATTACACACACACACAGACCTACATTTTCTTCCCAGAAGCACCTATAGGACTTGTAGTGTGTTCGTGGCAGGCAGGCAGAGCTCCTATATTTTGTTCCCAGAAGCACCTATAGGACTTGAAGTGTGTGTTAGTCCCATCACACAGAGCTCATATATTTTGTTCCCAGAAGCACCTATAGGACTTGAAGTGTGTTAGTCCCATTACACACAGACCTACATTTTCTTCCCAGAAGCACCTATAGGACTTGAAGTGTGTTAGTTCCATTACACACAGACCTACATTTTCTTCCCAGAAGCACCTACTTTATCACCAATCCTTGTTTCAATTAAAACCCCACTTTTTCCAAAAACATTTGTCATTGGGACGGAAAGTTAGGTGACATGTTCTGAACAGATGTGCAAAGACAGCAAATGTTACAGGGGTGATAACCCCTCCCTATGTTCTCCAAAAAGCTTAAAAATAGATTTTTTTGGGATGGAGCTACACTTCATAATGTACCTGTTCAGATTCTACTTAAGAACAAACCTAAAGCCGCAAGTGGTTTTAAATGGCTTCTTTTTTTCCTTTACAAATGTCATTTTGTGCAAGGACAGTTCTAAACACGGGAAACACATGCCACTTCACAGGCATACTTTAGACACCCCCCAGGTACCATATTTAAAGGAAAATTTCACTTTTTTTTTTTCACTTTATGCCTCATTAAAATGACTGCTCCTGAAAAAACGTTAGTTTTTAAAAGTTCTTTTTGCATTGATATATGTCCCCTGGGGCAGGACCCGGGTCCCCAAACCTGTTTTATGACATTAACATGCATATTGGCCGTTGTAATTAGCACTTTTGATTTCGAACGTTCGCGTCCATTATAACGTATAGGGTTCGAAAATTCGCGCGAACTTTCGGTCGGTTCGAAGGTTCTGGTGCGAACCGAACCCGGGGGTGTTCGGCTCATCCCTACCCACAACCCTTGCTCTGTAGTTGTGAGAGGCTGCAGGTGGGGGGCTTATCGGAATCTGGAATATCCCGGCCCCCCATGTGAAAAAAGAAGAATCTCTGCCTCGATGGGAAGCCTCCCACTGACTGCTGTCTCTTGGCTGTGACAGTTATTATATAGGTCCTATAGACTTTAACAGTGTTTGCATGTTCACACAAATTTTTTGTCTGTTCGCATGTTCTGGTGCGAACTGAACCTGGGGGTTTTCGGCTCAACCCTAATCATCTCTACTGATGAACTAATTTCTCTTTGTTTTCCCCATTTTCAGTTAGGATAGTGTACACATCTATTTGTCTTATAATATGCCATGTATATATGTATTGTTTGTGTTCAATCAGTCCAGCTTCTATACCATAGCTTATCAAGATTACACATTACTTTCTGTTTATAGAATTCCATGTAATCAATTATTTTAATTTGTATAATTTTGGCATAATTTAGATGAAACCATACTTAGTCATATGTTGTAGACATACATACAGTAAGCGTGTATGTGTATGTATACACACACACACACACACACACGCGGTTATTTTATTTAAGTGATGTTGCACGTGCTGCCATTTCTTTTTAAATATATACAATGTATATTTTTTATATTTTATTGATATTTTTCTATTTAGCATTTTTTTGTTTTACAAAATTTTATATATTTTTTCGATTTAGCATTTTATCCAATTTTATATAAAATACCATTTTGATCTGTACAGATTTTACATTGTGATTTTAATATAGCCGTGAAGGTCCCCGAAATGCAACAACATGTTTTTTTTTAACACTTTAGCAATAAAAAACATGGACCTTTGAATAACCTATCCCTAAGCTTCTACATTTTATGCTACGAAAAGTTCCTTATAAGGGACCTCTGATCCTGGGTATCTTTTTCTCTACACATACAAATATAATACAGAATGCATGTAACAAAGGATTCTCAGAACACTGGGTTTTCTAAAGAGATGAACCACAATAATATTTTTAACATTGTGAACAAATACTAGAAATCAGTTTTTTTTCCAGTGAATGAAAAGTCCTCCAAAAGTGTCACAGACAGCAATAAAATACCTGACAGAAGTCCTAACCCCTTTCTACCCTATCCAGCTAAAGAAAAAAAAAATTTTGAATGGATTATTACTGAAATAATGCCTGAAACTTTCCTATGTTCAATGAGTCAAGCAGCATTGCTATAAGTAATAATAAGGATAACAAGCCAATTTTGACATGCTATACGTTAGCACAGCCCAATGATTTGTTCTGTATCAGAATTTGACATAAATTGTACTTTTGTCTCCTAATTGTATGTCAAAATAAATATATTTTTGTAATTTTGTGAAGAAGAAAACGACACTATGCAAGAATCATATAGACTTGTACATATTATCTGTAAAATTTCTGTTTGCCTGTTTTCCTTTTTACTATTTATGCAAACAGCAGTGCCTTTTGTTCAGAGCAAAGTGGAAATTAGCCTCAGAGAGTAATTTACATTTTGTTGAAAAAACAACTTGTAAACCTTGTTTTGCCCTAGAGCATCTACAGTGCTGTACCTTCAAATATCTTACCACCAAACAAATGAATATAAACATATTGAATCATACGCCTACAGTATGCCTTATCCAACATTTTCTTTTGCAGAAACAAAGGAAAATATGGTATATGTTTTAATATTTGAGGATTATAGGAGCCATCCAAATATATATATATATATATATATATATATATATATATATATATATATATATATATATATATATATATATATTTTTTTTTTTTTTTTTATTTTTTTTTTTTTCTTTTCATGTGACAACATTGAAGAAATTACACTTTGCTACAATGTAAAGTAGTGAGTGTACAGCTTGTATAAAAATAACACACAGCCATTAATGTCTAAACCACTGGTAGCAAAAGTGAAAATGTTCAAATTTTTCCCAATTAGCCATTTTCCCTCCCCGGTGTCATTTGACTTGTTAATGTTACAGGGTCTCAGGTGTGAATGGGAAGCAGGTGTGTTAAATTTGGTGTTATCACTCTCTCATACTGGTCACTGGAAGTTCAACATGGCACCTCATGGCAAAGAACTCTGAGGATCTAAAAAAAAAGAATTGTTGCTGTACATAAAGATGGCTTAGGCTATTAGAAGATTACCAAGACCCTGAAACTGAGCTGCAGCACGGTGGGCAAGACCATACAGCGGTTTATCAGGACAGGTTCCACTCAGAACAAGCCTCGTCATGGTCTACCAAAGTAGTTGAGTGCATATGCTCAGCATCATATCCAGAGGTTGTCTTTGGGAAATAGAGGTATGAGTGCTGCCAGCATTGCTACAGAGGTTGAAAGGGGGGGGGGGGGGTCAGCCTGTCAGTGCTCAGACCATACGCCGCACACTGCATCAAATTGGTCTGTATGGCTGTCGTCTCAGAAGGAAGCCTCTTCTAAAGATGATGCACAAGAAAGCCTGCAGTTTGCTGAAGACAAGCAGACTAAGGACATGGATTACTGGAACCCTGTCCTGTGGTCTGATGAGACCAAGTTAAATGTATTTGTTTCAGATGCTGTCAAGCTTGTGTCACAGCAACCAGGTGAGGAGTACAAAGACAAGTGTGTCTTGCCTACAGTCAAGCATGGTGGTGGGAGTGTCATGGTCTGGGGCTGCATGAGTGCTGCCGGCACTGGGGAGCTACAGTTCATTGAGGGAACCATGAATGCCAACATGTACTGTGACATACTGAAGCAGAGCATGGTCCTTTCCCTTCGGAGACTGGGCCACAGGGCAGTATTCCAACATCATAACAACCCCAAACACACCTCCAAGACGACCATCATTACACTTTTCCCACAATGCCACCATCCACATAAGTTTCTCGCATATGGAGAACTCTGATACCATTCCCAAGAACAATATAAGAGTGCAGGAATGCCAGAGGCTAGCCACTGATTTAATAGTCATAGTAACACAATTCCCACCCAGACTTGCCTGTACTGAGACAGTTTCACCACTTGCTTCTGTAATAGTTACATCTCTGATAAAATCCTGGCATATAATTAATAAGAAAACATGTTACAACCAGACAACATTAGGATAGACTAATAAGCATATCCTAAAATTGTGGTGGTGACATAAAGAATATTATTATTATACAGTATTTATATCTTCAACAGTTTTTGCAGCGCTTTACAATATAAAGGGAGGCAATACACCAACAATACAATTCAATACAAGAGGGTTAAAAGGGCCCTGCTTCTGCAAAATTACAAATTAAGAGGGAGGGGCTGGTGAAACAAATGTTAGTAACTGTGAGGGATGAACTGATGAGGGAGGTAGAGGATTTGGTTGTTAGCTGAAGGCAGGATAGGCCTCCCTGAAGAAATGAATTTTCAGGGATTGTCTAAAAGTGGACAGAGTAGGAGATAACTGGACAGATTGGGGTAGTAAGTTCTGAAGGATGGGAGAGGCTCTGGAGAAGTCCTGGAGACGACCATGGGAGGAGGAGACAAGGGAGCTAGAGAGCATAAGGTCTTGGGTGGAGCGGAGAGGATGGTTTGGGTGATATTTGGAGATAAGATTGGTGATGTAGCTTGGGGCAGAGTTGTAAATGGCATTGTATGTTATTGTTAGTGTTTTAAATTGTATTCGTTGGGTAATGGGAAGCTAGTGGATGGATTGGCAGACAGGAGTGGCGGACACTGAACGGTTGGTAAGGTGGATGAGTCTGTCAGCGGCATTCATGATAGACTGAAGAGGGGATAGCTTGTGAAGAGGTAGGCCAATTAAGAGGGAGTTACAATAGTCAAGGCAAGAGATAACAAGGGAGTGGATAAGTTGCTTAGTGTTAACGGTTAGAATATATTTTCTTTCTGTGGGTGATATTATACAGTGGGTGTCTGTTTAATTCCAGGAAAGAATATGGGTTGCAAATAAAACTAAATCTGTCCATTACTTATACATTGGTATCTACAGTATATCACTTACTCGTTTTGCTTTTCTGAAAAAAAATGGCTGTCGAGAAATTGAGAACACATGAGGGTAAGTAGGAGTCAACTCTGAAAACACTTATTTTGGAGACATTTTTAACTGCCATCAATTTCGCCAAAAGAAGGAAAAATTATGGTTCTCATCAGTACCATGGAGCACAGGACTGTTTTTATTTATACAAAATTTTAAAACCAACATGCTTTGCAAAGACACATGTACAATGAAATAACTTTAAGAATATTAGTGCTGCCTTTAACGTGACAGAAATATAAAACAGGTGAGCTGGGTAAAGTCGAATAGGTGCATACAGTATTTATGAAGATCATAAAATCAGCAGCTTTGCCCTTCTCTGCACATCTCTTGTACAATGCAGGTCATTCCAAGTTTAACATTACCCTACTTAAAAAAAAAGAGCAATGTTAATACTGACAAGGGAATGTCCTGTGCTATCTTACTGGATACAAATTTGAGATGTGCCAGATATTAATAAAAAATAAAAATAAAGAAACAGAGGTCTTTATGTGTGTTGGTTATTTTATAATTACTCTGACTTTTTTATATCCTAACTTTTTTATGTACACCATTATGATAATAAATCTAACTGCATGGAGTCAATGTATTGGAAAAAAGATGAGCACAGTGCTCTCTTGCACTCACTTGTCCCATCTACTTACAGGGAAATCCTAAAGCTGCATAGGTTTATAGAAATAACTTAAAAACAAACACTGTACAACAATAAAATGTCATGTTCTAAAATTGTACATTGTAAACCATCATAAAAGGTTTTATAAATGAAACATTAACCACTTTCCACCAGCCCACTGTCAAATGACAGAGGGATGGTGCAACTCTCTCTAAAACGGCCGCTCTTGTGCACCAGCACCATGTTGCTAGGACACGGCAGACCCAGATCTCTGAAGTGGCTCTTTAAACACAGCCGGTCGCATGTAAATGTGGAAGTGTTGGTGATCAGCTCTCACCGCCTCACACTAACAGAGTGTGTGGTGAGGATAGCCGATCAGCTGCATCTCTTGCAGGGAACACCTGGACATGTAATCAGGGCACTGATCATCAGTGCCCTGATTAAAGTAAAGCCCCCCAGTGCCATAAATCAGTGCCCATCAGTGACACCAATCAGTGACATCAACAGTGCCCATCAGTGATGCCAGTCACTGCTGCCTTTCAGTGTCCATCAGTGACTGCTCATCAGTGCTGCACATCAATGCCCATCAGTGCCCATCAGTGTTGTCCATCAGTGCCGTACATCAGTGCCCATCGGTGTTGCCTATCAGTGCCTCCTATCAGTGCCGACTATCAGTCCCACTTATCAGTGCTCATCAGTGCCACCTATCAGTGCGGCATATTAGTGCCTCCTTATCAGTACCACCTAATCAGTGCCCATAAGTGCCACCTGATCAGTGCCCATCAGTGCAGCCTATCAGTGCCCATCAGTGCAGCCTCATCAGCGCCCATCAGTGAAGCATAAAAATTACTTATTTACAACATTTACTGACAGAAACTAAAGAAAAACTTTTTTTTCCAAAATTTTCTGTCCTTTTTTTTTTTGTAAATAAAAAACCCAGCAGTGATTAAATACCACCCAAAGAAAGCTCTATTTGTGTGAAGAAAATTATTAAAAATGAATTTGGGTGTTGCATGACTGCTGAATTGTCATTCAAAGTGTAACAGCGCTTAAAGCTGAAAAATGGCCTGGGCAGGAAGGGGGTGAAAATGCCCTGTAGGCAAGTGGTTAAATGTGTGATTTGTGTTCAGTAAAAACACAATAATTCATTATGCTATGTTTTTCTTTTACAAAGAGTTTTTTTTTTTTTAATAGTCAATCCAACATATTAGCTCAACAATTTGACGGTTACATCACAAAGAACACATATAATACAAAAAAGCAAAATAAACAACAATACTTAAGTCCTATATGTGTCAAGACAGGCAATACGTAACATCTAGAAGATAAATATCACAGTTCAATGTATCTGGAGACAGTGGGAAACGCTGCACGAAGTAAAGAGTGAAAGTGTTCACACCTAAAATGAGTGCAGCCTGCCACAAACCCCTATATAGTCAATACATGTGTATATAACACTGACTACTGTATAATAATAATAGAAGGCTAGCAGTATCCCAGGCCTATCTATGGAAAACAAAAGCACAAGGCACATCTCACACTGAAGGTAAGTCATGTCCCTTGTATTTACTTTTTTGTTGGTAAACCTAGACTTTAATTTACTATAGAATAGGTTCAGACTGAACCTATAGAATAGGTTTGGACTGAACAATCAACCCATGTGGCTCACTTCCCTTCCCCTCAGGGAGTGGGGTGAGTTTTCAGCTCTGCTTAAGTTCCAATTATAGTGACTCAGCTTACACATGGCTTCTTTTTATCACTCCCAATAGTGAAATGAAGAGACAGATAAGTGAAGGATAGTTAGTAAGGTTGAATAAAGACACCAGTCCATCTAGTTCCACCTGAGTGAATGTGGGTGCATGTCTACAATTGTCCCTATCCCTGCACATTGCGTCTCATCAAGATGCTCCTTCATTATATATTATTTATTTAAAAAGGTACCCATATAGCGATGTCAATTTACTCAGAGCTCCACACACACACACACACACACACACACACACACACACACACATCGATCCCCACCCCCAAGGAGCCCACAATCCAAGGTCCCCAACTCACATTCATATACTAAGACCAATTTTGGACAGAAGCCAATTAAACTACCAGAATGTCTTTGAATAAAGTATAACTGTTGTACTGTGAGGGGGGTTCTTAAAGCAAACATATTGCAGTTTCCTATATGGGCAAAGGTTTTCTTTAAACTGACATTTTTACATATTTTCATACATGCATTTTGTGTGCTCCACATTTGGATTGATAAACATAGTCATACTTATTCAGATTCAAAATTAAACTGTATTTATTGTATCAATTGCATCCAATGTGCAAAACATTTTGAATGTTCAATATATACATTTTGGGATGTTGAATGTCATTTCAAATTTATACAGTTTGCCTTTTTATTTAAACATATCGGAATCTGCCAAATATAAATAAAAAAAACATTTATCAAAGCATGTTATTGATGTAATATAGCAAACTTATCAATCCTAAACAACAAAAAAAAATAACCAAACATATTCTTAGATCGGTTAAACCATATCAGTGATTTGTTCCTAGGTTTTTAACTCAAAAAAAAATATCACTTTAAAGAATGTCATTTTGATAAAATAATATCCCTGATCCTTCCTGCCACTGGCAAAAGAAAAAGATCTAATATATTATTATTTGTCTTCCTTTATCCTGCCCCCAATTTTTTTGTGCCCTGGAAAAGGAATTTTTTTTTATCATAATATTTTTCTTGTAGCATAGCATAAATATACTAAACATGTAAAATAAAGAATGTACTAGTGACAGCAGAACCTAGGTTTAGATAAAAGCTATTAAAGATTTGAAATGCTATTTAACCGCTTCAGCCCCAGAAGATTTGGCTGCTGAATGACCGGGCCATTTTTTGCGATTCGGCACTGCGTCGCTTTAACTGACGTTGATGTACTTTTTTCCCACAAATATAGCCTTTTGGTGGCATTTGATCATCTCTGCGGTTTTTATTTTTTGTGCTATAAACAAAAAAAGAGCGACACTTGAAAAAAAACACAATATTTTGTAATTTTTGCTATAATAAATATCCCCATTTTTTTTAAAAAAGCCAATTTTTTCTCAGTTTAGGCCGATATGTTATCTTCTTCATATTTTTGGTAATAAAAATAGCAATAAGCGTATATTGATTGGTTTGCGCAAAAGTTATAGCGTCTACAAAATAGGAGATAGATTTATAGCATTTTTATTATTATTTTTTTTTTTTTTACTAGTAATGGCGGTGATCTGCAATTTTTATCATGACTGCGACATTATGGCGGACACATGGGGCAATTTTGACACATTTTTGGGACCATTGGCATTTATACAGCAATCAGTGCTATACAAATGCATTGATTACTGTAAAAATGTCACTGGCAGTGAATGGATTAACACTAGGGGCAATCAAGGGGTTAACTGTGTTCCCTGCTACGTGTTCTAACTAAAGGGGGGATGGGACTTGCTAGGGGAAGAGATAGATTGGTGTTCATACTTTGTATGAACACACGATCTGTCTCTTCTCCCCTCAGAGAACCAGGATCTCTGTGTGTAAACACAGAGATCCCGGTTCTCACCATGTCACGACCGATTTCGGGAGCCCGGCGGTGGCCTGCAGAGTGCCCTAGTGGTCACATAAAGAACCAATGTAACATGACGGCGATTCGCACATCTGAGCCATATTGCTGCAGTACAATTGCGGTGGCTGGTCAGCAAGCAGTTAATAAAAAGGGAAACCTGAAATAAATATTGATGTTAACTACCAAACTCAGAAATGTATGCTTCATTAGGCTATTCAAGGATTCTTATCTCAAATCCAACTAGTGCAGAGAGAAATGTGCGGGTGTTATTGTTGACCTATAAAATGGCTTTCTGAGTCATTTCCTTGGAACGTGGAAGAAAGCAGTGAAGTCAGAACTTCCAATCAAAATCCTTGTTTCGGTCTTTGATTCTCAAAGTACTGAAGCTAATAAGTCAGCATGAAAGCTTGACAACTATCATTTTCAGAAGAAAAGTTTAGCAAAGGCAGCCTATGTATTTTTCACAACACAAGTGTACTTTATGTAAAACAGTTTGTTATTGAGATACATATATACATAATTGACCTGGCCATTTTATAGACAGGCAACTCCTATCTTCATATTGATCAGTGGTTTCAAATAAATAAATATTGCAGTAGGGAACAGACACAAAAGATATACTCTGCATCTTTCCAAATAACTGTTCTGCTTTATTATGACACAATTGAAGGTTTTTATACACATGATTACGTAGGTATCACATTAATATTACAATTGCACTTTTATGGTAACAAGGGGCGTAACATAGGCAGACTAATTCTAATCAGGACTCGAAAGAATGCAAACATGTAATGAAAACATTATTAGTGCTGTGTGCATAGTGAGGGCAGTGTGCAATACATACAAAATAGAATACAATTGTATACAGAATTTACAAATTCCCTTTACAATAATGAACACAGAAAGTATATTTTTTTCTAAAACTGCAGCTCTATGAGCCCCCTAAAAAAGCTTTGTAGCGTCTTAATAAACAAATGCTCTACATGTATTCTTTATTTCCCTCTCCAAGAATGTCATTTTTTGTGGAGAAATAATAACAATGAAATTAAATACATAGTTGTTCTGCCCTAAAGTAATCCCTTACTGAGAGAAATTTATGGACTTTCTTTGCTCACTTATCCTTCTGAAAATGCTTGGTTTTGGCATGATACCAAATAAAATAGTTAAGCAGTGGAAATCATATATTTAAAAGAGAAGTTAAGAATTAAAAAAAAACTAATGATTATACTCACCTAGGTCAGATCGATGCTGCATCTGTCCCACTGGCTCTGTAGTGAGAACCTAGCAATCAAACATCTAAGCACTCAGTTCTCCCCCTCTGCTCTGAGGAGAGAGTCCTGACTGTCAGTCAGTTGGTCTCTGCTCCCTCCTCCAGTGCTCACTAGAGCGCTGGGCTGTGAAGGGGGAAGGAGGGGCTGACTCAGGCTCTTAGCGGTTTGATCCAGGCTTCTGGGGAGATATCGACCATATGGTCTGGATCTTTTTAGGACAGGCTCTGTGACATCAGCGGACAGCGGGCATCAGCTGAAAATGGATCACAGGAGTGCAGAACAAACTGCACTCCTGTGGTCCATAGGAGAAATAGGACTAAAAGATTGAGTTAAAAATATTTATTCATCTGTCAGCAGGATAGAGAATAGGGGCTGAGAGACTGCAGTTACACTGTGTGAGAGCTGATTGGAGGAAAGGGACTCACGTCCGTCAACATAGACAGAGGGATGAAGAAACATGCAGAGCTGTATTTTGAATAGGCAAGCTGTGTGCCCATGTCCCTCCCCGACACAATTTTTAGCTCATGTTATCTCATGTGTCGGAAAAACTTCTCAGAAGTGACTCATGCTAATAACAGACGAACAAAGCACCAGAAAGAAATGACACTTAGAGCTTTGGAGAGAGAGAAGTAAACACTACAGATACTGTATATGTGCTTTATTCAATTTCATGACTTGGGTTTAGAACCACAACTAATGTAGTTTGAGCTTCTTATTAAAGGCTCAATGTGTTGTAAATGGATCCTGAGTTTTAGTAAAACTCCTTTGATCTATCTAAAGCCCCATACACACGGTCGGACTTTTTCATCAATTTGGTCCGATCGGACAAGGTTGTTGAAAAATGAGACCGTGTGTATGCACCATCGGACAGTGTTCGTCGGTTTGTCCGTCGGACAAAGTCTTATCTCCTGCTGGAAAGATTTGCCGTCAACCCGGTCCGATCACACCAAATCCGATCGTGTGTACGGTTGTCCGACCGGACAAAGTGCCACGCATGCTCAGATCACATTACAAGACCAAAGCTATTGGCTACTAGCCTCTACGTAGTCCCGTCGTAGGCAACAAACGTCACCACGTTCAGAATGATCGGATTTTCCGACAACTTTGTCCGACCGTGTGTACGCAAAACCAACATCGGACAAAGTATGACGGACATGGTCCGACGGACCTGGTCCGCGGATTGTCCGACCGTGTGTATGGGGCTTTAGAAATTATATTGTAACAAAAATGGCCCCTAGTTTGCTAAGAACATAATTCTTTATATTAGGAACAGAGGAATAATAAGGCTAATGCTAACCCCAACATCAATGCTACCCTTATATACAAAGCCAGTGCTCCCTTCCTCTAAAATACCATTTAAAAGAGTTTACAGGTGACAGAAAATAAGTATTGCTGGCATGGTGATCCTCACATGGCTTTGTAGATAAAGAAAAGGTTAGGATTGGTGTTAGGTTAGGTTTGACTTTGTGTATAAACAAAGTCATTGATCATCAAGTCAGCACTAACAAATAAGCAATCAACATGGTTAAATATGAAGTTACTTTTGAGGTAGGCAAAATCAAGTACGGCAAAGTAAGTTCATCTGTGCAATCTAAAGAAGTGATCAGAAAACGATTTAAGTGTTAATCTGTGCAAAGCTGAAAGCCCATATGAATAGTAACAAGTGAATTGGCCTGGGTTTGAATCACAAGTCCATTGTCAAAATCAATCTAAATGATGGACATTTTAAACTATGTCAATTATATCATTATTCATGTTTTACACAATACAAGGTACAGCACCAGAGGGGTGCTTGGGTGTGCTTTAGTGCCCCCAGAAATCCTCAGAGAACCCCCATGTAATCCCATCAACAGCTTCCCTGGGCACCTCGTGGAAGGGATACACAGTTTGCACCCTGGATCCTTTGCTTGTCATAATAAGTATAAGCAGGACCCAGCTTCTTGATGCAGGCAGCACTCCTATTCCGAAACCCACCCCAATGTGTGCAAGTGCTAATGCAGTAAATGGGCACCTCCTCTATCACATACTGAGCCTGCTTGCTCATGCCCTCGCCCTCCTGCTCACTGTTTCCACCGCCAATTGCAAGTGTTAACTGTACAGTGTACACTGTCAGTATGCAGCTGACTGTGTAGAGGGGCAGCTAGGGAAATGAAGCATGCTGACTTCCCATCAATAGAGGGGGACATGCTAAATATAAATATAAAGGGAAGGTCAACAATATAATATACTCTAAGGGGAAAGAGGGGAGCGCTGACTGCCAGTGTAAGAGGGGGCACTGACTGCTAACTTAAGAGGGAGTGCTTACCACTAACATAAGGGGGGACTCTGACTGCCAGTGTAAGAGGGAGCACTGACCATTAACTTAAGAGGGAGCACTGACCTCTAATGTAAGAGGGAGCACTGATCACTAATGTAATAGAGAGCGTTGACCGCTAACGTAAGAGGGAGCACTGATCACTAACGTAAGAGAGAGCGCTGACCACCAGTGTAAGAAAGATCACTGTCCACAATCATAACAGGGAGCACTGATTGCTAATGTAAGATTGACCACTGATCACTAACATAAGAGGGAGCACTGACCATCAGTGTAAGAGAGAAGACTGACCACCAATGTAAGAGGGAGCACTGACCACCAATATGAAGGGCACAGTCACAGCACCAGTGTAAGTGGGTACACTGAACCCTGACTACCACTGTAGGAGGAAGAACTGACCACCAATAAAAGTGGAAAACTAATGTGATACATAGCCCGCTATATAGTTCTGACCTCATCATTTTATACACTATGTTGTATCTTACACAATGAAGGGGGGCACACTGACCACACAGTACTGACTGCTATATTCCTTTTGCTATGTTGTATGTTATGTAGTCCTGACCGCTACAACACATATGATATTTTGTACATTACAATGTCCTGACCATTGTATTATATACTCTATGTTGTATATTATTGATCACTCACTCAATATTATATGTTGTTTGTTACATAGTCCTGACTGCTATGCTCTAGATAGTCCTAAT
Source organism: Lithobates sylvaticus (assembly GCA_028564925.1). Lineage (NCBI taxonomy): Eukaryota > Metazoa > Chordata > Amphibia > Anura > Ranidae > Lithobates > Lithobates sylvaticus. The sequence continues at coordinate 438,285,927 of CM053027.1, read as the reverse complement.
CACTATTTACACTATTTTGTACATTATACAGTCCTGACCGTTACACTTTGAAAGATTTGTTGTTCATTACATACTCCTTAGCAAGGTGTTTCTTGTCTTAACAGTTGCTGGCTGCAAAGTAGTTACCTACTATTTTAATGACACTCTCCTTTATTGAAGGATTAGACAAAGTGTTAGCTCATTTTCTATTTTCATTGTCCAGAAAATCATATATGTTGGAAAATGTTCCTTCTTTAAAGATGATCATTTGTGCCAATGTTTATGTGTGTCTATTATACAAGCACAGTAAGCGGGAATACTTTTGGGTACAAGGATTGTGACATATATGCAGTATACAGTATGTAGCAAGTAGGCTCAGACTCTATTAAACCAGTAAAATCTTCTGGGGCTGAAGCGGTTAAACACTGATATTAAGATATTTGCTAAAGTTTTGGCCCTTAGCCTATAAAAAGTAATTTCCACCTTCATACATCCATACAAAAGAGTCTTCATCCCTAGAAACACTTCTACATTTGCCGATTATTTATAAATGTTCAAATCCCACATACCAGCATGGGCTTTTGACTCTATAGAATGGAGACATTTGTGGAAAACATTACTGAGGATTATTATAGATCCGAAAATTGATGCTGTGGCATTTATTAAATATTAAAGATAACACATCAGTGTACAGGCATAAATGGAAGCATGTACATTTTTTTTTTTTTTTTAACAAAAGTATTTTTTTTATAAAGGGTACATACGAAAAAACAGTGTTGCGGCCGCAGCCGCTATATTAACGGAAGAAAGGAACAACACAAAATGGGTTGCAGCTAGGTAGAGAGATTGTCACATGTACATATCAGCCAGTACCTTGGTGTAGTTAAAGTATAGGCAGTATGCCTAGTTTTATGTTTACTACTTATCAGAGCATGTCAAACAAACAAAAACAAAATCATAAACATCCAAGAAAGATTAAAATTAGCTGGTTTTAGCAGTTATGTTTGCCTCAACTCATTTGTGGATGTGGTATTCAATGTCTTTACACAGGTGTCCTGAGTGTATATATATTTGCTTATATTTTTTTATTAGGGTTGTATAAAGAATAAAGGGGAGTGGTGGCAGTGGTTATAGTAGGTTTTGAGGGGGTAGTCATTGTAAGGAGGGGGGAGATGTGAAAGATTAAGCCAAGCCAAGTTTGGAATATTCACCATTAGTGATAAAATGTTGCCAGAAGGACCATATTTTCCTGAATTTTGAAGGGATATTATTCGCTTAATGGATGAGTGCTTCCATAGCAGAGGTTTTTTGTATTAGTCTAACCCAATCTGTTATGGTTGGAAGGTTTGAGGAGCGCCATTTGGCAGGTATGCACATATTTGCTGCTTTTACCATATGAATGGCTAGCAAGCGTAAGTATACACCTTTCGGCATAGTAGAATGGTGTAGTAGAAGCATGTACATATTTATAATACAAAACACTCTGTTGTCATAAAAATACAAATTTTGCAAGTTGTATTATATAGACAACTATTGATGGAACAAAATAGGATGAATGCATGAAGCTCATTTTAGCCAAGGTAACATATGCAATTATTTTTAAAATATAGACTTTGGGTATGTGTTTGGTAGAAATTGACAAGCATCAGGATAGTACCAAAGTACTTAAATCAGCAGAAAATTGAAAAACCTCTGAGTGTGGGACTCTATTCCCAACTGGGTCATTGTGGTCTGCAGCAAAGTATGCCTCCCCTCCTACCCCTCAGCCTGGCCCCAATCATACTCCTGATCATCCTTGTTCCTCCTCCCTCCAAAAAATTCACCATCTGCATCTTCTATGAACTTACACAATAGAGAGATAAGTCTGACAAAGGGTTTCACAAACTTATCTTATGGCACATCAAACGAGAAGAGTATAAGCAAAGAGCTACACAGTGTAGGATCAAGCATAGGCTTGAACCCCTCCTGCTGTCCCCAGAAGCATTCTTGACTCAGCAGGTGTCTCTTCTGCCACTGCTTGAGTGGAAGTAAAAATGTTCCCCAATCACCCTCATGTCCAAGGTCTCAATGTTAGCTTGGTAAACTGCATTTACAGCTGCTCCCATTCAAACTGATAGAGTTGGTTCCCTTCTGTCAGTTTATGGCCTGTACTGCACCAAAATGGCAAGTCCCCCGCTGTGAGTTTTTGCTCAGATGCCTCCAACAATTTTTACAATACTAATGTCTCTGTATCATGGGATCATGCTGTCAGCAACAGAGTCCAAATAACTAAAAACATATGGTCCAAAATCCATAGGCAGAAACTTTATTTTACCTACACTGCAAATTTGATGGTGGTTGGGAACGATGCCTAAAGGGGCACAATGCTGAAGATGGTGCTGTCATCCTATGTCTTGTACCTTGGTGACAGTCACAGCATTGTCACCACTTCCCCTTCTCCTTAATGGTCTCAGGTGGTGACTCCTCCTCAGAACCTCTAGCCCCTGCCCCCACTCCCAATTGCCCAAGAGCCAATGCAATGGCCCAGGTGAAACACTGACACACTTTTGTGCAGCTGGTATGCATGGGTTATGCCTGGGGGACACTAGCCTGCCACTAGGATAGAGACTGTGAATGATGTTCAGGGATGGGCAGGCCAAGAGTTGCCAGCTTATGCCAGGACAGATCATGTGTGAAAAAGACACCAACCTGCTGGCTGCCATTCAGACACATGTAACTTGCCTTACACATGTCCTGAACATGGTGGTTAAGCAGTTCCTGGTTAGGTAACCTGTAGCAGGCTAGAAAAGTGTGCAGTCTCTTTTGGAAGTCATAGACACTAAGTGTTCAAAATGCAGTATCAATAAATCTTGCCTGCCAGCTTAACGTTATGCGACACACCCATATGCTGGAAATTCACAATGGTCACATTCTTGTGACAGGACCATCTTCTTGTTGGTGGTTCCTGATTCAATACTTGAACTATAAGTTCATTCTGAACCTAGTCAGTACTTTTTGCAATGAATTGGCAAAAAAATTGATAGATTTGGACAGTTCAACCAATAAAACCTCCAGCTGGTAAACCCAGAACTCATTTATTTAGAGGTGGTATCACTACCACCACCAAATGACAATTTTGGTTAATTGGATCACACAGCATAACTTGTTTACATTCAGCAGTTAATCAGGGACTGTCATTAGTGATGGGTGTAGCAGAGTGAGAGGACCATTGTGGCAGTGGGTCATCTGGTGTTGCTCACCGTAATAAATGCTGCATCTACTGCACATCACTGGATGGTGTTGGATTTACATTGTGGAACAATCTTTATTATTATTATTATTATTATTATTATTATTATTATTGTGGTATTTAATCACCACTGCTTTTTTTTTTTCTTTACTATAGGAAAAAAGACCTAGAAATAAAAAAAAAAAAAAAAGGTTTTCTTAGATTCTGTTATAAAATTAAAACAAAATAATCTTTCTTCATATATTTAGGCCAAAATATATTCTACTGTTCAAAAACATTGGTGTGCATTATTAAGTCCATGTGAAAGTTTTACAGTCTATAAACTATGGTATACATTAAATATTTGAAAATTGATCAACACTGATGTACTGACTACCTATCTCATTCTTGAGGCACTAAAATGACAGGACAGTACAAGTACCTGCAACATAACCCCTTTTTTTCAAAAAAGTATACAATCCAAGGTATTTAGTAAGAGGCATGGTGAGTCATTTTGGAAAAGGGAAGAAATTAAATACAATTTTTTTAAAGTTATTTCTCACATGCATTATAGAGAGGCCCAAAATCCAATAAGTTCCTTAAGGCTTCCTAGGGCCATAAATTATTAATTATTATTATTAATTTCCTGAATAACTATCCCATTATTGGAGACGCTAGAGCATCAGGACAGTAAAAACAAACACAAAATGAGCACATGGATTTTTTTTAAAAGGGTATGCTGAGTTTTTTGAAGACTTCATTTTTTTGCCAAAGTGGTAAGAAAATGTTTTTTTTTACATAAATTTGTGTATTTAATAATATATTTTTCACACACAGCATGGGCATACTTAAAATTTCAGCACAAAACACATTCTGCTACTCCACCTGAGTATGGGGATACCGCATGTGTGAGACTTTCATTGTTTGGAGTGATTATGTACAAGACCCTGTATCTTGCCTCTCAAAAATCAACCAATTGTATTAAAACCAGTATAATGTAATGGTTGTCTCTGTGCGAGTGGTTAGAGAATGCTCCTATAAGCCTAGCCTACTGGTACATTACTGCCCCCAGGAATGCCTTGTTCACTGTCCAGAAAGTACAAGAGTCTGAATAAAGGGTAAACAAAAGGGTTCCTGTAGTTCCAACTGTGCAGTTGTCCACAGGGGATCGCTGGGACTGATGTACCACAGGAATGTAATCAGTGAAATTTGCAGATGGGTCAGTTCAGGCAGCAGGCAGAGACCTGGTTAGAAAATAGGCAAGGCTAGACCAGACAATTGGCAGAAATGTGGTCAATAAACAGGCCAGGCTAAGTACAGGTGGCAGGCAGGGGCAACACTGCACTGGTGTAGCAATAATAAGGAACACAGTTCCTGGCATACACTGGTCTTGTGACACTGTGAGGTGGTGATAAGGAACATTGTTGCTTGCATACACTGGTCTGATGGCCCTGGGACTGGTGTGGTGGTGATCAGAGATCCTGTGACTGGCTGTACTATTAGTTGGGCTGAGAAAGGGTTTTACCACCCTCCAACCACTACCCCCTTTAACTGCAGAGGCACTGCAACACTTTTCCTGTAGCAAACAGAAGAAAGTGGCATTGTATGAACATGCACATTTGTGCAGGCACTGCTTTTCCAACACACATTCTGCCTATCAGGCTCCACACATGCAAATAACCCCTACCCTCTAGAGCCAGCAAAATAGATGATGCCTCTGCTCTCTGCATGGTCCTATGTGCCCGATAGAAGAGGTGATAGGTAGCAGTTGCTGTGACACCTTTTTATGCTTCTGTCCATGGGTACACTTTTGTTAGTACCAGATAAAAGTGCCACAAATAGAGCTCAGTTAAGATGTACAAATTATAGGTACTGCAATATCACTCAAAAAAAAAAAAAAAAAAAACATACTCAGTTTGGTGCAGTAACGTAGGAAATCTATATACTGTGTTTGAAATACAGTAGAAAAAAAAGAAATACAATATTTTGTGCCTGTCATTTCACCTATTATTGAATTATAGGAAAGTATGATCCAGATGTCAATGCTATATTACAGCATGTGTGATGCCTGAGGAATATGCATGCATATATTAGCTAATTATCGTAGTCATTCAAGAGATGTATGTCAGAAGATATTTTAATTTATCAAAATGGCATTTATGCATCTGGATTTTTAAATGCATTAATCCTCATCTTTTTTTCAGTACAAACAGCACATTTAATGAATACAGGATTTAAAAAAAAAAAGTACTTTACAAGTTTAGTATAACTAGTGCAATAAATGAGAGGAAACCATCTCCCCAACGTTTATTATGTACAAAATGAGAGGAATTTGCATTGCTGTTACACTATATTGGTGCAATGGGAACAATTAATATATATAAAACATTTTAATGAAATTTGCACTTAAAACATCATCCTCATTGAGCGACTTTGAGTTACTGGAAAACATAAAATCCAAATATAAAATGCATTCTATTTTTTCCACTGGCATGTGTTATCCCTAACAGTTGAAGTTGGACAAGACTTTCCAAATTCTTTCTGTCGAGAGGATTAAAGGATGTATGTGTTTTGGCCTTGGAACTGAAAGTCGCTGAACTTGCATACTGCGGTAAACTTTAATACCAGCAAGTCAGATCAAGAAGCATTATGCCCAAAGAAGTTCTGTATTTTTAAGTTGCTTACTTAATTTTTGATAGGTTTCAAGTGAACCTGTGATTTTGCTTATGTGGGGCAATTCAACACATTTACTTTAATCTTACCTTCCCTTCACTTCCCTACTTATCCATTCATTGCCAGGAACAAGGACACAAATTTATGTGTAGACTCCAAGTCAAAGCTTACCAAGGGCTGAGGATTAAATTCCAGACCCAATGAAAGTGCACTGGTGGTGCCTGTAAAGTCATTTGCCAAACACCAATGCTATCATGTGACAAAAAAAGGGAAATTAGTTACAAGCACCCCTATACATAAAAGCATAATGCATTTCTATTTACTCTCTGTGGTCAGCATCAAAATTAGCTTGTTACTCTTCCCTGCATAGGAAAAGCACATGATCACCACTTTAAATCTCAGTTTCACTATACACTTGAGTTTTGTAAAAGTGAGATATGTTAGGGAGTGTGGCTGACAGAAGCAAATAATACCGCTTTAGTAGATGGTATATTAATTCCCTATCTTCATATCCTAATTTTAGATACAACGTAAATAATCAACCATGTGATCCACCAGCAAGTAAAGTGCTCTTCAAAATGTGAAGCACTCTACCCTTTGGACAAATATGAAATGAGCAGGCACTCATGATACAGGTCCTATTGGTTTGCCAGGATGTCCACAGAGCACCTACAATGTACTTTCCTCACTCACAGCTCTTCAACACACTCAACAGAGGTGTTGGATAATGAGCCAGACAATTTAGTAATGTGCCTTCCTGCTGTTAAACTAAAAGTAAGACGTAATAAATGCTGCAAGGAATATACTGCCTAATCACTACCTATGTGCTAGTTCAAACTAATCAATTGGGGAAGTGTATGGATCATGTTGAGAGGCAAGTGATAGCCATAATTAGCTAGTGGGCTCTCATGAGCAACAAGATGCTTTAAAGTCAATAAAAGATGAAGGTGGCCTTGGAGGATATGTTTTGCAGAAATAATATGTGGGGTCCCTGAGTCAGTAACGCAATTGGCATTGGTTCAATGTCTAACACACATGTTTACATTTTTGCTGCCCCTGCAATCTAATCAAATGAATGTCATTTGTCGGAAATTTAAACTATTTCATATTTTTTCTTTGTAAATGTCATATTTGCTGTAGCAAATCCTACAGCAAGAATGCAAAAAATTAAATTATGCAGAGTCCCCCCAAATGCATACCAGACCCACAAAAAGAAAATGTGCAATGTCCTCCAGGATTTCCATACCAGACTCTTTGGGTCTGTTATTTGATTGCGGGGAGGGGGGGGGGGGGGGGATTGATTGTGTCAAATCAACCTTTGTTTTCTGGGAATTTCTGAAGAAACAGAGGACAGGGGACCAGAATGATTCTTGAAAACTTGGCTTAAATGTGTTCTCTTCTCATTATTTGTTATAGAATGTGCACCTCATGTACCTATGCATTTCCTCCCCCCTAATACCCCTAATCAGGAAGATATTGCATTTTAAAGATATAGAAAGAATTCTTTGTGCTGCCTGACCTTTGTGTGTCGAGAATACCATAATGATGTCCCTGACTTCTCCACAGTATGAGAGAAAAACGTAGCATATAGTGTATTGTATCTGGCAAAGCTCAAAATGATCAGCAACAGTAAAGCACAATTCTGCACCTAACATACAGAAGCCTCAGATTGGTTGGATAGTATGGGCTACAGAACACCCTGAATTCTCTCCTATTCATGTATTTCCTGTTGCATCTACTTTTTGAATCTACAGCCCTCTGCCTAAACATCATTATCTATATGCAAATAATCCATACCTACACTTCACAGCTAACCATGAACATATTTTTATACTATATCAGGTCTTAACATCTACATAACACTTGGTGACTGCTTCGACTATGAAATATATTACTCTCCAGCAGATGACACAACTAAGGCTTTAGAGCCAGCACTCTACTAACTTCAGAAGATCATAGGTCACAATATGACAAGACTGTCTTTGTTCTTGTTTCTATACATTCTAAAGCCGCGTACACACGAGAGGACTTTCCCGTGGGAATGTCCGCCGGACAATCCCCCCCGTGTGTGGGCGCCAGCTAAGTTTTAAGTTTTAGCGGTCTGTGCGCTAGTCCGCCGGACTTTTGAAATGAACGGACTTGCCTCGCACACGGAGGAAAGTCTGTTCATTTAGAACGTGACTGCAGGTAGACGGGACTAGCGAAGGCAGTGAATGCCGCCGCACTAGCCCCGTCACCTGGTATGGATTTAAAGGGGAATCCCTACGCTGAAAAAACGGTGTGGGGGTCCCCCCAAAGCCATCTCAGACCCTTATTCAAGCACGCAGCCCGGCCGGTCAGGAAAGGGGGTGGGGACGAGCAAGCGCCCCCCCCTCCTGAGCCGTACCAGGCCGCGTGCCCTCAACATGGGGGGTGCCCTGGGGAAAGGGGGGCCGTGCGGCCCCCACCCCAAAGCACCTTGTCCCCATGTTGATGAGAACAATTGACCTCTTCCCGACAACCCTGGCCGTTGGTTGTCGGGTCTGCGGGCGGGGGGCTTATCGGAATCTGGGAGCCCCCTTTAATAAGGGGGCCTCCAGATCCTGGCCCCCCACCCTATGTGAATTAGTATGGGGTACGATATACCCCTACCCATTCACCTAAGGTGTAAAAGTGTAAATAAAAAAAACACAATTTTTTTAAATATTTTATTGCACAGCTCCGGGGGTCTTCTTCCATCTTGGGGGGGGTCTTCTCGCCGGACTCCTCCGCTATCTTCTACTCTTTTACCTAGCTCTTTTACCTAGCTCTTTCACGAGCTGAGGAGCCCGGCTTTCTTCGTCGTCGTCTGGGGGTCTCGTTCCGCCTTCGGGGGTCCGCTCTTCTGTTCTTGTCGCTGTCGCCGCCGCCTGCTGCGCCGTCTTCTTCTTCCGATGTTGACACGTCGCTCTCTCTGGCCGGAATGACAGAGACATGCAGTGTTGTGACTTATATAGGGACAAGGGGCGGGGCCACCCACTCATGTCACATGGTGACCCTGCCCCCATATGATGTCACAGTCCCAGCATCCTCCGGGACTAGTGTAAAAATTAGCGCTAACAGAAAAGACTCAAAAGTGACTTCTATATCAAGCACAACATGTTTTTACATCTCAAGATACAAATGGGTGCCTACTAGCCTATTTAACCAAATTCTAGTTACTTAGAATGATCATAATTACAGCCCCCCAGACTTCCACTACCCATATTCTGGAAGCCTTCCTTCACTTCTCTAGTTTGTATGAATTGTTGGTCAATTATGACTTACGGTAAATAGTTTCATAATTTCTTTAGGTGCAATCACGTTTTCTGCTTTGTTCACTGCCCAACAGCACCTTCTTGATATGGCCATCACATCTGCAGAAATTGGACATACACTGTCCTTATTTGCCAAACATAAAGCACCTGGTCCTGACAGCTTCCCATTTGAATGGTATCTAACTCATAAGGAACAATTGTTACCACATCTACTAATTCAATATACAGTATTTTATTAAGGATAGAAGCTTTGATAGTCCTCATCCTGAAACCTAATATAAATCTTACCCAGTGTGAGTCCTATAGGCCAATTTCTCTGATTACCACAGATCCTAAAATCTTTTATAAAATACTGGCAATTCAACTAAACATGGTGATCACCACACCTAATAAAGTAGAACTAAAGGAAAAACATTTTTCTTTTAGTTTGGAGTTTTATTGGAAGTTTATTTTTGCCATCTGTCCCATCCCTGGTTGTCACTAGAGTCACCACTGGAAGTTATCCCCACTATTCCTGTTTTGGGGATGACCCAAAATTAGGGATTTTCTTTTACTTTCACTTTCCATGATAATGATAAACATGACATATAATAAGGAAGAATCTCCCAAACAGGGGCATAGACAGCAATAACAACCTGACACGTGTTTAAATCCCTCTCCACTCCAAATCCATCTCCAGAACTAGAAAAATAAACCTTTGTCTTTAGTTATACTTTTAATTCTGACCAAACTGGCCTCATACCAGGTAGATCCATGAATATTATATATATATATATATATATATATATATATATATATATATATATATATATATATATATATATATATATATATATATATATATATATATATATATATATATATATATACTTTATTAGCCTCCAATTTTCTGATCTCCTGATTCCAGTTGTCTTATGAGATATTGTTGCCTTAGACACTCATAAGGTCTTTAAGTCCACTGAATGGCCCTAGTGTTTTGCACAAATTTGAATTATAACTTGGATACAAATTCTATACACCCAACCTTTAGATGCTAAAACAGTTGTGTAAACCAATCATTTTACACTTAATTGGGACTGTAGTAGAATATATATTGGCCTACAATTTTTTTTTTTTTCTTATTGAATGTGTTTTATAGCAGAAAGTAAAATATATTGTTTTTTTTTTTCCAAAATTGTTGCTCTTTTTTCATTTATAGCGCAAAAAATAAAAGAAAAAAATTGCGGTGATCACATACCACCAAAAGAAAGCTCTATTTGTGGGAAAAAAATACATAAAATGTATTTGGGTACAGTGTTGCCCTTTCACCTCTTTAGTGTCAATAAGTGGTTGTTGGACCTTTCATCTATCAAAATCAGAGAAGATGGGCCCAAATATAATCTAATGGGGTTGATTTACTAAAGGCAAATAGGTTGTTTACTTTGCAAGTAAGGTTGCACTTTGCAAGGGAATTTATCTCAGGAGTTTAGTGAAATGTTGTTTTGCAAAAAATACCAAGTCACATGCAAGAAAAAAAAATTATGACATGCACACTGAAATATTTTGTTTTGGAATTTCATCTGAAAAATACATTTATTTAGTTACTCCAGAATTTAGTTTTTATTTATTTTCATTCGACGAAGGAGCTAAACTGTATGACGTAGAGATCATACATTTCCAGTCGAATGCTCTGCCCCCAAAAGATAGTAGAATTTTAATGTTGTTTGACTAGTAATAATTATTAATTATTATTACTAGTCAAACAACATTAGAATTCTTCTATAGCCTATGGGAGGAGCATTTGAATGTAAATCGTATGTTTTTAGCTGCTTCGTCAAATCTTGTCTCTATAATGTCAAATCTTTACTCTCTATGTTGAATAATCTTGGACTAATATAGTTAGGTTAGGGACATTCAACCGCAGATTTGATAGACACAGATTGCTATTGTCACCATCATGTTGAATCTTCTATCTAGCTATATCTAACTGTTGTCACAACCATACGAAAATATAATGGATTATGAAAATAAAGTATCTTTTTATTTTGGATCTTTCAGATTTTGGATTTTGCGCATTCGGTATTGTTTTGTTAAAACTAACACAAAAATCCCCAAAATTCGGACAAAAATGCACTCGGACGATAAAGAATGCACATGTATATTCATTACTGCTAGTTTAAATATATACATCTGTCTTTATATTGGTTGTTGTTATTTGTGGGGAAAAAAAAGACGTCAATTTTGTTTGGGAGCCACGTCGCATGACCGCGCAATTCTCAGTTAAAGCGATGCAGTGCCGAATCGCAAAAAGTGCTCTGGTCTTTGGCCAGCAAAATGGTCCGGTGCTTAAGTGGTTACAAATGAACGCCACAACTTTTCGCATATTTATTTGAAAAAAAAAAAAATTTGAAATTCATTTGTTATTTTCTTTCCACTTCACAATTATGTGCCACTTTGTGTTGGTCTATCACATAAAATCATCAATAAAATACATTTACATTTTTTGGTTATAACATGACAAAATGTGGAACATTTCAAGGGGTATGAATACTTTTTCAAGGCACTGTATTTACAAAAATATATATATTGTGACATTGGGGGATGTCTAGCTCAGTGGTAGATGCCTTTTTAGTAACTTCACAGCGAACAGGAACTTTAGTTTAAGGGCATGGCAGCCCACTTTTATTAAAAAGGAACAAAACAAAAGGAAAGTTCATGCACTTGGATGCCCACACAGGGGTTCTTCTCCCAACAACAACAACACATGGAAAATGCCAAGCCACCTGGCTCTCTTCAGAAGTATTGCCACCTAGGCTTTTACACTTCAGCCCTCTTGGCCATATAACTGTACAACCACTGTACCTCTTTTCAGCTTCCTTGCTGCTCAGGCCTTCCACTTCAGGCTCTCCTCTGTCTCCTTAGATGCACAGCTTTAACGCACACAGCGTCTATCTGGAAAAGCAGCCCCTCACTGCTCTGATCCTCAGACTTGGATCTTTGGCTTTCACTAGTGCACACCTGCACTCTGGGTGGAGCAGAGAACACTAATCCTGACTCTGCTATAAGCCCAGGATCCACCTGTTCAATCAACCAGCCAGACTCCTGGCTGTTCCCAAAACCCGGTCCCAGGATTGGAGATTTACTAGGACAGGGAACTGTACTGTCACAATATATATATATATTTTTTTTAACTCAGTCTTTTTTCATATTTTAGCAAAAAATAAAACCCCCCAGTTGTGATTAAATACCACCAAAATGAAAACTCGTGTTTGTGTGAAAAAAGGACAACAATGTAATATGGGTAGTGTTGCTTGACAGTGCAATTGTCATTCAGAGCCCAGGTTCACACTGACATCGGGAATGAAATCGAGCGAGTTCAGCTGAACTATTGAACAATTTCATACTCGCATGTCAGTCCCGACTTTGGGGTGCGATTTCAGACATCTATACAAATGTCTCTTGAAATCGCACTCCGAAGTTGCCAAAAGTAGTAAAGAAACTACTTTTGGTAATCAGTGTGACACCACAAGTGGAATCGATGCGGCGTAGCACCGATTCGGATGGTGGCATCGCCGGTAATTGCCACTGACTTGGCATGTGATTTGACATATCAAATTGCATGCCAAATCGCTCCAATGTGAACCTGGGTTTAATGTGAGAGCACTGAAAGCTGTAAATTGTCCTGGGCAGGAATGGGGTGAAAGTGCCTGGCAGGCAAGAGGTTAAATGATAAGGCTGAGGGAGAGACAGTTAGGAAGGAAGAGAGGGAGGAGGGGAGAGTCTGGTCACAGCTCACTCACTTGCACAATGCACAGTCCCAGCAGGAGGCTCACTGGCTCAGTCAGTGTCTTCATGTTTAGGATGGGACGTTGTGGCTGCTGACTTTAAAGTTTCCCGCCCACATATCCCCTTCACAGCACACGGGCTGCATCGAGTGTGGGCGGGCACAGGGAGAGAGGGGCGGGAAGAGGTGATCGTTCTCCCATTAGTGTAGACTAGAGGAGGGCTGTACTGTGTACTCTGCAAGACGGAACACACACACTCAGCCCAGGCTGTGGTAGCTGTAGCCAACATCCCTGCCACAGGACACATCGCAGCTGCAGCACGGGATGGAGGGATCACTGTGTTGTGTTCTTTCACTGCAATTCAACCACAAATTCAGGATCCAGCCCTGTTAACCCCCCCCCCCACCGGAGTTACCCAAGCAGTAGCACTTGGCCGGTCTGGAAACTGCACATGCGCAGTTCTGAGCTTGCCGCACAGCGGCCTTTTTACGGGGAATCAGAGCAGCATCAGGTGCTTGATAGCTGCTGATCCAAGACTGATTTATTTTTATGAATGTGAGCCCTTCAATGGAGTCTGTGGACAGGCACACTCTTTGATCCAAGAGAAATTTTGTGTGATACTGCACCACAGAGTATACAAAACAGGAGATAAATAAGGTATGTATGAAAAAAAAGAGAGAGAGAATTGCTGCCCCTACATAATACTTTAATACTTCCACCTAGATGGTGTAAAGATGTGTTAATTAAAATGTAGGTGTGTCGCTATTCCTCTTTGGGGAGACCTATTGCAAGTACTCAAACTACTAATGCCGCATACACACGATCGGAATTCTGGCCAGAAAAAGACCGATGAGAGCTTTTCATCGGAAAATGCGACCGTGTGTAGGCTCCATCAGAATTTTGCTGGCCGAATTTCCCACAGCAAAAAATTGAGAGCATGTTCTCAATTTTTCCGACGGAAAAGGTTTCTATCGTAAATTCCGATCGTCTGTAGCAATTCTGACACGCAAAATTCCTACGCATGCTCGGAAACAATTCAACGCATGCTCGGAAGCATTGAACTCGGCTCGTTGTAGTGTAACACGTCACTGTGTTCTTGACGGTCAGAATTTGATGCGACCGTGTGTAGGCAAGACAGTTTGAGCGGAATCCAGTTTGAGCAGAAACCATCAGAGCTTTTTCCGACGAGAATTTAGATTGTGTGTACATTATAATCATGAGATGGAGAAGCTTCAAAAAGTGTTTATATATATATGTGACAACAAAATACTGTAATAGATTGTGATTTTACACTTCCCGCAAAGTGTAATGTTGAAATAGTTTAACAAGTGGATGAAGAAAAATTCATTTGCAAAAATGATAATGATAGGTGCTTGTGTGTAAGGGTTAGAGTTGCAGAGTTGCAATGGGGGGTGTGCTAAAAATATATATAATTGTATCACTTCCTTCAAAGTGCAGATATTAAGTGCTTTTTAAATAGAAAAAAAGAAGAGAAGAAGGAAATATCCATTTAAAGCGATGAATACTGGTGTGTTGCACCCTCTGCAAAAAACAGGGTGCCGTAACAAACTAATCCTGGTACCTGTGGCATGTATGAGGATAATAACCCCCAATTTTTACACAATGATTTATTATATATTATACAAATGTGTTTGACCCTTTTTTTGCAACATCTCCCTGAAGAGCAGACAGAATCTCTGTCCAGTGTTGCTCCTGTTCCCTTAGGCAGACTAACTCAAGCATTGCATGGCATCTTTTAGCCTGACTGTTTGCGTAGTCCTTTCAATGCTTACAGAGCACCGCTGGTTCAGAGGACAAATCTGCATAAGAGGCCATAGAGGAAGAAGAAGAGGAGGGGGTGGAGGAGAGTGCTGTGGCAGAATCACTAGCATTTTGGAGGCGTGGTGGCAGAACAAGCTCCAACAACACTGAACCCTGTCCTGCATCCTTCTCAGCTGCCAGCAGAGTTACCCAGAGCATCGTGAAGGAAAGGTAACATCCCTGCCCATGCCTGCTGGACCATGAGTCAGGTGTAATATGAACCTTACTGCTGACCACCCTGTCCATCGAGGCCAAAACTTTGCTTTCCGCATCCCGGTAGAGAGCCTGAAGGGCATTCCATGAAAAGAAATGGCATTTTGGAACCTGCCACTGAGGTACAGCACATTCCACAAATTCTGAAAAAGCAGCAGTTGCAGTACTGGCAATTTGGCCAAGCTAGCATTTAGACGCTGAGAATGTGGATGGCTGGGACCAAATTTCTTTTTACAGTTCAGCAACTGGAGTAAGGAAATTTGCCTGCTAAAATCAATTGGTGATGTACTGCTAGCAGATTGGCTGCAAGTACTTGGGACACATATTGCTATGCCTTCATTCCTCTCAGTGCAGGTTTTTGAGAGGACTGGAGGTATAGTAGGGTTGGAGATCCCAGAAGAGGAGCAAGGAGAAGTCCGCCTTTTTCTTTGACGCGGGTCTTTCAAGTGCTGTTGCCAATGGACTGCATGGCAGGTTGTCAAATGTCTAGTCAAGCATGTGGTGCCCAAGCAGCTGCTGTTCTGGCCACGCTTGATCCGTTTAAGACATAGGTTGCAAACAGCAACGGTGCGATCTGCTGCACACGTGTCGAAAAAGGCACACACTAAAGAACTTTTAAAAGTCAGCGGGGAGTCAGCAGTTCCCTACACCTGTGGAGCTCTGCTGTGTGATGCAATCGGGTGGCTGCTCTAGAGGACATTGTGCCTCGTTGGAGTTGTGCCTCCTCCTCACTTTCCTCCTCTCTTCTCTCAGGCATCCAAGTACAGTCAGTGACCTCATCATCCCCTCCCTCCATGTCACTGGAGCAAACTTGGCAGTATGCTGCAGCTGGGAGCACATGACTGCCAGTTTATTGTCCTTCTGTGGCACCCTCTCTCTCTAGGCTCACATTATTCCCTTCCTTAACCTGGGAACCAACATCGGAGCCTTAAAATCACTGCGCATCCTCCAACAGCATGTACCTGACACTGTGGTCAAATAATTCTGGGGACTCCTCCATGCATGATGGTGGGACAACAGAAGGAGTGACTGTGGACAAGGAGTCGGTGGAATAGGCCGCTTTGGCAGCTGTGTTGGAAGGCAAACTACTCTGATCCTGGACCACAGAGGATGAGGAGGATGAGGACGGCTTTATCTTCTGCATATTGTGGCTCAATGACACAGCCAGCAGCAGAAAAAAAGGACAAGTGTGCCCCATGGCCACCTGAAGAGGATGCACCATGTCCACGACCACCACTGTTGACTGTAGACACAGAGGCTGCTTGTCCTCTTTTAGTGGCCTGTGAGCGCCTGCCTATACTTGTTGGCCTTCCGGACATGAAACTATACACCACCTAATGGACTTTATATATGGGCTACACTGAATGCAGAGTATATATATACATATATATCTATATATGTATATATAGATATATACACAGTATGTCACAAAAGTGAGTACACCCCTCACATTTTTGTAAATATTTTATTAGATCTTTTCATGTGATAACACTAAAGCAACACTTTGCTACAATGTAAAGCCGTGAGTGTACAGCTTGAATAACAGTGTCAATTTTCTGTCCCCTCAAAATAACTCAACACACAGCCATTAATGTTTAAAACCGCTAGCAACAAAAGTGAGTACATTCCTACGTGAAAATGTCCAAATTGGGCCCCATTAGCCATTTTCCCTTCCAGGTGTCATGTGACTCATTATTGTTACAAGGTCTCAGGTGTGAATGGGGAACAGGTGTGTTAAATTTGGTGTTATCGCTCTCACTCTCTCATACTGGTCACTGGAAGTTCAACATGGCACCTCATGGCAAAGAAGTCTCTGAGGATCTTAAAAAAAGAACTGTTTCTCTACATAAAGATGGTCTAGGCTATAAGAAGATTGCAAAGATCCTGAAACTGAGCTGCAGAACAGTGGCCAAGACCATACAGCGGTTTACAGGACAGGTTCCACTCAGAACACGCCTTGCCATGGTCGACCAAAGAATTTGAGTGCACGTGCTCAGCGTCATATCCAGAGGTTGTCTTTGGGAAATAGACGTATGAGTGCTACCAGCATTGCTGCAGAGGTTGAAGGGGTAGGGGGTCAGCCTGTCCGTGCTCAGACCATACGCTGCCCACTGCATCAAATTAGTCTGCATGACTGTCGTCCCAGAAGGAAGCCTCTTCTAAAGATGATGCACAAGAAATCCTTCAAACAGTTAGCAGACTAAGGACATGGATTGAAAAGAAGAACAAGCGGTGGTCCTATTGGACTGAAGCTTGAACAGTAGCGCTCAACTAATATTACCTTAACTAATCAAACTATATAGTCAAACATAGTGCAATCAAAGAATAAAATAAATTAAGTAAAATAAACTATGATATGTGCACACACGTGATAAGTGAATTATACAAAATGAAAACCAATAAATAATGTAAATGTCATTCAGGGAGATATATATTTTGCAACAATATCCCCAAAAAAGTGATAAATAGTGCCACACTGTAAAGCCCCATACACACGGTCGGATTTTCCGATGGATTCTGTCCTATTGGACAATGTTGTCGGAAATTCCGACCGCTTGTAGGCACTATCGGACATTTTCCATCGGATTGTCCGACGGACAAAGTTCTATCTCCTGCTCTAAAAAATTTCTGACAACAAAGTCCGATCACACCAATTCCGATCGTGTGTAGCGAATTCCGACGGACAAAGTGCCACGCATGCTCAGATCACATTACAAGACCAAATCTATTGGCTACTAGCCTCTACGTAGTCCCGTCATAGGCAACAAACGTCACCACGTTCAGAATGATCGGATTTTCCGACAACTTTGTCCAACCGTGTGTATGCAACACCAGTGTCGGACTAAATCCGTCGGACCAAATCCGATGGATTTGGTGGTCGGATTTTCCGACCGTGTGTATGGGGCTTTAAACTGATGTTCCAGCAAAAAGTAATCAAAACAGAAAAAAATATTGATCAAAAAGAAAAGTTCCTCTGACGAAACCGTGAATCTTCTCAAAATAATAATAATTATATAATCTTCTTATCTTCCACCACACCGTTGTGCTCAATGTGCCACTCTCATAGGAAACTCACTCACCACAATATATTGCCCACACTTTCGCGCCAGGCAAATCAGCTTAAATGATCTCAAACAGCCAATCAGTGGTCCTCCTGTCTTATCCACTCAGTGTTTATAATGTTGTCACACATGTAAAAATTTAAAAGTGCTCCAATAGTGTGATACAGTAAAATAATTTATTGCAAGCTAAAATCAAAGCTTCAACCAATTCACTCACATTTGAACAGATTAAAATCAGCAAAAAATGAATTCCAATCCACCCCAACAGATATCACTCCAGTAAATTCAACTCTGCAACTCCACTTCTAAGCAAAGATATAAACAGTGGCCACGGCAGACCCGAGGTGTGTGCGACAATATGGTCTAGATCTCACCTTCTCCCATCCGCCAATGTCCATAAACGAGTAATAATAGCACCGTATCTCTGTTTGCAAAAAAGCTCTTGTTCACTGCAGATGAACGCCGATTAGCCATGCCCCCGACATGTTTCGTCACATAGGGACTTATTCATGGGGTTGGCCAAGCGGTGTGTCACTCATGAATATATACCCGCCCCTCCCTTCCCATGGGTGGAGTGTTTACCCTATTTAATATTCCACAGGTGTGCCTGGCGTGCTGGTGCACGTATTCATGATCCCCTCTGCGGCTTCGTGCACCCACAACTGCTGTCCCACCTCCCGTCGCTGTATCTTGTAATGCCTAGTGCGCATGTGCGTAGTACGCGCTATGCGCCAATCTCATTGGTATAGTGTGAGCACCAATCAGGGCTGTGTTCAGCCTATCAGGTGACACAAGTGGCGCGCACTCACGCACGTCATACGTCACACAGGCAGTCGACACGGCCTCCGTCAGGCATAGTCGCCGCTCCATCAGACCATCACATCGGCTCCCGCAGCCCCTATTAACCCTATCATTACTGAGCATGCGCACACCTCGCGTCCCCGTTAACACGGGGTGTAGCATACATTAAAAAGACTTAAAATAGTGTTGAGAAATTCAAAATCATTATTTCTAACATAGTGAGCTGGTTTAAAGTCTTGGAAGCAATATCATATAAAACATTCCTATTTAAAACATACAGACTCGCTGCATATTCATAACCTCAAAACTACAGATCATCTAGATTATATGGGGTCACACATAATTAACCCTTTAGATAAAATAACAATAGATTTGAGTGGCTGGTTAAAATCATATATGTATATATATATATGATAATCTAATATCTATTATTAAAAATGTAATAATACAGTATTTCACCTAATTTGAAACACTGTATTAATGTGCGCCAACGCCAAAGTGTCGGCGATCACTGGTGGTAAAAAGGACTCTGTCAAATAGGCTCAATCAAACGTGAATATATTCTCTCACAGTTTGTTGATACCTCTTAACTTATATTAAAGATATAATAATTCATCTAAAAGTCATTGAGAAAACAGTTTAAGTCGAGCACAATATTAAGCCCTCTAGGGGCAATACACTTAAACAGAAATATCCAACGGGCTTCTCGTTGTGACAGGTCCCTTACCCGATTGGATCCTCTCCACGAGGAATGTATAGTGTCAATACCTACAAACTGAAGCAGGCTTGCATCCTGATGATGCTTTAATTTAAAGTGTAATGAAACACTATGAAATTGATAACCCCTTCTAATGTTGGCCAGGTGTTCATATATTCGTACCCGCAGCAACCTCTTAGTCCTCCCAACATAGAATAAGCCACAAGGGCACCACATTAAATACACCACGTTGGACGTACTGCAAGTGATAAACTCCTTAATCGGAAAACTTTTGTTATCCCTATTAGTAACAGTTGTCACGCTTCTGTTAGACACCTGCACCGTCTTACAGCAAATGCACTTCCTGCAACAGTAAAATCCTTTCAGATCTATTTTCAAGTTCCCTTCACCAGGAGGGTTCAAAATTCTTTTAACTATCTGGTCACCAAAGTTCGGTGCCCTTTTATAGATGAACTTAGGTTGTTGTGGTAAAATATCTCCTAAGTGTCTATCCCTCAATAGTATGTGCCAGTATTTTCTAGATATATCCTCGACCTCTCTATATTGGCAATGAAACCCAGATAGAAATCTAATCTGATGGGGATTATCGAGTGTCTGATTATCATTCGTTTTTTTCTTAAAGCATTGTGCCCTAGGTAATTCAGCAACTTCATCAATAATCCCCATCATTGCATCATTGTCATATCCTTTCTGAACAAATCTATCCTTCAGTATGTTCGCTTGTTCATGAAAATCCTCTAAATGTGTGCAATTTCGTCGGACTCGTAGTATTTGCCCTTTTGGTATATTCTTTATCCAAATAGGGTGATGCCCACTCCTAATGGACAAATAACTGTTCCTGTCTGTCGGTTTAAAGTAGACTTTTGTACTCAACACATTCATCTCTTTCTTGATAGTGACATCAAGAAAATTAACAGAGGTCTCACTAATCTGATAGTCCAACCGGATGTTATTGGTATTCCCATTTAAATACAAAAGAAATTCCACCGCAGATTCCTCAGACCCCTCCCATATAAATAGGAGGTCATCGATGAATCTGCGGTAGAATTTCAGTTGTGGCAACTGCCTACTGAAGATCCGCCTATCCTCCCACTCTGCCATAAACAGGTTGGCGAGGCTTCTTCGTAAGTGGCTGCTTTAGTTTTTGCTCTTTTTCTCCTTGTTAGATCTGAGGCACAGTGGTTGGAATTTGGATTGTGGCGTTTTTTTTTCCTTATTCCTTTTTTTCTAAGGACATGGATTACTGGAACCATGTCCTGTGGTCTGATGAGACCAAGATAAACTTATTTGGTTCAGATGGTGTCAAGCATGTGTGGTGGCAACTAGGTGAGGAGTACAAAGACAAGTGTGTCTTGCCTACAGTCAAGTGTGGTGGTGAAAGCGTCATGGTCTGGGGCTGCATGAGTGCTGCTGCCATTGGGGAGCTACAGTTCATTGAGGGAACCATGAATGCCAACATGTACTGTGACATACTGAAGCAGAGCATGATCTCCTCCCTTCGGAGACTGGGCTGCAGGGCAGTGTTCCAACTGGCCAAGCGTGTCCCCAGACTTAAACCCTATTGAGCATCTGTGGGGTATCCTCAAACAGAAGGTGGAGGAGCACAAGGTCTCTAACATTCCCTAACCCTGTGATGTCATCATGGAGGAGTGGAAGAGGACTCCAGTGGCAACCTGTGAAGCTCTGGTGAACTCCATGCTCAAGAGGGTTAAGGCAGTGCTGGAAAATAATGGTGCCCACACAAAATATTGACACTTTGGTCCCAATTTGGACATTTTAACTTAGGGGTGTACTCACTTTTGTTGCCAACGGTTTAGACATTAATGGCTGAGTGTTGAGTTATTTTGAGGGGACATGAAATTTACACTGTTATACAAGCTGTGTACACCACCTGAAGTGTATTAGAAACTGTATACACTGTAATAGATACTGTGTACACCACCAGAAAAGTAGTAGAAACTGTACACACTGTATTCGATACTGTGTACACCGCCTGCACAGTATTAGAAACTGTTCTATGGCTGCACTTTATTGTATACTGTGTACACCACCAGAAGTGTAGTACAAACAGTACACCACCCAATACACTGTAGATATAGGCTACAAAGAATGCAGAATATATATATATAAATATATATATATATATATATATATATATATATAATATATATATATATGTGTGTGTGTGTGTGTGTATTAATACACTGCCTGAAGTGTATTAGAAATAGTACACCACTGAATGCACTGTAGATATAGGCTACACTGATGCAGAGTATATATACAACACTGTATCTATATATTAATACACTGCCTGCACTGACTGAATATCGAGTAAACACTGAATATATAAGTCTATGCTAAATGCAGAGTATATGTATATATACTAGACTGACTGTATATATTTATAAAAAATACACTGCCACTAACTGAATAACCTGCCTGCTTAATCTAACTCAATCTATTTCTCTGTCCATGCCAACAACACTACACACAGCCACCGTGTAAGCAGCCTTATATAATGTGGGGTGTGGACTTAGTTCCCCTGAGCCATGATTGGCCAAAAGCACCCTGCCTTTGGCCTATTATGGCTCTCTCAGCAGAGCATGCTGTGATTGGCCAAAGCATGCAGGTCAGGTGCATGCTTTGGCCAATCATCATACAGCAATGCACTGCTCGCAGTGCATTATGGGGCATTCCGCGGCGCTCAAATTTCCTGCGAATGCCTCATAATGTTCGCTGTTCTGCCTGACCCGGACATCCCTACTGTCCAATTTGAAGTTCATGGACAGATCATTGACTAAAGCTGGCCATATACCTAGAATGATAAGTGAAGTGATCTGTTATTAAATCCTCTCCCTAAATTATGAAATCTAAACAAAAACAATATGCATCATAACAATTCAATCTGTGCAAAAAATGTGCAATATAACAAAATCATCAGTAAGCAAATAAACAGTGTGATTCAGTATACGGTAATATAGCAGATATACTGTAGTGGCAGCTGCTCTGGAAAATAATTTTTCTTCTTTTTGCAATATTAATAGTGTGGGGTTATTTTATGTTATATAAAGCTGGCCATAGATGGATCAAATTTGGCTGGTTCAGCAGGGATATAAAACATTTTGATCAGTGTGTGGCCTTCCCTGTTAACCAGATCCTGATAGTTAGACAGATAAGCTAGAAAACTTTTGTCGATTAAAGGATGCAGTCACTGATCAGTGTATTCTTTTTTTTTTTGTAAATTCTTTTTATTGAATTTAAACTTTAAGGTATACAAAACAAAGCCTATTGGGCATACACAGGCTTAAGAACACAGAAAAGAGAGAGAGAAAAAAAGCTCACAAAACAAAAAGGGTTGGCAACCAAAGTCAAAGTGTCCATACTCAGTTCTGCTGGTAGGCACTAAGTAGGATTTCAGGAGAGCAAGTATCCACATTACAATGCAATAACCTATTTCAAATGCTGGGAAGCAGAAAAACATTAATCATGGGGGCATTAGCTTTGAGTCAACTCCATCCAGATGTTTCATACCTTAACCACTTGCTTACTGGGCACTTAAACCCCCCTCCTGCCCAGACCAATTTTCAGCTTTCAGCGCTGTCACACTTTGAATGGCAATTGCCATGCTACACTGTACCCAAATTACATTTTTATCATTTTTTCCAACAAATAGAGCTTTCTTTTGGTGGTATTTTATCACCTCTGGGGTTTTTATTTTTTGTTTCAAAAATGAAAAAAGACCAAAAATTTTGAACAAAAATATAAAACAGTTTTATATTTTGTGATAAAATTTTGCAAACAGGTAATTTTTCTCCTTCATTGATGTACGCTGATGAGGCTGCACTGATGGGCACTGATAGGCTGCACTGATGGGCACTGATGGGCTGTATTGATGGGCACTGATAAGGCAGCACTGGTAGGCACTGATAGGCAGCACTGGTGGGCACTGATGAGGTGTCACTGGTGAGCACTGATAAGGTGGCACTGGTGGACACTGAGAGGTGGCACTGAGAGGTAGCACTGATGGGCACTACTGAAAGGCATTGATAGGTGGCACTGAAGGGCACTAATAGGTGGCACTGATAGGTGGCACTTATGGGCACTGATAGGTGGCAGTGATGGGCAGTGATGGGCACTGGTAAGTGACACTGATAGGCAGCCCTGCTAGGTGGCACTGATGAGGCATTGATTGGCACCACTGGTGGGCATTGATAGGTGGCACTTGTGGGCATTGATAGTTGGCACTGATTGGTGGAACTGATATACACTGGTGGGCACTGATATGCACTGTGTGGGCACTGGCAGGCGGCACTGGTGGGCACAGATGAGGCGGCTGTGCCTCTTCCTCTTCGGGACCGATGTCCCTTACACAGAAGCCAGTGATAGGCTTTTTTTTCTCCTCACGCTGTCAGCATGAGGAGAAAAAATGTTTACATCGTGTGATCAGCTGTCATTGGCTGACAGCTGATCACGTTTAAGGGGGTGAGATCAGTGATGACCCGAGTCTTATTGACTTGCAGGGAGCACGCAGGGAGCGTGCAAAGGAGAGGACGTCTATTGACCGCCTCCAGGCAATGTAGGTCCGCGCTGTAGCCGTCTTTCAGGTATAGCGTGGACAGGAACAGGTTAAAAAATTTGTTAGGGCATCCTCTAGATTCATATGTAAATTTATACAATGGCACCATTTTATTAACAAAGTACTTCCAGAACTCAAACTAGGGGCCTGCGAGGATTTCCATTTAAGGAGTATAGACTTGTGAGCAAAAAATAATAACAATCCTATCAAGATTCTCATGGCCCTGGAGGTGGCCAGTAAATAAACTAGGCCCAATATACAAACATCTATGGACACGGGTACTGACATGGTAGTAACTAAACAAATACACTGAGAAATTTCAGTCCAAAAAAGCTTGACGCCTAGACAGTCCCAAAACACATGTAAAAACATGGCAGGGTCTTCCGAACAGTGCCAGCATTTACATGGGTGTAGGGGAAACATTTTATGTAACCATTGGGGAGTGAAGTAGACTCTATGAGGAATTTTAAATTGTATTATTCTATCCCTGATGGAGGCCAGGTGTTGCATAGGGTAATCCCACATATCCTCCCAATCCTCTGAATCCTGCTCCAGAACCTCCATGTGCCAACAGGACAAAATCTTGTCAAGACCTTCATTTATATTGGGTTGGAGGGACTTGTAAATTGTAGAGAGAGATTTCTCTAGGGTTTCCTTTTGCAATAAGGCCTCCATCCCTGTTAATGCAAGGAATACTGATTAATTGCAAAATTGCAACTGAAACGCATGGTGCAACTGGAGGTACTGAACTGATATGAGTTAGGGAGGGAGAAGGTCAGTTTAAGCGAGTCAAAAGTTTAAAGGACACTATAGGTGGGACTCATCCCTATAGCAGCCCCAATAGCCTTCATCCCAGATATCTCACTAACGGATTGGATCACTGCTGGTCTTCAACACATTGGGAACTTATACCACAACTCCATACTACTTTCCTTTCAGCAACTACAAACCCAATACCACATTACCCCCAAAGACTTCTTTAAATACCTCAGACTCCGCTCAGACCTTTCACGTGCACAATGGTCCAATGACCCTCTCTTCTGGCACCTTATAAAATTCTATGAGGCAGAAAACCGTAACCAAAAAGGTATCACCTTTATTTATAAGCTCCTCACTGTTCCCCAGCTCAAAAAAAAAACTTCTGCAATGTTACATTGGGAACAACTCCTCCATCGCACCCTCTCACCACAACAATGGTATCATGCCATTCTGTTACAAACAAAAGTATCCAGATGTATACTTCACGGGGAATCTATCCAAACAATTCTACATAATTGGTACCTCACCCCATCTAAACTAGCACGGATTGACCCCAACATCTCTAACTTGTGTTGGAGAAAATGTGAACACCCTGATACTTTCTTACTCATTTGGTGGAACTGCCTGGTAATTGTTCAGTTATGAACTATCCCTACTAAGTTTATTATTATTATTATTATTATACAGGATTTATATAGCGCCAACAGTTTGCGCAGCGCTTAACAAAATAAAGGCAGACATTACAATTACATAACAATTTGGTACAAGAGGAATCAGAGGGCCCTGCTCGCTAGAGCTTACAATCTAAAAAGAAAGGGTCAATTGATACAAGAGGTAATAGCTGTGGGGGATGAGTTGATGGAAAAAGTAAAACAGTGTTAGTTAGAAGCAGGATAGGCTTCTTTAAAGAGAAAGGTTTATATCTTCAATTCTCCCAGTCCCTGTACTCCTATCTCCACAGATGGTCCTGTTGGGTTTAGAAATTGACTCCTGGCCCTTAACCATGTCCACAGTGCTATCCCATGTCCTTATTGCCACCAGACTAGCAATAGCCAGAAATTGGAAATCTCCCAACCCACCTTCAATTGCAGAAATTATTTCTATTCTCAACACTCATTGTCTAATGGAATCCATGCATGCTAAAACTCATCTTCAGAAGCTGGGCCCCTGGCTCAACCACCCTAAATGCATACCTCTTACGTGAGTCATCATTCTTTCTCATGAGCATCTACAAACCCAACGAGTCCACCTTTTTTAAATTTCTTTAACTCCTGTCTAGATCACATAGTCTTACAATATAGACAACACCCTCTTATATATATTTATATATTATATATTATACTACATTACCATATTAACACCTTTCATTGTAAGCAAACTACTTGCTATACACGCTATGTTTGAAACAGTTGACAATTTGTTGTTAGTCAACCACATATTTCTTTAATTTATGCTTATACACTGTTCTTTATGACAAAAGTGTTTTTCAGCTGTACCACTTGAAAATTGAATAAAATTTCAGTTTAAAAAAAAAAAGAAGAAAAAAGGGAAGGACCTCTTTGTAGCAGGTTACGCAAGGCTTTTTATGATCCAAGATGTATGGCCTCCAGTACCACTGCTGCATTAGTCTCATCTGCCACCAGCCAGTTATGCACCTGAGAAAGAAAAGCAACAATTTAATAGGCAAATAAGTCTGGATTTGCCAGTCCACCCTGCGTCTATGGTCTGTGTAGTATTGTCAACCTAAATCTAGGCTATTTTGAACCCCAGAGGAATGAGGCCAGAGCAGATTTGAATTGTCTAAAATATTTCTTGGTGATCCATACTAGGGCATGATGAAGAATATATAGTTTAGAGGGGAGCAATTTCATTTTAATGAGATTGATTCCACCTATGAGGGAGAGAGGGAGGTGGGACCAGGCCAACAAATGTTGCTTTGCCAGAGTCAATAACGGCAATAAATTTAAACTGACATATTCAGATGAATTGGAGGAGTGCACCAGCCCCAGATATTTGGCAGTAGGAGTCTACCTCAATGATAGGTCTGAATCGGCCAGAGTACCTGCCTCCTGATCAATGGCCAAGATGAAGGACTTATCCCAGTTATCCTTTAAACCCATTAGGAGAATATGAGGAAATCATAGCTATTGCTTCCTTAAGGGAAGGACCAGGGTAATTAAAAAAATAATCATATTGTCAGCGTACAACGCCACTTTTTATGACCAACTGGTATACCTTTAATACAGGGAGAATTATGTAGGGCTTGGGCAATTGGTTCCATCATTAATGCAAGTAAGGCTGGGGACAGCGGGCATCCTTGCCGTGTCTCCCTGCCAATGGAGAATGTTTCAGACAACACACCTACCAATTTAATCTGAGCTGAGGGGGCCTTATTAAGGATTTTGATACAGTTACAAAAATGTGGCCCACAACCCATCACTTCAAGTACAGCTGACATGTAGACCCAGTGTACTGAGTCAAATGCCTTAACCCTATCTAGAAAAATCAGGACTTGAGAAGTTTATTCATTTGGGGGAAGCTGTAAATGTGTTAAATATCTATGCAGGTTAATGTCTGTTATTTTTCCTGGGATAAAACCTGTTTGATAAATACTAACCAAG
Source organism: Lithobates sylvaticus (assembly GCA_028564925.1). Classification (NCBI taxonomy): domain Eukaryota; kingdom Metazoa; phylum Chordata; class Amphibia; order Anura; family Ranidae; genus Lithobates; species Lithobates sylvaticus. The sequence continues at coordinate 438,258,457 of CM053027.1, read as the reverse complement.
GAAGGTAAAAGTTTTGTCAGTCGCACGGACCTTGGTGTTTTTCTGTGGCTTAGGTACTTTGCAGAGCTTTGGGGCTAGGTCTTTAACATGCATATTTTACCATTCCCTGGGTAACCCACCCGGCCAGGGAGTTTTGCAGGGGGGTAATTAGTTAACGGCTCCCTCTGTTTCAGAGATGGTTATGTTTGTATCCAGAGACTCAATCTCTGCATCTGACAAGGATGACAAGGAGAGACTGCGCAGTGTGTCCAGCAAGGTCAAGAGATCTGGGAGGGTCCTTGGTGGTATAAGGATTAGAAAAAACTGTGAAATTCAAATAAAATACAGGAGTGATCTGTAACAGAATCCCCAGAATCTGAGAGTAGTTCAAAGACGACTGTCAGCTGTTTGAAGTCTGCAACCAGGTGGGCTAACAGTCTGCCATTCCTATCCCCAGACTTGAACAGCCTTCCAGCTTTAATATCAGCATCTGCAGTCATGAGGGACATAAGAGGGAGCTCTAGATCTCTACGAGCCTGTGCCACATTGGAATAATTTTCCTTGGTGGGTGAGGATGCAAAGTTGGAAGCTGCATCGGACTCTGCCTGCTTGAGCAAGGTCAGCTGTGCATTGTGCTTGATTTGATGGCTGAGATATATTGCCCACAGGTATATTCTTTAAAAGCATCTCACACCAATTGGGGAGATACAGAGGATTCATTCATCTCCCAGTATTGAGTAACCGAGTCCGCCAGCAGCTTCTGCACCTTCTCATTGTGAAGCCATTTGGAGTCTAAGCACCAACAGCCTGTGAATTTACTGCCCCCTACATCCAGAATTAGTTCCAAGGGAGAATGGTCTGAAACGCCTGCAGGCAAGTGGGAAGCCACCCATATTGACGATTACATCAGCTAAAGGCAAGATCTATACAGGAACCAGAATTATGGGAGGCACTGTACTAATGTACTAATCAGTGTATTCTTATAGTACCAGGTACTTTTGTCAGAATACAATGTCTCGTTTGTGTGGGTGAAGGAAACTGTACATTATTTCTTCTTTTGTTGAACAAAAAAAATAAATGAACCATCTATAACCAGCTTAAGTTGTAGTTTGTAGCTGCAGAGGAGTAAAGGGAAAGCAATAGGAAAAGGAGGCATAATAGAATTGCAAATCTTTTAACAGATTATATACAGTTAAATATGTATAGCAAGTCTTGAATTCTTTTTTGCAATACAATGCAGTAGTAATAATGTACAAATCTTTCAGCTTCCAGTTTCTGAAAAGTAGATTTTTTTTGTGGCTTGCACGAAAAAGAAAAAAATAGACTTTGACACTGGAAATGTAATCCAGATGCCTAGCTTGAAAAAGTTACACATTTTTAGCAGGACCGTCCATGCATTTTTTGTTTTCAGCTCACCACAAGAATGAAATGGTTTGGCAAGCTGTAATACAACATCATTAAAAGATAATGTGCTGGGAGTTTTTGCTGAGGTATCAAGATTGCTAAATTAAAACAATACTTTGCTGAGAAGTGGCTCATAACTGAAACAAGGCAGTCCTGACTCTGCCTGTTTTGGCTGAGAAGCTGCTCAATACTGGAATAAAGCATTGCTGAGCAGATTGTTGAACTTGGCCTAAAGAGTAAGCATTAAACCAACACTTAAAACGGGAAAGCTTGGAAAATAATTGTGTCTTGTAACCAGATTCGGATACATTTTTACAAATGTGAACCAAGAAGAAAATTGCTGACTGGCATGTTACAACTTTTTTTTTCTGAATGTTGACTTCTGAACCACTTGCCCACCAGGCCAATTCTGACATTTCTCTCCTACATGTAAAACTCATCATTTTTTTTGTTAGAAAATTCCATAGAACCCCAAACATTATATATGTTTTTTTTAGCAAAGGCCCTGGAGAATAAAATGGCGGTTATTGCAACTTTTTATCTTGCACGGTATTTGCGAAGCAATTTTTCCAAATTCTTTTTATTTGGAAATGCATTAAAAAAACGTAAAGTTAGCCCAATTTTTTTTGCATAATGTGAAAGATGATGTTACGAGTAAATAGATACCTAACATGTCACGCTTTAAAATTGCAAATGCACGTGGAATGGCCCCAAACATTGGTACTTAACCACTTCAGCCCTGGAAGATTTGGCTGCTCAATGACCAGGCTATTTTTTGAGATATGGCACTGCATCGCTTTAACTGACAATTGCGCAGTCGTGCAATGCTGCACCCAAACAAAATTGATGTCCTTTTATTCCCACAAATAGAGCTTTCTTTTGGTGATATTTGATCATCTCTGCAATTTTTTGTTTTTGCGCTATAAACAAAAAAAGAGCGACAATTTGCTATAATAAATATCCCCAATTTTGTTTTTAAGAAAGAATTTTTTTTTCTCAGTTTAGGCTGAGGTGTATTCTACATATTTTTGGTAATAAAAATCACAATAAGCGTATATTGATTGGTTTGCGCAAAAGTTATAGCATCTACAATGTAGGGGATAGATTTATGGCATTTTTATTGATATTTTTTTTTACTAGTAATGGCGGAGATATGCGATTTTTATCATGACTGCGACATTATGGCGGACACATCGGACACTTTTGACACATTTTTGGTATGATTGACAATTATATAGCGATCAGTGCTATAAAAATGCACTGATTACTGTATAAATGTCAGGAAAGGGGTTAACACTAGGGGTGTCGATCAAGGGGTTAACTGTATTCTCTAACTGTGTTCTAAATGTAAGGGGACGGGACTCACTATAGGAGATGACAGATCCTAGATATTAGGAACTCATGATCTGCATCTCCTCTCATCACAGAACAGGGATTTGTGTGTGTTTACACGTGCCTGTTCTGCCTCTCGTGTCCATGATCGCTAATGGGTGGCTGACATCGCGACTGCCGGTCACGAGCATCAGCACCCCTGCAGTGCAGCGGGCAGGTGCGCACGCCTCCAGCGCCCCACGCCCCTGCTATCCCGCTTAAAGGAGCCAACATACAGCTACGACGGTTCGTGGGATTGTGGCGACCTGCCGCAGTATAATGACAGCGGCTGGTTGGCAAGTGGTTAAAAATCCCCATAGGCAATGCTTTTTTTATCACTTTTATTCCTATTACAAGGAATATAAACTTTCCTTACAATAGGAATAAGCATGACAGGTCCTCTTTACAGTGAGATATGGGGTCAATAAGTTTCCACATCTCACCTCTAGGCTGGGAAGCCTGAAATAAAAAAAAGGAAGCACCATTTTTTTCGAATGCAGAGGCCGGGCGTGATGTCATAACATGGCGCCCGGTCTCTGAACAATCATTGAGACTCCAGGGACCATGTGGTCCACCAGAAGTCTCTATCATCAGCTTCCGGCACCAGCGGTTCCCTTCTCCGACTCAAGATGGCAGCGCTGAGTCGGTAGAAGCACCGGAGGGTGATGGGAGGGGGGTACGTTTCCTCTTGCCGCACGTAAGAATGATCAACAAAAACAGTGTAGTTCTAAATGGACTGCAAGGATGCTGATGAGCGCCCTTGTGGTTCATTCACAAGTCCTGCAGCGTGTAAACAGTCAGTGGTACAGGCTTCTTGTCTGCAGAAGCCTGACATTGTACCCCTGATCCACTGGGCTTCTGCAGGCTTCTGCAGAAAAAAATATTAAATGCACTTTTTTTTTCTGCAAAAATACGTACATTCATTATTTTTTCTTAAAAGGTGAACTTATCCTTTAAGCGAGCACTGCATGGATAGAAACTTGGCCAGTTCAGCAGGGGCCAGATGAATTTCGATCCATGTATGGGCAGGTTGGTTGTACACAAGTGGATCCTGCTTCAGTGATCCTTTGCACCCTTGCCTGCAGCTTGCTTCCAATGACTCTCTGGGATTCTGAGCATCTCCACTGGTTCCCAGTGTCTATGTGTGTTTTGTGCACTCTTGCCTTCTTGAGTCCTGCTTGCCTGCTTGTTTTACCCACTGACTGTTAAGTCCAGTGCCTCCACACTGCAGGGGACGCTCTACTGCACACCTACTCCCAGTTATCAATAGCTGGGTCCTGCCTAAAGCCAAACCCTTCAGGAGTTCTGGTGGAGACAAGGCAGCACCTTAGACTCTACACCTTAGTTCTGACCTCTGCTTTTATGTTTTTTTCTGGATTCTCCCACCGACCCATCTCACTCCTTGTAGCTATCTGTGTCTCTGCTTAGTCTTAGTTGCTGCAACTAACTTTTGGTTAGCCAGTCCATTCGCTAGGTGAAATGGACTCCAGCTTGTGATAATATGTTATCAAAATGTTTAATAAAATAAAAAAAAATGAGGTTGCACCAATAATATAGATACCCAACATCTCAAGTCATAAAATTGTTCATGGCGACAAACTTTGGTACCCAAAATGATCAGTTGTTGATGCTTTAACCACTTGCCGACCGGCGCACGACGATATACGTCGACAGAATGGCACGTACAGGCAGGAGGGCGTATATATACGTCCCTCCTTTAGCCTGTCCGTGCCATCGGGAGCGCGCCGGGAGCGGCGCGCTCCCGCGCCGGTCGGGACCCCCGTGAGTCCGGCCGCGGTCCCCGCGGACTCGATCGCCGCGGGGACTCCCGCGATCGTCTCACGGAGCGGCTAAACGGGGAGATGCCGAGATAAACAGCATCTCCCCGTTCTGCCTAGCAACTAGTGACGCCGATCTCTGCTCCCTGTGATTGGAGCAGAGATCAGCATTCACTAGCTGACAGCCACGCCCCCCCACAGTAAAAAAAACACCCCTAGGCCTACTTAACCCCTACACTGCCACCTTGTGGTTAACTCCTAAACTGCCAGTGTCATTTATACAGAAATCAATGCATTTAAATGCATTAATTGCTGTAAAAATGACAATGGTCCCAAAAATGTGTCAAAAATGTCCGATGTGTCCGCCATAATGTCGCAGTCACAAAAAAAATCGCAGATCTCCGCCATTAATAATAAAAAAAAAATTATTAATAAAAATGCTATAAAACTATCCCCTATCTTGTAAACGCTATAACTTCTGCGCAAACCGATCAATAATCGCTTATTGCGATTTTTTTACCAAAAATATGTAGAAGAATACGTATCGGCCTAAACTGACGGAAAAAAATGTTTTTTTATATATTTTTGGGGGATATTTATTATAGCAAAAAATAAAAAATAATGCATTTTTTTCAAAATTGTCGCTCTATTTTTGTTTATAGCGCAAAAAATAAAAACCGCAGGGGCGATCAAATACCACCAAAAGAAAGCTCTATTTGTGGGAAAAAAAGGACGTCAATTTTGTTTGGGAGCCACGTCGCACGACCGCGCAATTGTCAGTTAAAGCGACGCAGTGCCGAATCGCAAAAGGGGCCTGGTCCTTTGGCTGCAAATTGGTCCGGTCTGAAAGTGGTTAAAAGCTTCCTTTAGGTCAGCGGTTTAGAATTAACTGTAAATAATGGCTCTAGAATTATTATTCTCACGTTGACATGTACAGGGATATATAACATGTAGCAAAATCATTGTTTATGCATATATGTGTATGTACATGTGGACTGGGGATTTTTTTATTTTTTTATAAATGTGAAAGCATAAACCGTGTGACAAGTTCTCTTTAACTTCCCGGTACTCCACTGAAGCTAATGGAGCACAGAGCATGCTCAATTAGCTTCATCCCCAGCCAGCACTTCAGGGGAATTACAGCTCTGAACCAGGAATAGATGTTGCTTCCTGTTTTTTTCACAGGAGGAATAATTATTCAATGGATGTTCACTAAGGCCCATACCCAGTGACAACTGCCATACAAGTCCCAGACTAAAAGGTGGGGCAGAGGGGGGTGTTCCAGTGCCTGTGGAAGTAATTAAATGGATTTACAGCTTACCAAATCACTCCCAGGAGAAAACTGAAAGTCAGCATGTAAGCTAGACACATACACACATTCCTGGTGTCTGTAGCTGCCAAGAGTGTGTAAAAGCCAATCCAGCACCAACGTACCCCTTACATCGGTTGCCGAAAAAAGGCTTTACACATATTTTTTTTTTTTTTTTGGGGGGGGGGGGGGGATAATTGGGGGTGTTTAGCTCCATCAAATGGAACTCTATCCATAATAAGGGTTGCAGCAATTTTGGTCCCTAGGCCATTTTCTCCTTACAGCAACTTTTTCAAATTTTACAAAGAAGTCCCTAACCTCCTCTGTAGGCAGCTTTGGATTGCATATAGTCAGAGGCAAGATCTCAGCCCCTTGCACTGTGCCACACTCTTTGCGGTTCCGCTTGAACCATTCATTCACTGTCTCATATATCACTAGGCCCTCTGTACTGGCCCTCCCTGGTGGAAGCATCTTCTCAGGCCATGCTGACCCCTCAGTTCCACAGGTACACCACCTGTATGCAACACAGTCCATCAATTGAACTCCTGCACAATGTTGTTCGCCTGGCTGCCACACACAGATAGCAAGAGTTCCTGACACGACTCACCACTGGCGCAGAGACACAGATTTCACTGTCTGTATGCCCACATTCCCCACCACTTGTAATATTGGGGGTGTTTAGCTCAAGTTGATAGATGCATTTATGTGCAGTGAGTCCACGTCACACAGGCATTTATAGTTAAGTGCCTAGTGGACGTGTTTATTAAATGGAAAAACAAAACACAAAGCCCATTCAAGATACCCACGCAGGGGTTCAAGCTTCATTTAGCACTCAAAAATAATGAAAACATAACGAGCCACCTGGCTCTCGTCAGCAGTTCCTCTGCTTAACTGGCCTACTCCTGGCCTCAACAGGATTCTCGGGCCCCCTGGGTTTACTCACTGTCCCCCAGACATCAGGACTTCCTTCAGCTCCCTTGAACTTGCTAGCAATATCAAAATCTGGAGAAAACTGCCAGAGCAGTTTTCTCCATTTACAATCTCTCTGTAGTCTTGCAATCAGCAGATATGCAAACTCTGTGTCCCTTTTACATCAAATTTCATAGGGACAGAGCCGCGCTCTGCCACAATATATATATATATATATATATATATATATATATATATATATATATATATATATACAGTGCTGTGAGGAGGTATTTTCCCCTTCCTGATTTTTTTTTTGCATATTTCTCACACCTAAATTATTCAGATCATCAAAAAATTTTAATATTACACAAAGATAACCCGAGTAAATCCAAGATGCAGTTTTTAAATTATTATTTCATTTATCAAGGGAAAAAAGCTGTTCAAACTTGCCTGGCCCTATGTGGAAAAAGTAATTGCCCCCTCCCATGCTGAATCATGAATAAACTGTGGTTAACCACAATTTTTTGGAAAGCTGAGTTAAATTTCACTTGCCACACCCAGGCCTGATTACTGCCAGACCTATTGAATCAAGAAATTACATAAGAAGATATCTGACAAAGTGAAGCATGCTAGCAGATCATAAAAAGACACACATCTTGCCACAATCTAAAAAAATTCAAGAACAGATTAGAAACAAAGTAATGTACATGTATCGGTCTAAGAAGGGTTTTAAAGCCATAGGCGACTTACCATAATTGATGGAACCATGAATTCTGAGCTCTACCAGAAAATCCTAAAGGAGAATGTCCAGCCATCAGTTCGTAACCTCAAGCTTAAGTTCACTTGGGTTATGCAGCAGGACAATGATCCGAAACACAACAGCAAGTCCACCTCCAAATGGTTCAAACAAAGCAAAATTTAGGTTTTGGAGTGACCTAGTCAAAGCCTGGACTTAAATTCAATTGAGATGATGTATGATGTATGAACGGCCTTACACAGGCCGTTCATGCTGGAAAACCCTCCAATGTGGCTGAATTAAAACAATTCTGCAAAGAAGAGTGGGCCAAAATTGCTCCACAGCAATGTGAAAGACTCATTGCCAGTTATCACAAACGTTTGATTGCAGTTGTTACCGCCAAGGGTGGCCCAACCAGTTATTAGGTTTAGAGGGCAATTACCTTTTCACATAAAGCCAGCCAGGTTTGGACAGCTTTTTTGCCTTAAAGCGGAACTCCACCCTAAAGTGGAACTTACGCTTATCGGATTCCTCCCCCCCTCCGGTGCCACAATTGGCACCTTTCAGGGGAAGGGGGTGCAGATACCTGTATAATACAGGTATCTGCACCCACTTCCGGGACTAGCTAGCTGCAGCTGCCCCGCCTCTATCCACAGATGCCCGCCCCTCCCCGTTGTGTCTTGGGAAACACACAGTTCCCAGGACACAACGGGGACCAATAAAGACGCGCAGCGCGACTCACGCATGCGCAGTAGGGAACCGAGCAGTGAAGCCGCAACGCTTCACTTCCTGATTCCCTGACAGAGGATGGCGGTGGGGGCAGCCGAGAGACGAGTGATCGATCGTCATCTTCTGCCGACATCGCTGGACCTGGAACAGGTAAGTGTCCATTAAAAGTCAGCAGCTGCAGTATTTGTAGCTGCTGACTTTTAATATTTTTTGTGCAGGTGGACTCCCTCTTTAATAAATTAAACTATCATTTAGAAACTGCATTTTGTATTTACTCGGGTTATCTTTGTGTAATAATACAATTAGTTTGATGATCCGAGTCATTTAAGTGTGACAAATATGCAAAAAAAAATAAGAAATGGGGCAAATACTTTTTCACAGCATTGTATATATATATAATGCAACCTATCACCGACGTGCACATGGTCAAATGAGTCCTCTACCACATATACATTTCAGACATCAGAAAAAAACTAAGACATTAATGGCATCATTTGAGGTGAATGTGCACTTATGCAAGCCATACTTGGGAAAGATATTTATGGTAGCACCAATAGCAGTGTTGGCATAGCACATCACATTGTGCTTTCACTTGCAGTGCCTAAGGGTGGCTGAGGTCTTTCACAATCATGTCAGGTTAAAAAAAAAGACACATGTCCATTAAGTTCAAACATTAGAAATGTACTTACAAATCTGGGTTGCTAGCCAGTACCTATCCTAGCATTTAAATGTAAGTCAGATAAGTGGTCTCATACACTATCTGGAATCAAGCCTGTATTTTGTTTCATGCTTTGGAGACTATTTTGCATTAGTTAGTCAGTTTTAATTTACGTTTCATGTAGGAACAAAACACAATGGTGTCTGTAATAATGTCACTAACAATAAATCTAAAAGAACTACTGAAATTAAGAAGCCATAATAAATATTTTGTAATGGGTAAAACAGATCTCATGCTTGGTTGTGGCTGAAGCTAAGCATATAATGAACAGGGCCCTGGTCTAAAATGACAGCCATTGAAAGTGACAAGATATGCAAGTTTGAAAAAGTATGGCAACCATGGGTGAAACACTGTTTATCCCCTGATTACCTTTCTATTGCCTTGGTAACTGTGTTTCGTTCCCCTATTTGACCCACCACATACGCTTCTGCACCGGAACCGCGCTGCCACTCACGGGAAAAACTTTCCACCCTCTGCACCCCTCCTATCTCCTCTCCCCAGCACCCCTTCTGAGTGTAAGTGAGCCTAAGTTTATGCCTTTGGAATGATTATGCCTATATAGTACAGATTCACACACTCATCTGTCTTTTTTATGTTTCTTATTCCCTCCATCTTTCTTATGCTTCTTCTTTCTTTTCTTCCCCCTCCACTACCTTTCCAGTTACTACATTGATTAAAACCTCAACTGGGGGTACCATCCCCTCTTCCTACATAATTCGATTCTTCTGCATGAATGTATTCTGTCGGCAGAGACAAAATGTTTTACTGATGATATTTGACTTCTACAGCTGAATTTACCCCCTGCCGTCGCCTTTTTGTTTATAAGCATTTCTTCAATATCTCAAGAATTGACAATAATATCTGCTTACATGTTCCTTCTCTCATGTAACTATGTTGGTTTACCCCTGCTGTATTACTGTTGTTGTATCACTATTTGTGACCAATAAAATCTCTTTGACAGAAAAAAAAAACAGACCTGCACAGACATATGTAATGTGAAAAAAAAACAGGGGTGTAAAAAAGCGGAAAGGAACCACAAAACAGCAGCAGCAATATAGTGCGACAACACAAAATACTAAATAAAATCAAAAAAGGCTGCGCTTTAAAATTAATAAAAAAATAGTCCATAAACCCACAGAGGTGCCAAGAAATTGTAGCCAAAAAAATGGTCACGGGTAATATAAAAATTATATAGAAAGTCTCTGGTTAATGAACACCACAGTGCACATGCATAAACTTCAACAAGTGCCCGATCACCATAGATGTAGATTGTGCTTACCAGATAGCAAGCATTTAAAGGCGATTGGCTAAACCCAGCCTGTGGCCTTTGAGCTTGCGGATGTCCACAACACAGATCGGGGCCAGGTACAACTGTATACTGCATCCGTCCAAATGTCCATGCACTTTCATAAATGGCTCCGGCAAAAGAGAGGGGCTACCATAGTGTAGTATGTTCAAACTTATCAAAATGTATTATTAAAAGTTAAACTTACAATTGCGTAGAGATAAAAGTGCATATAAGTGCAGCATACACACACGGAGCCTGTCCTCCTATTCAGATGGCGTGGTGACGTCACTATGTGCCTTCCTTCAGACGCGTTTCGTCATCAAGCAGACGTTTTCAATGGGGAACAGGCAGCGTAGTGACTCACCGTCCTAAATAGAGAATCCAAGCCTCGTTCTGAGTCACAAGTAAATGGATCTAAAAAATGCCATATTGAAAATGGGCAAAGTTTTCCCTTACTGTCGAAAGCGAAGACAATTAGGTCTATAGCGCTTAACCACTTTCAGACCGGACCAATTTGCAGCCAAAGGACCAGGCCCCTTTTTGCAATTTGGCACTGCGTCGCTTTAACTGACAATTGCGCGGTTGTGCGACGTGGCTCCCAAACAAAATTGGCGTCCTTTTTTTTTCCCACAAATAGAGCTTTCTTTTGGTGGGGGATAGTTTTATAGCATTTTTATTAATATTTTTTTTTTATTAGTAATGGCGGCGATCAGCGATTTTCATTGTGACTGCGACATTGTGGCGGACACATCAGATATTTTTGACACATTTTTGGGACCATTGTCCCAAGGCGAGGCGATTCAGTTCGCAGTTGCAGCGCTATACAAATCATTCATTCATTCATTCATTTATACAGCAATCAATGCTATTTAAATGCATTGATTCCTGTATAAATGACACTGGCAGTGAAGGGGTTAACCACAAGGGGGCAGTGTAGGGGTTAAGTAGGCCTAGGGGTGTGTTTCTTACTGTGGGGGGGCGTGGCTGTCAGCTAGTGAATGCTGATCTCTGCTCCAATCACAGGAAGCAGAGATCGGCGTCACTAGTTGCTAGGCAGAACGGGGAGATGCTGTTTATCTCGGCATCTCCCCGTTCAGCCTTCCAGTGAGACGATCGACCGCGACCGGACTCACGGGGGTCCCGACCCGCGCCGGGAGCGAGCCGCTCCCGGCGCGCTCCCGATGGCACGGACAGGCAATAAGGAGGGACTTATATATATGCCCTCCTGCCTGCCCGTGCCATTCTGTCGACGTACATCTGTGTGCGCCGGTCGGGAAGCAGTTAAGCAGACAGAGTGAAAAATAGAAAAAAATATAAAATAGAAATAAATATATATAAATCAAACTCGGACTATAACATTCGAAGGGTCAAAACATCGTTCTACTATTTAAAGTCCAACTCCACAACGATATTAACCCATTGTAGGGAGTTGGTTGATATAAATATATAATGTGGCCATTACAAGCACATGTAAATAATTTCATATATTGTCACTTGCAATTGCATGCTGTAATAAAATAGTATTAAATAGTATTTATTTAAACATTGGTTTTCTTGCCATATTCATTTGTAAAAAAAATGATAACATAGAGGAAAAAACTATTTTACAGTACATAACTAAAAAATCAGGGCCTATTTAAACCTATGCAGTTACCTCAATGCACATACACACATTAATGCATTGCAATGTCATGCATTTTTAAAGGTACCCCAGTGTCTTATGGTAAGTCATCTGCGTTACTGCACACATATGGCAAAGCACTACTGTGTGGAGTGCTGTATTGCCAAAAATAGTGCAGATTAAAATGGTTCTAAAGGCAGAAGTTTTTTTTTTTTTTTACCTTAATGCATTCTATGCAATAAGATAAAAAAATAAAAAAACTTCTGTGTGAAGCTTCCCCAGCTCTTATACTTACCTTAGCCCAATCTTAACCCAGCACTGTGCACAAGATTAGCGGCTCTCTCCATCTCCTCCCTTCTCACTGGCCATGAGGACAGCATCGGGATTCATTGGCTCCTACTACAATCACAGCATGTGAGGAGGAAGATAGGGCAGGGCCGAGCCGTGCTTTGTGTGTCTATGGTCACGAACGCATGAGTACCACGATAGCAAGCGGCTTGCAATAAGGGCATTTGTAAGGGGGGGGGAGCCAGGAGAGCCAGCAGGAGACACCAGAAAAGGATGACCAGGACTGCTCTGTGCAAAACCACTGCACAATTCAGGTATATAAAACATCTAAAATTACAAAATGTTTTTCCTTTTCCTGTTTTTCCTTTTCAGTCACTTTGCATTAATGGGCTATCTTTCTGTAATGGACTTTAAAGTGCAACATAATGTGCATGATTTAAACAAACTGCAGTGGATTGACTAGGTGGGAATAGGTCCCTAATAGTAAGTAATGTAAGTGGGTTGGAGGCAGGGCCGGTACTAGGGGTGGGCAGGAGGGGCAACCAGGGCCGGGACAAGGGGTGGGCAGGAGGGGTGGCTGCCCCTGGCGCAATGGTATATTGCAGGGGTAGGGGGCACCCTGAGCCTAACCCTAAGGGAAAGGGGGGTGCAGTTTGGCAACTTTGCCCTGGGCACTGGATGACCTTGTCCCGGTAGAGAATATGCTGCCGAATGTTACACTGAAGACATAGAGCGGCCCTGTCCCTGCATCGTAGCATTACACCCGCCACCCTGCCTGTACAGGGCACTGTACTATTCTCAGAGCAGCAGGAGAGTGGAGCAGACAGGTGCATCAGGTTGGGAAGGTATCAGTTGTCAGTGCTTTTCTGATAGATTCTATATGCTTTCCTGCTTCTCTCCTTGCCCGATCAGCGGCTTCTCTCCCCCTCTCCAGTCATCTCTATCTCTCCTCACCTTATCTTTCACAGTGTCCCGATGTCAGTGGGAGATCACAACCTCCGCCCCCACCTAGGCTGCTGTTTTTATCTGTCCCTGCTCTGAACATCTCAATCTCGGAGCCCATTCCTCCTCTGTGTAGTGCCCCCTCCTCCTCTGTGTAGTGCCCCCTCCTCCTGTGCTCTTCCCCTCAGGTCTCCTCCTCTCTCTTGCATGGCCAAACTGAGTGTTCTCTGTCTCTCAGCTGACAGGTAACTTCCAGGCTTCATATTACTGTTAATTGCTGTTCTTTTTAGTAAGGGTCCATTAACAAGAGGTGAAAACATGTCTCTAATGCAAGGCTAACTTTTATCAGCACTGGGGTTACATAGGTGTTGTGCACATCCCCATGTCAGCACCCCATTCATATCTACTGGGACATGAGGCTGCATGGACACCGCAACTGTATCCCAATATGACATTCTGGTGCGGGTCCCAATAGAAGTGAATAGGACACAGGCACAGGGGTGCACACAATGCCCCTCCATCCCTGTCCTCATAAATAAAAGAGCCCTGCACAGGACACACTTGTCTGCACCACATGTGAATGGGCCCTAAAGAACTCCTGTACATGGAGACTTAGTGAGTTCCCCGACTCCCCAGGTATAAGAAAACAGGGATTTTACACAGGAGCTAATAAAGCTGGCCATAGATGGAAATTTGACTGGTCCAGCAATGACCGGATACGTTTTAATCCATCTATGGCCATTCCTACTAAAGGTGAAGTACATTTTTAATGATCAACTTCTCTCAAACCAGCAAAAATGTTTCCTTTGATCTGCAGGGCTGACATAGATGTCTCAGTGGAAAGGATTCCTTCATCCACCTTAGTTGTGTGGATCTGCTCAGTTTTTTTTGATCAAGCATGGACTAAAAAAAATGAATCCATATATGGCCAGCCTACAGCTTACCATACAGTATACAATCTGATTGTACAATATATTTTGGCTCTACCACCAACTATGTAGTACAAAGTCCTGCCTGATTGGATACTACTTAAATTAATTGTTTAGGTTTGGCCATATATTACAACATTTTGGTAAATCTAAAGGTGATTGTGCAGAGATTGTACAATCAGATTGAATAGTGTATGCTCACCTACAGCATTGTCTTCTTGTCCATAAGTACTAACAATGACAATTGTTTTCCCTGTTATCTTTATTCTCATCTTATCATTTATAATTTTCAAAAATCACCTTTGGGCAGCAAGGTTACTCATTATTGGCGGCGAACCAAGTCGTCACCAAAGCAATCTAATTGGATATGTGCTTTGTGATCATTGTGATGACCAATCACAAATGTAAATAGTAATACTGGTGCACTCCGCAACCATCACATATGTTTATGTGTTCAGCAAATGCCTGTACTAGCTCCGCCCCCTGCTCTGCGTGGGGGGGCGCATTTTGGCATCCTCGCCCTGGGCACTGAAATACCTTGTCCCACCACTGGTTGGAGGAGATAATGTACTGTAGATGCATGTAAGCAGGCAGCGTCCTAACATACACATTTACTAATGCAAAACATATGTGCATGCGGGTGGAAACCTCAGCATATGTATATAACAAAACTGCATAATTTACTAGAGCAATTGTAAGTTTGCATTCACAGAATGTACATTCATATGAGCACCTATGCAAACCCACAAAACTGAACTGAATTCAGGTCTCATAGAGATTTCTCACTGTTCTTGTTCATGTCCTTTTGCAAGTCAGTTGAGCACTAAAGTAGAACTATAGTAGGGCAGTGCAAAACAGGCAACAGCACTTGCTTGAGCAGAGCAAATACAGTAAGACGTCAACGTGTACGCAAACAGTATAACTGCACAATATACATAGAACTTTTTTCTTTGAAATGTTAATACTCTGTAATGTGTACATCAAGATGATCTCTTTTACAAGTGTAGAGTATGGAAAATTCAACCAACTCAGCCTACTAGTCCAGTTTTCCAAGTGGCCCATAATGGTTTAATTTGTCTAGTCAATCCCATTATGCTTTTGCCTAGGCAGGCAAAAGCATCAAGCCAACCAGTAATAGTGCCGGTGCCAGGTAGGAGCAGAGGCATTGAGTATTATGGTCAGTGGCATTTTTTTCCATCAAAATACAGCCAGTCTAGGAATGTCTATGTCTCCAGAATAACATCCACACATCAAAAGGCATCTTGATATTTGCAAAACTCCTACCAACAACCATCCCATTGCTCTCATCAGAGCACGGGGCTCTTAAAAGGAGTACAGAGACAGAATGCTGTGATGTTTTCAGGAAGCTGTATAAAGTTCCCTGCTGATACCACCCACCAGTCTGAATCTGCTGCATTGAGGAGCAAAGCACAAGGACCCAGTGATTATGAAATTTATTGTAAAATTAGGTATGTTATGAAAATAAAAGCCTTTATTTAAAATGTCATTAGCATGTTCAGGAGGGGACAGGAGGAGCCAGCAAAAACAAAATATAAACAATTTAAACTTCAGTTTTCTCGTTCAATAGAATTAATTGATACAGTATTAATACAGTATAGGACATGTTTCTTGGAAAACAAGAAGATAGGAATATAAGATCTCGAATTACAGACATAACTATGATATATTTAAGATAACAATTGGTCAGGTAGAAAAAAAAACAGATTAACTGTCATACAGAATCATAATGCCTCACCAGGATAACAATGCAGGAGTAGCAAAGTAAAAAAAATTGTTTGTGAAGCCACAGGCATTAAACTTCAGTTTTAAAGCGTAACTACACTTTAGTTGAGAAAAAAAAATCCCCTCTGGTGCTCTATGTACATACATTGCAAGGATTATAAAAAACTTTGTTTCAGATGCCTACCCTTTTTATTCTGAAGAAATCACTGCTTGCTTCTCTGTGCCTCTGTGCTGCGTGGATCTAATAAGAGTGGTTTCATAATTATCAATCAGCTTTGCACCTGCAGAGCACTAATGAGGAAATCTACTGGGCCTGCATCCCTTTAGACATGTTCCTATTGGGAGCATCTCACCAAAAATTACATTTTTTTAGCAGGGGATGCCTGAAATCTGACTTGTATCTTAGTCAGACTTCTGAGAAAATTGGTAAGCCAATCAAACAATCAGGAAATTATGTTTCCTGGAAGGGGAGGGGGTGGTTGGTACAAACTCTGTGGTAGCCATATTGCATTGCACTTTCAGAAAGTTACAGTGGCTGCAGATTCAAAAGGAAATTACATTTTTAATAACATTCAATTATAAAACTGTATTACTATACCTACGAACATCCGCTTGGAAAAAGACCATCGGGCCTTCAGGAAAAAACTCAAGACCTACCTCTTCTAAGAAGGAATCAACGCAGGTCGGGTCAAGCGCCTCGAGGCGATTCAGTTCGCAGTTGCAGCGCTATACAAATCATTCATTCATTCACAAATCATTCATTCACAAATCATTCATTCATTCACTATATTATTATTTTTTTTTTTTATTTGCTTTTTTTTTTCCCCACAAAAATGGAATTAGCCTTTAACTCAATGAGCACACAAAAGTCTTCAGCAACTAAAAACTCTGGGCATTTTGTGTTACATACTATCAAAGTTCAAGGATATCTGAATAAAGGAAGGAGTAATTCATCTGAATCGAATATTTTTTAATTGTGATAAGAAAGGTCTGGACGAAGGTTATAAATCAGTATCCAGTAGTTACCAGGTTTCAGCTAAAGCACTGCCACTGAGTGGATAGGTAGAAAGGTCACTTCTGGACACAACTGCATTGTGTTTAATGATTTGTTTTCTGTTCATAACACAGAATAGCACATTATTGAAGATAGCCTTTATATTTTGCTGCAGGCAAATGTGTTGTAAAGAAGTACTTTTCTCCTTTTCTTTAAGTTATCATTTTTTGCATTCACCACAGTGAGCATTTTACATATTTGATTGCAAGTCACATATTCTTTACTAATTTTGGAAATTTGATAAATCAGTTTGTTTTAAAACATACATAATACGGCATATCTTATAACTAAATAACCTTAATTATTTTGGTTTGCAACACAACTAAACAACATGTCATAGTCTTTAAAACATTGGGAAAAACCTCTTCTGACAAGAGGTTGCTTCAGACCAAACTTTGAGTGATTAAAGGTGGCAAGTAAATGTAGCAATTTCAAAAGTAATGTACAGTATAAGGGAAATGTTTCTTCAAAGCAATTGCTAATTTGAAGGGAAATTATACAAAATGTTTTATACACAAATTTCAATAGATTGGTTAATGAACTAAACTGTATGATTGCATGCAAACATTAAAAACAGATATTGTGCCATAACGTTAATGTAATAGCAGCCTACTTCTGTTACTGATACAGTATGCTTGAGAGCAGAAAGCAAACAATAAAATTACATATTAATATTAATTTGTTTTGCTGTTCATACCAACAGTGGAAACAATAGTACTATATTATAAGGATGAGAGCTATTATTTGGAAATATGTTTTATACAATGCTAAGGATTGGCAGGAGTTATTAAATGATCCTACAGATTCTTCCAAGACAATGCAGTTCCATGGACTAATGGTTAAATATTAACCTCTTGCTTCCCATGCAATGTATGTGTGTGGTAGCAAAACAGGTGGGCTTTTTTGCCCACATGTTGCATGTATGCATCTATGGGCGGCAGGGATTTCTGTGCTGAGAACATACAGTGAGTGCTCAAAGACAGCTCTTTGTCTTTACAGATGATCAGGAGCCAGCAGGATCAGCTTCCGATCATTTGACTACTGTGTCAATCAATCACTGGACCGCATTGTGTAAAGGCCCTCTTAAAGGGCTGGTCAGAAAGGGGTTAAAATATTTACTTCAATACAGTTATAAATGTGTTTAGATTTTTTACTTCTACTTACTACAATATAAGCTTGTCCTCCCCTTCTCTCCACACGGTTCCCCCCAGCCCTCTTTCCCAGTAATACCTGTAGCTTTCAGACACTAAATGTCTTCAGTATTGTAGGTTGAATTACTCTCTCTCTGCTCATTGCACTGTTCCTTTTTTTTCTACAAACTTTATTTATATGTCACACAGAGATTTGTTAACATTTAATTGCCACATGGTACAAGGCAGTGTAATGCCTTGCGCTGCACTAAAAAAACACTACACCCCCCGCACACCACCACAAAGTAGTGGTGCAAACTGGGAAGAAATGAAAATGCACTAAAATAGCCGCCCAATGCCAACCCAGCACATGTGGTGTGAAAGAACCATATGAGGGTATCACCATGTATTCTGCATCTGCATGCAGTGACACAGAAATTAGCATTGATGTTATCAGATCAGTAACACTGAGGACCAACTATCACATTGACAAGAAGAAGAGGATTCTTAGCATCACATGACCGAGCTGAGGACTTCTGAAAGAGCTATATAATAATAAAACAATAACAAAAAACAAAAACATGGGCATTCTCTATAGGAAAGGGGGCAGAAGAATATGAATGCATATAAATTAATCACCTACAGTCCTTTTCAAAATTGTTGGCACCCCAGAAATTTTTTCCAGAAAATCAAGTATTTCTCACAGAAAAGTATTGCAGTAACACATGTTTTGCTATACACATGTTTATTCCCTTTGTGTGTATTGGAACAAAACAAAAAAAGGGAGGAAAAAAAGCAAATTGGACATAATGTCACACAAAATTCCAAAAATGAGCTGGTCAAAATTTGACACCCTTTCAAAATTGTGGATAAATAAGATTGTTTCAAGCATGTGATGCTCCATTAAACTCACCTGGGGCAAGTAACAGATTTGGGCAATATAAAAATTACACCTGAAAGCAGATAAAAAGGAGAGAAGTTCACTTAGTCTTTGCATTGTGTGTCTGTGTGTGCCACACTAAGCATGGACAACAGAAAGAGGAGAAGAGAACTGTCTGAGGACTTGAGAACCAAAATTGTGGAAAAATATCAACAATCTCAAGGTTACAAGTCCTTCTCCAGAGATCTAGATTTGCCTTTGTCCACAGTGCGCAACATTATCAAGAAGTTTGCAACCCATGGCACTGTAATCTCTCTGGGCATGGACAGAAGAGAAAAATTGATGAAAGGTTGCAACGCAGGATAGTCCGGATGGTGGATAAGCAGCCCCAAACAAGTTCCAAAAAAATTCAAGCTGTCCTGCAGGCTCAGGGAGCATCAGTGTCAGTGCGAGCTAGCCGTCAACATTTAAATTAAATTAAATTATGGCAGGAGACCCAGGAGGACCCCACTGCTGACACAGAGACGTAAAAAAGCAAGACTACAGTTTGCCAAAATGTACTTGAGTAAGCCAAAATCCTTCTGGGAAAACGTCTTGTGGACAGATGAGACCAAGATAGAGCTTTTTGGTAAAGCGCATCATTCTACTGTTTACCGAAAACGGAATGAGGCCTACAAAGAAAAGAACACAGTACCTACAGTGAAATATGGTAGAGGTTCAATGATATTTTGGGGTTGTTTTGCTGCCTCTGGCACTGGGTGCCTTGAATGTGTGCAAGGCATCATGAAATCCGAGGATTACCAAAGGATTTTGGGTCGCACTGTAGAGCCCAGTGTCAGAAAGCTGGGTTTGCATCCGAGATCTTGGGTCTTCCAGCAGGACAATGACCCCAAAAAAGCACCCAGAAATGGATGGCAACAAAGCGCTGGAGAGTTCTAACGTGGCCAGCAATGAGTCGAGATCTAAATCCCATTGAACACCTGTGAAGAGATCTTAAAATTGCTGTTGGGAAAAGGCGCCCTTCCAATAAGAGAGACCTGAAGCAGTTTGCAAAGGAAGAGTGGTCCAAAATTCCGGGTGAGAGGTGTAAGAAGCTTATTGATGGTTATAAGAAGTGACTGATTTCAGTTATTTTTTCCAAAGGGTTTGCAACCAAATATTAAATTAAGGGTGCCAATAATTTTGACCAGCCAATTTTTGGAGTTTTGTGCGACATTATGTCCAATTAGCTTTTTTACCTCCCTTTTTTTGTTTTGTACCAATACACACAAAGTGAATAAACATGTGTATATCAAAACATGTGTTACTGCAATACTTTTCTGTGAGAAATACTTGATTTTCTGGAAACATTTCTGGGGTGCCAACAATTTCTACCATGACTGTATATTATAATAATTTTTCATACAATTTTTCTTTAAATTCTGATCTGACCATATGTAACTGAAAAACATATTACTATGGTAAAATAAATGTGACATGATGACATTCTAGATATGGTTCCATTTATAATCTTTAATATGATCACAAGAATTGTGTATAGATAATTGCTATTTTCTTCTCAGTCAGCGTAGCTAGATCAAGCAAATTAAAGTTACTGCATTATTTTATCACCCTAATCACCAATATAACTGAACATTATAACTAGAAAATAAAATAATGGGCCTCTATCAAGTTTTATTTTACTAGTTACTGCTCCTTTTATACTCCTGCCCCTGTAATATGTTCCAGTGATGTTATCGATTGATCTAAGTTAGATATTGAAGAATGTTTCAAAAGAAATTCATCTTCATCTTGGGTGGAGAGTTCCAATTGGACCAGGTTTCAAGAGGTCTTATCTGACTGAGCCTCTTAAAGCGGTTGTATACCCGCTGAAACATTTTTTTTGATACACCTGTAAGGGAAAAGGCATAATGAGCTAGTATGCACCGCATACTAGCTCATTATGAAATACCTACCTTAGAACGAGGTGTCAGTAACTCACCTGGTCCATGCCGAGGTAGCTGACATGTTGCCTCGGCGTGTCCTCCGGGTATCGCGACTCCAGCGCTGTGAGTGGCTGGAGCTGCGATGTCATCACTCCCACGCATGCGCATGGGAGACTTCTTCCCGGCAAGGTTCGGATTCTGCCAGCCTTTCAGCCGAGAATCCCCCGTGCGCATGCGCCGCTGCAGTCATTATAGGCTTACCTGTAGGTAAAAGTCATTTTTTTTACTATACAACCACTTTAAATTAGGCAATAATCATATTTATAAATGTACCCTCCAACTATTATTTCAGGCATCAATCATTCATTCAGGAGTTGCTGTAAGTGCTGCTGTTTGTTTGCCATACTAACAGCCAGGTTCCAAGAATTCTACCAGGAGAGTAGGCACTGCAGAAGAAAAAGCACTGGGCATACAAGGTGTGCCCAAGGTCTTTAAATAAAGTTTTTTTTTGTGTGCATAATACAGCCAGGCAGGACAGAAAATCTGCGGGGTGGTTACAGAGCTGGTCAACAGTTATGGAAACTGACTGTGACAATCCCATAACTAAGAAACCCAGCGTTAACATGTCTTTTTCACTAACACTAAATGTTTGAAAAATAAAACACCAATATTATACATTCTATACAGTTGATAAACAGCAGATATAGAGTTAATTGAGGCATCTTGCTTATTAGTTACAAGACCTTTTTTTTATTTACTGAAATAGATTTGCATGGGTTACATTTTACAAATTAAAAGACTATACTTAACAGCATTATATACATATAATACCATAACATAATATATATAAGGGAGAAGCCTGAATCTGGGTAAGCATAATGAACTATCACATGCATTGGCAGAATTCCTATGTTCATAATATGAAAATAAACACAGTAATAATATATATATATATATATATATATATATATATATATATATATATATATATATATATATATATTGTTAAAATATGTACTGTATATAATTATTTTATTCACCAAAGTATTTGTAATTCCAAGCAGCCTTTTTTGTGACCCAGACAACCCTTCCAGACAGCATTTCAGATTACCGGATTATTGAATTTCAATTTCAAAAGTTTTATTGATTTCAAAATTAAATACAATCACACGAGGGAGCATGGCTTAGGCCAAAGGTGTGGATACGTGTGGATATGTGTGCACATAGAACAACCACCGACCAGACATTTTATGTATAAATATAAATGGCTTTGGAAAAGTTTTAAAATTAATTGGGACATTCCTCACCTCGGGCACCATTAAGGCTCCTAAGGGCTTATGACTCTGTTCGGTATGCCACTAGCCATGATAGGGACTAGGAATGAGCTTGTGTTTGGACTAGAAATTTAAAATTCATGAAAATTGTGAAGCTATCAGCGAGAAACATTTTTTCCCTGATTTCTTCCAGAAATAATTTTTTGGGGAAAAACTGAAAAAAAAAATCAGTGTGGGAGTTTTAATTGGCTTGCGTCACTTACTTACTTGAAGATGCTGTTGGTGAAGAAACACTTTGTGATGATCCAGAAGTAGCAGAAAGAGTGTTTCTGGAATGAGAATGAAAGGAGGGAAAAGCTACTAATATTTTCATTGTGGTCCTCATCACCTATTTCCATAAAGTATTTTTAATGTCTTCAGGGCACCTCTGGCATGCAAAGATGTATTTTATCATCCTTGTAGCATTTGGAAAATAATATTCCTTCTCACAATATTTGTAAATTGCAGCTTTACTCTCAGAAGAAATTTCACTTTAGAAATGTTTCCGAACTCTAGATGTTGGTCTCGCCATTTTACCGAGAGGAGGAAAAGAAAAAAAACAACTTACTGGCCAGACTTTAGGTAAACATTATGCTGTGATGCCGGAAAACATTAACAGGAATCATGTAAAGGTTATAAAGATAAACAAATTTTCTTGACAGATCTAGACAAATGTTACCTGTCAATTAAGCCCTGAAGACAGAAACTATCATCTACTGTATGGCAACAACCATGCAACTGTATGAGATACAAGATAAAGCTAACAGGCAAACTAAATTGGAGCCTTTCCCTTGCAGTGCCCCTTTGTGGCAGAAATGTTTATTATTATACAGGATTTATATAGCGCCAACAATTTGCGCAGTGCTTTACAACATGAGGGCAGACAGTACTTACAATACAAATCAATACAGGGGGATCAGGGGACCCCGCTCCTTAGAGCTTACCATCTAGAAAGAAGGGTCAATTGGAACAAACAGGTAATAACTGTGGGGGGTGAGCTGATGGAGAAAATGAAAATACAGTTGTTAGGTGTGGTTAGGGTAGATTTCTCTGAAGAGAAGGGTTTTCAGGAATCGTCTAAATGCTAATAGAGTAGGAGATAAGCAGACAGATTGGGGTAAGGCATTCCATAGGATTGGAGAGGCTTTGGAAAAGTCCTGGAGGCGAGCATGGAAGGAGGTGGTGTATCATGGAACCAGAGGGTGAACATAGCATTTGCGAGGGAACAGGATCCAGAGGGCAGGTGGTAAGGTGGATGTTAGCAAGTAGTTTGGCAACCTTGTCTATAGTGGTGGGGTTTAAAGAGGGAAGTAATGATTGTATCTGTGGGCATGAAGTGTAAAGCGTGGAGGATATCTGAACAGTAGAGATCTCTTCATGAATTGTATCAATCTTCTGTTTGAATCGATTGGCGATCTCCTGCTCAGTGAGTGAGGTGGCGAGTGGAGGCAGTAAAGCACAAAGTAGAGAGTTGAAGGTAGAAAAGAGTTGATGGGGATGCGATGATAAGTTGCTAATGAGAGTGATAAAATAGGTCTGCTTGGCAGTGAGGTGGAATTGTATTTTTGGAGGGCAATGCCCCTTGGTAGCGGAAATTCATATTTCCCTAGTTTGAGGGAGTACAGTTTGAAGTACAGCGTTACTTGAATTGTATTGCAGGATTTGCTTGTCTTCGGCTAAGAGAACTTGCAATAATTTAAGACTGTAATGCCTTATCCCAATCTGTCCGCTTATCTCCTACTCTATTATCCCAATCTGTCCGCTTATCTCCTACTCTATTAGCATTTATACAATATATATATATATATATATATATATAAAGTCTCAGGAATCTTTCATTAAGATATTCTTGTTATATAGTTTGAATACCAAGTCATAGATCAGTGTTTCTCAACTCCAGTGCTCAAGGCGCACTAACAGGTCATGTTTTCAGACTTTCCATTATTTCAAACAGGTGATTTGATCAGTTTCACTTCCTTAGTAATTACCACAGCTGTTTAATTTGAGTTGGAGGGTCGTTGGAGCGTCTTGAGGACTGGAGCTGAGAAACACTATCATAGATATAATATTTATTATTGTAAAATAATACATTCCACATTCCTTATTTTAAATTTTTCTGGAAAAACACAAAAATGGCTTAGTAAAGAAAACATTTTTTCCCCACTTGTTCCAGATTTTGTCCAGGCCTTCCCATCTTTAGTTTGGACCTAACCTTGGCTGTCCGGACAGATGCCTGAACATTTACCCATTTGCAGGTATTACTTTCACTATTATACACAACAACTTCTTGCTTTCAATGGTTGTTAAGGATGCCAGCAGGTGTAGGCACCGCCAAGTCCTTAACAACCAGTAATTTCAAACCCTATTTACTTTCATGTCTGAGAATTCCTGGGGTCTCCAAGGTGACTTCTGTGACCAAATCTGGACATGACTCCATTTTATCAATGAGGTTATGGGAATCCCAGAGAGAAAAAACAAATGGTCACTGCCCCTACTTAACACTGGCTTTAGTGGCAGGGAGCACATGGAAGGGCAACGCAAAAATACATACATAAGCTGTGGAGGCTGCGACCAAGCACCCGATTATTATCCGCAGTTCTAATTCTATAGTAGAAGAAAATGCATTATGAAGGATAGGCAGAGGGCAGGTGAGCCTGGAAGGAGCCCACCCCTCCTTAAAGCACAATAACAGAAAAGGTGTCCAGTGCATCCCCTCACCAGTATTCCAACAGTACAAAAAATGGCCACTGCCCCCAGATGGACTCCACCCCTTTGTGTATATGAGGTATTATACATCGGACCTATCATTTTGCAGTAGTTAAGTGATGGGATCAGATGTGTGTTGCCAGATGTGTGTTGCCAGGCCAGGGTTGTGGGGGAGAGGCCCTTGTCCCCATCAACATGGGGGCAAGGTGCTTTGTCAGAGGGGCCCCCTAGTAAAGTACCCCCCATTCTGAGGGCATGTGGCCAAGTATGGTTCAGTAAGGGGGACACACGACCACCCCTCACTTTTCTTGCCTGCCAGTCTGCATGCTTAACCACTTCCAGACCAGCCTCGTTTTGGATTTTAGGTGTTTACATGTTTAAAACAATTTTTTTTTAGCTAGAAAATTACTTAGAGCCCCCAAAAATGATATATTGTTTTTTAAGAGAGAATAAAATGGCGGTCATTGCAATACTTTTTTTCACACCGTTTTTGCACAGCGGTCTTAAAAAAGTCACTTTTTTAATAAAAAAATAAGACAACAGTAAAATTAGCCCAATTTTTTTTTGTATTGTGAAAGATAATATTACACCGAGTAAATTGATACCAAACATGTCCTTCTTCAAAATTGCGGCCGCTCGTGGAATGGCATCAAACTTTTACCCTCAAAAATCTCCATAAGCGACATTTCAAAAATTCTACAGGTTGCATTTTTTGAGTTACAGAGGAGGTCTATGGCTAGAATTATTGCTCTCGCTCTACCGATCGCGGCGATAGATCACATGTGTGGTTTGACTACCGTTTTCATATGCGGGCGCTACTCGCTTATGCGTTCGCTTCTGCGAGCTCGTCGGGACGGGGTGTTTTAAAAAAAATGTTTTTTTGTTTTTCTTATTTATTTTACTATTTTTTACACTGTTTAAAAAAAAAATGGATCACTTTTATTCCTATTACAAGGAATGTAAACATCCCTTGTAATAGAAAAAAGCATGACAGGTCCTCTTAAATATGAGATCTGGGGTCAAAAAGTCCTCAGATCTCATATTTGGACTTAAATGCAAAAAAAATAAAAAATGTCATTTAAAAAAATGACATTTGGAAATTGTGCCTTTAAGACGTATGGGCGGAAGTGATGTTTTGACGTTGCTTCCGCCCTGCTATGGTATAGAGACGGGTGGCGGCTATCTTAGCCTCACTCGTCTCTATACCCAGGCACTGAAAGGACCCGATCGCCGCCCGCCACAGAGACCACCATTATCGGAACCGAACCGCTCACTGTAAAGAGGGATACCTCGGTTGTGGCAGCAGCTGCTGCCGTTACCGAGATACCCCTCTTTAAAGTCAGGACGTATATATACAGTGAGCGCTCGGTAAGTGGTTGTAAAGGCAGAGGTCCATCTAGATCAAGCGATGTGACACGAGAGACTCAGCTGTTCGGGACTCTCCTCCTCATTGGCTGAGACAGCAGCGTAGTGCTCCCACTGCTGTCAAGCAAAGTCAGTGAGCCAATGAGGAGAGAAAGGGGGCAGGGCCGCGGTTCCATGTCTGAATGGTCGGTGCCCCCATAGCAAGCTGCTTGCTGTGAGGGCTCTCAACATGAGGGAGGAGCTAGGAGCACTGAAGAGGGACCCGAGAAGAGGAGGTACAAAATGACTGCACAAAGCAGGTAAGTATAATATGTTTGTTATTTTTAATGAAAAAAAAACAAGACATTAGTATCACTTTAAATAAAGGTCTGACATAGATTTTTTGGGGCTCATGCTTTTTTTTGCACAGAATCTCCCTTAAAATGGGGTGTCCCTCATCAACATCTATACCACACCCTCATTTAAAAAAAAAGGGTCTGGTATGGATGAATTGAATACCCAGTTACTTTGTTTACAATTAGAATAAGGCAGCTGGGTGAAATTTCAGTCAGTGTCAGTGTTGCTGCAGTAGGTTGTATACATTGCATAGATGGGTTATTTCAAAGACAGGGTCAAGGCATCCCCCAGATTTTTAATGGAGTTTTGAATTTTAATGTTACCCTTAAAGCATTACTAAAATCATTGCTCCAATTATTTATTTTTTACAATTTTTTGTTATTTGGAACCTGTTTCCCATTGCAGCTCCCACCCCCTGTCATTTGTTGGACAATCCTTGTTTTTAACATTTTGGCTCCCATTCACAATAGAGGTTCAAACTTTAGTCATGTTCACTGAACCCTGCTTGAACCTAATTCAGTTGTGCTCAGCTCATTACTACTATGAGCCGGATATAAACAAAACTAGCCCTCCACTCCAGATACAGAGTGAATCATGGTAAAGGTTCTTTGCAAGTTTTGGGCTGCTTTTCTGCAAATGTGGTTTGAAATTTGGTCAGGTTCAGGGGTGTCCTCAATGCTTAGAAATACAGGCAGATACTTATCCATCATGCCATACCATTAGGGAGGCATGTTATTGACCCCAAACATGCAGCTCATGTCAGTAAGGATTATCTTCAGAGTAAAGAAGAACAAGGAGTCCTGGAAGTGATGGTTTGGACCCCAAAGAGCCCTGATCTCAACATCATCAAGTCTGTTTGGGATTACATCAAGAGACAGAAGAATTTGAGGAACCCTACAACCACAGAAGATCTGTGGTTAATTCTCCAAGATGTTAAGAACAACCTACCTACTAACTTTATTCAAAAACTGTGTGCATGTGTACCTAGAAGAATTGATGCTGTTTTGAAGGCAAAGGGTGGTCACATCAAACATTGTATTGATTTGGATTTCCCTTCTGTGTAGTTTTTTTTATTTTTTTTTATTTAAAAAAAAAAATAAAAAATTGTATTGTAAGCATTGAAAGACTGCCAATGTGTGCCCATCCCAATGAACCTGAATGTGACAAATGTGTTTAAGCAATGTCAAATGAAAAAGAATGCTCTCAAAGGTGCAGTTAATGTGGGTGAAGGGCTCTATAACTATATCCCTTACTCAACAAAAGCGCTTGTTTTTTTAATTCAATATAAAATCCAATGATGAGGAAATAAATGGACCATTTAATATTTTGTTCTGTCTTTGTTTGATCTAAATGGGTACCAGGCAACCTACAAAGATATCCCAATTGCATTTAAAATTATGTCAAGAATAGTGTTACACCATACAGGTTTTTAACAAGGAACACTGTAAAAAAAGTATATTATCCTTTAAGATACAGAATAAATTTTTCTGTAGTTTAGGCTTTTTTTAGGCTCCATTCTTGTCAAAGGTGAACTATAGAAATAAAGTTCTTTCCTCATAAAGAATATCTAAAATACAGGTATATGTATATATTACATTTATGCAAGCTTTTCTCTAGATTTATGGTGAAGGTAGTATCTCATAAATATGAAAGAAGAATAAAAGAGATTTTACAGTAAGCTACCTGAACGTATATTATCTTTCAGTTTGTCTCAAAGAATTTTTGATATGACAGTTACAGTACATTGTTACAGGAAAATGTTGTATTAAGAATTATTAGTAAAAACATTTATGAATTATTACTACAGTTATTAGAATAATTCTGATTTTGTGTATGTATTATTAACAAATAAAAATTTGCTCTGAAAATGACACCTGATTTTTGTTAGAATTACAATTGTGATGGTAATATAATATATTTTTGGAATACACTGCATGTCACAGTTGTGACATTTTATCCCAGAATGGCTTTCTACAATCAAATGCTTTTAAATATATCAGTTCTAATACTTCCATTTACCACCTTACAAACTTTCTAACATAGCTAGCAAGGACTGTGGTGTGTACCGCGTACACACGGTCGGAATTTCTGCCAACAAAAGACCGATGAGAGCTTTTCATCGGAAAATGCGACCATGTGTATGCTCCATCGGAATTTTGCTTGCTGAATTCCCGCCAGCAAAAATTTGAGAGCATGTTCTCAATTTTTCAGACGGAAAAGGTTTCTATCGGAAATTCCGATCGTCTGTAGCAATTCCGACGCGCAAAATTCCTATGCATGCTCGGAAACAATTCGACACATGCGGTTGGAATTTGGTGTGACCACGTGTAGGCAAGACAGTTTGAGCGGAATACCGTCGGAATTCCATCTAGAAAACCATCAGAGCTTTTTCCAACAAGAATTCCGATTGTGTCTACGCGCCATAAGGGGAATGTTTTTCTGCAGGTTTAAGTGGTGTACTGTACCTGATTATATGTGTGCAATGTCTCACTATGGTCTTCATCTTGGTGATACAGAGCAAACTACATCAGCGTAGGAACTCTCATAATTTTACCACTATTAACAAGATTGGTCTTGCAAAAGCACAATACTTCTGCAGACATGACAACAGACAAATACCTCAATGGGGGTCCCAGCATAGGAAAAAGCATATGGAAAAAAATATTCAGTCTCAGGGAGTGTAAGGTGACACAGGGACACACAATGAAATTGGAGGAGAAGCAGTTTAACCTTAAACTGAACAGGGTTTTTTTCACTGTCAGGGCAATAAGGATGTGGAACTCTCTTCCACAATTGGTGGTGTAAGCACGGAGTAGGGATATTTTTAAAAGACGCTTGATGTGCATTTTTAAGAACACAACATACAGGGACATGGGAAATAATGGGAAATAATTATAGACATTGACACACCTACACCTACACAGGTTGAACTGGATGGACTATTGTCTTTATTCAACCTTACCTACTATGTAACTATGTAATTATATAACCTGGGGGTTACTGGTCTAATGGGGAACTTTAAGACCCAGAGTGAGAGAAAAAGTAAGTAACTTTCTTGCTGGCTCGTGTCCTTTTCTTTACTGTTCTACAGTTTTTCATGCCAAGTTTTATTTTTGTGGACACAGGAATCTTTTGCGGGACAGGAAATATTGTTTTGATTGACCACTAATACTTCGTTCTTGGGAGATGTACGTTAAATGCATTTTTTCTGGCCTATTTTACTGTAACATAAGTTCAGTAGACTGTTGTATAGATGCGTTCGTATCTACTGAAATGTCAACTATATTCAATGTCTGTAGAGGACACTCAGAAGCTTTTACGCAGCTGGACGCAGGAGCACAAGCCTGGGACACCATAACACCCTTGTTATGGTGTCCCATGCTGGTGCTCCAGTGGATACTAGGGGTATTTCCATGTGTGAAACTTGCACAAAACAAATAAGTATTCCTGCTTTGGAAAGGGCAAAAAACATGTGGGCAGCTTGGATCTCTGCCAAAACAGACAATTGTAAGACACTTCAAAACAATGTTTCATATTGCTATTTCTAGCTGAACATATCTATCAGCTAAGTATATCATTTTTGGATTCACATAGGGGAGAAAAGAAGAAGAGCATCTGAGCTGTGTGTGGACACCAGTAACCCGGCACCTCCTGAAGATCCAAAAAGTCAACCCACCAGACACCCTGAAGAAGATGTTGATGCTGATGTGCAAGAAGTACTGTGTGAAATTCTGCAAACTGTGTCGACTGCAGGTCAGTGTCTGAGACCACAGCTTCTAATAATGCATGGATGCCTGCATATTTCTAATACATGGTGTGTTTCATATTTTTTAGGTGATGTGGATGTTGTGGAAGACAAAACTCCCTTCAGCAGTGCAAGTGCCCAAATACTTATCAGTGACCTCTTGGTTTGCGATAGGGAATTGGAGAAAATTAAAGAAAACATGCATGATCCCCAAAATAGAGTTATCACCATCATCGATATTTTAGCTAAAATTAAAAAAACTAACATGTTTTTTTGTTTTATGTTCTGTTGTACATGTGTTTGTACAGTTTGAAATAGACAAATCTTTGCACATTTTTAGACACATTTTTGGCATAATTGCAACTGTTATATTTGAATATACAATTTCACTTTAGCAAAAGTTTGACATATGAACCCGCAACTCGATGATTCGTCTTTATCTTTTTTTGCCTACATCATGTTAACCACTTTCAGACCGGACCATTTTTCTGGCCAAAGACCAGACCACTTTTTGCAATTCGACACTGCGTCCCTTTAACTGAAAATTGCGCGGTCATGCGACGTAGCTCCCAAACAAAATTGACGTCCTTTTTTTCTCACAAATAGAGCTTTCTTTTGGTGGTATTTGATCACCCCTGTGGTTTTTATATTTTGTGCTATAAACAAAAAAAGAGCGAGAATTTTGAAAAAAAAAACATTATTTTTAAATTTTTGCTATAATAAATATCCCCCAAAAATGTATAAAACATGTTTTTTTCCTCAGTTTAGGCCGATACATATTCTTCTACATATTTTTAGTAAAAAAAATTGCAATAAGCGATTATTGATTGGTTTGCGCAAAAGTTATATCGTTTACAAAATAGGGGATAGTTTTATGGCATTTTTATTAATAATGTTTTTTTTACTAGTAATGGAGGTGATCAGTGACTCTAATGCCGCGTATACACGTTCGGACCTAGTCCGGCGGGACTTTTCCACACACGCCCAGACTTCCGAGCGTGTGACTTGCCCACACACGCCCGGACTTCTCCGGCGAACAATCCGCTGGACAAAGTCCGCGGGACTTTTGAAAATGAACGGACTTGCCCACACACACACGGAGCAGTCCGTTCATTTAGAACGTAACTGCAGGTAGACAGAGCTAGCAAAGGCAGTGAATGCCGCTGTGCTAGCCCCGTCACCTGCCGTCACCTGCCGTCACCTGCCATGGATTTAAAGGGAATCCCCACGCCGAAAAAAACGGCGTGGGGGTCCCCCCCAAATCCATCTCAGGCCCTTATCCGAGCACGCAGCCCGGCAGGCCAGGAAAGGGGTGGGGACGAGCGAGCGCCCCCCCTCCTGAGCCATACCGGGCCGCGTGCCCTCAACATGGGGGGTGCCCTGGGGAAAGGGGGGCCGTGCGGCCCCCCCACCCCAAAGCACCTTGTCCCCATGTTGATGAGGACAAGGGCCTCTTCCCGACAACCCTGGCCGTTGGTTGTCGGGGTCTGCGGGCGGGGGCTTATCGGAATCTGGGAGCCCCCCACCCTATGTGAATGAGTATGGGGTACGATGTACTCCTCCGCTCTCTTCTGCTCTTTTACCTAGCTCTTTGACGAGCGGAGGAGGCCGGCTACCTTCTTCGTCATCGACGCCGTCGTCTGGGGGTCTCGATCCGCCTTCGGGGGTCTTCCGGGGTCTCTTCTGTTCTTGCTGCGGTCGTCGTTTTCCGCGCCGCCGGAGCCGCCTTCTTCGTCGTCTTCTTCTTCTTCTTCTGATGTTGACCCGTCGCTCTCTCTGGCCGGAATGCCAGAGCCGCGCTGTGCTGGGACTTATATAGGGACAAGGGGACAGGGTCACATGCTCATGTCACATGGTGAACCCGCCCCCTTGTGATGTCACAGTCCCAGCATCCTCCGGGACTGTGACATCACAAGGGGGCAGGGTCACCATGTGACATGAGCATGTGACCCTGTCCCCTTGTCCCTATATAAGTCCCAGCACAGCGCGGCTCTGGCATTCCGGCCAGAGAGAGCGACGGGTCAACATCGGAAGAAGAAGAAGAAGAAGAAGAAGATGACGAAGAAGGCGGCGCCGGCGCGGAAAACGACGACCGCGGCAAGAACAGAAGAGACCCCGGAAGACCCCGGAAGACCCCCGAAGGCGGATCGAGAACCCCAGACGACGGCGTCGACGACGAAGAAGGTAGCCGGCCTCCTCCGCTTGTGAAAGAGCTAGGTAAAAGAGCAGAAGAGAGCGGAGGAGTCCGGCGAGAAGACCCCCAAGACGGAAGAAGACCCCCGGAGCAGTGCAATAAAATATTTTTTCAAAATTGTGTGTTTTTTTACTTTACATTTTACACCTTAGGTGAATGGGTAGGGGTACATCGTACCCCATACTCATTCACATAGGGTGGGGGGCCGGGATCTGAGGGCCCCCTTATAAAAGGGGGCTCCCAGATTCCGATAAGCCCCCGCCCGCAGACCCCGACAACCAACGGCCAGGGTTGTCGGGAAGAGGCCCTTGTCCTCATCAACATGGGGACAAGGTGCTTTGGGGTGGGGGGGCCGCACGGCCCCCCTTTCCCCTGGGCACCCCCCATGTTGAGGGCACGCGGCCTGGTATGGCTCAGGAGGGGGGGGCGCTCGCTCGTCCCCACCCCTTTCCTGGCCTGCCGGGCTGCGTGCTCGGATAAGGGTCTGAGATGGATTTGGGGGGACCCCCACGCCATTTTTTCAGCGTGGGGATTCCCTTTAAATCCATGCCAGGTGACGGGGCTAGCGCGGCGGCATTCACTGCCTTCGCTAGCTCCGTCTACCTGAAGTCACGTGCTAAATGAATGGACTTTCCGATATGCGGCAAGTCCGTTCATTTCAAAAGTCCGGCGGACTAGCCTACTAACGGCGGGATTGTCCGCCGGACTGCCAAGTCCAGCGGACAATTTTAAAACAAAACTTAAAACCTAGTCTGCCGGACTTTTGGCGCCAAAAAGTCCGCCGGCACCCACACACGAGGGGATTGTCCGGTGGACTTGAGTCCAGCGGATAATCCCGCGGGATAGTCCCTTCGTGTGTACGCGGCATTATTGTGACTGCGACATTATGGCGGACACATCGGACATTTTTGACACATTTTTGGGACCATTGGCATTTATACAGCAATCAGTGCTATACAAATGCACTGATTCCTGTGTAAATGACACTGGCAGTGAAGGGGTTAACCAGGAGGTGGCAGTGTAGGGGTTAACTGTGTCCTAGGGGCGTGTTTCTAACTGTGGGGGGCGTGGCTGCGTTTTACACATCACTGATATCTGCTCCAATCACAGGGAGCAGAGATCAGTGACACTGTTGCTAGGCAGAACGGAGAGATGCTTGTTTACTTTAGCATCTTCCCATTCTTCCTCCCCGTGAGACGATCGCGGGTATCCCCACTGCGATCGAGTCTGTGGGACCCACGATCGAACTCACGGAGGTCCCGACCGGCGCACACATGATGGCACAGTGGCAAATTTAAAGGGATGTACCTGTACGTCCATTTGCCTGTCCATGCAATTCTGCCGACTTACATCTGTGTGCGCCGGTCGGGAACTGGTTAAACAGGATCAAACAGATGCGTTTCAGCACTTGCAGACTTCCTCAGATTAGTAATTCTGCTTTAGATGAAACGCATCAGCTTGGTTCCAGTTTTACATTATTTGGGAGAAAATGAGGGATCATCGAGTCGCCATCTCCTATTTTAACTTTGCCCATTTCTCAGGGTGGTTGGCTCCCTCAGCTACAGCACCAAATTGGACACAGCCCATTGTTCAATATGGTGGGGTAACTTGACCAAAAGTATTGATATGTACAAAAAGCTTGAAGGTGTGCTTTCACACATTGTACAAATTTCCTGGTTTTGTATATTACTGTTTCCCAAAATCCCTTTAATACCTCCAACAGTTTTATGTACACGTTTACCTGTAATTTTTGAAGTTTTATAAAGAAATGTGGCTAATGGTAGCCAAGTTACAAAAAGTATGAAACAACTTTGTGTCTGTCCTTGCTTCTTTAGGAATGCTGTATTTTGTTTGCAGGAATACGTACTTTGGTAAATTGGGGTGGCAAATAGGTTTGGGCAACAAAGCCTTATGTGGCGAGTGCAAAAATTAATTTAACTCAGCATATGAACCAAGCAGATTACAGATTTTCTAGACACAGGTTAGTTCCCAAAAATTAAGTTAGACGCTGTTTGCCTCTCATGCAAATCTGCAGCATAATCTGTGATTAATTCACATCTCAAACTCAAGTAATGCACAAATCCAAAATGACTTTATGACTTTATGACTTTATTGACAGCAAATTTACAACACATTAATGTCCGCGTGGGAACTAAACAAAAAAAAACACCTTAACCTGCTTGGTCAGGTCACCTACATATCAGCCTGCCAATCCACTGCCCCATTCCTTCAAAATAATTCTTGTCATTATTTTGGTTTGTCCTTGCACTTTGAGAGACCAAGCTTGTATGGACAATAGCAATGGGTGTAAGCCCTTCAATGGGATCATGGGCTTCTTGCACTACGCTTCTTCCTGGCATAACAGGGCCCTTCTCAAATGGTAGTGATGTCATGTACCTGTCTGCATGCCTATGAAGGTAGTTGTGCAGGATGCAGCAGCACCCTGTCTACCTTGTATAAGGCCAGATTTATGGATGTTATAAAAAACTAATCTGAACCTGTTGGCCATAATCGCAAATGTGTTCTCCACCACTCGGCGTGCCCTGGAGAGCCGATAATTAAAAATATTTTGCTCAGGGGTGAGGTGGCGCATTTGATAGGGTTTGAGCAAATGGGCCTCATCAGCCACAAAAACAAAAGTTAACCTGCTCAACATTCTCTTCACAAGAAGGCAGGTTCAGAGTTCTATTTTTCAGATGGTGAGAAAATTTGGTTTGCTCAATCACACTGCCATCTGAATTGCGCCCATTTTTATTGATATCTAAAAAAATGTATTCATAATTTGCATTCACAATCGCCATGAGAACAATACTGAAAAACCCTTTATAATTGTAAAAAAAAGGAGCCTGAGTTGGGGGGTGGGGCAATTGCACCTCCGCAGTTTTGAAAATTCAATTTCTCGTGGAACTGGGTAGCAACTTCTTTCCACTGTTCAGGGCTGGTTGAAAACTATAAGTAAAAACAGAAGATATGTTTACAGTAGGCAAGTATTTTAAATATGAATGGGTTCAAGCATAAATTGACATGAACTTTACCAAACCCCCCTCAAGATTAGCTAAAATCTAACAAAATATTTCATACCTTAATATATTCAGGCTGCAACACTTTAATGAGGGCCCAGCAGGTCTCCCAGAGCTTGGGGGGAGATGTCAGTGGTAAGCTTCAGATCCTGGAGGCTTCTCCCTGTGGCAAGGTATCTTAAATTGGCAATTTGCTTCAGATTAATGGGATCCCGCATTAAGGTATAGTTTTTCAGGATTTAGGGGGAAACAACTGTCAACAGCTGATAAAAACAGTCAACAGCCATCCTGAGATAATTGCGATAATCATCAGGATTATTCTCCTGGAGCTCACGTGTTCCAGTCAAAAATGTAACTCTATTTGAAACCAACATACACCACCCCCCCCCCCGGTCCAGGTAAGTAAAACGGGAGCTCTGGGTGGCAGCTGCATTACAGGAGTTTTTTCACCTTAATGCATAGAATGCATCAAGGTGAAAAACCTTTAGGGTTTACAACCCCTTTAAGTTTTTGAAGTAGAGCAGTTTTATGGTAATTGCCCTTAGACATGGGCCGAACAACTCCTGGTTTGGTTTGTGGCAGAACTTTTGAACGCAAGCGTTCGGAACCGAATAAGAAGTCTATGGGACCTGAACTGGAAAAAATCAAAAATGCATAGTTTTAAGGTTTATATGCAAGTAATTGGGCATACAAATGGCATGGGGGTCTTGGTACTGCCCTGGGGGACATGTATCAATGAACACAAAGTTTGTAAAAACATCATTTTTAAATGAACAGTGATTTACTGATAGTGAAAGTGAAAACCAAAAAAATTAGAAATAACAATAAAAATGAAAAATGTATTTAAATATAGTTCCTTGGAGGTTCCCTTTAGTCTGCCTGTAAAGTGGAACATCTGTACTGTGTATGGAACCTGCTGCGGCAATAATGACATTTATAAAGCCAACAAAAATTTAATTTTTCCTGCAAGCTTTCTTTATTTTGTAAACAACAGCTTGGGGAGCCAGTCTGTATGATGAGGCCACAATTTAGTGCACTCGGAACAAGATTAGAGATGTTTAGCATAAATGCTGGTGTCTCTTAAGCAGACTTTGGATAGAAGTAACAGGTGTGAAAAAATTGGGCTTTGGGTGTTGGTGGTGGCTTCACACCATAACCCTATAGAGGTACTCTTGATGAAAGCAAGAATTGGCCTTGCTGTCAAAAATGTAAATTACATGTACCTGTCAAACAGGTGTGAAAAAATTGGTCCTTGGGTGTTAATTGTGCCTATGAAACTTACACCAAACAATTTCTTTCAGATGAAATCAACACCCACAAATCTAGGCAGCATAGACAGCCTTTCAGAGATTCCAGCTCAAGAAAGCACTTAATCAGCGACATCGGCATCAGGGGCTTGATAGCTGCTGCTAATCCAGGACTGATTCATCTTGATAAATGTCAGCTGGTCCACAGAGTCTGTGGACAGATGCACTCTCTTATCTGTCACAAAACCTCCAGTAGCATTGCATGTCCATTTGTAAAGCACGCTGGATGCAGGGCAGCCCAGCAGTTCAATTGCATACAGGGAAAGTACTGGCCAGTGGTATTTCTCATGACCCAGTAATCCAGTGGATCATCAACCAGAAATCTCTCCATGTCTGTTTTTGCCCCTAGATAATCTCCCACCATATGATGCAGACATTACCAATATGATGTGGAAGCTTACAGCCCTAGGCATCAGAAAGTGGACATTTAGTAATCAGGACAGATGCAGTTCCCCAAGACAGGGCCCTCATATCTCTGTTTGGTGAAAAGGTCACATAAAAGTCAACCCCACCAACTATAGTGAATATATGAAGTGTATGAAGCTGTGAGTCAGTTGCCTGATGTAAGAATTTGATAAGTTTAGAGTTAGGTGTATAGACATTCAAAAAAGTGAGGGGTATACCCACAATTCTGCAATCTAGAAATGTAAATCTACTCTTGATTTACACAAGGGATCAGGGGTGGCAAAGGAGGTTGGGAAGTGTTTCATAGCAAACTTGAAAGAACCCCCACCTCATGAAAATTAACTTCCTGTATAAATATCACAATATCACATCAGCACAAAATGATACAAACCTCTACAAAGCTAACCATATTTTCCTTACTGAATTTGGATCTTTCACATTATATGATAATACTTGCAGAGACTTAATGAAAACATAGCAGTAAAAGGCTCTAACAAGCAACATGGAATTATGGTAGCCCCCTAGGGGAGAAGGGCAATGTTTGAATGAATTGGAATACAATCAAACATTAAACATTAAACGTAAATCAAAAACAGAAAAACACATAAACAGTTATAGTCTAGGTTAGACCAAAAAATAGGACATATAAGTTGTAAAGACCCAAGACCATGAAGTAAATAGGAGGACATGTGCAGGGATTGAATGGTAGATGCTGGGATCTGTTTTTAATCTGTTGTCCATATTCCCTTTGTACACGTTCCCGAACATAGGCTCATCAGTAGTGGGTGCTGTAGCATCTACCAGCTGGAAACTGTG
Source organism: Lithobates sylvaticus (assembly GCA_028564925.1). Taxonomy (NCBI): domain Eukaryota; kingdom Metazoa; phylum Chordata; class Amphibia; order Anura; family Ranidae; genus Lithobates; species Lithobates sylvaticus. The sequence goes on along the minus strand of CM053027.1, from coordinate 438,220,514 downwards.
CTTGTCATAAAACAACGCACATATTCGGCAACACACCGTAGATCATCAGATAATGTTCAAAACTTTTATTGTAGAAAGATCACATAACAAAGAACCGAGTTCAATGTTTTGGAACTGCGCAGGACCCCTTTGTCAGGCATGTGGCAAAGGGGTCTTGCGTGGCTCCGAAATGCTGCACTTTGTCCTTTATGATTTTTTGCAATAAAAGTTTTGGACATTGGGCAAATATGTGCACTGCTTTCATTCTAAACACACAAAAAGATTGAGGAAGAGTTTAAATTTCACACAAAAAGTTCTCATGGGCACAAGATGGTATCCCCATGGGGATCAGAGAGCTTTAGGAACACAACCACTAAATGTGGTTAGGAGAAATGCATATTAGGCCTTACCATGTAGAGTCATGTTGGAAGCCTGGATGGAGATAAGTAATGTGGAGCTGGAGCTTGTCTTTCCCGCTCTTGGACTTGACAGAAGTCAAGATTTTGCCAGGTTTCACTGCAAGACGAGACCTATGAAGTAGGATGATCAAAAATTCTTCTGGAAGAGGAGGCAAGCCTAGATGCTTAAGGCCTCTCCCTCTTGAATCTCACAGATACTCTTGTGTGAAGCATCTTTGGAGATTATGAGCCTAAAAGGAAACTCCAATGATATCTTATGCAATGTTTCCTGGAGTAATAAGCTACAGTATACATCTCTTGGGGATTGTTGTAGAAGAAAGATCACCAAAAATCTTTTTTTTTACTCTGTTGCTGATTTAATGTGCATATTGGTAAGATATCATAATAATGGTAATGAACAATTATGTCACTTGGGCGGGCCACTACAGGAGGTTTGAGGGCCCAATGAGCCACGTGTCCTGTCTAAACATCCACATATTGGACCAGATCACCAAAGTTTCAAGATGGCCAGTACATTTTCCTAAGAGAGCAATTTCCCCCTCGGTTCTTGTGCTATCTTCCCTACCTCTGTGGAAATGGTATAAGTGATATGAGTGATATTCTGCAGCAGCAGGTAAAGTCTATCATCTAATACAGAGGCAGACACTGCACTCTGCAACTCAGATGGGGGCAGAGGGTCAATGTCCTCACCTATGCCATATGGCGGCTCTTGAGGATCTGCACATTTCTCCTGTGTAAGGCAAGGAGAATATGGTAAACATAGCAGAAAGTGCTCCATGGTTTGCTCCTGCATAGGCTGCTGTTCTCATGGAGGTGATGCAGTGGAATTTAGCCTGCCAATGAGGATGCCAAGTGGTTGCTGTGCTTGGTCCGGGTCCCCCTCACATCTAATCCTGGCTTCTGAATGACAAATCACAGGACTCACATTTGAGATGCCATTCATTTGAATGACACTTAAAATCGCAGTGCAGGTCTGCCACGATTGTCGCATGATAAATCACGGCAACCCACATCGCATGAAGCATGTTGCCCAAAAGTAACTACTGAACTTTTTTGGGTGACATGCTTCACACGATGTGGGTTGTCGCGATTGCAGCGCGATTTATTGCGCGACAATCATGGCAGGCCCACACCGTGATTTTAGGTGTCATTCAGATTAATGGCATATCAAATGTGAGTCCCGCGATTTGTCTAACACGCATAGGCGCTTTCAAATCACAGGCAGAATCGCGGTCAAATCTTCCCACGATTCAATACGCTGAAGTGTGAATGCAGCCTAGCATGAAGGATGAGGAAGTGTCTCAGCCTCTTTCACAGATGAAAATTGCTAAGAAGCATGGCAGTGTTATTGTTATGGGTGATTTTTTATTTTCAATAAATGTTTATTGAATGATTGAAGAAATACAAAGATGTGAGAATAACGTATATTACATTTGACAAAAGTAATTTGACATTAATATACATAACGTCAAACAAAAAAACAATTCCTATAGTAAAAACTGTTTGATATTGATCATATTAAGTGGAGACTACGTTCAAGCTTAGCAAGCCACTTCTAGGTGAGCATCAAACTTGCACACGGCCATCTGGAGATAAACCCTAACTGGGGTAGGAGGATACATCCCAGCCCCAGCACCCCTAAAGGGAGCTAACTGTGCTGGGAGCTGGGATACACCCCCCTCCCCCTGTAAACAACAGAAAACTAAGTACATCTGGAAGAGGAAAGTGAACACAATATACTTGAGAAAATCCATATGTGATGTAAAGTAACTAGTAAGCTTATCACTGTATACCATATCCAGTCTGTCAAATGTAAAAAATTCAACTAAACCAGACAACTTTGAAATACACTAAAGATACTAGGAGTCAGTAGAGAAGGGAGGGTGAACAGGGAAAAGATAAAGTAAGAAACGGAAAAGAGGAGGTGCTTTACAGTAGCTTTAGAAGGAGGAGATCTCTCTAGTTCGGGGACGGTCCGAATGGGCCGAGGAACATGTAGAATTAGAAATATAGTTGATCCATGGTTCCCATACTGCAGTGTGTCTGTCCACTGAGTCTAAAGCCCCATACACACGGTAGGATTTTCCGATGGATTCTGTCCTATCGGACAATGTTGTCGGAAAATCAGACCGTGTGTAGGCACCATCGGACAGTTTCCATCAGATTGTCTGACGGACAAAGTCCTATCTCCTGCTGGATAGATTTTTTGACAACAAAGTCCGATCACACCAAATCCGATCGTGTGTAGCGAATTCCGACCGGACAAAGTGCTACGCATGCTCAGATCACATTACAAGACCAAAGCTATTGGCTACTAGCCTCTACGTAGTCCCGTCGTAGGCAACAAACGTCACCACGTTCAGAATGATCGGATTTTCCGACAACTTTGTCCAACCGTGTGTACGCAAAACCAACATCAGACAAAGTATGACGGACATGGTCGGACATGGTCTGACGGACCTGGTCCTCGGATAATCCGCGCGTGTGTATGGGGCTTTAGAAGATGCTGACTGTTTTTTCCTAAACCATAATCCAGTTTATTTTTCATTTAACTAGTCTTAAGGATACCGTGTGCTGCTTCCAGGCCCGAGCTATGGTCATCTTAGTTCCTAATAAGATAAACCTTATAAGATGTTGAGATAATTTTGGGATACCTTGTTGGGGAAAATTAAGTAATGCATATTGAGGTGAGTTAGGAACTGGAAAAGAGGTAAGTTTCCTGATAATATTGAAGATGTTGTTCCAGAGTTTCCTTATTTTTGGGCATTCCCACCAAATATGTAGAAAGGAACCAACATTTGCGGAAACATAGGGGTAAATTCTGGCAAGTCGTAATGGTACCATATACCATCTCATCATGACTTTTAGATTTGCTTCTACCAGCAGTGTTGAGTAGGCCTTTTGTGGCGTATAATGATGCCTTATGCCAGTCTGCGAGAGACCAATGCTGTTGAAGGTCAGTTTCCCATTCAAGCATGAAGAGCGTTTTAGAGTCCGCTTGGGCCAAATCTCGGTAAATCACTGATATCCCACCCCTCTGCTCCATTGCCTGACCACAACAAAGCTCGTATTCAGTTATGGATGGGGACTTGGAGGAAGAGAGCCCTAATGATCTAAGGAAGTGGGAAATTTGTTGGAATCTGAATTTCTCAGTATGTGGCATATCAAGTTTATTAATGCAGTGGGTTAATGTGATGGGGCCTGAGGAGGTTACGAAGTGACCAATCCTATATAACCCCTTATCCAGCCTGTCTTTCCATATTATGGGTGATTTTAATTATCCTGTTATCTATATGGAACTGCACACTCAAAAAAGGTTTGCCATTTCTTAAAAGAAGTTGCAGGAAATAGAAGCATATTGGTATGACAAAAACTCGAAATGAAAAAAAAAAGCTAACTTTAAAAGGCTGTCACTCTTACTACATGATGTTAAACGGGTCCAAATATATGCAACAAAGAGCACACAAGGCAAATGTGAGTGCTTTAAAGATGAATTAAAAGTGCATTAGCCACTATTCCATTGTATTCCATTCCAGTATTCCATTGGGTAACAAGCATAAAAGTACAACATGAAAGCCTATATGGCTAAAGTCTAGTGGAAAAATATATAAATTAAAATTGAAAAAACAGTCCTTTTAAAAAAAAAAATTAAGTAAAAGGTATTTCAGTTTTTCAAGGAATGCAATGAGAAATAGAAGGGAGCAATCAGCATAGCTAAAATAGAATATGAGAAACACGTTGCAACAGCAAGTGATACAAATCACAATAATCTTTTCAATATATCAATAGTGAATAGTTTATGAAAGAACAGACAGAACCTATAACAGATGAACATGGGAGCTGGTCAGAACTGACAGGAAAAAGGCAGGAGTATTAAAGACAGATTTGCAACAGTAATATTACTGATGTTTCACTGAAGATAAAATCAGACACAAAAGAGACTGGAGAAACTTAACATGAACAAATATCTAGGTCCAGATGACTTACACCTGTGAGTTCTAAGAGAAAAGATCTCAGTTATAGCAAAGCCACTATTTCTATTTTTTAAAGACATCTTACTGACTGAAAATGTACCATTTGATTGGCATAGATCAAATGTAGTCTTTTATCAAATAGACCAGGAAAATACAGATCAGTCAGCCTAACATCAATGATTTTTAAGGTATTTGGAGAAATGGTAAGGGACTCTGTACAGAAACTTGTCTGTGATAAACGTACCCGTGACGTCATCCACGAGTGTCCGACGCCAGTTCCGGCTCCCTCCTGATGGCCACAGGACATGTTGAAAGACCGCACTAATACACAGCAACACACAGTGACTGGATCCGGATCCAGGGACCTCCATATGGACTGCACATACCTATAAAGATGAGTCTTTTATGCTCTTACTTCTTGTAAGTGAGTTTTGTTACCTTGCCATTAAAGCTGCTTCTAATACTACACTCAGGTGGCGCTTCCCGTGTTCTCCCTTTTATGACCACATATCTTAATCAATACATAGCTGGAGCCCAAGTGAATATAAAGCTATATGGTGTCCTGAAGCAAATAGGCCCCACCACCCATAGAGGGTGCCACCATAACTGTAAGAGTTGGTAACTGAGTATATAACAGCACAAAAAAAATAACAAAAACAAAACCCCCTGCTATTATACCAGAACTAAAAAATAAAAGGAAAGGAAAAAACAAAGTCCGGTATGTAGCTTTAGTCCCAAACATGAAAAAAAGAAAAAACGATTGGAAGTTCACCCGAAGGTTCAAGTGTCCGACAGATCAAATTAATGTTCCTGTGACTTCCAGAAAGTTCCACTTAATAGAAAGAAAGAAGAGCAAAGAGCAGTATAGCAAAAAAGGTTGTTTTGATATTCTGGCCCGCTACTATCAAACAACTCTCTGCGCTCAAAGGGATATACTGTCTGGGTATGAGTTTCAGTAGTGTAGTATATTAATCACTGAATATAAATATACTTAGTTTGATGTGCAACCCAGCATGGGTGCACCAGTAGCAGCTGCTTAAAGGAGACGTAGTATATAAAAGTACAATAAATAACCAGTGTCACTGAGTAAGAAATTGAGTAAACAATTATCTGTATCCAACCTGTGTCAATATTGTAGCAGCGCTTGGGTATCAGAAAACACTGATTAGGTAGACAGGATAATGTTTGAATATATATAAATGGATCAATTACTGGGTCTAGATATATGTAAATCAATCAATAATCCATGGAATGATCAATCATAAATAGTGAACATAATTAATAAGATAGGGGGTAAGTGCATTGATCAACTGATGAATAAATAAATAAATAAATGAATACATTAATTAGAAGAGAGTCCATATGTTTCACGGTGACTCTAAATAAGTAAATAAATAAATAAATGAATGAATAAATCAATAAATTAATAAATTAATGAATAAATAAGTAAGCGCATCATGGAAAAATGGGACTTTAATTAATTAATTTATTGATTTATTCATTCATTTATTTATTTATTTACTTATTTGGAGTCACCGTGAAACATATGGACTCTCTTCTAATTAATGTATTCATTTATTTATTTATTTATTTATCAGTTGATCAATGCACTTACCCCCTATCTTATTAATTATGTTCACTATTTATGATTGATCATTCCATGGATTATTGATTGATTTACATATATCTAGACCCAGTAATTGATCCATTTATATATATTCAAACATTATCCTGTCTACCTAATCAGTGTTTTCTGATACCCAAGCGCTGCTACAATATTGACACAGGTTGGATACAGATAATTGTTTACTCAATTTCTTACTCCGTGACACTGGTTATTTATTGTACTTTTATATACAAAGAGCAGTATAGTCCAACATTTGAATGGTAAAGAAAAAGACAAGTGACTGGATAATTGAATATCTGGCGCCATCTAGTATGATACACATCACATGTCGGGCTCATTATTGTGGTAATGAAACATGAGGGATCAGGAATACATACCCTTCAAGGAAAAAATAGAGGACAAGGTCAAGGCACAACAGGTGCAAAAAAATGGAAGGCCAAATACTTATTGAGTCCCGGGTAATCTTCAGGGACTCCTGTCCAGCCACTCGCAAGCATCAATTGGGTTATCAAAAACGTTGCGTTCCATTGTGCTGGACACGCAACCTGCTAGGATATAACATGCTGTATTGGATATTCTTATCACGCATTATTTTCTGGATATCATTGAAAGAGTGCCACATTTTTTGGAGAGAAATCAGGAAATAACATTACCTGGGTATTTTCAAACCACAGTTTCTGGTGTTTCCTGGATTCTGCTAAAATCCTGTCTCTGTAATTCAGGAATCTGACTAGGAATGGACGAGGGAACTCACCAGGGGGACGTCTACCTGTGGGAACCCTGTGGGCCCATTCGACCACATAAGTTGGAGGAAGCACCCCCAAATCCAATAGCTGTTTGAAGAACTGTTCAGCAAAAGTTGTGGGCTGGGCCCCTTCTGCCCCCTCTGGCAGGCGCACTACTCTCACATTTTTCCTTCTCTGCCTGTCTTCTGCATCATCAGCTCTATTTTGCAGCATTTTCACCAGGTCATGTAACTCGGATAAGTGGGTGCCCTTGGAATGGGAAGCATCCTCTACCTCTGATATCCTGTCCTCAGCTACGGTGAGTCTGCCTCTTATGTTATCCAGATCATGCTGGATTAGTGTGCACTCAGTGGCTATGTGATCAATGCTCACCATCGTTGCCGCCTTGCTGGCATCAATCGCTTCCAGAATGGGTCTGGTAATGGCATCTTGAGCATTCTTCTGCTCAGGAGAGGCAGACAGGGAACCTCCAGAGCCAGGATCTTGTACTGAAGCTGCATTTGCCATCTTTCTGGCCTGCTTCTTGGTGCTCTTAGCTGAGTGAGGAGATGACAAGATGGTGAAGGTGGAGCCTGCTTTGGGCCGTGTGTGCAGCAGGTCTGGTGCTGACACTTTGGCGCTTGATGCCCAGACCTGGATGCCCCCTTTTTAATGTCCAGGAGTGCTGCACCAATGTCCGGTTCCGCCGGCACTGGAAAGTGGGCAGGAAAGCTCTTAAAAACTGTTTTTTTTTGCAGGAGAGATGTGGAGCTCCTTGAAAACACGTCTTGCCTTGCTCACATACGGTCAAGCCCTCTCTAATAATTAATCTTTAAAAAAAACAAAAATTACAGTTAAATTGCCTTCATACTTTTATGAATGAGGAAAAAAAATATTTCTGCACCTACCGTATATACTGCTTTGTGGAAATGAATGTTTGTTTTAGTAAACAGAGCATACTAGTTTATTTCATTTAAGTAAGCCAGTATGCACAAAGTCGCATGGCCTTTATGAGTTAACTAGATGGATAGATTTGAGTTTTAAAGGTCACTTCTGTTAATATTTTACCAATGCAGTGTATGAAACACATTTAATATTCTATATATCTAATCTGTTTTGAGGTAAAACTCTAGCTAAATGGTTAGACTCATATTTGAGATACATACAGTATATGTGAACCATCTTACCTCCCAGAAGATTTGAAATTCCATACAGACATAGAAAACATAGGCAGTGGGGTCATCCTATTTTCCTCCATTGCAGTTAACTGATACAGCTTGCTCACTGATGGCTACCCGGTTGAGAATCACAATCTACTGTGTTGCATGGGGTTGTCAAATGAACAGTGGACATTTGCAATCAACTGGGTGGGTATCAGTGCTAATTGTATTACATATAAAATGCCCAGGTTTATTTGACAAAGTGGAAGAATCAATTAAAGAGCAAAATCCAAGAGCTTAGTACAAGAGTAGTACCCATACCTTATACTGATTATAATTCAGTAAAGTGAATTCTGCATGGTTGTTATGGATTATTGTACTTTGCAATTAGCACTCTTTTTGCCTTATTTAAAAATGTAATTAATAATTCACCAAGGAGGACATAGCTCAATTAAAATGTCAAAATCATAGGATCGTGCTAATCAAACAAACGTGATCAATTCTGATTACGATTAATAAACAAGTGTTGTGATAATATATTCCTGGTGTTGATATCCACCATCCACCACCTTGTAGTGATCTTAAACATCAGTGACTCCACCATCAGCTGAAAAACTCACCAGCTCCTGTGGACCCCTCATTACAAGGGGTCATTAGTACTTGTGGCTTTAGCCCAGCCAAGGCCTTTCTCAAAATCCAATGATGTCACCAATCCCACATGTGTCCTAGAGGGACGAGTTCTGTTTGTTTGTGTGCCGGCCGACACAATAAATCTAAGGCTAAGGCGCATGTAATCAGCAGATGCTGCAAGTGCAATATTTTATATTGTAATACATTTTAAAACCATGTGGAGCATTTCGTTTTTTTGTAGAAATCCTTACATGTAACATGGTGCCAAGTGGTGATCCTGTGCAGGAGAGTAATCGGATTTGGATTTTTATCACACTTGTGGATTGTTAATTCATTTTTTCACTTTTTATTTTAATTAAAATGTGGTCCTTTATATCTGTTTAAAACAAAGCTATAATTTTTTCCAGTTGTGACTTTCAAAATAGCAATGTTGAGCTAGGTGATCAGTTAACATGAATGTATAATGTCTCTAAAGGCATATTTGATGTGCAAAATTTTAATTTAAATTTACTACAGGGTGCAGAAAAACACACATGAATTTTTTAAGAGAATGTGCAAACCCATGATCTAAATGTAAAGAGACAAATGAAAGGAGACTGTTCAAAGTGACTTACTATAAGTGCTTTGTTTAGAAATTGTTCCAGAAGGCTTGCCTTGAACAATGTTATTTCTGTATAAAGCCAAGCCAATATATTTATGATTTAAATTTAGCAACAGCATTTTTATGGCTTCATATTCAATTTTATCATATCAGATGTTTAATTTCACTTCAACATACAGTTAATCTTATTATCAAATGTCAGAGTTTTGTAAATCCATTGTCAAACTAAACCAATGTATTGGAATACATTTTTAAAATATAAAAATTAGAATAGAGAAGTCATATAACAGAAGAAAATATAAAAATGGAATTCCAAACATATGTTGACATATGGAATCTGCAATTCAACTTAAAAATGCAACATAGATAAGGTGAATCAGTAGCGCTAATATAAACAATGAAAAATATAATATAAAATGCTGAGTAAATACTATGCAAATAAATACTGTGCAAATATATAAACAGTGCTATATAAATATCAAAGTACAAAAATAGTAGTGTATAATTGACTCAACGTATAACTTAATAGCAGCGGTGTGTCTATTTCTCTTAGTGACAAGTGAAAAAGTTCATAAATATATAAAGTCCAGATTGTGAATAAATAAATAGGTAAGTGATTTTCCAAGTGTCTTCAGTCACAGTTTCAAAGTGGAGTCTTCTGACTGACTTGAATCTACCACCACACCACGTGATCACACTCCCTCTGAAAGGCCCACTCACCAGCTCACTAGGCCTCACACTCTCGTGTTTGGCAGATGCGTTTTTTACCCACTCCAGGGGTTAATGAAGGATGGCTTGTTTGATCCGTTTAACTCTCAATGCGATTCCATATGTAAAACAATGAGTAAAACACTCCACATAGTGTAAAAACGTATGATAAAATTTATTCACGTAAAAAACACTCCAATGGTCAAACTCACATTTCAAAGGTTAAAATCAAGCCTCAAATCCAAAACCACGGCAAGCCAAACAACGCTGATGTATAAAAATATAAAGTATATATATATACTGCGGTCTCGGCGGACCAAGAGGAAGACCCTGGTGGTGGTATAGTTATAGTCCACAGTGGCGTAATATATAAATAAATAAATACAATCTTTACTTTTTGCTCTGTAGCCTCATTCCCGACATGTTTCGTCGCTTGGACTTATTCATGGGTATGAACATGTCCAAGCGACGAAACATGTCGTTGGAGGGTTTTTACGTGAATAAATTTTATCATACGTTTTTACACTATGTGGAGTGTTTTACTCATTGTTTTACATATGGAATCGCATTGAGAGTTAAACGGATCAAACAAGCCATCCTTCATTAACCCCTGGAGTGGGTAAAAAACGCATCTGCCAAACACGAGAGTGTGAGGCCTAGTGAGCTGGTGAGTGGGCCTTTCAGAGGGAGTGTGATCACGTGGTGTGGTGGTAGATTCAAGTCAGTCAGAAGACTCCACTTTGAAACTGTGACTGAAGACACTTGGAAAATCACTTACCTATTTATTTATTCACAATCTGGACTTTATATATTTATGAACTTTTTCACTTGTCACTAAGAGAAATAGACACACCGCTGCTATTAAGTTATACGTTGAGTCAATTATACACTACTATTTTTGTACTTTGATATTTATATAGCACTGTTTATATATTTGCACAGTATTTATTTGCATAGTATTTACTCAGCATTTTATATTATATTTTTCATTGTTTATATTAGCGCTACTGATTCACCTTATCTATGTTGCATTTTTAAGTTGAATTGCAGATTCCACATGTTTATATGTTTTAAGTAGCTGCTGTTTGATATATATATATACTTTTTACACTTGCACTTTTAATCCTTCACTAATTCTATAGCCTACACACCTGCGGCGCGGTGGGGGTAGATGATACAGAGGGCGGTCTTCCACAGCTATACATCATTTACCAACAGCACATATGTTGACATATGCTTAGGTTGTGTGCTATTCCTGTAGCAGTTTTTTATTTATTTATGTTTGTAAGAACAAACCCAGTAGCCAAAACATACATGTTGGCAAAATAGCATTCAAATAAACTAGACGCAATTGAATGTGCTTTGCCCTATCAAAAAAAGAGAAAATTACACCTTGCCTCTGGACCACCACCCTATTCATTCCAACCATACCCACCCCTGCCAAGGTAACTGGGCAACATTTTATAAACTCTAAGCAAAAAGTGGTCTTCAAAAATTAAAAAATGCAACAGTGATATTAAAAGACTGATCATTTTTTTTTTGCAAAGCTATTTTATTTGGACATATATTTAAATTAATTCTGCTGTGATAATATAGTACCTTATTTTGATGTTGGTATGTGGGCACAGTCGACAGGAGAGCATTCTTTCAATTTTTTATTTTTTTAGGTGTTTTGTTTGTTCCTCTTTCCTGTTTTTTTTCTATTTATGTAGTTTATTTTGATAAGTATAATTTTTGTTTAGAAGTTTAGAATATTATGTTTTTTTTTTTTTTTTTTGGGACGACCTGATTCTTTGCAAAATCTTTAGGGTATATGAGAGACATCCTTTTTCTTTTCATGGGTAGATAGCTTTATCTCATTAAGCGTAAGCAGTGTTATTTTTACATTTAGTTTAAGTTATAATTTAAAGGAAAATGGCATAGTAAGTTAAAATCAAGTATTTTTTATAAATTGTTAATTCTATATATATTACAATATATAAAAATTTTCTTTTGTTTGTGGACAATATATGATTCATCTATTTGTTTTTGAGTTTTTCAGTATTTATTTTTTTTGGTTCTTGTAATAAATAAAAATGTCATGAAAAAATATTTAATACAATAGGGGAGCTCGAAAGAAATTATTATAGATCCCACATACAAAAGGATCTACCTTAATGGAACAATGTCAAATTAATCAATAACAGCTATGCAAATGGTTACAAATAATGCATATTTGCATATAACGGGGGTGTGGTTTGGTGCCAGACTCTAATGGCTGCATAATCCCTGTGCTTCTGTCTCCAAGGGTGCCTCTCTCAGTGCAGACATGGGGAAACCAAAGGGGAACTTGTCCCCAACTCAGTCCCGATCACTCAGGGGAACCGAATCCCAGATGAGCCGCAGTATACCAGAGATCTTCTGGATACAGCCACGCGAGGCCCCGGCTTCATCTACGGCCTACACGAACGCGGCATGCTCCTCCAGCCTTAGCCCCTCGGGCAGACACCAGGCTCACTCCTCTATGCCAGGCATGGCTGCAGATCAGCCCCTGAGTATCCCTGACCTGCGATCTGTGGCAGAAGATATAAAAGCCACATTGGCAACGGTGATCACAGACCTCAGTAGAGACATCCAGACCATGACAATGCGTATGGATGACATAGAAGATTGCATAATGAAACTGCCATTCATCAACTCCAGGCATCCTCCCAGTCACACAATGTCCAGCTCAGAGACCTTCACAGATACATGGAAGACCTTGACAATTGTGTTCGGGGTCACAACATTTGGGTAAGAGGCCTTCCTGAAACAATGGACCATAACCAATTGGCCCAGGCTACTATAGCCATATTCAATGATCTTTTAGGCAGACCCCCTGAATGCCCCATTGACTATGAGCATCTGCACAGAGCTCTCAGACCCAGGGGAACAGACACTGACCCTCCCGGAGACATAGTATGCTGCCTGGTTAACTTTAAACTGAAGGAAGAAATCCTGCGAAGGGTCAGGGATCACGCAACCTACTATACCAAGGCACAGATATAAAAAATGTTCAAGACCTCTCACCCATCACTCTCCAAAATAGAAGAGACCTGCATCCCCTTGTTGACCTACTACACCAACGAAATCCAGTACCGCTGGAAATTTCCCTTCTGCCTATCTGCCTCAGCACAAGGCCACACGGCCAACTTGCGGGTGCCAGTGGACTTACCTGCCTTTTGTGAGACACTAAACATACCCCGCAATGAATTACCTGACTGGTATAAAACCCTCCACCCTCCTCACCTCAGGAGATCTACCTCCACGGATGCTATCCCAGTCCGCAATGAATACCACATTCAGCGCTGCAGGTCCAACTCACCTAGACCCGCCGCATCCTCAGGATCTAGGAACACCACAAATAATAGTCCCACGGCTACTCCAGCCCACAGAAGACCTTGTCATGGAGGTCCAGAATGACCGATCGTCTTTTTTCCTTTTTCACCTGAAACCTTCAAACCTGATATATCTTTGATACCATATTAAGCTACCCTGTTTTCACAATTTCTATCAAGAGGTACCTTCACAAGGAATACCGCCGTTAGAGATAAACTGATCCACATTTCAAATGCCAAGTTCACTGTCTCCCCAGTCTTTTCGATTGGGGGGAAAATCTATCTGTCCCTAGTGGGTCACATTCCCACACCCTCCCTCAAACTGAGATGAACAGGAAAAGGCAATTGCCACTTGTCTTGACCCTAATGTTCACCCACGTCTAGATACCAGACCTCCCTCCACTCCATTATCAAACTTCTACCCAAGAAGCAAGAACTCACCATGACACTTGAACACCTTCACTGATGGAAGCAAATGGTAACCTTTGCATTGCATAATAGCCACTGACAACTTGAACATTGACAAACAAGTTTAGCATGTACATGCTGTGAGGTTCCTAATCTCTAGGACTACAGGCTAGTCCCCCAAGCCATCTCCCCCTTACCATATCCACTCCACTTCCTTATCCCCTCTCCCCCTCACCCAACCCCTTCTCAATCCCCCACGGCTCATAACACTCCTTCCACTGGATTACATAGTTGGAGTACTCATGATAATGACTTCTTGTATTAATTCATAGGCCTCTTTTTAAAAACTGTTCCTTGTGAAGAGCTACTCTTGCATGACACATGTCGCACACTCTCCATCCCAATGAAAAAGATTACACGTTCTTCTCCGCCCCTCATAAATACTCTAGAATCGACTACCTGTTCCTTTCCCCTACGGATCTCCCCTTCCTTTCCCAGGGGACTATCGAACCAATGCTCCTATCTGACCATCACCCAAACACTATAACATTGACCTTCCCAGACAAAAATCTCTTCTCAAAGATTTGGTGTCTAGATTCAGCTCTATCAAAATTGGAAACTGATATTAAAGACATTAGGAAAGCCATACAATAATTCTTTTTAGACAATGACAATAAGGAAACAGCTTCGCTTACCCAATGGGAAGCCCACAAGTGCTCCTACTTGAAGAATTAAATCACAAAACAAGACGTAAATTTGTTTTACAACGAAAACTATTCTATGAATTTGGGAACTTATTGTGGAAATTATGTAGCCAAAGCCATTCAAATGAACAAAGCAAACAACAACATTCATACTATTATGACTCCCAGGGTAGGCTGAAAGTCCCGGCCCAGATATAGCGTCCCAATTTGAAGCATATTATTCCACACTATATAACCTTAATATGCAATCAGCCGAATCTACAGCAAACAACACTCAAAGTTCCCTTATACATCACATTAGTTATCAACTACAGGCCAATTTCCCTATTGAATGTAAAACGCTTTGCCAAAATCCTTGCCAACCGCTTGCTTCCTCTCCTACCGTGTCTAATAGAAAAGGACCAAGTGGTTTAATTCCCAGATAAGAAGCAAGAGATAACACTACAAAGGCAATATAGCACCACTGGATGACCACCAACAAACATAAAGGGTTTTTCCTATCATTGGACGCGGAGAAGGCGTTTGACAGACTGGCCTGGAACTACATGGGAGCAGTATTAAGACACTTAGGACTTCAAAACCGAATGTTTAACTCAATCATGTCCCTATATACGACACTAACTGCCAGGGTCCGGATAAATGGTCATTTGTCGAACACCTTCTCCATAACCAATGGGAAGAGACAAGGCTGCTCACTATCCCCTAGTCTATTTGTACTAATCCTGGAGCCACTCTTATGTTGCCTCAGGAACAATGACAACATCAACGGTATACACATAGCAGACTGCACATATAAATTAGCAGCTTTTGCTGACGACATCTTTCTATCCCTAAGCGAACCACACATATCAATCCTGAACCTATTGAAAAACTTCAAACTCTTTCAGCACCTCTCCAACTTCAAAATTAATTTTACAAAATCCCACTCTTCCACGAGAGACAGTTACACATTGTGAAAATAATTTTCCCTTTCAATGGCGACACGATTCAATTAAATACCTAGGGATCTTCCTATCAACACACCTTTCCAATCTTTTCACCAAAAACTATATACCTATTCTCAAAACTATATCAGAAGATCTTAAAAAATTGAACAAACCACAATTTTCCTGGTTCGGCTGAACAGCAATCTTAAAAATGAATATCCTACCCTGTATTCTGTAAATCCTACAAACTATTCCCATTAAACTCCCCCTATCCTTTTTCCTATCTTATAAAAGAATATGTACAGTATTTCTATGGAAACAAAAACACAGAGAATAACATATGACTATTTGACACGACCCAAAACGAAAGGTACTACTGGGCCTTCTTTACAGAATTGTTTATTGGGTACTTCATAGTCACTGCAAAGATTATGTTAGACTAGAAAACTCCCTATCCCCTCTACCATTACTAGGGGTATTGAAAATAATCGGAGCATCGATGCATCACGATTCTGCCGTTCCCGATTCAGCATCGATGTGGTATTCAGCGTAATCAATTATGCATGATGTCATTCTGGCTCCTCCCCCACACAGCAGTGTCTTTGCTGGTTATAACAATCCACCGATCGGCTGGTTGCACCTCGCGCCGTTTTCTGGCAGTGGATGATGTAGTCTCAGCATGCTGCCCCCACTCACGCTCTCCCCCTCTTTGGGATTTGTACCTGTGGACCTGTGGACAGTGTGACACCAGTAATCTCCCCGATGGCGGGTGCAGAGCCGCACGGAGCAGTGACAGCCGCACGGAGCTGTGAGACACAGATCACTGTAGCTGTCATCACATCAGTGGGCTAAGGCATAGAGTCGGCTTCAATGAGCTGCGAGAAGAGGAGAGGGGATGGTAGGAGTGCTAGGGAGGTGAGAGATCAGCCTGTCATGTTTGATATATATGCTGGTGAGTGTATAGAAATGACACATCCACCACCTCTGCTACACCTATCCAGTGTGTATGTGTGTGTACTGAGTGCCCAGTGCCAGGACAAGGTCAACCAGTGCGCAGGGCGAACATGCCAAGCTGCGCCCCCCAGGACAAATTATCACACACATTATATATATATATATATATATATTTATATATATATATATATATTGTACAGGACGCCAAGGTTGGGTCCTGGACAGGTGCTATATAGCACCAGTATTTGGGTTGTGGTCCCTTTAAGGGAAATGCAGTATTGTTCAGGGGGTCACCCAAAATGGGTGAGGGATTCCGGGATTAGCCAAGCAGGAGAGGACTGACTCGCAGTCCTCTCTATATTAATAGTGAGTTATTTGGGACCCGGAATTTGGGAGGCTCTGAAGTGATATTCGGGTGGGAAAGAGCCTCCCTTCCTGACCACAGGGATTCAGCACACAGGGGGTTAAGGGCCTCCAGGAAACAGCTGATAAGACAGGAAGTAGTGAAGAGTTGGTGGTGAGGAGGAGTAGGTGATTACACCTGTCTTATGAGCTGTGTTGCTGTTTGGAGGCTGCTAAAGATTCAGCAAGGACTTTAACCGCTTCCCGACCGGCCACTGCATATATACGTCAGGTCGGGAGCTCCGTGACCCCGGCCGCGGGACCAGCGGACCCGATCGCCGCTGGTATCCCGCGATCGGGTTACGGAGCGGAAGAACGGGGAGAGGTCTATGTAAACAAACCTCTCCCCGCGCTTCCTACACTGACTGTCAGTGATCGGCGGTTCCCTGTCATCGGGAACGCCGATCAATGACGTCAGACGTACAGCCACGCCCCCCTACAGTAAACACAACACATCACGTCACACTGACTCCTCCCCGCCCCCTTGTGGTTAACCCCCTAACTACAACTGTCATTTACATAGGAATCAGTGCTATTTAAATAGCACTGATTTCTGTATAAATGACAAATGTCCCAAAAATGTGTCAAAAATGTCCGATGTGTCCGCCAAAATGTCGCAGTCACAATAAAAATCGCTGATCGCCGCCATTACTAATAAAAAAAAAAAATTAATAAAAATGCTATAAAACTATCCCCTATTTTGTAAACGCTATAACTTTTGCGCAAACTAATCAATAATCGCTAATTGCGATTTTTTTTTACAAAAATATGTAGAAGAATACGTATCGGCCTAAACTGAGGAAAAAAAAAGTTTTTTTATATATTTTTGGGGGATATTTATTATAGCAAAAAGTAAAAAATATTGCATTTTTTTCAAAATTGTCGCTCTATTTTTGTTTATAGCGCAAAAAAAATAAAAACCGCAGGGGCGATCAAATACCACCAAAAGAAAGCTCTATTTGTGGGAAAAAAAGGACGCCAATTTTGTTTTGGAGCCACGTCGCATGACCGCGCAATTGTTAGTTAAAGCGACGCAGTGCCGAATTGCAAAAAGGGGCCTGGTCCTTTGGCTGCCAATTGGTCCGGGGCTGAAGTGGTTAAACTCTGGGGTGAAGACCCAGCTACGAAAACTGTATGTGCTTTTTCCTTGATTTTGTTTTGTGCTAAAGATAAGCAAACTTTATTTTATGCTGAAGATAAGCGGACTTTGTTTTGTATTTTTGACCTGTGTGCTGAAGGAAGCCTTATTTTTGATTTTCTTATAAATAAATGTTTTTTGTTTCAAGTTTAAACGGTTTATGCACTTAATCCCGTGGAGCTATTATCCCCAAAGTTTACAACTGGTGTTTTGGATGCTGGCAAAAGTGCATTTTCAGCCGCAAAAAACGTTTAAAACTAAACTGACATTTAAAGAAACAGTGTACAAATGGCATGTCGTGGGTGAAGTCAGCTCAGACGCTGCAAGCAGCAGGTAAAGACATGGAGGAGGTCATCAGGGCTTTGGCACAAGCCACCGTGACCCAGTGCAGCGGCTGGCTCAGGGACGAGAACAAGTGGTCGTCGCCGCTGGCAACCAAGTGTCTGTGAGAGCCAGCCATTTCTTACAAAAACTGACACCCAGCAAAGACGTAGAGGCCTTTCTTACCACCTTTGAGAGGATAGCAGAGAGAGAGGGGTGGCTCTGTGACCAATGGGCCGGCATTATCTCTCCTTTCCTCACCGGTGAACCCGTAAAAGGCCTACTTTGACCTCCCAACTGAACATATCAGCAACTATGAGCGTCTGAAGGAAGAGATCCTGGCCCGCCTAGGAGTGACCATGGCTGTCCGGGCTCAGAGGGTGCATCGCTGGCGGTACAAACCTGACCGACCACCCAGGTCCCAAATGCATGAACTGGTACAGCTGGTTAAAAAATGGCTGCAGCCAGAAAAGCTGTCAGGCCCACAAATGGTGGAACGGGTGGTGATGGATTGGTACCTGTGATCCCTGCCAGATGACCTACAGCGGTGGGTAAGCCATGGAGAACCTGCAACCGCTGACCAGCTGGTTGAGTTGGTTGAAAGGTACACCATGGTGGAGGACCTGCTTGGGCCTGCCAAGTGTCGGGAACCCACACCAAGGGCAACCAGACCGGCCACAGCACCTAGGAGCGAAGCCCTGCCAGACATTGGAACCTGAAAACCTGCACCATCTTCTGCAGAACCTCGAAGGTTGGTTCCTGTCCCAAGGATGGGAGGCCTACAGTGTTGGCGATATTGGTCCTGGGGGTATACCCGGGCACAATGCCCACTTCAGGAGGAGCCGATGGATTGCGGGACTGGTCAGAGAAGCTCCTTCTATGCGCAAAGAGTGTGCACCACTCATCTTGATCTGGTTGAAGGACGGTTAGAGTGTGAAGTTTGGGTGAACCACCTTCCTGCCAGGGCCCTACTGGACTCTGGTAGCATGGTAACACTGGCACATGCCAGGGTGATTGGGAGACTTGGCCCCGTAAATAAAACTCTACGCGTAGTGTGTATCAATGGGGATACCAGGGAGTACCCCCTGGTTCCGGTGACTGTTTCTTATGGCCGTACCTCAGTGACACAAGAGGTTGGGGTAGTAAGAAGTTTAATACATGATATTATAGTGGGGCGGGACTGTCCACTATTTCTCGAACTGTGGAACCAGGCACAGATGGGGCTGCCAGAAAAGCCAGGAGAACTGGGGACACTGGGCCTGGAAGAGATGGAGTCTGAGGGGTCTAGGCCTGAAACCCCCACAACACACCCCTCTGATACATAGATACCTGTCACTGATAATGATATTGCAGAGAATGTTAATTTGAATGATAATGTTTCTGTTTCAGGTCTCAAAACCAAGTTGACCTCTGAGGGGGGGGGGGGGGGGGGGGGGGTCTTCCCATTACAGGTTATGCTGGGGGAGGATGATGAGGAGCTCTCCCCGTTGCAGTTCCCAGTTGAGGAGGGTGAAGGGGAAACATCCTCAAGGTCAGAGCACCCAGACCTGGACGTACCCAGGGGTGTGTTTGGCACCGCCCAGTTGCGGGATCCTACCTTGGTCAATGCTTGAGAGCAGGTTTCTGTTGTTGATGGGGGTCTCACAAATACCAGGGGCAGATCAGAGGTTTCCTCATTTTGCGTTAAAGAGGAACTTGGTTTATCGAGTGGCTGAAAGCCGAGGGGAAACTGTAGAGCAGTTGCTGGTTCCCCAACCGTATAGGCGGATGCTACTTGACCTAGCCCACAATGACGCACTGGGAGGACACTTGGGGGCAGAGAAAACGGAGGCCAGGATAACTGACCGGTTTTACTGGCCAGGGGTGAAGGCCGAGGTTAAAAGATATTGTGCATCTTGTCCCATTTGCCAGTTAACTGCCCCAGTGCCACACTATAGAAGCCCTCTGGTACCCTTGCCAATTATTGAGGTTCCATTTGAGCGGATCGCTATGGATCTTGTGGGACCCCTGGTAAAGTCGGCAAGGGGGCACCAATATATATTAGTCATCCTAGACTACGCAACCAGGTACCCAGAAGCAGTTACTTTGAGGAAAACTTCCTCTAAGGCCATTGCCAAGGAATTATTTCAAATGTTTTCACTAACTGGATTCCCCAGAGATATACTTACGGACCAGGGCACCCCTTTTATGTCAAAGGTGATGACGGACTTGTGCAGACTATTTCAAATTAAACAGTTGCGGATGTCCGTCTATCACCCGCAGACCGATGGCCTAGTTGAGAGGTTTAATAAAACTCTAAAGTCCATGTTAAAAAGAGTGGTCCAGAAAGACGGGAAGGATTGGGATATGTTACTCCCTGCCCTCTTGTTTGCCATCCGGGAGGTTCCACAAGCATCCACGGGCTTCTCACCGTTTGAGCTAGTGTATGGACGAAGGCCCCGGGGGTTGCTCGATCTAGTAAAAGAAACGTGGGAAAGTGAGTCCTCACCGCACAAAACCGCGGTAGAGCATATCTCTCAAATGCGAGAGAGGGTGGCTAAGGTGATGCCGCTGGTGAGGGAGCACATGCAGAAGGCTCAGGATGTAATATTCCTATAAATGTTGTACCTGGGGGGTGTGTATAGTACGCCTGTGAAGGGGCGCAAGTTTCCCGTGCTTAGAACTGTCCCTGCACAAAGTGTCATTTTTGCAGGAAAAAAAGCTATTTAAAATCACTCGTGGCTAATGAATTGCCAGGTCCCGTAACACAGAGAACAGTCATTCATTGAAAGTCATTGATGAAAAAAAGTCATTGATAAAAAAAAAAAGCGTGGGGGTTCCCCCAAATTCAGTTACCAGGCCCTTCAGGTCTGCTATGGATATTAAGGGGAACCCTGCTACAAATTTAAAAAAGAATGACGTAGGTGTCCCCCTAAATATCCATACCAGACCCTTCAGGTCTGAGATGGATTTTAAGGGGAACCCCGGCCGAAAAAAAAAAAAATGGCGTGGGGTCCCCCCCCTCAAAATCCATACCAGACCCTTATCCGAGCACGCAACCTGGCAGGCCGCAGGAAAAGAGGGGGGATGAGAGCGCCCCCCCCTCCCTTCTGAACCGTACCAGGCCACATGCCCTCAACATTGGGAGGGTGCTTTGGGGGTCTGTGACCCCTCAAAGCACCATGTCCCCATGTTGATGGGGACAAGGGCCTCGTCCCCACAACCCTGGCCATTGGTTGTGGGGGTCTGCGGGCGGGGGGCTTATCAGAATCTGGAAGCCCCCTTTAACAAGGGAAATACAGGAGAATAATGTATTTTTTCCCCTCTAGCGTTTTGTAGCTTCAGGCGACAAAACGCTCAGGTGTGAATGCAGCCTTAGCCCCCGTTTCACTGCCTGTTGCTAATCAGGTGTTCAATACAGAGCACTAAGTTGTCAACATTATATCCCTTTGAATCAAATTATCATACAAACTACTTTTTAACACAAAACAGAAAGACGTGCTATGGTATTTAGTAATATTCACTGTAAGTTTAACTACAGTTGATCGTTGCACCCTGCATAATACTTAATCTCCCTCTGGATTTTAAGCTGCATACTCAGTTTATTCATTGTTATGTACATGCCTTTGACACACTTGTTTTACCCATAACAATCAATGTTCTTTGATTCCTGAATTGATGTATGATAATACTGTAATCTTGATACTGTAATCCAATAAAAAAAAAATGGAAAAAAAAAACAATATATAACAATTTCCTTTGTTTTTGGACAATATATGATTCATCTATTTGTTTTTGAGTTTTTCAGTTTTTTTTTCTGATTTCTGGTTCTTGTAATAATTAAAAATGGCATGAAATAAGATTTAACACAACAGAGCAGCTCAAAAGAACAGCAGGGGTACAGCCCCATTAGAAAGTCAGCACAGCACAGGGATGGTGGGAGCCCCTCATAATGAGCACAGCAGGGGTACAGCCCCAGGAGGAAGTTCCTCCTGGGGCTGTACCCCTACTGTGCTCATTATGAGGGGCTCCCACCATTCCTGTGCTGTGCTGACTTCCTGGGTTTGTACCCCTGCTGTGCTCATTATGAGGTGCTCCCACCATCCCTGTGCTGTGCTCATTATGAGGGGCTCATTATAGTAATTATAAGAGGCTCCCACCATCCCTGTGCTGTGTTGACTTCCTCCTGGGGCTGTACCCCTGCTGTGCTCATTACGAGGGGCTCCCACCATCCCTGTGCTGTGCTGACTTCCTGGGTTTGTAGTAGCGCATTAGTTTATATTTCGTAATTTGTGTCCAAAATTAAATTTGTACGAAATACGAAAGTTAACTTTTTGTAACAATTACGTACATTCATTATGAAGAATTTCAAAAGCAAAAAATACCTTTCTCAATATGGCAGTCGTTGACTCATTATGCTCATTATAAGGGGCTCCCACCAGCCCTGTGCTGTGCTTACTTCCTGGGGCTGTGCCCCTGCTGTGCTCATTATGAGGGGATCCCACCATCCCTGTGCTGTGCTGACTTACTGGGATTGTACCCCTGCTGTGCTCATTATGAGGGGCTCCCATCATCCCTGTGCTCATTATGAGGGGCTCTCACCATCCCTGTGCTGACTTCCTCCTGGGGCTGTACCCCTGCTGCGCTCATTATGAGGGGCTCCCACCGACCCTGTGCTGTGCTGACTTCCTCTGGGAAGTCAGCACAGCACAGGGATGGTGGGAGACCCCTCATAATTAGCACAGGGATGGTGGGAGCCTCCTCATAATGAGCACAGCAGAGGTATGTAGCGCTGGCTTCTGACGAGCAGGCGCTATTGTGTTTGAAAATTAAGTTGCCTGAAGCCACAGTTGGGCTTTGGGATAATTTCACAAAATTTCTGGTTTCAGTACCAGTCCAGCTGGGTTGCACTGGGTTCTCCTTGACCGCAGGTGTCGCTGTCACCGCCGGCAAGAGTAGAAATCAGTCTGGCTGGATGCATTAAATGCCACTTACCTCTCGGAACCAGTCCAGTGGGAGTGTTTTTCTGCTGTGCATTCTGGGGGGATATTTAAGGTACCGACACCACGTGACGAAAGGAGAAAAGAGAAGCTTTCCTGTCCACGTGGTTCAGGTGGTTCTCCTGACCCTGCCTCATGGCCCTCCTGGCCTGGGGTGCGGAACCATGCATCCTGTGTCTCGATGCTGGCTGGTCAGAGGCAACGCAACTGCAGGAGTAGGTCCGAGTGACTTTCGGAGCCTACTGATCCAAGGAAGGTCCGGTGCCGTCTCATCTGAAGGGAGAGGCCCAGCAACTGAAGTAACCCAGGGGAGGACTCCTCAGGAGAAGGCCGTGCGCAAGGCTGGCTTCTCGGAAAGAGCCTGGAGGCTTAGTTGAAGGATGCAACCTGGATCATCAGTCATACGGTATCGCCGGATCGGCTGGGAGAAACTGGTACCATATGATAGTTCTTTAAAGTTCATCCAATATCTCAGTGACGCTAAAGTGTAACTTACAAGTCTGTGGCAGAGACTTTACCGAGCATCCTACCGGCTGATCGGCCTAGTGAGAAAGACCTATGCGGGGGACTACAGGAATCCAGTTTGTGAAACAGTAAATTCCTTTGGATTCGTTTAATATCTTCACCTTGCAATCTAAGTACCTGAACTCACCCCTAACCCTCTACCCTTCATCAAGAGACTATATTCTATTTTTCTGAATAAATAACCTAAAAGAGGATTCAGTGTCAGTCTCAACCTTTCCTTTGGGCCATTTTCCACGGGAACCCCAAGACAGAGCTACAGCAGGTGAGGTAACGTTAAGCCCAAATAAAACCAGCAGCTCCTTCGGGGGTCAGTGCTACAGGTAAAAACCCAGGAAGTCAGCACAGCACAGGGATGGTGGGAGCCCCTCATAATGAGCACCGCAGGGGTACAAACCCAGGAAGTCATCACAGCACAGGGATGGTGGGAGCACCCTCATAATGAGCACAGCAGGGGTACAAACCCAGGAAGTCATCACAGCACAGGGATGGTGGGAGCCCCCTCATAATGAGCACAGCAGGGGTAAAGCCCCGGGAGGAAGTCAGCACAGCACAGGGATGGTGGGAGCCCCCTCATAATGAGCACAGCAGGGGTAAAGCCCCGGGAGGAAGTCAGCACAGCACAGGGATGGTGGGAGCCTCTCATAATTAGCATAATGAGTCTGACGAGTGCCATATTGAGAAAGGTATTTTTTGCTTTTTAAATTCATCATAACTAACATTCGTAATTGTTACGAAAAGTTAACTAACGAAAATTTGAATTAACGGCTAATACGAAACGTAACAGAATGAAACAAAACTAATTTATTGATAGCGCACATGTCTATTGGATATTGGATCTATCCACAATGCCACAATGTTGGATCTGTGCATGGGCAATGTGTGCAAATGATAGTCTCTGTCTCTACCAAAAATAAGGTTTACTCCCTCATCACCCCCCCCCCCCCCCCCGCCATTCACAATTTAGTCCCACTGATTGTTTTCTCCCTCCCATTCATAATCATTATTTTTTCCCTCATAATCCCATTTTGATGCATTTGCTCTCCCCTCCTCCACAATGTAGTTTGCCTCACATATAAGCCCCTCCTCAGACTCATTATGCTACCTTCTCTGAGATGCTCCATTATTAATTTGTGCTGCATTCACCCTTCCCATTCACCATTCCCTTATATCAAAATATGTTCCCCTTGTCTTCCCTCTAGCTTCCCAAAATCCCATCCAATTTAGTATCTTCACCACCTCCCCTCTCTTTCTCCTTCACTATCTGGTCTTAATGTCTCCCCATGTAAAAATGGTAAAAATGCAGTTTCAATTAAACTGGACTATTGTTTCACTGTTTACAAAAAACATTAACTTGACACCCAAAAATAAAGACATATTTTATTTTAGTCATATAAAGAGTATTAAAACATGCATGTATACACAAAGAAATTGAGCCTAAAAGTCTCACCAATGGACATATATCCATCAAAACAATAAGGCCTGCCAATATTGTCATATAATAGTGAACCAATACCATATCAAAGGTAAAAGAAGATAGCCTTTTTTTTTATCGAAATCTGTTTCCTCTGTAAAGTATAGTGACTGATAAACTTTATATCATTCAATTATTGGTAGTTACAGATCCTCCTATGTATCTGAAATAGATCAAATTATTATATATACATAGTATGCCACAATGGTGTAGCGCCCACCACCTTCAGGTGGGTGCTAATAGGTAGACGTTAGGTGAAATTGCCAGTGCCTTACTCTTTCTTTTGTTAAGCCTGGTTGTTGATTTGGTTTGGGGAGGAGTAGTAGAATAGAGGGGGTGTGACCACCTGTACTTAACCCTGGAAGACCTCCCTTGCTTCTCCAGGGAAATGTTCTGGCAGTGTATATGGCCCTGGCTCAATCATTAATTTGTATGGGCAGGAGCGGGACGTACATATATACTGAGGTCACATGCTTCCTGGGAAGAGATGGGAAGAAATCAGGTCCAGAGTAAAGGGACAATGTAACTCCAAGGGATGGGCTTGAAGGCCTGGGGGGTCAGTGACCCCAGCGCTGAAGAGCAGGAACCTAACCTGAAGGCCTGAGGGTTCAGAGACCTCAGTGCTGGATGGTTTAAGTACACAAGCTGATCAAGAAATCCTGGGAGAAGGAACCAGGCATCCTGACTGGGATGGATACATGCACAAGAAACGGGAAGTAGCTGCAAAGTGGATGGAGTAGACCGGGATGTTATCCGGACTTTCCTGAACTGGTCTGGGGAGGATTGCAGGAAGCAAGAAAGGCAGGTGAGGCCTGGGACATCCAGCATCCAATTTACCAAGATGCTTTTCAGAGGGCATTGGTCAGTTCGCTAAGGGAAAGGGACTTAGCTACTCAGGGGAACCAAGAAGAAGAGGCAGCTCATACTTTCCTGTACCACTATCAATACCATGGACTGCAACAAGAAGAATAAAAGTTATCTGTTCAACTGTTTTTGCCTGTGTTTGTTGCGAATTGTGTAGGGTGGAAGAACGGAGGTAAATCAGCAGTACTGTAATGAACTACCCAGCAGATCCCAAGGGAGTAGTGCGCTACAATGGTAAAATGGTTTACATAAATTGTTTATACCTTATTATACTTTTTTCATATTCTAACTGCATTTGAAACAGGGTTTTCCATGGTCATGCCCAAATACAGCATACCAAGGATGGCACCTGGGAGATTCCATTCATCTACTGTATCATTCAGTGGGTATAAAGTAATGGGACCTGACATATGTTAATGCATTTTTTTTATTTTGGTGGGTCAATGGGCATCTCACATCATGATTATTGTGGAAAAAAGAAACAAGAAAAAAAAAGACACAGGAGAGTTCCTAATGGTGTAGTAGTTTGACAGATAATTTGATTAAATGTAGAAAGAAACACATTTATGAGTAGGGATGGGCCCGGTGCTCGATGCGAACCCATGTTCGCATCGAGCACCGGGTGTTCGCTCGCTCGGCGAGCCCAGAACTATTTTGAGAACCAGAACTACATTGATGCGAGCGGCCCCGCAATGCATTGCGGCCGGCGCGGCCGGCGCAGTGCATTGCTGGCTGATGATTGGCCAAGCATGCACTGTGACCCCGCATGCTTGGCCAATCACAGCGCCGGAAACTCGGAGAGCCATAATTGGCTACAGGCAGGACGCCTGTAGCCAATAACAGCTCAGGGGCTTTAGTACACGCCCCACCATTTAAAAGGCCGCCACGCTGTCGGCGCCGGTCACATGAGTTCCGGCTTTAGGAGAGATCAGGCTGATTCTGTGTCTTTGCTAGATTCATTCATATAGAAAGATTTGCTCTACTTTGCTAAACCATTGGCTATTTATTTGCTAAACCATTGCTACCTGTCATTGATCGTCCATTGCTGCTGGTTAGTGTGTTTTTAGCTGCTGCTGGGGATTAGTCTGGTGCGTGTTTTACTGTTAGTACAGTGTTTCAGTAGTACCAACCGCAGTGCTGTTAGCACAGCATTGCACCCCAAAAGCACCCATAGGACTTCTAGTGTGTTAGTGGCATCACACAGAGCTCCCATATTTTCTTCCCAGAAGCACTCATAGGACTTCTAGTGTGTTAGTGGCATCACACAGAGCTCCCATATTTTCTTCCCAGAAGCACCCATAGGACTTCTAGTGTGTTAGTGGCATCACACAGAGCTCCCATATTTTCTTCCCAGAAGCACCCATAGGACTTTAATTGTGTGTTAGTGGCATCACACAGAGCTCTTATATTTTCTTCTCAGCAGCACCCACAGGACTTCTAGTGTGTTAGTGGCATCACACAGAGCTCCCATATTTTCTTCCCAGAAGCACCCATAGGACTTCTAGTGTGTTAGTGGCATCACACAGAGCTCCTATATTTTCTTCCCAAAAGCACCCATAGGACTTCTAGTGTGTTAGTGGCATCACACAGAGCTCCTATATTTTCTTCTCAGCAGCACCCACAGGACTTCTAGTGTGTTAGTGGCATCACACAGAGCTCCTATATTTTCTTTGCAGAAGCACCCGTAGGACTTCAATTGTGTGTTAGTGGCATCACACAGAGCTCCTATATTTTCTTCTCAGCAGCACCCACAGGACTTCTAGTGTGTTAGTGGCATCACACAGAGCTCCTATATTTTCTTTGCAGAAGCACCCATAGGACTTCAATGGTGTGTTAGTGGCATCACACAGACCTCCTATATTTTCTTTGCAGAAGCACCCATAGGACTTCTAGTGTGTTAGTGGCATCACACAGAGCTCCTATATTTTCTTCTCAGCAGCACCCACAGGACTTCTAGTGTGTTAGTGGCATCACACAGAGCTCCTATATTTTCTTTGCAGAAGCACCCATAGGACTTCAATTGTGTGTTAGTGGCATCACACAGAGCTCCCATATTTTCTTCCCAGAAGCACCCATAGGACTTCAATTGTGTGTTAGTGGCATCACACAGAGCTCCTATATTTTCTTCCCAGAAGCACCCATAGGACTTCTAGTGTGTTAGTGGCATCACACAGAGCTCCTATATTTTCTTCTCAGCAGCACCCACAGGACTTCTAGTGTGTTAGTGGCATCACACAGAGCTCCTATATTTTCTTTGCAGAAGCACCCATAGGACTTCAATTGTGTGTTAGTGGCATCACACAGAGGTCCTATATTTTCTTCTCAGCAGCACCCACAGGACTTCTAGTGTGTTAGTGGCATCACACAGAGCTCCTATATTTTCTTTGCAGAAGCACCCATAGGACTTCTAGTGTGTTAGTGGCATCACACAGAGCTCCTATATTTTCTTCCCAGAAGCACCCATAGGACTTCTAGTGTGTTAGTGGCATCACACAGAGCTCCCATATTTTCTTCCCAGAAGCACCCATAGGACTTCTAGTGTGTTAGTGGCATCACACAGAGCTCCCATATTTTCTTCCCAGAAGCACCCATAGGACTTCAATTGTGTGTTAGTGGCATCACACAGAGCTCCTATATTTTCTTCCCAGAAGCACCCATAGGACTTCTAGTGTGTTAGTGGCATCACACAGAGCTCCTATATTTTCTTTGCAGAAGCACCCATAGGACTTCTAGTGTGTTAGTGGCATCACACAGAGCTCCTATATTTTCTTCTCAGCAGCACCCACAGGACTTCTAGTGTGTTAGTGGCATCACACAGAGCTCCTATATTTTCTTTGCAGAAGCACCCATAGGACTTCAATTGTGTGTTAGTGGCATCACACAGAGCTCCCATATTTTCTTCCCAGAAGCACCCATAGGACTTCAATTGTGTGTTAGTGGCATCACACAGAGCTCCTATATTTTCTTTGCAGAAGCACCCATAGGACTTCTAGTGTGTTAGTGGCATCACACAGAGCTCCTATATTTTCTTCTCAGCAGCACCCACAGGACTTCTAGTGTGTTAGTGGCATCACACAGAGCTCCTATATTTTCTTTGCAGAAGCACCCATATGACTTCAATTGTGTGTTAGTGGCATCACACAGAGCTCCTATATTTTCTTCTCAGCAGCACCCACAGGACTTCTAGTGTGTTAGTGGCATCACACAGAGCTCCTATATTATCTTTGCAGAAGCACCCATAGGACTTCTAGTGTGTTAGTGGCATCACACAGAGCTCCTATATTTTCTTCCCAGAAGCACCCATAGGACTTCTAGTGTGTTAGTGGCATCACACAGAGCTCCCATATTTTCTTCCCAGAAGCACCCATAGGACTTCTAGTGTGTTAGTGGCATCACACAGAGCTCCCATAGGACTTCAATTGTGTGTTAGTGGCATCACACAGAGCTCCTATATTTTCTTCCCAGAAGCACCCATAGGACTTCTAGTGTGTTAGTGGCATCACACAGAGCTCCCATATTTTCTTCCCAGAAGCACCCATAGGACTTCTAGTGTGTTAGTGGCATCACACAGAGCTCCCATAGGACTTCAATTGTGTGTTAGTGGCATCACACAGAGCTCTATATTTTCTTCCCAGAAGCACCCATAGGACTTCTAGTGTGTTAGTGGCATCACACAGAGCTCCTATATTTTCTTTGCAGAAGCACCCATAGAACTTCTAGTGTGTTAGTGGCATCACACAGAGCTCCTATATTTTCTTCTCAGCAGCACCCACAGGACTTCTAGTGTGTTAGTGGCATCACACAGAGCTCCTATATTTTCTTTGCAGAAGCACCCATAGGACTTCAATTGTGTGTTAGTGGCATCACACAGAGCTCCCATATTTTCTTCCCAGAAGCACCCATAGGACTTCAATTGTGTGTTAGTGGCATCACACAGAGCTCCTATATTTTCTTCCCAGAAGCACCCATAGGACTTCTAGTGTGTTAGTGGCATCACACAGAGCTCCTATATTTTCTTCTCAGCAGCACCCACAGGACTTCTAGTGTGTTAGTGGCATCACACAGAGCTCCTATATTTTCTTTGCAGAAGCACCCTTAGGACTTCAATTGTGTGTTAGTGGCATCACACAGAGCTCCTATATTTTCTTCTCAGCAGCACCCGCAGGACTTCTAGTGTGTTAGTGGCATCACACAGAGCTCCTATATTTTCTTTGCAGAAGCACCCATAGGACTTCTAGTGTGTTAGTGGCATCACACAGAGCTCCTATATTTTCTTCCCAGAAGCACCCATATGACTTCTAGTGTGTTAGTGGCATCACACAGAGCTCCCATATTTTCTTCCCAGAAGCACCCATAGGACTTCAATTGTGTGTTAGTGGCATCACACAGAGCTACCATATTTTCTTCCCAGAAGCACCCATAGGACTTCTAGTGTGTTAGTGGCATCACACAGAGCTCCCATATTTTCTTCCCAGAAGCACCCATAGGACTTCAATGGTGTGTTAGTGGCATCACACAGAGCTCCTATATTTTCTTCCCAGAAGCACCCATAGGACTTCTAGTGTGTTAGTGGCATCACACAGAGCTCCTATATTTTCTTCTCAGCAGCACCCATAGGACTTCAATTGTGTGTTAGTGGCATCACACAGAGCTCCTATATTTTCTTTGCAGAAGAACCCATAGGACTTCTAGTGTGTTAGTGGCATCACACAGAGCTCCTATATTTTCTTCTCAGCAGCACCCACAGGACTTCTAGTGTGTTAGTGGCATCACACAGAGCTCCTATATTTTCTTTTCAGAAGCACCCATAGGACTTCTAGTGTGTTAGTGGCATCACACAGAGCTCCTATATTTTCTTCTCAGCAGCACCCACAGGACTTCTAGTGTGTTAGTGGCATCACACAGAGCTCCTATATTTTCTTCACAGAAGCACCCATAGGACTTCTAGTGTGTTAGTGGCATCACACAGAGCTCCTATATTTTCTTCTCAGCAGCACCACAGGACTTCTAGTGTGTTAGTGGCATCACACAGAGCTCCTATATTTTCTTCGCAGAAGCACCCATAGGACTTCTAGTGTGTTAGTGGCATCACACAGAGCTCCTATATTTTCTTCTCAGCAGCACCCACAGGACTTCTAGTGTGTTAGTGGCATCACACAGAGCTCCTATATTTTCTTTGCAGAAGCACCCATAGGACTTCTAGTGTGTTAGTGGCATCACACAGAGCTCCTATATTTTCTTCTCAGTAGCACCCACAGGACTACCGACTACAATGGCTGGAAGACCGCCAAGGGGAGGCAGAGCGTGCAGAGGCAAGAACACAGGGCAGGCAGGCTCTGTTTCTAGTGGCCGTGGACGTGGTCGTGCATCGTCATCAGCACGTGGCCATGGGACACGCGCATCTTTGTTTTCGGCAGCTGGACATGTGGAGCCGCATCATGCTGAAGGCTTGGTAGAATGGATGACCAAGCCCTCCTCATCCTCCTCATCCTCTCTCACCCAGGCTCAGGGTACTGGCAGAGCAGCTGCCAACGCGTACTCAATGGCATCATCAGCTACCCCTTCCCTAGACCCACCATGTCCTCCTGAGTCCCCCGAACTCTTTGAGCACAGTGTTGGGTACATGCTCCAGGAGGATGCCCAACGATTCGAAGGCTCGGATGATGATACCCAGCTTGAGGAAGTCAGTAGTGTGCGTGCAGAGAGAGGGGATGCTGAAGGACAGCAATCTGGCAGTACTGTTCCAACAGCTGCAGCTTACTGCCAGGTTTGCTCTAGTGGTGAAGAGGGAGGGGATGATGAGGTCACTGACTCCACATGGGTGCCTGAAGGGAGAGAGGATGAGGAGGAGGACGAGGAGGAGGAGGATGCGGCGTCACATGTCCAACGAGGCAGGATGCCCCCTGGAGGCCAGCTAGAGGCCAGCACAGCAACTGTACAACACCGCAGAGCTCCGCCTGTGCAGGGCGCTGCCTCTGCACGTTATCAGAAAAGTTCTTTGGTGTGGGCCTTTTTGAGACGAGTGCATCAGATCGCACCACTGCTATTTGCAATATTTGTCTCAAGCGTATCTCGCGTGGCCAAAACATCAGCCGCTTGGGCACCACAAGCATGAGCAGACATATGTCGACCTGCCATGCAGCTCGTTGGCAAGCACACATAAAAGACCCACACCAAAGAACTAAGCGGACCTCTCCTTGCTCCTCATCAGCTGGGATCTCCATCCACTACATCTTCAGTCCTCTCTGAAAGTTGCTCTGAGAGGACTGAAGGTGTAGAATTAGGTGTGTCACAACCAAGTACTTGCAGTACACCGACGTCCGATTGTAGCAGGCAAATTTCCCTGCCCCAGCTGCTGGACCGTCGAAAGAAGTACACTCCCAGCCATCCACATGCCCAGCGGTTGAATGCTAGCTTGGCTAAATTGCTAGCACTTCAACTGCTGCCTTTTCAGTTGGTAGACTCGGCCCCCTTCCGTGAGTTTGTTCAATGTGCGGTTCCTCAGTGGCAGGTTCCCAAACGCCACTTTTTCTCACGGAAGGCGATTCCGTCTCTCTACCGGCATGTGGAAGGCAATATCCATGCCTCGCTGGACAGGGCGGTCAGCGGTAAGGTGCATATTACCGCTGACTCATGGTCCAGCAGGCATGGACAGGGACGTTACCTTTCTTTCACGGCCCATTGGGTCACTCTATTGGCAGCTGGGAGGGATGCAGGACAAGGTGCAGTAGTGTTGGAGGTTGTTCTGCCACCACGCCTCCAAAATGCTACTACTGCTACTGGTTGTGACACACAACTCTCCTCCACCCCCTCCTCTTCTTCTTCCTCCAGTGCTCTGTCCTCGGAACCAGCGGTGCTCCGTAGGCGTACAAGGGGCTACGCAAGTACGCAGGCAAAAAGATGCCATGCCGTGCTTGCGCTGGTGTGTTTGGGGGACAGGAGCCACACTGGGCCAGAGGTTCTGGCAGCTCTGCAGGGGCAGGCCGAGAGGTGGTTGACGCCACGGCAGCTTAAGCCAGGAATGGTCGTTTCTGACAATGGCACCAACCTCCTCTCCGCCCTACGACAGGGGCAGCTCACCCATGTGCCCTGTATGGCTCACGTCCTCAACCTGGTGGTGCAGCGGTTCTTGGGCAGGTTCCCAGGCTTACAGGATGTCCTGAGGCAGGCCAGGAAAGTCTGTGTGCATTTCCGCCGATCTTATAATGCCAGTGCTCGGCTGACTGAGCTGCAAAAGGAGCTGAACCTGCCCAAGAACCGCCTAATATGTGACATGCCCACCAGGTGGAACTCAACGTTGGCCATGCTGCAGCGACTGCACACGCAGCAGAGGGATATCAATGAGTACCTTTGCGACTACGGCACCAGGACAGGGTCAGGGGAGCTTGGTTTTTTTTCCCCACGTCAGTGGAGCATGATCAGGGATGCATGCACTGTTCTCTGACGATTTGAGGAGGCCACGAGGATGGTGAGCAGTGACAGTGCATGCATCAGTGACACTGTACCTCTTGTCCACCTGTTGGAGCATACGCTGCGTGGGATAATGGACAGGGCACTTGAGGCAGAACAGAGGCAGGAAGAGGAGGACTTCCTTGCCTCTCAAGGCCCCCTTTATCCGGACAGTGTTCCTTCTGTCCCACCCATCACACAGGAAGAGGATGAGGATGAGGAGGAGGAGGAGGAGGAGGATTGTGTGAGCATGGAGGTGGAGCCTGGCACTCAGCATCAGCAGCAGCAGTCTTTTAGGGATGATGTACAGTCCCAACAAACCAGTGGACTTGTACGTGGCTGGGAGGAGGTGGCTGGCGATCATGTCATCCTCAGTGACCCAGAAGACTCCGGACCGAATGCCTCAGCTAACCTACGCTGCATGGCCTCCCTGATCCTGCAAAGCCTGCGGAAGGATCCTCGTGTTCTTCGGATCAAGGAGAGGGACCATTACTGGCTGGCCACTCTCCTTTATCCACGGTACAAGGGTAAGGTTGCGGACCTTATCTTGCCGTCGCAGAGGGAGCAGAGGATGAGACATCTCAGGGAGGCCTTGCAGAAAGGTCTGTGCAACGCGTTCCCAGAAACTGGAAGGTTACAAACTCCTGGTCCTGGACGACGAGTTGCTGAGGCTTCGGTCAGTAGCAGAAGGAGCGGTGGGGAAGGTGGACGTCTGACCGATGCGTTCAGACAATTTTTTAGTCCGCAGCCCCAAGGTATGATCAGTTCCAGCAACCATCGCCAGCGTCTGATATACATGGTGCAGGAATACCTTGGGGCAAGGTCAGACTTGGACACATTTCCCACCGAAAATCCACTGGCTTACTGGGTCCTGAGGATGGATCACTGGCCAGAGCTTGCACAGTATGCAATTGAGCTACTGGCCTGTCCTGCCTCCAGCGTTCTTTCCGAACGCACATTCAGTGCTGCTGGAGGATTTGTCACCGATCATAGGGTGCGCCTGTCCACCGACTCGGTTGATCGACTGACCTTCATCAAAATGAATCAGTCTTGGATCACCACCAGCTGCCAGGCACCTGAAGCGGATATAACGGAATAATTTATAATGTCACATCCCTTCAAGACTGCCTATGCTGATGCTGAGTGACTGTCCTGTTATGTTCACTGACTATCCTCTTCCTCCTCCTCAATGATCCATGCCACCACACCAGTGCCTAAGGCACAATTTTTCAGCCCCTGTATAACAGGGGCGTGTACTTAGAATTTTTAAAAAAATGCTTCGCAACACGTGTGACTGCTGTGCTCCAAGTACAGTATCTGTGAGGGGTTGCAGTGTTGTGGCACCAGCACCAATGCCTAAGGCACAATTTTTCAGCCCCTGTTTAACAGGGGCGTGTAATTACATTTTTTTTTAAAAATGCTTCGCAACACGTGTGACTGCTGTGCTCCAAATACAGTATCTGTGAGGGGTTGCAGTGTTGTGGCACCAGCACCAGTGCCTAAGGCACAATTTTTCAGCCCCTGTTGGGGCGTGTAATTACAATTTTTAGGCAATGCTTTGCAACAGGTCTCATTGCTGTGCTAAGAGTACAGTGTCTGTGAGGGGTTGCAGTGTTGTGGCACCAGCACCAGTGCCTAAGGCACAATTTTTCAGCCCCTGTTGGGGCGTGTAATTAAAAATTTTAGGCAATGCTTTGCAACAGGTCTCATTGCTGTGCTAAGAGTACAGTGTCTGTGAGGGGTTGCAGTGTTGTGGCACCAGCACCAATGCCTAAGGCACAATTTTTCAGCCCCTGTTTAACAGGGGTGTGTAATTACAATTTTTTTTAAAAAATGCTTCGCAACACGTGTGACTGCTGTGCTCCAAATACAGTATCTGTGAGGGGTTGCAGTGTTGTGGCACCAGCACCAGTGCCTAAGGCACAATTTTTCAGCCCCTGTTGGGGCGTGTAATTACAATTTTTAGGCAATGCTTTGCAACAGGTCTCATTGCTGTGCTAAGAGTACAGTATCTGTGAGGGGTTGCAGTGTTGTGGCACCAGCACCAATGCCTAAGGCACAATTTTTCCGCCCCTGTTTAACAGGGGCGTGTAATTACAAATCTTGATCTAATAGTTCACAGCAGGGCCCATTCCTGCGCCCACCAAGAGTAACTATGAGGGCCTACAGTCTTGTGGCAACACCGTCCACCACCACCGCCAAAGGCCCAATTTTTCTGCCCTGTTCAACAGGTGCATGCAATTACAAAACTTGATCTAATAACTCACAACAGGGCCCATTCCTGCGCCCACCAAGAGTAACTGTGAGGGCTTACAGTCTTGTGGCAACACCGTCCACCACCACCACCAAAGGCCCAATTTTTCTGCCCTGTTCAACAGGTGCATGCAATTACAAAACTTGATCTAATAACTCACAGCAGGGCCCATTCCTGCACCCACCAAGAGTAACTGTGAGGGCTTACAGTCTTGTGGCAACACCGTCCACCACCACCACCACCAAAGGCCCAATTTTTCTGCCCTGTTCAACAGGTGCATGCAATTACAAATCTTGATCTAATAACTCACAGCAGGGCCCATTCCTGCGCCCACCAAGAGTAACTGTGTGGGCTTACAGTCTTGTGGCAACACCGTCCACCACCACCACCACCAAAGGCCCAATTTTTCTGCCCTGTTCAACAGGTGCATGCAATTACAAATCTTGATCTAATAACTCACAGCAGGGCCCATTCCTGCGCCCACCAAGAGTAACTGTGTGGGCTTACAGTCTTGTGGCAACACCGTCCACCACCACCACCACCACCAACACCACCAAAGGCCCAATTTTTCTGCCCTGTTCAACAGGTGCATGCAATTACAAATCTTGATCTAATAACTCACAGCAGGGCCCATTCCTGCGCCCACCAAGAGTAACTGTGAGGGCTTACAGTCTTGTGGCAACACCGTCCACCACCACCACCACCAAAGGCCCAATTTTTCTGCCCGGTTCAACAGGTGCATGCAAGTACAAATCTTGATCTATTAACTCACAGCAGGGCCCATTCCTGTGCCCACCAGTCTTGTGGCTACACCAACATCTAATAGGGCAAATTTCTGCAGAGTATATACGGCAGGCCCCTACTTTCAAACATCCAACTTACAAACGACTCCTACTTGCAAACGGAAAGAGAAAACAGGAAGTGAGAGGAAATCTACCCCTAGGAAGGGAAATTCTATCCTGTTAGATTTAATTTGGGAAAAAGGTATCTCCTCTCTACTGATGCTTTATCACCAATCCTTGTTTCAATTCAAACCCCACTTTTCCAAAAACATTTGTCATTGGGACGGAAAGTGAGGTGACATGTTCTGAACAGATGTGCAAAGACAGCAAATGTTACAGGGGTGATAACCCCTCCCTATGTTCTCCAAAAAGCTTAAAAATTGATTTTTTTGGGATGGAGCTACACTTCATAATGTACCTGTTCAGATTCTACTTAAGAACAAACCTACAGTCCGTGTCTTTTTTGCACCACCTATATACTGCTGTTCAGAGTATATAGGGTTGTAGGTATAGGGTTTTATTTTGGGTGCGGGGTCCCCCTTAATATCCATACAAGACCCAAAGGGGCTGGGGTGGGGGGGGGGGATTGATGGGGTAGCCATGCCATTTTTCTCAAGGATTTTCAGCCATATGGCGGCCAGGACAAGACATGACATTAAAGCCGCAAGTGGTTTTAAATGGCTTCTTTTTTTCCTTTACAAATGTCATTTTGTGCAAGGACAGTTCTAAACACGGGAAACACATGCCACTTCACAGGCATACTTTAGACACCCCCCAGGTACCATATTTAAAGGAAAATGTCACTTTTTTTTTTTTCACTTTATGCATCATTAAAATGACTGCTCCTGAAAAAACGTTAGTTTTTAAAAGTTCTTTTTGCATTGATATATGTCCCCTGGGGCAGGACCCGGGTCCCCAAACCTGTTTTATGACATTAACATGCATATTGGCCGTTGTAATTAGCACTTTTGATTTCGAACGTTCGCGTCCATTATAACGTATAGGGTTCGAAAATTTGCGCAAACTTTTGGTCGGTTCGAAGGTTCTGGTGCGAACCGAACCCGGGGGTGTTCGGCCCATCCCTATTTATGAGGTTGTTGAGCCCCATATGGGGGATCAGACAACCTGGAGTAAAAGCCTGTAGGGAATATGTCTGTCCCTGTGCAGAGTAAGGTCACTCTGAATGTTCGGTGAGGTGATCGGGATAATTCTATGCTGTGCGGTCTTCAGATTCCAGTGTGTTGACAGTAAGAGGTTTATCAGCCCCAAAAGTGGTGTGTGGTATCAGCAGAGGTGTTCAAAGGTAAGAGAAGAGCTGAGGAGTGGATTCTTCATTAATTTGGTATTTATTGCTCACAGAATAGTATAAACACTAACTATATATATATATATAGCGCTGGCTCCTGACGAGCAGGCGCTATTGTTTTTGAAAATTAAGTTGCCTGAAGCCACAGTTGGGCTTCAGGATAATTCTTCTAAAATTTCTGGTTTCAGTACCAGTCTAGCTGGGTTGTACTGGGTTCTTCTTGACCGGAGGTGTCGCTGTCACCGCCGGCAAGAGGAGGAGGCAGTCTAGCCGAACGCATTAAGTTCCACATACCTCTCGGAACCAGCCCAGTGGGAGTTTTTTCCCGCTGTGCATTCTGGGGGGGGGGTATTTAAGGTACCGACACCATGTGACCGAAAAAGAGAGAGATTTTCCTGTCCGTGTGGTGCTGGTGGTCCTCCTGACCCAGCCTCATGGCCCTCCTGGCCTGGGGTGTGAACCATGCATCCTGTGTCTCGGAGCTTGCTGGCCCGAGGCAATGTAACTGCAGGGGTAGGCCCGAGTGACTTTCGGAGCCTACTGATCCAAGGAAGGTCCGGTGCCGTCTCAACAGAATGGAGAGGCCGAGCAACTGAAGTACCCCAGGAGAGGACCCTTTCAGGAGAAGGCCATGCGCAAGGCTGGCTTCTCTGAAGCAGCCTGGAGGCTTAGTTGAAGGACGCGACCTGGCACATCCCTCATATGGTATCGCCGGATCGGCTGAGAGAACCTGGTACCGTATGACAGTTACTTAAAGTTCATCTAATACTTCAGTGACTTTAAAGTGTAACTACAAGTCTGTGGCAGAGACTTTGCTAAGTATCCTACCGGCTGCTAGGCCTAGTGAGAGAGACCTATCCGGGGGTGCTGAATCCATTTATGAAACAGTTTAATCTTTGGATTCATCTGATATCTTCACCCTGTAATTTAAGTACCTGAACTCACCCCTAAACCCTCTACCCTTTATCTAGAGACTGTGTTCTATTTTTCTGAATAAAAACCCTGAAAGAGGATTCAGTGTCAGTCTCAACATTTGCTCTGGGTTACTTTCCACGGGATCCCAAAGACAGAGATACAACAGGTGAGGTAACGGTAAGCCCAAATTTAACCAGCAGCTCCTTCGGGGGTTAGTGCTACGTTTGTGTGTGTGTGTATATGAATATGTAGGTATATATATATATATATATATATATATATATATATATATATATATATATATATATATAAAATATATATGTGTGTGTTTGTTTACATGATATCTCTTACAGTGGTTATCAAATTCAAGTTATCAAACATTAATAATATTTTATAAGTTCACATGATAACAGCAGCACCAAAAACGATAATAATATACACATGCATTATACAAATGTGATCAATCATAAAAGACAAGCTTTATACTATAAAATGTCATCATAAACGCGTATAAAGCAATATATATACTCCATTATATAGGGATATTAAAAATCAATATCAATAAAAATATTTTTTTAATTATTTCCTAGTTTATAATATATGTCTAAAATAAATTATATGTGTTTGCATGTATTGTTAAACTCCCAAGTTGCTAAAAAAAAAAGGAAGTTTAGGTTACTTTTAACCACTGGCCAAAGACCAGAGGACTTTTTGCAATTCGGCACTGCGTCGCTTTAACTTAAAATTGCGACGTGGCTCCGAAACAAAATTGACGTGCTTTTTTCCCACAAATAGAGCTTTCTTTTGGTGGTATTTGATCACCTCTGCGGTTTTTATTTTTTGCGCTATAAACAAAAAAATTGTGAAAATTTTGAAAGAAACGCATTATTTTTTACTTTTTGCTATAATAAATATCCCCCAAATATATATAAAAAAAACATTTTTTTTCCTTAGTTTAGGCCGATACGTATTCTTCTACATATTTTTGGTAAAAAAAAAAAAAAAAAAATGCAATAAGCGTTTATTAATTGGTTTGTGCAAAAGTTATAGCGTCTACAAAATAGGGGATAGTTTTATGGCATTTTTATTAATAATTTTTTTTCACTAGTAATGGCGGCAATCAGCAGTTTTTATCTTGACTGCGACATTATGGCGGACACATCGGACAATTTTGACACATTTTTGGGACCATTGGCATTAATACAGCGATCAATGCTAAAAAATTGCATTGATTACTGTAAAAATTTCACTGGCAGTGAAGGGGTTAACCACTAGGTGGCACTGTAGGGGTTAAGTGTGTCCTAGGGAGTGATTCTCACTGTCGGGGGGAGGGGCTGTGACACATCACTGATCACTGCTCCCGATTACAGGGAGCTGTGATCAGTGAGAGTGTCATTATGCAGAACGGTGAGATTATTGTTTACATTAGCATCTCCCCATTCTTCCTCACTGTGAGAGGATCGCGGGAGTCCCTGCGGACATCGAGTCTGCGGGACCCGTGATCTCGCTCACAGAGCTTGCGGTGGGTGCACGCTGCCGCTGGCACGCGCGCGCGCGCAAGCCGCCTCTGAAAGGGCAATGTACAGGTAAGTTAATTTGCCTGTATGTGCCCTTCTGCCGCAGTATATCTGAGTGAGGTAGTCGGAAAGCGGTTAACTTGTTTCTGCCCAAGCTGAAGCCAAAAGACAGATAAAAGCGTGGCTTTCTACCTCCATGCATGTCCGCCCAGGTGGGTGCCTCCTGAGTAGACATGTGCAATTCGTTTAGTTTTTGTTCGTTTTTCGTTTTCTTTCGTTATTTTTGTTCATTCGTTTTCGTACGAATGAACGAAAGATTCGCCAAATTTTTTAACGAATAACGAATCGTTCGAATCGAACGAATCCAAAAACAACGAAAATCCGAAAAAAAATAATTAGAAACAACGAATGTACGAAAGAAGAAAATCCGAAAAACGAAAACAGGAACAACGATAATCAAAATGAACGAAAAAATTCGTACATTCGTAACTTTTTTTTTTTGTTGAATTGGTAATTTTCCGTGTCCCTTACAATGGTGCTGCTTAACGTGCTTCGAATGGATTGAACGAAAAAATTTGTAACTTTTTTTTTTGATTCGTAATTTTCCGTGTCTCTTACAATGGCGTTGCTTAACCACTTAACCGACCGCCCCATGTAGATATACGTCAGCAGAATGGCACGTACAGGCAAAATCACGTACCTGCACGTGACATTCTTCCGGCGGCTGGGGGGTCCGATCGGACCCCCCACCGCCGGCGGGGACAGTCGGCATCGCTTCAGGAGCGATCCGGGATGAGGGGACGGCCAGTGGTTTCTGGCCACCCCCCGCGATTGCTCCTGGCGAATGAAAAGCTTCCCCTGTCTCTGTATTGTAAATACAGGCAGGCGGAAGTTATGTCACGCTCGGCGTGTCGGTCTATCTGACCGGGACGCCGAGGAGTGAACACATACAGGTTAGTGCACAAACACTACACTGACACCAGTACACATAGGCACACAAATAACCCCCCTGTCACCCCAGATCACCCCCCAGATCACCCCCTGCCCCCCCAGTCACAGTGTCACTGATTGCAGTGATCATGTATTTACTGATCACTGCATTTAGTGTCAGTGTGACTGAAATAACTGTCAGGGCAGTAAGTTTTAGGCCCCTTTAGGTCTAATGTAGCCCCCTACCCCCCCCAATAAAGGTTTAACCCCCTGATTGCCCCTAGTTAACCCTTTCACCCCCTTTTGCCAGTGTCACTAAGCGATCGTTTTTCTGATCGCTGCATTAGTGTCACTGGTGCTGCTAGGTAGCCAGTTTTTTTTTAGGTTAACCGCCATGTTTATATAGATTCATAAATAGGTTTATAGGTCAGGTACCCCCATATTACAACCGAAATAAAGGTTTTAACCCCCTGATTGCCTCTAGAGTTAACTCTTTCACCAGTGATCACCGTATAAGTGTCACTGGTGACGCTGGTTAGCCAGTTAGTTATTTAGTTATTTAGGTTCCCCGTCAGGTTTTTATATAGCGTCAGGTACCCCCATATATTACCTAATAAAGGTTTTAACCCCCTGATTGCCCCTAGTTAACCCTTTCACCCACTTTTGCCAGTGTCACTAAGCGATCCTTTTTCTGATCGCTGCATTAGTGTCACTGGTGCCGCTAGGTAGCCAGTTTTTTTTAGGTTAACCGCCAGGTTTATATAGGTTCATAAATAGGTTTATAGGTCAGGTACCCCCATATTACAACCTAAATAAAGGTTTTAACCCCCTGATTGCCCCTAGAGTTAACTCTTTCACCAGTGATCACCGTATAAGTGTCACTGGTGACGCTGGTTAGCCAGTTAGTTATTTAGTTATTTAGGTTCCCGGTCAGGTTTTCATATAGCGTCAGGTACCCCCCTATATTACCTAATAAAGGTTTTAACCCCCTGATTGCCCCTAGTTAACCCTTTCACCAGTGATCACCGTATAACTGTTACGGGTGATGCTGGTTAGTTAGTTTGTTTTTTATACTGTCAGGGCACCCGCCATTTATTACCCAATAACGGTTTAACCCCCTGATCGCCCGGCGGGTGATATCAATTAGGTTTTAGGGTCAAATAAGGTCTGTGTCGCCCCAGGTTAGTGCCAGTACCGCAAACACCCACGCGCAAAGCATACACCTCCCTTAGTGGTACAGTATCTGAACAGATCAATATCTGATCTGATCAGATCTATACTAGCGTCCCAGCAGTTTAGGGTTCCAAAAAACGCATTGTTAGCGGGATCAGCCCAGATACCTGCTAGCACCTGCGTTTTCCCCCTCCGCCCAGCCCAGCCCACCCAAGTGCAGTATCGATCGATCACTGTCACTTACAAAACACTAAGCACACATAACTGCAGCGTTCGCAGAGTCAGGCCTGATCCCTGCGATCGCTAACATTTTTTTTGTGGTAGCGTTTTGATTCAGTCGCTAACAGTCAGGAGCTTTTTTACCTGTGAATCTCAAAAAAAATAAAATAGTTGTTGTTTTATTGTTCTCTCTCTCTCTCTCTCTATTCTCTCTCTATTGTTGCTCTTTTTTTACTCCATTCTATTCTGCAATGTTTTATTATGTTTTATCATGCTTGCTTTTCAGGTATGTAATTTTGTTTACTGTGTTTTAGTGTTAAGCATTTTTTTGTTTTCAGGTGCGCCATTCAGTTGCAGCGCGGATTTATTTATCTTGACAGCAACAGCGTTTGCTCCCACGATACATAAAGCCGCGACTCCATCGCTGTAGGAGGTGATTTCACCATCACAGTTAAAAAAAGAGCATATATGCCGAAGCATGGGGGCAGCAGGGGCGGAGGAGCGATTGGCTCCTAATGCCGCATACATACGGTCGAAATTCCGACGGAGGCTTGCCCCGTGGAAAAGTGCGACCGTGTGTACATGGCATAACTTTTGCGGGAGGATGCCCCCATGCTTCGACATATATAAATGGTGCATGTATGCCCATCATTAGAAGTGGGTGGATGAAGGGAGGTATTCTAATGGTGGGCATACCCACCAATCAATCTCTTTATTTCATTCAGCCAAGAGGCTGCATGAAAAAAAAGATTACAATATATGTCCAGTATGTTGCTGGACTTTGAATGGTTATACCAGAATGATGCCTGCAGGTTTAGGTATCATCTTGGTATCATTCTTTTCAGCCAGTGATCGGCTTTCATGTAAAAGCAATTCTAGCGGGTAATTAGCCTCTAGACTGCTTTTACAAGCAGTGAGAGGGAATGTCCCCCCTCCCGGATATAAACCGCGCCATTGGGAAATTGGGAAAACATTTTATCACACTGATCTTGGTTTGGTCAGATGCTTTGAGGGCAGAGGAAAGATCTAGGGTCTAATAGACCCCAATTTTTTTCAAAAAAAGAGTACCTGTCACTGCCTATTGCTATCATAGGGGATATTTACATTCCCTGAGATAACAATAAAAATGATAACAAAGAAAAAAAATGGAAGGAACAGTTTAAAAATAAAATAAAAAAGCTAAATAAAAAAAAAAAAAAACTAAAAAAAAAAAAAAAAGCACCCCTGCCCCCCCTTCTCTTGCGCAAAGGCGTACACAAGCGTTGGTCTGGCGTCATATGTAAACAGCAATTGCACCATGCATGTGAGGTATCACCGCGAAGGTCAGATCGAGGGCAGTAATTTTAGCAGTAGACCTCCTCCGTGAATCT
Source organism: Lithobates sylvaticus (assembly GCA_028564925.1). Lineage (NCBI taxonomy): Eukaryota > Metazoa > Chordata > Amphibia > Anura > Ranidae > Lithobates > Lithobates sylvaticus. Next base: position 438,176,728 of record CM053027.1, on the reverse strand, counting down.
AATGTGGTATCATGTAAAGGCTTTTAAAGGCTTTTAAAAATGTATGTAGTTTGTCGCCACTGCGTGTTTGTGCGCAATTTTAAAGCATGTCGTGTTTGGTATCCATGCACTCGGCCTAAAATCATATTTTTTATTTCATCAAAAATTTGAGCAATATAGTGTGTTTTAGTGCATTAAAATAAAAAAAGTGTATTTTTTCCACAAAAAATGCATTTGAAAAATCGCTGCACAAATACTGTGTGGAAAAAAAAAATGCAACACCCACCATTTTAATCTGTAGGGCCTTTGCTTTAACAATATATATAGTGTTTGGGGGTTCAACGTAATTTTCTTGCAAAAAAAAAATATGTTTTCATGTAAACAAAAAGTGTCAGAAAGGGCTTTGTCTTCAAGTGGTTAGAAGAGTGGGTGATGTGTGACATAAGCTTCTAAATGTTGTGCATAAAATGCCAGGACAGTTCAACCCCCCCCCCCAAATGACCCCATTTTGGAAAGTAGACACCCCAAGCTATTTGCTGAGAGCAATGTTGAGCCCATTAAATATTTTTTTTTTTGTCCCAAGAGATTGAATAATGAAAAAAAAATATATATATTTTTTTTTTACAAAAAGTTGTCACTAAATGATATATTGCTCAAACATGTCATTGGCATATGTGGAAATACACCCCAAAATACATTTTTTTGCTTCTCCTGAGTACGGGGATACCACATGTGTGGGACTTTTTGGGAGCCTAGCTGCGTACGGGACCCCAAAAACCAAGCACCACCTTCAGGCTTTCTAAGGGTGTAATTTTTTTATTTCACTTCTCACTGCCAATCACAGTTTCGGAGGCCATGGAATGCCCAGATGGCATAAAACCCCCCAAAATGACCCCATTTTGGAAAGTAGACACCCCAAGCTATTTGCTGAGAGGTATGGTGAGTATTTTGCAGATCTCGCTTTTTGTCACAAAGTTTTGAAAATGGAAAAAAGAAAAAAAACATTTTTTTTTCTTTACTTTCTTCATTTTCAAAAACAAATGAGAGCTGTAAAATACTCACCATGCCTCTCAACAAATAGCTTGGGGTGTCTACTTTCCAAAATGGGGTCATTTGGGGGGGGGGGGGGGTTGTGCTATTTTGGCATTTTATGGCCTTCGAAACTGTGATAGGTAGTGAGGAGTGAAATCAAAAATTTGCACCCTTAGAAATCCTGAAGGCTGGGCTTGGTTTTCGGGGCCCGTACGCGGCTAGGCTCCCAAAAAGTCCCACACATGTGGTATCCCCATACTCAGGAGAAGCAGCAAAATGTAATTTGGGGTGCAATTCCACATATAACTATGGCATGTGTGAGCAATATATCATTTAGTGACAACTTTTTGAAAAAAAAAAATTTTTTGTCTTTATTCAATCACTTGGGACTAAAAAAAATATTTAATGGGCTCAACATGCCTCTCAGCAAATAGCTTGGGGTGTCTACTTTCCAAAATGGGGTCATTTGGGGGGGTTTTGTACTTCCCTGGCATTTTAGCACCTCAAGAAATTAGATAGGCAGTCATAAATTAAAAGCGGTGTAAATTCCAGAAAATGTACTCTAGTTTGTAGACGCTATAACTTTTGCGCAAACCAATAAATATACGCTTATTGGCATTTTTTTTTACTAAAGACATGTGGCTGAATAAATTTTGGCCCAAATGTTTGACTAAAATTGAGTTTATTAGATTTTTCTTATAACAAAAAGTAGAAAATCTCTTTTTTTTTCAAAATTTTCGGTATTTTTCCGTTTATATCGCAAAAAATAAAAATCACAGAGGCAATCAAATACCATCAAAAGAAAGCTCTATTTGTGGGAAGAAAAGGACGCAAATTTCGTTTGGTTACAACATTGCATGACCACGCAATTACCAGTTAAAGCAGTGCAGTGCGAAATTGAAAAAAGACCTCTGGTCCTTAAGCTGACAATTGGTTCGGGGCTGAAGTGGTTAACGTGCTTCGAATGGATTGAACGAAACAATTCGTAAGTTCGTACCTTTTTTTTTTTTTTTTCCAATTCGTAATTTCCCGTGTCTCTTACAATGGTGTTGCTTAAAGTGCTTCGAATGGATTGAACGAAAAAATTTGTACATTTGTAACTTTTTTTTTCGATTCGTAATTTTCCGTGTCTCTTAAAATGTAATAATAGCATACACATTACATAACATTATGAATTATGCTCCGATTACGAATCTACGAATGTACGAATAAATACGAATGCGTCCGAATTTCGAATAAACGAATAAACGAAAATTAAACTGAAATACGAATCAACGAAAAAATAACTCTTACGAAAATACGAATCGTTACGAATACGAACACCGACGACTTACGAATGTACAAATCGTTACAAATACGAACACCAACGACTTACGAATTTACAAATCGTTGCGAATTAACGGAAACGAAAAAAACGAAACGAAAATAAAAAAATTTTGTTGTGCACATGTCTACTCCTGAGTGCCCCTGGGGCATGCTGTGTGACTGCTGTGTCCTTCGGACGATCACATGTCAGCTGATCACAGATCGCGGTAAAGGGCCAATCACAGTGGTCCATGTGATCAGTGTCCAATCACAGCTGGTCACATGTAAACAGACTTGCCAGTTGTCAGCATTTCTTTCCTCACACACTGTCTCTGTGTGAGGAAAGGAGAGCCAATAACTGGCAAGTGTGACAGGGCACAGTGAGTACATTGTTAAAACTGATAATCAGTGCCATGATTATCAGCTAACCCCATCAGTGCCCATCAGTGTCCATGAGTGCAGGCTACCAGTGCTCATTAGTGCCTATCAGTATTTTATAAATTGTATAACAGAAACTAAGAAAAACTTTTTTTGTTCCAAAATTTATAATTTTTTTTTGTTTATAAATAAAAACTGTGGTGATTATACATCACCAAAAGCAAGCTCTATCGTTAAAAATATTTATATTTAATTTGGGTAAAGTGATGCATGACTGCGCAATTGTCATTCAAAATGCAACAGAACTTAAAGCTGAAAATTGGCTTGGGCAGGAAGTGGTTAAACAGATGTGATCTGTCTCTCATGCTGTTTGTGAGTGTGCTAGAAGGCACGCTCTGTCTGTGTGGTGTTTAAATAAACAAATGGCATGCGTGTCAGCGAGGAAGAGAACTTCCAGTGATATGCGTTCCAGCTGACAGGGCATGCCTGAAGTAGCTCTTCTTTAGAAATGTGCCATTGGGAAATGTGTAATTGTGCTGATTTATTTCAGAGGAGTAACATTGTATGCACTGGTTGGGAAAAGATCAAAGCTGCTTGTAAAATAAAAATGATCTAAAGAATGTGAGCAGCAGCGTTTTGTTGCAAAGAATGTATTACTGCAATACAAACAAAAAGACATCTAATTAGGAGCTCATACTTGTGTTGATTAGAAAATTGGTGAACTAATGCATATAAGTCTAAATAAATTATTATTAAATAATAAAATAAAAAATTATTAAATTAACACTAGAATCGTTCAGGAATGTTGCCTATGCACTTATGCATCCCAGGCCACCCAATAAAATGGGCCAACGTCACACTGCATTGCACCAAAAGCAGTGTTTGTACTACTTTTGAAAATGCACCACAAACCAGAACACACGCCACTATGGCACCATTTGATCTGGTGCAGGCAAAATGAACAATACTTACAGCTTGTGTTTGGGATGTCATTGAGAACACATGGATCCCTGCAGCAGATCGCAAGGACAGCGTGAATTGAAAACGTGCGGGAAAACGTGCACATAACGCAGAAAGCCTGTGCTGCCTTCTAGTGTAAAACGCCTCCCAAATAATGAACTTGAAGTTCATGGAACAAGACCTAATGCACAGAAATAAAGTATCATTGAAGAATGATGTCGGTGATGCAAGGTATAGGAAGACTGAAATCATAACTAAAATGATAATAATGCTGATAGCAACAAAAACAATAGGCTAACAGAACAACAATAGTAAAGGAAGATATTTCAATTCTAAAGTGGTTGATGCTGTTCATGTACCTGTATGGGTGTTTAATTTTCTATGATTTCTGTAATCACATTGACACCAACAGGATGAAGGGTCTTTAATGCAAATATCCAATATATTTCTCTTCCTTTGAGTTTATTGTATCTGTCATATTTTTTTAGAATGGGGGGCCTGCTCTATAGGTGTGACCTTCAATTTAGTGTCAGATTTATCATTGTGCAATGCCTAATGTCTTTTATTAACCTTTTTTGATGTTTCTTCTGTGTTGATCAGTTTATTCTCTGAGTTCTTGGGTAGTCCTGCCTACATGCTGTAGTTCATATGGACATTATAATCGATAACATTATCAGTGTCACAGGTTAGCAAGGACTTAAAGTGATTGTAAAGGCTCTCTTTAACCACTTAAGCCCCGGACCAATTTGCAGCTAAAGGACCATGCCCCTTTTTGTGATTCGGCACTGCGTCACTTTAACTGACAATTGCGCAGTCGTGCAACGTGGCTCCCAAACAAAATTGGCATCCTTTTTTTTCTTACAAATAGAGCTTTCTTTTGGTGGTATTTGATTACCTCTGCGGTTTTTATTTTTTGCGCTATAAACAAAAATAGAGCGACAATTTTGAAAAATATGCAATATTTTTTACTTTTTGCTATAATAAATATCCCCAAAAAATATATAACATTTTGTGAAAAAAACAAGAGCCATTTTTTGACAAGTCCTTTATTAAAAAAAATTGCTCCAAGCTGTCTTCTCTTTGAGCTGTCTTCTCCCACGACATTGTTTTCTTCCTTGCCACTGCTGTCTACTTCATCATCTTCTTCATCATCGCCGGTTACCTGCTAAAAACAAAAAAGGCTGCTCTTGTCCTGAGGCTGTCTTCCTCTGTTGGGATGTCCCCCGCTGTCTGACATCTCTCGGGGCATGGCCATTTGATGATGTCACCAAGAGAGCCCGCACCTTGTGACATCACAATACCCATTCACATAGGGGGGCCGGGATCTGGGAGCAGGTTCCGATAAGCCCCGCCCTGCCAGATTCCGATAAGCCCCCCCCTGCCAGCAGACCATGGCAACCACTGGCTGGGGTTGTCAGTAAGAGACCCTTGTCCCCATCAACATGGCAAAGCACCCACCCCCCATGTTGAAGGCATGCGGGCTGGTATGGTTTAGGAGGGGGGCGCTCGCTCGTCCTCTCCCTTTCCTGACCTGCTGGACTGCATGCTCAGATAAAGGTCTGGTATGGATTTTGGGGGGACCCCACACCATTTAAAAAAAAAATGGTGCGTCCCTCCCAAAATCCACACCAGACCAAAACCCCACACCATTTTTTTTTTGTAAATTTTTTTTAGCCGGCAATTTTTTTTTTGCACTCAGCTGTTAGCGGGGAAGCCTGCTGACAGATTTCTACCCATCGGTTGTTAAGGATGCGGGCTTCCTGTACCGCTCCTTAGCAACCAGCTAAATGTAAAAAAAACACAAATCCCAAAACGCAAATCATGGCAAAATTGCGGTAAAAATGCAGTACTTGCGTTTGGGATGTGGGTCCATTGAAGTCTATTACATGCAAAATGCTGCCTTTCCAAAAATGCAGAGGCACAAAAATGCATTGATGTCAACGTGTTCCATAGGAACCCATGTTTAAAAAATAAAATGCATTCCTGCAAAATGCAAAAAGCATCAAAAATGCATTTGTGTGAATCACACGACTCCCGGCCTACTTCGATCCAGAGCTACAGTGGTAGGGGACAAGATCTCCCTCTGACAGCAGCCAGTGGTCATGTGACTGCTGTAGCCCTGGATCAGAGGTGTAGAGCGGCCGGGAGTCACGTGACTAGCCTGAAGAGCTCTGGAAATTGTATTTATAGGCTTAATTAAAGAAAAAAAAACACTTATACAATGCATTATGGCTAGATAAAACAGAGGACATTTTTCTAAGTTTACTTTAGTACTAATAGTGGCAGGAGGCGGAGATGGCTCAGACAGAAATAAAAAGCGGACAGGCAGATAGGAAGGGGTGAGGGGGAGAGAGGAGAGTTGCAGATGATGGAGGCACGTAAACTGACCATGGTGTCAGGGATCAGCAGCCATGAAAAACCGTGGTCAGTTTACAGGGGGGAGGGCAGAACCAGGCAGGTTTAGCCAGGTTTTTTACAGTTTAGAGAGGGGCAGGTTAGACAGCAGAAGCACTGTACTGTTTAACCTGTTATGAGCATGATCTCTTTTGTTTTTTTTAGGGTTAAAAACACTTTAAGCACTAGTTTGTTATCCAGTTTAAAGGGACAGTGCACTATTTTTTCACATTATGTGTATTCTACTGACATGAAAAGTTGGCTTAGTTTGCTAAATCATAGCACATAGCACTACCAAGAAATATTTGTAGTACAAATCCAATGTAATTTACCAGCCTTTTAAAAGTTTTTCTTTTTTAGTAAATGTCACTTTTGCTGTATTACATCCTACAGAAAAAAACACAACATTTGGGTTACCTTCAAATATGGGGACCCCAAGGAAAAAGACAAGAAACATGCAAGAACCAGAATGTAGTATGAATTTTATGTTGAAACCCATCCAAAAAAAGAAAAAACAATAGAGAAGCCCCCCCCCCCCCCCCCCCTCCCCAAGTCTAAACTAGACCCTTTGAAGGAACACCTGAGGAGTTGGATTGCAAATCCCCACCTCATTGTGGCTCACCATTTTGGTCACCTCTTTGAATGGTGATAAGATAATGCACATGTTTTCATGAATCGGAAGCCACCAATGTGGTGATGGTCTGGTACTGCTTGTGCAGATGCTGAAGCATGGCCATAGTGAAGTTTTAGCAAGTGTGTGTATTGCATATCAGGAGGTTGGCTTGAAGCGTGATTGCTGCTAAATTTTGCGCAGGCAAACACTCACTGGGTATGACCACCTAAAGTGGCCACACATGCTTCTTGCCTGAAAGCCAGGATATTAAAACAGGAACTGCTGCAACACCAAGTTCAAAAAAATGTACCAGGCAATATATGAGTTTATGAATGGCCAGCATATTGTTGCAGTTGTCACACAATATCTGGCCTGGCATAAGTTTGTATAAAGTGGATATCTTCTTGGCCTTCCTGTCCTTGAAAAGCTTCCAGAGTCTCTGGCCCAGTGTTACTCCTTTCCCACAGACATGCCAACTACAAAATAGTGTGGCAGCATTGTGCTTGGGCCATTGCATAGGTTCTCGAGTCTTCGGGGGACTGGTGATTCAGAAGAGTTAATGTCTGAGGCCATAGGAAGAAGGTGGGAGAGATAACGTCACCAAGGTACAGGACCAGGACAGTGCCACCAGCTCCAGAATTTGCCCAACCCTGCATCTTTCCCAGTGTGTGGTAAATGCAATGTACCATTCCTGTCCATGGTTGCTGAACCATGTGTCTGGGGTTATGAAGATCCTGTGTGATCCAGAGATACAGAAACATTAGCATTGCACATGCTAGTGGAGGGTAGGCATGGCCTTTTGGGCAAAGAATGGTGGCTTGGTACTTGCCACAGTGGTGCAGCACAGGCCATAAACTGACAGAAGAGTCCAGACTCTGAAAGTAGTTCTAAAGTAGTTCTAAAGTCAACAGTTGGCATTGAGACTTTTTCTTTCACTCCAACAGTGGTGGAAGAGACACCTGCCTGATCTAGCTGAGGGGCTAGTAGAACAAGCAGCCACCTTAGGTAGGCTCTTCAGCATGGGACAATACAAAAAAGGGCAGGACCTGCAACTGCAACCCATGCTGTTGAACTAGATTATGGCTCATAGAGAGGAGTGCATTTTGACCTTATTGCCTTGGGTTCTGAAGGAACTTGTTCACATGCTGAGTCTTTTTGCTGCTGACCAGCAACATTGAGGTGTGCTCCCACCCAGCTCTTTGGAACATAGTAATTTGTGGTACCCAAACAACTGGTACTTTTACCATGACTGATACACTGCAGGCAAGGGCTATAAGCCACAATGATCCTGTTGGCAACAGAGGCCCACACTGCAAACCTTTTTTTAAATTGCTTTCTATTTAAATGCCTGAGTTCTGTCCTAATGCTAGCCAATTTCAATCAAACACATACCTGAGGTCTAAATTTGGACTTTTTTGGGGATGTGGAGATAGGAAGAGATTTGAGGAATATGGGATTGTGGTTTTAAATTATTTTGGGGAAGATTTATTAAAGCTGGTGCACTCACAATCTGGTGCAGGTGTGAATGGTAGCCAATCAGCTTCTAATGTCAGCTTGTAGTAAGCTTTGGCAATAAAACCTGGAAGCTGATTGGTTTCTATGCAGAGTTGAAGCAGACTTTGCGCTCTCCAGCTTTAGTAAATAACCCCCTGTGTGCATTCTATTCATGTTATTAAACTGTACGTACAATACAGTGTGATACTGAGAAAAAAGAAGTACACAAACTATGCTATAAATCTCTTGTGCCCCTGGCCATTTTATTTGAATTTGAGAGCTTTGGATTTTTTTTTATAGGAGTACAATCTCCAATAGTTATTATAAGTTTGTACATGTACATCACTCTTAGGCAGTTTCTCTTACCCTGCTGCTCCAAAAAAGCCTCTATTCCACGTGGAGGGTGCGAGCCCTGTATGCAAACAGATACTTAGAAGAAAAGAAGACTGGACGGCCGCACTCCAGTGCAATTGCTTTATTCAAGTGCTGGATGCAAAGGTGAACTACATGTATCAGCTTACATGTTTCACACCAAGATTGGGCGAAACATGTAGAGCCTTTTCTTGCATACTACATATTGATTGCAGGATTATAACTATGTTAATGTTATGCATTATTACACTAGAGAGGAATAGCTAGTCTGTTACATTTTATGTGCAAGATTTTAAATATGTATTTTTGTATTATGTGTTAAATAAAAAATTATGTAATTTTTATAATTGGTGCCTACAAAGTCCATTTTAGCACACGGTATATGTCCTAGTGCAACAATCAAGCCTTCCCAAAGTCCAGGGATTGCTGCACTTAAAATGTATTAATTCCACATGTAATAAATTACATACTTTTCATGTGGTTCCAAATAACAGTTTCAGGCTACAAAGCTTATGCCCATCTTTAGATAGGAACAAGATGTATACGGACATTATTCTCACTGATTTCATATTGTTTTACATTTCACACCAGAAATCCATTAGGCATTAATTAACCAATTAATCAATACAAATTATCACAATTATTTTCATCCTAGATTCCATAGATATGGTGCAACGAGATGTAATCATGTTAAAATCACATAGAAAAAGTTACATGTATCCTAGTATTAAAACATACAAATCCATTAGCAAATGTCCAGAAAAAAAAGGAAGCGGTTAAAATGTATGGCAGAAACAAAGGGCCTGGCATGGACTTTGGGGGGACCCTAGGCTGTTTTTTTTCTTAATTCTGTCAAGGGGTTCCCCTTAACCACTTCAATGCACTGTATTATATACTGTACACTGACTGCACTCTAATATATATATATATATATATATATATATATATATATATATATATATATATATATACACACACACACACACACACACACACACACACACACACACACACACACACACTAGACCTGCCTGCACTGTATGTATAGTATACACTGAATGCACTGTGTATGTATGTGTGTGTGTGTGTGTGTGTGTATATATATATATATGTATATATATATATATATATATATATATATATATATAAAAGCTGCCCCCCGCATGAGAGAAAGCCCCCTACCTATCTTCCCGGCTCCCACGGCCACCTCCCACACACATGCAGCCGGCTTTCTGTATCGGCGCTGCTGTGTATGGCCACCACTGTGTATCGGGGTGCTTGGCAGAGGGTGGGGGGGGGGCGTGTAACTCACACCCCCCACCCTCTGCCAAGCACGCCCATACACAGCGGTGCAGCTACAGCAAGGTGGCCGCAGGAGCTAGGAAGACAGGTGGGGGGCTTTCTCTCATGTGGGGGGCGGTGTGTGACTCACGCCCCCATAAGCGGCCTGTGACTGGCGGTGGAGCCTTATGCTCCACCTACCCTCCTCCTCACTGCTTTTCTTGAATCTTCTCCTCGGCACTGGGGTGGGGTCTGGCTGTTATGTCAGGAGCAGGAGGAGAGAGAGAGCAGCACAAGGGAAACCCCCAGGACAGCAATTTATTGAATAAATTATATCAGTGTTATGGGCACAGTGGCAGCATTTGATGGGCACAGTATCGGTATTTGATGGGCACAGTGGTGGCATGTGATAGCACAGTGGCTACAATTGATGGGCACAGTGGCTACAATTGATGGGCACAGTGGCTACAATTGATGGGCACAGTGGCAGCATTTGATGGACACAGTGGCGGTATTTGATGGGCACAGTGGTGGCATGTGATAGCACAATGGCTATATTTGATGGGCACAGTGGCTACAATTGATGCTCACAGTGGCAGCATTTGATGGGCACAGTGGCTGCGTTGAGGGCACAGTGGCTGTGTTTGATGGGTTTAATGGCACAGTGGCAGCATTTGATGGGCACAGTGGCTACATTTGAGGGCACAGTGGCTGCATTTGAGGGCACAGGGGCTACAATTGATGGGCACAGTGGCTGCAATTGATGATGGGCACAGTGGCTTCATTTGAGGGCACAGTGGCTGCAATTGATGGGCACAGTGGCTTCATTTGATGTGGCTGCATTTGATGGGGCACAGTGGCTGCGTTTGATAGGGCACAGTGGCTGCGTTTGATAGGGCACAGTGGCTGCGTTTGATAGGGCACAGTGGCTACAGTTGATGGGCAAAGTGGCTGTGTTTGATGCCACAGTGGCTACAATTGTTGGGCACAGTGGCTGCGTTTGATGGGGCACTGAATTTTTTAGTTTGTTTGAGCCCCCCCATAAAAATTGTAAGCACCAGCCGCCATTGGCATGTGCAAAGTGCCCCATGCATGCTAAAATCATGCATGCTAAAATCAATGCAAACCCATTAAACAGTCCACATTTAGTGAAAGTGCATTAATATGCAGATCATGATATTGCAATAAAGTGCTCAATCAATGCTGAAATCAATGCAAACTGATTAAAGACTTACACTTTCTTTGTGAAATGGTAGGGGTAATTTTGTACCCCCTTACCATTTCACACAGGGGGGGTGGGATCTGGGGCTCCCCTTGTTAAAGGGAGCTTCCAGATTCTGATAAGCCCCCTCCCGCAGACCCCCACAACCACCGGCCAGGGTTGTGGGGATGAGGCCCTTGTCCCCATCAACATGGGGACATGGTGCTTTGAGGGGTCACGGACCCCCAAGGCACCCTCCCAATGTTGAGGGCATGTGGCCTGGTACGGTTCAGGAGGGGGTGGCGCTCTCTTATCCCCCCTCTATTCCTGCGGCCTGCCAGGTTGCGTGCTCGGATAAAGGGTCTGGTATGGATTTTTGGGGGTGAACTCCATGCCATTTTTTTTTTTAATTTGGCGTGGAGTTCCTCTTAAAATCCATACCAGACCTGAAGGGTCTGGTATGGATATTTAGGGGGAACCCCACATCATTTTTTTTTTAGATTTGACCCGGGGTTCCCCTTAATATCCATACCAGACCTGAAGGGCCTGGTAATTGAATTTGGGGGAACCCCACGCATATTTTTTTTATCAATGACTTTCAATGACTGTTCTCTGTATTACGGGAGCCGACAATTCATTATAGCAGCGAGTGATTTTAAAAGACTTTTTTTCCTGCAAAGATGACACTTTGTGCAGGGACAGTTTTAAGCATGGGAAACATGCGCCCCTTTACAGGCATACTATACACACCCCCCAGGTATGAAATTTAAAGGAATATTATACTTTTATTGTTTCACTTTAAGTATTATTAAAATCACTGCTCCCGAAAAAACTGCCATTTTTAAAAGTTTTTTTGCATTGATACATGTCCCCTGGGGCAGGACCCAGGTCCCCAAACACTTTTTAGAACAATAACTTGCATATATTCTTTAAAATTATCACTTTAGATTTCTCCCATAGACTTTTACAGGGTGTTCGAATTTGCTGCGAACACCCCAAATTGTTCGGTGAACAGGCAATGTTCGGTCGAACATGAGTTAGACTCGAACTCGAAGCTCATCCCTAGTTTTGGGCACTGAGGTCCTCTGCCTCAAGTAGCAGAGGAAGGAGGAGCCTGGTGGAGAGCTGAGAGTCTAGTTCCCCATCAGATCTGCCTTGCAGTTGAATGATAGTACATGCAGTGGGTGGATCCATAGCCGCAATTTGGTCCAATAGCCATTTCTTAATCCGCCCATTGCCCTGCCAATCTAAAGTAAAGCAGACCTGATGGGGAACTAGTTTCTCAGTGCTCAGCTCTGTGCAGGAAGCTGCCACATATATGAAAGCTCCCAGCACAGACATGCCCCACTCTAAGCATTACATACCTTTGTATGCCAACACAGAGCTGGTCTTATTTACCACCAGTTTCTTAATTTCTTAAAATCTGTAAAATTGTGATAAAGGACCTGTTACTGCGATAGAGAGGTTCTTAAAGTAGCAGTAGTTAGAACTACCTGAATTTGTCATCCATACCAGTAATGTTACCAAAACTGCTTGCCTGAATCAGGTGCGAGAGAACCTACTACCAGAAACGTGTCGGTACAGCTCTCTTGATTTCAGCAGACTGTGTTTGTATAGTTCAGCTATAATATACTGTTTGCATAGAATGCAGTTGTAATGTGACTACAATTTTTAATCTTCAATTTTTTGTTAAGTTTTTAATATGTAGTTTTATTACAAAGGAAGAGTATGATTTGTATTATTATTATCTAATGCTACAATGTTCAAAACCCACTGAATGATAAAAAGTAATTAACTGCATTTACTACAACAAATAACAAAACCATTTTAAAAGCTTAGCAAAGAAGAAAACGTACAGTAAATGGACATGTTTGCAGATTGTGTCAAAATTTGTATTTTTGTTTGATTAAAATAACCTGTGAAAGACATTGGGTCACCATGTCTCTGAAATAGTCTGTGAAATAACACAGTCCTTTCACAGAGTATGAGACATTTGTAAAAATTACCATTTCAGACAAGGCACAATCAAGTGGAAAATTTACAGATGCTATATGTTACATAATCAGTACCAAGAATCCTAATCTGCCAAGTAGGATATTGTGGCCTATCTGATGAGGAACTGAATATTTCAAGCCAATTTTCATATTTACATTTCAGGTTAAAACCATCTGTCTGAAAAAATGAATAATACAAAAATGTTACTAAGCCACATCCTGTAAATCGCTTTTATAATTAATTTCATAAATAGAAATAATATAGAGAATTCTTATTCCCACTGTAAATGTTAATAACCAGTAAGTCTATAATTATAGTGCATAGTATTAGGGACATGATATTTCATGATTACATACCAAACACTAACAATTAGGCGTATTCTTGGTTCTTAATTTTTTTTAGCACTGTCAACAAGGAAATATAATGTTTGGAGACAAGTTTCAGGACAGGCATATGTATGCTTAGGTGCCATAAAAGTCTTTGTTAAATATTTATCACAGGAGAGGAGATGTAAATCCCTGTTGACAGCAATTCACCCAATTTCTCATGTATTATCCATTGAACCCTAATCCACTGATCTGTGTGCAATAAATACTGCCAACACTTTTCCTTTCATTAGGTTTTTACATTTTTTCCTAAAATAGTGATACTCACTTGACTAAAGGGCAGCTAGTGTCTCAACATATGATAATAGTCTGTGTGCCTTTCAGCACTTTTTTTATTCCAAATTTTTTTTGGTTGGTGTCAGATGACAAAGCTTTCTTTTAGTGGCATTCCCTTCCACAAGTGATTGGACTTTCTAAACCAATTGTATTTTCTATTCAGTTTTAAAACAATTCTGTCACTGCATTTGTATGTACAGTTTTTTGTGTAACTTGTTGCAAATGCTTTGACACTAGACATGGGCTGAACACCCCCCTGTTTGGTTTGCAGCAGAACTCCCAAACAGAGGAAATGTTCTAACCTGAACAGCAAACCCAATTGAAGTCTGTGGGAGCCGAACAGGAAAAATTAAAAGTGCCCATTTTGAAGGCTCATATGCAAGTTATTGGCCATAAAAGGAGTATGGGGGCCTGCGTACTGCCGGGTGGGGGTGACTACTGGGTGACATGTATGAATGCACATTTTTTTTAAAATGATAATTTTTTCAGGAGCAGCAATTTTTTTATTTTTTTTTCATAAATTTTTATTGTGTATCAAAATAACATACATTGAATAAAGTAATAACAATAGCACATGTTCGGTTTCAAAACCATATAGTATTATACAACTGAAGTGAAATAAGCTTAATGCAACAAAAATGCAATTTTGTAACGTGAGAATCATAACATGTAGTACATGTAGTATATATATATCTCATATCATAAAGGGGCTATATATCACACATAGTATAAAGGTTATGTTAATCCGTTTTGATCAATTTCTAATGGGCTGAGATTCATTTTTAGGGGTGGGGGGAAATAATAATAATACAAAAAAAAGGGGGGGAGGGGAAATATGAGTATTCTATTGTTTCCTTCTCTCTCTTTTTCATCTTATCTATTTTCTGTTTCTTTTCTTTATCATGCTATATTGCTGCTTAATAGTCATTAGTATTTTTGAATTGTATCCAGGTATACCAGGTTGAAGTGTACTTTGATATGTTTTATTGTAAAATGCTGATAAGTTCCTCTATTTTCTCAATATGATTAATTCTGTGAAACCATTCTTTTTTAGAAGGAGTATTTGTTGAACGCCAATGGAACGGTATGCAGTGTTTTCCAGCATTAATCACAAACATGGGTAAGGATTTGAAATAACATTTTTTAGAAATGTTATTGTGCTGCAAAAGGTATTGTGCAGGAATGAAGTTCAATTCTTCCGATGTAACTGTGCTGATAGTGTCGTGAACCATATGCCAAAATGTTTGGATCATTTGGTACGACCACCGTATATGAACCATGGAACCTTCTTTATTTCCACATCTCCAACATCTATTAGAGACTTGGGGATAAAATTTGTTTAACAGGGTTGGCGTTCTGTACCAACGTGTAATGATTTTATATTCACATTCTTGAGTTGCAACATTAGGGGACCCTTTGTGAGCAGACATGAATATTGTCCCATTCTGTTAATGTCATTTGGATATTGAGGTCTTGCTCCCATGCTAGACATGACGTACTGGTGAAATCCTTTAGTTCCCCAAAGAGAGAAACATATAGAATAGAGATAGTGTGTCTTTGTGGAATTGTTTGGGAGCAAAGATTTTCTAGGGTAGTTAGAGGTCTTGCCCATGTGTGTGCTGTCCCCTGTTTGGTCAGATAGTGTTTGATTTGCATATTGTTCCATTGTGATAGGACTTTCGAGGGAAGCTTCACTGTTAACTTCGTCTCTTGTTTTGAGGGTGTTCCCTCTAAAGAATAGTTTTGTCAGAATGTCTTTTTGAGGCCAATCCCCCAAGATGAAGTTTTGTTCTAGTCCTGGTTGAAAGTCTGGGTTGCCTTTCAGCGGAGTCAAAGGACCCAGCCAGGGTGTTGGGTTGTCAGTTTTTGAAACCTCATGGAAGACGTCTAAAGTGGGGCCTATTAGAGGGTAGGATTTAGCCACCGATGGGTAGTGTTTAGGATGTATCCAAGGAAGGGTTCTTTGGGAGTTCGTGGAATTAGTATGTGTTCTAAGGAAACCCAATCCTTAACCTGTTGGTGTAAATTTCAGTCCACAATTCTTGCTAAGTGGGAGGAGTGGTAATATTTTCATAAATCAGGAAAGGCAATTCCTCCTCTAGATTTTGGTAAATTTAAGCAAGTATGTTTGATTCTGGGAGGCTCTCCTCTCCATATGAAGGTTGAACGTGCACAGCAAAAGGAGGTAAAAAAAGGATTTGGTATTTGAGTGGGAATTGTTTGCATGACATAAAGGAACCACAGTAGAATTGTCATCTTGATCAAAGATGCTCTGCCAAACAAAGATATATTTAGAGAATTACATTGTTTTAGATCATTGTATGTTTATTTGAGGATATTGAAGTGGTTTTATTGTGTTGTCCCATCCTTCCCTTCCGGGAATGAACCCTACTTGATCTAATGATATAATGGATGTAAGTAGTGGTTTGAGTCTATTTGCTAGTATTTCGGCGTATATTTTAACGTCTACGTTTATGAGTGAAATTGGGCGATAGTTTGTAACCTGAGTTTCATCTTTTCCTTCTTTGGGAATTACCGCTATGTGAGCTTCTAAAAGTTGAGGAGGGTTTTTTTTTCTGTCTGACCACAATTCTTGCTAAGTGGGAGGAGTGGTAATATTTTCATAAATCAGGAAAGGCAATTCCTCCTCTAGATTTTGGTAAATTTAAGCAAGTATGTTTGATTCTGGGAGGCTCTCCTCTCCATATAAAGGTTGAACGTGCACAGCAAAAGGAGGTAAAGAAAGGGTTTGGTATTTGAGTGGGAATTGTTTGCATGACATAAAGGAACCACAGTAGAATTGTCATCTTGATCAAAGATGCTCTGCCAAACAAAGATATATTTAGAGAATTACATTGTTTTAGATCATTGTATGTTTATTTGAGGATATTGACGTGGTTTTATTGTGTTGTCCCATCCTTCCCTTCCGGGAATGAACCCTACATGATCTAATGATATAATGGATGTAAGTAGTGGTTTGAGTCTATTTGCTAGTATTTTGGCGTATATTTTAACATCTACGTTTATGAGTGAAATTGGGCGATAGTTTGTAACCTGAGTTTCATCTTTTCCTTCTTTGGGAATTACCGCTATGGGAGCTTCTAAAAGTTGAGGAGGGTTTTTTTTTTCTGTCTGAAGTGATTGGAAGGCTGCTATGAAGCGAGGTTTTAGGATGTTTGAAAATGTTTTATAATATTGTAAAGGGAAACCATCTGGTCCCGGGCCTTTCCCAGTTTCATGTCTTTAATTGCTTTGTCAAATTCCCCATCACATATGGAAGATTCAAGTTTTGCGTGCTTTCTACTGAGATTGGAGATGGGCTGTTTTTATGTAAAAATTGTTGAATGAAGTATGTATGACCTTTTTTCTGAATTTTGTGGACATTTGGAGTTAGAAGGGATGTTGTATAAGGATTGATAGTATTGTTCAAATTGTTTGGCTATTTCTTCATTTGAGGAGTGTAATTTGCCATGTTTATCTCTGATTTGTTGTACCGTGGTAGTGCTTTTTTTGTTTTGTACCGCCTTTGCTAACAACTTCCCACTCTTGTTACCTTGTTTGTAGTATATTTTCTGCCTGAGGATATATTGCCGTTTTGTTTTTATGTTAAGTTCTTCTGCAAGTTGAGCTCTGGCGTCAACTCGTTTAGCGTTGAGGCAGCCATAGAGGGTTTGTGTGTTTTTTCGAAACTGTGGATTTGAAATAAGAGGGAATTGATTTTAGTTTGATGCTCTTTTTTTGAGCAGCGATTTTAATGATGCTTAAAGTGCAACAATAAAAATGAAAATTCCTTTAAAATAGTGCTTGGGAGGTCCCCTCTGTAGCATATATAAAACATGCTGCAGCAAAATAGAAGTTTCCAAAGAAAAAAAATGAGTCAAATCCCATTTAAAATGACCAGTGGTTACAATTGCTGGCACCCTAATAAAATAAATAAAAAAACGCCAACATTTTTTTAAAAAAATGGTGCGGGGTTCCCCCCAAAATCCATACCAGAACAAAGGGGGGGGGATTAGCAAGCGCCCTCCCCTCCTGAACCATACCTGAAGCCACATGCCCTCAACATGGGGGTGGGTTCTCTGCCCCCCACCCCAAAGCACCTTGTCCTCATGTTGATGGCCTCATTCCCACATCCCCTCAGCCCTACACATTTCCATTTCCTGACAATGTCACATGGTGGCCCCGCTCCCTAGTAAAGTCACCGGCCCAGCATGCACCGGTCTGTGATGTTACAGGAGGGTGGGGCCACCAGGTGATGTTGCCAGGTGGCCCGTACTTACCTATATAAGAACTGTCAATGCGCAGAGGAGACATTCGGCGGCAAGCCATCCTAGAAGGCAGGGCATTTTTTTGGGGGTGGTCGGCAATGTGGCGGGTGGCATGATTGACGATGGATTTACATCGAGGCACACAATTTTTTTTAGTTTTTAATAAGGGATATGTCAAAAAAATTGTCTCCTGTCTTTATTTTTTGTACACTTTTTTTGGTGAATGGGTAGGGGTACTATG
This sequence comes from Lithobates sylvaticus, assembly GCA_028564925.1. Classification (NCBI taxonomy): domain Eukaryota; kingdom Metazoa; phylum Chordata; class Amphibia; order Anura; family Ranidae; genus Lithobates; species Lithobates sylvaticus. The sequence continues at coordinate 438,158,553 of CM053027.1, read as the reverse complement.
TACCCAATACTCATTCACATAGAGGAGGGTAGGATCTGGAGGTCCCCTTGTTAATGGGGCTTCCACATTCTGATAAGACTCTCACCCACAGACCACCACAACCAAAGCTTTGCCCAATCAGAAGCACTCAGTGCATTGCAGGGTGTTCGGAAAAGCGAACCCCCGGTGAACACCCTACAAATTTGGGTGTTTGGCAAATGGAAAATGGCCGAACAGGCAAATGTCCGGCCCAAACTTATGCCAAATCATTCGCCCCCAACACTATTTGACAGTAAAACTATATTTTTGTTGCAAAGGGAATGATGTTTTTTGAACATAAAATAGAAATGTGGTGTGGTTTTTAAATTGTGGTTTTTGAATGCAAAACTAAAAAAATTATCTTAAAGTGATTGTAAATGATCACCTTTTTTAAAACAATTCATTCAGTTTAAAATAGAAAAATTAAATGAAAGGTTAAACATTTTTGTGTAGGTATAAAAAATACATTAATCATAAATATCTATTTTCCCTTTTTTTTATAAATGATCACATTCCCTCTGTTCTCACCTGCATAGGGGAGGAGGAGAAGCAGCAGCATATTGAGCTTGCCAGTGAATGTCTGTGCAGCAAGGGCTAGTCAGGACAAGTCTGATCATTGGAGGAGAGGACATTGAAATCCCAGCATAGAGAACTGACCACAAAGTGCTCTCCTGCTTAGTGTGGCCATTTATTTAATAGGAAAGCAAGGGGACTGGCAGAAACACCAAGGATTTCACATAAAATAAGCAATACAAAGAGAACAGGATACTTTCTAATACATAGTACATCAGGCACATATCAGGAATATGAAGTGTTGGTGTAACAAACTCTTTATCTAGGGGTTAATAAACTTGGATAGGAAGTATTTCATAAGGGAAAAACTTAGGAGCGTCTGCAGCTAATTATAGTACAATGTCTCAATATTTTCCTTACAGCTGCAACTAACTATAAAGTAATGATGTAATTACATTGTAGTTATCCCTGGTTTATGTAACTGTAATCTGACAGCAGTTTCTTACACAGACATGATGTGGTTGCATGAGGTACACCCATAGTGCAAGGATGAAAAAAGTTGCTTTTATTGCCATTATAGTGCTTAGTGTAATAATGCTGTGTAAGTAGCGTGATGTTTTAGAACAGGATGTTATAATTATAAGAAATCTGGTTATTAAAAAGGAAAAAGAAACAGCCAACTGCAGCCATGTTTTTTATGTTTCATGTGGGAATGTGGGTTTAGAATACATAGGGTGGAAGGGGATTGTCATACATTCCCAAGGGATTTCAATGCAGTCGGGGGAGGCAATACAATTCTATACAGGAGGGATCAGAGGGCTCTACTCGTTAGAGCTTACAATTTATAAGGGAGGGTCAAGTGGAGAAAAGGGTAGTAGCTGTGGGGGATGATCAGATGGACAAGATGAAAATACAGTTGTTAGGTGTGGGTAGGATAGGCTTCTCTGAAGAGGAGAGTTTTCAGGGATCGTCTAAAAGCTAATAGTAGAAATGCCTGGTATGGAATTTGTGGGGAAATTTTGGTTTGGGTTTCCCCTTAATATTCATACCAGACTCAAAGGGGCTGGTAATGGACTGGGGGGATCCCATGCCATTTGTTTCAATGACTTTTATCTGTATTGCCGAGATTTGACAATTCGCTATAGCCGCTATTACTTTTAAATTACTTTTTTTCCTTTAGAAATGTCATTTTGTGCAGGGACTGTTCTAAACACAGGAAAATGTGCCACTTTACAGGCATACTATAGACACCCCCAGGTACGAAATTTAAAGGAATATTTCACTTTTATTGGTTTACTTTAAGCCCCTTTCACACTTATACTACTTGTCCCACGATTTGGGACAGCAAAGTAGCATGACAAGTCATTCCGCATGATTTCCAATGACAGCCATTCATATTAGTATGACTTCAAGTCGTTACGACTTCAAAGTAGTCCCTGCACTACTTTGGTCCGATTTTGATGCCACTTACACAGGCTTTCCTTGAAATCGCGGCAAAATCGTGGTAAAATCGAGCGACTTTGAAGTCACACAAGTGTGAAAGGGTCCTTAAGCATTATTAAAATCACTGCTCCTGAAAAACCTCCGTTTTAAAAAAAAAAACATTTTCATTGATACATGTCCCCTGGGGTAGGACCCAAGTCCCCAAACACTTTTTACTTTTCAAATATTTTATTGGCAACAAACGAAAACATTACATAAATAACAACCGTTCAGCTTTTTGGAACAAGTGCTTACATAGTACACAGTAATGTGCGTAGGGATGACGCAATAGTACAATACAAGGTGCTCAGGCTGGGAGAGCATAGGTGCACATATGAAATTAGGCAATTGCAGAGATGTAAACAGAGTTGGGCCAGGGCCCCAGTTAACAAGGTATATAGACTGAAGGCAACATATTATATAGGTGGGGGTAGGTTATCCGCCGAACTAGTCATAAGGAGGCGGAGCGTTACCCTAGATTTGGGGGGGGGGGGGGGGAGGGAAGGAGTCCAGGGGGGAAAGTTGGAGCAGTAGTGTTAGGCAAGGCGAGGGAGGAAAAGGGAGGGCAGCAGAGGAGAGGTGGGTCGGGCGGCACACACAGGACCGGGAAGTAAGTTTTGAGGTTGAGTTTTTTATAGAGGGAGTTATGGCTCAAGGAGGTTGTTATCAAAGTCCTGGGGTAGGAAATGGTTGGTCCAGGGGTGCCAAATTTTTAGGTGTTTGGGGATCTTATCTAGAATGGTGGCCTCAATCTTGCTGTGGATCATTGCTTGGGTGACCCTGTTTTTAGTTTCAGCTATATGAAGGGTAGGGGTCTTCCAGGCTTTTGCAATGGTTTGCTTGGCAGCTGTGGTAAGGTGCAGAATGAGCCGAGTTTGTGCTTTAGTAAGGTGGTTTGGGAGGAGGTTTAAAAGGGCCAGGGAGGGGTCTGGGGGGAAATCATCTCGGGTTAATGTAGAGATCATCTGGAATATTGTTGCCCAGAAGTTGCGCACTATAGGACATGTCCACCATATGTGGAGGTGTGTGCCTCGCTCGCCGCAGTTCCTGAAGCAGGTAGGAGAGTATGATGGGAGGAACTTGGCAATCCTGGTCGGGACCAGGTACCATCTCATCAGTACTTTGTAGCTGGCTTCGAGTGCGAGGATGTTTTGGGACGAGATTTTGGTGTTGGCCCAGACCGTGGACCATTCGTCTGCATCCAGGTCTTTGGTAAGGTCTTTGGACCATTGTTGGGCATAGGGAGGAAGAGCACCTGGGGCAGAGGTGAGGTAGGAGTAGAAATCTGATATGATACCTGGGGCGTGCGGGTCTGAGCCGCACACCTTTTCAAATATGGATAGGGGGCCTAGTGCAAAGCTAGACCCTAGGTATGTTTGTAGGAAGTGACTCACTTGAAGGTAACGGAAACATTCCCTATTGGGAAGTTGCGTTGAAGATTGTAGGGTTACAAACGTTTTTATAGAGTTCCCTACAACTAAGTCACATATACGACTCAGACCAAGACGCCTCCAGGTTTGAAAGGAGGTTGGTTCAGAAGAGGCTGGAACAAATTGGGGATGATCTAGGAAGGAGAGAAGAGGAGTATGGGGAGATGTCAGTGTATAGGAGGTTCGTAGTCTATCCCAGAGTCTCAAAGAGTGAAGGGTCACAGGATTAGAAATGGGCCCTCGTAGGGGGGCTGGCAACCATAGGACATTGGAGATAAGGGTGGGGTAAAGGTCAATTGCTTCCAGACTCACCCAGATCGGGATCTCCTGTTTGGCGAGGTAAAGCGTTATTTGTGCTAGTTGGGCCGCATGGTAGTATTTTAGAAAGTTCGGTACCCCCAAACCACCAGAGTTTTTGTTGCGGAGTAATATCTTTCTGGAGACCCTAGGTCTTGTAGCGCCCCATATATACTTGAACACTCGGTTCTGGATAATTCTATGGAAGTAGGGGGGTACCAGGATTGGCAATACCCTGTAGAGATATAGTAGCTTAGGGAGCAGCGACATTTTAACCGCAGCTATGCGACCTAACCAGGAGATACAAAGGGGTCGCCAGGCATTGAGAAGAGAGGTGAGGTGGGCCAGCATGGGAAGGTAGTTTTTCTGGAATAGATCTGACGGGTTGGCAGTGAGCTTTATTCCTAGGTAGGGTAAGGATGTAGAGGACCATTGAAAAGGGAAATTGTTTTGGAGTTGGGTGAGGGTGGGTGCGGGCAGGGATACATTCAGCGCCTTAGATTTTGACTGGTTAACCTCCAAGCCTGAGATCCGAGCAAATTTGTCCAGGAGTAGTAGGAGATTTGGCAATGTGGTGTGGGGTGAGGTAATGAATAGGAGTGCGTCATCAGCAAATAAGCATAATTTGTGGGTGACTGAGGCAATCTCTAGGCCTTGAATGTTGGGGTTTGTTCTAATTAGTTCGGCTAGGGGTTCAATTGCCAGGGCAAAAATTAAGGGGGAGAGGGGGCAACCCTGTCTTGTTCCCCTCTGGATTGGGAAGTTTTCTGAGCGAAATCCTGAGTACTTTACAAATGCTTGGGGATTGGTATAAAGGGCTCTGATCCACTGGAGAAAGTGGGGGCCAAAGCCCCAGCGTTTCAGGATGAAATCTAGATAGGACCAGGAGACAGTGTCGAAGGCTTTTCTAATATCAAGCGATAGGAGATGCATGGGTATATTACGTGATTTCGCTAGGTGTTGTAGAAGAACGACCCGCCTAATGTTGTCGCTGGCCTGTCGCTGGGGGATGAACCCCACCTGGTCCCCGTGGATCAGTTTGCCTATAATAGGGTTGAGACGAAGAGCTAGGATTTTTGCTAGGATTTTTATATCCACATTCAGTAGGGATATAGGTCTGTAATTGGACCAAAGGGTGTCGTCTGTATTGGGTTTGGGAATCATAGAGATGATGGCTGTGAGGGTGTCTCTGCCAAAGGAGTGTTGTTGTAGGAGGGCATTAAAGGAGGGGGGGGGGGAGGGGGGGAGGAGGGGGGGGGAGGGGGGGGGGGGAGGGGGTGGGGAAAAAGGGGGGGGGGGGGGGGGGAAGGAGGGGGTGGGAAGGGGGGGGGACGGGGGGGGGGGTGGGGGGGGGGGGGAGGAGAAGGTAGGGGGAGGAGGGGAGGTTTGAGGGAGAGGGAGGAGGGGAAGGTGAGGAGGAGAGGGGAAAAGGGGTATTTTTCTAGGCATGGTATAACAGACTTATCGTGTAGCACAGATAAATTACCTATTAGGCAATAAGGTAAGCAAATAGTGTAAAAGTGGTTGTCCAGTCCAGCAGGATAATGCGGGAATGGCCAACTAGACAATAGTGCATAATTGTAAGGTTACTGTCCAGGATCAAAAGGGAGTTCTGGGATTATATTTAAGGCTTAAAAAAAAGAAAAAAGTGGGGGAAGGGAGGGGGGCAAAAAAATAAATAAAAATGAAAATAAAAAATAAAAATTAAATTGGAATAAAGAAAAAATAAAAGTAGGGGGGGGAAGGGAGAGGGGGGAATTATATCGTAAGGTTGAAGGCCGTCTGAGCCATCATGGTACAGATGTAGGGAAGCGGTTCCATGTGGAGGGGAAAGGAAGGAAGGCACGTACCGGTTGGATGTCTCCCTAGGTCTCGGATCGGGTGTTCCAGAGTGAAAAAAGGAAGGCCCAAACGTACTGTTTTAGGCTACCGAGGACCTGTTATCAGGAGGGGAGACATGCAAAAAGAGAAAGGTAAAGTTATTTCTTGAAGACAGTCTCTTCAGGATCAGCGGGGCGGCCGGGCCTTTGGGCTGGAGAAACTGTCATCTGGTGGCCGTGAAGGGGTCCCTCTACGAATCGATGAAGGCGTCGGTTGGTGCCGGGTCGGAGTGGCCGAGTATGGGTGTGCAGCCGATCGTGCTGGTGTGCGGGGGAGATTAGGATCGGATCGGTTCTCTGGTGTTGCTAGGCGCAGTGACTCCAGAAGGCGCTGCAGGGAATCCGGGGATGAGCAGGTATGTTGCTGGCCTTGATGGGTGAATTGCAGGGCGAAGGGGAATCGCCATGTGTATCTGATCTGATGTTGCATGAGTATCTGGAGTTGCGGCTTCATGGCTCTGCGTTTTGCGATGGTTAGGGGAGCAAGATCAGAGAATAGCTGGTAAGTGTGGCCCTGGAACAGTAACGCTTCTTTGTTACGTGCTGCGGTTAGAAGCTGTTCCTTTGTTCGGAAGAAGTGGAGCTTTATAATGATGTCTCGAGGCGGGCCATCGCTCTGACGGCGGGTCAGGGCTCTGTGGATACGGTCGAATTCCAGCCGTTCGATAGGTATTGATGGAGCCAGCTCCTGGAACAGGGCTGTAGTAAAAGACTGGACATCATCTATTACTTCGGGGATTCCTCTGAGCCTGAGGTTCGACCTGCGGGACCGGTTCTCGGCGTCCTCGAGGCGGGATAGGAGGGTAGCGTTCTCCTCGCGGAGAGCTGCGTGTTCCTGGGCATGTTCCTGTAGGGTCAATTCGATATCGTCTACCCGGGTCTCCAGGTCTGATGTGCGTTGGCCTATTTCACGGATCTCCCGTGATAATCTGGTGGTGATTTGGTCCGAGGTGGCTTTCAGGGCCTTCTGGAGCATGGCCTCCATGTATTGGAGAAAGGAGCTTTGGTTCATACCTTGTGGCGGTAGAGCTGGAGAACCGAAGTGGAAGTCTGATTCATCTTCTTCCCCACTGTCAGTGGGCTCGGGCCTAGGCGAAGACGCCGCTTGTTGTTTGGCGAGTGCTTTCGCCGCCATTTTGGTTGATGCGCGGGCGAGGGCCTCTTTGATGGGTTTTGGCTTGTTTTTGCCACGGTGTCCGGTTAGAACCATCCCGGTCTGTGCCCGGGAGCTTCGGGTACCGATCCCTGAAAGAGCGTGGCGTGAGGGTGGCTCAGACGGCTATTTGTTTCCCAAGTTAGCGGTGAGGAGTGCGGAGCTCTAGCAGGAAGCGTCCTCCATGTTAGGCTTCGCGCATGCGCCCCCCCCCAAACACTTTTTATGACAATAACTTGCATATTAACCCTTAAAATTAGCACTTTTGATTTTTCACGTTCGAGTGAACGTGTTCGAGTTCGAGTGTATTTAACATCCTCACTCTGTGCTAGCCAGTCCTCTCTTTTGTTTTTGTCATATATACCTGTCTCGGTCTTCTTTTCTTCCATTTTTTCTTTTCTTTTTTTTTTCCCTTTTTTCTTTTTCTTCTTGTTTTTTTTTCTCTCTTTTTCTTCTTTTTCTCTTGTTTCTCTCTTCTCTTTCTTTCTCTTCCTTTTTCCTTCTTTCTTTCTTTTTCCCCTTTTTTTTTTCTCTTTTTTTCATCTCTGATCTTTTTTCTCTCTTCACACACTTCCCACAATATAGGGTATTTATAATACACCCAATATATTTATTTTTTAGACATGAATCCCACTCATACCACTACCTGGATTTCTGCCTTTCGTTTTCCTTGGGGATGATGTTTTGTGCACCTGGTCCCTCTCCTGCGGGCTCCTTCCACAGCTCCCAGTACAGACAATTGGGACAGCCTCTGATTCCTCGTCCCCCCTTTTCCAGACTTATCATGATGTATGTACTCAGAGGGATGAGTAACTCTCTCCCTTTTCTCTTGTACACATCCTCCCTGTTGAGGGGTATAACATTTGATCATACTGGTCTACTTATGTTTTGTTATCTTTTATAGAGTTGCATGCATCTGTCTCTGAAGAGAGTGGTATTATCCACAAAACATGTCAGGCTTTTAGGATGCACTCTCATGCCTACTTTATAGGAACCTACTTAGACTCATTATCTACAACCTAATGATTATACTGTGCTTCTTACCATTGATTACACTGCCATTTAGATGACGTGTACATATATGAATTTGCATTAATTCATTTTATCCATATTAAATCTCAAAATATAAAATAGTCAATTTTATATGCCATCCATTTGATATGTATATGTAATGTATACATGAGGTCAACACCATGTATGTGTGTGTGTATACATATTAAACCTTTTCTACTATGTGCATCATTGTTTGTATTGTCAGACTCAATATGCCAATTAAATATATTTTCCAATTATCTCCCCCCCACAAATCAATAGCTTAAGTTAAAGTCTTGCCTTCCTTTTTCTCATACCTGAACCAGGGATGGAGGCACACACCGTGTGCTTCATTTAAAGTCCTAAACTCCCCCTATTATTTTACTTTTACAAAGTAGCAAGATCTTCCTGAATCTGGCATGCATGACGATAAAGCTACTAAAATGGGTGGCAATGTTTTTTTTTTTTTTTAAATCTGGCACAGGCTATTTTACACCTTTTGCTGCCAGAAACAGTTTTGTACACATTAAAAAAAAAAAAAAATAGGCCTAAAGATTAGTTAAAACTTCCAAAAAAATTATATTTTCTGAAAGCAGACACCTAGAGAATGAAATAGTGGTAGTTCCATTTTTTTTTTATGTCACAAAATATTAGCACAACAATTTATGAAATGAAAAATGTCAGTACAAAATGACTTAAAGTTCATTTTAGGTACACAAATGCATCATATTACCCATTTTTTTGCTAAAATGTAAAGGTTGATGCCAAGGGGCATAACAAAACAATTTGCTTGGCTTCACCACCGATTCCAAAATGAGGATTATCCCTCTTATTTTGGGGATTTCTGATGGGATGAGACATATGAATACCTTCTGTTGTAAGATGGCTCTAATGTGCTGCTAATAAAAAATAAATAAACATGTCAGTTTATGATACACAGTGCTTTACCAAACTAAATATAATACAGCTAGACTGTACATCTTCTTTAAGGCTTTGCATGTTCAATGAGTGACTGGCTGCAGCTGCTAGAAAGTGGGCTGATGGAAAGAGATAAAAGTGTGTGCGTCTCAGAAGGAAATTGCTAGCCAGGAAGCTGAGACTGAAAGGTGATTTATTGCACAGGTGAACTCCTAGTAAGGAGGAACTATTCTGCATACGAAAAGACTGCTAAGAGACTTTATGATTCTGTCTATATACCTCTAAATAGATTTTCATATATCCCAAGGGAAGAAGTTTATGTTCATCTGCAGAAATGTGAACAAAAAAGTGGTCAGTAATACATTATATAGTAACATATATTTGCTATCTATATAATAGTAATCTCCCAGAAAGAATAAAGTACCTAATGTATCATGAACATTAACTGATGGTGTAAATGTGACCACAATGCGGGAAAAGCAGAATTAACCACTTAAGCTCTGGAAGGTTTTACCCCTTTCATGCCCATGCCATTGTTTGCTATTCAGCACTGTGCTATTTTAACTGGTTTCAAAATAGGGTGGGCTTGGGGCGCAAACAGTGCGCCCTGATCCCACCCAATTGTTTGACCATAGCAAAAAAAAAATCACTGTTTTCACACTACAGCGCCTCCCCGCCAATCAGGAGGCAGGTCAGCCTGGATGCCTAGCGTTGTGGAATAGGAGACACTGGAGCCGGACCACTCACTAAAAGTGTGAACACTTCTCCACCCAGTTGTATGTGCTTATATGGGTGCAGCATCCCTAATATTGCTGACTCACCAATAAGGTGCGGTCTCCGTGACTAAAAACCTAACACAAAAAGAAAACAGGGGGTAGATTCCCCCTGTAAAGAAAGTCACACGTGGACCGAACAGCTTAAATAGGGAAATTCATTTATTGCACAAAGACATTTTATCATAATACACATACAAAAACTGGGTAACTACCACCAACACCTGAATAATTATTAAAAATAAGACAAAGTTGTCTAATAAGAACATCACATCAAATCAGACTATAAGCACACATTTTTACACAAATATTGGATATATCAGCATAAGAGGCTGAGCGTACAGGTGTGATAGGCACGTCCTGGTAGCACGTACCTTCAGGATATGCTCATATCACCCCACTGTTTACCTACAGACTCCCCATTGGGGAATAGAATGGTTGCCAGAAGGGCCCGGAACCTTAAAGATATCCTAGTTCATTCCGAATATACTAGGACAAGAGCAAAAAAATGGTTAACTGACCTACCTCCTTTAGAAGGGATGTATGCATGTGGACATTGCCAAATGTGTAAATTTGTTGAAAAAATTGGATTTTCAACGATGCAAATTGTGGAGTTTAAAATCAAAAACTTTATAAACCGTGTGGCCTCCAGAGTAATTTATATGCTGGAGTGTCCCTGTAAGAAGTACTATATAGGGAAAACCAAAAGACAACTCAGAATTCGCATCTGAGAACATCTAAGAAGCATAAAGAATATAGGCAATGAGGAGACCAAGAAGAAGAAGGAGGATATGTCCCCATTAGCGTTATACTTTGCAGACTTCCATGGAGGCAGCATCGCTGGTATCAAGGTCAAGGGGATATATACTCTAAATCTCCCACCATGAAAAGGTGACTTTGATACCATCTTGCTGTAAAAAGAGAAAATGTAGATTTTTAGACCTCTAGCCGCTGGCCAAAGACCAGGCCACTTTTTGCGATTCGGCACGACGTCGCTTTAACTGACAATTGCGCAGTCGTGCGACGTGGTTTCCAAACAAAATTGATGTCCCTTTTTTCTCACTGATAGAGCTTTATTTTGGTGGTATTTGATCACCTCTGCGGTTTTTATTTTTTGTGCTATAAACAAAAAAGAGCGACAATTTTGAAAAAAAGGCATTATTTTTTACTTTTTGCTATAATAAATTTTCCCAAAAAATACATAAAAAAACATTTGATTTCCTCAGTTTAGGCCTATACGTATTCTTCTACATATTTTTGGTAAAAAAAAATCGCAATAAGCGTTTATTGATTGGTTTGCACAAAGGTTATAGCGTCTACAAAATAGGGCATAGTTTTCTTTTTTATTATTAATATTTTTTTTTACTAGTAATGGCGGTGATTAGCGATTTTTTTTTATAGTGACTGCGACATTATGGCTGATTTGTTGGACAATTTTGACCATTGGCATTAATACAGTGATCAGTGCGATTAAAATTGCATTGATTACTGTAAACAATGTCACTGGCAGTGAAGGGATTAACACTGGGGGGCAGTGAAGGGGTTAATGTGTGTCCTAGGAAGTGTTCCAATGGAAGGGGGGATGGGACTGTGCAGGAAACTAACAGATCACTGTTCATACTCTGTATGAACAGACGATCTGTCAGTTCACTCCTCAGAGAACTGGAAACTCTGTGCTTACACACACAGCTCCCGGTTGTCCATGTGCCCCAAGCGATTGCGGGAGCCCGGCGGTGATCGAGACTGCCGGGCACTCGCATCGGCTCAGGGACGTAACATAACGGCAGTTTGCTGGTCGGCTAGCGGTTAGGCTTGAATACTGAACGTAGTTTTCAGCCCTTTCTTGAAAGTTAGGAAATAGGGTTGGCCAGTATCCCCAATATGAGGGTAAAGACAAAAATAAGAGTTTCTCTTTTACTGGATTTTATTTGCCTTCATGGGCTGTCCCTAGAGGAAGATTTACGGAATGTGTCCTTTTAATTCATCTATGCTGATGCTGGTTTGAAATGCTTTAGTATGTTTCTTCCTCTGACCCCTGATCCCGCATTTTACATCATTTTTAGCCTATCTCCCTGATCCGATATATTGTGCCCTTTACATGAGCCTATCTGTCTAGCAGTAATTTCATGGTGTGGTGTTTAACTAGGAGGTTACCATCTAGTGGTCGTCTCAGAATATGTAGTTTTCAATTAAGTTATCTTTGTGAACAAACTGTATAAATAGATGGCTAGTCTAGAGCCCTCCTATCCTTTATAAAGACCACGTGATTGGTCAAAACATGTCGGCTACGACACCACAGCAGCAACGTTCATCACGTCATGCATGAGGCTCCTCATCATGTCAGCGCAAGTGCACTGCACGTGTTGAGGACAGCGGGGATCGTTTTTGAATAAGGAACCAGGATGGTCTATCCAAACACAAACGTGATACACATTACAGCGCTTCAGTGACACAGCGACTAGACCTGCAGTGACCACACTCTCTGGATTTCCCAATGGGACTTGATCACCAGGAACGATAAGGACTGGGCAGTGAAAGATCTCTCACCAGGCCATTCAAAACAGAGTTACCCAGGATGCCTAGGAACCAGAGAGACTCACGCTTTTTGGTCGGGTAAGTGGACCAGTGTTCTATTGATCTAATACCAGCTGAATAATGTCTCTAACATAAAATGTGTGCTTATAGTCTGATTTAATGTGATGTTCTTATTAGACAACCTTGTCTTATTTTTAATAATTATTCAGGTGCTGGTGGCGGGTACCCAGTTTTTGTATGTGTATTTTGATAAAATTTCTTTGTGTAATAAATAATAATAATATAATAATAATACATTAATTTCCCTATTTAAGCTGCTCGGTCCACCTGTGGCTTCCTTTACAGGGGGACTCTACCCCCTGTTTTATTTTTGTACTGGTGGGGTTAGTTGGCTGACAGTGCAGCGAGTCCCGCAGCCGCATTTGGTGCAGGGGGGGTGAATTGGTGCCACGCCGCACCCCCCCTCCCCAGATGGGGGTAGTGCTGGTTGTTTGCCACCCCCCCAGAAGAAAAGCCCCCCAGCCGCCACTGGTGGATAACATTATTATTTTTTTCAAAATTATTGCTAAAATGTTTTCCAGTTTCATGAAATAACAATGAATGTAATACTACAAATGTAAATATTAAAACAAAATACCAAAATAAATTTGTACACAAGGTTTATAGCCATCTTGTCTAATGTTTAGGTACAAACTTTTAGAAAAGTTGATGTTTTGAAGTAATGTCACTTCACTTTCTTTCACAACAATTTCCCTGAGAAATAGTAATAGCTGAGAACAACGTTTTGGTTTCTCTGACCTGTGCTATTGCTGTTAAAGGTAATATGGCACAAAATTATGTTTTCAAAACCTCTTCTATACAGCTTTGCAGACATCAGACGCCTGGTTTCATTTGCTGTGAAGTGCAATAAAAAGTAGTGAAGAGTACATAAACTGTGCCTGATTTAATAATGTGTAAAGTAGGAGTAAATTAAACTGTGTTTACTTCAAAAATGCATTCCTTCAAACAGGAATTAGAAGAAATAGCAGTTTCTTCTTCACATGGTTATTTCAAGTGCACAGCTATTCTTGGCTTCTAATTATGCTTTGGTAAATCATGTCCAGTGTCTCTCCACCTCACTTCACAATATCAGACGCCAAGTCATTTTTTTTCCTGATAAAAAGTATTTGAAGAAAATGCTCAAAGCAATTTCCTGTCCCACCATTTAATTGTTGATCATAGCTTTGCATTCCAGTGCTTGAGGCCAATAAACATGCCTTTTCTAAAGCTTTTTTAAGGTCATACAACCTTTAACAACAAATGTTCATGGCTACAATCCACAGGTAGTTAACAAGCTGCCTATTTTTCATATCCACAAAAAGAAAAATATAATGTATTACATAAGTAAATCTGAACAATCAGCAATTGTTTGTGGACATCTGGAAACGTACTGTAAGATTTGTGTTACATAATTATTACAATCTTGCAGCAAAGAATTTTCAGTATTATTGGCAAAAATATACAGTAAATCGCAGCAAACCTGCACCGAATTCCAATTAGCATTTGTATCAATTCAAATAATATGTACAGAGTATATACTGTAAGAGGTATTTCTAAAAGATCCAGAGAGACACCAACATATATGTCTGTAAAACGCAGACATGAACTATGAACAAAGCATGTCCTTCAAAAAAACTTCTTTCTAATGTGCCATGATGAAGCTGCACTGATGGACACTGATGAGGCTGCACTGATGGGCACTAGTGAGGCTGCACTGATGGGCACTAGTGAGGCTGCTCTGATAGGCACTGATGGGCAATGATGAGGCAGCACTGATGGGCTCTAAGCGGCACTGGTGAGGAGTCACTAGCAAGGCGGCAATGATGGGCACCGGTAGGTGGCACTAATGGGCACTGATGAGGCTGTACTGATGGACACTAGTGAGGCTGCACTGATATGCACTAGTGACACTAGTGAGGATGCACTGATGTGCACTGATGAGGCTGCACTGATGAGCACTGATGAGCACTAATGGGCACTGATAGGAAATGATGAGGTGGCACTGATGGCACTGATGAGCACTGATGAGCACTGATAAGCTTCACTGATGGGCACTGATGAGGAGGTACTGACAAGGCTACACTGATGAGACGACACTGATGTGCACTGATAGGCGGCACTGATAAGCACTGATTGATGCCACTGATGGGCACTGATTGGCACTGGAGAGAACCCAAAGATTAGGCATAGGGGTAAGGCATAGTGGTCTCATCAGACTACAGGACATGGTTCCAGTAATGCTTTTTTTCAGCAAACTGTTTGCGGGCTTTCTTGTGCATCATTTTTAGAAGAGGCTTCCTTCTGGAACAACAGCCATGCAGACCAATTTGATGCAGTGTGCGGCGTATGGTCTGAGCACTGACAGGCTGACCCCCCCCCCCACCCCTTCAACCTCTGCAGCAATGTTGGCAGCATTCATACGTCTATTTCCCAAAGACAACCTCTGGATATGATGTTGAGCGCGTGGAATTTATGTAGCGCAACAATTCTTTTTTTAGATCCTCAGAGAGTTCTTTGCCATGAGGTGCCATGTTGAACTTCCAGTGACCAGTATGAGAGAGTGAGAGCGATAACACCAAGTTTAACAGACCTGATCCCCATTCACACCTGAGACACCAGGGAGGGAAAATGGCTAATTGGGCCAAATTTGGACATTTTCTCTTAGGGGTGTACTCACTTTTGTTGACAGCGGTTTAGACATTAATGGCTGTGTGTTGAATTATTTTGAGGGGACAGCAAATTGACACTGTTATACAAGCTGTACACTTACTACTTTACATTGTAGCAAAGTGTAATTTCTTCAGTGTTGTCACATGAAAAGGTATAAATAAAATACAGTATTTACAAAAATGTGAGGGTTGTACTCACTTTTGTGAGAAACTGTGTATATATATATATATATATATAATATGTATATATATATATATATATATATATATATATATATATATATATATATATGTGTGTGTGTGTGTGTGTAAACACACAATACAATACAATACAATTTCCAATGACATTTTCTACATCTTATATTTTACTTGGATCTTTATCATTTTTTGATTAAGCACAAGAATAGTATATAAGCACATCTCCATGTGATTTTCAACTATATTTTAGATTAATATAGCTTTTAAAACACAAATTAACTATTGGACATATTTATATTTATTTCAATAATGCTACAATGCTAGAAGTCTAAAAATACTATTCTTTCTATTGCCACATCAAAAAGAAAAAAATACTTTTTACCCTGAGATTTTCAAGAGAAAGCTTTTAGGCTTGCTTCCAGAAGGACATAGATGAGGAATTGAGAACAAGTCAGGTTGCTTTTGTTCACAACCTTTATGATCTGTAAAACTCAGAGCAAGAAATTCTAACAAGCTCCCTCAAAGCTAATGCTAAATTGTTTGATCCCCACACAAGACTGGCACTTGTAAATTAAACACTGATGTTCTAGTGGATTTCTAGCTAAACCAGCTCATATTTTTTAATTAAAGTTAGATTCTTTTTTTTTTTTTTTTTAAATACACACGCTAAGCTTGTTTTCCATACAAAATAACAGCATTGAATTATTTTGCCTTTTGTAGCTGCAGAATAATTATAATTGCATTATTATGCAATAGGTATACTGTAGAAACTACCAATAATATTTAATTAACTATTGCTTACATTCTATGTGAGGATGTTGTTTATTGTCAGTTTGCATTTTCTTATTTTAATTAGGTTTGAGAATGAAAATTGAAAATGTAATTAATAGTTTGATAGATATATGCTAATAGTTCCCCCACCACAACTCTGTATATTAGCATTTGTATCAATTCAAATAATATGTACAGAGTATATACTGTAAGAGGTATTTCTAAAAGATCCAGAGAGACACCAACATATATTAATGACTTATAAGAAACAAATAAAATGAAAATGATTGTAAACGCAGACATGAAATATGAGCAAAGCATGTCCTTTGATACTGTGTATTGCCCCTATCTAAAGCAATGAATGTGATTTCTCCCTGCTGCCTCGTGTGATTCACTTTTGGAAGCTTTTCCTGACACAAAGAGCTAAAAGGGTAATGGGGGAGGGGAGCTCCAGCACAGAGCCTGTAAATAATATCCACAGCTCTGCATGTTCTCCATATACTATGAGGAGGTTGTGTGTCCCTTCCCTCCAATCAGGGTTCAGAGCTGTCCTCACTGAGTTCTGCAGTGTGGGACTTCAAATTCCAACCTCCTGCTGCTAGAGCTAAGAAAAACTCCTTTCACCTGTATGTTTTTAGACCAATCTACAGAAGAAATGGCTGTAGATAAACAGGTAAAACTTATGTAGGAGGATTTTTTTTAGCTCTGTGTATCACCTGAGGCTGGTCACTTCAGTGAGTATATGTGCCATGACGTAACGCATAGGGCATTCCGGACTGGAAGTGATGCAAGAGACTGGAAGGTCACTGTATCTACACTGAATAGAGTGTTTTTAACTGTACTGCCCCGTACACACGGTCGGAAAATCCAACGCAAAATGTCCGATCGGACCATGTTGTCGGAAAATCCGCCCATGTGTGGACTCCATCAGACTTTTTCCGTCGGAATTTGAGATCCTGCTCTCAAATTTTCCGGCAACAAAATCTGATCGGACTTTTTCCGATTGTGTGTAGAGAATTCCGACGGACAAAGTGCCACACATGCTCAGATCAGATTATAAGACCAAATCTATTGGCTAATAGCCTCTATGTAGTTCCGTCATATGCAACGAACGTCACCACGTTCAGAATGATCGGATTTTCCGACAACTTTGTCCGACCGTGTGTATGCAACACCAGTGTTGGTCAAAATCCGTCGGAAAAAGTCTGACGGATTTTGCGGTCAGAATTTCCGACCATGTGTACGGGGCTTAGAGTTGCTATTTTAACCACTTCAGCCCCTGGACCAATTGGCAGCCAAAGGACAAGGCCCCTTTTTGCGATTCGGCACTGCGTCGCTTTAACTGACAATTGCGCGGTCGTGCGACGTGGCTCCCAAACAAAATTGGCGTCCTTTTTTTCCCACAAATAGAGCTTTCTTTTGGTGGTATTTGATCGCCCCTGTGGTTTTTATTTTTTGCCCTAAAAACAAAATTAGAGCGACAATTTTGAAAACAATGCAATATTTTTAGATTTTTGCTATAATAAATATCCCCCAAAAATATATAAAAATTTTTTTTTTTTCCTCAGTTTAGGCCGATACGTATTCTTCTACATATTTTTGGTAAAAAAAATCGCAATTAGCGATTGTTGATTGGTTTGTGCAAAAGTTATAGCGTTTACAAAATAGGGGATAGTTTTATAGCATTTTTATTAATATTTTTTTTTTTTTTACTAGTAATGGCGGTGAACAGCGATTTTTTTTGTGACTGTGACATTATGGCGGACACATGGGACATTTTTGACACATTTTTGGGACCATTGTCATTTATACAGCAATCAATGCTATTTAAATGCATTGATTGCTGTATAAATGACAGTGGCAGTGAAAGAGTTAGCCACTAGGGGGAGGGGAGGGGTTATGGGCTGTGACGTGTGTATGTGTTTTTTTTACATTAGGGGGCGGAGCTGACGTCTGACGTCATTGATCATCTTTCCCGATGACCGGGAACAGCCGATCAATGACAGGCAGAGTAGGAAGCACGGGGAGAGGTTTGTTTACAAAGACCTCTCCCCGTTCTTCAGCTCTGTGTCACGGAGCTCCCGACCGGGTCATGGGCGTGCCGATGGTGGCGCGCGACCCACGGCCAGGCAATTAACTTCTTGCCGACCGCCCACTGTCAAAAGACGGCAGAGCGGTGCGGTCTTGTGGCCGCGTCGCTAGGGACCCGATGCGCGTGCCTGGCGGCCGCGATGTCCGCCGGGCACCCGCGGTTGCCCAGTAACTGAGCAGGACGTGGATCTGTGTATGTAAACACACAGATCCACGTCCTGTCACTGGAGAGGAGACCGATGGTGTGTCCCTTGTACATAGGGACACCGATCGGTCCCCCCCCAGTCAGTCCCCTCCCCCCACAGTTAGAATCACTAATATAGGGAACATATTAACCCCTGCAGCGCCCCCTAGTGTTAACCCCTTCCCTGCCAGTCACATTTATACAGTAATGAATGCATTTTTATAGCACGGATCGCTGTATAAATGTGAATGGTCCCAAAAATGTGTCAAAAGTGTCCGATATGTCCGCCGCAATGTCGCAGTCACGATAAAAATTGCAGATCGCCGCCATTACTAGTAAAAAAAATAATAATAATAAAAATGTCATAAATCTATCCCCTATTTTGTAGACGCTATAACTTTTGCACAAACCAATCAATATACGCTTATTGCGAATTTTTTTTTACCAAAAATATGTAGAAGAATACGTATCGACCTAAACTGAGGAAAAAATTTGTTAAAAAAAAAAAAAAGACACCCTGCAAGGCAAAGGCATAATGAGCTAGTATGCATAGCGGTCCTCATCCACGATCTTCCGCGTTGCCATCAAACCCGGAGTGACTTCCGGGTCTCGCCGCTCCAGCGCTGTCATTCGCTGGAGCGGCGATGACGTCACTCCCGCGCATGCGCAGGAAAGCGACATATGGCCGTGAACCCGGCATGCGCAGTGCGCCTGCGCGCCGCTGTCTACGGAGCATGCGCCGTAGACAGCGATGCCTTTTCTTTTCTAAATATCTCCTAAACCATGTAGGTTTAGGAGATATTTATTGGACCTACAGGTAAGCCTTAATCTAGGCTTACCTGTAGGTCAAAGTGGTTTGTAAGGGTTTACAACCACTTTAAAAAAAAAAAACAATAAAAAAAGTCCAAAAGTTATTTACAAAAAATCTTCTAAATAAGCTAATAAAGTCCCATCCACCATATCTTATAAATAACCGTGAGACCTTGTCAGCTCTCCAAACAAAGTGGTTTTGATTTTTTGATTTAAGTTAATTATGGACACTTTCAAATACATATTTTGCTTGATAGAATTTTTTGACACAAAGTGCTTTATTTACTAAAGCTGGAGAGTGCAAAAACAGTTTTACTTCTGCATAGAAACCAATCAGCTTCCAGGTTTTATTGTCAAAACTTAATTGAATAAGCCGAGGTTAGAAGATTGGTTTCTCTGCATAAGTGAGAATGATTTTGCCCTTTCCAGCTTTAGTAAATAAACCCCAAAGTGTGCACAATTATTGTACACAACACAATAGATTTCTGGTTTATTAAGTTATATTGTGTTCACAGTAGCATGGAGGATAATTATAGTATTGTTTGGTTAAAAAGCTGGACTGATTCATTGCCTGCATATTGACCTCATCTCTACCTGCCACCTGAACTAACCCATCTGCATGCCCCACTAACTACATTCCTGTGAGACACAGTCCCAGTCATCCTCTGTGGAAAACTGCTCTTCTGGAACCACAGGTCATCTTTTGTTCACCGTTTCCAGGGTTGCGCACGCGCGGTAGAGCAGCGCAACGAATGTCACAGGTACGCCGGGTAACGAGTGCGCATGCGCGGGTCCGCGGCACTCGGGTATCTGACACAGCCCAGCCAGTACGCCTCACCGCTGTGCGCGGCGCTGACAGGACGAGTGCGCATGCGCACTCGGCCGGGTATCCCACCTACCATTTACCTGGCCTATAAAAGGCCTCCCCTGTTCGCTTTCAAATTGCTGGTTTGTTGTCTCTTCTGAGTCCTATCTCCAGTCCAGTATCCTGTATCCTGTATCCTGTATCCTGTATCCAGTACCCTGTACCCTGCATCTGCTTGACTACCAGTGCCGACCCGGAATCCGTCTGACCACCGCTGCCGCTACTTACCTGTGTTTGACCCCTGGCCTGTTTCCTGGATACTTCTACTGCCTGATTACCTGTGCTTGACCCTCGGCCTGTTTACTGGACATTCTGTGAGTTACTTACCTGTGTTTGACCCCTGGCCTGTTTCCTGGATACTTCTACTGCCTGATTACCTGTGCTTGACCCTCGGCCTGCCTACTGGACATTCTCTGAGTTACTTACCTGTGTTTGACCCCTGGCTTGCTTCTTGGATACCTCTACTGCCTGGTTGCCTGTGTTTGACCCTCGGCCTGCTTGCTGGACTATCTCCTGCTTCTGGTGCTTGATCTCCTGCTCGGTTTTCTGGACTTGCAGTTCTCCCATGCTCCCGAGGGTCCTCCTTCAGCATATGCTTTGGTACCTCTGCAACCTCTACCTGATCACAGCCCTGCCAGGTGTCTACTCCCAGTGCAGCTTCAGCCTCTCCAGGTCAACGTCGCTACTGCACACCACCTGCAACACTCCTGCTGGCAACCCGTGCATCTTTGTGCCCGGTGTCCTCTGTACCCACTCCAGAGGCATCGTGCGCTTAGTCGCAAGGGGAGCAGCTCTCAGCATATCGGCCCGGGTGAGTACTTGTGACAGTACAAACCAGCCAATGTCCGAGGCCGACAGAGCTGGTTCACCCCTTGAGGCTTTATGCCAGCAGGTGACAACCCTTACGCAGGCTGTACAACGCCTCCAAGATGGGTACTTTCAGATCGAAGGACGTCTTCAGCATCTGACCTTGTCTCCAAACCAAGCGGACCAGTCACCCCCTGCAGCCAGCACCTCCACTCTTCCATCAACACCTGGAGGTGCTCTCCCTGCCTATGACATGTCCCATCCTGATCCCCGGGTCCCCACACCAGAACGTTTTTCCGGGGACCGAAGGAAATTTCGCTCTTTTAAAAATTCTTGTTTGCTACACTTGGCACTACAACCCAGGACCTTCCAGTTGGAATCCACCAAAGTGGGTTTCATTATCTCTCTACTTTCAGATGACCCTCAATCCTGGGCACACCATTTAATGGAACAAAAAAGCCCACAGTTGAATTCTGTAGAGACTTTCTTTTCCGCTATGGCAGCACTCTACGAGGACTCCCAACGCACAGGTACGGCAGAATCTACCCTGCATACCCTATCCCAGGGGAGAAGGCCTGTAGAGGACTATGTAGTGGATTTCCGCAAATGGGCTGCAGATACTGACTGGAATGAGTCTGCCCTAAAGTACCAATTCCGTTTGGGGCTATCCGAGGTATTGAAGGATGAACTGGCTCGAGGAGAGATCCCAAACACTTTCACAGATCTCTGCCAACTTGTTATTAAACTTGATCGTCGACTGCGGGAACGACGGGCAGAGAGACTTCAGAGCCCTCCTCCCATCTGGACGATGCCCCGGGTCCCTCCGGCACCTGCTCCTTCTTGGAACTCTCGCTCTCCCCCTCATGGGGAACCTATGCAGTTAGGCCTGGCACGGTCCCCCCTATCCGCTGAAGAAAGGCTCCGTCGTCGACAAGCTAACCTCTGCCTCTACTGCGGAGGCACGGGGCACTACCTACAGAAATGCCCCATAAGACCCAGTAAGTGCCCTTCTCGGTCCCTCTCGAGTTCGCACTCTGTTGGAATTCCGCATTTTCACTTGACTGTTCCACTCTCCCTACAGGTAGCGGGAGAGTCCTTCCAGTTGGGAGCCATCCTTGACTCCGGAGCCTGCAGTTGCTTCATGGACCTGACCTTGGCACGACACTTAAACCTTTCTTTAACTACCAAGAAGCAACCTCTTCAGATCCAGCTGGCTGATGGCTCTCCACCCTGCTCAGGACCGGTTACCCAGGAAACCGCTCCATCCTGACCTGCACCAAGTCAGGTCATCAGGAACTTTTACGTTTTGACATTATCCACTCTCCTATGTTCCCCATCATCCTGGGGTACCCCTGGCTACTGGCTCACAATCCTCGGATCGACTGGGTCAACAGGGAAGTGGAGTTTTCCTCCCCTTACTGTCTGCAGCACTGCCTTCCGGATAAACCCGCAGTACCTCTTACTCATCTTGCCATGCAACCTAGTACCAAGGACCTGCAACACGTCCCAACACCCTACCGAGACTTCATGGACATTTTCGATGAAAGAAAGGCCGAAGTTCTTCCCCCTCATCGCTCATATGATTGCCCGATTGATCTCCTACCAGGGGCTGAGATCCCCTTCGGAAGGATTTTCCCCTTGTCCGAAACTGAGCTTGAAGCCCTACGGGTGTATATTGATGAAAATCTTGCTAAGGGGTTCATTCAACCATCTTCTTCGCCAGCAGGGGCTGGGATTTTCTTTGTTGAGAAAAAGGACGGCTCCCTCAGACCCTGTGTGGATTACAGGGAGCTCAATAAAATTACTATCAAGAACAGGTACCCACTCCCACTCATTCCCGAACTTTTTCAGCGGCTCAGGACTGCCAAGGTGTTTACCAAGCTGGATCTCCGTGGGGCCTACAACTTGGTTAGAATACGCTCTGGGGATGAGTGGAAGACGGCTTTCAGGTCCAGATTCGGCCATTTCGAGTACCTGGTCATGCCGTTTGGACTTTGTAATGCCCCAGCTACCTTCCAGCACCTTGTCAATGACATTTTCCGTGAGTATCTGGATAACTTCCTCATTGTATATCTTGATGACATTTTGATTTTCTCCGACTCTCTAGAAACTCACCGTCAACATGTCCGGAAAGTTCTTCTTATTCTCCGTAAACACGGGCTCTACGTCAAAGGAGAGAAATGCGAGTTCGAGACCGATACCATCCAGTTCCTGGGCTTTATCATAACCACCGGAGGAGTACTGATGGACCCACAAAAAGTGAAGGCCTAGAAGTGGACGCTTCAGATTCTGCCATAGGAGCAATCCTATCGCAGAGAAGTGGCCCAAAGGCCCTACTCCACCCGGTCGCCTTTGCTTCCCGCAGAGAAGTGGCCCAAAGGCCCTACTCCACCCGGTCGCCTTTGCTTCCCGAAAATTGAGTCCCCCTGAAAGGAATTACGATGTAGGCGACCGGGAATTACTTGCGATTAAATTCGCTCTTGAGGAATGGAGATACCTGCTAGAAGGAGCCTCCCAACCCATTCTCATCTTCACAGACCATCGCAACTTGGAGTATCTCAGGGCTGCAAAACGCCTTAGACCCAGACAGGCTCGCTGGGCCTTGTTCTTTTCCCGGTTTAATTTCCACATCACTTTCCGTCGCGGCTCCAAGAATGGCAAGGCGGATGCTTTATCCGTATGTTTCTGGACACTGAATCCTCTAAAGAACCTGCCACCATCCTGTCCGCCCACAATTTCCTCCATGCTATTCAGCCTGACTTGACCACAGCCCTTAAACAGGCTTCCAACCAGTTCTCCTCTCCCACATTACCTTTTCTTGAAAGGAAGCAGGATTTGCTCTGGGCCCATGCCCGAATCTTTGTTCCTCCTCCTGTCAGACTCCAAGTCCTGCAGACTCTTCATGATCACAAGATGTCCGGCCACTTCGGGATACAGAAGACAGTGGACTTGGTAGGTCGGTCTTACTGGTGGCCGGGCTGGAGAAAGGACTGCCAGGAATACGTTCTTTCTTGCAACACTTGCCAGAGGAACAAGGGGTCCAACATTAAGTCCTGGGGTCTGTTACGTCCACTACCCGTCCCGGAACGTCCATGGAAGGAGATTTCCATGGACTTCATCGTGGACTTACCCTCCTCAGATTCCTTTACCACGATCCTGGTGGTCATTGACCGTCTCTCAAAGATGGCTCACTTCCTGCCCATGAAAGGTACCCCCTCGGCTTCTGCTACCACAGACATCAGAGAAATCATAAGGTTACATGGAGTACCAGCTAACATCACCTCAGACCGGGGGGTACAGTTCACCTCCAGATTCTGGAGAGATCTCTGCAAATCCCTTGAAATCAGGACTTCCATGTCTTCAGCATACCACCCACAATCCAACGGCCAAACTGAACGCACTAATCAGACCCTCGAGCAATACCTGAGATGTTTCTGTTCATACTCCCAAGATGACTGGTCAGGCCTACTACCCTACGCGGAGTTTGCCTATAATAATTCTTTGCATTCTGCCATTAACCAAACGCCCTTCTGGGCAAACTACGGTTATCACCCTTCTTTTCTTCCAGATTCCATACCAGACGTCCCTACTCCAGCTGCACAGGATCTGGTCAAACATATCCAGGACAACTTCCTCCGGATCCAACAGGCCATGAAGGAAGCACAGAAGGGGTATGAGGTACAGTACAACCGGGGCAGGAAGGAATGCCCGCCTTTCCAGATTGGTGAGAAAGTTTGGTTATCAACCGCTAATTTAAAACTCCCTTGTCCTTCTCGGAAACTGGGTCCCAGGTTCATCGGCCCTTTGAGGTCAAGAGGGTGATCAATCCAGTGGCCTTTGAACTAGATCTCCCCAGTTCCTATAGGATTCATCCAGTTTTCCATGCCTCTTTGCTGAAACCCGTAATTGCCAATTCTTTCCCTGATGGGCAGACGCCACTTCCTCCTCCCATTACCATCCAAGGAGAGGAAGAATTTGAGGTCGAAAAGATTTTGGATCTCCGAAAAAGAAGAGGTCAGGTTCAATATCTAGTTAAATGGAAGGGGTATCCCCCAGAAGACTGCTCCTGGGAGCCATCCGAAAACATTCACGCCCCTCGCTTAATTCGAGAATATCATCAAAGACATCCTGAAGTGGGCATCCGGAGGCTGCCCTTAGGAGGGGGGCACTGTCAGGGAAATACCAGGCCTCACCGCCGGGTTCCAGGGTTGCGCACGCGCGGTAGAGCAGCGCAACGAATGTCACAGGTACGCCGGGTAACGGGTGCGCATGCGCGGGTCCGCGGCACTCGGGTATCTGACACAGCCCAGCCAGTACGCCTCACCGCTGTGCGCGGCGCTGACAGAAGACGAGTGCGCATACGCACTCGTCCGGGTATCCCACCTGACCATTTACCTGGCCTATAAAAGGCCTCCCCTGTTCGCTTTCAAATTGCTGGTTTGTTGTCTCTTCTGAGTCCTGTCTCCAGTCCAGTATCCTGTATCCTGTATCCTGTATCCTGTATCCAGTACCCTGTACCCTGCATCTGCTTGACTACCAGTGCCGACCCGGAATCCGTCTGACCACCGCTGCCGCTACTTACCTGTGTTTGACCCCTGGCCTGTTTCCTGGATACTTCTACTGCCTGATTACCTGTGCTTGACCCTCGGCCTGTTTACTGGACATTCTGTGAGTTACTTACCTGTGTTTGACCCCTGGCCTGTTTCCTGAATACTTCTACTGCCTGATTACCTGTGCTTGACCCTCGGCCTGCCTACTGGACATTCTCTGAGTTACTTACCTGTGTTTGACCCCTGGCTTGCTTCTTGGATACCTCTACTGCCTGGTTGCCTGTGTTTGACCCTCGGCCTGCTTGCTGGAATATCTCCTGCTTCTGGTGCTTGATCTCCTGCTCGGTGTTCTGGACTTGCAGTTCTCCCATGCTCCCGAGGGTCCTCCTTCAGCATATGCTTTGGTACCTCTGCAACCTCTACCTGATCACAGCCCTGCCAGGTGTCTACTCCCAGTGCAGCTTCAGCCTCTCCAGGTCAACGTCGCTACTGCACACCACCTGCAACACTCCTGCTGGCAACCTGTGCATCTTTGTGCCCGGTGTCCTCTGTACCCACTCCAGAGGCATTGTGCGCTTAGTCGCAAGGGGAGCAGCTCTCAGCATATCGGCCCGGGTGAGTACTTGTGACAGTTTGTTTGGCCTCCTGTACTTCCTGGCCAGCATTGTGTATAATTCCTGGGGGGTAGCCACAGACCAGTAGATTAGACTTGCTTGGTTAGAAATCGGGACTGCTTTAAATGAAGCTACACTAAGCTAAATTCCCTGACAACTCATGTTGTCATAACTGCCCATGCCTGAGACTGGAAGTGAAGACACCTGAGGGCAGAGCATCACCGCCCACATCAAAGCACCTGCACCACTGCTGCAGGAAGACTGGAGCATCCTGTGCCGAGACTATACTGGGACTGTTTTTAGGGTCAGTAATGCTCTTAAAGGGCCCCAACGATAGCCAACAGCAGAACATCTCAAAGGACTGCCTTTCCTATAATAATTATTCTGCACACCCCTTTGCTCCCCATGCCCCCTCCACACCATCCTCCTTTTTTTGGTCAGTGCATACCCAGTCAGTCTAGGACTAGCTTTGCCTCCATATAGGGGCTCTGGCAGTATAGTTCCTGTCAGGGATAATATGTTGAAAGTGAAAATCCAGAACATTTCATGTTCGCAAATTTTTTTTTAAATTTTTTTTAAACACTTTGGTTGTGAATACTTGGTATGGCCTTAATGATCCAGACTTGCAGCCCATCAGTAGATTCATTATGTGTTTCAGAAAAATTACCAGGCACACTATGATCAATGTTGTCTTGTTCAATGAACTAGCTGTGTTTGCAAGGTCCTAATGGTGTCCCTACATAAGTAAGACCTTATGGACAAGTTAGGCAGTACACCACAAATTCTTTGCAGCAATTGTAGAAGACAGAAATTTGGTATGACCCCCCATTCCATTTTTTTGTTGTACATTTGCAGGTAAGGAACTTTTTCTTCCTGCATTTAAAGTTCCTATTAGATTGCCAGACAGATTACTTTCAGTGGTACAGGGTTTGTTTTGTGCAGTGATTTTACTCTTAAATTTAATGTTTAGGTCTCTCCAGGAAATGTAAATTTAGAAGGAAGAATAGGCCCTAACGGGGGTCCTGCAAGAGAATTAGCCAGTGTTTCCTCAAGAACTTTTTTATGTTACTTTACCTATTGTGGAATTGGATGATGAATTATTTATTAAAATGGCCATCCTCTTCAGTACATTTCTTTTTAACCAGGTAAGTGTGAATACGCCTCTTCTACTACCTTGCATGGGTAGACTATTTTTAATCCTTAATAAATTATTGGTATCACTAATGCCTCGTACACACGTACGGACTTTTGCCGGCGGACCTAAGTCCAGCGGACAATCCGCTGGACTTTCCCGCTAGGTACGCTGGACTAAAAAGCGAACGGACTTGACCACACACGATCACGCAAAAAGTCCGGCGGTTCACGCGATGACGTACGCACGTACGACGGGACTAGAAAAAGGAAGCTCGAGATCCCAAACGACACCCTTTGGGCCCCGTCAGCTAATCTCGTGTGTATCGCGTGTTAGTTGACGTTTGGTTAGAGACGATTCGCGCTTCTCAGACTTCTGCTTAATTCGTTCGCTTCTGCCGTTCAGTTTGTGCTTGTGAGGTTTGTATCTGGCTTTCAGTGCGTGTGGATCAGTTCCTACCTGTTCTCAGGCCGTTCTGGTCCGCTCGTTCCTGTTTTTCAGGTCGTTCTTCATAGGCCTTGCTGTTCTTCAGTGCGTTCTGTTAAGTTGTTTGTTTGATCAGCCGACCGTTTTGAAGCCATGGAGTGTGGACGTACTCGGGAACGAGTTCGTGCTGTGCAGGGGCTCGGTGTTGCGGTTAACACCTTGGCACGAGCCCGGTCCATGAACAGGGTGAGGAGGAGTTCATGGACCAAGAATTGGTTGCGCCAGCGTGACCAATTCTCGCATATGCCTTTGCTCCGTGAGATCCGTGAGAATAATCCTGATGATTTCAGGAATTATCTCCGGATGACGGACCCCATTTTTCACCGTCTGTTGGCTTCGCTGTCCCCTTATATTAGCAGGCAGAATACCTGCATGCGGCAAGCCATCAGTGCGGAGCAGAGGCTAGTCGCCACGTTGCGTTACTTGGCGACGGGGAGAAGCTTGCAGGACCTCAAGTTCACGACAGGCATCTCCCCCCAGGCTCTGGGGCTCATTATTCCAGAGACCTGTTCTGCCATTATCCACGTCCTGCAGGAGGAATACATTAAGGTAAGTCTTCTCTTTTAAAATTACCTATGTCTTGTATGTTTGTTAATGTAGTGCATCAATGTCATCATTAGCTAATTACCATGATAGGACTATTCTATGAATGTCCCCTATTCCTTTTATTTTTGGATTTTGTTTTTTTGTCTAGTATTTTATGGTTGACTTATCTAAATAGTTTTAAGAATGTATTATTTAGTGGGTCACATGCATATTTGCTTGCACCAACCTCCCCAGCATGGAAGCTTGGCCCCCTAAACACCCCTAGCCTAGTCACTTTCTTTGGTTAAAATTGTATATTACCAGCTCCATTGTACAGCTTTACTCACCCCCCCCTTTCACCCCCCTTGACCCTCAATTTTAAATTGATTGCATGTGGTTTTGGTCAGCTTGTAATTATCCCCACCCCCCCACCCCCCCTGATAATTAATATCATGTGGTTTTGGTCAGCTTGTAATTATCCCCACCCCCCACCCCCCCTGATAATTAATATCATGTGGTTTTGGTCAGCTTGTAATTATCCCCACCCCCCCACCCCCCCTGATAATTAATATCATGTGGTTTTGGTCAGCTTGTAATTATCCCCACCCCCCCAGATAATTAATATCATGTGGTTTTGGTCAGCTTGTAATTATCCCCACCCCCCCACCCCCCCTGATAATTAATATCATGTGGTTTTGGTCAGCTTGTAATTATCCCCACCCCCCCTGATAATTAATATCATGTGGTTTTGGTCAGCTTGTAATTATCCCCACCCCCCCACCCCCCCTGATAATTAATATCATGTGGTTTTGGTCAGCTTGTAATTATCCCCACCCCCCCACCCCCCCTGATAATTAATATCATGTGGTTTTTGGTCAGCTTGTAATTATCCCCACCCCCCCACCCCCCCTGATAATTAATATCATGTGGTTTTGGTCAGCTTGTAATTATCCCCACCCCCCCAGATAATTAATATCATGTGGTTTTGGTCAGCTTGTAATTATCCCCACCCCCCCACACACACCTTTAATTAATTGCATGTGTATTGTGTGACCTTACAATTATTTACTCCCCACCCACATCCCCATTATTATCTTCTCTGGTCCATCAGAGGGGTCATCAATCAGAGATTTGTCCCTTTTATCCTTAATCTTTTGGCTTTATTTCAAGGATTTACAAAATAAATACATATGTTCTTCCAAATTGTTTGTTAATTTGTAGCATTTAGTTTGGTGTTTTGCCTGGTTTATAATTTAAATTGTATCTTTCTGTTTGACTTCACAGTGTCCCTCCACGCCACAGGAATGGCAGACTGTGGCTTCCCAGTTTGCTGCCCGTTGGGACTTTCCCAACTGCGGAGGGGCGATTGACGGCAAACACGTGCGAATTGTGCCCCCACCCCATTCGGGGTCATACTATTGGAATTATAAGGGGTTCCATAGTATCGTGTTGATGGCGGTGGTGTCGGCACAATATGACTTTCTGTATGTGGATGTGGGGAAAAACGGCCGGATGTCGGACGGAGGAGTCTTCAACCACACGGAGTTCGGTCATCGTCTCCAAACTGGTGGGCTGGAGCTGCCACCAGATGAAGATAATGTGGAGGGACTCCCCTTCGTCTTCATTGCCGACGAGGCGTTCAGTCTGGGTGACCATCTGATGAGGCCATTTCCCCAACGATCCCTCACCCCTGAGAGGAGGATTTTTAATTATCGGTTGGCCAGAGCAAGAAGGGTGGTGGAAAATGCCTTTGGTATTATGGCCAACCGTTTCAGATTGCTCCTTACATCCCTACATCTGGCAGAGTACAAACTCAATACTATTATTCTTGCATGCTGTGTCATGCACAATTATTTACGGAAACATTCAGGAACATACTCCTTACCAATTGGCCCTGAGGCCGGAGTGGAAGGCAACATGACAGGGCTGGATAATCGCCCTCTTGGTTCCGCACCACAATCAGCCCAGCAAGTGCGGGACCTTTATTTACAGTATTTTAATGGTAGGGGGGCCATTGAAATGGCAGCAGACCCTTAAACCACCTTTTTCATTTACAAAGAATAAATACAGTTATTTATGTTTGAAATATTGGTAGTTTCGTATTGTTTTGCTTTTAATTTGGCCTGTTTTATATGTTGTCCTAGTGCACATCTTAATAGTGGCAAACTTGTTTAGCGTTTAGTAAATAAGCCCCTTTGTCAATGAACCACAACATGTTTTTGTCAAACTGGTAGTATTTAAAAAGAAGAAGCCACACATTTTTGAATTTGTGCAAACATTATTTTTTTTATTATAGTGCACATCCAAAACTTTTTTTTTTTTTTTTTTTTTTTTTTTTTTTTTTTTTTGTTGTTTTGGTTTTTTTTTTTTTTTTTTTTTTTTTTTTTTTTTTGAACGAGTTTTTTTTTTTTTTTTTTTTTTTTTTTTATCTTTTTGACATTTTTTTGGTGTTTTTCTCACAACATATTTTTTTTTTTTTTTTTTGGATTGATTTTTTAAAACAAACATAAAAACATGTTTAAAATTGTTAAAAAATTTTGGCTTAGCATTTGAAATTATTTACACAATGTAAAAGTCCAGAACTTACAAAGTTCAACAGGTAACCCATGAACAGAAGAAGCCAAATTTTTAATATGCACACTAATTTAACTGGAAAATGGGTAATGTCAACATGTGCTATGTTCCATCATGGGGAATCAATGGACGTGTTTTGTGTGTGAAACCCCTTCCCTCTCACCTACTAGCATTAGGGGTTGCAAACACCAAATGCGTCCATTGAGATCCCCTGATGGCACATAGCACATGTTGACATACCGTGTGCATATTAAAAATTTGGCCTCTAAAATTAGTTAAACAGCGCATCAAAAGGGGAATGAAGGACATGATTGATGTTAAGAAATGTAAAAGGGGTCTTTAGATTCTCCCCAAAACATCAATCATGTCCTTCATTCCCTGCTGCATGGTGGCCATCTCCTTCTGCATATTTTCCAGCTGCAGATTCCAGGCCATGATCTGGCCAATAAGCCTGTGGGCACTGTCAGTGGAAAATGGCTCCGCAGCTTGTCGTTCCACAAACAGATCAGCATCACCTAAAAGTTGGGTAGATAAAACACAAGAAAAAAAGTGTCAAAAACATGCAGACCTTAATTTATTAGCTCAATCTGTGTTCTGAGACACTCACTTGGTGGGGTGCAGATTTCATCCACTTCAACCACCTGTTCCGCCACATCCACGCGCGGGCTTGGGCTAACTGCCCAATTAGTCTGGTGATGCCGGGAGGTCCTCGTAGGTTCGGACTGACGTCTGAGTCTTTTGCCCCCTATGGTAATGGAACACAAAAAGGTACACTTTTGAATCACACTGATATTTGAGTGCCAAAATAGGATTAGTAAACATTGTTTAAAAGTCTTGCCAATTATTAGCAGTTTGTTAGAAGATCCTACTTGAAGACAGAATTGAAATGTCTATCTAATGAAACTCCAATACTTAAACCGGCCTTCAACCCTAAATTTGAACTTCCGCTCATTGGATCCCTGCACCCCTGTGGTGTCTTATTTTGAACCTTTTAGGGGGGATGGGTTGCAGATACCTGTGTAAGGCAGGTATTTGCACACACATCCGGCCCTAGACTCCCACAGAAGTATACGCCACATCCCGTCCCACCGTGCTGTCTGCTGGGACACACAGGGGTCCCCGAGCTCGCGCGGACCAGTCCTATTGCATTGCGCAACTGGCGCATGCCCAATAGTGACCCGGGAAGTGAAGCCGCAAACATTAATTTCATGATTGCAAGATCAGAGATTGTAGCTGCACCATCCAAGGGACAGGTGAGTGTACTTCTTTGAAAAGTCACCACCTACAGTATTTAGAGATGATGAGCATTTTTTGGGAATTGTGAGCATGAGACCCTGCTTAACATATTTATCCCCCCCCCCCCCCAAAACAGCCTCTGGAGTCCCTGTGTAAGTTACCCCTAAAACCCTTACTACAGCAGTAATTGTATAGATAGTGACAATAATAAACAACCTTACAACTCCAACAACCCAAAGCCAGGTAAACTCAATAAACGTTATGAAGACAAACGGAACTTTCATCAAATCTGCGCAAGTTTCAGGTACGAATGGTAATAACATCTGCGCAAGTTGTAGGTACGAATGGTAATAACATCTGCGCAAGTTTAACGGACGAATGGTAATTAAATCTGCGCAAGTTTCACGGACGAATGGTAATTACATCTGCGCAAGTTTCACGGACGAATGGTAATTAAATCTGCGCAAGTTTCAGGTACGAATGGTAATAACATCTGCGCAAGTTTAACGGACGAATGGTAATTAAATCTGCGCAAGTTTCACGGACGAATGGTAATTAAATCTGCGCAAGTTGTAGGTACGAATGGTAATAACATCTGCGCAAGTTTAACGGACGAATGGTAATTAAATCTGCGCAAGTTTCACGGACGAATGGTAATTAAATCTGCGCAAGTTGTAGGTACGAATGGTAATAACATCTGCGCAAGTTTAACGGACGAATGGTAATTAAATCTGCGCAAGTTTCACGGACGAATGGTAATTACATCTGCGCAAGTTTAACGGACGAATGGTAATTAAATCTGCGCAAGTTTCACGGACGAATGGTAATTAAATCTGCGCAAGTTTCAGGTACGAATGGTAATAACATCTGCGCAAGTTTAACGGACGAATGGTAATTAAATCTGCGCAAGTTTCACGGACGAATGGTAATTAAATCTGCGCAAGTTGTAGGTACGAATGGTAATAACATCTGCGCAAGTTTAACGGACGAATGGTAATTAAATCTGCGCAAGTTTCACGGACGAATGGTAATTACATCTGCGCAAGTTTAACGGACGAATGGTAATTAAATCTGCGCAAGTTTCACGGACGAATGGTAATTAAATCTGCGCAAGTTTCAGGTACGAATGGTAATAACATCTGCGCAAGTTTAACGGACGAATGGTAATTAAATCTGCGCAAGTTTCACGGACGAATGGTAATTACATCTGCGCAAGATTAGACATATCAAGTATAACCATAGTAGCGCACGTGCTTGACTTACTTTTTTTGATGGCTTTTCGAATTCTCCTGTACTGATCGTGCTCCCTGGATTTGATGTCGGACCATCGTTTGCGCAGTTGATCCTTGCCCCTTCGTACGCCGAATTTCTGCTCCAGGGTGCTGACGATTGTAGTGAGAATCTTGTCCTTGCGCAAGTTGGGACGAGGGTACGGGCCATTTTCCCCGTCGTAATCTTCCCTTTGGAGGATGTCCACCATCTCCACCATCTCTTCAAAGGCCATATTGGTGGCCTTATATCTGCTGCTGGATGCAGATGTGTTGGCTTCTTGGCTTTCCTCCGCGCTACTGGCTGAGAATGTGTCCGCCATATTCATGAATTAATTCACCAACAATGCAACGAGGGGAAGCGGGGCGGGGAATACTCGTCATGAGGAACGTCATGGGCGGGCGACGCGGAGGACGCAGGCGGACTTCGACGCGTGCGCAGTGTATATAAGGCTGTTTGAGGGGCCCACGTGTTCCCGAACGGAAGTAGCGAGCGCTCTGTACGAAGGTAAGTGTTTTCTAGGATGCATTACTGTGTTTTTGTTTTTGTTTTGGGCCAGCATTTTTTAAGGATATGTGTGTGTTGCTGGCTGTGTGTAGGGGTTGCTGGCTGTGTGTAGGGGTTGCTGGCTGTGTGTAGGGGTTGCTGGCTGTGTGTAGGGGTTGCTGCCTGTGTGTAGGGGTTGCTGCCTGTGTGTAGGGGTTGCTGCCTGTGTGGATGTGTTGCTGCCTGTGTGTAGGGGTTGCTGCCTGTGTGTAGGGGTTGCTGCCTGTGTGTAGGGGTTGCTGCCTGTGTGTAGGGGTTGCTGCCTGTGTGGATGTGTTGCTGGCTGTGTGTAGGGGTTGCTGCCTGTGTGTAGGGGTTGCTGCCTGTGTGTGGGTGTGTTGTGTAATGTTTGTTAAGAAAAACTGGTTGTGCGTTTTAAGTAACATTTGTGTTTTTGGTCTTTTGTATTGCCATTACTAACAAAACAGAAACAAACATGTCATCACCCCAGTTGAATCCATTCAAGGACCAGCAGTTCATGTCCGAATTCATTGCCCTGTACAGAAAAAATACCAACCTGTGGCAGCTCAAGAACCCTTTATATGGCAATAGGGATGTCCGGAAGGCAACACTGGGGCCACTTGTGGCTTTTGTGAAGACTAAAGTCCCCAACGCAAACACCAAGTTTGTGGAAGCCAGAATTGCAAGTTTAAGGCACATGTACAAGCGGGAGCGCAAGAAGATTGAGGAATCAGTCAGATCAGGAGCAGCAGCAGAGAATGTTTATGTACCCAAGCTGTGGTACTACAACCAACTGACTTTTATAGGTGACCAGATGGAACCCAGGCAATCACTGTCGACTCTTCCCTCCACCCTTCCCTCCACTCTTCCCTCCACTCTTCCCTCCACCCCAGCTGAGGCTTCCACGGAAGGAGAAGACCCCTCCACCTTGGAGCAGGCTGATGCGCCCAGCTGGAGCCAGGTATATATTTAGTAGCCTAAATTGTGATTGTGTGAATATTAATGCTGTAAACGTTAAAATGTGAAACAATTAACACCCTGAACTCAGAATTGTGAAAAAAACTGACAAAAATTATGCACACTTCTAAAAAGTGTTGGTGCAACATATCGATACATATATAGTGTATACATACATCCAGTAGTGGCAAAAAAAGCGTTAGACAACATTGGTGATCTGGTTGGAAAATGCAGGGGTCCAAATGATAGCCTTTTGGATCTTTTGGAAAATTTAGATGCTCGTTCCTAAGTTTACAATTGGATGATTGAGGAGGCCAGAAACCACAAAACAGGTGTTTGATTTTTGATTTTATTTGCACACAGGATGAGCTGACCCAGGATGATGCCGGGACAAGTGGTATGGAGGAGGAGGAGGACATGACCAACGAGAGCCAGGAGGTGGCTGGGCCCAGCACGAGCCAGAGTGACAGCCAGACCCAATTAAGAAGTCTACCTACACCCCTGCCCTTACCCCCAAGAAGGCCCAGGAGGATGACCATTGTTGAGGAGGAATCACTGCAACTGATTCGGAAGGCGAGTGCCATTCTGGACAAACCCACCCTTCCAGAAGAGGCCTATGCCAGCTACGTGTCCAGCAGGTTGCTGGAAATGGAGAGGGGCCAACGGCACCTGTGTGAGGGCCTAATTTCTGAGGCAATTAGGGGGGGTTTGAGGGGTGAATTACGCGAATCCACCCGCCTGACCCATGAAGGCCCGACACCAACTTCTCCTCCTCCTCCTCCTCGTCTTCCTTCTTCTCCTCCTCCTCCTCCTCCTCCTCCTACTCCTCCTCCTACCACAAGTCAGCCTCCAAGGAAGCGTGCAGGGAAGACTGCAGGGAAGAGTGCAGGGCAGCGTGGTGGGAAGAGTCGGAAGTGATTGCCTGGCTTCAGTCTGGTCTCACAGAAGACACAGGCTGTTGTAGTGCCACAGCTTGGGGACATAGATGTCATCTGCTGCTGTTCCTGGTCTGTCTGATTCCTGGTCAATCTTCTTGTGCTCCCTATATTGTATGAAATGTGCCCAAGCTTAATTTTTGGCTTCACAAACTTGGTGTCTGCCGTTGGGGCAAAAAGTCTTCACAAAATCTACAAGTGGCTCCAGTGTTGCCTTCCTATTTTGTTTTGCCTTGTTTGTTTTAACCAGAATAAATGGTCATTTAATTTTCATCAAATAATGATATACGTGCTTGTTATTCAAAAACATAGTTTCTTTAGGAGTAGGCAGGTACATGTCTAAACATTCATTTGACAATACAAGTGTAAAGTGCAACTTCAATGGAACTGCAAGTGCAGTCGCTGGAAAGGTGAGGGTTAAGATCTGAATTAAGGGCAAGCTCTGCTGACTCCACAATTGTATCATGTGTAATAACTAATCCTTTTGATAACCAACAAATAATAAAAAATATCTATATAGAGATATATGTACATATATAATATATAGATATATATATATATATATATATATATATATATATATATATATATATATATATATATATATATATATATATATTTTTATACACGTATAGATCTATATATCTATATATATTAATATATATATATATGTAGATATCGATATATATTTTTTTTGGCTTATTGAGAAATATAGATATATTTTTCATTTGGTGATTTGGATATCTATATCTATATCTATATCTATATCTATATCTATATATATATATATATATATATATATATATATATATAATATAATATATATATATATATATATATATATATATATACAAATATATAACTTCACTAAAGAATGCTGAAGAAAAAACGTTCGGGAGTACTCTGCGTGAATATACAAGCAGCAAGGCAAAATCATTCTTCAAGTACGATAACATACAAATCCCACTGTCAGAAAAAAAAAAAAAAAAAAAAAAATCTGCAGCGTGACGATTGTGCGAGCTTCAAAACGAAGGCTAGTTTTACCAGACCGAGCGAGTCCGTGACATAATTGCTACTGAGCATGCGTCCTTTTTGGTACGCCGGACCATACTACACACGACCGGATTATCCGCTGGACTGCCAAGTCCAGCGGATAATTTGAGAACAAAACCTGAAACTTTAGTCCGCCGTACTTTGGCCAAAAAAAGTCCGCCGGCGCCCACACACGAGGGGATTATCCGCTGGACTTCGGTCCAGCGGATAATCCCGCGGGATAGTCCCTTCGTGTGTACGCGGCATTACACTTTTTTGTGCCTTCTTTGTTTCGATTTTCATAAAAGCCTCACTATGTCTTCTAAAACACTTTTGGTTCTTTACTTTCCAAAATGTGGTAATTTTGTGGGTGATTCTACTCTACTGGTGCTCCAGGGCCTCCAAAAATGTGATATGTATTTAGGAAATTAGATGTGTAATTTATTCCCCTTGAAAATCGGAAGGTGCTCCTAGGAATTTCTGCATCTAGGTTACTAAAAAGTCTCAAACATGTGCTATCCCCATATGTATTTATTACAGATACTTAGGAGTGTCAAAATGTGATTAAGGGTGTAATTCTAAGTATACCTCTACTGTACGTTAGAAAAATGTTATTACATTTACAACTTTGTGTAAAAAATACATTTTCTTCCTGCTAAATATACTGTATGCCCCTTGAAAGCCTGGTGGTGTTCCTTTTGGGCCCTCTATGCTTCTAGGCAGCAAAAAAGTCTCACATGTGTGGTTTTCCCATCCTCGTTTTGGGTTTCCCAAAACTCCTGCAAACTGTATTTGGCTAAGCTCTCTAATCCCTACCCTTGATTATTGGATGCTGTAAATGAAATAAAAATCTAGGTGAGGCTAGCAAAACACTAAGATGTACGCACCTTAACGGGAATAGTGCTTAGCTTGTGTTAAGCCCCATACACACGCGCGGATTATCCGAGGACCAGGTCCGTCGGATCATGTCCCTTGTACTTTGTCCGATGTTGGTTTTGCGTACACACGCTCAGACAAAGTTGTCGGAAAATCCGATCATTCTGAACGTGGTGACGTTTGTTGCCTACGACGGGACTACATAGAGGCTAGTAGCCAATAGCTTTGGTCTTGTAATGTGATCTGAGCATGCGTAGCACTTTGTCCATCGGAATTCGCTACACACGATCGGATTTGGTGTGATCGGACTTTGTTGTCAAAAAATCTATCCAGCAGGAGATAGGACTTTGTCCGTCAGACAATCTGATGGAAACTGTCCGATGGTGCCTACACACGGTCGGAATTTCCGACAACATTGTCTGATAGGACAGAATCCATCGGAAAATCCGACCGTGTGTATGGGGCTTTAGGCAAATGTTCCCCAATAGCAAATTAACTAAATACAGTACAAATCTTGCATTCAATTTGCACCTCAATAATTTTGACCAGTAGAAATTATTTTAATTTTCAAGCAGAGAAAGAAATGTTGTCCAATTCACACAGACACTTTAAAAGTGCACAAAACGGTTTATGCTGCTAAATCTCAACAGTTATTTTGAGTTTAAAAGAAAACCTGTGATGAGAGAATTTGCAGTAGAAAAAGTAAAAAATTGCCGCTCTATGTTCGTGACAGTTTTCCTTAAGGCTGAGTTCACACCTATGTGAATTGAATGCAAGTTTCTCCACATCCAATTCGCATAGCAGGAGAATGTGATCTGCTCTCTATGGAGCTGATTTACATGTCTCCGGGGTGGCTGCGGAGCGCACTGCACAGAAACGCTGTTTGTCTTTGCCTCCATTTCAGGGCCAAATTCAGGAAAAGATTCTGCCCTGATTCGTCCCTGAAAGAGAGAACAGGGACGGACAGCGTTGCTGTGCGATCTGCGGCCGATTTAGGTGTGAACCGAGCCTGAAGGTTCATGTTGTCATTCCAAGCTTATAGTTACTTGTGAAATCCATTTTTTTTTTTTTTACCAGAAACTGATAATATTCTGTATTCAACATTTCAAGAAACCAATTGTGCATGGGAAGAGATACATAATAAAAAAAAAAAAAATCACTAGTAAACTGCCTATTATCCAAGAAAATGGTAAGTAAAACAATGGTACAAGTAATACAGTTTTTTTGGATATGCTTAGTAATACATTATGAACATTATTTTGTTTTTTAATTTCCATTTTTTTGGAATGTTCTCTCAGTTTTATTTTATATCATTTAAAACCCTAGAAATTCAAACTGGACCAGCTGTGTAGTGAAACTAAGCCCCAGGCATATAGATTTATCTATTTCACATGAGCAGTCACTTACTGTACTCATCTTTGACTGACATATGACCCCACATTTCATGCAGTTCTAATGTATAGAAATGCTATCCTATCACTAGAATGTAATAATGAATGTAATATGACATAAATTATTGCAAAGCAGATGTCACATAAATTGAAAAATGAATCATCTCTATTTTAACTGTGAATATACTGCATGCATTTGAAGTTTTTCTAGATACCATGTGATTAATAATGAACCTGTGAATTAACTTCACAACAAGGCAAAAGTGGTTCTATATATAAATATATATGACAAAAGAGGGGGATTTGGAAGTGCAGACTGTGATTAAACCATGTCCAAACACCTAACAAAAACAATTACCACAGATTGATTGCTACGGTCTAAAATTCCCACCCCTCTTAATAAAATAGCCATGTGTGTGCATACACCTACTACATAGGCTAGGGGACATAGGCTAGGATGCATTAAGCTGAAAAAACACAAACCTTTACAACTCCTTTAAGTAGTGCAGATCTTTTTTGAGGGGAATTTAATCCTTTATGGAAACAATCTTGAAGGACATGGCAGCGATTGTACCAAAAGGTCGTCTATCAGTGAGGCAGTGGGTGATGTTCAGAGAGATTTTGAGAGTTCTTATATTATGCAGGTAAAACAGGACATCTATTACCTGGTAAGGTGGTAAGGTTTTGTGAGAGTCCAACTTGGATAGAAGTGACTAAGCGTGAGCTGGCGCAGGGGTTGGGTAGGATTTGTTTAAAAAGTGAGAGACCAAAACTAAAGAGAAAAAAAAAAAAAGGGCTCAATGAGCAGTAATTACTGCAACTGAATTACAGGGGGCACTGGTCTGCTGATCGTCAGTAGATCAGGGACTTTTCAATAAGGCAATCGGGTTCTAGTGACCATTGCTGCAGTTATCCAGCCTTTGGGTGAGTGGAAGTGGAAAAAGTTTTGCAGTGGTGCGTCGTGGGTAGACAATTGGGCAGCTGCATTTGACTCATCCTCCGGTAGAATGTGCCACTGTCTCAACATTTTGAGACCTGCTGAGAGGGTTCACACTGCTTGAGTTTTGTTTTGATAGGTGATGAGCAATTTAGTGGGAAAGCCCCATTTGTAGGGAATTTTGTGATTTTGGAGAGCATTAGTGATCGTTGAAAGTTGCCTGTGGTTTTCCATAGTTGCTTTGGAAAGGTTGGCGTATAGAGTGAACATGGAGTAAGGGTCAGGTAATCTTCCTGTACATTTGGCTGCATACATGACTCTTTCTTTAGTTGTAAAAAAATGGATACGGGCAAGCAAATCTTTGGCTGCAGAGGCTGGAATGTGTGTAAGCTTAGGGATACTGCGCGCCCTGTCAATTTCCTAAACACAGGCATTTAATTCAGGAATCAGGGTGCGCATACGTTTTTGAAGGTATTGTACCAATTCACCTGGTTGGATCGACTCAGAGATATTGAAAAATGTTATGTTAATTATCCTGGAGCGATCATCCAAGTCTGCAAGTTTAAGATTAATCAGGAGCTCATCATCATGGTCAGCAATGCTGTCTACTTTATCATTTTGGGGAGTATCGAGATCCTCCATCTTTGTCTATATGAATTTTATACGCTGGGCATGCTTTTGTACAGTGCTAGATAGGGAGGTCACTGCGTTAGTTAAGTCTGTGTATAGGGTTTGTCTCAGAGACAGTAACATGTTTTTCATAGTGCTTTGCAGGAGTGGCTGGTCAGAGGCTGGGAAAGCATCTAACTCTGATGATTTCTGTGAAGGAGGGAGAAATAGTGAAACAGTGAAACAGTGAAACAGTGAAAATAACCTTCTTGACCCTTTACAGTCTGGCTTTCGCTCGCAGCACTCCACGGAAACTGCCTTACTAAAACTCACTAATGATTTACTAACTGCTAAATCCAACAGCCAGTACTCCATACTGCTACTACTTGACCTCTCTGCAGCCTTTGATACTGTTGACCACCCGCTCCTTCTCAATAAACTCCATTCCCTTGGCCTCAAAGATTCTGCTCTATCCTGGTTCTCTGCCTATCTATCACAACGCTCCTTCAGTGTTACCTACAACTCTGTCTCCTCCTCTCCGTTGCCCCTTTCTGTGGGGGTCCCCCAAGGCTCTGTTCTTGGACCCCTTCTCTTCTCCATCTACACCTCCTCCCTTGGTCACTTGATAACCACCCACGGCTTCCAATACCACTTATAAGCTGATGACACCCAAATCTATCTGTCTACTCCTCACCTCACTCCTTTAGTCTCCTCTCGCATTACTAACTTACTAACTGACATCTCAGCATGGATGTCGCACCACTTTCTTAAATTAAATCTCTCTAAAACTGAGCTATTAATATTCCCCCCTGCCCGTGCCCCCCTCCCTGACTTTTCCGTCAAAATCAACAATGCAACCATCAGTCCCTCCCCTCACGCCAGGGTACTCGGTGTAATCCTAGACTCGGACCTGTCATTTCAGCCTCAAGTCCAATCGCTGTCAAAAGTTTGTAGACTTCACCTCCGTAACATCTCTAAAATTCGCCCCTTTTTAACAAATGACACCACCAAGCTCCTCATTCACTCCCTTGTTATCTCTCGCCTTGACTATTGCAACTCCCTTCTCATTGGCCTGCCTCTCCATAGGCTCTACCCTCTTCAGTCTGTCATGAATGCTGCTGCCAGACTTATCCACCTTACCAACCGTTCAGTGTCTGCCAACCCTCTCCTCCAATCCCTACACTGGCTCCCAATCACCCAGCGAATTAAATTCAAAATACTAACCACAACTTACAAAGCCATCCACAGCTCTGCCCCGAGCTACATCACCAATCTTGTCTCCAAACATATCCCAAACCGTCTTCTCCGCTCTTCTCAAGATCTCCTCCTGTCAAGCTCTCTTGTTTCCTCCTCCCATGCTCGTCTCCAGGATTTCTCCAGAGCCTCTCCTATCCTCTGGAACTCGCTACCTCAACCTGTCCGGCTATCCCCTACTCTAGCTATCTTCAGGCGATCCCTGAAAACTCATCTCTTCAGGGAAGCCTATCATGTCTCCAACTAATCTTCTACCACTTCCATCAGCTCATTCCCCACAGTTACAACCTTTTGTATCACCTCCCCACCCTATTAGATTGTAAGCTCTTCTGAGCAGGGCCCCCTTAATCCTCTTGTATTTTATTGTATTATAACTGTATTGTCTCCCTTTTTATATTGTAAAGCGCTGCGTAAACTGTTGGCGCTATATAAATCCTGTAATAAATAAATAAAATAAATAAATAAATAACTTACAGGAGGCTGTGTCTGTCTGTGGCTGTGCTGGGTCATCTGTGCGGGCTCTGGACTTAACAGGGCTGGCTGTGGAAGGTAAGTTAGGTGGAGAAAACTCACTGTTAGGGTCCTGGGAAAGCAGGAACTCCAGCTGCTGTGCTATTCACTGGAGCCGACAAGCCAGGCCCGAAAAAAGTTGATTTTTACATGTAGGAGCGAAGTGTCAGAAAGTTTGACAGTAAACTGGTGGCATATTGATGTTTTTTTATTTCAGCAAGCATCTGGCAACATTCATTATTATTCTGCTGGCCTAACATTGTCTTGTCCTATTTCTACTACTTGAAGTATACCACACTTACTTTTTATGCAATTGGACCTAAAATACATAATGCTGTAATGTTTACAGCAGGGTTAATCCTGCATTGGTGGTTAAAATTGTGGTTGAAATTGTTCTCAAAATATTGTATGATTTAAAAGTGACATTTCTGCAGTTACAAGTTTTCAAGCAGAGTTTCCATCCACTTGGCAACCGAGGTCGATTTCTTACTTTGGTATCCAACTCCACTTGAATCTCTTGGATCTATATATACAAAATTTTCACCCCCTACACCATGATATAATGACCTGCACACATGGGAAAAACCCAACCTCTCTTGGTTTGGGCGAGCTGCTGCTAAAATGACAATTTGGCTTGGCTATTGTACCTCAATCCATTCTGATCACTCTTTCGGTAGCTTTTTGGTGTCAATTTACTCTCTCTTATGCAGTTTTATATGGAGA
Organism: Lithobates sylvaticus; assembly: GCA_028564925.1. Lineage (NCBI taxonomy): Eukaryota > Metazoa > Chordata > Amphibia > Anura > Ranidae > Lithobates > Lithobates sylvaticus. The sequence continues at coordinate 438,115,971 of CM053027.1, read as the reverse complement.
GGGTGAACAGCTAGGATGAGACTGGCACATCCCACTGCCTCTATGTACTGGGGAGGCATTGTCTTGCCTGATTTAAAAAAAAATATTACAGGGAAATTACAGTAGAATAGTCGAGTGGCACATTCATGAGGCTTTTAAAGACTGGATCTCTATTGAACAATATTATGCAAAATGAGCTCTGCCCTCTTTTCCTTACTTCTCATTCATGTTTCAGGAACCTTAGCACTCCTCCATTAATTGGAACAAACATTTGTTGCTTTTGGGCCATGCTTAATATATCCCCATTAGCTACAATGCTGGGACCTCTAACTCCTATTCGCAAAAATTGTGACTTACCCCCACTATGCTACGTTTTTAGTGGCAATGTAGTTTGATTCAACCATGCTGGGCGCAGGTGCACAAAATTGTGACAGGCATTTCTTTTTACCCTATAGAGGTCTCCGGCTCCCAATTTTCGCTTCAACACTCAACCATAGTGCGGCACCCCTATCACAAGTAATTCATGCATATGAATAATGCTGCATGTGTGTGCATACCAGTGTTTTGGAAACAATCCCAAATCCCCTCCTTAAGGGACTGTTTTATGAAGCTGAACAGGGTGGCTGAGATGGAGGAGTTAATTGCTATTTTGCAGGATCACCTAGATTCCTATGTAAAAACTTAGGCTTGTTGGACCCACTTTCAAACTACTGGAGATTACAGCGGTGTTATGACCACCTAGATTATTTTCCCACAGTTAAAAATATTATTTGCATTGCAGTCCATGCCAAGAGATGATCTTGTAATCATTTCTGTTCACGCATAGACATTCTCGTGAGATATATTATATATTTTTACCCCTCTTTCTCTCCTTTTCCACTTCCTGGGACTTAATCACCACTCCACTTCCTGGGACGAAACATGTCTGGGCATGGTTACATGGCAACTGTGAGGAGCATTTAACATTCAAAGTTCTAGTTCCAGGAGACAGCATGGAGGGTGAGACATATTGGTATTAACGCTGGGTCCGCCGAGACCATAATATATCGGGTCACCACTGCTGGGTCCTTGTTTCCTCTTGAAAAGATTATGCTGAAGTGCCTTATTTTTATATGAAGGATGTGAGAACAATGGTTGAGGAATTTTGTGTGCTGTTGAAATAAATGGTTTACTCTACTTCACTATTGGAAGCATCTCTTTTTTCCTTATATGTGGAGTGCAACTATCTAACATTCTGTCTGGATCCATCTGTGACCCATGTGGGGCTATTAAGCGAGTTGGCCGAGCATAAGAGTGCAAGGCATATACTGCTGGTGAGTGCGTTTCCTTAGGGTGCGGTAGCACTAAACACAGGTGGTGTGGTGGAAGATTGTATTTCAAGTCACTTCAAGAACTTTGTTTAAAGACACTTCAAAACTTTATTTGCTTCAAGATTTTTCATTCACTTTTCTGTCACTTTTTGAAACATTATCACTACAAGTAACAGTTTATGGACTTTTGTTTGGATTTGTTTTCCTTATTTGGACACCTGCAAGAAATATACAATCACACTTCACTTTAATTTTTCCCTTTATGTATATAGGTGATTAATTGTGTTGTTGTTTTTTTAACACTGTTTATACAGGGTGATTATTTTTTAGCATTGTCTACACAGGTTAAATATTTAGTTTATTCACAAACACTGTGATTATTAGCGCTGCTGTTTTATTCATTTAAAATCACTTAAAGTGTTTTTAATCTTGTATGTAATAAACCATGTTTTAATTCTGAGCTTCTGGTTATATTCTATGTATAGTATATACCACATTTATCGGTGTATAACACGCACCAGCGTATAACACTCACCCCAAGTTTAGGAGGGAATTTTAAGGAAAAAATCTTTTAGGAGGGAAGTTTAACCACTTAAGCCCTGGACCAATTTGCAGCCAAAGGACCAGGCCCCTTTTTGCGATTTGGCACTGCATCGATTTAACTGACAATTGCGCGGTTGTGCGTCGTGGCTCCCAAACAAAATTTTGTCGTACTTTTTTTTCCACAAATAGAGCTTTCTTTTGGTGGTATTTGATCACCTCTGCGGTTTTTATTTTTTGCGCTATAGACAAAAATAGAGCGACAATTTTGAAAAAAAATCAATATTTTTTACCTTTTGCTATAATAAATATCCCCAAAAAATATATAAAAAAAATATTTTTTTCCCTCAGTTTAGGCCGATACGTATTCTTCTACATATTTTTGGTAAAAAAAAAAAAAATATTGATTGGTTTGCGCAAAAGTTATAACGTTTACAAAATTGGGGATAGTTTTATAGCATTTTTATTAATATATTTTTTTTACTAGTAATGGCGGCGATCAGCGATTTTTATTTCGACATTATGGCGGACACATCGGACATTTTTGACACATTTTTGGGACCATTGTCATTTGTACAGCAATCAGTGCTATTTAAATGCACTGATTTCTGTGTAAATGACACTGCCAGTGAAGGAGTTAACCACCAGGGGGCGGGGAGGGGTTTAGTGTGTGTGTGTGTGTGTGTGTTTTTTTTTAACTTTAGGGGGGCGTGGCTTGGTGTCTGACGTCACTGATCGTCTGTCCCGATGACAGGGAACAGACAATCAGTGTCAGTTGCACTAGGAAGCATGGGGAGAGGTTTGTTTACACAGACCTCTCCTCGTTCTTCAGCTCTGTGACCCGATCGCGGGACACCAGCGGCGATCGGGTCCGCTGGTCCCGCGGCCAGGGTCATAGAGCTCAGGACCGGGTCACCCAACATATATCGGCGTGAGGCGGTCCTTAAGCGGTCCAGGAAAAAAACTTACATTTAAATGCCCATCAATGCAGCCTTATCAGTGTACATCTGCAGCCTTGTCCATCATTGCAGCCTTGTCCAGTGTCATTGCAGCCTTGTCAGTGTCCATCTGCCGCCTTTTCAGTGTCATTTGCAGCCTTGTCAGTGTCATTTGCAGCCTTGTCATGCAGCCTTGTCATGCAGCCTTGTCAGTGTCATTTGCAGCCTTGTCATGCAGCCTTGTCATGCAGCCTTGTCAGTGTCATTTTCAGCCTTGTCATTTGCAGCCTTGTCATGCAGCCTTGTCAGTGTCATTTGCAGCCTTGCCATTTAAAAATTGCCCCGCTGAGATACAGAGCCGGATGTCCAGTGTATCTCGGCTGCGCTCGGTAGTTCTCGGCGGCTTTCGGCCGATCTCGGCCATTCTCTGCAGCTCTCTGCTGTTCTCGGCAGCTCTCTGCCATTCTCGGCGGCTTTCGGCCGTACTCAACCATTGTCGGTGGCTTTCGGCTGCTCTCGGGACTGCGAGAATGGCCGAAAGCTGCGGAGAATGCCCAAAAGCCACCGAAAGCCGCAGAGAGGCTCACAATCGTTGGGGGACCGGTGTATAACACGCACCCACGATTTCCCCCTGATTTTAAGTGGAAAAAAGTGCATGTTATACGCCGATAAATACGATAAGTGGGAACGAGGCCTTACATTATTAGATAACAACTCTAAGGGCATGTAATGCAGTACTTATTTTTACAGTACTTATTAGTGAGGCAATAGGTATGAGTGATTATATGAGCGAGGGCACAGCAAAATGTCTTTATACAGTGCCTTGAAAAAGTATTCATACCCCTGTTGAAATTTTCAACATTTTGTCATGTTACAGTATTTCAGTCAATGCAAAGTAAATGGCAGAAATACAATACATTATAGTGAAAAACTACAGTTTATTACACAAATCAGAATTAAAAGCTAATTACAGCAGTTCTCAGGGAATACCTATATGAAATAAAACAAGCAAATTAAACTGTTCCTCCCATTCTTCTTTAAAGACAAGAAACATATGACTACTTGAGTGCTTTTGACAAGGTTAAAGCTATGTTTTTAAACAGTAATACATTTTACCACTACTTTTACTGTCAATAGAATGAACATTAAATGCATAGAGTGCTCAGGTGTTTATACAAAATCATAAAAAAAGAGAACAAAATGAGTGAAATGACAAACTATTGTTGACAAAGTAAGTGATGTAAATGAAACATGAAAGAACATGCTATTAAGTGATAATAACATTAACAATGCTCCTGGCTGAGCCTCAAAATATGGAGGGGAGTTATGCTGACACAATCTGACCTTGTGTCACTTTAGATAACCTATTTAACATGTTTGGCACATCAGCCAGGCAGCTGTACTATTTTAAAACATTTTCAAGCTGCTCCTAAATGTATATCTGTGAAAAAATGACCCAGTTAGGTTTAAAAGAAAGTAGCTGGTTTTTAAGTCTCCCGGTTGATCACATACAGTAAATGAGACTTTAATGCAGAGGTCATTTTGTTCGAAATATAATTAGCATACGTATTCATGTCACAGCCTGAGGTAATACAAATTTCTATCTCAGAGGTTCCCTGACTCCACTGGTGCTCATCAAGTGACTGTTAAACACTACTGCATTCATATTTTTAACTAGCCTTTTACAGTTTAAAACAGGGATTTTGACATTTAATGCACATCACCAGGCCGGAGCAGAGATGGAAAATGTTGAAGGTCTGTTGGATGATGAGGATGTCTGCTAGAGGTGAAAATTAGAATGTCACCCACAAAAAGTTCCACTGAAGATCCTCACCTCCAAAAATTATGCCATGCCAACTGTGTTTACTATGCTTCAGTTTGTGATGAACAGGGAGCACTTCCCATTCATTCACTTTCCAGTGCAGCTGAGGCTGCAGAGAAAGGGACTGGGGAATATCTGTCCTTGGTCCCGTTCTCTGTCTCAAAAGTGAGACATCAGGGATTTGTTTAGCTCCCCAAAGGGGCTCCTGAAAAATTGTAAAAAAAAAAAAAAATATACAAACATTTAAAAAAATAAATATAATTAAATAATAATTAAAAAAAAATGACACACCATCCATTGCCCTACTGATACTGGTTTCTGCCTTACTAACATTGTCCACTGCTATACTGATATCATCCTCTTCGTTACTAACAAAGTCCACTGCTCTACTGACTAACTACATCCACTGTCCTACTGATACCAACCTCTACACTAATGACACATCCACTGCTCTACTGACACTGTCCACTGCCCTCCTATTTATTTATAGGAGTGTGTGTATATACTGTATATATATATATATATATATATATATATATATATATATATATATATATATATATATATATATACTGTACATAGACACACACATGTGTGTTTGAGCTTTGGGGTGCACACCCTAATGCAATAGACTGTGCACAACTATGATAAATCAATAAGTAATTGGTGGTAAAGTGCATAACTGAATGCACTCACTAGTTCCCCTGGGTGTTAATAATAAACAATAGGCATTTAAAATATTGAAAAAGAGAAGTAATAAAAGGATAATAATATAAGAAACCATTCTCAAGGAGACACGATCACAATCTACACCCTGTGCTAGTAATAAAAGTGTATGTACATTTATTGCATATTCACCTAAGATTCACCTGTAAAGTTAAAATTCACAATTTTAAACATTCATCATTCATTACAGAACCAAGGGTTTCTTAAAGTTTAAATAGATATGCAATATTGTTGATCAAACTTGCACAAGTTCCAACGAATTTCCAAGGAGTTTTAACTGGGCAATCAATATACACCATAAAAAAACAATCAGTAAAAAAAGTTGATATAAATATTTAGCATTTACTATATATCATACTATCCTCATTTGTTACTGAAAGGATAAACATGTTTTTCAAGGAATAGGTACACAAACCTCCAAATGCTAACACCATGTGATAGGATTCTGTGCCATTTACTATAGGGACGGGAAGTCCTGGGCGCTATTACATGTAATAGCGTCAATTTTAGGCAATTAAGATTTCAACAGGCGAACGTGCGAATGAAAAAGAGCGCTATTAGTGGTGAACATAAGTTAGTAAATTTGGAAATCAGCGCTAATTAGTGATTCCGTGGATATGCAAATGCCAATTTCCACTAAGTTATTATCATAGCACTGCACTGCAGCCATGATCCATGTATGTGAAAGAAACATTTTTATGTGAGATCTGCTCTACCTCATGTGCACCTATTGTGGGAGTGCACCGCTACAGAATAATTACCTCTCCTAAAGTCAGCTGTCTCCACAGTCAAACAGGGTGCTGGCTCTGTTTGCAACAGAGATAATAGAAAAAAATAATTGCTGGATAGCCACACTCCAAATATTCACCTTTATTGAAAAGTAAAATCAAGGCAACAAAGGTAAGTACAAACGAACTGCATTGCCGCTGACATGTTTCACACCAGGCACGGTGCATATTGCAATCAGTATCTTCCCTTCTTTTGCTTACGAATGCAGTTATGAATGATTATTACAAATTTGTCTGCTATTCTGTAACTTGCATGTATTGAACATTTACATTACCTATTTGTTGTATGTTGTTTTTTTCATGTTTTTTATTTTATTTCATTTAGGTGACTATAAAGCAGTAATTATTTATGTTCATTCTTTAATCATACACTATTATGCAGGTCTCAGTGTACTTAGCACAATGGCTTGTTGGTCTGCTCAGATGTCTCCACAGCACTCACGGTATGAGTTCAAATCCCTACCATCCACCAGCTGTGTTTATTTTTCAGTGCAAAAGCAAATTAAAATAAACAAACAAAGAAATTGAAACTATCCATTAACTAGTGTGTGATGTTTGGAATTCCACACCATAATATTATTAAATAACTACATACCATTGCATGCATTTGAAGAGTTAATATAATAGAATCAGCCAAACTAAAGTTATTTGGCTAAATGGCATTTGCCTATTTTCAGCATATGCTGCTTTGGCTAATTGGCTAATAGTCATTTGGCTTTTTTTCACCAATGCAATCTTCTAGTATCTCTCTTTGGGCCTGAGTTTTTCAAGGTAGAAGCACTGACCACTAGCCTATTGGGCTTAGCACAATCATCCATAGAAAATACATTCACTAGCGTTTGATGTTTCTTCTCCCCAAGCTATCTCCTCCCCGATCTGTCCCTCTTGTCGCTGCCTTCTTCTCCCGCTGCTGTGTTCTTCCACGCAGCCGGTTACCCTCTAATAAAAAAATCTGCTCTTCTTCTGTGGCAGTCTTCCCTGGCCATCCGATGATGTCACCCTGAGAGCCCGCCCCATGGCTATGTAAGAGACGTCACACAGCGGGTGACAACACAGCAGAGGAAGACCACCACAGAAGATGGAGAAGACGGCGGCGGCAGGAGAGATGGCTCGAGGAGAAGACAGCTCTCTCTCAGAAGAATGCACTCTCCCCATGTTGACAGCATGTTGCCTGGTACGGTTCAGGAGGGGGGATGCTTGCTCACCACCCCTATTCTGACCTCCAGGCTGCATGCTCGGATAAGGGTCTGGTATGGATTTAGGCGGCCCCACGTAAATTTTTGGTCTGGTAAGGGCCTGGTAAGTACTGGGAGGACCCTACAACTTTTTTTCCTTAATTTTTGGAATTCCACACCATAATATTATTGAATAACTACATATCATTACATGCATTTGAAGAGTTACATTTATGGAATAAACCAAACTGATGTGCATTGGCTTATTATGCTGTTGAGTACAATGCATGTTTTCAGGAGGTGATACCATCGGTGGGATTCAAACTCATGGCTTGAACCTTTGAAGGTAGCACTATGCTACAGAGCTTGATGGACTTTTTTCAACCTCACCTACTATGTAACCTACTATGTAGCTGAGCACAAAACTACATAGAAATTACATTTACTAATGTTTGATTCTATACAATAATGTTTTGCATTTCAGGCATTATTACTATAGCAACAACCATGCTCATGCTGATGTGGCATTGGCTAATAGGCTAACCTCATTTCAGCATATAGTGCTGAGTACAATGCAAGCTTTCAGTAGGTGATGCCATCTGTGTGATTTTCAGCCATTTGAGCACAATTATTTTGAGAACATACGTTTACTAGTGTTTGATGGTGGGACTACTTTATATTCTAGGTATAATAGTACTCCACACAGTGACTTGGGCCCCTTTTACACTTGTGCGACCTGAAAGTCACGCGATTTTGCAGTATTTTTGCCACAATTATGATACGACTTTAAGCAATGCCTGTGTAATCTTGAGGTCTATGGACGCAGGAGTCACAGGGAAAGTCATGCGATTTTGCTGCAATTTTCTCATGATTTTGCGGTGGCAATTTTGCAGTGCCGATTTTGCCACAATTTCAGGGAATGCCTGTGAAAACTTGAGATCTATGAACCTCAACTCGCATCAAAGTCGGACCAAAGTAGTACAGAGACTACTTTGAAGTCGGTGTGACTTGAAGTCGCACAGATATGAATAGTACTCATTGAAAATGACTTTTCATGCGACTCTGATGTCCAAAGTCGCAGGAAAATGTGCACAAGTGCGAAAGGGGCCTCAGCCCGACTTTGTGAGCAATTTCAGAGACATCAGTGCACTTTCCTGCACAGGTGTCTAGTGAAGTTACATAGGTCCTAACTTTCCCTGATTTGGAACAAAGTCCCTCAGACCTTCTTTCCTCCTAATTTGTCCCTCATTTTGTTCTGATCTATATAGTTGTATATAAAATGCACTTTTTATCTTTAAAAGGGGGTTCATCTAATTCCTAAATTGCTTTGTTTGTATATTTCCAAAGCCAATCTAAAGGTATATTATTGGTAAAAAAACTGAAAATTGTATACTCACCTTTCCGTAATTTTCCTAATTTTCTCAGCATTCTCTGTAACTCTCACCATGTAGGCATCTGTATGCTGCCATGAAGATGCACCAGGAAAGTAAAATTATGGAAATGTGTGTATCCAATTTTCCGTTTTCCTAGTGCATCATAGCAGCATACAATGGGAACTAACTCGCCATACGGGCGGGTGCAAGAAAAATTTTGTAATCATCAGTAGTGTAAGTATGCACCATGAATTTCATAATTTTTTCTGTTGTGAGCTAGGTTCACCTTTTAACCACTTGCTTACTGGGCACTTAAACACCCTTCCTGCCCAGACCAATTTTCAGCTTTCGGTGCTCTCACACTTTGAATGACAATTACTCAGTCATGCAATACTGTACCCAAATGAATTTTTTGTCCTTTTTTCCCACAAATAGAGCTTTCTTTTGGTGGTATTTGATCACCTCTGGGTTTTATTTTTTTTTTTTTTTTTTTTTTTTTTTTTTTTTTTTTTTTTTTTTTTTTTTTTTTTTTTTTTTTTTTTTTTTTTTTTTTTTTTTTTTTTTTTTTTTTTTTTTTTTTTTTTTTTTTTTTTGTGTTTTTTATTTTTTGCGCTATAAATGAAAAAAGACCAAAAATTTCGAAAAAAAACAAAACATTTTTCTTTGTTTCTGTGATAAAATTTAGCAAATTATTAATTTTTCTTCATAAATTTTGGCCACAATTTATACTGCCACATATCTTTGGTAAAAATAACCCAAATTAGTGGATATTATTTGGTCTTTGTGAAAGTTACAGACTCTACCAGCTGTGGTGCAAATTATACAAAATTGATCACACCTGATGCACTGGTGACTTGTCACCCGAACAAGCCAGGAAAGTACAAATACCCCCCAAATGACCCCTTTTTTGAAAGTAGACATTCAAGGTATTTAGTAAGAGGTATGGTGAGCTTTTTGATGTTGTTATTTTTTTCCCACAATTCTTTGCAAAATGAATTATTTTTTTATTTTTAATTTTTTTCCACAAAATTGTCATTGTAATAGGTTATTTCTCTCACATGGAATGTGTATACCACAAATGACACCCCAAAATAAATTCTGCTACTCCTCCTGAGTATTACGATACCACATATGTGGGACTTTTACACAGCCTGGCCACTTAGAGAGGCCCAAAATGCAGGGAGTGCCATCACGTGTTCTAGGAGCATAAATTACACATCTAACTTGTTGACTACCTATTACACTTTTGAAGGCCCTGGAGCACCAGGACAATGACACGTGACACTGACGTGGCACTGATGACAGGTGGCACTGATACGTGGCACTGATGACACGTGACACTGATGTGGCACTGGTGTCAGATGGCACTAGTATGGGGCACTGATGACACGTGACACTGATGACAGACGGCACTAATACGGGGCACCGATGACACGTGACACTGACAGATGGCACTAATATGTGGCACTGGTGACAGATGGCACTAATACGTGGCACTGATATCATGTGGCACTAATACGTGGCACTGATGAGAGATGGCACTAATATGTGGCACTGATGACAGATGGCACCGACACGTGGCACTGATGTTACGTGACACTGATGACAGATGGCACTGATATGTGGCATTGATGACACGTGACACTGATGACAGATGGCACGTGACACTGACAGGTGGCACTGATGACAGATGGCACCAACACATGGCACTGATGACGCGTGACACTGATGACAGATGGCACTGATACGTGGCATTGATGACACGTGACACTGATGACAGATGGCACTGATACGTGGCATTGATGACACAAGACACTGATGACAGATGGCACTGATACGTGGCATTGATGACACATGACACTGATAACAGATGGCACGTGACACTGACAGGTGGCACTGATGACAGTTGGCACTGATACGTGGCACTGATGACAGATGGCACTAATATGTGGCACTGATGACACGTGACACTGATATGGCACTGATGACAGATGGCACTGACGTGGCACTGGTGACACGTGGCACTGATGACAGATGGCACTTATACGTGGCACTGGGGACAGGTGGCACTGGCAGATGCACTGGGGACAGGTGCACTGGGGATAGGTGCACTGGGGACACAGATGGGGACAGATGGATGGGGACAGGTGCACTGGGGACACAGATGGGAACAGATGGATGGGGACAGATGGGGACAGATGGATGGGGACACAGATGGGGACAGATGGGGACACAGATGGGGACAGATGGATGGGGACAGATGGATGGGGACACAGATGGGGACAGATGAATGGGGACACAGATGGGGACAGGTGGATGGGGACACAGATGGGGACAGGTGATGGATGGGGAGACAGATGGGGACAGATTGCACATTTCGTTTTTTTTTTTTTTTTTTTTACTTACGGCTGCTGCAGCCGTTCATCTCTCTCTCCTCACACGCTGTCTGTGTGAGGAGGGAGAGTGGATATGACAGATGATCTCATATGTTTACATATGAGATCATCTCTCATTGGACACGCCGATCTCGCTGTAAACGGCCGCTGTGATTGGCCGTTTACAGCGATCTGTGACCGGCTGTGTCCGACGGACACGGCCAGCACAGAACTTCCCCGATGCGCGCTCTCAGGAGCGCGCATTAGGGAAGTAAACAGGAGGACGTCCAGGGACGTCCTCCCAGCAGAGAGCGTCCGCTCTGCAGCCGTCTTTTGGCTATAGCGCAGGCGCGAAGAGGTTAAAGTGTAATGAAGGTGTCCTGGGAGGACCATAATGCTGACTGCCCTAGTTGAATGCGCTCTTAAGACCTCCGAAACTGGAAGGCCTCGTGAAGAGTAGGCTCTTTTAATTGTCTTAACAATCTAGGAGGTGACTGAATGTGCTGATGCTGACTGACCCTGCCTTAAGCCACGCTGGAACCAAGTACAGATTTCAGCTTTCCTGAATGAAAAGGTAGCTGCCAAGCAGGTCACCGGAGTTAGCTCAACATCCAGGGGATGTGCTTCCTTCACTCAACCAAGAAAGACAGTGAATTGACTTCCTGGTTAAATTGGAAGGAGAAAGAAACCCCATGGATAAAAGCAGACTGGAGTTTTAGGACTATTCTGTCCGGGTAGAACGTTAAGTAAGGCTCCTTGAGCACAAAGCCTGCAGTTCTGACACCCTTTTTCACAGAGGTTGTAGCAGCCAGAAGTATGGTCTTCAGGGATAGATTGCAGAGTGTAGCCAATTCTGTAGGATAGAAATGAGGCCTTGATAGAAATGAGAACCATAAGTAAGTTCCATCTAGGGAACAATGGTTTCCTGTGAGGTCTATAGCTTCATGCAAGCCTTTAAAAAATTGCATCACTAAAGGACTAAGGACTCCTTAAACCCTTTTAAGTGCAGATAAGGCTGAACTTTGAACTTTTAACATATTTGAACCTAGGCCCCTGTTCAGCCCCAGTTGTGAGAACTGTAGAACTTTGGCTGGTTTAGGTGATAAAGGACTCCAGGCTTTCGCTGTGTGAGATCTGCATAATTCTTCCATATTCTTTGGTAAGTCTTATGCATGAAGACCTCTCTGGTTTGACACAAGGTATGCGCTACCTGCACTGGTCACCCTTGACTTGGTAGCCTCTGCCTCAACTTCCATGCCATCAAAATTAGTCTCTTGGAGCTGGATGGCAAAACTGTCCATCAGAGAGCAAATCCGTCATCACTGGAAGCAGCAGTGGTGATCCAATGCTTAAGTGTAGGAAAGACAGACACTAGAGCATCCTAAGCCCAAATGGTATATTTGCAATTATTGATACAGGAAGTTCCACTGAGAGCCTAAGAATTCTACCCTTCCACTGCTGTCTAGGCACAGTACAAATCTTGCTCCTCTTTCTAAAAGGAGTGAATGGCAGATGTGCTTTGAACAATACTATGCCTCATAAGCTTAACATCCCATGACCTTGAGCAACCTGCTCTTTGAAATGCGTGATGATCCATCCGAAAACAATTGATCAGTTGCGAATAACCAAGGACTGTTCTGCTGGAAGAGGACTTCACTCCCGAGTCCCAAAGCACCTTTGGCTTTCTCTATTAGGGGACGAATATTCCCTTGTGGAAGTTCTACTGAATTTTTCCTGTTGATATTGCAGATAGTAAGACCTTTGTGAATGTCCTGGGGGAGATGTACAGACCGAAGGGGAGGCACTGAAACTTGTAGAGGAATTGAGTATTTGAGTTGAGTAGAGAATTGAGTAGAGAATTTCTGATCTCTTGCTGTCCTCCCCTGTCTGTTGACGGGGGGTGGCCACCTGCACATCTGCGCCATGTTTTCCACGCCCATACACTGACGTCTCCCTGATGTTATTGAGGTGTGGGCTGTGTGGGTCATCCTGGACGGTTGGGTGGTTGCTGCATCCATGCACCCCCTTTGATGGTGGATGTCTTATGGACACCCATGCGTCACCGCCGTACATGACGCTGGGGGCGTCACCTACAGACCCTTGTGGGTATATCTAGACGTTCAGCGCGGCTGGGATTTTGCTTACAACTTGACGATTGGATAGAGCAGTTACATCTCTAAGAACAAACCGACAACCCTTGTTTTTTTCACTCCATTGAGGTACGACCCTTCTACTTTCTTGACACCCATTGGGTTTGTTTCACACTCTTTATACACATGTAATATCCATATCATTTCTATATTGCCCCGTAGTCTTTCTGCCCATACCAGCTTTATAACCATGTTGGTCTGCATTCATGCATTTACCATATTCCATATTTCAGTCCTTCATACCAACATATTCCAATAAGCTTAATTCATTTATTTACATCCTTTTGTATATATAAATTACATTTTAGAACCTTATACATTAAGCTCATTCTGCAATTATGATGCCCTCTGATATATGTGCATCCTTGCAGACATTTTCCAGACATGATTCTTAGGGGCTAAGTGGAGACCTGCAGTGAGAAATGCCCCTATCCAGACCATGCTGATCCTCCGGATGTTCCCCTGTTGTGGCCTTTTTTTGTTCTGGACCCTCAGCTCCCGAGCTGGATGCACTACACGGCTGCCATTTTTGATTTCCAGCGTTTGGCGATTTATCTCAGACCTTCGGTAAGTATGAGGTCTGTTTCAGACCTCTCTTGCCAATTATTCTGCCTGCCCCCATTTATCAACAACATACATTGATTGATCTTACTATTTACATTGCAGATACAACAATCATGCATCCGCCCCTGAAGAGCGAGCAGGGTCTCGCGAAATGCATAGGGCTTCATTGATGCTTGTTTTATGCCAGTATATGCTGGGTATTATTGATGTCTGTATTATGTTTACATACTTCTCTGTCCACATGTATGTACATTTTATTTTCTTATTGTGTATGTGTATTCACTGACCTAGCAACTTTTAAGCTTTATTGTTGCTCATGGATGTACAACATTTGTAATAAATCTTTATATATTTACTTTCATCTGTGTTGTGTACATTGGCCACTATGCCGGGTAACTCACAATCATTGTTGTTGCCGCTCTGTTACATAACATTTTGAAACAAATAAATTGATTTTGTCTCAGTGTTTGCTGTGGACATTGGCTAAACCTCTCTCACCTCATCTAAAGTCCCAGGGCTATTTTTCCTGTTTTTTATGCACTATTAGGGATGGAGGTGTTAGAGGGGTCACACCAGACCTTAATCTCTCTTCTTTGAATTTGTACAACTAAGCAGCCAACACTGCTATAGACTAATAGCAACAAGGTAAATATGAAAACAAAAAGTGTAGCACTAAGTGAAAAATGTTGATAGTCAATCTATAGATCATGAATCTATAAATATAAGTGCTAAAGAAATATTAATGTGCGACGATTGTCACACAATAACCATAAAAACTTATAACACACAATGAACATATGACATTTTCTGATCAGTGATTATAAAATAATAAGTCCATAAAGAGTTTCAAAAGTGCTCAATTGGTAGTCAAAAGTCCAAAATGTAATCCAGAAATGTGTCAATCCAACCACTGATGTGACTTGTTTGGACTATTAACATAAAGTGATACCACCACGTGATTAAGGGAGGAGGCTTACCAGATAGTATTGACTTGGCGGGGCCTATGCCACCCAGGTCAAAAAAGGCTTGTAGGTTATGGTAAACCCAATGGAAAGATGGAATCCTGTATCTTATCCTTGGAGCAGCATCAGACCATCAGATCACCAATCACAACCATCAAATACAATCCAACACCATCATAAGGGAGGTAGGAGCTTGGCATCAAATGTCATCAACCATGCAAACAAAAATCAGCATAGCGTGATACCGTTTCAAAAAAAGATTTATTTAAAAATATATAAATAAAAACTCACATTTCAGAAGGAGATCATACGCATTGAAAAATGAATGTAGAATAGCGATATCTGTAGAGGGGTCCACCCAATGTGTTTCAATTACACAATCATCATCCCAACGCAGGTCAATATTATCTGGTAAGCCTCCTCCCTTAATCATGGTGGTGGTGTCACTTTCTGTTAATAGTCCAAACGAGTCACATCAGTGGTTGGATTGACACATTTCTGGATCACATTTTGGACTTTTGACTACCAATTGAGCACTTTTGAAACTCTTTATGGACTTATTGTTTTATAATCACTAATCAGAAAATGTCATATATTCATTGTGTGTTATACGTTTTTATGGTTATTGTGTGGCAATCCTCACGCATTAATATTTCTTTAGCACTTATATTTATAGATTCATGATCTATAGATTGACTATCAACAATTTTCACTTGGCGCTACACTTTTTGTTTTCAAGGCTTCAGTAATGAAGATTGGGTACTTCTCCAGTTCCTTTACTAATCTTTTTCCTGGTCCGTAGGATTTTGCCTTTTTGTATCTACTTGGGAGTTGCCACCTGTATGCTGGACCTTTTTGAATTTTCTGTTTTTTGTAAGATGATATTCACCCTGCTAGTGGTCACCCTTGAGATGGCTGTATCTTGTCTACTCCTAAATAAATAGGATCCGTTGTCTGGTATCTTGCACCAGTTTTTTTTTTTTTTTTTTATTCTACAGGGCTGCAATTTTCTGTAAAATGCAATTAAACATGACTATCTGGAGGTGCTCAGTACACAGAATGTGTACACAACACCCCCCTGAAACACCATTTCCTGCTTGTATGACGGTCTCACGGATTTTCCCAGAAGTCTACACCAAGATACAAGTCAGATTTTTGGCATCTACTGCACCAAAATGTTTATTTTTGATAATATACTCCCAATAGGAAATCACGTCTAAAGGGATGCAGACCCTGCCACTTTCCTCAGAGTCCTGCAGGTGCAGCAGCTGGTTGATAATTATGAAACCACTTCCATTAGACTCACTCAGCACATGGGCTGGTTATTGCTGGTCTGTCAGCACATAAATATGCTACAGTATGTAGGAGAACTTCAGACCTAGATCTAATTTTTAGACTAGACCCTCCTTGAATATGGCAGCAAGGTGACATGTCTTGCCAGCTACATTAATGATGCATCGACCATTGGAGGAGACTGCTGCAGGTTGACCTTTAGCTTTTTAAGGGTATACAGTTTTGACAGCCTGTTTATACAGGCATCTTTCTCTGACCCCTTTAATTCTTCCTGGATTAACTCCTCCAGTTGTTCAGTGAAGGGAATGAGCTCTTTCTAACCTTGTGGAGAGTTTCCTCCACTTCACCCCAGGAAATTGCATCCCTAGCTGCCCTTGCAAAAAGGCTTTATTGGCCAATATTTAAAGCTTGTGGCCCCTTTAACGCTTTCTTCCAAGTGGACTTGACGTGCTAGCTTGTCAAGCAATGACTTTCCACCACAAATGCAGCAACCATTAGGGCTGGTAACCTGTGGTGTTTGTAAACGGGGAGCAATAATAATGAGAGGTGAGATGATGACATTGATCAATGTTGCCTGGATGTATGCGCTTGAATGGTGACCGTTCTTTCTTTTAGCAGGCTCCATCTTGAGGTCCTTGCAGGGCTGTATAGAGCTTGTTCCAGACAGATTTGACATACAGGGGGTCCCCGAGTTATGAACTCGTTAGGGACTGCCTGTCTGTTCTTATGTCGGAATTGTTCGTAAGTCGGCCGCGCATGCGCAGACCGACAATTATGGACAATTACAGACAATTATGGACATTTCCGGACATTTCCGATGTTCCGTCTAATGCCGTTCTGCACATGCGCGGCAAATTACGGACATTTCCGACATTTTCCGGCATTTTCAGAGGCTCCGTATGGCCGCGCATGCGCAGAACGGCCGGAGTACGGCGGAAAATGACGGAGGGTCCCTGCAGCGCCCCGTTCGTAAGTAGGGGATGTTTGTAGGTCGGGCGTTCGTAAGTCGGGACCCCCTGTACTAGCTTGACAGGCAATGACTTTCCACTACAAATGCAGTGACTATTAGGGCTGGCAACTTGTGATGTTTGTAAACGGGGAGCAATGATAATGAGGGGTGAGATGATGACCTTAATCAACATTTCCTGGATGTCTGTTCTTAGATGGTGACTTGTCTTGACCTTCAGAAGGCTCCCTCCATCTTGTGGTCCTTACAGGACTATAGCTATTGGCTCTCTTTTTCTTAATCTTCACTACTTACCTAATCCCTATACCTTAAAAGCAATGGGTGGTCTGACTGGGCAGCGTTCCCCATAGAAACAGAGCAAACCAGACCGAAATTAAAAACAGCATAAGGCTAAGTCTCCACAATTGCGACCTGAAAGTCGCACAATTTTGCAACAAATGTGATGCGACTTGAAGCAATGCCTGTGTATTCTTGAGGTCTATGGACACAGATATGAATGGTACTTATTGGAAATCATCCAATGATCTCTGGGGTGACAAACGGTAAGAGAAACCTCACGATTCCAGTCCTGATCAGGTGGGGGGAAAAAAGGAAAGAATGCTGTGAGCTGGGTCTTTTTTTTCATTTATAGTTAACCAGTTCTATCAGGTTGTGTCACAACCCATTGTATTCTGCCATGATGCACCAGAAAAAAGCACTTGGGGGTTTAACTAATAATTTTTTTTCATAATTCTCCTTTAACCACTTCAGCCCCAAACCGTCCTTTTTTTCCCACAAATAGAGCTTTCTTTTGGTGGTATTTGATCACCCCTGCGGTTTTTATTTTTTGCGCTATAAACAAAAATAGAGCGTCAATTTTGAAAACAATGCAATATTTTTTGCTTTTTGCTATAATGAGTATCCCCCAAAAATATATAAAAAAACATTTTTTTTTTTCTCAGTTTAGGCCGATACGTATTCTTCTACATATTTTTGGTAAAAAAAATCGCAATTAGCGATTATTGATTGGTTTGCGCAAAAGTTATAGCGTTTACAAAATAGGGGATAGTTTTATAGCATTTTTATTAATATTTTTTTCTTTACTAGTAATGGCCGTGATCAGCGATTTTTATTGTGACTGCGACATTATGGCGGACACATCGGACATTTTTGACACATTTTTGAGACCATTGTCATTTATACAGCAATCAATGCTATTTAAATGCATTGATTCCTGTATAAATGACAGTTGTAGTGAAGGGGTTAACCACTAGGGGGAGGGGAGGGGTTATGGAGTGTGACATGTGTGTGTTTTTTTTACATTAGGGGGCGGGTCTGACGTCTGACGTCATTGATCGGCTTTCCCGATGACCGGGAACAGCCGATCAATGACAGGCAGTGTAGGAAGCATGGGGAGAGGTTTGTTTACACAAAGCTCTCCCCGTTCTTCAGCTCTGTGACCCGATTGCGGGACACCAGCGGCGATCGGGTCCGCTGGTCCCGCGGCCAGGGTCACGGAGCTCGCGACCCACGGGCAGGCGATTGAAAAATCACGTTTATATACGGGATTTTGCCTGCCATTCTGCACACGTATATGTACATGGGGCGGTCGGGAAGCGGTTAAGGAGGAGTGTTAGGAGGAGTGTCCTATGCCTACATACCTTTGCCAATAGGTGTGCCTAATTCCCATCTCAAAAAGTTGGGAGGTAAGAAATCACCCCCTGAAGTCACCCAAAGTAGTGTAGGAACTACTTTTGGAAATCGGTGCGGCCTTGCACCAATTCGGACAGTTTTATTGCCGTCAATAGGTACCGATTTGGCCTACAATTTGACATGTCAATTCAGAGCTCTGTGAATATGGGTGAAGTTGCATAGATATGAATGGAAATCACGGAGGGCAAATTTTCATGTGACTCTGAGGTTCAAACTGCATGAAAAGTCACCCAAGTGTGAAAGTAACCTAATGAGATTAATTGATAACACTTTTGAATTAGGCCCCATTTGCACTTGTGCGACCTTAAAATTGCACAGTTTTGCCGTGACTTGATGCAATGCCTGTGTAATCTTGTGGTGTATGAACCTCAAATCGCATCAAAGTCAAACCAAGGTAGTGCAGGGATGAATTTACCCCACTTTCAGGATGCACAAGTGACAATAGGGCCAAATTCAAAGGTGTTACCATTAATCTCATTCACCCTGCTGCGACCTGAAAGTCACACTAATTTGCTGCCACTTTGCCGCTGCAACTTCAAAACTGTGTAATATAGCGAACTATGTACCTCAAGTTGCATGAACGGTTATCATTGAGAATCATGGGATTCAATTTGTTATACAACTCAGAGGCCCAAATTTGCTGGAAAAGTCACCCAAGTGTGAAACAAGGCATATATATATATATATATATATATATATATATATATATATATATATATATATATATATATATATATATATATATATATATATATATATATATATATATAATATACATACTAATAAAAGGAGCTCTCATTTATGTTTGCATAGTCCTTACTGATTTATTTGCATCAGCAGAACAAATGCAGGAAGTGATGTGTGCACATGGGATGGAAGCAAATGTGTGGTGATGCCAAATAAATCAATGAACCCCACCCACACCAAATCAAACTACTAGACATGTGCACACTGAAATATTTCGTTTTGGAATTTCGTTTTCGTCCGAAAAATAAATTTATTTAGTTACTCCCGAAATTCGTATTTATTTATTTCGTTTTTCGTTAAAAATTGCATTCGTCCGAAAATCCAAATGAATTAAGATCGAATCTGTCATTGAAGGCTTATGGTGTCTGTCGAAAGTTCAAAGAAGATTCGACGGAGCAGCTAAACTGTATGACTCTGTATAGTTTAGCTGCAATTCCACCCAATTCCAGCAGCAATCTTTCCTCTCTACGTTGAATCTTTCCTTTCTACGTCGAATCTTTTCTCTCTATGTAGAATAATCTTGGACTAATAGAGTTAAGGTTAGACCCATTCGACCATAGGTTCAATGGACACAGATTGTTATTGTCAGCGTCGAATCTCCTATCTATATCGAACTGTTGTCACAACGAAAATAAAGCATTTGTTTATGTCGGATCTTTCGTTTTTCGGATTCTGCACTTTCGTTATCGTTTGTTAAAATGATAACGAAAATACCTGAAATTCGGACGAAAATGCATTCGGACGAAAACGAATGCACATGTCTACAAACTACCACATCCACCCCCACATTGAGTAAGCACAAGTACATATCCTACACTTACCCGGCAAATGAGCAACACCTTCTCTTTGCTAAAGAGGGACCTTGCCATGTCCACCTAGATGGAGATCCTGACCAGGACAGGAACTTCCAGGTGATTACAATGACTCATTTACAGGTCAGAAGGTGAAACCACGCTCTTTTGATCACAGCTGAAAATATTTGATCGCAACCACGATTAGAATTTTTTATTTTTGTTTATTTGCAGATAGGCAAATCTGTTTTTTTTTTTTACATTTAACGATATTTGAAAGCAAACTTAAGGCAGTTTGATAAGAAATGGTGTCCCTGGGATTGCAGCAGATGAATTACAAAGACAAACGCCCAGTTTGAGCCCTGGTTCAGACTCACAGTGATAGGAAATCGTGCGAGTTCAGCTGAACTCACACAATTTCATTCCCGCATGTCAGTCCCGACAGAGGGGGGGATTTCAGAGACAACTGTGCAAGTTTCTGCACAGATGTCAATAAAAATTGCACCCGAAGTCGCCAAAAGTACAGAAACTACTTTTGGAAATTGCGGTGTCGCACCTATGTGAACCAGGGCTGACACATACAACACTGCCTATTCATCAGCTGAATTCATTACCTGCAATTCTTCACAGCTGTTATATAAAAAGACTCCACCTAAACACCTTTATCATTTACTTGCAGGTGTGCTGAAGAGATTAGGTAAGATATTGCACTTCCCCAAAACAACCACACCCAAAACGAAATTAAAAGGAAGAAAAAAGATAAAAAAAATAAGCTCAATAACGTACTTTTATTCTGCCAGCAGAAACAAAATTATGTACATTAATTTACTAGCATAAATAAATATTACACAGTATATATGGTGCTACATTTAGCGAAACAGTTAGCAATTGGGTTTTAAAAGCCCTGCTCATAGGAGCTAACAATCTAAAATTTGTCCAAACCTTAGAGTGGACACAGCTTTATTTTCAGTGTATAACGGGAAACAAATTTCATAGTACACATTTCACAAATTTCATAGTACTCACCCACATCACATTTTTATTTGCAAGATTATAGAAACATACTTAACAGTCATTATTCTTACAAAGCATTCCAACACAATATTAAAAAAAGGCACATATTCAAACTATAATACCCACCACCACCCCGCAATCCACACACATACATCGGTGACCATGTTCTGCTGGAAGCTACATTTCTGTGTACATTATTAAGCAATGAGATCAAAGAGTAGAAGGTCAGCAGATGTTCCCAAGCCATGAATACATGTTCAGGAACAATACACAAACAAGATTGACAGCATGGCAACATAAACCCTCTTTTGATGGAAAGAATGCACAAGAATTTCAGCAAACAAACAGCCCTAGTGGGGCATTTGCCATTATGCACAATATCATTCCTTCTCCTCTACAAATCATGGCAAAAAACCTGGCCTCTCATCAGGCCAAACAAACCCTGTCCTACTGTCCAAGTCCCTGGGCATGATTAGTGCTAACAAACATTGACATCAGACAGTCCCTGGCTGCAATGAGCTTCCAATGTAAAGTCCAAAACGAACTTTCTTACATTAGAGACTATTTGGACAGGAGAGAAATAAAATGCCAACATGTCTTTACATTGTGGTGAGAAACCCACACAGGGAGAACATATAAACTTCAACACAAGCATTAGCATGTTGGGGAAATGAACCAGCAACCCCAGTGCTCCTAGATGGAATTGCTACCCACTTAGCCAGTGTGCAGCCTCACACATGTAGTCTGCATCTTTGTGGTGTGAACAAGCCCTAAGCCCATAGCCATGCTCAGTGTCACAAGCAATATACAATATATTGTCCTAAGTATTGGGACACATGCCTTTATATGCACATGAACTGTAATGGCATCCCAGTCTTAGTCCGTAGGGTTCAAAAATTATTTGGCCCACCCTTTGCAGCTATAAAAGCTTCAACTCTTCTGGGAAGGCTGTCCACAAGGTTTAGGAGTGTGTCTATGGAAATGTTTGACCATTCTTCCAGAAGTACATTTGTGAGGTCAGGCACTGATGTTGAACGAGAAGCCCTGGCTTACAGTCTCCGCTCTAATTTGTCCCCATGGTGTTCTGTTGTGTTGAGGTCAGGACTCTGTGCAGGTCCGTCAAGTTCCTCCATCCCAAACTCACTCATCCATGGACCTTGCTTTGTGCACTAGTCCAAATCATTTCAAGGAGGGGGATTATGATGTGAGCTTGTTTTTCAGGGGTTTGGCTTAGCCTCTTAGTTCCAGTGAAGGGAACTCTTAAGGCATCAGCATACCAAGACATTTTGGACAATTTTGGAACCCTCCTACACATAAATACTACACATAGTTTTAGGGCCTGAGTCAGGAGTTATGTTTAACAACATAGGGCAATGAGACAACTTCTCTACATGAAGCAGCATGTTTGGAATTTGAACCCAGACCCTCAGCGATGCTAAGCAGAAGTTCAAACCTCTAAGCCATAAAGCTGCCACATGTGGAAACCTCCTACACATAAATACACATATATTGCATTTCTTTGGACCTATAGGTGGTGGGATTACATTACTCAAGATTTATTATTCTTGATTTATTCTGTGATATTTGGTGGTTCTTGGTGGGTGAGTGTAGAATAGTTATGTTACCCTCTAATTTTTGGGAATTACATTTCGATTTCTGATGTTGGTACACATCACATTTTTTGGGCTCAAGTTATGATTATTTGGAAATAATTAAAAAAAACACACAAAATTGTAACTCATTTTAAATTTGCATCAGCAATGGTATTGTTTTTGTTTTTTAAAGACACCTATGTGAGTTTGGGTAAAGATTTTTGTGAGATGTAACAAGTGAAAGTGACAGAGAAAAATATATTTTACCAAAACATCAAAACATCCCACATTCTAGCATTCTTAAAAACAAAATGGATCAAGTAGAAGTAACATTGTTGCAAATGAAAACTTATTTCAGAGAAAGATATATTTCATCTCAACATTAAAAGTATTTATTTGGGGAAGTTACAATTGTACCATTAGAATCAATGGCTGAAACTTGCATTGGACTATATAGGGCTGATTTTCACTCTCAAACGCATTTTAGCCCAGCGCTTATTTTGGTATTTACGATAGCACCCTGTAAAAAAGCCATGGGAGTTAAAATGAGAGTAGTTTGCAAGTCTGAGCATGCTCAGTTGTGCTGACACCTAGTTGTACAGGGATGGGGAATGTATCTCTTCTCAGATATTTCAGTGTAGAAATCATGTTTTCACACAGTTTAAAAGCAGATTATCTTTAAACAATATACTGCATATTTCAGTACCATTTAGACAATTATATAATTCTCTAAACATTATTTCCATGTACACTGCTCCAGGTTTTAGCAGAGTAAGGGTTTGGGCGCTATTTGTTTTCAGGGAGCTATAGTAAATTAGATTTTGGGAGTATTTTTTCACCAGCACTATAGTGAATACCATTTTAGTGCTAATTAGCTAATTAGTCAGCGCTATAGTAAATGACCCCCTGTATGGTGACCACATCGGAGCAGATTAAAATAAGATATTTACAAAGACAACAGCCCTGCCAAGAGTTGGATGGAGACAGTGGGGACAATTGGCAGACAGTTAAGTGTGAGAACTGATTCAGACTGTACTGAAAGTACATTTTAAGTAAGGGATTGTAAAGGATAATTCTTTTCACATTCATCATTCACAAGTAATCTGGAAATATGCCGTCTGGACATCTAAAACCAATCTAAACCAGTCTTTCTGCCGATAGTATTAAACTAGTGAGTATGAATTGTTATGGTCTTTTGGATGGGTTCTTTGTTCTGACATCACATGTTAAAATAAAAATGACTGAAAGAATGTTATACATTCCTTCATCACTTGTTCTAATGTAACTCAAATGAACTGAATAAAGATCATATCTTCCCCTTTGCTATATGTATGTGACTGAAATGCATATTAACTTTCATAAGAATCGTGATGTTATTTACTGAATGACTGGAAGTATTCAAGATTGATTCTCTATTCAAAGCATCCCCTCAAAAATAATCTGTCTAGAATCTAGTCTGGCTAGAAAGAAAGTAAACATCCTTATTTCATTCTTTTTGTTGAAGGGCTTTATAAAATTGATAATGATTAAGGCATACCAATAAGATTCAGCTTTTTAAGTGTCTGTTATGGATTTTGGGGGAAGTAATCCTCATGCCATAAATAAAAAGAACAAGATGACACTTTGTCTTCTAAAATGTAAACTTTTTTTTATTTTTGCAATGGTACATGTTAGCAGGACAGTACCCACATTTCTGTGCCCTTAGTTTGATTTTGGAGGGCCCCATGCCATTTTGTACAACAAAATAAAAAACAAAAAAAACAAACAAAAAACAAAGAAAATCAGAGGAATGATGTTTAGTACATCTTGCAGGTGTGCCACCTCATTAGAAAGTTTAGGACATCCCCCAAGACCATGTTATTTAACCACTTGCAATCCATGGGTCATTTATAAATAGCCTGCACTTTAAATGGTTAAAACAAGCTCATGCCTGCAGCTGAAGCCATAAGCTTTTTTTGTACATCATTGGTTCTCTACCTTCATTTTTTGCTGTGTTCATTGGGCACATGAGTATGCTCATGCTTTGGCTAGAGGACCTGTATGAGCATTAGAATGGGAGGCTATTTTCAAATGGTCTCCCACCCTAATGACTGAGATGTCTTGCCAAATATTCATAATGACCAGATGGCAAGTGGTCAAAGACATTTTTTATTTTTGTTTTAAATTGTATATTGCATTTTAATTAAAGCAGAACAGCCAAAAGAAATCCAGAAAAGTATAGCAGAGTAAAGCAGTCAATTCAGTTACATACATCCAAGAGTACATAATGTCATAGATAAAAATAATATATTACCAAGGTGGTAAAATGGCAATCCAAAAACAAATTTTGTGAACGAAAAAGAAGAAAGAATACATACTGTAGTCTTCTGCTAGTGTAAGTAAGATAGATTCAAGACTACTAGTTGACACAAATTACCTGCATTGCATATATAGAACACTTTTCAGATATATGCAAGGGTGAACAGTGCAACAACAGAAACAGTAAGAGAGCATGGATATGTATAGACAACCTATCCATACCCATTCAAGTTACATAATATAAGAAACAATTAAACACACTTCACACCAGTGACCATATGACAAAGTGATGGTGCTGAGACCAGGAAATAATCCAGCTTCTGTGCACAGTAAGGCTCCGAGTGGGAGTCCGGAGGTTGCCGAAGCGGAGTGTGACGTCACAAGTACATCCTGATGGACTGCCTGTTGAGGTGTATAAAAAGTATGGAGAGGCATAATAGGTTTCCAAAGGAGGGGGGAAAGGAGGAGAAAATTGCTTTATATGCAGACGATTTATTATTGTTCCTAGGGGACTTGAATCAATCTCTAACTAAAGCAATGAGCATAGTGGAGGATTATGGCCGGTTTACAGGACTTGAAATAAACTGGAAGAAATTAGAGGATGATACCTCCCCCTTAATCACAGATGTAAAAAATATGAAAGAACCAAAAATGCCCCAATTGGAGAGTAGTTAATGCTTTGAAATATTTGGGAGTAGTCCTGACGAAGGATCCTAACCAATATGTGAGGCTTAATTTGGTACCGCTATTGATTAGGTTCAAAAGTGAATGGCAAACCAAAAATCACCTGGTCCTGATGGACTGCCTGTTGATGTGCTCTCATAAAGATGATCTGGATGCCACAGCTCCTGTAGGGGGGAAAGGAGGAGAAAATTGCTTTATATGCAGACGATGTATTATTGTTCCTAGGGGACTTGAATCAATCTCTAACTAAAGCAATGAGCATAGTGGAGGATTATGGCCGGTTTACAGGACTTGAAATAAACTGGAAGTAATCAGAACTACTCCCAATTAGTACAGACGCGGAGGTTAGAATACCAGGAATGCCCCAACTGGAGGTAGTTAATGCTTTGAAATATTTGGGAGTAGTCCTGACGAAGGATCCTAACCAATATGTGAGGCTTAATTTGGTACCGTTATTGACCAGGTTCAAAAGGAAGACAGCTGTTTGGAAACATCTCCCCCTGTCAGTTGCGGGCCGATGTG
The DNA here is from genome assembly GCA_028564925.1 of Lithobates sylvaticus. NCBI lineage: Eukaryota > Metazoa > Chordata > Amphibia > Anura > Ranidae > Lithobates > Lithobates sylvaticus. The sequence goes on along the minus strand of CM053027.1, from coordinate 438,089,669 downwards.
CTCTCATAAAGATGATCTGGATGCCACAGCTCCTGTATGTGCTACACAATTCCCCGGTGTGGGTATGCAGGAGTTGGTTCCGGAAAATCGAAACCCTTTTTAGGGAACTCATTTGGAAAGGGGGTCAGGCTAGGATCCCTCTTGGTACCCTGCAACACCCAGTGAGAGAGGGGGGCCTCGCGGTGCCACACCCGGAGCGCTACTTCCTGGCGGCTCAGTTGCAGCAACTGCTGGGATGTGGGTGGGGGGGGGAAACTGAGGCAACTATATAGAGGTAATATACTGAAAAAATTCACGGAGCTGAAGCGAGAGTTCAATATATCACAGAACTCCCTCTTTTCATATCTACAAGTGGAGCATGCCCTTGGGGCACAATTTTCAGAACAACCATTAATATGGCAAAGAATGCCAATATTCCAAAAGATTTTGCAGACAGGATCAACTAAAGGACTGATTTCAGGGTTATATGAAGCCATGGGACAAGAAATAGATGCAAAGGGGAGACTTGTAAAGGTAAAAGAAAAATGGGAGAAAGACGTTGGCCCAATAACAGATATACAATGGAAAAGAATTTTGGAGAAAGGGTCAAAGGTATCGGTGTCCCCCCCGCAGAGAATGTCACACTTGATGCTGATTAATAGAGCATACTATACCCCCAAAGGGCTGTTTAGCTTCGGCGGAAGGGCTGACGATAATTGTCCCAGATGCCAAAAAACAGGAGGAATTAAACTTAAACTGGAACCTAAAGAGTGTATTTTGGGATATAGAGAAGAAAAAGAGGAGAGTAGAAGCAAAACTATGGCAGTCCTGAGATGTTTATTCCAAGCCAGAAAACTAATAGCAGGTAAATGGCAGTCAAAGGAACCACCCACGGTAGATAACTGGATTGGGATAGTAAACGAGAACCTGTATAGAGAAAAGGCGGTATATATAAAGAGAGGTAATATTAGAGAATTCAATAAAATGTGGAGCCCATGGCTAACTAAAATGTACCCGTCTGAGCCTGTGGATTAAATAGGGGGAGGGAAAGGGATAATAAGTAGAAAGGGAAGAGTAATTCCCCTGTGCTCCCCTCTAGGTATTAAATGGAAGTGTAGTCAATAATGTTTGGTTATAATGGAGAGATAAAGGAATATATAGAGTTGAATAGAAGTCACGAAATTAGGAATGTATTTTTCGATGTATATGGTATCTCTTTTATCTTTGACTTTTGTATATATGAAAAATTTAATAAAGAATAAATTATAAAAAAAAAAAAAAGTACATCCTATGCACCAGGGAATAAAACATGTATTGTTTATGGAGCAGATGTTCGACCCTCTAAGAGTAGTACAAACCATATTCCCTAAATAAGAGAGAGCCAGAGAGGGCCTTCCTAACTCTGTTGGGCGAGAAGGTCACATTAAAGTTACCTCCCACTACAGTGAATGGGTGGGAAGCCTTGAACTAGGATTTAAGTACCTGTTGCAGAAATTCGATTTGGCCAGGGTTAGGTGCATAGACATTCAATAAGGTATTTTCCCCTCACCCATTTCAAATCCTCTCCCTCCCCAAATCTCCCCTCTTAGCACAAATTCTCCACCCCACAATTTCCCCTCAGAGCACAAATCCCCCCTCCTAGCACAACCCCCCCCCCCATTTCCCCCCCTAGAAAATCCCCCTAATCATCCATATTAGCACAAATTCCCCACCCACAAACATTTTTTCACAAGCAGGAATCCCCCAAAATCCCCCTATCAAAAATCCCCCCTCTAATTCCCCCTCTGAGCATAAACCCCCTCCACAGATCCTCCTCTCCAAAAAAAATCCACCCTCTTAGCACAACCCCCCAATCATTACTACTAGCACAATTCCCCCCTCAAATATCCCCATGAGTACAATCCCCAGCACAAATCCCCCCCCCCCCAAAATCCCATTTCCAGCACAAATTACCCATTCATGTTTCCCCTCCTAGCACAAATCCCCTGTCTCAAATGCCCCCCCCAGCACAAATTCCCCTATTCATCCCTACTCCCCTCAATCCCCTATCCTAGCACATATCCTCCCCTTTCCTAGCACATATCCCTCCTTCAAACCCCGCACCTAGCACATATCCTCTTTTCCTTTCCTAGCACACTGTCATCCCCAGCACAATTTCTTCTTATGCCGCCCCTCCCCCATGTTCCCAGTGAAATTCCCTCCTCCCTCAAACACACAGACCTAAGATGTAGTGCAGCAGATGGCTGTGTGATGTCATTTCTCATAGGCTCCTCCTCAGCTTGACAGGTCATAGTTGAGGAAGAGTCTAGGGCGAGCAGATTATTAACAGTTTTGCCCGGCAGCCGCCGGGGAAAGCTGCAGGGGTATGGGATCGTGGTTTGGAAACATCACTGACCATCAGACTTTTCCAGAGTTTGCTTACCCGTCCCCTACCCACATTCTTTTCTGGGAGGAGATAGGGGCAGATAAACAAAGTCTGCACAGTCACGATCTGACAGTTCTGATGCAGGAGCGCTGCAGTAGCAGGATGAAGAGATGGAGAGGGACCAACACATCCCTCACCTCCTCCCTGCTCTCTTCTGCACTCCCAATTTGGATTGTCACTCCCCATGCTAAGCTGACAGGAGTAGTGATGCTCCAGTCACTACTCCTATTAGCTTGTAGCAGCAGGAACTCTCCACGCAGCACCCCCGACCTCACATGATATGGCAGTAACCAGGGCAGCTGCCTGTCCTGCCCAACCCTCTCCCCCTCCTGGGTGCACCTGTAAGTCTGCAATCCACAAGTATAAATCTCCCTTGAGGGTCTAGAATGGAAGAAATAACTTTTAAAAAGCAGGTTTTTATAATCAGTATAGATACATCTGCAAAAGGAGATTGGAAAATGTTTTGTAGCAAACTTGAGAGAACACTCCACGAAAGTGGGCTTCCTGGGCAAATATCGACATGGGATGACTTAAAGTCCTTTATAGTTAACCATCTCTTCCTTGCTGAGTTTAGGCAATTTACATTGTAGGATAATACTTGAAAAGGCAACAAAAGAAGAAAAAGAGTGAGACTTTAAATGAGCTATGTTACTGCTAAAAAAGTGTATGGAGTATATATATAATAATACAATTTTTATTAATCAAACGCAGTTCCGTGGTCTAGAAATACATGATACAGTTTCAAAATATAGACACAACCAACCATATACAAAAAGGCTGACATTATAATACAAATATACCAAATGGACATATGATCATACATGATTATACATATACACACAAATGGATGCATGCTGGATGAACTTGTCATCACATAAATTAAGAACTCTACATGTTTCATGAATCCCGTTTACTCATCAGGAGTATGGATGCAAAAATTCACTGTAAGTGCAGAAAAAAATTGAGTATGTAAATATAAATACAGTATACCCTATAAAAAAGTGAGGGATTCTAAAAAAAAAATCGTAAAAATTCCCTAAAAAAATCCAAAGTCTGATACTTACAAATCAGCTTGAGAAATATACCGGCTCTGTGCCTGGTCTGGAGCTGAGGCAGGAAAAACCCAAACCAGATCAAGGGAACCGCAAAGTGGCAGGCCAGGTTACCACAGTGCAATCCACGAGAGGGTAGATGATGTATTCGCAACAAACCGCATCAATCTCCAAAAAATGGTTGTGTAATGAATCTGTGTATTAAAATAATGAAATGTAAAAAGATGCGATGAAAAAGTGATGGGTATTGAAAAGTGTAAAAATGGGGGGGGGGGGCTCTTGATAAGGAAAATACCAAAATAGTGTGAATGGAGTCACAGATGACCCCTGCCTAACTTATATGCGTGATTGCAGTGTGAGAGCCAGATATGAGGTATCTCTGAAGGATAGCAGAGTGATCCCCTGGCCAACCCTGGCTAGATATACCCGAGACCTAGGGCGGGTCCCTGCCAACATCATACTGAACGCTGTGTGGGCAGAGGGGAGGCAGAAAAATGGACCCCATGTCTGGTGGAATTGCCGGGAGCGGATCCACACCTACCCGACCTACAGCGCTAGGTGGAAATAAGTATATGGTTGTGTCTATAGTTTGAAACTGTATCATGCATTTCTAGACCACGGAACTGCGTTTGATTAATAAACGTTTTATTATTATATATATTTACTCAATACACTTTTTTAGCAGTAACATCCCTCATTTAAAGTCCCACTCTTTTTTTTCTTTTGTTGTTACTTATGTAGTTAGGGATGGATGCTTGCTATTGCGTCTATGCCAGGCCATATTTCCCTTTTTTCTCACAATACCTGAAAAGGCATAATGGAGGCATACTAGGTAAAGGCACTAATCATCTAAATTAACTTATGACTCCCTCCTGGAGGAAAAAGGCAGCAATCATACATGATGGAATACAAACAATGTTTTAAACAGTAAACCAAATACACAAAAACAATAAACAAGTATGGTCTAGGTCAAACCCAAAAATGAGACATAGAAGTAATCAGGACATCTCAGGACACCTTGGCAAAGTAAAAATGTAAGTAGGGAGGACATATGCAGTGACTGCATGGCAGATGCTGGGGTTGGCTTGCAATCTAAACACACAAAAGTTCAGTTCAAATGTAAAAAAATATATATATTCTCATGAGCATACGAGCTTATCCATATAGGGATCATTGAGCTTAAGGCACAAAACCACGTGGGAGAAACAAAGAAAGCACAAAAGGCTGGAACACCTAAAATCTGGTTTAAAATCTAGACAGAAATGAGCATTGTGGAGCTGGAGGTTGTATTCTGGTCTTGGATTTGGCAGGAGTACAGAATTTCCTAAGTGTAACTGCTGGCTGAGTCATAGTAATTGGGATGAAAAAGGCTTCCTCCAGGAGAGAAAGCAGGCTCAGATGTTTAAGGAAGGCCTCTTCTTCTTGGATCGTATGCATGCTGTATTGTGAACTGACCTTAGAGACAATCAGCCTAAATGGAAACATAACAGATTAATAAACAGCCAGTTTACTCAACATTGCCATGTATAGATTTCAGGAAAATCCTGCTCACTGGCTGTGATTGACAGCAGTGGGAGCCAATGGGGAGGGAGAGACCCAGGAGATCGGGACCAGGCTCAGATAAGTATAAGGGGGGGGGGGCTCAAAGGGGAGCTGCATAGAATGCATAAAGGTAAAAAACCTTCAGGCTTTAGAACCACTTTAAGTTAAAGGGGTTGTAAAGGTTTTTTTTTGTTATACATGTTATACTTACCTCCTCTGTGCAAGCATTGTGCACAGAGTGGCTCTGATCCTCCTCTTCTGGGACCCCCAGTGGCGCTCCTAGCTCCTCCCCGCATTAAGTGCTCACTCGGAGACCCGCATTCCAAGGGGGACACCTGTGCAGGTGCGCTCCCGAGTCCTGCTGCGTCCATTGACACAGACAGCAGGACTCGTCCCCGCCCCCTGGCTCTCGTTTCACTGGATTTGATTGACAGCAGCGGGAGCTAATGGCTGCACTGCTATCAATCTATCCAATGAGGACCCAAGACAGCGTCTGGAGCTGCTGTGCTCATTCTCGTCGCTGGAAAGATGAGGGTCAGATAAGAAAGAGTGGGGCTCTGGGGGGGGTGCTGCAGCACAAAAAGTTTTTCATCTTAAGGCATAGAATGCATTAAGGTGAGAAAACCTTGAGGGTTTACAACCCCTTTAATCATTTTTTTCACCTAATGTGATCAAGGTAGGGTCTCACTTATACTACTAGGGGATACTTTATATTTTATGTTTTCTTTTACATAGTTTAAAGTCCGCAAAATGCATATGTCCACAAATACAGTATTTCCCTGCAAAATAAGAGCATTAACACTGCATGCACTGCCAAACTTTACTTTGTTGACAAATCAATCTGTCAATTTCCTGTGTCCTCCATTGTATTCATTGATTCCTTCCATTGAGCTCTTCCTCATTATGATGTAAGATTACAGTGTACTGTATGTGTTCTGTGTTTTTTACTTTTTGAATTTGGCACCGGGCTCCGTCCCTGTGCGTTGCGATGCTCGCAGGGAACAGAGCTCAGCACTGTAATAGATCCGGCGGAGGACACAGCCCGCACACACAGTGGGGAGACATCGCAGGATCCTGGGGACAAGGTACATAACTTTGCCTGGATCCTCCGATGCAATCCAGAGTTTGGCTCGGTGTTACCGTTTTTAGTAATGAAAATTCACCCCGAGCCACACTCGGGAATACCAATAAGGAGGTTAAAATAGGCCTATGGCACAGCACACACAATAGTTCCAACTTATTAAAAATTATTAAAATGTCCATTAAAACATTTTAAGTTATAGGAGGAAATAAGATACTTTTTTATTCCTTCTGAGTTCTGGGACTCTATTTGTTATTACACAGATGTTTGGCCATATATGCATTCATGGGGATAAAATAGGGATTCACTTTTTATTTAGAGAATAGTTTCATGTGGTTTGGGTTCTTGAAAGATGCATTAGCATAAGTGAATTTCTTTGTATGTGCCTTTCATAGTTAGCTTAGTCATATATTAAAAAGAATATCATGCTGTTCTGTGATTCCTCATATGCACGAATGACAAAGAAAATCCTTCTTTGGTCAGAAGTTGAACTAGTAGATATTAAATAATTTAAAGAAAACACTTATATAACTGCTTAAAAGACATTTCTGAAAAAACAGAATGTACACACACATTACTGTATACATATTAATGTATTTCATGACCTATTTTAAAAAAAACAAGTTCAATATGTATTTACTCAATGATTTCTAGATTGTTCACTGAGATCCAGTCACGTTAAATGACCTGGATTCATGGTATCACCAAGGACTACGATGGCTTATAAACACAATTGCATATTAGGGATCAGCAGAGTAATTTCAACAAAAATGATTTTGCTGCAAAATTCCGATTGTAATTTCTCCATCTGCAAAATGTAACTGAAACAGAAAATTTTAATTTAATCTGTTAACCACTATAGGACTTCCCACCAAACTTTTACCATTGCCGGGTGGTCCTAAGGCACTGAATCCTGTATATGTACATGATGATGTAGTCCCAGGTAGGGGGCGTGTGCACACCCGCCTCACCGGTCGTGCTATCATTTGCTACAACACAAGATGATCAGCAGGTTCCTGCTAATGATTTATGGCCAGAACCCACTAATTGGCTGAGCAAATAACAGATTAGAGCCCTGTGTTGCTAAATGACACACAGGGATGTGCCGTTTTTTTCTCCCTTAAAAACAGGGAGTAAAAAATGGCACATTGCATAGTAAAAATATCACACAGTACACACACTAAACATTGTTAGGCACACAGTTAACCCCTTGATGGCCCCTAAATGTTAAGCTCTTCACAACCAGTGTCATTAGTACACTGACAGTGTATATTATCATCACTGATCACTATTAGTTGTCACTGGTGATGTCAGTGTCAGTTAGTCAGTTCTCCCCCAGCATCAGTTAGTATTGGATTGCCCGCTGCACAATCACAGTCCCACTATAAGTCGCTGATCACCGCAATAACTAGTATAAACATATATATATACAGTACACACACACCATTGTTTATAGATGCTATAACGTTCATACAAGCCAATTAATATACACTTGGGATTTTTTTTTACTAAAGACGTAACAGAATATATTTTGGCCTAAATCTATGAATAAATTTGTTTTGTTTTTTGTTTTTTACTTTTTTTATTGTATATGTTTTGAAACAACATAAAAAATTGTGTGGGGTTTGTTTTTGCTGTCGTTTTTGTTATTTTTTTTTTTATTTATAGCGCAAAAGATAAAAAAACCCAGTGGTGATAAAATATCACCAAAATTAAGCTCTCTTCATGTCGAAAAAAAATATATAAATGTAATTTTGGTACAGTGTTGTATGAGCGTGCAATTACCAGATAAAGATTCACAGCTTGTTAGTAAAAAATGGTCTAGTCATGAAGGGGGTATAATTTTCTGGAGCTGAAGTGGTTAAAATTGTATTAAAGCTAAAACCGAAAATGTAATATATTGCAATCATTAGATGTTGTGGCTGCATTCCTTTTCTTTTCTTTGACTTTTTTCTCTTTGTTTTTCCCTGGCGATCTTGCCAGTAACACACCCCCTGTATTGTTGAGATACAACTGTGGAGGAGGCACAGCAGACAGCAACATTGTTAGCCTGGGGGCATATAATAGCATATTTAAATGCAATAACAAATTGAAGCCAAGCTCCAGCTCATACTTCATAATCAGTTACAGCAAGCAGTTTGTTTTTCTTTTGGAACAAAGGTTTTGCATAAAATAATAAATAAATAAACACTGCTTATTTAAAAAAAAAAAACCCTGCCAGTGTTAAGTGATTTGTCTTATCACTGAAAACTGATACATTCTGCAGCAGAGTTTGGGCTTTTGAAAAACAGACATGGTGGCTTAATCACCATGAAAATAGAAAAAAGACAGCCTAAAAAAGGAAGCTAACTACAGTCATCACATCTATAAATGGTAAGCTGTAATATCATAACAATATCATAAATATTGGCTTTTGGGTTTAATACTGTTTTTTTGAGGGATGTATATAAGGTACTCTCTCATTGTTTGACACTATGTTCTTTGTGATTGTCTTTTTTTTTTCCTTTTTGAATATTTGATTAATTTTTGTATACTGTGACTTTATTTCTGTATTTATTTATTTCTGTATTTATTTATTTTGCTGTCTTTTTTTATTTTTGTGAAAAAAATAAATTAATAAACCTGACTAAAAATTAGGGTATTCTTAGCACAAGGACAAACCAGTGATAAAAAAAAAGGAAAAAAAAAAAAATTTGCGCTATAGACTAAAATAAAAAATTAAATATAAAGATATAAAATAAAAGAAGCTAGCACAATACTTAGTTACCATGTAACACCAAAATCAAAAAATAAACCAAAAAGTTACATAGGTGAGGTTGAAAAAAGACACAACTTCATCAAGTCCAACCTCTGTGTGTTTACATTGTATATCCCTGTATGTTGCGGTCATTCAGGTGCATATCTAATAGTTTTTTGAAACTATCAATGCCCCCCCCCCCGCTGAGACCACTGCCTGTGGAAGGGAATTCCACATCCTTGCCGCTCTTAAAGTAAAGAACCCTCTACGTAGTTTAAGGTTAAACCTCTTTTCTTCAAAGTTTTATTAGTTACCACATGTCTTGTTAAACTCCCTTCCGCAAAAAAGTTATATCCCTATTGTGGGGTCACCAGTACGTTATTTGTAAATTTAAATAATTTCCCCTTTCAAGCGTCTCTTCTCCAGAGAGAATAAGTTCAGTGCTCACAACCTTTCTTCGTAAATAATGTCCTACAGACCCTTTATTAGCTTTGTTGCCCTTTTTTTTACTCACTCCATTTACAGTACATCCTTCCTGAGGACTGGTGCCCAGAACTGGACAGCATACTCCAGGTGCAGCCAGACCAGAGTCTTGTAGAGGGGGAGAATTATTGCTTTATCCCTTGAGTTATGCGATGCATACTAGCACATTATGCCTTTGTCTTACAGGGTTAAAAAAATGCAATTTACTAGCGTTATAAAATGGTTTCATGTTTCTTGTTTTTTTGTCAATGCTTTGGCTATATTCTATGTAACAAAAGAATGGATGGGGTGGGTATCAGCAGTTGCATTGCCCCTATATGAATTTAAAGTGACTCAAATACTCTTGTTTCTGTTGCCAATTTAGTAGGTGATTTATGGAGTGTGGGGAAAACGGAGCTCTGGATAACAAGGAGACTTTAACAAACAGTAAATGATAGGCTCTTGAAATGTGATTAATGCACCACAACAGCACTTCAGAAGGGGGAAGCACACACTACAGGAAAAACAAAGCAGAGAAGAAGGCACTTCTAAGTGCAGTAAAAAAAAAACACTTTAATGACAAGGAAGGGTTAAAAACACTTACAAGATGGAAGTGAAAAATGGGCATAACAATGAATCCATACTGTCCAGCGGGATACCTCCTGGGAGTAAAGACAGCTGCAGGTGGAAGTTCCAGCTGACCAGCGGTGGTAAACACTGTGTCTCTAATCCAAGATGGAGAGCTGTGCTGTCAGGACCAGCATTGAATCCAGGCAACAGGAAGTGACGTCAGAGTGGGTGGAACATGTTTCAGAGCATCCCAGTTGCTCCTTCTTCAAACCAATTGGTTTGGATGTTATGGATTCATTGATATGCCTGTTTTTCACTTCCATCTTGTAAGTGTTTTTAACCCTTCCTTGTCATTAAAGTGTTTTATTACTGCACTTAGAAGTGCCTTTCCTCTCTGCTTTAGTAGGTGATGTATGCCTCTCTCTCTACCTCCTTCATTTTCCCTCCTTGTTTGTTGCATACAGGTTTCTTACCTCATGCTTTCAGGTGCAGTAATAGTTGAGTTGTCACAGTTGGTTTTGTGCTATCAAAATTCTGCTTCCTGCTTTTGTCTGCAGTTTATACTAGGGGGAGAGTTGTGCTGGAGCTCCTCTGTTTGCAGCAGCTGTACATTAGCAAGATTCCCACCCTCCCTCCCTTATAATTTGTTGTTGTATTTTAGGGAGTTTTATCACCCACATAAGGAGGACTTTTTTGTTTTATCTTATTAATCACTTCCTTACCGTTCTATAGCCGAAAGGAACCTCCTGGAACCACGCTCATTAGATCATTAGAATCTGGCTGGTGACTCAACACTAACAACTACCCAAAGTGTGAAAGTTTTTGATACAAATAAAATATTTAAAACATTTATTTTATCAGTTTAATTGTATTGTATAAATATTAGTTTGCTGAAATTTCATTTTATGTCTAAAGTATTTAATAATATTTTTTGCACAGGTTACTAAAGCATCTTTTATTTATAACTTATATGTTTTGAGTCTACAAGTGTCTGTGCAGGTTACTTTCTATCGTTTGAACACTTGAAAATCTATACATCTTGACTTTTGAGACTTTTATAGTAAGATTTTTATAGTGCTTTTCTTCAAATGTAAAAGAATATTCTGTTTTGGAAAACCAGACAACAATGGCATCTGTGTGTTGAATTTGACAGTGAATAGCTGTCTATTTCTCTCCCACATTCTTCCTTTCTGAGGGTTTCATTGGTACAATGTTCATATCAAGATTTCCCACAATATACAATACTGATGTTCATCTACTATTCAGGGCTTCAGGCTTTGAAAATCTGGTTCCAGTCTTAAACTTGAATTTAGCTACAGCAGAGCTTAATTTTGAGCACTGAATTATTTAAATTACTTGGTATGTGATCATTATTTCAGCATATAACTGAATTTACAATAAATTCCTTGTTTCTAAATGACAGTGATATACTTAAAATAGTTGCCAGAAATCTGTGATATTCCTAGATAAAAAGAGGGCAGACTTATAACATGAAGAATGAGATCTCTTCTTCACAGCTAATCTAGTCCAAATCCACAGCTAATCTAGTCCAAATATACAAATAATGGCACGGTATTGTCAGTGTAAATATCAAAATGGCACTATTATGAAGTTATTCTTAAATTTTTACCAACCAGCATCAGCCATGGGTCAGCTATTGCTAAGATTGAATGAAAAGTTAGTACAACATTACCTTATTCAACAAGACAATGTCCAACAAGACAAAAAACAATAACCAAGCAAGCAATCAACACGGTGAGCTAAAATCGAATTGTTATAGGTTACCTAAGACAAGTCAAATCTTTAGTATTTCAAATGCAAAACCAGCCAAACACTGAAAAATGTTAGGAAGGAAAGGGGTTCTTGTAAGTATACGAGAAGCTCAATTAATCTGTTCTGTTAACTATATATCTTTTTTTTAGTAAAATAGATCTTTTAGTATCATGAATAGTGAATCTTCTTGGAAGGGTTTGTTGAATCTTGTCTAAAATTTTCAAAACCTGAACGTAACAAAAGAACATATTAGTCTATGGGGGACAAATCTTGAAACTAAATTCTGTCCATTTTTGAAGTTAATAGGCAGGGTATTGTAAAAAAAAGGAATTGGTTCAGTCTTGATGGACATTTTTCAAAGCAAAGATTTTTTTTTTTAAATATTGTACCGTAAGGATAAAGTCTGTATTGTAACTTTGAGGGCAACATTAAAAAAATACAAGTTCTTACATATCTGAGAGATGCCTTTAAGTTGTATGTGGTGTTACAGTTCAAGTTTTCTCAGACAGTGGTAGGAACACTGTACTCTGGCACACATTTTGGGTGTGTAATTGATATCCTAACTTTTACATGTAGCTTACCTAAAATACAGCTTTTTTAGATAGTTTTGGATGTGACACCTGTTTTTTTTTTTTTTTTTTTTTATCAAGCGGTAGAAGGCCTGAACTATCCAATAGAAGTAACAACTGCAACAAATCTGAAATTATAGGAATGTTAAAGCTCTCAACTTAGTACAAACTGATCAATGGCACAACAGTTCAACAGATCACAGCTGTATTTGCTGTTTAGCTGTTATCCCATTCCCCTCCTGCTCTTGATCTATTGCCGTGATCATAGAGAAAAAAGGATGGTTTAGCAACACAGCATTCAGTAGACATCGGGCAAGGAACAGATTAACAACAATAAGCTACAGCAATGAGGAAGGGGAAGCATATGAGGATGCATGTTTGTGCATGCCACAGAGTCGGGAGGAGGAAGGGGGAAGCAGAAAAGCAGCAAGGACATAGCTTCCAGAAGACTGGAGAGTGTAGCTGATCTAATCCATATGGCAGCACGTCCCCACAGATACAGGCCACTCCTATCACCAGGGACAATCCACAAAGCCCTTTTTAACATATCTGCTTCCAACATCACCGTTGTGGTCTGCAGCTTCTGCCTAAATATATCAGCTGTAGTAAAAAAAACAGCCATTAGGGAATCCCATGTATGAGGAAGCACAAAACTCTGTACCAGAGAGCTTAGTGGAAACAGCACTTCCCAATTGGCGGCAAAAGCCATACACTCCTCCTACTTATTCCTCACTTTCTGCATATGCCCCCTTCCACAACATGCCTCTACATAATCCACAACAACTGCAACTTCTAGTGACAGGGAGGGAAGTCTCATAAGAGCAGGATCAGGGTCCTAAGGCTATGCAGACCAGGTTAAAGCTAGTGCTTGAACCCCTGCAAAATTGTCCTACAACCTCCAGTGTCTTCTGCAGTATCCTTCCCAAGGCAGGTGTCTCTTCCAAAGCTGTTATAGTGGAATTAAAAAAAAAGTCCCCCAAGACACCCAGTGTCTTAATGCCAGCTGGGAAAAACTGCCCAGTTGCCCCCATTCAAGCTTGTAGAATGAACCCCCTTACACAAGTTTACATGACTGTGCTGCAACATAGTGGCAGATACCCAATTGTCATTATTTTGCTCAGAAGGCCATCCCTGTCCTCCACAAGCATGTGGAATGTAAAGTGTCTGTGTCATTGAACCATGCTGTTAGAAGCAGGGTACACATGACTATAAACACTTGGTGCAGTAAGTACAGTGCCTTGAAAAAGTATTCATACCCCTTGAAATTTTCCACATTTTGTCAGGTTACAACCAAAAACATAAATGTAATCTATTGGGATTTTATGTAATAAACCAACACAAAGTGGCACATAATTGTGAAGTGGAAGGAAAATGATAAATGTTTTTCACAATTTTTTTACAAATAAATATATGAAAGTGTGGCGTGCATTTGTATTCAGCCCCCCTGAGTCAATACTTTGTAGAACCACCTTTCACTGCAGTTACAGCTGCAAGTCTTTTTGAGTATGTCTCTACCCACTTTGCACATATAGAGAGTGACATTTTGCCCATTCTTCTGTGCAAAATAGCTTTAGCTCTGTCAGATTGGATAGAGAGTGTCTTGCCACAGATTCTCATCTGGATTTAGGTCTGGACTTTGACTGGGCCATTCTAACATTTTAATATGCTTTGATCTAAACCATTCCATTGTAGCTCTGGCTGTATGTTTAGGGTCGTTGTCCTGCTGTAAGGTGAACCTCCGCCCAGTCTCAAGTCTTTTGTAGACTCTAACAGATTTTCTTCTAAGATTGCCCTAAACTTGGCTCCATCCATCTTCCCATCAACTCTGACCAGCTTCCCTGTCCCTGCTGAAAAAAAATCATGGTATGTTTAGGGTTAGGTGCAGTGTCAGTTTTCCGCCACACATAGCGCTTTGCTTTTAGGTCAAATAGTTCAATTTTGGTCTTATCTGACCAGAGCACCTTCTTCCACAAGTTTTCTGTGTCCCACATGGCTTCTCACAAACTGGAAACAGGACTTCTTATGGTTTTCTTTCAACAATGGCTTTCCTCTTGCCACCCTTCTATAAAGGCCAGATTTGTGGAGCGCACGACTAATAGTTGTCTTGTGGACAGATTCTCCTGACTGAGTTGTGGATCTCTGCAGCTCCTCCAGAGTTACCATGGGCCTCTCGGCTGTTTCTCTAATTAGCTTGCCTGGCCTGTCAGTTTAGGTGGACAGCCATGTCTTGGTAGGTTTACAGTTGTGCTTTACTCTTTCCATTTTTGGATGATGGATTGAACAGTGCTCCGTGAGATGTTTAAAGCTTGGGATATTTTTTCATACCCTAACCCTGCTTTAAACTTCTCCACAACTTTATCCCTGACCTGTCTGGTGTGTTTCTTAGGAATCATGTTGCTGTTTGTTTACTAAGGTTCTCTAACAAACCTATGAGGGCTTCACAGAACAGCTGTATTTATATTGGGATTAAACTACACACAGGTGGACTCTATTTACTAATTAGGGGACTTCTGAAGGCAATTGGTTTCACTAGATTTTAGTTAGGGGTATCAGAGTAAAGGGGGCTTAATACAAATTCACGCCACACTTTTCACATATTTATTTGTAAAAGAATATTAAAAACCATTTATAATTTTCTTCCACTTCACAATTATGTGCCACTTGTGTTGGTCTATTACATAAAATCCCAATAGAATACATTTACGTTTTTGGTTGTAACATGACAAAATGTGGAAATTTCAAGGGGTATGAATACTTTTTTAAGGCACTGTATATTGGTCAGATATATTGGCAGGATTGAGTTGAAGGGGTTAAAGTTCAAATGGGCAGAATAAGGGAGGTGAGGGGTTAGTTTACAGGTCATTATTGATATAGTATGTGTTGGCAAGGAGGGGGGCAGAAAACAAATGTGTCACATCAACAGAATGAATGTATCAGCAGCTGCTGATCCGTTGACTCTGCCCTCTTCAAATTACAGAAACTCTCTTTTCTCTATTGTAAGGGAAAGGGGAGGGATAAGCACTGAAAGTAGTACCATATGACCGTTATGATGACCAATCATAGCAATTGCATGATACCCAGCCATTTATATTGGCTGTATACAGTGTCTCAATAGTGTACCTAGCCATCTAATGATGGGTGGGTACACAGCAATCACCCTATGGATAAGCTACCCGAATGCTATTTATACAGTGCCGATCATAAACAACACTGGGTAAATAAAGGGCCACCACTTCACTGTTGATAGACATGCTATGGTACAGTAGTGGTTAAAGTCAGTGACAAGTTTAAATTCTATTCATTTATTCTGAGATAATTATAGGTCAAGAGTCAGTTTATATGCTTATACTTTAAGCATCATTGGATGACGTTATTCAGTGAAATCTAAATGGAATAGAAGCATGTGCCTAATTACCTAAACTGTATTTTTATGTAAATTTCAGTTGACATGATATTTTATTTATGAATGAATTATTACATTATAATAAAAGAAGAGAACACATTCCCTCCATAACAAAATGCCAGAGTTCAAATTTGCTGCACAGAAAACCAAAGATGTCACCTTAGAAAATGTCATGTCATCTCATGGAAAGGTAATGCCATTGTTTATAGATATAGTTTCATAAACTTCCAGATTTGTTCTGCCAAGTGCAATATTTTGTTAAAGCTGCAATATATACATGAAAGTGGTTTCAATTGCAAATTAACATTTAATTTGCACACTAGCTAGAGGTCATAAAAGCATTTTATGAAATTCCGCACTTATAAATAATTTAGCACTAGCCCGATTTTAGTCCCAGTTATTTTAAATCAAAAATAGTCTTGTTGCAGCTCCAGTCAGCTGAAATCCTTACAGCCGCCCAGAGTAGACAGATTACATGGGCCCAATTTACCAAAAGTATATGTATAAGAGCAGGCAGAAATTGCTACAATTACAGTATAGGCATGCTTGATGATGGAAGTGTTTCTGATTTGACAGATGTTCGCCCATCCACCATAAACAAAGTGTAAAATACATTTCAATGTAAAAATGCCTCTTTTGCAGGGTGAATTGATCAGTCAATAAATTTTGTTTTGTTGTTTACCCTTTTGGTATTCTAAATATACTGTTGAAAGCATGTTGTTATATCTGGTTAATAAGTTCCCAAATACCTGTTGATCTTGCCTTAAAGTGGAACATTAGTCAGACATTTATGTCCTGCTCGATAACTTCAGCCACTTAAAGTATATATACTGTTAAATCTCACCCTCCTCTGCACATGCTCAGTTGCTCTCTATCTTTTGGAACTGTGCCAAAAATCAGAGCCACTAAAGGCTGATCTGCTAACTGCCTAAATATTTATTGCTGTTCAGGGCCTCTAGGCTTCAGGAAAATGGCAGCCTCCAGCAAGAAGAAACAGGAAGAATGCTGGAGGAAATATACAGCACACACTAATTTTGGTAGCGTAAATATTAATGTATGTATGTTATTTGCTAAAGAACATACCTGTTGATCTTGCCTTAAAGTGGAACATTAGTCAGACAATTATGTCCTGCTCGATAACTTCAGCCACTTAAAGTATATACTGTTAAATCTCACCCTCCTCTGCACATGCTCAGTTGCTCTCTATCTTTTGGAACTGTGCCAAAAATCAGAGCCACTAAAGGCTGATCTGCTAACTGCCTAAATATTTATTGCTGTTCAGGGCCTCTAGGCTTCAGGAAAATGGCAGCCTCCAGCAAGAAGAAACAGGAAGAATGCTGGAGGAAATATACAGCACACACTAATTTTGGTAGCGTAAATATTAATGTATGTATGTTATTTGCTAAAGAACATGCAAGTCGTTATGGGAACATTTACCTCTTAAAATGTTATGAGCTAGCACTGAAAGTGTGGTACTGCAGAAATACAAGTAGGCAAGTCTGCCACCATTACATAAAGCTTAAAATCATCACTGTTGTTGCTGTGCTACAATTGCCCAGTCTATCACACCATACAATGTGTGCTCCAGCAGGAACACAAAAGGGATCGTGTCACCAATTCCCCCCCCCCCCCCCCCCGGGAACATGTTCGGATATAGATAACATGCTGCAAGAGTCCTGAATCAGAAGCCACTGTCATGTTGAAAATAATCCTGCTCTCCAGGACCTGTTTTCATCCCATGCTCACACAAATATTTATTGATTGCCCACTGGTGCAAGTACAGCTGCTGCAGCATGGAAGACATTGAATTCCAGTGCATGAGTGTATTGAGTACAAGAAAATTGACAGGCAGGTTGTGTTGATGCTGCATTTTGGTCAGGCAAGCATTCATAGCGTTTTACCACAAAAAGTGGCCACACACTGTTTTGGTCTGCTGCAGGACATTCTGGAAATCAGAGTACCCATCCAGGAACTTATGAAGCAACAGCTTTAAGACATGAGCCAGGCAAGATATGTGGGTGAGCTTTCCTTGTTGAATGGTGGACAGCTTGTTAGTGTGATTGTTACACATAATCTTTCCTGGAACAAGATGGCATAGGGTCAGCCACCTCTCAGGCCTGGTTCAGTGTTTATTCTGCCCCTCAAGCCTACCAACTGAAAAACAGCTTGGAAACATGTTTCCTGGACTGTTAAATAGACTCAAGTGCACTTAGGGCAGGGGCTGGTGGTTCTAAGGAGTCAGAGGTGAAGATAATATAGAAGGAGGGGGTAGGGGTGACTGTGCTGTCACCTTGAAAAATGGGCAAAAATGGGACAGCACCACTAGCTCCAGAAGATTGCCCAGCCCTGCATGCTTAACAGCCGACCGCAAATTTACCCAGTGGGTCATGAAGCACATGTAATGTCCTTGCACATGCTTGCTGGACCACATGTCTGTGGTCATTTGGGCCCTGCCACTGACACTGCAGTTCCGATAACACAGAGATATTACGTTTCACATGTTAGTTGAGGGCAGGGATGGCCTTTTGGGCAAAAAAAAATGGCAGCTGGTTACCTGCTACTGTGGTGAAGCATATGTCATAAACTTGCAGAAGGGGACCAATTCCAACTGCTGGAATGGGAGCAGCCTTAAAGCCAGCAATTTTGAAAAGCTGGAATTAAGATCCTGGGCATAGAGTTGATTATTGGTCAATTTTCTCTTCCACTCCAGCAGCTGTGGAAGAGACACCTGCCTGGTCAAGCTAGTGATGGTGTTCTAAAGTAATTCTGTTGACTCATTCTCACCAGTTTAGAGGGTTATGGTGGGATTAGCAGAGGAAAAGGATGAAGAAGAGGGAGCATTTGCAGAAGTAGCAGAAAAGTTGCTGCTCTGCATCTGGGAGGATGTAGAACACAAGGGCTTTGTCAGTCACTCAACTACCGCCTCAGCATGCTCTTGCTGTATAGCAATTACATACAGAAAAGGCAGACATGCCTGGCCTCTTGATGATGAGGCCTGACTACCACTTTGTCCTGCAGAATCTGCTCACTCCCGACTACCTCCACATGCAAAAGCTCTGCCTCGTCCTTTAGGCCTGCCAGCATTGAAAATACAGGGGATTGCCTAATTATTTACTGTCAGCTATGAAAGTAGGATAAATACTGTACAGGTACAAAAAATAAAGACGTGAACTAATATACGTACATAAAGACATGCAATTAAAGAAAATAAAGATCCCCCCATAAAAAAATAAAAATAAACGTTTTAGTTGGTGTACATTTAAAACACTGGAGTGTGCACTTCATTGCAAACAATATGAGAAAAGTGACTGTATATACTCTTGCATACATATCCACATGCTCCACAACACAGATGCATAGTAAGCATAATGTGAGGAATCGATTTGGTTATCTGTACATGATCAATGCTGTACAAACATAAGCTTTAGTAAAAAATCAGCAAAACAGGCTGAAAGCACACAGCCCATCCTTGTATTTCTATACACATATTGGTTGTTCTATATTATTCTATATTATAAAAAGTAAACTCATGTAGCATAATTTGCATGTTGTCTCTTCTCTCCCTGTACAATTCAAATCTGTTTTGTCCTATGATGAATAGGGATGGGCCCGGTGCTCGATGCGAACCCATGTTCGCATCGAGCACCGGGTGTTCGCTCGCTCGGCGAGCCCAGAACTATTTTGGCCGCTCGCATCACGTTCGTGTGATGCGAGCGGCCCCGCAATGCATTGCGGATGGCGCGGCCGGCGAAGTGCATTGCTGGCTGATGATTGGCCAAGCATGCACTGTGACCCCGCATGCTTGGCCAATCACAGCGCCGGAAACTCGAAGAGCCATAATTGGCTACAGGCAGGACGCCTGTAGCCAATTACAGCTCAGGGGCTTTAGTACACGCCCCCTCTTATAAAAGGCCGCCACGCCGTCTGCGCCGGTCACATGCTGTTCCGGCGTAGATAGAGCAGGATCGTTCTGTGTCACTCTGCTGGATTTAGTTAGAGAGATTTACTTAGAGAGATTGAGTTAGATAGATTCATTTAGAAAGATTGATTTAGAAAGAGGGGCTTGTAGTGTGTTCGTGGCAGGCAGGCACTGGCAGCAAACAGAGCTCCTGTATTTTGTTCCCAGAAGCACCTATAGGACTTGTAGTGTGTTCGTGGCAGGCAGGCAGAGCTCCTATATTTTGTTCCCAGAAGCACCTATAGGACTTGTAGTGTGTTCGTGGCAGGCAGGCAGAGCTCCTATATTTTGTTCCCAGAAGCACCTATAGGACTTGTAGTGTGTTCGTGGCAGGCAGGCAGAGCTCCTATATTTTGTTCCCAGAAGCACCTATAGGACTTGTAGTGTGTTCGTGGCAGGCAGGCAGAGCTCCTATATTTTGTTCCCAGAAGCACCTATAGGACTTGAAGTGTGTTAGTCCCATCACACAGACCTACATTTTCTTCCCAGAAGCACCTATAGGACTTGAAGTGTGTTAGTCCCATCACACAGAGATCATATATTTTGTTCCCAGAAGCACCTATAGGACTTGAAGTGTGTTAGTCCCATCACACAGACCTATATTTTCTTCCCAGAAGCACCCATAGGACTTGAAGTGTGTTAGTCCCATCACACAGAGATCATATATTTTGTTCCCAGAAGCACCTATAGGACTTGAAGTGTGTTAGTCCCATCACACAGACCTATATTTTCTTCCCAGAAGCACCTATAGGACTAGAAGTGTGTTAGTCCCATCACACAGAGATCATATATTTTGTTCCCAGAGGCACCTATAGGACTTGAAGTGTGTTAGTCCCATCACACAGACCTATAGTTTCTTCCCAGAAGCACCTATAGGACTTGAAGTGTGTTAGTCCCATCACACAGAGATCATATATTTTGTTCCCAGAAGCACCTATAGGACTTGAAGTGTGTTAGTCCCATCACACAGACCTATAGTTTCTTCCCAGAAGCACCCATAGGACTTGAAGTGTGTTAGTCCCATCACACAGAGA
Source organism: Lithobates sylvaticus (assembly GCA_028564925.1). NCBI lineage: Eukaryota > Metazoa > Chordata > Amphibia > Anura > Ranidae > Lithobates > Lithobates sylvaticus. The sequence goes on along the minus strand of CM053027.1, from coordinate 438,069,084 downwards.
TCATATATTTTGTTCCCAGAAGCACCTATAGGACTTGAAGTGTGTTAGTCCCATCACACAGACCTATATTTTCTTCCCAGAAGCACCCATAGGACTTGAAGTGTGTTAGTCCCATCACACAGAGATCATATATTTTGTTCCCAGAAGCACCTATAGGACTTGAAGTGTGTTAGTCCCATCACACAGACCTATATTTTCTTCCCAGAAGCACCTATAGGACTTGAAGTGTGTTAGTCCCATCACACAGAGATCATATATTTTGTTCCCAGAGGCACCTATAGGACTTGAAGTGTGTTAGTCCCATCACACAGACCTATAGTTTCTTCCCAGAAGCACCTATAGGACTTGAAGTGTGTTAGTCCCATCACACAGAGATCATATATTTTGTTCCCAGAAGCACCTATAGGACTTGAAGTGTGTTAGTCCCATCACACAGACCTATATTTTCTTCCCAGAAGCACCCATAGGACTTGAAGTGTGTTAGTCCCATCACACAGAGATCATATATTTTGTTCCCAGAAGCACCTATAGGACTTGAAGTGTGTTAGTCCCATCACACAGACCTACATTTTCTTCCCAGAAGCACCTATAGGACTTGAAGTGTGTTAGTCCCATCACACAGAGATCATATATTTTGTTCCCAGAAGCACCTATAGGACTTGAAGTGTGTTAGTCCCATCACACAGACCTATATTTTCTTCCCAGAAGCACCTATAGGACTTGAAGTGTGTTAGTCCCATCACACAGAGATCATATATTTTGTTCCCAGAGGCACCTATAGGACTTGAAGTGTGTTAGTCCCATCACACAGACCTACATTTTCTTCCCAGAAGCACCTATAGGACTTGAAGTGTGTTAGTTCCATCACACAGAGATCATATATTTTGTTCCCAGAAGCACCTATAGGACTTGAAGTGTGTTAGTCCCATCACACAGACCTATATTTTCTTCCCAGAAGCACCCATAGGACTTGAAGTGTGTTAGTCCCATCACACAGAGATCATATATTTTGTTCCCAGAAGCACCTATAGGACTTGAAGTGTGTTAGTCCCATCACACAGACCTACATTTTCTTCCAGAAGCACCCATAGGACTTGAAGTGTGTTAGTCCCATCACACAGAGATCATATATTTTGTTCCCAGAAGCACCCATAGGACTTGAAGTGTGTTAGTCCCATCACACAGAGATCATATATTTTGTTCCCAGAAGCACCTACAGGACTTGAAGTGTGTTAGTCCCATCACACAGACCTACATTTTCTTCCCAGAAGCACCTATAGGACTTGAAGTGTGTTAGTCCCATCACACAGAGATCATATATTTTGTTCCCAGAAGCACCTATAGGACTTGAAGTGTGTTAGTCCCATCACACAGACCTATATTTTCTTCCCAGAAGCACCCATAGGACTTGAAGTGTGTTAGTCCCATCACACAGAGATCATATATTTTGTTCCCAGAAGCACCTATAGGACTTGAAGTGTGTTAGTCCCATCACACAGACCTATATTTTCTTCCCAGAAGCACCCATAGGACTTGAAGTGTGTTAGTCCCATCACACAGAGATCATATATTTTGTTCCCAGAAGCACCTATAGGACTTGAAGTGTGTTAGTCCCATCACACAGACCTATATTTTCTTCCCAGAAGCACCCATAGGACTTGAAGTGTGTTAGTCCCATCACACAGAGCTATATTTTCTTCCCAGAAGCACCCATAGGACTTGAAGTGTGTTAGTCCCATCACACAGAGATCATATATTTTGTTCCCAGAAGCACCTATAGGACTTGAAGTGTGTTAGTCCCATCACACAGACCTATATTTTCTTCCCAGAAGCACCCATAGGACTTGAAGTGTGTTAGTCCCATCACACAGAGATCCTATATTTTGTTCCCAGAAGCACCTATAGGACTTGAAGTGTGTTAGTCCCATCACACAGCGCTATATTTTGTTCCCATAAGCACCTATAGGACTTGAAGTGTGTTAGTCCCATCACACAGACCTATATTTTCTTCCCAGAAGCACCCATAGGACTTGAAGTGTGTTAGTCCCATCACACAGAGATCATATATTTTGTTCCCAGAAGCACCTATAGGACTTGAAGTGTGTTAGTCCCATCACACAGACCTATATTTTCTTCCCAGAAGCACCCATAGGACTTGAAGTGTGTTAGTCCCATCACACAGAGATCCTATATTTTGTTCCCAGAAGCACCTATAGGACTTGAAGTGTGTTAGTCCCATCACACAGAGATCCTATATTTTGTTCCCAGAAGCACCTATAGGACTTGAAGTGTGTTAGTCCCATCACACAGAGCTATATTTTGTTCCCAGAAGCACCTATAGGACTTGAAGTGTGTTAGTCCCATCACACAGACCTATATTTTCTTCCCAGAAGCACCTATAGGACTTGAAGTGTGTTAGTCCCATCACACAGACCTATATTTTCTTCCCAGAAGCACCTATAGGACTTGAAGTGTGTTAGTCCCATCACACAGAGATCCTATATTTTGTTCCCAGAAGCACCTATAGGACTTGAAGTGTGTTAGTCCCATCACACAGAGATCCTCTATTTTCTTTGCAGAAGCACCCATAGGACTTCTAGTGTGTTAGTGGCATCACACAGAGCTCCTATATTTTCTTTGCAGAAGCACCCATAGGACTTCTAGTGTGTTAGTGGCATCACACAGAGCTCCTATATATTCTCAGCAGCACCCACAGGACTTCTAGTGTGTTAGTGGCATCACACAGAGCTCCTATATTTTCTTCGCAGAAGCACCCACAGGACTTCTAGTGTGTTAGTGGCATCACACAGAGCTCCTATATTTTCTTTGCAGAAGCACCCATAGGACTTCTAGTGTGTTAGTGGCATCACACAGAGCTCCTATATATTCTTCTCAGCAGCACCCACAGGACTTCTAGTGTGTTAGTGGCATCACACAGAGCTCCTATATTTTCTTTGCAGAAGCACCCATAGGACTTCTAGTGTGTTAGTGGCATCACACAGAGCTCCTATATATTCTTCTCAGCAGCACCCACAGGACTTCTAGTGTGTTAGTGGCATCACACAGAGCTCCTATATTTTCTTCTCAGCAGCACCCACAGGACTTCTAGTGTGTTAGTGGCATCACACAGAGCTCCTATATTTTCTTCCCAGAAGCACCCATAGGACTTCTAGTGTGTTAGTGGCATCACACAGAGCTCCTATATTTTCTTTGCAGAAGCACCCATAGGACTTCTAGTGTGTTAGTGGCATCACACAGAGCTCCTATATATTCTTCTCAGCAGCACCCACAGGACTACCGACTACAATGGCTGGAAGACCGCCAAGGGGAGGCAGAGCGTGCAGAGCCAAGAACACAGGGCAGGCAGGCTCTGTTTCTAGTGGACGTGGCCGTGGCCGTGGTCGTGCATCGTCATCAGCACGTGGCCATGGGACACGCGCGTCTTTGTTTTCGGCAGCTGGACATGTGGATCCGCATCATGCTGAAGGCTTGGTAGAATGGATGACCAAGCCCTCCTCATCCTCCTCATCCTCTCTCACCCAGGCTCAGGGTACTGGCAGAGCAGCTGCCAACGCGTACTCAATGGCATCATCAGCCACCCCTTCCCTAGACCCACCATGTCCTCCTGAGGAGTCCCCCGAACTCTTTGAGCACAGTGTTGGGTACATGCTCCAGGAGGATGCCCAACGATTCGAAGGCTCGGATGATGATACCCAGCTTGAGGAATCTGGCAGTACTGTTCCACCAGCTGCAGCTTACTGCCAGGTTTGCTCTAGTGGTGAAGAGGGAGGGGATGATGAGGTCACTGACTCCACGTGGGTGCCTGAAGGGAGAGAGGATGAGGAGGAGGACGAGGAGGAGGAGGATGCGGCGTCACATGTCCAACGAGGCAGGATGCCCCCTGGAGGCCAGGTAGAGGCCAGCACAGCAACTGTGCAACACCGCAGAGCTCCGCCTGTGCAGGGCGCTGCCTCTGCACGTTATCAGAAAAGTTCTTTGGTGTGGGCCTTTTTTGAGACGAGTGCATCAGATCGCACCACTGCTATTTGCAATATTTGTCTCAAGCATATCTCGCGTGGCCAAAACATCAGCCGCTTGGGCACCACAAGCATGACCAGACATATGTCGACCTGCCATGCAGCTCGTTGGCAGGCACACATAAAAGACCCACACCAAAGAACTAAGCGGACCTCTCCTTGCTCCTCATCAGCTGGGATCTCCATCCCCACTACACCTTCAGTGCTCTCTGAAAGCTGCTCTGAGAGGACTGAAGGTGTAGAATTAGGTGTGTCACAACCAAGTACTTGCAGTACACCGATGTCCGATTGCAGCAGGCAAATTTCCCTGCCCCAGCTGCTGGACCGTAGAAAGAAGTACACTCCCAGCCATCCACATGCCCAGCGGTTGAATGCTAGCTTGGCTAAATTGCTAGCACTTCAGCTGCTGCCTTTTCAGTTGGTAGACTCGGCCCCCTTCCGTGAGTTTGTTCAATGTGCGGTTCCTCAGTGGCAGGTTCCCAAACGCCACTTTTTCTCACGGAAGGCGATTCCGTCTCTCTACCGGCATGTGGAAGGCAATGTCCATGCCTCGCTGGACAGGGCGGTCAGCGGTAAGGTGCATATTACCGCTGACTCATGGTCCAGCAGGCATGGACAGGGACGGTACCTTTCTTTCACGGCCCATTGGGTCACTCTATTGGCAGCTGGGAGGGATGCAGGACAAGGTGCAGTAGTGTTGGAGGTTGTTCCGCCACCACGCCTCCAAAACGCTACTACTGCTACTGGTTGTGACACACCTCTCTCCTCCACCCCCTCCTCTTCTTCTTCCTCCAGTGCTCTGTCCTTGGAACCAGCGGTGCTCCGTAGGCGTACAAGGGGCTACGCAAGTACGCAGGCAAAAAGATGCCATGCCGTGCTTGCGCTGGTGTGTTTGGGGGACAGGAGCCACACTGGGCCAGAGGTTCTTGCAGCTCTGCAGGGGCAGGCCGAGAGGTGGTTGACGCCACGTCAGCTTAAGCCAGGAATGGTCGTTTCTGACAATGGCACCAACCTCCTCTCCGCCCTGCGACAGGGGCAGCTCACCCATGTGCCCTGCATTGCTCACGTCCTCAACCTGGTGGTGCAGCGGTTCTTGGGCAGGTTCCCAGGCTTACAGGATGTCCTGAGGCAGGCCAGGAAAGTCTGTGTGCATTTCCGCCGATCTTATAATGCCAGTGCTCAGCTGACTGAGCTGCAAAAGGAGCTGAACCTGCCCAAGAACCGCCTAATATGTGACATGCCCACCAGGTGGAACTCAACGTTGGCCATGCTGCAGCGACTGCACACGCAGCAGAGGGCCATCAATGAGTACCTTTGCGACTACGGCACCAGGACAGGGTCAGGGGAGCTTGTTTTTTTTTCCCCACGTCCGTGGAGCATGATCAGGGATGCATGCACTGTCCTCTCACCATTTGAGGAGGCCACGAGGATGGTGAGCAGTGACAGTGCATGCATTTATTGACACTGTCCCTCTTGTCCACCTGTTGGAGCATACGCTGCGTGGGATAATGGACAGGGCACTTGAGGCAGAACAGAGGCAGGAAGAGGAGGACTTCCTTGCCTCTCAAGGCCCCCTTTATCCGGACAGTGTTCCTTCTGTCCCACCCATCACACAGGAAGAGGATGAGGAGGAGGAGGATTGTGTGAGCATGGAGGTGGAGCCTGGCACTCAGCATCAGCAGCAGCAGTCTTTTAGGGATGATGTACAGTCCCAACAAACCAGTGGACTTGTACGTGGCTGGGAGGAGGTGGCTGGTGATCATGTCATCCTCAGTGACCCAGAAGACTCCGGACCGAATGCCTCAGCTAACCTACGCTGCATGGCCTCCCTGATCCTGCAAAGCCTGCGGAAGGATCCTCGTGTTCTTCGGATCAAGGAGAGGGACCATTACTGGCTGGCCACTCTCCTTGATCCGCGGTACAAGGGTAAGGTTGCGGACCTTATCTTGCCGTCGCAGAGGGAGCAGAGGATGAGACATCTCAGGGAGGCCTTGCAGAAAGGTCTGTGCAACGCGTTCCCAGAAACTGGGAGGTTACAAACTCCTGGTCCTGGGCGACGAGTTGCTGAGGCTTCGGTCAGTAGCAGAAGGAGCGGTGGGGAAGGTGGACGTCTGACCGATGCGTTCAGACAATTTTTTAGTCCGCAGCCCCAAGGTATGATCGGTTCCAGCAACCATCGCCAGCGTCTGATATACATGGTGCAGGAATACCTTGGGGCAAGGTCAGACTTGGACACCTTTCCCACCGAAAATCCTCTGGCTTACTGGGTCCTGAGGATGGATCACTGGCCAGAGCTTGTTCAGTATGCAATTGAGCTACTGGCCTGTCCTGCCTCCAGCGTTCTTTCCGAACGCACATTCAGTGCTGCTGGAGGATTTGTCACCGATCATAGGGTGCGCCTGTCCACCGCCTCGGTTGATCGACTGACCTTCATCAAAATGAATCAGTCTTGGATCACCACCAGCTACCAGGCACCTGAGGCGGATATAACCGAATAATTTTTAATGTCACATCCCTTCAAGACTGCCTATGCTGATGCTGAGTGACTGTCCTCTTATGTTCACTGACTATCCTCTTCCTCCTCCTCAATGATCCATGCCACCACACCAGTGCCTAAGGCACAATTTTTCAGCCCCTGTTTAACAGGGGCGTGTACATATAATTTTTATAAAAAAATGCTTCGCAACACGTGTGACTGCTGTGCTCCAATTACAGTATCTGTGAGGGGTTGCAGTGTTGTGGCACCAGCACCAGTGCCTAAGGCACAATTTTTCAGCCCCTGTTTAACAGGGGCGGGTAATTACAATTTTTTAAAAAAATGCTTCGCAACACGTGTGACTGCTGTGCTCCAAGTACAGTATCTGTGAGGCGTTGCAGTGTTGTGGCACCAGCACCAGTGCCTAAGGCACAATTTTTCAGCCCATGTTTAACAGGGGCGTGTACTTACAATTTTAAAAAAAAAATGCTTCGCAACACGTGTGACTGCTGTGCTCCAAGTACAGTATCTGTGAGGGGTTGCAGTGTTGTGGCACCAGCACCAGTGCCTAAGGCACAATTTTTCAGTCCCTGTTTAACAGGGGCGTGTACTTACAATTTTTTAAAAAAAATGCTTCGCAACACGTGTGACTGCTGTGCTCCAAGTACAGTATCTGTGAGGGGTTGCAGTGTTGTGGCACCAGCACCAGTGCCTAAGGCACAATTTTTCAGCCCCTGTTTAACAGGGGCGGGTAATTACAAATCTTGATCTAATAGTTCACAGCAGGGCCCATTCCTGCGCCCACCAAGAGTAACTATGAGGGCCTACAGTCTTGTGGCAACACCGTCCACCACCACCGCCAAAGGCCCAATTTTTCTGCCCTGTTCATCAGGTGCTTGCAATTACAAATCTTGATCTAATAACTCACAGCAGGGCCCATTCCTGCGCCCACCAAGAGTAACTGTGAGAGCTTACAGTCTTGTGGCAACACCGTCCACCACCACCGCCAAAGGCCCAATTTTTCTGCCCTGTTCATCAGGTGCTTGCAATTACAAATCTTGATCTAATAACTCACAGCAGGGCCCATTCCTGCGCCCACCAAGAGTAACTATGAGGGCCTACAGTCTTGTGGCAACACCGTCCACCACCACCGCCAAAGGCCCAATTTTTCTGCCCTGTTCATCAGGTGCTTGCAATTACAAATCTTGATCTAATAACTCACAGCAGGGCCCATTCCTGCGCCCACCAAGAGTAACTGTGAGAGCTTACAGTCTTGTGGCAACACCGTCCACCACCACCACCACCCCCAATTTTTCTGCCCTGTTCAACAGGTGCATGCAATTACAAATCTTGATCTATTAACTCACAGCAGGGCCCATTCCTGTGCCCACCAGTCTTGTGGCTACACCAACATCTAATAGGGCAAATTTCTGCAGAGTATATACGCCAGGCCCCTACTTTCAAACATCCAACTTACAAACGACTCCTACTTGCAAATGGAAAGAGAAAACAGGAAGTGAGAGGAAATCTACCCCTAGGAAGGGAAATTCTATCCTGTTAGATTTAATTTGGGAAAAAGGTATCTCCTCTCTACTGATACTTTATCACCAATCCTTGTTTCAATTAAAACCCCACTTTTTCCAAAAACATTTGTCATTGGGACGGAAAGTGAGGTGACATGTTCTGAACAGATGTGCAAAGACAGCAAATGTTACAGGGGTGATAACCCCTCCCTATGTTCTCCAAAAAGCTTAAAAATAGATTTTTTTGGGATGGAGCTACACTTCATAATGTACCTGTTCAGATTCTACTTAAGAACAAACCTAAAGCCGCAAGTGGTTTTAAATGGCTTCTTTTTTTCCTTTACAAATGTCATTTTGTGCAAGGACAGTTCTAAACACGGGAAACACATGCCACTTCACAGGCATACTTTAGACACCCCCCAGGTACCATATTTAAAGGAAAAATTTCACTTTTTTTTTCACTTTATGCATCATTAAAATGACTGCTCCCGAAAAAACGTTAGTTTTTAAAAGTTCTTTTTGCATTGATATATGTCCCCTGGGGCAGGACCCGGGTCCCCAAACCTGTTTTATGACATTAACATGCATATTGGCCGTTGTAATTAGCACTTTTGATTTCGAACGTTCGCGTCCATTATAACGTATAGGGTTCGAAAATTCGCGCGAACTTTCGGTCCGTTCGAAGGTTCTGGTGCGAACCGAACTCGGGGGTGTTCGGCTCATCCCTAATGATGAACATATGCACTTGTGTTAGTTATAATAACAACTAAAAGGGTGTACTGACCCTTCCATAAAATAAAAAGGAGTCTATGCACACTAAATGCTTTTTAAAAATCTTTCACAATAACTTTATATTTAATAGTCTTTGCATTTCCTTAGTAATTGCCTGTTGATAAGGCCAGTCTGTGTGTGTGTGTGTGTAGATATGCCCAGTATAAGGCTGACAACACTCAGTATTCAGAAGTTCCTCATTTTGACGTTAGTGGCAACGAGGTGTTTAGCTCCAAGGCACATTCATATTAACATTAGCTGAAGCTTTGGCCCCTGAATCTCCTCCCCTTCCTGCTGTCTCACTTTGGCTATCAGTAGCAGATGTGTTAAAAGCAGGAATCATGGTACCAACCATAATCTTGAGGAGCCCGAGATCAACAGACAAGCAAGTTGGTAAAAGCAAAGCAGTCTTTTGTTGTGCTAAAGTAAAACAAACCAGCTAGGTTGCAGCACAAAGTTAACAAACCAGTTTAGATTCTGGCATGATGGCAAACAATACAATTCTCACTATCAGGGTTCAATGGCTTACACTAAAGCCAGGTACACACTACAGTTTTTTTTCTGGCAGGGGATGGCCTCCGCAAGAACACTCTGATCAGCACTCTCTGCTATTGGATGAGAGGGTTGATCGGGAGTCGATCAAATGCTGGTTTTCCAGCATGCATGTCCGACAGAAGCGGGCCAAATGGCCCGCTTTTGTCGGACAGACCGACATACACACAAGCAGAATGTCAGCTGTTTTTTTTTTTTGAACTGGCAAATGTCTCGTGACATTCTGCCCAACGTGTACAAGGCTTACGATTTAGGGTTCTTGTCTGTTTTAAAGGCTGCAGGTGTTCAGAAAACAATGTCTCAGTTGCCAGACAGTTCACCCTTGCTCATAGCTGTGTATTATTCCATTCTACCTCACAGACATTTTTTGACTAGTTCCTGTTCCTTTTCTGTACTCTGCTTTAACTCCTTCAGGACCAAGTCCTTGTAATCAAAGTTTGGAGGTTTTTCCCACCCAAAGGTCTCACTAAACCAGAATCCAGAGAGTGCTGAAAAGCATCCCTTTCTTCTCTGAGCATACTACCCCTGGAACTCCTCACCCTGCAGGGTTGAGTACCTCTGAGTAATACCAATGTCTCTTGAGCTCTGCCTTAAATGCCGTAAATGCCTTAAACAGCCCAAATAGTGGAGAAATATATCTCCAGTCCGGGACCCATTACTGCAGTTATGGTGAGAGTAGTGAGCATTATGTCTGACCAACACCCGATAACCCCTGAAAATTTACAAGCCCACAACCCACAAAGTTCCCCCCCACCTCCCCCAAGAGTTACATACCCATCGACTGCAAAGTTGCACACTTCTCAAAGTGTTTATGGTCAATGTGACTGCAGCAAAACACATTAAAAAATGTATTTTCATATGGTTAAAGCTATCTATAATGTTCAAGGAACTTAGACTTAACCGACCTCTAATCTGGAAAAGTGAAACCTTTCTATCAAATGCCACTCTAGGCACACCAAGGATATACAGTAGGTTAGTGTCTACACAGTAAGACTGCCATGAATAAAAAAATGTTTGTGGGCTCCCAGCTGTGATCTTGTAAGCTAGTTTAACTTTCATTATCTTACAATTTCCTTAAGGATTGCCCCACACAAAAAGTGGGTTCTTCTCTAAAATTACCAGTCTGGTGCTGATGTTTATGAGTCTTTTAAGTATGGTGTGAGATTTCGGGGTATTTAAAGGCAACCGCACCGCAAGAGTTAAATGCTAATTTTTCCAAGGGGTGGAGGAATAAGATAATAATACTCATCTTATTCCTTGCTCCACAGGTGTGACTGGTCCAGTGATGCCCCCTCTTTACGAAATTCTGGTCACAATCGCACTCCTAGCTCCTCCACATATAATGCAGAGATCATAGAACTGTACATGATGATGCTGAAGGACTATCCACAGCAAGCACCAAAGGAAGAAAAGGGCAGTGGTGGAGCTTGAGGGAGTGGCTGTAAGGTAACTATTGCTATATTTTCTTTGCCCTCTAAATTTAATGAACATTTATCCCATTCGGTGAGGGGAGAGGCACTGCAAGCTCTTTTTTTCAGGTCTCCAATTTATTATACATATATATATTTAAGCATTTATCATTTGACTTCTTTCCTATACCAGGGTCTGTATATTATTATATTACTTCTGTCCTGGAGATCCAGCAGTGAATAATCCTCATAAAGCATCTAAGTAATATGATATAGTATATCATACTGGAGATTTGTATTCTAAATTTAATTAGTTGCGTTATTAGACATTAATCTTAATTTAAATAACAACATTAAGATAAAATGTTGTATAAAATTATTTCATTGTGATAAGAGGGTTAATTTATTGCACAATGAAATGAAGCTATTGTGTGTTAAAATACTGTTAGCTTTAATTCTCCTCCTCATAGATGGTTTCTGATTTGTTAAGAGCATGAAGTGAACATTTTATCTAGAAAACCTGAAAGGCATAAAATGTGCATCAAAAATATAAAATGCCTTTAGGATGGAACCACTGGAAACAAATGAGCTAGATAAAAATATGTTGTGAGAACGCATTTATTTTGCTAGTATCCAAATATTAAAAAAAAAGTATTGAAGCAAACTAAATGTAAAATAATTTAACACCTTTAGGGTATCTTTTCAGCAGAATGAACACAGTATCCAGTTATCACAAATTGTAGAAAAGACTTCACTAATATAGACCCATATTGAAGAAATATCTAATACAAATTATGTTGTTTTGTACATCCAGTATTATGTAATATGCTAGCTACGGTGCAGGAATTACATGCTGGGCTACACATTTAAACAAGAAGAATTTACATTTTTAACATTGTCATTTGTTGCAAGGAATTGCTTCATTCTGATGTGTTTATAGTTATGATTAAAGATTATGATCCCACCATTTCTATATATGCCATTAACGAATAAATTTGTATTTTATAAATGATGTAAGGTCAGACATTAAAGTAGGTTTGGACCAGGGTTCAAAGAAAAGCAATTATTTGAAGGCATACATGCAGCTGAGTTTTTACAGCATAAGCTACAGCATCTGTCAACATGTTAAAGTAAGATGTATAACAGCTAATGATGAGTGAAAAATGAGTGAAAAATGGGTCTGCTATGCAGGGAATAAACCTCAAGAAAATTGTTATTTCACTAGATAAGATTTTTTTTTTCTTGCACAGGTAGTGAGGGGCATGGAAAGTCCTCCAACCTTTTTGAAGCTGTAGGTTTCTCAATTAAAGGGTGCAGATAAAAAATGTAGGAAGAAAATCAAATTTTTCATCAGGGTAGGCATTCTCTTTAAAATGGAGCATGCCTATTCAATTGATACCAGTGGTGGGCAATCAATGACAGATGGTGGTTTGTGGCAAAGGAGATGATAGCTTTGGCTTTAGCATTGGCAATAATGGATAATCTATTCACTGATGCCTGCTTTAGCTTACTGAACTTTTTTTGCATATCTCTGATTATTTTATAGTGGCCAAGTTCTTATTCATTGTGATAGAACATCATGTGTGATTTTAGGTTATAAAGCAACTTGATATGTGATTACCAAACACAGGAAAAGCTTAGTACACATGCATTTCAAACTGGGCTAGATCCAGTCTGCAGAAATACAGTACCTACTGCTGATGGGGTTGCAATTGGGTATAATTACTGCAGATATAGTGCAGCATTGCATCAGTACAAGTAGAGACAAATTAAAACAACGTTCTGCTCCTTGTTGCATGTGGCCCTTATAGGCTTTTATGCCCCTGAAGAGTGTGCATGAGAGCACCGGGGCTGAAAAAATTATATTTTAGAAAACTGGCCTAGTTTGTAACCAAGATTCCATAAGATGCCAAGGCTTCTTTAGAGGTTGCTTTGGTTCATTGAGCAACAGTAGAGGTGGATTGATCTATTACCTGATGATGCCATCATAGTTATGGAACCAGAGCCAGTTGTTAGAGCCACCAGTGGGACACCAGAGGCTATATGTGGTGTATGGCTGCAGAGCCAGCACAATACATTGTGTGACCAAGAGTCATCTCACTTCACCCCCTCCCCCTCCAGGCTGTAGAATCTAATGCCACAGTATGCACATATAGTGAAGTCAATTTTCACCCTTCTGCCCCAGCTTCCTTTTTTTTCCACATGGCTTTTCTATCATATTGTTCCCTGACACATAGACAGTAGTAAGTTGCACAAAGAGGTTGTCTTTTTTACCCTCTGTAGACAGTGGAAAGGTGTTGCCTGTAACATAGGTCAAGTTATTCTGAATTTCTCAACACAGTAGTAGATTTCGTGGCATAAGATCTATAAGAGAGGGAACAGACATTCTTCAACCCAACCTGCTGCAAGCCTGAATAGCTCTTTGGGAGTTTTAGCACCAAAGCATGAGCTACACATGAAAATGTGTGAGGTCCTTAAACAGAAAGCAGTGTTAATTCAATTGTTTCAGACCATGTTGCCAACTTGGAGACAGCAAGGGGGAAAGTACCTACTGATTTACTGTTGAAATACATTTAATAGGGTTTCAGACTGTTAACCTTTTAAAGTGGTTTTGAAGTCAAAACATTATTTTTATATTTTAGTAGGGAATGGTTAAAACCCCTGATAGTTTTTTTTTTTTTTTTTTGCCATCCATGCTCCATTGAGAATATTTATCTTTACTTCCTGTTATGTAAACACAGCAGAAAATGAGAGGGAATCTCTCCAAAGTGTGTCTTCATTGTCTCTGAAACAAGTGTCACCATTGCACGATTTATCATCCATTTCTGTGCTGGTGACATACAGTGTATTACTCTTTTGGCCTCGCTAAACTTTGCACTTGTTGCTGCATTAAATCTGACCCCAACGACTTCTTACTAATGTGTCTGTTTAGTCTTGTCTTGTCCAGTACTAGTTTTGTCTTTGAATTTTGCAAACTGTTGCACTTGGCTACCCAGGAATAGAGATACACAGGTCTGTTAAACTGTCCCAGAGACTGCTGAAAGAGATGCAACTTGATTTGCAAGTAAATGTGTCATTAATTTTCTTGGTTAATGTCCCCATTGTATACAGGCTGTACAATAAGATACACTATATTACCATAAATATTGTGACGCATGCCATGAACTTTAATGGCATTCCAGTCTTAGTCCATAAGGTTCAATATTGAGTTGGCCCACCCTTTTTAGCTATAGCAGCTTCAACTCTTCTGGTAAGGCTGTCCACAAGGTTTAGGAGTGTATCTATGGGAATGTTTGACCATTCTTCTAGTGTATCTGTAAATCAATTTAAGCCAAGTGATAAGTAAAAAACAATCTCAATTTCATAGTGAATAATGGGTGCTTGATATGGGGTTAATTGGACTGATTTGTAGGGCTATAATTTTTGTTGCAAAAACAACACAATTTGTTTCCCTATAAACACATTATTGTGTTTGAAAGACCATTTCCCCCCATAATACCTGTGGTGCTTTGAAAGCCTTTATTGGATTGTTTTACTCTCTAAAGAAGCAAATCTGTGCTGTGAAAATGTGTTATGCAGTTTGGCATGCTTTAAATAACACCAAAGGATTTAGCTGCACAAGTTATTTCCATTATATCACAGGGACGCAAAGTATAAGCAGCAGGGCTGTGACTATGTAAGTGGAAAGTGGATGTTAAATTATATGACTAGCTGCACAAATCTAGTGGCTCGCATCAATGCATCAGCAGACTGTAATTTTTTGTGTGTGGTTTTTGAACTTCTAAGACTCACTGTATATCTTTGTATCATATACTGTAGATAGTGGCTCACAGGTTAGTCAGTGGCAGGACAGGGTTAAAGTTTAAAGGAGTAGAGAAAAAAATATAAACTGTTGTCTAGCTATCTATCTATCTACAGTATCTCACAAAAGTGAGTACACCCCTCCGATTTTTGTAAATATTTTATTATATCTTTTCATGTGACAACACTGAAGAAATTACACTTTGCTACAATGTAAAATAGTGAGTGTACAGCTTGTATAACAATGTAAATTTGTGTCCCCTCAAAATATTTCAACACACGCCATTATTCTCTAAACCACTGACAACAAAAGTGAGTACACCCTTAAGTGAAAATGTCCAAATTGGGCCCAATTAGCCATTTTCCCTTCCCGGTGTCATGTGACTCGTTAGTGTTACAAGGTATCAGGTGTGAATGGGGAGCAGGTGTGTTAAATTTGGTGTTATCGCTCTCAATCTCTCATACTGGTCACTGGAAGTTCAACACGGCACCACATGGTAAAGAACTCTCTGAGGATCTGAAAAAAATAATTGTTGCTCTTCATAAAGATGGCCTAGGCTATAAGAACCCTAAAACTGAGCTGCAGTACAGTGGCCAAGACCATACAGCGGTTTAACAGGACAGGTTCCACTCAGAACAGGCCTCGACATGGTCAATCAAAGAAGTTGGGTGCACGTGTTTAGCATCATATCCAGAGGTTGTCTTTTGGAAATAGACACATGAGTGCTGCCAGCATTGCTGCAGAGGTTGAAGGGGTGGGGGTCAACCTGTCAGTGCTCAGACTATACGCTGCACACTGCATCAAATTGGTCTGCATGGCTGTCGTCCCAGAAGAAAGCCTTTTCTAAAGATGATGCACAAGAAAGCGTGCAAACTGTTTGCTGAAGACAAGCATACTAAGGTCATGGATTACTGGAACCATGTCCTGTGGTCTGATGAGACCAAGATAAACTTATTTGGTTCAGATGGTGTCTAGCGTGTATGGTGGCAAACAGGTGAGGAGTACAAACACAAGTGTGTCTTGCCTACAGTCAAGCATGGTGGTGGGAGTGTCCTGGTCTGGGGCTGCATGAGTGCTTCCGGCACTGGGGAGCTACAGTTCATTGATGGAACCATGAATGCCAACATGTACTGTGATATACTGAAGCAGAGCATGATCCCCTCCCTTCGGAGACTGGGACGCAGGGCAGTATTCCAACATGATAACGACCCCAAACACACCTCCAAGATGACCACTGCCTTGGTAAATAAGCTGAGGGTAAAGGTAATGGACTGGCCAAGCATGTCTCCAGACCTAAACTCTATTAAGCATCTGTGGGGCATCCTCAAACGGAAGGTGGAGGAGCGCAAGGTCTCTAACATCCACCAGCTCCATGTTGTTGTCATGGAGGAGTGGAAGAGGACTCCAGTGGCAACCTATGAAGCTCTGGTGAACTCCATGCCCAAGAGGGTTAAGGCAGTGCTGGAAAATAATGGTGGCCACACAAAATATTGACACTTTTGGCCCAATTTGTACATTTTCAATTAGAGGTGTATTCATTTTTGTTGCCAGTGGTTTAGACATTACACCCTGTTCCAAATTATTATGCAAATTCTATTTCAGTGTCACAAAGATTAAATGTTTTATTTTTTTAGTTTAACTCATGGGTGGCATTGTGTCTTAGGGCTCTTTTGATCAGTGGAAACAATCTCGGACACCTGTGATAATTAGATTGCCAGGTGAGCCCAATTAAATGAAAAACTACTAAAGGAGTGTGCTCTACATTATTAAGCAGAGCACCATTTTCAAGCAATATGGGGAAGAAAAAGGATCACTCTGCTGCCGAAAAGAGTGAAATAGTTCAATGCCTTGGACGAGGTATGAAAACATTAGATATTGCACGAAAACGTAAGCGCGATCCTCGCACTATTAAGAGATTTTTAGCTGATTCAGAGCCGGGTTTCGTGCAGATAAAGGCACATTGAGGAAGATTTCTGCCAGATCCATGCATCAGATTAAGGGAGCAGCTGCTAAAACACCATTACATAGCAGCAAACTTATATTTGAAGCTGCTGGTGCCTCTGGAGTCCCTCGGACATCAAGGTGTAGAGTCCTCCAGAGTCTTGCAATTGTGCATAAACCTTCCATTCGGCCACCACTAACCAATGCTCAGTTCAGCAAACGTTTGTGTAACCGTGTGTATGAAAGCCATGCTTGTGCGGAATTCCGTCGGAAAAATCATCCAAGATTTTTCCCACGGAAAATCCGATCGTGTATACGCAGCATTAATAGTTGATAACATGAGAATTATGCTGACTTGTTTATATCAATTATTTAGGTAAATGAGAAAAATATCATTGGCATAATAATTTGGAACAGTGTATAATAGCTGTGTGATGAGTTATTTTAAGGGGACAGCAAATTTACACTGTTATACAAGCTGTGCACTCACTACTTTACATTGTAGCAAAGTGTCATTTCTTTAGTGTTCTCACATGAAAAGATATAATAAAATATTTACAAAAATGTGAGGGGTGTACTAACAGATACTGAGATACTGAGATACTGTATGTACCTGTGCTTCACAGGTTATCACTGGAGTCCTCTTCCACTCCTCCATGATGACATCACAGAGCTGGTGGATGTTAGAGACCTTGCGCTCCTCAACCTTCCATTTGAGGATGCCCCACAGATGCTCAATAGTGTTTAGGTCAGGAGACATGCTTGTTCAGTCCATCACCTTTACCCTCAGCTTCTTTAGCAAGGCAGTGGTTGTCTTTGAGATGTGTTTGGGGTTGTTATCATGTATGTGTATAGTGGTTGGTATCACTGCCCTACGGCCCAGTTTCCGAAGGGAGGGGATCATGCTCTGCTTCAGGATGTCACAGTACATGTAGGCATTCATGGTTCCCTCAATGAACTGTAGCTCCCTGGTGCCGGAAGCACTTATGCAGCCCCAGGCCATGACACTCCCACCACCATGCTTGACTGTAGGCAAGACACACGTGTCTTTGTACTCCTCACCTGGTTGCCAACACACACGCATGACACCATCTGAACCATACGTTTATCTATATATATAATCTCACCAGCCACTTTATTAGGTACACCTGTTCAATTAAAAATACAAATTACAGCAATCCAACCCCAGAAACGCAGGAAAGTCAAATTTTGGAGAAGGAGAGAAAGTGGGTCGTATGCTATCTTTATTGGTTAAGACAAATATGTCTCCTTCAGCGGTTCTGGCAGTTAGAACTCCACAGGGTGAGCTTTCTACGGATTCTATAGATATAATGAAAATATTTACCCACTATTATAGCTCCCTATATAAATCTCAGAGGGGTGCTGAGAGTGGGAAAATTACTGCTTTTCTTGACAATATAACTATTCCAACTCTGTCATTACCAGATCAGCAAATGTTGGAGGCCCCAATTACACTTGAGGAGCTATCTGGTGCTGTTGCTGGGATGTCAAATTTAAAGTCTCCGGGTCCGGATGGACTTCCAATTGAAATATATAAAAAATATGGTGGGATTCTGCTGCCAGAATTGCTTGAGACTTTGAGGCAGGCATTGAGTGTTGGGACCTTGCCTGCATCAATGTCGGAAGCTACAATTGTTGTAATTACGAAAGAGGGCAAAGATCCTACCGATCCCTCCTCCTACCACCCGATATCATTATTATGCACCGATGTGAAAATCCTGGCAAAAGTGCTAGCGGCCGGTCTAAACAGTTGCATCCATAAGCTTGTACATCCCGATCAATCTGGTTTTATCCCGGCAAGGTCAACCAGCATAAATATACGGAGAACATACCTGAATATGCAGATTCCAGTGGACGATAGGGGTCCTAGGGCCATCATGGCTTTGCACGCCACTAAGGCGTTTGATAGCCTTGAATGGGCCTACATTTTTGTAGCATTGGAAAAATTTGGCTTTGGGCGGAATTTCATCAACTGGGTGAAATTGCTCTATACCAATCCCAGAGCAAAAATAAAAATCAATAACGAGTATTCAGATTTGTTTCAACTAGAGAGAGGGACGAGACAGGGATGTCCCCTGTCTCCCCTGCTCTTTGCCCTCGCAATAGAGCCGTTGGCTATCGCTGCAAGAGCCAATGGCGATATAAGGGGTTTTAGAAGGGGACTACACGAGGAGAAGATAGCATTATTTGCTGATGACGTATTATTTTACTTGGGAGATGTACAAACCTCATTAAAAGCAGCGATAAAGATGGTAGGCGAGTTTGGAATTATTTCTGGACTGGTCATTAATTGGCACAAGTCAGCTCTCCTTCCGATAGACCTAACTCCTGGATATTCAATACCTGAATATGTTAATTTGAAGATTGTCGAGAAACTGAAATATCTCGGGATTTGGATCACCAGGGATACAAATCAATATCTTAAAGAGAATTTATCGCCCCAGTTGATGAAGTTGAAATCCAAAGCGGAGGTCTAGCGCCGCCTGCCCCTTTCGGTGGCAGGGAGGTGTAACCTCCTTAAAATGATATGGCTCCCTTAGATTTTGTACTTTCTTCACAATGCTTCACTATGGATAGGCCAGAAGTGGTTTAAAAGGATAGACTCTCTTTTTAGAGATTTAATCTGGAAAAGAGGACAGCCTAGGATTGCTTTGAGCACGCTGCAGTTGCCATTTGAGGAGGGAGGGATGGCGATCCCACAACCCAGACTGTATTTTTTGGCGTCCCAGCTACAGCACCTGGTAGGGAGAGGAATTACTAAGGGAGCCAGTATTAATTTGATGATGAGAGGATGCCCACACAACACATTGATAGAGGCCCTAGAGGCAAACTCATTCTCTATTCGATGTTTAACGATAAACTTAATAACTAAACTTTGGCAAACATCTAAAACTATCCTGGGATGCCAGGGTGTATCAGAACAGGCCCCTCTATGGAATAATAACAATGTAGAGGAGATAGAAAAGGTATGTAAGCCAAGAGAATGGACAAACCAGGGCCTTGTCCGAATAATTCAGCTATTTCAAGGGGACAAAATAAAATCTTTCACCGATTTGAAGCTGGAATTTTCCCTTCCCAATAATACGTTCTACGTGTATCTCCAGGTCAGGCACGCAGTGCAGTCACAGTTTGGATCACAGGCTCCCCAATGGACTAAAATTACTACTTTGTCACAAATAATGTCATGGGAGTCAACTAAAGGATCAATTTCATGGCTGTGCGCCAGACTTGGAGATAGAACAATAGACCGCAGTGGCCCAATCAAAAGCAGGGAAAAATGGGAGCGAGAAGTGGGTTTGCTTACAACAGAGGAATGGGATTGGATTCTCGGACAGGGAACACGGGTTTCTATATCTCCCTCGCATAGGGTATCACAGCTTTTCTTCCTCTACAGAGTATACTATACTCCTCAGAAACTGCTAAACTTGGGATGGCGGGAAGACGACTGCTGCCCCAGATGTGGAGCATCTGGAGATTTTCTGCACATGCTATGGAAGTGTCCAAAGCTGTTTAGATACTGGACAAATATTGTTGAAGGGATTAATAGAAATTTGAAAACAAAACTAGAAGCAACGGTCAAAATTTGCCTTCTGGGGTTGATGGAGAGGGGTGGTGCTACTAAAAATTCTGTTGAATCAGCTCTAAGGTGCCTATTTCAGGCCAGGAAGCTGATTGCTCAGCAATGGCAGTCGCAGCTACCCCCGTCGGTTGAGACTTGGCGCATGAATATAAAAACAACAATAGGTAATGAGAGGGTATTTTTTATAAAACAGGGTAATTATAATAAATTTATAAAGATTTGGTCACCATGGATAACAAATTGTACAGGGTGAGAGAGAATAGCTGTTAGGTCGGCATCTACTTACTGGATATTTTTTACTTTGAGTTGAGACAGATGAGATTTTTATCTTCCCTTTTTTTTTTTTCTTCCTTTCCTTTCTTGTCTTTTTTTTTTTTCCTCTGTTTTTTTCTCTCTACCTCTCCCTCCCCCTCTCCCACCCTCCATGGCCGGTGGTCGGCCGGGGGAGTGGGAGATGGGGTGGTGAGGGAGGAATATATAATTTAAAGGGTCGATGTAAGACAGCAACCTGGGGATGGGGGGGATGGGGGGGGATGGGGGGGATGGTTAACAAAGACAATCCATTTATTAACTTTTGTAGATCAAGGCATTATGGGGGCAACTGGATTGTCTTTTTTTTTTTTTGTTTCTTTTTCTTTGTTACGAATTCCTTGTATGGAAAATTAATGGGATTCGATTTTGTAATTGACAACAAATATATAAATAAAGGAAAAAAAAAAGAAAAGAATGTTTAAAAAGAAGAGAAGGAGAAAAAAAGGGAAAAAAATGAGGAAAATGCCACAGTGATGTGACGACGAGAATAGGACAGAGATGAACGTAAAAAGTTGATTCAGGTCCTCTTTGTAAGTTGAACTGAGGTAGCAAAAAACAAAAAACAAATTAGTTGCGCTTAGAGTTCAATAATCAGAAAATAGCAGCTGTCGCAATATTGCTGGATACAATGGAATGAATAAGTGAAGAGGTGCAGCGCTTATTTAAATATAATCCATCAATAATTAAAAGTTCATAATAAGCCAAGAAATTCTTGAGGTGAATCCTGATATACTGAACAGAACAGCCGTCACCAACACCCAAAAATACTGACTCTTACCCTCAGTGAAAGGGATATGCACAGTGAATAATCAAATGGCAGCGTCAACGATCATCCTACATAGACTGATCAACTCCACCAGGGTTACACTGATAACACTCCCCTGGAATAGATATTGATGCTCAAAAAGCCACCATCACTCATCTGGGAAACCAATGGGCGATCCCCAACATCAGCAGTGGTACTCTCAGAAATGAAAAAAAGAACGATCATTGCGCAGACATGAAATACATACATTTATTAAGTAAAAATAAGTTGTTCCACTCACATTATCAAAGGTACAAGCAGGCACATGGAAACAGGCAGTTTTAACCAACAAAATGGCCACCACATCCCGGTTCACGTCCGCGTCACGCACTCTTGTTCCTCCCTATGCATTTCATCATCAAAAGGCATCATCAGGGGCATGGCTTAAGCGTGTGATGTTGCTATTTATAAAGGAAACGGCTGACGTGAAAAACGGATATTGGTTGCGTTCCGGCGAATAGGATATTCAACCACTGACCACTCGCAAATAAGGACGGCTAAAAAACGTGAGGCATAACTAGATAGTATTAATAAAAATTCAAAAAGAATTATTAAAAAAGCTATGAAGCGTGCTGGACAGCATTTGTTTTAAAACAAACAGGTCATATGTAAAGGAGTGAACATGGAAAGCATCACCATCTTGTGGTTAAAAAGCATTATTATATTAAAAAAAGAAAGTAAGAATAATAATAAAAACTGACACATGTTAAAATAAAAATGAAAACATGAATAAATACATCTATATGTTGAAGCAAACATATTAATCTACCCAAACCGTGAACACTTCACATATTTAATATGCTTCTTTTGTTGTTTTGAGCCCCGGGAAAAAAATTATTGAAATTATAGTTGCCACCAAATGAACCGCCCCTTTCCACATAATTAAATTCAGAGGGATGGTTCTGTCGATGTCACCAACTATCACCAGAGGGCACCCTCTGAGAATATTCATCCTGTGATGGATATTGAGGAATCCAATTATTAGGATGTTCAGTAATATATCTATCATTTCTTTCCTCCCAATTTTTCAGAATATGGGGGGTTTCTTCTGAGTCATTCCAGTCCACCTCCAAACATTTCCCATCAAACCCTTTATTACATGTTTAACCAAGAATGTTGTATACGTGCCCCTGTGGGCTACAATACATAGGTCACACTATACGTATGTTGCAGACAAGATTGGGCAAACATGTAGCCAATATATAGAGGGGTTTCCCCAAGCACAGTCTGTCGAAACACTCAATGAAATGAACATTGAATGGGATATTAACACCTTTATTAACAATGGCCGAGGTTTAGATGAAGTTATTGATCTAAATATGTGATTAATTTTATCATTAGGTTTATATATATGAAGTGTTCACGGTTTGGGTAGAATAATATGTTTGCTTCAACATATATATGTATTTATTCATGTTTTAATTTTTATTTTAACATGTAGCAGTTTTTTTTATTATTATTACTTTTTTTTATGTAATAATGCTTTTCAACCACAAGATGGCAATGCTTTCCGGGTTCACTCGTTTACACATAACCTGTTTGGTTTAAAACAAATACTGTCCTGCACGCTTCATAGCTGTTTTTTAATCATTCATTTTGAATTTTTATTAATACTATCTAGTTATGTTTCACATTTTTTAGCCGTCCTTATTTGTGAGTGGTCAGTGGTTGTACTTCTGGTTCCCCCGGAACGCAACCAATATCCGGTTTTCACGTCAGCCATTTCCTTTATAAATAGCAACATCACATGCTTAAACCACACCCATGATGATGCCTTTTGATGATGAAACACGTAGGGAATAGCAAGAGCGTGTGACGCGGACATGAACCAGGACGTGGTGGCCATATTGTTGGTTGGAAGCGCTGGTCGTTTACATGTGCCTACTTGTACCTTTGATAATGTGAGTGGAAAAACATCTTTTTACTTAATAAGTTCATATATTGGATGTCTGCACAATGAGCGTTCCTTTTTTCATTTCTAAGAGGACCACTGCTGATGCTGGGGTTCGCCCATTGGTTTCCCGGATGAGTGATGGTGGCTTTTTGAGCATCAATATCTATTCCTGGGGAGTGTGATCATTGTAACCCTGGTGGAGTGGATCAGTCTATGTAGGATGATCGTTGACACTGCCATTTGATTATTCATTGTGCATATCCCTTTCACTAGGGTTAGAGGCAGTATTTTTGGGTGTTGGTGACGGCTGTTCTGTTCAGTATATCAGGATTCACCAATTATGAACTTTTAATTATTGATGGACTATATTTACTTAAGAGGGGCACCTCTTCACTTACACCTGCTCAATTGCTTGCTAACACAAATTGCTAATCAGCCAATCACATGGCAGCCACTCAATGCATTTAGGCATCTAGACGTGTGAAGATGACTTGCTGAAGTTCAAACTGAGCATCAGAATGAGGAAGAAAGGGTATTTAAGTGACTTTGAATGTGGCATGGTTGTTGGTGCCAGACAGGCTGGTCTGGATATTTAAAAAACTGCTAGTCTACTGGGATTTTCACACACAACTATCTCTAGGGTTTACAGAGAGTGGTCTTAAAAAGAGAAAATATCCAATGAGCAGCAGTTGTGGGGATGAAAATGCCTTGCTGATGTCAGAGATCAGAGGAGAATTGGCAAATCCACTTACAAGATAAAAACTTTAAAACAGCATGTCTCAAATCATCACTTCATTCACTGCAAATCTACACTCACAATGCTTCACAAATGTGGCTCCTCCCCTCTAAACACTTGTCTGCATCTCATTGGCCTTCATCAATGGCTGCACTGTATTGTCTACTGTGTACACCACCAGAAAAGTAGTAGAAACTGTACACATTGTATTAGATACTGTATACACCGCCTGCACTGTATTAGAAAATGTACTATGGCTGCACTGTATTATATACTGTGTACACCACCAAAAGTGTAGTAGAAACTGTAAACACTGTATTAGATACTGTTTACACTATCTGCACTGCATTAGAAACTGTACTATGGCTGCACTGTATTGTATACTGTGCACACCACCAGAAGTGTATTAGAAACTGTACACACTGTATTAGATACTGTGTACACCACCAGAAGTGTAGTAGAAACTGTACACACTGTATCAGATACTGTGTACACTGCATGCACTGTTTTAGAAACTGTACAACACCTGCACTGTATTGTATACTGTGTACACCACCAGAAGTGTAGTAGAAACTGCACACACTGTATTAGATACTGTGTACACCACCAGAAAAGTAGTAGAAACTGAACAGACAGTAATGGATACTGTGTACACCGCCTGCACTGTATTAGAAACTGTACAACGGCTGCACGGTATTGTATATTGTGTACAACACCAGAAGTGTAGTAGAAACGATATACACTGTATTAGATACTGTGTACACCACCTAAAGTGTATTAGAAACTGTACACATTGTATTAGCTAATGTGTACACTGCCTGCACTGTATTGGAAACTGTACTATGGCTGCACTGTATTGTATACTGTGTACACCACCAAAAGCGTAGTAGAAACTGTACACACTGTATTAGATACTGTTAGCACCACCTGAAAAGTAATATAAATGGTACACACTGTATTAGATACTGTGTATACAATCTGAAGCGTATTAGAAACTGTACACACTGTATTAGATCCTGTGTACACCGCCTGCACTGTATTAGAAACTGTACACACTGTATTAGATACTGTGTATACAATCTGAAGTGTATTAGAAACTGTACACACTGTATTAGATCCTGTGTACACCGCCTGCACTGTATTAGAAACTGTACACACTGTATTAGATACTGTGTACACCGACCGCCTGCACTATATTCAAAACTGTACAACAGCTGCACTGTATTGTGTACTGTGTTCACAAGAAGAAGTGTACACTTCACCAGAAGTGTAGTAGAAACTGTACACACTGTATTAGATACTGTGTACACCACCAAAAAAGTAGTAGAGACTGTACACATTGTATTAGATAATGTGTACACCGCCTGCATTGTATTAGAAACTGTACTACGGCTGCACAGTATTGTATACTGTGTACACCACCAGAAGTGTAGTAGAAACTGTACACACTGTATTAGATACTGTGTACACCACCTGAAGTGTAGTAGAAACTGTACACACTGTATTAGATACTGTGCACACCCAATGAAGTGTATTAGAAACAGTACACCATTGAATGCACTGTAGATATAGGCTACACTGGATGCAGAGTATATATATATATATATATATATATATATATATATATATATATATATATATATATATATATATATATATATATATATATATATATATATATTAATACACCGCCTGAAGTAAATATATATATATGTATATAATATCTATTATAT
This sequence comes from Lithobates sylvaticus, assembly GCA_028564925.1. NCBI lineage: Eukaryota > Metazoa > Chordata > Amphibia > Anura > Ranidae > Lithobates > Lithobates sylvaticus. Next base: position 438,043,492 of record CM053027.1, on the reverse strand, counting down.
TGTAGAGGGTCAGCCTGGGGCAGGGTTAAGGAGGGGTTAATCGAAGAGGGCAGGTACTGTCTTAAAAAGTGTTTGGGGACCTGGGTCCTGTCCCAGGATACATGTATCAATGCAAAAAACAGCCGTTTTTTCAAGAGCAGTGATTTTAATAATGCTTAAAGTGAAACAATAAAAGTGTAATATTCCTTTAAATTTCATACCTGGGGGGGGTGTTTATAGTATGCCTGTAAAGTGGCACATGTTTCCCATGTTTAGAACAGTCTGACAGCAAAATCACATTTCTAAAGGAAAAAAGTCATTTAAAACTACTCAGGGCTATAATGAATTTTCGGTCCGGCAATACACATAAAAGTTCATTGATAAAAACGGCATGGGATTACCCCACAGGGGGACCCCGAACCAAAATAAAATAAAAAATGTGTGGGCCTCCCCCCAAATTCCAAACCAGGCCCTTCAGGTCTGGTATGGATATTAAGGGGAACCCCAGACTATGACACTCCCACCAACATGCTTGACTGTAGGCGAGACACACTTGTCTTTGTACTCCTCACCTGGTTTCCTTCTCACACGCTTGACACTATCGGAACCAAATAAGTCTATCTTGGTCTCATCAGACCACAGGACATGGTTCCAGTAATCCATGTCCTTAGTCTGCTTGTCTTAGTCTGCTTGTCTTCAGCAAACTGTTTGTGGGCTTTCTTGTGCATCATCTTTAGAAGAAGCTTCCTTCTGGGACAACAACCATGCAAACCAATTTGATGCAGTGTGCGGCGTATGGTCTGAGCACTGACAGGCTGACCCCCCACCCCTTCAACCTCTGCAGCAATGCTGGCAGCACTCATGTGTCTATTTCCCAAAGACAACCTCTGGATATGACGCTGAGCACGTTCACTCAACCAATTTGATGCAGTGTGCGGCGTATGGTCTGAGCACTGACAGGCTGACCCCCCACCCCTTCAACCTCTGCAGCAATGCTGGCAGCACTCATGTGTCTATTTCCCAAAGACAACCTCTGGATATGACGCTGAGCACGTTCACTCAACTCCTTTGGTCAATCATAGCGAGGCCTTTTCTGAGTGGAACCTGTCCTGTTAAACCACTGTATGGTCTTGGCCACTGTGCTGCAGCTGAGTGAGTTTCATGGTCTTGGCAACCTTCTTATAGCCTAGGCCATCTTTATGTAGAGCAATTCTTTTTTCCAGATCCTCAGAAAGTTAGTGAGTGAGAGTGATAACACCAAGTTTAACACACCTACTCCCCAGTTTAATTTCTTCAGTGTTGTCACATGAAAAGATATAATAAAATATTTACAAAAATATGAGGGGTGTACTCACTTTTGTGAGATACTGTATATCAAATACACTGCCACTAACTGAATAACCTGCCTGCTTAACCAGTTGACGGCCACAGCGCGGATCTCAATTCCCGGGAGGCCGTCATATGATGTCCTCCCTGTGCATGCTCCCTGCATGCGCCCTATAGGGAGCGCGCGGGGCGCGGTGTGATCACGGAGTCCCTGAGATTAGGGTGATCAGCAATCTGAGTAAGGGGCGGGTCCTGGCCCCTTACCATGTGATCAGCTGTCAGCCAATAACAGCTGATCACATGATCAAAACAAAAGCTTGGTGATCGTTTTTTTTTTTCTCCTCACGCTGGCAGCAGAGGAGAAAAAAAAAGCTGATCACCGGCTAATCTTAAAGAGACATCGGTCCCTAAAAGTCTGAGGCAATTATGCCTCATGTATGTCACCTATGAATGCCCACAAGTGCCACCTGTCAATGCCCATAAGTGCCACCTGTCAATGCCCATAAGTGCCACCTTTCAATGCCCATAAGTGCCACCTATCAATGCCCACAAGTGCCACCTATCAATGCCCACAAGTGCCACCTATCAATGCCTACCAGTGCTGCCAATCAGTGCCACCTAAAAGTGCTGCCTATCAGTGTAACCCATCAGTGCCCATCACTGCCACCCATCAGTGCCCATCACTGCCACCTATTGGTGCCCTTCACTTACCCATTTTACATTTTTATAACAAAAAAAAAAAAAAACATTTTTTTTTTAATTCGATATTTTTTCATTTTTTAACAAAAAATAAAAATCGCAGAGGTGATCAAATACCACCAAAAGAAAGCTCTATTTGGGGGGGAAAAAATGATAAAAATTCAAAGTGCGACAGCGCTGAAAGCTGAGCTATGAGTAAGCACTGAATATAGTGTGAAACGCATCAGATCTTGTACCCCCTTTTTTGCTTTGCTGTGGACCATTAGATGTGATGTGATTCCTGTTTTTTCAATAAACAACACAGGATTTTATCTTTTTGTGCGGCTGTCCAGAGTTCTTCTGTTACTTCCTGCCTATTGTGTTATTAGCCAGCACCAGGGGCCCCTGAGCAGGAGAAAGAGCATTCGCCCTGAAGGGCTATCCTGGAGCGGTGGTTATCTTTCCCTAGCGCTAAAAGCTGAAAATTGGTTTGGATAGGAGGGGGTTTTAAGTGCACAGTAAGCAAGTGGTTAATCTAACTCAATCTATCTCTCTGTCCACGCCAACAACACTACACACGGCCGTCATGTAAGCAGCCTTATATAGTGTGGGGCGTGGACTTAGTCCCCCTGAGCCATGATTGGCCAAAGGCACCCTGCCATTTTAGAATAAAGGAGCCCTCAGATATCCTCTACCCAGGTGAATGGACAAAAGGTAAGCTAATACCCCCTGTTACTCATTGACAAGAAGGTAAGAAGCAAAAAAAAAAGACCCACACCATGAAAATGTCCTTTATTAAAACAAAAAAAATTAAACAATGTCCCTCAAAGTAAATCCAATTCCAATCATAACATTAAGCAATGTAGATCCTTATAAAAATTATGGCTAATTATGGCTCTATCAGCAGAGCACGCAGTGATTGGCCAAAGAATGCAGATCAGGTGCATGCTTTGGCCAATCATCATACAGCAATGCACTGCGATCTCGCAGTGCATTATGGGGTGTTCCGCGGCACTTGAATTTCCCGCAAACGCCCCATAATTTTCGCTGTTCTGCGAACAGGCGAACACCCGATGGTTAAGTCAAACTTATGCTCGACCCAAACATCGAGCTCATACCTAATCGGAATTCTTGGTGATCCTTTGGTCAATTATGTCACAAAGCATCTGTAATTTTGCAGTGTTGGCGCTACAGGTAAACATTGTTGGTGGGTGGGCCTTCATGTAGGTGGGTTAACATCGTTGGATGGTGGGTCATTGTGTTTGATAAGGATCTACATTGCTGGATGATATGATTGACATTGGATTTACATTGAGGGACATTGTTTAAGATTTTTTGTTTTAATAAAGGACATTTTCATGGGGAGGGTCTTTTTCTTTGATTCTTGCTTTCTTGTTAATTAGTAGCAGGGGGTATTAGCTTATCCTTTGTCCATTCACCTGGGCAGAGGCTATATGGTTACTCCTTTATTCTAAAGGGGATATTAGATTCCAAAAAGTTTGCCTCACTAACCTCCATATTTTATTGGGGCACTGAATTTTGGAATGAGGTCCCTGTTCTCTCAACATGGGGGCAATGTGTTGTGCAAAGGGGCAGGCCACTACTTCTAGCAAGGTAACTTCCCAAAATTGTAGGCACATGGCCTGGCCCTGGTCAGGAGGGGAGGCGCATGCTTGCTGCCTTCTGTTTCCTGGTCACCCAGGTTGAATGCCTGGACAAGGCTCTTTTGTGGATATTTAGGCAGAACCCCAAAAATGTGTGCTTTGCCTCTAAGAAAACCAAATGAAACAATCATATTTGGGCCTCATATAAGTTAATGAAATACCCTTATCCAGGTATGAAAAGGAGTGAAAAGGAAAGGGGGAAACAAGCATGCAGGCCCCTTCTGAACCAGATTGTCAACATGCCTTAAACATTGAGAAGGTACCTTGCAAGCAGCTGCCAAAGCCCTACCCCCCACCCCCCTCATCCCCCATCCTTTTTTGCAAGGTACTTTATCCCCATGCAGCACACGTTTCACCCCTTTCAATCACCAGAAGAGAAAAAAATATATAGTTCACATGTTGCTTGATTGGGCAAATTACTAAGTACCAATTCTGTCAAGTTAAGTGAGTTACATGCTTCTCTGTACCTTCAAGTTTTGTGTATTTTCTTCTCTCTCAGTGGCTGAAAATAGCAGTGGGGAGAAAAGAAAAAGAAACATACAGTATATCCAGCAAAGGAGCATTAGAACAAATCTGTTTCTTTGTTCTGCTTGAGCCAAACACAAGTTTGCTTTAAGCTCTTGAAAAGAGACATGCTGCGATTAGCAGCAATGGAGCACAATCCCATAATATGGATCTTTCACAGCCATGTAGCATGCTAAAAACATATCATTTTTGTACCTACGTGTCTTTCTTCTTAGATCTCTCAATGTCCCCTTTAGCAAAAATTACTAGCTGTTGATCAATAATTACTATTTATGTTTCCTTGACGGAATCTTGAAAATGATTACTTGTCACAGATTGTTGGCATTTATAATATACACTAATGCAAAGGTTCAAAAGGATCATATGTGTATTGCTATAAATTACACTCTAAACTATTTGAAGTCCCCTGCTTGGAGATGAGAAAAATCAATGTCATTTGAAAGTTAGTAGTGAATAACAGGACCAAGGGCAAGCTGTCATTTTTCCTTAAATCAGAGTTAATAAATATAACAAACACATTGTTACAAATTAGAGACTATTATCTCATATATTTAAAAAAGTAAATATTGTTTTTGACTGTAAAAGCAGTCACACTACATATACTGGTTAACATAAGGTACAATGAATCTCTGACCCATTTAGTAGTGTCTATAAAGTCTCCCGGCACCAAGTATAAATCTGGCATAGTGCAGTGATAGAGGCTTGAAAAAGGTTTCTCCTGGTCCCATGTTTGATGATTTTGTATGTTGTTTAGTGCTGGCCTTCGTTATTCTGGCTCCTGTTTGTTTTTTTTCTGATGTCTACCCTGATTTCCTCCTTTGTTCTACCATTGTCACCAACCACAGGTTTTATGGACTATACCCTTGGCATTGTACCTCACTTAAACACCTGCATGTCAGCAGATGCCAGTAGGGTGAACATGAAAGCTGTAACCAGGGCTTTAAGGAACATATGCCATTTTGTGGCTAATCTGACGGCTCACACTGACAATAACCCTAGGGTTCGCAGCTCTGTATATTTGGCTTTCATATCTAATAAAAAAAAAAACGTTATTTTTTTAACAGGACCCATCATGAGATCATGATCTAGGGTCACCAAGGACCAAGTGACCTTTTCGTTTCTAAAGGTAGCACTGTCTTCAGCCATCAATAACAAACTACTAATATACATATGAATGACACACATTATGCAGTTAAGCAGAGATTGCTAATTTAAGAGCTTTCCTGACAATTACTGGAGTTGTACCTTACATTTAATTTGGTAATTAATTGATTATGGCAGTGAATTTGATCAAAACTGAATCAGAACACAAAACTGTTGATCTGATTCTCTATGTTCCTCTGCTGGCAATATTTTTAATACATTTGCTGATAAATTTTCACAGTGAAATACATTACACACATAAATATTTGGCAACAGAAAACAAATTAAATTTAAAAAAAAACACTAATCTTACCAGACCACACTATGACCACAGTAATCTTAAGTATATTTTATACAATTTTTAAAGGATGGCAAATACAACACAGATGCAATATATTGTACATAAACACCCACACACTTGAAATGTGAATCAAGATATAGTAGACTGTAAGTGCACTTTTGATTTATGTACAGTAAATAATTTTGGTTCACTCTAGATCAAGCGTCAGCAACAACAGGCAAACTGGATAGTGTATTACCATTTTAAAAGTTTTATTATAAAATGACAATATTCCCTATATTAGGGTACTCACATTTAATAGGTGCTATGAGCACACCACTCTGTATCAAGTCAAACAAATATAAAGGCGCTGTGCTGATGTGTCCTCTCCTGCTCTGAGATCACTCCACTGTCTCACAAACCATCCTGTCCCCTCCCCAACATGTGTCGGAATGGAAGTGTCGGAAGTGTACTGGGAAATGTCATATCTTCCTCAGGGGGAATGCTTCCATAACCCCACTCTGATGACACTACCTGGTCAAATGATTTCCCTACCTCATTATTGAACTTGGATATCAAGCTTCTAGCTAAAATTGTTGCATCTCAGCTAAACAAAGTAATCAGAAGCCTCATCCACTGTGATCAGTTTGGGTTCATCCCCATTCATCAATCTAATGATAACATTCGATGAGCTGTGCTTCTAGCCCATGCAGGTAAGTCACAATGTACCCCTTCTTGCTTTCTTTCCTTAGACATAAAGGAAGCGTTCAACACTGTGTTATGGTGCTACCTGCATTTCACGCTACAGAAATGGGGCTTCAGTCCTCATTTCATTATTTGGATCTCTACCTTGTATGATAAGCCAAGGGTATATATTAAGTATGCCGGTTATAAATCAGATATGTTTAACAAAGGGAGAAGCACACGTCAGGGATGCCCGCTTTCCCCCTTGTTATTTACCTTGCCTTTGGCTCAACGAATAAGGATGGATCCTACTAGAGATGGTCGATTGTGATCCTATATTGGTGGCCAACCTCGTGTGGTTACATCCAGTGGACCATGCTAATTTCACAATCCTGTCACTAAACATTTTATGTTAATATGGGACAAACGTAAGATAATTTATGGACTGCAATCCCCACATAATCTACTTCTCTCATTCTTCAGGAATCCAACTTTTTACCCGGCTTGGGAATCCCCTACATTGTTCCGGATGTGGACTATAGCAGGCCTCATTCACCTGTACAAGTTGGTTAATGCAATGTTGCTTTAATGCTTCCCAGCCCTATGTGAGACATTCAGACTTCTCCAGTTGTAGTTATTCCAATACTTACACATTAAACATTTCTACATGCCATACACACATGCAGGAGATTCAGTAAACAAATTCTCACAGTTTCAAAATATCTGCAAACGTGACCCAAATATAAGAGGACTAATTTTGACTTTCTATAATCAATTACTTGTCAAGCCTGATGAAGGCCCCCCTACACATGTTGTTAAGTAGAAAAGAGACCCGGGCAGCACATTTGACACAGAAGAATGGTCTGAGATATGGTCTGCAATCAAGGATTCCTCACCCAATGTGGTGGCAGTGGAAGCCAATTACAATTGCTAGCCAGATTTTATGGTTCCAGGTAAAATAGCAAAATATGCCCTTAACCACTCAGCACTCTGTTTTCGTGGCTGTTCAGTATCGGGCACACACATGCAGATTTGGTGGGATTGCCCAGGACTTCTGGAAAGCCCCTACGGTGTTCAAATTTTCCCTCTACCTGGATCTGTCATTTTCCCTCCTCAATCTAAGGCCAGGATCTCTGATGCACAGACAATTTAAGCTCCTGATCCCGCTATTAACATCTGCAACACACGATAGCTAGAGCATAGAAGTCCCTCTCCTTAATTATGGCTGAGGCTAACAAAGAATGAACAGCACTGTGATCCATGCAAAAATGGAAGCCCTTGAAAAAAATCAGATGGGCAAGATCACTAAAATATGGCAGTCATGGATCAAGAACTGCATGCTGCCTGAATTTGATGGAACAGTGCTTATGCCTTGGTAGATTAACCTAGACTTTGAGTCACATTTACCACCCTACAGGGGGCTGCACCAACCCCAGAGAATTCCCTCCTTCCTTCCTTCCCTCCTCAACTCTTGTCTCACTTCTTACTTCTAATTAGAGTTGGGCTAACGGTTTGGCCCAAGCATGAGTTTGACGAACACCCAAATTATCAGGGTGTTTGATCATTTGTTCAGCCTGTCGAATGACCACAATGCACTGTGCCACCACACAATGCATTGGAAGCCCTGATTGGCTGAAGCAATGAAAGCTTTGCCCAATCAGGGCACAGAGCCCTGTCAGAGCAATGATTGGAGAAAGTAATGATGACTCTATCCAGTCATGGCAATCATTGCTCTAAGTCCCGCCCCACACTATAAAAATATTCTCCCCATAGCAGCAATTTGCAGTGTGATATTGGCATGAAGAGAGAAAGAACAGGGCTCTGTAGAGTGCTACTAGCGAGTTAGTGTGCTATTGTGAATCTATTGTCAGTGTAGAATATCAGTTTAGTGTGAATCTAGTGATAGTTCAGTGTGAGTGTAATGAGACCATTCATTCTTACTTTAGTGTCAGTTTTTGTGAGTGTAGTGTGACCATTAATTTTTACTTTAATGTCAGTACATTTTTTCAGGGCAGGTTTCCTGCAGTATATATCAGTGTATTACTGCACGTTTAACTCAGTTTAACAGGGGCATGTAATTACAATTCTTGATCTAATATTTCACAGCAGGGCCCATTCCTGCGCCCACCAAGAGTAACTGTGAGGGCTTACAGTGTTGGGGCACCACCACCACCACCACCAAAGGTCCGATTTTCCTGCCCCTGTTTAACAGGAGCATTTAATTACAATTCCTGATCTAGTTTCACAGCAGGGCCCATTCCTGCGCCCACCTAAGGCCCAATTTTCTGCAGAGTATATAGGGCAGGCCATATTTATATATAAATATATGTATATATATATATATATATACATATACATACTGTATATATAGTATATATACTTCTGTTCAAAGTATATAGTGCTTGGTGCCCCCACGCCATTTTTTAAAACATTTTGCAGGGTTCCCCTTTATATCCATACCAGACCCAAAGGGCCTGGTAATGGACTGGGGGGGGGGGGGTTAGGAACCTGTGCCGTTTTATATATTGCTGAGACCCGACAATACTTTACAGCCGCAAGCAGGTTTAAATGACTTTTTTTCCTTTAGAAATGTTATTTTGCTGTGGTATTGTTCTAAACACAGGAAAACTGCACCACTTTACAGGCATACTAAAGCCACCCCCAGGCACGGTATTTAAATGAATATTTCATTTTTATTGTTTAAGGATTATTAAAATCACTGCTCCCAAAAAACAGCAATTTTCAAAACCTTTTTTTGCAATAATACATGTCCCCTGACCCGGGTCCCCAAACACTTTTTATGGCAATAATTTGCATATAAGCCTATAAAATTAGCACTTTTGATTTTTTCACGTTCATGTCCCATAGACTTTAACGGTGTTCGCGTGTTTGAACAAACTTTTTGCATGTTTGCACGTTCTGCTGCAAACCGAACGGGGGGTTTTCAGCTCATCCCTAAAGATAAGTATTAGTCCTAATTCATACACCAATAAAATAAACAAGCATTTAACACTTGCAGTGCAGGGGTCGGCAATTTGAAATGGTATTTATTTTATGCCCAGAGTTGGTCTTAGTCAGGCTACTTTCACACTGGGGCGTCAGCAGTAAAGCGCCACTACTTTTAACATAGCTTTACCATCATTTTTGCAGAGGTTTTCAGCCTTGAAAGGGGTGCTTTTAACCCCCGCTAGCAGCTGAAAAAGGGTTAAAACTGCCCACAAAGCGCCGCTGCAGCAGCACTATGCCAACGGTTCGGCGGGCGCTGTCCATTGATTTCAATAGGCAGGGGCGCTTTAGGAGCAGTGTATACACGAGCATGAGAATAGGTAACAAATAGGTTCATAATGGAAATGACCTCTTCTATTAGACCCATAATGTCACCACTGGACTCTGACTGTGGCTGTTTGTTCAGTGGCTTTGATTCTTTGCAAGTCATTTATCCCAAAATATATTGTATAGATCATGATCAGTTCTGGCTTCCCTCTTACTTCACTTCCTTCTTTCTTGTTCTTGGTTATTTACTTAAAAATTAGAGCAATAAGCATAGTTACTGGCATTTTCAGAAGTCAGTCTATATATTTATCACAGCATAAGTTTGTTGCAAATGTAATTTGCAACAAAGTATGAAACATCTAAATACTTTACAGTGTCAGTGTACCAATGTATCCCTCTACCCCCTGACCTTGAATAACATTCCATTTAATGTTTCTGTTCAACTAGTGATGTAATGCAGTAAGTCAGCAACAGACTTCACAGCAGATGACCAGGAAAATGGTACTATAAAGGTGGTTTAAAGGACAGCCAAACTCAGATAGAGAAAAAAAAAAAACAACCTTACATAATGTCAGGGCTATAAAAAATGCATTGTAAAAATATTTTTCATTTTCAACTTTTTGCAGTCCCGTAAATCTAATATTTGCATATGCAAATGTTGCAGCATATGAATTTACATTCAAATTAGCAGGTGGAGCTCTAGGCTCTTTTAAACAGGTCTACCTGTCTGTTCTTAGCTGCTCTTCTGGGGAACAAATCATGTTATTTGCAGGCTGAATACGTCGGAACAATGGCTAAGTTCTCATTTCTTTTTGACCACTCTGTTCAGTTTAATTTAAAAAGACAAACATTTTATGCCATGCTTTCACTTTAGCCAACACATAATACTCCTGTATCCTTCTGATCCTGTGTAAATGTGTATTTGCAAATAAAATTTTTATATATAAAATAAAAAATGAAATCAGTATAAAATACACATACCAACAAATAATATTTGTCTATAAACAATTCTAGTTGACAAATAATGCATTGTTCATTTAAGCACAAGAGAATCAATTTTATACAATGTTCATTTTACACAGACTGAACTTTTTCTAGAATGATCTCTCTCTCTTACTCCCTCCCTTCTCTATGTTTCAGTTTCACAACTTTTAGAGATGGCTTCAGAGTGTTGACACGTGAAGTGTGACTATATTCTATTGGCTGGTTTATAATAATATCTCACCACTACCCCCTTTCTTATCTTGGATATAAAATAAGATGTAAAAAATAAATTAAACCTTAGAATGGATGCTTTTTTATAGAATCTGATGTCCAATCCCCTTCTGTTTCATCTGTTATTGTAATTGCATACCAATTTTTGTTTTCAGGGTTTCAACCAGAAAAATTCATAACACAGTTATACTTAAATTTTTAGCAAGTCTAATAAATTGCTGGAGTAGCTGTGGTTACTTCTGTACATCCCTGTTTAATTTGCATTGGTTCTTTTAGATTCAAGAGACATAGCCAGACACACCTTTTGTAAGTAACCAGCATTCTTTACTGTGGAAATAAGAAGTGGAATTCACACATCTGGTATGCCTGTGATTATATGACTCCTAGATCTTTTTCATAATCATTGTGCGATGCTGAGTCCAAAGAAAGAAAGCAGCATTAATCTGCAAGCATATAAATGCATGCAAAAGCAAACACTTTATACAAGTTATTTTATTTTTATTTTTTGTTTCATACCGATATAACTTGATTTGTTTTTTTAGTGTTCCCTCTAAACAAAAAAATGTAAACAATGCTTCTGATAATAGTGATGATAATATTAGCAACTATGCTGTTTTTTTTTATATATATATATATATATATACAGTGGTGTGAAAAAGTGTTTGCCCCCTTCCTCATATATATATATATATATATAGGTGTTTATATATATATATATATATATCCTATAATATATATATATATATATATATATATATATATACACAAATTACTAGCTTTAAAATGTCTCAATGAACTGATTGACTTTTTTTTTTTTACAATAACTTTCAAAATATTCAATCATTAAACTATACTGAATATTTTACTACACTGTAAGCATGTATGGATTGTGTAGTGAGACCCTATAAATGTTTCCTGATATCAGAAAATAAATCATAAAATTAAATATGAATATTTTTTTTCCTTTGAGAAATGTAAATATGTTTGTATATTATGGCAGCATTTGATCTGGCATACTCTGTATCACTGAATCCCTGATGCAAATTTTTGGAGCTAAAGGATTGATTTCAGCATTTGAATACAAATTTGCAATGCTTCTTTAACTTGAACTTAGACTGTAATCCAATATGTTTGATTTTCTTAACAAATAGTTTTGCTTAATTTACTGAGATAAATTAAGCCTCAGTGCTTTGTGCACATTCCTGTTGCTACTTTTGTTATCCTGAAATTAGTGTTTATATTCTTGAAGAGTCAAACTGCAAATTAGTATCTATCTATCTATCTATCTATCTATCTATCTATCTATCTATCTATCTATCTATCTATCTATCTATCTATCTATCTATCTATCTATCTATCTATCTATCTATCTATCTATCTATCTATCTATCCCTATGGGGGCCAAATTACTAGACGTAGGGGGCTTTACTGCAGGTCTTGATATTTCTACAGGGCCACAATCAATATATCATATATTCAATGCTATAAAAGGCTGTAAGAGACTGGGGACATACTACAGAAGATGGTCATTGATTATGTAGGTGCTAAAGATGCATTACCTTTCTTTACATATCAATGGTTCCACTACCAATACAGGTTACTGATAGTGCAGGGGTCATGAGGAGGGATAAGCTTTGGGTCTGTGTCAACAATGAGTTCAAACCAAAGTAATTGCAGGTTTGAAAAAATGGTGAACTACTGCCAAAGCAATCCACTGCCAATCATGCAACGGTGTGATGTACATTGATATAGCAACTTAGGAAGAGAATTTAGGAGTGTTAACCAGGACAGTTAAGCCCCATACACACGGTCGGACTTTTTCATGGATTCTGTCCGATCGGACAAGGTTGTTGAAAAATCAGACCGTGTGTATGCACCATCGGACAGTGTTCGTCGGTTTGTCCGACGGACAAAGTCTTATCTCCTGCTGGAAAACTTTGCCGTCAACACGGTCCGATCACACCAAATCCGAGCGTGTGTACGCTTGTCCGACCGGACAAAGTGCTACGCATGCTCAGATCACATTACAAGACCAAAGCTATTGGCTACTAGCCTCTACGTAGTCCCGTCGTAGGCAACAAACGTCACCACGCTCAGAATGATCGGATTTTCCGACAACTTTGTCCGACCGTGTGTACGCAAAACCAACATCAGACAAAGTATGACGGACATGGTCCGACGGACCTGGTCCACGGATTGTCCGCGCGTGTGTATGGGGCTTAAGAAGCTGATGGTCAATGCTGAAAATGTCCAAATTTACATTGAGTCAGAGACACACTCCGGGGAATAAATAAGGGGCGTTGTAGACATGCTTTAGAATTCCTTCAGGACTTAGCACTAAAAGTGTCAGTGCTTGTGCTCAATTCATGTACTTTTCAGAGATGGGTACATGCAGCTGTTGGTGTCCGCACTTAAGTCAGAGTGTCCATACTACACCCTCCTTCCTCAGTGTGTTTCCTCTCTCCATGGCTACTTCACCTGTCAAACTGACAGGTGCATGATCAATGTGTTTTGTACTAGGGGTGAGAAGAGGCTGATAGGAAACTGAGAGAGTTCACCATCAGGTCCTCCTGGCTGTTGATTAACAGTGCATGGCAGTAGCAGATCCATACTGTAGATGCTACAATCCAATATTAGCTTTCAAATCTGCTATGATTCATTCAATTCAGATATTTCTGGACTGTTGAGACCTGGTTATTGAAGAGCCATTTGGCCTGTTGTATAATCAGTTTACACAGCAGGATGTTTGTAACAAGGGGTTGCAAATGTGAATTTATCTACTGAAGGATGTCCCTGCATAGGCCTCCTTATGTGATGTATGGGGGGGGGGGGGGTAGAGGAGCATCATCTCAGATCTCCTGGTGAGGTGACAATTTAAATTACTGATTTTCTGAATTGCAACAACATCAAAGAGGGCAAGATGTGGGCTGTGATGCTAACCTGGATCGAGGAGTTTGACTGTAATATAGCAGTGCTACCTGGTAGAGAACAGCATGTGACCTGGAGAATGATCAGGGTAATACCATACTTCATAGTGATTATGAAGGACTACCCCTTATAGCTACAGATTGTAGCTCATTGGACAGAGCACTGCACAGGGTGGGCAGAGGGTGTTTGTGTGGGTTGTGTTTGAGTGTGCTTTGAAAAGGCAAAGGCCAGTGATAAATTGTCTCTTCCTCTTCTCCTCTCTTTCACATTGAGCTCCAACTAAGACACAACTTACGTAACGTATCATCTATGCTCTTTTGTTTTGTATGCTCTGCATTATTCTTTTAGATTTCTATGTTAGTGTTCTACTTTCTTTGTAAACAGATAAGACCTTTGCTTCTTTGAGCAATGTGTCTATTTCAATATCTAATAATATTTTTATACCATCACTATTAATATTATCAGAGCTTTGACAGACTAGCTAACTATAGGAACTGACAATATAGTACATATACATATTTTAACAAGGGGGGATCCAAAACCACCTCCAATTTATTTCACCTATCAACCCCTACCCACCCAGTGTCTTATGTAATTTCTAAAATATGGGCATTAACATATTTGGAAAATATTATTAACCCATGGTCCTTCGTTTACATTTAGCTTTCAACCAGGGAATCCCCTGGACAATAGCTGAGTGGAGCCCGGGATACAGTACTATGTAAGCTGTCACATACAGGACAGTTTCCCAGCACAGACATGTCCCACTCTGACTACTGGCATACCTCTGTATGCCAACTCAAAGCTGGTATTAAAGAGGAAGTAAACACTGATGGGTTTTACTTCCTCCATTTTCCCCTGTAAAGTAAAAGCATAATGGGCTAGTATGCATCACATACTAGCCCATTAGGTGCCACTTACCTGCAATCAAAGCCTGTGAATACATATTCGCCCCTCTTCCTTCCATGGCCGTGGACTCTGTGACTGGCCGGAGTGGCATGACATCACTCCCACGTATGCGTGCAGGAGCCGTCAGTCACGGCACTTGCTAGTGAAGAAATGGCACAGGGCTGTTTCTTCACAGCGCATGCACAAATGACATCATCGGCGCACTACAAGGTAAATATCTCCTAAACGGCGCACGTTTAGGAGATATTTATAGTACCTATAGGTAAGAATCTGTCACTGCCATAGCAACAGGTTCTCAAGGTGGCAGTAGTAAGAACCACCTGAATTTGCTGCACATGCTAGTAAAGTTACTGACATTGGCACAAATACTTGCCTGAATTAGACACAGTTTGTTTTTAAGAAAACTACAGCCAGAAAAGTGTTGTTAGACCTTCATTGGATTCCCCTGACTGTGTTTTGAACAGTTATAGCAGGTTTAGGAGACATCACAGAGTGTGGTTCTCAAGAAATATACCCTCTTTTGTGTGTCTTGTCAGAAACAACCTATACACCTACTAACTGGAATAATTACACTCTAATATCGATTTCTTGCTTTTAAAATGTCTATTGAGGGTCCTGTTGAATATTTCTTTAGCATTATACATTTCTAGACTGACTTTGGTGGGCTGACAGGAGCTCGGCTGTGGGAAAAGCCTGTTTGCGGTAATGGCTTGCAGGTAGAACAATGCTCTTGTGTGTTATGGTCTGTACTGCAGACATAGGTGCTACAATATTTAGTTTTGTTTGTTTATGTTGTTTATGTCTAGATTTTAAATGGTTAGGGGAGGTTCTGTTTAAAATGGGGATTAGTACAAGTGATTTAATACTTCACGCATCGGCTTTTTTCTGTGTATACATTTTACTGTTGTGGGGGGGGGGGGGTTCTGTTCAAAATGGGCCTAATAAAAAAAAACATTGTTGATCACATTAATGTATACTGTATATAAAGGAATTGCGCAATTCTAAATCACATAAACTTACAAAATAAGTGAAATCCCAAAAAGTGATGTTAGTCAAACAACCAGTGGGAAAGAACTGATAACATTAATCAAAAATTAAAAGTGTTTTAAAGTCCTGAAAACAAAATATAAATTAAATAATGGTGAGTGTTCATATAACCTTCCAACCGATCTGCTTTTTTATTCTCCTCCAGTATATGTGAAAAATTCAAAGAAGAGGAAACCTCATAGTGCAGTACAAATGGTTATTTTTATTCCAAGTATTGCACATGAACAGCAAAGAAATCCATACAAACAAAGCCACCAGTTTACAAACTGTGATGACGTCACAAAAAGTCTCTCCCACTGATGCGTTTCCCTGTAAGAAGCATCAGTCAATGCTTCTAAAGCCCCATACACACGGTCGGAAAATCCGACCACCAAATCCATCGGATTTGGTCCGACGGATTTAGTCCGACACTGGTGTTGCATACACACGGTCGGACAAAGTTGTCGGAAAATCCGATCATTCTGAACGTGGTGGCGTTTGTTGCCTACGACGGGACTACGTAGAGGCTAGTAGCCAATAGCTTTGGTCTTGTAATGTGATCTGAGCATGCGTGGCACTTTGTCCGTCGGAATTCGCTACACACGATTGGAATTGGTGTGATCGGACTTTGTTGTCGAAAAATCTATCCAGCAGGAGATAGAACTTTGTCCGTCGGACAATCCGATGGAAACTGCCCGATGGTGCCTACACACAGTCGGAATTTCCGACAACATTGTCCGATAGGACAGAATCCTTCGGAAAATCCGACCGTGTGTATGGGGCTTTACAGGGAAATGCATTGGGTGGAGAGACATTCTGTGACGTCACCACGCACCAGCTGGCAGTTTGAAAACTTGTGGCTGTGTTTGTATGGATTTCCTTGCTGTTCATGTACAATACTTGGAATAAAAGTCATCATTTCTACTGCACTTTTAAGTTTCCTCTTCTGAATTTTTCACACATACTGGAGAATAATAAAGCAGATCGGTTGGAAGGTTTGGAATTGTTCGATCGTTCCTTGTTTTTTCTGGTGGAGGAGATTTGTTAACATTAGAGTTGACCGAGTGGAACATTGCAGGTGATCACTGTGTTAACCAAGCGTGTTTGATCCCTATAATCTGGGGTCCATCTTGTCTGGTGAGAGGCCACCTGGTTTTATCCTTCTCTGCTGAGATATAAAAGCACCTATTATTGAATATTGCAGACATCCAGGTGCTGCATTGGAATCTTATATGAACACTCACCATTATTTAATTTATGTTTTGTTTTCGGGACTTTAAAACAGTTTTAATTTTTGATTAATGTTATCAGTTCTTTCCCACTGGTTGTTTAATTAACATCACTTTTTGGGATTTCACTTGTTTTGTAAGTTTATGCGATTTAGGATTGCGCAATTCCTTTAGATATACATATGTTTGAATTGAGTAGCGGCACCTACACAGAGGGCCGCTAATCGTGGGGGCCCGGTAACACAGGGGGGCCCACACAGGGAGAGGGATTAGTGACAGACGACAATTGTGTCTCTTTTCCTCCAGTAGATGAAAGCTGCTCTCCTCCCCTTTCCCTGCTGCTAGCTTTTATCTGCTAAGAAAGAGACAGTCGTCCTCAGGGCTGGTGCAAGGATTTTTGACACCCTAGGCGAAATCTAATTTTGCCGCCCCCCTTGACTCCACCCCTGCCCTGCCTTTTCTCTGCCCATGTAAACCCCACCTTTTTAACGAAGCACCCATGAAATGCAGCCCACCAGTGCCCATCAATGCAGCCCACCAGTGCCCATCAATGCAGCCTACCAGCACCCATCAAATGCAGCCTACTAGCGCCCATCAAATGCAGCCTACCAGCGCCCATCAAATGCAGCCTCACCAGCGCACATCAATGCAGCCTCACCAGCGCCCATCACATTTAGCCTCACAGGACCCATCAAATGCAGCCTACCAGTGCCCATCAATGAATGTTTGCTTGCTTCCATTCATTCAGGAGTCGGGACACAGACACAGTCCTTCACTGCGGGTGCGCCTCTGACACTATCTGTGAACAGAGGGGTGGCTGCCTGCTGATGCTGAGACTTGGTTGCTTGCTGCAGAGAGAAGAGAGTAGGAAAACCAGTGGCCGGGCGCCCCCTAGGCAGCATGGCGCCCTAGGCGGCTGCCTAGTTTGCCTAGTGGTAGCACCGGCCCTGGTCGTCCTTCACTAATCCCCCTCCCTGTGTGGACCCCCTCCTCTCAGCACTGGTTCTAAGGTTATTTCTGCTTCTGAGTTTATCTCTCTAACTTAGGCTCCATGCACACTGACTTAAAATTCACTGCTTCTACAGGAGTATTGTGTTCTGTCTGTAGAAGCAACTCAATGTTATCCTATGTGTCCATGCACATTATGACGTTTACAGGCGTATTTTGAGCTCAGCGTTTAGAGGCAAGAAAAAAACCTAACACTCTCCTAAACTCATCTAAACTTTGAACACAAAATGCTTTATATAAGTGTTTTTTTTTTTCTGCTAGGTGAGTTGGAGCAGGTCCTTTATATACAGTATACATTTTTAAGCACAGTGTTTCTCTCCCAATGTCCCTCTGATCCCGCAGCCTGTATATTTTTTTCATCTCACCTTCATTCTTATTTATTAACTCAGTTTTATCTTTAAGATTTAGCAGGGATTCTGGAGGTATGTTGTATTTGTGTCTGCTGATAGTTTTATTGTATTTTTAGCGAAATATAGCTTTAATATTTTCTTGGGGGGGGGCTGTCAGGTAGTCTGTACGGGGGTCCACAAGTTCTATCAGCAGCCCTGCCTACACATATATATATTTTTTTCACATTCTTTTTATGTTTATACAACTAATTATAATATTATTGATCACATCATCACTTTGGTAAGCGCAGAATATTTAATTTATATAAAAGTGCATTAATACATGAAGTCAGTAAAATATTTTGCTGTTTGTTTTTTGTCTAGGTAATAATACACTCTAATGTTGATTTGATGGATGAAACACTGCCTGGAGTCTCTACTTTTTAAAATGTAGCCTAGTAAAAGTGATTAAATATTGTGCATGGAGTCACTAAAAAATTGTGCTGGCTTTTTTTGTGTGAAATAAATACTGTACACTCTAATGTTGATATTCTGATTTAAAAATGGCCAGTGTGGGTCCCATTGACAAAGAGTCTTAGATAAAGTGGTTGATTTACTAAAACTGGAGAGTGCAAAACCTGGTGCAGCTGTGCAAGGTGACCAATCAGCTCCTAATGTCAGCTTGTTCTATTAAGCGTTGACAAAAACCTGGAATCTGATTGGTTTATATGCAGAGCTGCACACAATTTTGCACTCTTTAGTGTTAAAAAAAAAAATTAAACTTCAAAGCATTAAAATATTGTGCACATAGGCACTACAATATTTAGGGAACTTTTTCAGCAAACTAATTACACTAATTTAACATGGCTGGTGGTGTCTTGTTCAAAATAAAATGTAGTACAAATATTTAAACACTACATATTGGCACAGCAATATTTTAGGGCTTTTTCAGTGAAATATTACACAAAACGAATACATTTTATTATTAAAAAGCTGAGTTGTGTTGGTACTCTTTAAAATGCAGCCTAGAAAAAGTACCTAAATACTGCTGGAGTAAGTAAAATATGGTATTTTTTCCTATTTACTCTCACAAAAACCTCTAATTATTTCTTGATTATAAACCTGCCTGTTGTTATAAATCTGACTGGCTTCCCCCTCTTAAACTACAGCATTTCCTTGATTACATTCTGTGGAGTGAGTCTGTGCAATATTTGACTGTTGTTTACTTATTATCAGTAATTTATATTATTTTATCCAAAAAAAAATATATATATATATATATTTAAAGTGACAATAAAGGTAAAAATTGTTAAAAAAAAACAAAACAAAAAAAAACATGTTATACTTACCTGCTCTGTGCAGCGATTTTGTACAGAGCAGCCCCAATCCTCCTATTCTCGGGTCCCCTGCTGGCTCTCCTAGCCCCTCCCTCTTCTCAAGTTCCCCCAGAGCAAGCAGCTTGAAATGGGGGCACCCAAGCAGGCATGCTCCCAAGCTGCTGCTCTGGGTGCCCATACAGACAGGGAGCCGCTTTTCGGCCCCACCCCCTTTCTCCTCATTGGCTCACTGACTGTGATTGACAATGGCTCCCGCTGCTGTCTCAATGAGGAGGAAGAGTCCCTGGAGAGCAGATGCTCTTGTGCACATCCGTGGATCGAGAGGAAGCTCAGGTAAGTATTAGGGGGACACACAGGAGGTTTTTATCTTCATACATAGAACCTTCAGTCTTTAGAACCACTTTAAAATATACATTTTATGTATGTGTTAGTTAGACCACATTAGGCAGTTGTTGGTGACAATATGGTCAAAAGCTGCCTTTGTTGTCAATGCACCTCACTGCACCCTTTGAAACCTCCCCAAAATGTATTGAAAATACTTTGCATCCAGAAAAAAAGGCATACTTAGCCCAGATTATTAAAATATAGCGTCTCAGTCACATATTAACTGAGCTAACCACTTGACCTCCAAAAAGTTTTACCCCCTTCATGACAGAACATTTTTTGCTATTCAGCACAGTGCTACAATAACTGCCAATGGCTCGATGCAACACTGTATCCAAATTAATTATATAATTTTTGTTTTACACAAATAGAGCTTTTTTTGGGTGATATTTGATCACCATGGGATTTTTTTCATTTTCATTATATCCAATAAAAAAAATCTAATCTCTTCATACATTTTGTCAAAAATATATGTTGCTACATGGGGAAAAAAAATCCCAATAAGTGTATATTGATTTGTTTGGGTGTCAGTTATAGCATCTACAAATGATGGTATAGAATGTATACTGGAATTTATGCAGCTATGACGCTATACTGGTAATGGCATTGATCAGTGACTCATAGTGGGACTGTGATAGTTAGGGATGGGCCGAACACCCCCCTGTTTGGTTCGCAGCTGAACTCCCGAACAGGGTAAATGTTCTAACCTGCACAGCGAACCCCATTGAAGTCTATGGGAGCCAAACAGGAAAAAATATAAAGTGCCCATTTTGAAGGCTTATATGCAAGCAATTGGCCATACAAGGGCTATGTGGGTCTCGGTATATGTATCAATATATATATATTTTTTAAACAATCTTTTTTTCAGGAGCAGTGACTTTAATTATGTGTAAAAATTCAACAAAAATTCCTTTAAATATAGTGCCTGGGGGGGGGGGGGGGGGGGGTCCCCTTAATGTGCCTGCAAAGTGTCACATGCATAAAACATGCTACAGAAAAAAATGAAAATTCAAAAGAAAGAAAAAAAGAGTCAAATCCATTTAAAATGACACAGGGTTACAATTGCCAGCACCTGGCTATTGAAAGATTAAAAAAAAAAAATGGCGTGGCATGGGGTCCCCCACAAAATCCATACTAGACCCGTATCTGAGTATGCAGCCTGGCAGGTCAGGAAAGGGACAGGGACGAGTACCCCCCCCCCCTCCTGAACCATATCAGGCCACATGCCCTCAACATGGGGGGTGCTTTGAGGTGGGGGGCTCTGCCCCCTCACTCCAAAGCACCTTGTCCCCATGTTGATGGAGAAAACGGCCTTTTCCCGACAACCCTGGGCTGTGGTTGTTGGGAAAAAAGATGAAGAAAATAGAGGCAGACTTTTAAGGCTGCCACTGAGATCCAAGCAAAGAAAAAATGTTACTCAAAAAGTATAAAATATAAAATGTATTAAATATCATAAAAACATGCAACAAGAAAGGGTACATAAACTAAATAGTGATAAATCTCCCATGTAGGACTGTGGCTGGACTAGGGAACCCTTGTGGATGGCCTGAGAGTAGTCAAAATGTGTTGTAATGACAGTAGTCTTCTCTTTATGGGCCAGCCAAAAGATTCACAGTGCCAGCGCCAATGGATCACTACGTGTTTCGCTGTTAGCTTCCTCAGGAGATCCTATTGGTACTGGGCGGTACATTGAAATTAGTATACAAACTAACACACATTTGTGCAATCATATGTATATATGTAGACTTATTGCATGATAGAGTAACAAGAAACAAAAAAACAAAAAACACTTTGGAACATTGTAATGAATATCATCATAATAAGTCATTATAATCAGGGTTAAACATTTTTTGAAAATCATACCTTGATAAAGGTAACTGGGAGGTATGAAGCATCCAGGCCACCATAGAGTGGGAACGAGAGATGGAAGAGGGAGGAGGAAAAGTAAAAGAAAACACTCGACCGCCTCTGATGGGGAGTAGAAAGGGGTATCAGACTAAAAAGGGGACTCCATCCAAAAATGTCAGCCTAACAAATAGTGAAATATGTAAATAATTTAAATTAGTTCAAGATAGTTAGATTAACTTTAATGTGTCTGACGTGTATTTAATTATAATTATGAGTAAAAATACATTTTACATAATTTATCAATTTACATACATCTGTATTTATATTTTTATATGTTTATATCTGTCTTTCCATAACTATTTAATCACATAGCATTACATTGCATTACATGTGTATGGCAAAGGGAATATATATAAAGGGGGAGAGAGGGAGAGCGAGAGAAATGCCTGTGGTCATTATATGCATTAATGTACTCATAGTGATATAATCATATAAACTGTTATATAGATGTCAAATATTAGAATGGGAATTACTTTAGAGTTCCGCTCCGGGGTAGTTGTTTAAATTAGATGATAATTTTAACAATAAACAAGAAGATCTAATTTATTCTTTTGACTTAGAAGTTATATTTGTGATATAGATATAACAAATCTTATTTGAACCCTCTAAGTAGGAATGTTCAAAAGGTGCTGTCCTAATAATACAGGGACAAGAAAAGAGAAAAAGGGATCCATTTATGTTAATCAAAAATGAGAGCGAGAAAAGAATGAGGGGGATTGCTCCCCAAATTGGGAGAGATTTCCCCCAAAAAAACTGAGATGGATGTTCCATACATTTACCTCTCCAATAGGACCTGTAAGCCCCTAGGTGTCGGTTCGTGTGATAAGAATCACCCCCGTCACAGGGTGAATAATATATCTGTATGGATTGTATCATCATCCCCTTTTATAAGCCCAAAGAAATGGCTGCCAAGGTAGAATCTCCTCCCCGTGCCTGCCACGCATGAATTGTGGCAGCGTAAGTGGCAGGTGGGTATATTTATGGGACTATGTGGCAATGGAAGGAGCCGCGCAATGTCGGGGTGAGAACAATGAATAGCTCACCGCTAGGTAGCCAGTGAACCGATGCCTGGCAATAAAGACGCATGTATTCAGCCTGTGAGATAACATCCCCCACCGCCATTCATAGGTGAGAGTAAGTGAGTCCACCAAGAGGCCTATCTCCAGTTCAATCATTAACACTGGGCCATTCACACAAACTAAACACACAAGACACACCGATATGGGGAAAAAACATATATGGGAACATGAGGTACCCAAGTGTACATACAAACCTGAACTCAATCACCCTGACAAAACAACATTTATGGCCAGGAGATAGGTCTCACATACCCTGAGGCTGAAAAGATGTGAATAAAAAATGTGTTATTATAATTGTGAAAATGGATGGATAAAATAAATAAATAAAAAAATGAAAAATAAAATTAAATTAAATTAAAAAAATTAAATAAAATATGAAAAATATAAGGGGCAGAAGGAGAAAGAAAGATAAATGTGTTGTCGGGTACTTTAATAACTCGCTACTTTCAAAACCTATTAACTATTTTGTCAAAAGAGGAAGGTTCATAATCATATTATAATATTAGTACCTTATTTATACATAGCTTATATCACGTTCAAAGCCTCAAAACATAAAACAAAACAATGGAAAAGGGCATATGGGGGAAATCCAAAAAGGACACACGATAGACAAACACTAAACAGTTCTGTAGTCATAGGGATCATTAAGAGCCTAAAACAGTGAGAACCTGAGGGGTATAGGCCTAAAGATGGGTTATCTACAGAAAGGGTTTATAGCTAATGCATTCATTTAATCCTGGAGATTTAGTGGCTTGTAAAGTGACTATCCATTTTGTCTCTAATCTAAGTAATTGGGGGGTCTAGGTTGCCCCCTCTATCAGAGGCCGGAACATGTTCCAGTGCATAGAATTGCATGACTGATAGATCGAAATTGTGATGTACACCCACGTGTACACTAATGGCTGATTCTATTTTCCCATTTTTTATCATATAAACATGATCCCTGATGCGTTTCCAAAAAGGTCTTTGGGTCTTACTGACATAAAAAGCCTTACATTTGCATGTCATCATATAAACGACTCCAATAGTTGAGCAGTCTATATGATGTTGTGGGGTCCATATTGATGTTGTATAACTGCCTGTTTGTGTCCACTCACAAAATTTGCATTTACCACATCTGAAAGTGCCCTGTGAACTCAGGCTCCTTTGAGAAAGTATGCAACCTTTTGGGAGGCTTTCAATGAGGTGATCTTTGAGGGATTTTGTATGTAACTGTGGGATTCTGTGGGTGTGGTTGTTTGGGTATGCGGGTGGGGGGGCCTATCGGAATCTGGAAGCCCCCTTTAACAAGGGGCCCCCTGATCCTGCCCCCCCCCATGTGAATGGGTATCTTACCTCAACTTAGTCACCAAAAAAGTGTAAAAAAGTAAAAACCACAAGAAACTGTTTTTGAATTTCACCAGATGGTTAATGAACGGACCTGGCCATACAGAGAACAGGACATGATGAAACAGTGATCAGATCATAAACAAAGGATTTTACACTATGTGAGTGTTTCCATCCCTTCTGGTATTGGTTCGCTTCTTATCATCCTGATTGACCCCGAGTTGACCCCAAATTGGATACTTCCTGACCGGCAGTGGTCGCAAGAGAGACACCCCTTTTTGAGCCCACAGGATTTCGTTTTTATGCTATACTGCATCCCTGGCTGGGGTTAGAGCCATCTGCCCACATGGGTCCCCTGTAGTAAGGGACCACCTAGTTCCGGTAAGCAGACAAGCGTGTCTTTATGGTGGAGGTCTTTTTCACTCTTCAGTGTGCAAGTGAAAGTCACTTCTCTTGATTACATCAGAGGATATTGGAAAGATTTTCTTCTCAACTTGGGACATTATTTATTGCTTATTGGACTCATTATTTGATTTATTAGTACGAATGCCACACTTTGAGGTATAGATGTGGTGTTGCAAGCACAGCCTGGTGTTTATTATTAACTGTGCACTTTAGTTGTTTTTCATTTTTTGATTTATTTACAATCATTGCAGTTCTTTGGTTATGTACACTAAATAATAGATGGTATAGCAATATACACTTTTGTTATGTATATAAGATAACAGATGGTATAGTTGTATACATCCTTGCACATTAATATTTCTTATCACTTTTTTGATATAACACATTTTATATTGATTTATAATAAGTGTGTCAGTTAATTTTTAGAGCATATTAATCTAAAGCCAAGATGGCTGCTTCCTTGCCTGAAAACGATAGGAGGGCTTACTTCCACTTTAAGATGCCCTGCAGTGCTAATGATGACAGCGTGTGCTTGCTTGCTAGCTAATTTGCCCACAGTATAATGTCTCTACTGGAATATATCAATGAGGATGTCAGAACTAAACAAAAAATGTGAATTGCACAAAGAATCCTTAGGGAGTTGTGAGGACATCATAGTAAAGGGGTGTGGTGGGTGTGTTGTGGTATGCATGGAGTTTTGTGTATTTTTTAAATACAGTAGCCAATCACTCTCTCTTTCTCTCTCCAATGAGCCCCAGCCAAGACACAGGACTTACAGGATGACCTTTCTGCATAATGTATCATCTAAGCTTTTCTTTAGTAATTTTCCTTTATTTTAGTGCTTCTTTTAGTACTTTTGTTTTTGTTATTATCATCATAATATGGGGATATAGGTAAGAAAAAATCATGTATTCATAACACAGGTTAGGAGTTCCTTTCTAAAACAAAACAGGATTATGCTTTAAATTCCAATTCTTTGCTGCATTTTGTACTGAGCAGGTGATCTAATCATTTTATGCTTGCATGCACATCATAAGTCTTAGGCGTAGTGGAAAATAGTCTGAAGATGTAATTAGATTAAAAGTATGCTTCAAAGTGTACCTTTTGCTAAGTCTGTTTCCATATTAAGAATATCATTTTCATTTTTGGCTGTATGACAACAATGAAATTTGCTAGTCTTATATGGTGCTCACAAGAGATGTTTTTTCAAAGTAAAATTGTTTGACAGAAATCCTTTGGGCTATTTAAGAAATGAAAGGTTGACATGTGTCGCTTTTATTAGTACAGCCCAAAATATTCTGTACACAAAGACAAGGTAAAATTTAGTCACCTCTACAATGACCTGCTTAGGAATGCAGGGATCCCATAGTAATTATGAGAGACCCACCTTGGAGATTAAAATGGTGCAATAATCAATATCATATTGAAAGAAATGACGGGCACAAGTTGTATCCAACCATTATCCAGCGTACCAGGCAATGCATTTTAAAGATTTACCGCTTTCTCAAGCACAAGCACTCTTTTCCTTTAAGGAAGAACTGCTGCTACTAACATCAGGAAAGCTATACCAGATTCACCAAACAAAAGTGACAGCCACAAAAACTCATCCCGGCCACTTTCATCCCAGCCACTGGCCAAAGCAAGCAGCCTGCAGCTGAACTATCTCCCTCCATCTGTTCAGCAGCATTCAAGCTAAAATGCGAGTATCTACTTTGATTTGATCTAATAATGATTTAATAGCCAGAGATCCATGTGCTTTCTCTATTTTTTCTTTTTACTTCTTACCCTCCATCTGATTTAGTACAGTTGGATCTCCGTGCATCCCTTTCGTGAAACTTTTCCATCCCATACATATACAGTATGCTGGAAACTACTACCAACCTATTGCTCCCAATGATACAACTAACCAAGTACTTTATTTTCTTTCAATAACATTAGTGCACCATGGAAATTCCAAAATATACCATTAGTTGATATGGCAAGCAGGTACCACCACACACTGTATTCAACTCCAATGTAAGGTAAATGTAAGATGAGCTTCAACTCAGATCCCAGCCCATCAGTCATGTCTCTCTGACATGTTTCACCTACACTGGCTGATAAGGCCTTGGCAATATTTATACCTCTGTTATCGTTCCATGTTATCTGGAAGGGTTCAGATAAGGATAAAGGGGCTTTTCTGTTTTTCTACTGTTTAATCAAAATCATATGAGATTATGTTTAGTTTTGAATTATCTGGCTTAAAGACCTTGTATTTAGCATTGGAAATCTGCCTCTAGGTCTTATTCTTTCCCAGACTGATTGTAAACTATTTTGATGTCCCTGTTTGTCAGAATTCTGTCTTATTTAAGTGTAATGTGTACAATACCTGTGGGTGTCTGCAACAGACTCAAATAGTGAATAAAAAAACGGAGAACTGTGAAACTTATCTTAAAAAAATGTTTATGTTCCTCCTATCCTAACATAATTTTCTTTAACATTATCCTTAAAGTTAAACCAGTCAATCAGTCTGTGAATGAAATACAGAAGTAAACAGTTTATGTCATAGCGTTTATACATTCATTCACAACCTTGTACCTGAGATAACTGTGTTTATTACATTTCAGGACTGCAGAGTGCAGAGCCCAAAAAAACCCTACCTAATGCTGTACAACACCTCCTCCTTTCCTACACATAATGGCAATATGCATAGGTACAGGCACTGTGGCTCAATGCTTCCCTAAATGGTCTTTTTTTGTGTTATTTCTTTTACTATATATACAGCATTATAAACACTGGATCTTGCAATATTTACCTCTTCAGCTCTGGAAGGTTTACCCCCCCACCATCATGACCAGGCCATTTTTTGTAATACAGCACTGCGTTACTTTAACTGACAACTGCGCGTTCTTAAGACGCAGTATACAAATAAAATTTATGTAATTTTTTTCCCACAAAAAGAGCTTTCTTTTGGTGGTATTTGATCACCTCTGCGTTTTTTATTTTTTGCGCTAAAAACAAAAAAGGACAACAATTAAAAAAAAAAAAAAACAATATTTTTTTATTTTTTTATTTAAAAAAATCAAATGACTCAAATTACAAAATTTTTGGGGTAAAGCAAATCCTAATAAGCGTATATTGATTGGTTTGTGCAAAAGTTATAGCGTCTACAAACTATGGGATATTTTTATGGAATTTTTACTTATTTTTTTTTTACTAGTAATGGCAGCAATCAGCGACTTATAGCAGGACTGCAACATTGTGGCGGACATATCAGACACTAAGTGACACTTTTGACACTTTTTTGGGGACCAGTGACACAAATACAGTGATCAGGGCTAAATAATATGCACTGAAACTGTACTAATGACACTGCCAGGGAAGGGGTTAACATCAGAGGCAATCAAAGGGTTAAATGTGTTCCCTGGGAGTGCTTTCTAATTATTTTGAGGGTGGGGGGTGCTTGCACTGTAAGAAGATAGAGATTCCGGCTAAGCATAAACACAAGATCTTCTCCTCGCACAGAACGGTGATCTGTCTTGTTCTGTCTGCCTCTGGAATGATTGGCAGGTCTCGGACACCGGAAATTAACTCACGTACAGGTATGTGATTTCGCACTGAAGGGCCATCCTGCCGCAGTATATATGCTCTGGAATGATTGGCAGGTCTCGGACACTTTGCAAAGAATACTCACTCATGTTCAAGGAAATTTACTAAGCTAAGGGTAAAATTCCCCTTACAAAGGGAAAATCCTATTTGCTTTTAATAAATCAAACCCTATGTGTCAAAACTTGTAATGAGCTGAACACCACTGGGTTTGGGTCGGGTTTTCTGAGCAAGGTTTGGGTGTCCAATCTGAACCTCACTAGTAAGTAAGTAAAGTAAATGGGAGCTAAATCTTATAAATCAGTATTGGCCTTTTGCTGGACTAATATGTAAGTGGTTCTGAAACAAATGGCTTAGCAGTGCCTTGGGGAACATGTGACAAAGCAAAATAAAATAAAATAAAAACATCTGTTTTGGTGGGACCAGCAATTTTAATAATGTTTAAATTTAAACATTAAAAATGCACAGTTCGTTTATATAGCATGCATGGAGGATACCCTTAACCGGCCTGTGAAGTTGCACATTTGTATTATATATACAACTTACTTCAACAAAACTAACATTTAAAAAAAAAAAATGGCATTTAAATTGCTGGTAAAGACAGCGCCCTACTGCTTGTTCTGTTTGCAAACAAAGAGGCTGGGAATTCCCTTAATTCTACCAGACCCATATGCTACCAGACCCCTTACAAATACATATCAGACACTAATCATTTATGAGGGTCTCATATGGATGTAAAGATAACCCCACACAAAAAAAAAATGATGGGGGACCCCCCTTCTAATCTGGTATACATTTTAATCCTCAACCCCATGCATAAAAACAAGAAAACAAAAAACATGGCCCTTTCCAAGTTCACTATTACCCACAAATGCAGCCTTATAGGCCAGGAAAGCAGGGGTGAGGATGCAGTCCTCTTTCTGAATCATATTAAGTCACATACAGGGCCGGATTAAGATAGGGGCTATTGGAGCTGCAGCTCCAGACCCCTGCCCAGCCAGCAGTATAAGCCAGATGTAGGGGTGTCTGGCTGCATCTGAGTTTGCTCACTGTGGCTATTACAATGTCACAGTGCACAGTCCCCCTCTATACAAATAGGAGAGACTGAGTCGGCTCTGCCTTTCCCCTCCCCTCTCCCTCTGTGAAGTCTGTGCAGTGAAGGAACCGTGTGGGTGGGAAATTATGAACAGAACACCGGCAAATAGAAGGTGAACAGGATATCTCTGAGTGATAAGCCTCCAGGGACCATCCAAATGTGAGCAAAGTGACTGGACTCATATATCCTTTCCCCTCGTTTTTAACTTTTTTCTCCAGCAGTAGCTGTTATAACTGCAGCCAAAGTGTTTAGAATTGTGTAATCACCCTGTGGTAGTGCTTGGTCCCTTGTGCTTTTAGGTGGGTTCACACTGATTTGCTATGTTTTGACCCATTGCTGGTGTATCCACAGTTTTCCTGCATTTTACCTACAGTCCTATTGATTTCTATTAGGTTATGTGTTTTTTTTCTGCATTTTCTGAAAGAGCACCAACATTCTCACATGCTGCATCTTTGGCGCTCTGTCAGAAAATGCAGCAAAAACCTGCAACCTGATATATATCAATAGGACTGCAGCTAAAACTGCAGATACATAAGCAGTGCGACCGACTGCAGCACACCAGTGTGAGCCCAAAGACTTGAACACACAATACCCTCCCCCTGTAGAACTTGGTCTGATCAATACTCCTGGCATTTATTTCACACACGGCCATACCATCCCAGCTTAGGAGGGGTGGGGGCTCCAGGGATTTGATTGACTATGCAGGCCCTGTCCATTCTATCCGTCCCGCAGAGTCCTGGAGGGAGTGGCAGGCTGCTGCTGGCAAGTGGCACACTGTATCTGGTGGAAGGCTGCTGGTGGCAAGTAGCACACCGTATCTGGTGGCAGGCTGTGGGTGGCAAGTAGCACACTGTATCTGGTGGAAGGCTGCTGGTGGCAAGTAGCACACCGTATCTGGTGGCAGGCTGTGGGTGGCAAGTAGCACACTGTATCTGGTGACAGGCTGCTTGTGGCAAGTGGCACACTGTATCTGGTGGCAGGCTGTTGGTGGCAAGTGGCACACTGAATCTGGTGGCAGGCTGCTGGTGGCAAGTGGCACACTGTATCTGGTGACAGGCTGCTTGTGGCAAGTGGCATGCTGTATCTGGTGGCAGGCTGCTGGTGGCAAGTGGCACACTGTATCTGGTGACAGGCTGCTTGTGGCAAGTGGCACACTGTATCTGGTGGCAGGGTGCTGGTGGCAAGTAGCACACTGTATCTGGTGGCAGGCTGTAGGTGGCAAGTAGCACGCCGTATCTGGTGGTAGGCTGCTGGTGGCAGGCTGCTGGTGGCAAGTGGCACACTGTGTCTGGTGGCAAGTGGCACATCATATCTGGTGTCATTCTGCTGATGGCAAGTGGCACACTGTATCTGGTGGCAGGCTGCTGGTGGCAAGTGGCACACTGTATCTGGTGACAGGCTGCTTGTGGCAAGTGGCACACTGTATCTGGTGGCAGGGTGCTGGTGGCAAGTAGCACACTGTATCTGGTGGCAGGCTGTGGGTGGCAAGTAGCACACCATATCTGGTGGTAGGCTGCTGGTGGCAGGCTGCTGGTGGCAAGTGGCACACTGTGTCTGGTGGCAAGTGGCACATCATATCTGGTGGCATGCTGCTGATGGCAAGGGGCACACTGTATCTGGTGGCAGGCTGCTGGTGACAAGTGGCACATTGTATCTGGTGGCAGGCTGCTGGTGGCAAGTGGCACACTGTATCTGGTGGCATGCTGCTGGTGGCAAGCAGCACACTGTATCTGGTGAAGGGTGCAGGTGGCAAGTAGCACACCTTATCTGGTGGCAGGCTGTGGGTGGCAAGTAGCACACTGTATCTTGTGGAAGGCTGCTGGTGGCAAGTGGCACACTGTATCTGGTGGCAAGTGGCACACTGTGTCCGCACATTCTCTTCTTCTTTAATGGGATAATAGTGAAGCTGCTTTGCTGGTGATACTGATGGAGTTATTGGAAACACATTCTCAAAGGCTTTTTTTTCTAGTGATATCAAGAATAATATTATTATGCTTTTTTTTTTTATTTGGGTAAGTTACCACAACACCATTATCCCGTAGTTTTTAAGATCAAAGATACAACTATGTTGGTGTCCCTTGTTAATTTTACATTGTATTTTTTAAAATGTAATTGCCTACTCCCAAACTGTCATTTGAAGTAAAACACATAGCCAAGTATTATTCTCCACAATTTTTTTATTGTGCATTAAACACATAAAACAAATACAATAAGACATGCTATCTGCCAATAGAACTTAACCAAAAAGTGCATTCTATGCATCCAAAAATATAGAAAATATACCAAATCAAATTATTATTCAACCAAAAAAATAATGTCAAGGGGAAGCTTCGGCCAATCTAAAAAAGGATCAGTTGATCAAAGGAATGATCAAGTGATTGCAGGAAGTATCGGTCATTTAATCGCAGGAAGCATCAGTCAATTGTTTGCAGGATTAAAAGATCAATCACAGGAAGGATCAATCAAGCACAGAAAGGATCAGTTGGTCGATCGTAGGATGAATCGGTTGTTTGAATGCAGGAAGGATTGGTCAGTCGATCGCAGGAAGTATCAAAGTAAGCAAGGATCGATCGATAAATCATAGGAATATATAGTCTATTGATTGCAGCAAGGATCAGTCAATTGATCACAGGAGGGATCAGTCAATCAATTTCAGGAAGGATTGATCAATCGATCGCAAGAAGCATTGGTTGATCAAAAGAAGGACCGAAGGATTAATCAAAGGTAGGATTGGTCGATCGCAGGAAGGATTGTCGGTCAATATCAGGAAGGATTGGTTGGTCCCAGGAAGGATCAAAGTAAGGGAGGATTGGTCAATTGATCGATGGAAGAATTGGTCAAAGGAAAGATTGGTCAGTCGATTGCAGGAAGGATCAGTTGGTTGATTGTTAATCCCTTGCAAAAGCAATAAAGTTGAAAACAAAAGTTAGAGACGGTGTAAAAAAAGTTTTGAATAAAATAAATATTACAAATAATTAAAAAACTTAAAGCGCCCCCTAACCTGGTGCTTACGTGCAAATGTGAATGCATACGTAATCGCAAGCGCATATGTGATTGCGTCACACATGTGAGGTATCGCTGCAAACGTCAGAGTGAGAGAAATAATTCTAGCACCAGAACCCCTGTGTAACTCTAAACTGTCTAACCCTAGTTACCATCTATAGACCTATCTCCCTCCTAAATGTAGACCTTAAATTATACGTTAAAATTTTAAACTCAACAGACTACCCACTATTTCAGTCCAACCCCACATAAACGGTGTACCTGGTCTCATTTGTGATAAGGACTGGATAGGATCTGCGGAAGGCGAAGGACATCCATTCCCGACACACAAAATTCACGCCTTCCCATCTTTCCTGCCTTCTTCTCTCCTCCTTTACTTTCCCCTATACCGCCCTCATTTCTCCTTTACTCCCTCCCCCCTCCCTATACCATCCTACATTACCCCCACCACAGTGCCTAAGTACGATTTCTAGGTCCCATATATGGACTGATAACTTGAGAAAAGTGTAAAGCTCTACCTACATAGTTACTTACAATTTGACTTTGTTATTACTCTCATATTTAGATACCTCTTAGATGACTATAAATATGAATCTTGTTATATCTCTCAGTTGTCATTTGATTAAATGTTTATCTTGACAACATAAGTAGCCCGCATTGTGCTCCCCTCAGAACAGTATTTTGGACCAACCAAGAGGACCGGCTACAAGACATTATTGACTATTTGTAATCCACTTGTTTTACTCTGTTATTGCATTCCACTTTATGTAATCAGATCCGAGGCCTGACCCTCCATACGTTAAGTGATTTGTTACTGTTTTGTTATGATTCTCCTCTGTACCATAATTTTCTTGAAAACTTAATAAAATAATTGGAAGAGAAAAAAAAAATATTGTTAATAGTTTTATATTTCACATCTTCTGTATCCTATTCTCTATTCTATTCTGGAAAGGCATTAATAGGGCAATGAAAGGAGTATATTTGGTGACAACGCCTGTAATTTTCTTAGACAGACTGTTTGCCTAAAATCCGACAGTTAGTACGATCCATCAGACAATTGTTGTCCAACTTTCTGCCAAGAAATGTTGGATGGCAGGCTAATCAATTTTTGGTGGACAAGGGTCTGTTCTCAGATTTTCCTATCGTTTGTACACAAGTCCGTCACACAAAAAAGTCCAAAGTACAAACACGCATGCTTGGAATCAATAATCACCAAACACAACATTAGCAGAAGGTGCCCAAAGGGTGGCGCTCAAGAGCTGAAATTCCACGTAGTACGCCACTACGTTCGTGTTTGTTGGCTGACAATTGTGTACCGTTTGTATGCAAGACAAGTTCCTGGCACACGCCCTTCGGACAAAAGTGTGAAGCTTTGTTGGCCAACAATCCGATCGTGTGTACGAGGCTTAAGTCTTGTCATCCAAGCCAGAAAGGTTTAGGATAACAGAGAGTGCAAAAAGCAGCAATAATCCCAGTAAAAGCTTACTGCATTGTACAGAAGTGCATCTGTGTCCTAAACACATAAACATCAGGGGTGATTTTTATATAAAAGGTAGAAGAAAGACATCAACATGCACCTGAAAAAGGATGTGAATTATCAAAGCTGTCAACAGTGAGGGAGAATCTGTGTTTTTTATTATTTTTCAATTGTCCGTAAATATAATTGAACCATAAAATACATGAGAAAATTGTACTGAAATTCTAAAACCTAGATCTAACAGAGAATTTTGTATTATATGTTAAGAGGGACAATTAAGCTGTTTGATAAAATGACCCAAAATGGCCATGTCAAAAATAGATCTTAATACAGCTATTAGTCAGAGGGCACATAAGATTAAAATGTCAATTATCAAAGTGGTTTATTGTAACTTAGATATGCATGGGCTATCTTCATTTAAAAATACTGCCTCTTGGCACTAGATTGTGAAGCCACTTGAAAACAGAATGATGTCACCACAAGATTACAGCACTGAAGAAAAACTCTTGGATTCACAAAAGCAATTAACAGAATTTCTTAAGTTCATTCGTTGTTAGAGAATTTAGCTGTTTAGGAAGTCACACAATGTCATTTAAGGACATCCTTTACAATAAAATTTAAATATTAATCATATTAACAATGTAACTGCGTATATGTCAGCAGAAATGACCACTTTTGCTGCAAAATAAACTTAAGTAGATACCATATTAATGATGCTAAAGAACCACAATCAAAGTATTTTGCCTGGGGTGAGCAGTTTGAAAAAGTCAAGCTCATTATTTGCGGGAATCCTAGCTTGGACGGATGCTAGTATGGAAATCACTTTTAAAATTTATGCTGCCCTTGAAGTCATCACGGTAAAAATCAACAGTTTAGGAAATTGCAATATCTGTTTAAATATCTTATTTTGTAACAAATAAGCTACAAACGAATGAAAAGCAAATCTGTGAAACAATGATGTTGAGTTACTAAAACTGGAGAGTGCAAAATCGAGTGCAGCTGTGCACCATGCAGCTTCTAATGTCAGCTTGTTCAATTAAAACCTCAAACTTACGAATTTTCGAATATTCGACTTTACGAATAATTGTAGAAATTTGTTAAACAGGTTTTCATTAATTTGGACATTTCCAAATTAATGAATTTGTTGAAATTCATTAAAAAATGTATTCGGAACAAAACCAATTGCACATGTCTAAGCGGCACCAGATTTTTCACTTTTCAGATTTAGTAAATCAACCCCAATTGATTTCAGTTTATTTTTGACCCCCCCCCCCCCCCTAATTATATGCATGCAGGTTTACTCTATCTGCAAATAAAGATTTTTTTTTTATAGTTAGAATAATGACTGCATAAATTCCGGAACTGTGTGAATTCTGCTGGCATTTGAGGTGTTTGAAATACTTTTAAGATCATTCAAAGCTGGTTGGCATTTGACCTGCAGATTATCTCCTTCTTAATTGCATTCAAGCATCTTCTAAGTTTTATCAACAATCTTTAAGCTGCTTTTGTATTCCCATTGGCTTGTTTATACAGGAGAGAAGCAGTTATGATGTAAAAAAAAAAACATTAACACGGGCCATGTTCCTAGATCAGATACTGCAGGTCTGCAAATATTCAGGCAAAACAAAAATGAGCAATTTAGTAATTTGATCACCATGACTCTGAACACTACTTGTTCTTGACAGGACAAGGTAAACTAAATGACACCTAAGGCTTGATGGATAAGCATAAGTGGTTTGACTTAAAAAAAAAAAAAAAAAGCGAGAACCATTTTCACTCAAATCAAAACTAACAAACAATCACAAAACTAACACCATTTCAGAAGCACTTATGAGTTTTTATTGTGGTTAATAGGTTTTTCCAAAGCCCCTAATATTTTCCTTAGTTTGTGCTATGGCTTAACTGCCTCCTATAGCAGCCAATAAGCAGGAGTGAAGTGCATGCACATGCAGACAGCATTCAAGTGCAGACTTCTGATCATAAATTGTTAGGGGGGGGGACACAGTATTTGTTAGGTAAAAACATACACAATATTTTTTACAAAATAAAAAAGTAGCCAATGTATTGAAATCGCTAAGGTATCCACTGAAGGAACACAAACGCAACCAGTGAAGAATCAAAATGGTCATAAGCACATAAGTGCTTGAAATCCAGAATTTGGCAGACCTTGTATACTTGGAATGGTTTGGCAGGAGGGGTAGTCAAAGAGGAAGGATGGTAAAATTTGGGAGGAGTTTGGAATCTTCAGGTGTGAAGGCAAATTAAATTTATAACAAACAGGATTGATGCTCTCAGTGACAGTATAGGGTATGTAGTGTGGGGTAAATATCAAAGATGGTACTTTAGGTCGAAAATTGTTCATAGGAAGTCAAACTATGTTTTTGGGTTGAAGACTTGGAGCCTTATACCAGTCCACAAATCTTTTGTGTCTAGCAGCAGATAGCTAAAGCTGATTAAAACCTAATACCAGATCCGATACATATTATTCTGTAAAGCATCCAAGGCATCGGCCAGGGTTAACATGGGTGTTTACCATAAATGATGAAAAATGGAGAACCCTGAGTACTGGTATTATGATGATTTTTTTTTTCATTAAACCCAGTAGGGCTGAATGAAAAATAACTGACAGCTCAGGAGGAGCCGCTGTACTAACTATGCAATCTTAGTACAGCGATCTCGCTTTCTGTGCTATTGTGTTCTGATAAGGTAGCTGAGAGTGATGATCAGGATCTGATTGGGAGACCTATTTTGGCTCAATGGCCGGCTTCTGTCAGACGGGCTGCAGTACACAGGGGCCAAATTTCGGCCAATTTATATTGAACTGGCGGATGTCGCCTGACATTTGGCCCATGTGTACTAGGCTTAATTTGGGAGAACTCTACCCACTTCAGAGGAGAAACCCAGTTATACTGATTGTCAAACACAAAAGCTCAGATGAATTGCGCAACAGACTGATTTGTACTTTTGGTCTTCCCATTGGATTGCAAATGGTAAGGGAAAGAAAACGTAGGGTTACCTCCTACGATTTACAGACACCCCTCCAGAATCGCAAGGTGAACCGGACCCTGCGGTCGGGCCCTATAGAAATTAGCATACCGTATATACTCGAGTATAAGCCGACCCGAATATAAGCCGAGGCACCTAATTTTACCACAAAAAACTGGGAAAACGTATTGTCTCGAGTATAAGCCTAAGGTGAAAAATGTGCAGCTACTGTAAGTGGAAAAGAGGGTCAACAATGCCCATTTGCAGCCTCACTGCGCCCATTTTCATGCCTCACTGTGCCCATTTGCAGCCATAGGTCCCCCGAACTTGAAACTTGGTAGTTAAGGGTTCCTATATGCCCCCTAGCTGCAGCCAAAAGGATCCCGAAATGACATTGCTGCAGATGGACACAGTTGAC
Source organism: Lithobates sylvaticus (assembly GCA_028564925.1). NCBI lineage: Eukaryota > Metazoa > Chordata > Amphibia > Anura > Ranidae > Lithobates > Lithobates sylvaticus. Next base: position 438,006,293 of record CM053027.1, on the reverse strand, counting down.
CGACTTTGGGGCCCTGTATCTCGGATAGGAACCCCAAAGTTCGATATGTTGTGGTGCTAAAATCGGGTCGGAAAATGTCAAGCACTTTTCTGCAGCAGACAAAAGCCTTTTTGCGAACTGACTTTGGGGCCCCGTATCTCGGGGCCACTTGGTGCTAGGAACCCCAAATTTGGATATGTTGTAGTGCTAGTTCCACTGGGTTTGCACACCAAATGGGGTTCCTAGCACCAAGTGGCCCAGAGATACCGGGCCCCAAAGTTGGGTTGGAAAATGTCATTCTCTGCTGCAGAAAAGTGCTTGACTCAAGTATAAGCAAAGGGGGGCACTTTCAGCACAAAAAAATGTGCTGAAAAACTCAGCTTATACTCGAGTGTATACGGTACTATGGAGTTAGAAAATCTCCCGAATAAAGGTTGCTACACTTTTGGGATATGGTGTACTACTGTTCACTGGAGTCCTGAAACAGCATTCCACTGTTTGAAGCAAGCCTTGTGACAGTAACCAGGCTTATTGGTCCCAGACTTTTAGAAAGAGGTCCTGGTGCAAAGTGATGCTTCAAAGCTGGGTGGTGGCTGGTGGAGATGTGTTCTTGAGCTGTTAGCTCACACCAGCTGAGAACAAATATTCTGTTGTGGAAAGGGAGTGTCTGGCAATAAAATGGGCTCTACACCCACTTTGCTACTACGTGTTGGGCTACCCTTCAAGCTTGTGTCAGACCATACACCCCTTACATGGATGGCACAAAATAAAGATAAGAACTCTAGAATCACCTGGTGGTTTCTCGCCCTTCAGGATTTCAAATGGGATTGTGCATCAGAATGCGGAAGCCTTTTCCCCAAGTCTATTTTGGGTGTGGGGTCCAGACCCCTGGCCTGGAATGGGGTGATCTGTGAGACTGGGAAGAGTCAGCCTGGGGCAGCGTTAGGAGGGAAGTAGGAATGCTGGAAATTGTATGTATTGGACTGTATAATGTACCTAATGTACTGTATAATGTGCCTGTTGTGTTCTGTTTGCTGACAAATAAAGTGGATTGTAAGTTTACTGAACTTTCTGCCAAGAGCTAGCTGGTTTACCCCCTGATTCTGACACCTGGTACTTCTTGTTTTTTGCAGAAATCTCAGTTTGAACCCATTTAGGATATCCCTTTAGTCCTTCTAACGTAAAAGGTATAATTTTTTTTGGTCACCATTACAGAGTTTTGGAATTAGCTGCTCTTTTCTCTAAGGAGCATTTCTTGCCACTCCACGTGGACAAGGTGGTTTTATGTCCCCAGTCATTCTTTTTGCCTAGGGTGGTTTTGTTGTTCTATCTCAACTAGCATATTGTACTACTGTCATTCTGTCCAAATCTTCAGACAATGGGGGGGGGGGCAAAGTTTTGGATGTGGTTTGGGCCATCAGGTTTTACCTGAACTCAGCTGCTGCTATTTGGCAGTCAGATTCATTTGTGCTTAATGATCGCAAAGAAGTTACACACAGCTTGTAAATCTTCCATTTCTCGATGGATCTGGCAATGTGTTTCTCAGGCTTATGTCTTAAATGGTGAGAGTCCACCTTTTCCTGTGAAAGCTCATTCTACTGTTGGGACTTTATCATCTGGCTTAGTCAGCTCAGGTTTGTAAAGCTGCTATGTGGGCAGCAGTTCATATATTTACTACGTTTTTATCAAGTGGATGTTTATATTGCTTCGGTTGGAACATCTTGCAGGTGGCTGTGTGAGTTTCTTACCCTTTAAGGGCTGGTTATTGGTAGTTGGTTGCTTTGTGCCCACCGTCATTGTATTGCTTTGGATGTCCCTATCATTATGAATTTAAAGATGGTCTGTGTCCGGGGATGTATGAAAAAGGTCATATTTTTGGTTACCTGTAAAATTATTTTCTTTGAGTACATCATAGGACACAGACATCCCACCCCTTTTTGCTGATGGTTGATGGCTTGCTACGGGAAGCTGGTGTAATGTGGAAGGGGTTATATCTCGGGTTGGGAGTTCCTGCTTTTCCCTTTTTTCTGCCAGTGTCTTATCACTTGAAGGTGTCAGTATAGCCTTATCATTTTGAATTTGAAGATGGTCTGTGTCCAGTGATGTACACAAACAAGAAGGTTTTACAGGTAACTAAAAATCTGACTATCTACCCTGATACTAATATTTGATACAACCTTAATAGATTATGAGACATTTGTTAACCATTTGTAGAAGTAATGATGTGATTTACCACCTAGTAGCCATTTACCTTTAATCTGCCATAAGATGCAAAACAATAACTAGAGTAGTAAAAAAGTAAATAAAAGATGTTTTACTGTTAATATGAGTTCCTGAAATGTGCATGTTAATTTTGTCTTCTGGCAATACGTTTCTTAGTTTTAGTCTTTGTAATATATAAGATAATGAACAGGAAAATAAACTAGGATCCCCATAAAAATATACATTACATTAATTTGCACATGATTATTTGTTTTATGCTTCTTTTATTACATGCCATTCATTATAAAATAGCTATTGCTTTCTAGATTTATCTGTAATGCTGTAATGGAATGATTAGCCTTAAGCACACAAACACATAACCCAAGTTTGAAGTTTGAAAAGAACATCAATCTTTTTTGGTATGAATGGGAACAGATGGAAGGCACAGAGACCTCATTGAAACCTTTGCTCGTGTAATGTAACTCTTATTGTCTCTGTTTGTTTCAAAACAAATGAATTGGCATTTTGCCATTCTACCTTTTCATGGCCCTTCTCTTATTCCTTTTTATACAGCCATTGTTGCAATGTTTCAATTGAAATCAAAGACTGCGAGTAAACCTATCCAGGTGGCCAGTTCCTGTGTAGTTTAGAAAATGCATCTCAGGCTGAATGAAAATGCTTTACTTCTGGGCGGCGGTGCTAGTCACAGTTAGGTGGTGGAATGTTCTTTCCAGAGGGAATGCGGCAGTATGCCTGGAAGCAGCAATCATTGGCTCAATGCAGGAGCTGGGCAACCTGGTTCACAGAGGCCACAGGGCCTATACAGACCTTCCGGTGCCAACCCGGACGACCCTTAGGGTCTGGTCGGCTGCCAGACGGGGTCGGACGGACCCACTGAGCTGGTCTCCCCGCTGTCCTTTGTGGGGAAATCCCAATCTTCCCCACCTCAGGGCGGTGCTGGACCCGGTGGTCTGGGCCAGATTTGGAATTAAGACCCTTAACGACGTTATAAAGAATGGGGCCATAGTACCCTTTTCAGCCCTACAAACACACCTTCAATTACCGGATTGGATGAGCTTTCGGTACTTTCCGCTGCGCCACGCCATTAGGACCCAATTCCCACTACCCATCAGATTGGAGATGGACCCTGTGGAGAGGGTCCTTGCCCAGGAGAAACTGGACAAGGCCCTCTCGACCCTATACCTAGAACTCCTTAGGACTGACTCTGCTAAGGTAGACAAACTTTTTGTATATTGGAAGACTGACATCCCGGACCTTGACCAGGAAGACTGGAATGACTGTTTGGCGGATAGCGCATCCGTGCTTATCTCCTCCAGGGAGCGTCTTATTCAGGTAAAATTCTTACATAGGGTCTATTATACCCCTCAAAGGCTCCACAGGGTATTCCCCCAGCGGTCCCCCGACTGTCCCAGATGCATTAGTGCCATAGGAACATACCTACACATGTTTTGGAGCTGTCCCAAAATTGGTACTTACTGGGCCGCTGTGCTGGAAGCGGTTAACGGCCGTCTTCAGCTGAACCTCCCCATGTCCCCAGAGTTATTACTATTGGGCATCCAGGATGACGACCAAAGGCCCAGATACACCAAATTGTTAGTGACATATCTCTTCTTCTATGCAAAAAGGAAAATTGTGTTGCATTGGAACTCACCTGCCCCTCCCACGATTGGATCCTGGGAAAAGTCAATCAATGCTGTACTCCCCTTGTATAAGCTAAC